>CM055125.1:203626056-204858800 GCA_029206835.1 Rana muscosa
TTTTTCTTTTTTAGCACATGAACCCTGTGTAATCGTTGTGTGCATTGGGCACCTGAAAATCTGTATGCGACATCCATTTTGTTCATGTCTCAGCTCATCCCAGCCATTTTGGCAGAAGAAGAGGCATAGCCACAGTGACCTTGCCCCCTATCTTCTCCTTCAATACATGGAATACACAAAGTGTAAACTGATGCCAGGACACTCTTATCAGCTCATTGATCAGACACACTTAAGTCTAGAAACCCTAATAAAACTGTCACCTTCGGCAAGCACGAGCAATCCGAAAAACAAATAGATACTTGGCTATAAATACCTTAGCTGAAGTCTGTAGAATACACATACAGTACCTGTCTCTTGATAGACTATATAATCCCAATATATTTCATAACTCATTAAATCAAATAACTAATGAAAATAATAACAACACAGCCATAATAAGGACATATGTGTTTTCCTAGGTAAACTTGTAATGTTTCAAGTCCAAACACCCCTATTTCAGACCATATGGGGAACCAATGGAACCCCTTAGTCTCCTAGGTAAAGTAGACATCTGAAACCTAATAATTCCAAAGCAAATTTCACACTGGACAATAATATGCACGTTAGCAGACTGTACACCTGTAGGTATTCAGAGATATTAATACCTTTAGTAATTTGTATCTGGGACTTGGTCATAAACATGGTGACATCCCAGCAACCACCCTTTAGACCAGATTATTGGTCAGATGGTCTCTATCAACACCACCCTTGATGTGAAGAAGAGTGGAATGCAACCACATTGCGACAGCTCTCGTTTTAACATCAAACCAAGGAACACCTAACTGGACTTGAGAGGGCCACTGTACCATTTATGCTTATTGATTGGATGCTGCAAACTAGGACATTGTTGAAGTGGTTGTAAACCCACTTATGCAACTTGCACCTACAGGTAAGCCTAGATTAAGGCTTACTTGTAGGTGCAAGAAATATCTCCTAAACCTACACGGTTTAGGAGATATTTGCAAAAAATTACATGCATCGGTGTCTACGGCGCTTGCGCGCCGTAGACAACGGCGCATTCACAGGGTTAATCCCATTCACAAATCGTTCATAGCCGGATTTGACGGCTCCCGCGCGCATGCGCGTAATGATGTCTTCGCCGCTCCTGCTAATCACAGCACCGGAGCGGTGCTGTGATTGGCTGGAGCGGCGATAGCCGGAGGTAACCTTGCGGCTGGAGAGGGAGACGAGGACGGCTTCGGGGGCCCCGATCTAAGGTAAGTGATGCATAATGAGCTAGTATGCTAGTCATACTAGCTCATTATGGCTTTGTCTTGCAGGTGGGATTTAAAAAAAAAAAAATGTTTCCAGGGTTTACAACCACTTTAAGTATTCTCACCCTTAACTCAACTGGATGTAAACCCACTCTCATCCTTTCTAAACTACTGCCATAGTGCTGATCTATAAGGATATAGATGCCTCCTGCATGTATCCTTATCTGTCAAATGTCTCCCCTCTGTCTGTTATAAGAACTAAAAAACTGCAGATTCTGTGGGTGGATCTGTTGTCTGGAGCTTGGTGGGTGGAGTCGTGATGTCAGTAGACTCCCCGCCCACCTCTACACTCCCCTTGTCAACATGCATTTTCTCCTGTGTATTCCTTCTGCTATGATCACTAACATCCAGTCAAAATCCAGAAAAGTAACCACATGACTAGAGAAAAGGAGTGGGGGTGGGAATTAAACTAAACTAAAGCTAGTGCACGAGATATGTAAATGACCTGTCACTCAAAGCAAGGGGGCGGAACGGACAAAGGTAACTCTGTTTGTCCATTTTATCCCACTGAACAATAAAAGAGGATTGCTCAGAGCTGGATTAACTCTTTGTGGCAAAACTGGGCACAAATTATAGGAAATCTTCTAATCTACATTTTGACAGCAAAAAAAAATAAAAGTTGGGGTTTACAACCACTTTTAACTATAGTTTGAAAAGTGTTAACGATGTCTCTATTGCCCTAATGCAAACTCAAAGAATCCCTGTCTCTTGAAGAGCGCTACTACATAATACATTTTTGCATATACTTGTCTGTGGTGACAGTGTGTGTACAGATGTTTATTTTAAAATCATAACTGTTATTGCTAATCTGGGGGAATTTTTTCATTTTTTTTTTCCGGTAAAAGCAGGTTGTGGCATGTTTAAGGGTTAATTGCTTTGTTTTCTTAACGCAGTGACAATCGCTCTCAGGCTGCTGACTCTTAGATTGTGGTCCTGCGAGCTGGAAAATCTTTGTGCAGGGTGTGGCATTGTTGCGTAAGTGACAGTGCGGTGTGAGGTTGGTCAGCCTTTTGTCACCAGTTAATGAGAAGGGCATTCAGATATTTGCTTTCCTTGCATATCAAAAAAGACATTTAATGATGTATCAATAAATACAGAACTGTATTTTTTATATATATAATAGATATCTGCCTTGGGTTTAAAAAATAAGGATAATTGAAACACGTTTTCCGAAGTTGGTCTGGCTGCACTGGAAAATAAGGTGCTTTCCTATCTGTCACTATGCTTTAAGAGCCCATCCATACTTAAAGGGTATCTACACTTTCATGGGAAAAAAAAATAAAATAATATAGCATATACCATTGCGACACAAGTCATATTGTAATTGAATATTATTAAAAATGACCTTTCCTTTTCAATCTGCAGCTCTGTAATTTTCTTGAAAGTGAAATGCAATATGGCAACCTGGAGGTGTTCTGTACACAGAATATGTACAGAATGCCCCCTAGAAACATAATTTCCTGCTTGTAAAATTGGCTCACCGATTTTCCTACACTAAGACCCCTTTCACACTGGGTTGTTTTGCAGGCGCTATTGCGCTAAAACCTGAAACAGCCGTTGCTGTGTCTCCAGTGTAAAAGCCCCGAGGGCTTTCACACTGGAGCGGTGCGCTAGCAGGACGGTAAAAAAAAGTCCTGCTAGCTGCATCTTTGGAGCGGTGAAGGAGCGGTGTGTATACCGCTCCTCCACCGCTCCTGCTCACTGAAATCAATGGGACACCGCGGCTATACCGCCGGCAAAGCGCCTCTGCAGAGGCATTTTGCGGTGGTTTGTAACCCTTTCTCGGCCGCTAGCGGGGGGTAAAACCGCACCCCTAGCAGCTGAATAGCGCCGCAAATTTGACAGTAAAGTATCGCTAAAAATAGCGGTGCTTTACCGCCGATGCACCTCCCGCCCCAGTGTGAAAGGGGCCTAAGATGCCAGTTAGATTTTTGGCATCCTCTGCAGCAAAAATTGCATTTTTGGTAAGATACTCCCAATAGGAAATAACGTCTGAGGGGATTGCAGACCCTGCAACTTTTCTCATTAGAGCTCTGATTCTGCAGCAGCTGGTTAATAATTATGAAACCACTCCAATTAGACTCATTCAGCACAGAGGAACAAACAGTGATTTCTTTAGAATAACAAAAGGTAGGAATCTGCAAAAAAGTTTGTTAAAATCCTTGTAATGTACATAGATCACCCAGAGGGGCATGTTTTACTCTTTAAGCCTAGTACACACAGGTCGAATGTCGGGTGACATTGGCCGGTTCAATAAAAAACAGCAGATACACGGCCTGTGCGTATGGCAGCCGGCCCGACAGAACCTGGCCCTTCGGCCGGCTTCTGTCAGACGTGCCTGCTGGAAAATCAAAGGCCGACCAGCTCCTGATCAGCCATCCCCCTGTCAGAACACAACAGCTCAGCAGGGGAGATCACGGCACTAACATCGGATTGTTAGTACAGCAGCTCCGACCAGACGTGTCAGTTCATTGTGTGTACTAGGCTTTAGGCTTGATGCAGCATACGTGGTAATACACACACGCATAGGTGTGATTGGGCCCTATTAAAGTCTTTTTAAAGCACACTAAATTGCAGCACATATATATATGTAAACAAAAGAAAGGCCACAGAAGAAAGACATTTCTATTTTAAATGCACTTAATGCAGTAAAATGCATGTGTTTTACTGCATGAAGTAGGCGCTAAAAATGACTTAGAGCAAATGTGCTCTAGCAGAGAATAATATTCTAGTTGCAACAGTATACTTTGGTCAGTAGTGTAGCTTATAGCAGCCACAGGGAGAGAAAAAGCATTGCATAAGAGTCAATGATTAGGTTTAGCCCTAGCTGTATTTCGCTGAAAGCTGAGAAAATTGCAAGCAGACAATACTAAGAAACTGCTATGTGTCTGTGGCCTCAAAATCTTGAGACCATATTGGTTATGGGCCCGGTGTATCAATATTTCCTTCCTGAGGATAAACATATACAGTAATTAGGGGGAAATTTGCTGCAACTACCATGTGTATACTGTGGGATGGAGCCATCTGAGCAGATTAGACACAGCAAAACATGGGCACCTCGCCATCACAGCCAAATTTCACAGCTCACAATCTGGGTGCTAATTTTTTTCATACACAGAAATAGCAGGGCCTAGTGATGCATGTTATGGAGGTGTGCAGCAAAACTGATGCTTAGGAAAGCTGACACTGTATTTTGACGCAAGTAAGTCACTCTTTCGTTCATGGACCGACACAGCTTCCTATTGACATAGTCGGTAATATCCATTATTTAGGAGTGACTAGGCAGAAAAACTTGTAAAAAGTGTTGCATCACACCCTCTACAGCACCGCCCAGGGGGAGGACCCTCTGGGTATAATCCCTCTCTCTGCACCTCGCAGATCAGTTTTTTTCTGTCTAGCAAGGAGTAGGACATGGCTCCCTTCGGGCCCATTGGTCCGGGGGGAAATTTTTTATTTATTTTTGGTTCCTTCGATCAACTGCCGACTGGGTGACAGGCTGGGTCCTCGATCCTTGTAGTCCCCCCAGTTTCGGCCATCGAGCGTGTGCCGACCCTAGCTACGCGCTGTGTTTTTCACGACATGCCTGTCGCTCTACGGGTGGCCGGTGAGCCTACGCTCCAGGACCTGCATCGGACCGCTCAGCTTCGGCTGACCTTACGGCCGAGTTGCAGTAGCCTATCCGGTGAGCTAGCGCTCCAGGGCATGCATACGATCATTCCCTAGGGTTCAATCACAGCATGCCTGGCCGACAGTCACCTCCGTTCGCGGATGATGATCTGACGGGAATGTCTTCCAGCATGATCCACGCAGGAAAGGTAAGTAGCTCCCCTGCTTCGACAGGGTGACTTGGCTGGACATTCCTGGAGAGATAAAGTAAGTGGTTGTGGTCCCTTTCTTTCCTCTCTCCCTACCTTCCCTCCTCCCTGGGCTTTGAGCTAAGGTGGCTGGGTGCTGGGGTCACCTGGGGGGGCTCCATCTGGAGCGGGGCTGCGCTGTGTTGTCATTTTAAAAGATGTAATTTTGCTTACCTGTAAGTGTGCCTCTCTCCCTCCATGCTGGTGGTGGCCATTTTGCGGTGGTCCATGCCTGTTTTGGCCTCCTATTGACTGTCCGGCGGCCATTTTCTTGTGGTTCGCGCCAAGATGTATATATCGCCGCTCGGCGGCCATTTTCTTGTGGTTCGCACCCGCTTTGGCCTCTAGCGACTACTCGGCGGCCATGTTTCTTAGGATTCACGCTTGTATGTCTATACTGGCGGCCATCTTTTTGTGGTCCGTGGCCGCTTTTGCCTCTACTGACGGCTCGGTGGACATTTTCTTGTAGCCCACATTGTTTAATACAGCCGCCTCTTGGCAGCCATTTTGCGGTAGTCTCTGGCCTCTAGGGTGCATTTCACTTGCGCAAATTCACACAGGGAACGCTGATGAGAATCAGACTGACACAGGCAGCGGTGGGATAGCATCACAGGCGGAGCACACGGCAGCATATCGGTACCGTTCCAAGGGTGGTGAGTCCTCTGGGAGACCCTGCATCTCTGAAGCAGCTAGGAGGGTGGCCTATTGATACCTTGCCTGGAGCCCTGTGGGTGTCAGCGCGTGGGTCAGCATGGCGTCTGAAGCAGACGTTTTTTTTTTCCCCCTGAAACACCTGACTGATAGCAGGTGCCCCTGATGAATCTGTGGACGCTATGTCTGTTGCCAGGGTGGAAGCGGCACACGGGAACATGGGGGGTAGTAAATGCCCCCATCCCCTGCAATCTTCCGGGGATAATTCTGATGCAGAACCAGGCCCAGCTATGGCTCATGGCCCGGATTCTGATGCATCAGAGACTGCAGACCGTGACCGATCGAACAGTGAGAATGCTCCAAGTCCAGGTCAGCATGCAAAAAATGCTTTGGTATCTGACCTGTTTACTGCAGTGCGGAATACGGAAGGCCGCAGAAGCAGCAGAAACACTGGTCCCCTTTGGGTTCCATAAGCCGGCCCGCACTGCTAAGGTGTTTCCTTGTGTGTCTTATTGTGATAAGCTTGTACAAGGAGTGGGAAAACCCACTGAAGGGTTTTTTGCAGCCCCAAATAATTATTATTATTATTTTTTTGGTTAGTCCGGTACCCCTCGAGGAGAGTTCCTGAAAAGATGGACCTCTCCCCCGATAGTGGACCCCCCTGTGTCTAGACTTAACAAGTTACCACGATTCCAGTGGAAGGGGCTCCTGTCTTCAGGGACACTTGCTACCTATACACAGTGGGGGGCTCAGCGGTACGTCCAGCATTGGCTGGATTTTTTCTGATGCCTCAGACACTTACTGAGTAGGCAAAGATGCTACTCCAGGGGTTAAAAGCATGGGAGTCTCCTCGGTACGAGGTAGCTCTGGCCGACCAGTTGGTACAGGGCCCTGAGTCTGTCTGCAAGTCAGACACAGATACTATCCCCTTGCTGCCTTGAGTCTGAGTTTATGCGGTGGCGCTACTCCACCTGATCTGACTAATGTGCTGGTCTGCGGACCAATCTTCCAAGAAGGGCGACAGACTTTTGTGGGGCCTCTCTGGATGACATCATTTAAAGTGGAGCTCCACCCTAAATATCGACTTTTGGTATTTGGATCCCTCCCCCCTCCGGTGTCACAATTGACACCTTTCAGGGGGGAGGGGGGTGAAGATACCTGTCTAAGACAGGTATTTTCACCCACATCCGGGAGTCCTCTCTCCGGGAATCTGCGGGAGTGACGTCACTTCCCCCAGACTTCCCGTAGTGTTCTGGGAGACACTCGGCTCCCAGAACACAGGAGGACGAATCAGAACGGCGCAGCGCGACTCGCGCATGCGCCGTAGGGAACCGGGCATGAAGCCGCAGGGCTTCACTTCCTGGTTCCCTCAGCGAGGATGGCGGAGGGAGCAGCAGAGTGACGAGCGATCGCTCGTCCTCTGCTGCGGACGTCGCTGGACTCCAGGACAGGTAAGTGTCCAAATATTAAAAGCCAGTAGCTGTAGCTGCTGGATTTTAATTTTTTTTTTCCGGCGGAGCTCCGCTTTAAGAGGCTACAGGAGGTAAGAGCACATTGCTTCTGCAAGCCAAAAAAGGGTAAGGAGCCACGCCATAGGTTGGGGCCCTCCTTCACCACGCACAAGCGGTCCCTTCGTCCTCCTAGTGCGGCAAGTAAACGACCTCAGGCTGATAAAGCGCCTGCTGAGGGACAGAAGCGTCCCTGGGTTTGCAAGCACAACCTTGCTTGCCTACCGAACAGATTTTTTTCCCCTCTTAACCGCCAGCTTCAGCCGACTTGTCAGGAAGCCCTACATGGGGCATTCCAGGACCTGCTGATACGCAGGGTAGGCCTTCCTGTCTTAGTACAGGAACGGGTTCAGGGGTTCTACTTAAATCTGTTAATAGTGCTGGAGGGGGTTCGTCCACTCTTAATCTCAGGACCCTCAACTGCTTTGTGCAAGTACAAAGATTCCGGAAAGGAGTTGGCTCGCTCTGTTGTCGCTGCCCTCCATCCGGGGGATTTTCCGGCATCCTTGATCATCAAGGACGCATGCCTTCATGTCCCCATATGCACCAGGCATTAGTGATGTCTGCTTTGGCGGCCGGGGAAGACCACTACCAATGGTGGCTCTCCCCTTTGGCCTGGCATCGGCACCAAGCGCGTTCACCAAGGTGCCTGCCCCGATTCTGGCCCTACTAAGACAGTGTGGCATCGCTATCATGGGCAACTTGGATGAGCTTCTTCTGAGGGTCACTTCAAACTTAAATTTAGAAGTGAGCGTGTCTTTAACCTGTCAGACCCTCTGATACTTGGTGGGGTGCGGAACCCTTAGAAGTCAGTATTGGAACCGTCCCAACTCCTAGTGTGTCTAGGGTTGATTCTGGACTCCTCAGAGGCGTAAGTTTTTTTTTCCCTAGGGGAAAGTTGCAAACCCTTAGGGCTGCTGTGCGGCAGTTATCAAGATCCGGGTGAGCCACCTAATCAGGACCTCCCTAGTTGGTGGCCGACAGCACCGGCATTTCTGTTGGGGAAATTGTTCCTTCCTGTTTACTGGATGGTGGTCATGGCGGACGCCTGTCTTCCCAGTTGCAGAGAAGTCTGAAGAGCTCAGTCAACCTGGGTCGCTGGACTCCGGAGGATTCCCATTCATTGGCCTGAAATCCGGATGAGCTGGCCTTGCCTCCCCACATGGTCTCAGAGGCTACAAGGGCCTCCAGTCAGAATCCAGTCGGACAAACACCACAGTGGTGGCGTATGTCAATCATCAAGGAGGAACAAGCAGCTCTGCTGCAGCATCGGAGGTCGCTCGCATCCTGAGGTGGGCAGAAAGGAGCGTACCGGCACTGTCGGCCATGTACATTCCGGGTGTGGAGAACTATCAGGCGGACTACCTGAGTCTCCAAATGCTGGACCAGGGAGAATGGTCCTTACGCCCGGATGTGTTCTAGCTCCTCTGCCAAAAATGGGGCACGCCAGACGTAGATCTTCTGGCGTCCCGACTCAATCGGAAGGTATTGAGGTTTGTGGCCAGGTCAAGAGACCTATAGGCAAGCACGACAGATGCCTTGATGGCACTGTGGAGTCAGTACCGACTAATCTATGCCTTTTCTCCTCGGAAGCTCCGTCCTCATCTGCTTCGCAGACTGGAGGCAGAGAGGATTACAATGGTCCCAATTGCTCTGAATTGGCCTCGACGTCCTTCGCCAATCTAGTGTGTCTGGTAGCAGATGCCTTTTGGCATCTACCGCTAAGGAAGGACCTGCTGTCGCAAGGTCCCATACGCCATCCTGTTTTACAGTCACTGGCTTAATGGCATGGCTCGAGAGCCAGGTGCTAAGAGACCGAGGCCTGTCAGACTCGGTGATCTCTACCATGAGGAGTGCTCGGAAATCATCCCCTAGGAAGATTACCATCGCACTTGGAAGACCTGCATAACCTATTGTGAGGAAATGAGGTGGCATCTGCGTACTTATTTGGTTCCAGAGTCCTGCTGCTTTTCAGCAGGGAACGGGCCACAAATTCTACTGTAAGTACAATTAGGGGGCAGGTATCTGCCCTGGCTGTCTTTTCAACGACCCCTGGTGGCTCACTCTCTAGTGAGAACGTTTGTACAGTGGATTCGGCAGGTGGCCTCTTCGGGCCACCCTCCACTACCTCCGTGGGGCTTATGTAGCAAACGTCCTTTTGGCGTCTACCACTACGAGAGGACCTGCTGTCCCATGGTCCCATATGCCATCCTGCCTGCAGTCGATGGCTTCAACGGCATGGCCTCTAAGTGTCTCAGAAACCACCGTTTAAGAACATCAGGGAGATCCCTTTTTGACACTTTCGTAGAAAGTGGTATTTTTGGTGGCTGTTATGCCAGTTAAGACGGGTTTCTGAGCAGGCAGCCTTATACAAGCCTCCCTATCTGGTCTTCCACAAGGATAAGGTGGTGCTGCTTCTGCAGCCTTCCTTTGCTTCCTAAGGTCGTGTTCGACCTTCCATCTCCAGGAAGACATTGTACTGCCATCCTTGTGTCCTTATCCATCGAATCCTAAGGAGACGACGTTGCATTCCTTGGATGTTGTCAAAACTCTGAGAGAATGCTTGTCTGGTACTGCTACGTTCCAGAGTCCAGGCTCAGTTTGTTTCAGTGGCTGGTCCCTAATAGGGCCCAGCGGTTTCGTCGGCCACCATCTCTAGGTGGATCCGACAGATTGTGATCAGGCTTACGCCATGAAGGGTCAGGCGCCTCCCTTTCCCGGCGCATCGACCAGGGCAAGAGATGCCTCTTGGTTTACGTCAGTTAGACGGTTTTCTGAGCCGGCAGCCTTGTCATGCAAGGCTCCTTATCTGATCTTCCACAAGGATAGGCGGTGCTGCGTTCGCAGCCTTCTTTTCTTCCTAGGGTCTTTCGACCTTCCATCAAGGAAGACATTGTTCTGCCATCCTTGTGTCCTCATCCGTCGAATCCTAAGGAAATTACTTTGTAATTTTTGGACGCTGTCCGAGCTCTGAAAGCATCAAGCGTCTGTTTTCACCAGGTGTGTAAGGCGGCGACATGCTCGTCCGTTCACACTTTCACTAAACTTTACAAGTTGATGTGTGTGCATCTTCGGATGCTTCTTTCGGCCGCCAAGCTATTGCAGGCGGCTGTTTAGAGTTGCAACTCCTCCATGGAGGAGCTCTATTTTGTTTTGGGGTGAAGTTGTTTTAATGCTGTTCCCACCTTTGGTTTTTGACACTGCTTTGGGACGTCCCACTATGTCAATAGGAAGCTGTGTCGGTCCATGAACGAAAGAGTAAATAGGATTTTTTACTCACCGTAAAATCCTTTTCTCTGAGTTCATGGACCGACACAGCACCCACCCCTCATTTTAAGTTTGTACTGCTTTTGACGAACTGATCTGCGAGGTGCAGAGAGAGGGATTATACCCAGAGGGTCCTCCCCCTGGGCGGTGCTGTAGAGGGTGTGATGCAACACTTTTTACAAGTTTTTCTGCCTAGTCACTCCTAAATAACGGATAATACCCACTATGTCAATAGGAAGCTGTGTCGGTCCATGAATTCAGAGAAAAGGATTTTACGGTGAGTAAAAAAATCAAATTTTTTTGCCTTTAGCAGAGATGTGGTATTTTCTGAATAGAATTAGCAGTTCACTGATTCATCTGTTTTATTGTGTGAAATTATCAGTGAAATCGTAGCAAACAAGAATGTAGACGGAAGCATTGAACCATCATTTAAAGAGAAAGTAAACTCAGGTTCCCCCCCCCCCCCTGCAAAGTAAAGGCATAATGTGCTAGTACATTGTGTGACACTTGCCTGCAAACGAAGCCCGCGCCACCCCCGCTGGAGGCCTAATTCGTCTTCCTTCCAGAGCCACGGACTCCGGCTGTGTTACTGGCTGGAGCTGCGTGACGTCACTCCCGTGCATGCGCGTGGGAGCCGCCAGTCACGGAACAGGATTCTGAAGAACTGGCACAGAGCTCATGCGCCAATGACATCATCTGCGCAGTATACAGTAAATATCTCCTAAACTACGCACGTACAGGAGATATTTACAATACCTGTAGGTAAGCCTAAGACCCCATACACACTATACAACTTTTGTTGTCTGATTTACTTTAGATTTACCAAAACCATGTAGTGCAAGGGCCTGCCTGATTGCATAAAAATTGAAACACTTAAGGTTTGACCTCATAGTATATGGTTTTGGTAAATCTAAAGAAAAAATCTACAGAAAATTGTATAGTGTGTATCCAGCCTATAGGTACAAAAAATACAGGAAGGTTCACTTCCTCTTTAAAGTGGTTGTTAAGCCACTACTATAACCCCCCCCCCCCTCTATAATATAACAATATATATGCCTGTGTTCTATAAAAAAAAAATGCAGGTTATACCTTATATCAGAGCGGCTCCCGGAGCTCATGTGACTCCTTGGCTCTCTCCTCTGCCCAGCTGACAGCTCCACCAGGCGGGGCCGAGCACTCCCGATGACATCAGCTGGGGGAAAGAGGAGAGAGAGAGAGAGAGCCGTGGAGTCACATGAGCGCCGGGAGCCACTCTGATATAGGTACAGATTGTCATATTTTAATATAACACAGGCACAGGGACTCATACTGTTATTGTATAGAGAGGATGGGAGGATTTTATAGTAGTTATGAGAGCAGCAGGAGGGGCGGGGCGGGCACTGACACGAGTGGACAGGCTGGGGGAGGGAGAGAAGGATAGAGCAGGGCTGCGGTTGACTGAGGCTCCTAAACTGACCACGTGTCAGGGCTCAGCAGCCATGATAAACCGTGGTCATTTTACAGGGGGGAGGGTATAACGAGGCAGGATCAGCCAGGTTTATTAGGTGATAGAAGGGGCCAAATTACACATCACAAGCACTGTGCTGTATAACATGCTTTAAGGGAACAGGATCTTTTTTTTGTTTTGTTAGGTTAACAAACACTTTAAACCTCATGCACACTGCAGCCTGCTTTACAGGTTTTTTTTCTTGCCTCTAAACGTCCCTCTGTCTACAGAAGGTTAGCCTATGTGTCTATGCACCCATAGGCGTTTACAGGCATTAAGAGGCAGGAGAGTTTAGGGACAGAAATTTGAACACACCAAAATTACATTTAGTTTGGGCAGAAAAACATGTCCAACATGCCTACATGCGTGTAAATGAGTCTAAATGCTAGACGTATTTAGCGCGTTAGCGTTCATTTTAATAGCTAGAATAAATTAATGTTCTGGCCAACGAAATCTCCATAAAGAGTTCCTGTCGCCACCTATTACTGTCACAAGGGATGTTTAGATTCCTTGTGACAGCAATAAAAGTGATCAATTTTTTTTTTAAATTGACACTATAAAAAAAGAAAATGTAAAGCTCCCCCGTCCCCATAAGCTCGCGCAGCAAAAAAAAACGTGAATGTAAGTCGCACCCGCATATGTAAATGGTGTTCAAATTACATATGTGAGGTATCGCCGTGATCGTCAGAGCAAGAGCAATAATTCTGGACTACCTCTGTAACTCCAACCTGGGGGTAATCGTTATTTTTATATTTTTTTTAGCGCCGCCTATGGAGATTTTCAGGTACCGCAGTTTGTCGCCATTCCACGAGTGTGCGCAATTTCAAAGCATCACATGCTGGGTATCTATTTACTCGGCGTAATATCAGCTTTTATATTATACCAAAAAATTGGGCGAACTTTACTTTTTTGGTTTTTTTAACCACTTAAGGACCGCCGCCTGTACATATATGTCGGCATAATGTCATCCTGGGCACAAGCACGTACAGGTACGTCCTCTTTAAGATGCCCAGCCGTGGGTCGTGCGCTGCCGCCGGAGTGCTCGCGACCCGGTCCTGAGCTCCGTGACTGCAGCCGCGGAACCCGCGGACCCGATCGCCGCCAGTGTCCCGCGATCGGGTCACAGAGCTGAAGAACGGGGAGAGTTAAGTGTAAACAAACCTCTCCCCGTGCTTCCTAGTGAGACTGTCACTGATGGTCTGGTCCCTGTCATAGGGAACGACGATCAGTGACGTCACACGCCAAGCCACGCGCCCACACAGTAAGAATCGCACAGTAATCAGTGCATTTTTATAGCACTGATCGCTGTAAAAATTACAATGGTCCCAAAATAGTGTCCGATGTGTCCACCATAATGTCGCAGTCACGATAGAAATCGCTTATAGCCGCCATTACTAGTAAAAAAAAAAAAAATTATAATAATAAAAATGCCATAAAACTTTCCCCTATTTTGTAGATGCTATAACTTTTGCGCAAACCAATCAATAAACGCTTATTGCGATTTTTTTTTTTTTTTTTTACCAAAAATATGTAGAATAATACGTATCGGCCTAAACTGTGGAAAAAAAATGTTTCTCTTTTCGTCCATGGATGGACACAGCTCCTTAAATCTTGACTGTTGGGTATGTTCCATCTATAAGGAGAGGACTAGGCAGAACATGTTAGATATGCATACATGTTATTTAAACAGAGTTGAAACAGCCCCGCCCAGGGGGCGGTCCCTCTGAACATAACCCTCCACCTTGCAGCCAGCAGCCTCAGTTTTTTTCTGCCTAGTAGAGGAGACGGACCTGGCTCCCTTTGGGCCCAGAGTCCTGAAGAAATTTTTTCTTTTTATTATTATTTTTCTTTTTCCAATCTTCTATCAACTGCCAGCTGGGCATGACAGGCAGGATAATATAGATCAGGGATATGCAATTAGCGGACCTCCAGCTGTTGCCAAACTACAAGTCCCATCATGCCTCTGCCTCTGGTTGTCATGCTTGATGCTGTCAGAGTCTCGCTATGCCTCATGGGACTTGTAGTTTGGCAACAGCTGGAGGTCCGCTAATTGCCTATCCCTGATATAGATCCTTGTAGTCCCCCCAGTCCGGCCATCGAGCGTGAGCAGACCTTAGCTACGTGCGGGGTCGGCCACGACATACCCCATGGCTCCAGGGGTGGCCGGTGAGCTATGCTCCAGGGTTCACATATGACTGAGCGGCTTGCTGTCTCAGTCACAGTGGACTGGGCTGACAGCTACTCCGTACTGCTCGGTTGTAGGTCTGTCAGGAACGCACCAGCAGGTCCTCGCAGGATGGGTAAGTACAGTTCCTCCTGCTTCAGTGGGATGGAACAGCTGGGCATTCCTAAGGGGATCGTTAGGGGGTTCTCCTGCCCTCCCTTCTCTCCCTCTGTCACCCTTTTTTTCCTCCTCCCCTTGCGGGGCTCGCTGCGACCAGGGAATACCTTGGGTGGGGCTCCAAGTCCCGGCGGGGGGCTGTGGGGGTGTCCAGGTCCGCTCTCTGTGTGGGGGGTGTAATTTGTTGGAAGCCTCCGTGCCTGGCCTTCTCGTCCACCTCGCTTGCTGGGCGTCATTTTTTGAAGCACTGGCGCCATTTTTTGGGGTCCTGTGCATTGCATTGTAATTTCCATTGGCGGCCATTTTGCCATGGCCGCGCTTGGATGCATTGCGGGCGGCCATTGTCTTGTGGTCCGCGCGCTTTCTCTGAGGCCCTCGGCGGCAATTTTGGAGTGTGTTTTGGCCTTTAGTGTTGGCTGGCTTCCTGAACGGCGCGATTTACCTCACACAGTTCCTCAGGCACACGCAGTGTGCAGATAGAGAGCGGGCAGCGGCGCTGAGCGGTCTCTTGATAGGCGGTAAGTCCCCTGGGTATTCCCCCACCTCGATCAGTGCAGCAAGGAGGGTGGACTGTAATTTGTCAGGTATCTTGACTGGGTCCCTAAGGGCTGTCTGTGGGCAACATGGCGTCAGAAGCTGGCGTTTTTTCTCCAGACATACCAGAGACAGCACCCGGTGCCCCTGCGCCTGCTATTCCCCTGGACGCTTTGTCGGCAGTCCTGGAGTGATTTGTTGCCAGGGTGGAAGCGGCGTGCGAGCGTAAAGGGGGTACTAAGTGCCCTTTTCCCACGCCATCACCTGGGGAATGTTCTGATTCAGACTCTGGCCTGGCTGCGGCTCAGGACCCCGGTTCTGGTGTGTCAGAAGATGCGGACCAGGACCATCCCTGTGAGGAGGACCCCTCATCCGGGTCAGCTCAGGACAGGGCACTTGTCAGTGCACTTATCATTGCTGTGAGGGACACCCTCAAGCTGGAAGATACAGCTGGGACTTCCACAGCAGGGTCTGTCCCTTTTGGGTCGCACAAACCGACCCGCTCTGCTAAGGTTTTTCCTTATGTTGATTTCTTTGACAAGTTCATAGATAAAGAATGGGAACGGCCGCAGAGGCCCTTTGCGGTCCCTCAGCGCATGGCGGTCCGTTACCCTTTTGAAGAGAGCCTTTTGAAAAAATGGGCTTCTCCTCCGGTTGTTGATCCCCCGGTCTCTTGGTTGAATAAAGTAACCACTATCCCAGTAGAGGGGGACCCCTGCCTTTTAAGGACCCTACTGACAGGAGGTCCGAAGCGGTGAGCCGCTCTATGTTCACCATGCTGGGGTCAGCATTACGGCCTATATTGGCGGCTACCTTAGTGTCCCAGACACTCACGGAGTGGGCAAAAATGTTGCACCAGACTGTGGAGGAGCACCAGCTTCCTCCAGTATGCGTGTCACTGGCTGAACAGTTGGTACAAGGACTTGTGTACGTCTTGATGCTACCCTGGATGCAGCCCCTTTGATTTCCAGAGCCTCAGCATCTGCGGTGGTACTGCGCCACCTAATATGGTTAAAATGCCGGTCCGCTGACCACGCTTCTAAGAAAACTCTGGCAGAGTTGCCTTTCAAGGGTGGGAGGCTTTTTGGAGCCTCACTGGACGACATCATTAAGCATGTCACTGGAGGTAAGAGCACATTTCTCCCTCAGTCCACTAAAGGGAAGGAGCCGCGCCGTAAACCGGGGCCCTCCTTTCCCACTCAGAAGTGGTATTTTCGTCAGTCAGGACCTGCCGGCAGACCCTTCTGTGCAGACAAAGGTCCAACTGGGGAACAGAAGCGTCCCTGGGTGCGTAAGCCCGCCAAGCCAACAAACAAACCAGCTACCGCATCAAGTTTTGCCCCCGCTCGACTTTAGGGTGGGGGGGCAGCTTTGCGGGTTTGCAGCTCGGTGGACCTCCCTGCTCTCCGACCAGTGGGTCTGCGAGGTGGTCACCTCGGGGTACAAGATCTAGTTCTTTTCTTGTCCACCAAACAGATTTTTTCCTTCAAATCTGCCTCTCCTTCCGGCTCGTCGGGCTGCCCTCCAGGGGGCAGTGCACAATTTGTTGAGGTGCGGGGTGATACCCGTACCACCACAGGACAGGTTTCAGGGTTTTTACTCGAATCTGTTTGTGGTCCCAAAGAAGGACGGAGTTTGTCCAATCTTGGACCTCAAGGCCCTCAATGCCTTCATAAGGATTAAAAAATTCCGGATGGAATCAATTCGTTCGGTGGTAGCTGCACTTCATCCAGAGGACTTCCTGGCATCCTTGGATATCAAGGACGCATACTTACATGTCCCCATCTGTGTCAGGCATCAGAGGTTCCTGCGCTTTGCGATTGGCAAAGACCACTATCAGTTTGTGGCTCTTTCCTTTGGCCTAGCATCGGCACCAAGAGTTTTCACCAAGGTGCTCGTCCCGATTCTAGCTTTGCTGAGACAGCGCGGCATTGCTATCATAGGCTACTTGGACAACCTTCTTCTGAGAGCTGCTTCAAGCTCAGAATTTGAGGAGGACATGTCTATAGTCAGCCAGACCCTCCGGGAGTTTGGTTGCATACTGAACCTCCAGAAGTCGGTGTTAGTACCGACCCAGCATCTAGAGTACCTGGGGTTGATTCTGGACTCCTCGCAGGCCAGAGTCTTTCTTCCCTTAGAGAAGTTGCAGACACTCCAGTCGGCAGTCAGGTTGTTGACATCCCGCAAATGTTCGTCTCTCCATTTCTGCATGCAAGTTTTGGGCCTCCTGGTAGCCTCTTTTGAGCCAATATCGTATGCCCAATTTCACACTCTGGTCTTGCAGAAGGAGATTCTCTCCAAATGGAACAAATCTCCATTGTCTCTGGATCGTCAGATTCAGTTCAGTCACCTTGTCAGGTCTTCTCTGAGTTGGTGGCTGAGATCCCCGACTCTTGGGTCCGGGAAGTCCTTCCTCCCTTTTCATTGAACGGTGATCACGACGGACGCCAGCCTGACCGGTTGGGGGGGAGTCTGGGGGGTTCAGGCGGCTCAGGGCCGCTGGTCCCCGACCGAATCCCAACTGTCGATCAATGTTTTGGAACTCCGGGCGATCAGGCTGTGCCTCTCCAAGTGGTCTCGGAGACTGCAGGGGCGTCCAGTCAGGATCCAGTCAGACAACGCCATGGCTGTGGCATACGTCAACCATCAATGAGGAACAAGAAGTTCAGCTGCAGAGTCGGAAGTCGCTCACATCCTACGGTGGGCGGAAAGGAGCATGCCGGCCCTATCAGCAGTTTACATCCCAGGCGTGGAAAACTGGCAGGCATACTATCTGAGTTGCCAGATGCTGGACCACGGGGAATGGTCGTTACATCCAGAGGTTTTTTAATTCCTTTGCCGGAGATGGGGCACGCCAGACATGGATCTACTGGCCTCTCCACTCAATCGCAAGGTGTCAAGGTTTCTTGGCCAGTCCAGAGATCCCTGGGCAGACGCGTTGGTGGCCCCGTGGGGTCAGTATCGTTTAATTTATGCCTTTCCCCTACTGAAGTTGCTTCCTCGTCTACTCCGCAGGGTAGAGACCGAGGGAATTCCAGTGATTCTCATCGCCCCAGATTGGCCCAGGTGTCCCTGGTACGCCGACCTTGTGCGCCTGGTGGCGGACGTGCCCTGGGGACTACCAATGAGGGAGGACCTTCTCACGCAAGGTCCCATTCTTCATCCTGCTTTACAGTTGCTGGCTTTAATGGCGTGGCTATTGAAAGCCAGGTACTGATGGACCGGGGGCCTGTCGGATTCGGTCATTTCAACTATGTTGAGAGCAGGGATGAGCCGAACACCCCCTTGTTCGGTTCGCACCAGAACCTGCGAACAGACAAAATGTTCGTGTGAACTTTAGAACCCTATTAAATACAATGGACTCGAACGTTCGAAATCTAAAGTGCTAATTATAAAGGCTTATATGCAAGTTATTGTCCTAAAAAGTGTTTGGGGACCCGGGTCCTGCCCCAGGGGACATGTATCAATGCAAAAAGAAGTTTTAAAAACGGCCGTTTTTTCGGGAGCAGTGATTTTAATAATGCTTAAAATGAAAAAATAAAAGTGAAATATTCCTTTAAATTTCGTACCTGGGGGGTGTGTATGATATGCATGTAAAGTGGCGCATGTTTCCCGTGCTTAGAACTGTCCCTGCACAAAGTGTCATTTTTGAAGGAAAAAAAGTCATTTAAAACTCACTCGCGGCTATTAATGAATTGTCGGCTTTTATCAATACATACAAAAGTCATTGATAAAAAAAAAAAAAAAAGCGTGGGGGTCCCCCAGAATTCAATTACCAGGCCCTTCAGGTCTGGAATGGATATTAGGGGAACCCCGCCGCAAATTTAAAAAAAAATGGCGTGGGGTTCCCCCTAAATATCCATACCAGGCCCTTCAGATCTGGCATAAATTTTAAGGGGAACTCCACCCCAAATTTAAAAAAAAATGCCGTGGAGTCCCCCCAAAAATCCATACCAGACCCTTATCCGAGCACGCAACCTGGCCGGCCGCAGGGGAAAAGGGGGGGACGAGAGCGGCCCCCCTACCTCCTGAACCGTACCAGGCCACATGCCCTCAACATGGGGAGGATGTCCCCATGTTGATGGGGACAAGGGCCTCATCCCCACAACCCTTGCCCGGTGGTTGTGGGGGTCTGCGGGCGGGGGGCTTATCGGAATCTGGAAGACCCCTTTAACAAAGGGGACCCCCAGATCCCGCCCCCCCCCTATGTGAATTGGTAAGGGGTACATTGTACCCCTACCATTTCACGAAGAAAGCGTAAAAAAATGTAAAAAAAACACACAAACACCTTGAAAAAGTCCTTTATTAAAAAAATTTTTAAATAAAATAAAAACTTTCCAGCGGTGAAATCCAGTGTCCCGCGGCGATCCCGATGTCCAGCGCTGTCCGTCATTGGTTTTGCCTCAGCGGACCTGATGGGGAACTTCCTCCTCAGTGTTTTAAATGTATAGACCCGCCCCTTCTAAAGTTCCCCATCAGGTCCGCTCAGCGGACCAGATGCGGAACATGACAAGGGGCGGGTCTATACATGTATTACCACAGTGAGAGAAGTTCCCCATCAGGTCCGCCCCCTCGGTATGTCGGACCCCGCCTACGTCATTGGCCTGAGCGGGAAACTTCCTTCACTGTGTAAATTTAAATTACACAGTGAAGGAAGTTCCCCGCTCAGGCCAATGACGTAGGCGGGTCCGACATACCGAGGGGGCGGACCTGATAGGGAACTTCTCTCACTGTGGTAATACATGTATAGACCCGCCCCTTTTCATGTTCCGCATCTGGTCCGCTGAGCGGACCTGATGGGGAACTTTAGAAGGGGCGGGTCTATACATTTAAAACACTGAGGAGGAAGTTCCCCATCAGGTCCGCTGAGGCAAAACCAATGACGGACAGCGCTGGACATCAGGATCGCCGCGGGACACTGGATTTCACCGCTGGAATGTTTTTAAAAAAAATTTTTTATTTTTTAATAAAGGACTTTTTCAAGGTGTTTGTGTGGTTTTTTTTTTTAAATTTTTTTACGCTTTCTTCGTGAAATGGTAGGGGTACAATGTACCCCTTACCAATTCACATAGGGGGGGGGCTGGGATCTGGGGGTCCCCTTTATTAAAGGGGTCTTCCAGATTCCGATAAGCCCCCCACCCGCAGACCCCCACAACCACCGGGCAAGGGTTGTGGGGATGAGGCCCTTGTCCCCATCAACATGGGGACATCCTCCCCATGTTGAGGGCATGTGGCCTGGTACGGTTCAGGAGGGAGGGGGTCGCTCTCTCTTCCCCTCCTTTTCCCCTGCGGCCGGCCAGGTTGTGTGCTCGGATAAGGGTCTGGTATGGATTTTTGGGGGGACTCCACGCCATTTTTTTAAAAATTTGGGGTGGAGTTCCCCTTAAAATCCATACCAGATCTGAAGGGCCTGGTATGGATATTTGGGGGAACCCCACGCCATTTTTTTTTTAAATTTGCGGCGGGGTTCCCCTAATATCCATTCCAGACCTGAAGGGCCTGGTAATTGAATTCTGGGGGGACCCCCACGCTTTTTTTTTTTTTTTATCAATGACTTTTGTATGTATTGATAAAAGCCGACAATTCATTATTAGCCGCGAGTGAGTTTTAAATGACTTTTCTCTTATCGTCCATGGACCGACGCAGCTCTCATACTGATTACATGTGGGTATATGTCCCTGCTCGCAGGAGAAGACCTAGGCAGAATGTTAGAGGTTAAAACATTCTAGAACAAGCCAGAGCTGAACAGCCCCGCCCAGGGGGGCGGTCCCTCCGGACATTACCCTTCCACCTGCAGCTAATCAGCCTCAGTTTTTTTCTGCCTAGCAGAAGGAGAAGACGTGGCTCTCAGGAGCCAGTCTCCTGGAAGATTTTACTTTTGATTTTTATTCCTTTGGGAATTTTATTATTTTATTTTTGAGACCTTCAATCAACTGTCGGCTGGGCAACAGGTTGGGTACACTAGTATCCTCGTAGTCTTCCCTGTCCGACCATCGAGCGTGCTGATCCTCGCCTTGCGTGCGTGAGACTCAGTTCACGACATACCCCATGGCTCCAGGGGTGGCCGGGTTGCTTTCATGCTCCTGCGGTCCTCTCAAGATTGAACAGTACTTGACTGACTGTATCTCTCGCGGTGGACCGGGCCGACAGCTACGCAGTACGACTCTGTGATAGGTCTGTCTGAAACAAGCCAGTGAGTCCCTGAAAGGGACGGGTAAGTAGTCTCTCCTACTGCAGGTGAGTACATGCTGGCTGTGTTTCTGTGTGTGGGGGTTTCTCCCTGTCCCCCCTGTTATGCTGCTCTCTGCACCCTGTACTGGTGCTGTGCTGTGGGGTGTTTGGGGGTCACTCTGGCCTGGTTGGGCGCTCATGTCTGCAGTTTTTTCTGGTGTGTGAGGTGATTATTGCGTGCGCCATTGGCGCTGTTTGAGGTGGTTATTGCGTGCGCCATTGGCGCGCATTAGAGCTTTGAATTTTGCGCTCGGCGGCCATCTTGGCGTTCAGTGGCACAGTTATAGCTGCGGACGGCGGCCATTTTCTTGTGGCCGCCGCGCATTTATTTCTGGCGGCGGCGCGAATCCCCTCACAATCTCCTCACAGACTGAGCTGTCCTTAAGGGTTGGTGGGTCCTCCCGGGCATCCCCTCCTCAGCGTAGCCAGTGGGTGGACTGTATATTCACTGCATAGTGTATAAGGTCTCAGAGGGTGGCGTTATGGAGTCTGATACACCTGCTCTCCACATTGCCTGGGGCAACTGGCAGTGCTGCACAGTTAAACATGTTCATATGTTTCCTGCACCTGCGGTCCTTATGGACCAGTTGTCAGCAGTCCTGGAATCGTTCCTGTCAGAATGGAAGCGGTGTGCGAGCAAAAGGAGCTATAAGCCCCCTCCCCCCACAAAAATCTTTAGTGAAGGAGTGCTCTGATTCAGATATGGGCCTAGCTATTGGGCTCAGGACCCTACCTCTGAATATTTAATGTTTATGAACAGGACATTCCCTTGTGAGGAAGACTCCAGTTCTGTGTCAGTGAATGACAGGGCGCTTGTAAGTGATCTCATTGATGATGTGAGAATCACACTCAGGCTGAAATTGCTGTGACAAGCTTTTCTTTTACACAGTTTCCTCAGTTTTCCTCACACGCTGCCTCAAGAGCAGCATGGATGAGGGAGGACTTTATTCATTTATGTCTCTAATCCCTGTGAGCCTTGTGTGTGATACCTGAGGTAACATTTCCCGCCATTTCCTGGGGAATGATTTGAGCTCTGACAGACACACGGTCTGAGGATCAGAGGTTACCTGAATGCTGCTTCAGCAGCACAGTCAAGCAGGTTGGAATGATACAGAGAAGATTATGCGCCTCTGCGCCATAATTTAAACTCATCCTATACCTCTACACTGCATACATTCACAGTGTATGTATGTGTTATTGGTCTCTGTGTCTCTGTGTCTGCGTGGCTGTCCCCACGTTCCAATGCTGTGTTTCAGTGCCATACATGATATAAACGTACAAAATATGTTTATGCACGACTCCAGATACATTCACAGTATATGTATGTATCATACTCTCTGGGCTGGCGGGGGCTCCGGTGTCCTCCCGCACTCTCATGGTATGTGCGCTTCGGCTCTCTGCACAGTATAGACATGTTCAATATGTTTATTGCACATATTATACATGTTTACAGTATGGGTATACTGTTTGCGTGGGGTTCCTCCGAGTACTCCGGTTTCCCCCCACGCTCCAATGGAAATGCACAGCATAAACATGTGCAATATTATGTTGATTCACATGCTATCATTCCTACACGGTATCTGTGTGCTGTCTGCGTGGAGTTGTACCGAGTGGGCGCTTCGGCGCTATGCACAGTCTAAATTTGTGCGATTGGACCTACCCGATATGTCTTTGCAGTCTGCGTGGGTTTCCGCCCACGCTACATGACATGCATGCCTTTGGTGCAATACACGATGTAAACATACACATTATGTTTATACACTACACTAAATACATTCACAGTAGTTGTACGTATTGCATTCTCTGAGTATGCGTGGGGTACTTCGGTTCCTCCCACGCGCCAACGGTGTGCGCGCCTTCGGTGCTATGCACACATGAGCTTGTGCAAAAGGTTTAGCACACACACTATAATACCTATACGGTATGCGTATGCAGTCTGCGTGGGTTTCTGCCCATGCTACATGACATGCATGCCTTTGGTGCAATACACGGTGTAAACATACACATTATGTCTATACACTACACTAAATACATTTACAGTAGTTGTAGGTATTGCATTCTCTGAGTATGCGTGGGGTACTTCGGTTCCTCGCACGCGCCAACGGTGTGCGCGCCTTCGGTGCTTTGCACACATGAGCTTGTGCAAAAGGTTTAGCGCACACACACTATAATACCTACACGGTATGCGGATGCAGTCTGCATGGGTTTCTGCCCATGCTACATGACATGCATGCCTTTGGTGCAATACACGGTGTAAACATACACATTATGTCTATACACTACACTAAATACATTTACAGTAGCTGTAGGTATTGCATTCTCTGAGTATGCGTGGGGTACTTCGGTTCCTCCCACGCGCCAACAGTGTGCGCGCCTTCGGTGCTATGCACACATGGGCTTGTGCAAAATGTTTAGCACACATACTATAATACCATACACGGTATGCGTATGCAGTCTGCATGGGTTTTGTGACAGAACCCACTGTCACTGTGTGCTTTGGAAGGGACTGAGGGCGGGCCTCCTACCCACAGATTATGGCCCAGAAGAGACTGGAGACTCGGGGAGAAGCTGGCATTGAGATAATGTAATGTAATGCTACATCCCTTCTCCCCCATCCCCCCCCCTCTTGTTGCTGTGTTTAGCTGTGTTGGTTCATGGCACACAGACAATGGTCTGGACTGCAGACATCTCTCCGCAGGGGATGTGTATTGAGGGGCTGCCTGCTTACCATAATCCCTTTATGTTTATCTGTAGTCTCTGTTTCAATGTACAAGTGTTCAGTTCCCATTGGTTCTTCCTTGTCCCCTACCCCCCCTCTATGACAAGGCTAAGGGGAGTGTCCCTAACTGTGTGTAAAAGTGTATGTTTTGGATTTAATAAACGGTTGATGCTCTGCATGTTTAACCCTCAACACCTGTGTGGATTGTCTCGTGATTGAGGGGTTAAGGGCTGGTTATGGCGAATCTGCAGGCTGCGGGTGCGTTTGGAGGACAGGAGACACAAGTCTGGCGGATGTGCCCATCTGGGGTATCGGAGATCCGTTACAGGTTTCATCCGGGTGCTCAGGTTTCTCCCCTGCGTTCCAATGGTGTGCGCATTCTCAGCGCTATGCACAGTATAAACATGTGCAATTTGTTTATTCGCAGGCTAACATACCTACACGGTTGTGTACGCAATCTGTGTGGCTGGTTTACGTCCAGGCCCCGATGATGTGCACGCCTTCGTCGCTGGCACAGTATTTACGCGTTTAATAGGTTTATCCACAAATACTAAACTACATACGCCGTATGTGGTGGTATTATGCTCTTTGTGGCTGCGTGGGTTTCCTCCCACACTCTCCATTTGTGCGTTTGACGCAATACATAGTATAAACTATGTATTTGCACAATCAGCACCTATCCATGGGTAGCTGCTGGATGGAGCATTGTCACAAGGATCCCTGGTTTCAGGGGTATCACTTTCCACCTGCTTTCAGTGGTGATCAGAAGCGCTGGCTTGGACTGTGTTCGCCAGGCTGGGGTTGGCGTTGCACCCGTTAGTGGCTGCGGCTCTGGCATTTTTTGTAGCTCAATGACTGGGCAAAAGCCTCTGCTTCATTCATCAGTCGTCTAGCAGGTGCACTACAACTGCTTTAGCCTTTAGGGTCTCTGTGCCCGGGGTGGGTTTGCGCCACCTGTGGAGGCTGAGGTACTAGTCCTCTGACCGAGTTTCTAGGGAAGTTCCGTCAAGTTGCCTTTATTGGCCAACATTTGAGGCACCCTGTACACTGGGGCCTCCCTTCTCCGATACATTGCGGAGTCTCTTTGGGATTTTCATACGTCTCGCTGCAAGACGGTCCTGTCGGCCGTGTGCATTGCAGGCGAAGGGTCCTTGCATCCGGAGGTGTTTCCACCTTCTTTACCGGAGGTGGGGCACCGGAAGTGGACCTTGTAGCCTCTCGACTCACTCACAAGGTGGCAAGATCGTGGTCAGGTCCAGGGACCCCTGGGCAGATGCGTTAGACGTGTTGGAAGCCCGTGGGGGCAGTATCGCCTGATATATGCTTACCCTCTGCTACTGTTGTTGCCTCGCCGGCTTTGCAGAGCATACTTCATCCTGCTTTACAGTCCTTGGCTTTAATGGCATGGCTGTTTAAAGCCAGGTGCTAAAGGACCGAGTTCTCTCGTATTCGGTCATCTCTTCTATGTTGTTGACACGGGAATCTTCCTCCAGAAAGATATCTCACCGTACCTGCAAGGCTTACATCGCTATGTGCGAGGAACTTGAGTGGCATCCTCGGATGTTTTCCGTTCCCAGGATTTTGCTGTTCTTACAGCGTGGTGGGACCCAAAAGCTGGCCTTGCATACCTTTTTTTTTTGAGGGTCGGATTTCGGCCCGGACTGTCTTTTTCAACGACCGCTGCCGGGCCATTCCTTGATTAGCACCTTTTGGGCAGGGGGTTCGCCATGTGGTCCCCCCTGTCAAGCCTCCTCTCCCTACTTGGGATCTGATTTTGATGCATCTCGGTTCTCCAAGAACATCCCTTTGAGAATATCAGAGAGATTCCTCTCTTGACCTTGTCCCGGAAGTTGGCCTTATTGGCCATTGCTTCGGTTAGACGGGTGTCTGAGTTGGCAGCCTTGTCTGGCAAGTCGCCTTACTTGGTCCTCCATAAGGATATGTTGGTGTTGCGCCCACGACCATCCTTCTTTTCTAAGGATGGTCTTGGCCTTTCACCTTATGAAGGACATTGTTCTTCCGTCCTTGTGTCCTCACCCATCGCTTCCCTGAGAGTTTGCGCTTCATACATTAAGATGGGTACAAGCCTTACGAGTGTACCTGTCTGCTACTGTTTCCATTCGGAAATCTGTGTCTGGTCCAAAACAGGGCCGAGCGGTGTCATCTGCCACCGTCTTTAGGTGGATCAGGCAGACCGTCATACAGGCCTATGCCCTTAAGGGGCGGGCGCCTCCCTTTCCGGTTGCGGCGCATTCCACCAAGGCAATTGGTGCTTCCCGGGCCTTCCGACATCAAGCGTCGGTTGCACAAGTGTGCAAGGCGACGACCTGGTCGTCCGTTCATACCTTTTCAAAGTTCTACAAGGTTGATGTGGCTGTATCTTCGGATGCTTCCTTCGGCCGCAAAGTGTTGCAGGCCGCTGTCTAATGTTGCAACTCCTCCGTTGAGGGGCTCTGCTGGTTTGGAGAAGTTTTGGTTGTTCCTTACTTTTTTTGCTCCCACCCTTTTCTTATACTGCTTTGGGACGTCCCACATGTAATCAGTATGAGAGCTGCGTGGGTCCATGGACGATAAGAGAAAATAGGATTTTTGTACTCACCGTAAAATCCGTTTCTCTGACGTCCATGGACCGACGCAGCACCCACCCTTCCTTTTAAGTTTGTACTGCTTTGTTACGAACTGAGGCTGATTAGCTGCAGGTGGAAGGGTAATGTCCGGAGGGACCGCCCCCCTGGGCGGGGCTGTTCAGCTCTGGCTTGTTCTAGAATGTTTTAACCTCTAACATTCTGCCTAGGTCTTCTCCTGCGAGCAGGGACATATACCCACATGTAATCAGTATGAGAGCTGCATCGGTCCATGGACGTCAGAGAAACGGATTTTACGGTGAGTACAAAAATCCTATTTTTTTCCTTCAAAAATGTCATTTTTTGCAGGGACAGTTCTAAACACGGGAAACATGCGCCACTTTACATGCATATCATAGACACCCCCCAGGTACGAAATTTAAAGGAATATTTCACTTTTATTGTTTCACGTTAAGCATTATTAAAATCACTGCTCCCGAAAAAACTGCCGTTTTTAAAACTTCTTTTTGCATTGATACATGTCCCCTGGGGCAGGACCCGGGTCCCCAAACACTTTTTAGGACAATAACTTGCATATAAGCCTTTATAATTAGCACTTTAGATTTCTCCCATAGACTTTTCGAATTTGCTGCGAACACCCCAATTTGTTCGCTGTTGGGCGAACAGGCAATGTTCGAGTCGAACATGAGTTTGACTCGAAATCGAAGCTCATCCCTAGTTGAGAGCACGAAAATCTTCTTCTAGGAAGATTTACCATCTCACATGGAGAGCCTACATCTCTATGTGTGAGGAGATGGCATGGCATCCACGGTTTCCAGGATCCTGCTGTTTTTACAGCGCAGAGTAGATCAGAAAATTGCCTTAAGCACCATTAGGGGGCAGATTTCAGCCTTAGCGGTTTTCTTTCAGCGACCCCTGGCGGCTCATTCACTAGTAAGTAAGTTTGTGCAAGGGGTTCGACATGTGGCTCCTCCGGTGCGCCCACCACTACCTCCGTGGGATTTGAATCTGGTGCTCTTGGCGCTTCAGAAACCTCCTTTTGAGGACATTAGGGAAATTCCTCTTTTGACACTCTCTAAGAAGGTGGCCTTCCTGGTAGCCATCACATCCGTTAGGAGGGTTTCTGAATTGGCGGCCTTGTCTGGCAAGTCCCCGTATTTGGTCCTCCGTAAGGACAAAGCGGTGCTACGCCCGTGGCCTTCTTTTCTTCCACAAGTGGTTTTGGCCTTTCACCTGAATGAGGACATTGTGCTTCCATCCTTGTGTCCTCGGCCATCGCATGCCAAGGAGGTTGCGTTACATTCCTTGGACGTGGTACATGCCCTGCAGGTGTACCTGTCTGCCACGGCTCCGTTCCGGAGGTCTGACTCGCTGTTTGTGTCGGTGTCTGAGACGCAGAAGGGCCTGGAGGTCTCGTCGGCCACCATTTCTCGGTGGATTAGGCAGACTGTCATTCAGGCCTATGCCCTTAAAGGGCGGGCGCCTCCCTTTCCCGTTACGGCGCATTCGACCAGGGCTATTGGTGCCTCTTGGGCTTTCCGACATCAAGCGTCTGTATCTCAAGTGTGTAAGGTGGCGACCTGGTCGTTGGTTCACACCTTTTCAAAAATTTTCAACTTGATGTAAGTGCATCTTCGGATGCTAGCTTCGGCCGCAAAGTTTTGCAGGCGGCTGTTTGAGGTTGCAACTCCTCCGTTGAGGAGCTCTGCCTGTTTGGGGTGAAACTGGTTTCTTTTGATTGCTGTGCCCACCCCTTGTTTTTTGACACTGCTTTGGGATGTCCCAACAGTCAAGATTGAAGGAGCTGTGTCCGTCCATGGACGAAAAGAGAAAATAGTATTTTTTGTACTCACCATAAAATCCTTTTCTCTGTCGTCCATGGACCGACACAGCACCCACCCCTCCTTTTTTGGTTTGTTTTGCTTTTCTACGAACTGACGCTGCTGGCTGCAGGGTGGAGGGTTATGTTCAGAGGGACCGCCCCCTGGGTGGAGCTGTTTCAACTTTGTTTAAATAACATGTATGCATATCTAACATGTTCTGCCTAGTCCTCTCCTAATAGACGGAACATACCCAACAGTCAAGATTGAAGGAGCTGTGTCGTCCATGGACGACAGAGAAAAGGATTTTACGGTGAGTACAAAAAATTATATTTTTATATATATATTTTTGGGGGATATTTATTATAGCAAAAGTGCATTGCATTTTTTTCAAAATTTTCGCTCTATTTTTGTTGATAGCGCAAACAATAAACACAGAGGTGATCAAATACCACTAAAAGAAAGCTGTATTAGTGGGAAAAAAAGGACGCCAATTTTGGGAGCCACGTCGCACGACCGCGCAATTGTCAGTTAAAGCGATGCAGTGCCGAATCGCAAAAAGTGGCCTGGTCCTTTAGCTACAAAATGGTCTGGGGCTTAAGTGGTTAATTCTTAAAAAGTGTATTTCTCTTATCGTCCATGGAACTGACGCAGCTCTCATACTGATTACATGTGGGTATATGTCCCTGCTCGCAGGAGAAGACCTAGGCAGAATGTGAGGCCTCGTACACACGACCGATTTTCTCGGCAAGAACCAGCAAGAAACTTGCTGGCAGAGATGTCTTGCCGAGTAAATCGGTCGTGTGTACACGGCTATCGGGTTTCTCGTCGAGAAAACCGACAAGTAACCTCGACGAGAAAATAGAGAACCTGCTCTCTATTTTGTCATCGAGATTCTCGTCAGCCTGTTTCTCGACGAGAAAAGTGAGCGTGTGTACACTTACCTGTCCGCCGGGAAGCCCTCGCATGTTCGAAATGAATTCGACGCATGCGCGGTAGCTTCCTAGGCATAGATAGGGTATACCAAGATGGCGGCGACGGCATCGAATGTGACGAGCGCATGCTCGTCGTAGTCGATGACGTCACCGCGTACGCTCCATTCAAAGAACCGTGGGTTCTTTGAATCGAGCGTGTGTACACTCGGCCGGGACGATTTTCTTGTCCAAGAATCTCGTCGAAAAAAACGACATGTTTTTTTCGACGAGAATCTCGGCCGTGTGTACGAGGCCTTAGAGGTTAAAACATTCTAGAACAAGCCAGAGCTGAACAGCCCCGCCCAGGGGGGCGGTCCCTCCGGACATTACCCTTCCACCTGCAGCTAATCAGCCTCAGTTTTTTCTGCCTAGCAGAAGGAGAAGACGTGGCTCTCAGGAGCCAGTCTCCTGGAAGATTTTACTTTTGATTTTTATTCCTTTGGGAATTTTATTATTTTATTTTTGAGACCTTCAATCAACTGTCGGCTGGGCAACAGGTTGGGTACACTAGTATCCTCGTAGTCTTCCCTGTCCGACCATCGAGTGTGCTGATCCTCGCCTTGCGTGCGTGAGACTCAGTTCACGACATACCCCATGGCTCCAGGGGTGGCCGGGTTGCTTTCATGCTCCCGCGGTCCTCTCAAGATTGAACAGTACTTGACTGACTGTATCTCTCGCGGTGGACCGGGCCGACAGCTACGCAGTACGACTCTGTGATAGGTCTGTCTGAAACAAGCCAGTGGGTCCCTGAAAGGGACGGGTAAGTAGTCTCTCCTACTGCAGGTGAGTACATGCTGGCTGTGTTTCTGTGTGTGGGGGTTTCTCCCTGTCCCCCCCCTGTTATGCTGCTCTCTGCACCCTGTACTGGTGCTGTGCTGTGGGGTGCTTGGGGGTCACTCTGGCCTGGTTGGGCGCTCATGTCTGCAGTTTTTTCTGGTGTGAGAGGTGGTTATTGCGTGCGCCATTGGCGCGCATTAGAGCTTTGAATTTTGCGCTCGGCGGCCATCTTGGCGTTTAGTGGCACAGTTATAGCTGCGGACGGCGGCCATTTTCTTGTGGCCGCCGCGCATTTATTTCTGGCGGCGGCGCGAATCCCCTCACAATCTCCTCACAGACTGAGCTGTCCTTAAGGGTTGGTGGGTCCTCCCGGGTGTCCCCTCCTCAGCGTAGCCAGTGGGTGGACTGTATATTCACTGTATAGTGTATAAGGTCTCAGAGGGTGGCGTTTATGGAGTCTGATACACCTGCTCTCCACATTGCCTGGGGCAACTGGCAGTGCTGCACAGTTAAACATGTTCATATGTTTCCTGCACCTGTGGTCCTTATGGACCAGTTGTCAGCAGTCCTGGAATCATTCCTGTCAGAATGGAAGTGGTGTGCGAGCAAAAGGAGCTATAAGCCCCCTCCCCCCACAAAAATCTTTAGTGAAGGAGTGCTCTGAGTCAGATATGGGCCTAGCTATTGGGCTTAGGACCCTACCTCTGAATATTTAATGTTTATGAACAGGACATTCCCTTGTGAGGAAGACTCCAGTTCTGTGTCAGTGAATGACAGGGCGCTTGTAAGTGATCTCATTGATGATGTGAGAATCACACTCAGGCTGAAATTGCTGTGACAAGCTTTTCTTTTACACAGTTTCCTCACAGTTTTCCTCACACGCTGCCTCAAGAGCAGCATGGATGAGGGAGGACTTTATTCATTTATGTCTCTAATCCCTGTGAGCCTTGTGTGTGATACCTGAGGTAACATTTCCCGCCATTTCCTGGGGAATGATTTGAGCTCTGACAGACACACGGTCTGAGGATTAGAGGTTAACTGTTACCTGTATGCTGCTTCAGCAGCACTGTCAAGCAGGTTGGAATGATACAGAGAAGATTATGCGCCTCTGCGCCATAATTTAAACTCATCCTATACCTCTACACTGCATACATTCACAGTGTATGTATGTGTTATTGGTCTCTGTGTCTGCGTGGCTGTCCCCACGTTCCAATGCTGTGTTTCAGTGCCATACATGATATAAACGTACAAAATATGTTTATGCACGACTCCAGATACATTCACAGTATATGTATGTATCATACTCTCTGGGCTGGCGGGGGCTCCGGTGTCCTCCTGCACTCTCATGGTATGTGCGCTTCGGCTCTCTGCACAGTATAGACATGTTCAATATGTTTATTGCACATATTATACATGTTTACAGTATGGGTATACTGTTTGCGTGGGGTTCCTCCGGGTACTCCAGTTTCCCCCCACGCTCCAATGGAAATGCACAGCATAAACATGTGCAATATTATGTTGATTCATGCTATCATTCCTACACGGTATCTGTGTGCTGTCTGCGTGGAGTTCTTCCGAGTGGGCGCTTCGGCGCTATGCACAGTCTAAATTTGTGCGATTGGACCTACCCGGTATGTCTTTGTAGTCTGCGTGGGTTTCCGCCCACGCTACATGACATGCATGCCTTTGGTGCAATACACAATGTAAACATACACATTATGTTTATACACTACACTAAATACATTCACAGTAGTTGTAGGTATTGCATTCTCTGAGTATGCGTGGGGTACTTCGGTTCCTCCCACGCGCCAACGGTGTGCGCGCCTTCGGTGCTATGCACACATGAGCTTGTGCAAAAGGTTTAGCACACACACTATAATACCTATACGGTATGCGTATGCAGTCTGCGTGGGTTTCTGCCCATGCTACATTTTTTTGTTTATTATCTTTTTTATTAATTTTCCAAAAACATATATAACACACATTACAATACATGAAACACATTTACAGTCTCAATATTTCCCATTACAAAATAAAAAAAATAAAATAAAAAAAGAAGGTGGGGGGGGGGAAAGAGGGAGAAATAGGAAAATGGAGAGAGAGAGAAAAAAAAAGGGGGGGGAAGGGAGTGGGGATAATTTTGGAAGGGGGGGGATGGGGGAATACAGTCCCCCATACTCTCCCCCAAATATATTATGTGCTATCACTCTAGTGTTGATGTCTTCAAAAGTGGAATTAAATAATAAAGGGAGACAGAAAGTGGTTTCAAAAAACTACTACGAACTAAAAAACAAGTGTTAAAATCTAAGAGTAGACAGTATAAAGGACTAGGGGATGAATTTATGAGTAACTATACTGATAAAGTGACAGAACATGTATATAAAGAGAAAAGTGAGAGGTAAAGTTATCGTCACCTGTGCCTAAAAAAAAAAAGGAGGGGAGGGGGGGGGAGAGTGGGGATGATTTTAGAAGGGGGGGGGGGGCTGGGGGGTGCTATCCCTCTAGTGTTGATGTCTTCTAACTTAAAATTAGTTATTAAAGAGTGAAAAAAAAAAGATGATTTCAAAAACTACTACAAACTGAAAAACAAGTGTTAAAATCTAAAAGTGAACTGTATAGAGAACAAAGAGATGAATTTACAAGTGACTACCCATGCTACATGACATGCATGCCTTTGGTGCAATACACAGTGTAAACATACACATTATGTCTATACACTACACTAAATACATTTACAGTAGTTGTAGGTATTGCATTCTCTGAGTATGCGTGGGGTACTTTGGTTCCTCCCACGCGCCAACAGTGTGCGCGCCTTCGGTGCTATGCACACATGGGCTTGTGCAAAATGTTTAGCACACATACTATAATACCATACACGGTATGCGTATGCAGTCTGCATGGGTTTCATCCGGGTGCTCAGGTTTCTCCCCTGCGTTCCAATCGTGTGCGCATTCTCAGCGCTATGCACAGTATAAACATGTGCAATTTGTTTATTCGCAGGCTAACATACCTACATGGTTGTGTACGCAATCTGTGTGGCTGGTTTACGTCCAGGCCCCGATGATGTGCACGCCTTCGTCGCTGGCACAGTATATACGCGTTTAATAGGTTTATCCACAAATACTAAACTACATACGCCGTATGTGGTGGTATTATGCTCTTTGTGGCTGGGTGGGTTTCCTCCCACACTCTCCATTTGTGCGTTTGACGCAATACAAAGTATAAACTATGTGTTTGCACAATCAGCACCTATCCATGGGTAGCTGCTGGATGGATCATTGTCACAAGGATCCCTGGTTTCAGGGGTATCGCTTTCCACCTGCTTTCAGTGGTGATCAGAAGCGCTGGCTTGGACTGTGTTCGCCAGGCTGGGGTTGGCGTTGCGCCCGTTAGTGGCTGCGTCTCTGGCATTTTTTGTAGCTCAATGACTGGGCAAAAGCCTCTGTTTCATTCATCAGTCGTCTAGCAGGTGCACTACAACTGCTTTAGCCTTTAGGGTCTCTGTGCCCGGGGTGAGTTTGCGCCACCTGTGGAGGCTGAGGTACTAGTCCTCTGACCGAGTTTCTAGGGAAGTTCCGTCAAGTTGCCTTTATTGGCCAACATTTGAGGCACCCTGTACACTGGGGCCTCCCTTCTCCGATACAGTGCCGAGTCTCTTTGGGATTTTCATACGTCTCGCTGCAAGACGGTCCTGTCGGCCGTGTGCATTGCAGGCGAAGGGTCCTTGCATCCGGAGGTGTTTCCACCTTCTTTACCGGAGGTGGGGCACCGGAAGTGGACCTTGTGGCCTCTCGACTCACTCGCAAGGTGGCAAGATCGTGGTCAGGTCCAGGGACCCCTGGGCGGATGCGTTAGACGCGTTGGAAGCCCGTGGGGGCAGTATCGCCTGATATATGCTTACCCTCTGCTACTGTTGTTGCCTCGCCGGCTTCGCAGAGCATACTTCATCCTGCTTTACAGTCCTTGGCTTTAATGGCATGGCCGTTTAAAGCCAGGTGCTAAAGGACCAAGTTCTCTCGTATTCGGTCATCTCTTCTATGTTGTTGACACGGGAATCTTCCTCCAGAAAGATATCTCACCGTACCTGGAAGGCTTACATCGCTATGTGCGAGGAACTTGAGTGGCATCCTCGGATGTTTTCCGTTCCCAGGATTTTGCTGTTCTTACAGCGTGGTGTGACCCAAAAGGTTTGAGGGTCGGATTTCGGCCCGGACTGTCTTTTTCAACGACCGCTGCCGGGCCATTCCTGGATTAGCACCTTTTGGGCAGGGGGTTCGCCATGTGGTCCCCCCTGTCAAGCCTCCTCTCCCTACTTGGGATCTGATTTTGATGCATCTCGGTTCTCCAAGAACATCCCTTTGAGAATATCAGAGAGATTCCTCTCTTGACCTTGTCCCGGAAGTTGGCCTTATTGGCCATTGCTTCGGTTAGACGGGTGTCTGAGTTGGCAGCCTTGTCTGGCAAGTCGCCTTACTTGGTCCTCCATAAGGATATGTTGGTGTTGCGCCCACGACCATCCTTCTTTTCTAAGGATGGTCTTGGCCTTTCACCTTAAGAAGGACATTGTTCTTCCGTCCTTGTGTCCTCACCCATCGCTTCCCTGAGAGTTTGCGCTTCCTGCATTAAGATGGGTACAAGCCTTACGAGTGTACCTGTCTGCTACTGTTTCCATTCGGAAATCTGTGTCTGGTCCAAAACAGGGCCGAGCGGTGTCATCTGCCACCGTCTTTAGGTGGATCAGGCAGACCGTCGTACAGGCCTATGCCCTTAAGGGGCGGGCGCCTCCCTTTCCGGTTGCGGCGCATTCCACCAAGGCAATTGGTGCTTCCCGGGCCTTCCGACATCAAGCGTCGGTTGCACAAGTGTGCAAGGCAACGACCTGGTCGTCCGTTCATACCTTTTCAAAGTTCTACAAGGTTGATGTGGCTGCATCTTCGGATGCTTCCTTCGGCCGCAAAGTGTTGCAGGCCGCTGTCTAATGTTGCAACTCCTTCGTTGAGGGGCTCTGCTGGTTTGGAGTGAAGTTTTGGTTGTTCCTTACTTTCTTTCTCGTACATCACGGGACACAGAGCGGCATAGTCATTACTATGTGGGTTATATAGATACCTTCAGGTGCTGGCACTGGCAACTTCCAAAACCGGAAGTACCCTCCCCTATATAAGCCCCTCCCATCCGGGAGTACCTCAGTTTTTTGCCAGTGTCTAAGGTGTTGGCCAAGAAGTAACATGTGTTTTTCACTGAGCTTGCGTACAGGTTCTTTTGGGCCTCAGTAAGCTATTCCGGATCCGACCAAAAAAGCTTCATAGCTAAACGGTCGGTACCCGGGCCTTGCAAGAGAAGAGCAAGGTTTTGCCTGTAATGCCTCTCTTAGGAGGGCTGGACCCTGGGATCCAGAGCTCTGGTCATACCCACGACCAAGATGTTTTCTGTGCAGGGTGCTATACAGGTCCAGGGGAGTGGAATCCTTGGGAACCCGGTCCCTGAAGGTTTAATTACAATGCCTGCCGTGATAGGTGAAGTTTGGGCTTCTGTGGACCAAACAGAGTCCTGTGGCGAGGAAAAGGTAAGTGGGGGCCCTCAGGAACTTGGTTCTATTGGGGGACCCCCAAGCCTATTTTGTCTTTCTGCCTGTTACCTAAGGTATTCCCGCTAATATTCTGTGCATGCCTGTTACTACTGAGAAAATGTAAAAATTTTAATAGTAGGCAAGAAAAAAAAAAAAAAAATGTAAGACCGCGGTACCTATGTTAAACACTAGAGGCCGCTATGGTTCTTTTTCTTGTAATGTGGATTTTTTTCTTCCGAAGTCAAATCCAGGCAGTTGGTAAGTTCTCTTTGGGAAGCTGTCTCCTCTGCCCTGTTGCTGCGCTCATCCATCCCCGGGCCCTGCGGCAGGGACCCTGGCTCCCATCTAGCTCCTTATTTTTTCAAAAAAGGCGCCGAAGGCGCACGTGCCCGCGCGTGTGCGCGAGCACGCGCCTCTCTATATAGAGGCGATCTGGAAAAGGGGCGGAGCGGGTGGATGACGCTCGCTGTGCGCCGCGGCGCTACTGCGCATGTGCGGGCGTCCAGCATGTTTAAAGGCAATCAAGCTGGCTATTGAAGTGCACAGACAGAGCTAGCAACAGTAAAAAGGCACACAGAGGCGGTTGATGCAGGCATCCCCTAGAAAGGCACTTTAGTAGACACAAACTGTTATATAGCAGCAATTGTGCTAGACTATTATCAGTAAAAGTGGTGTGTTACGGCTGGAATACCTCAGCTTTGGGCTTAGGAATATGCCGTCCAGAAGCTCCGGAACTAAATCTTCCAGGAAGCGAAAGGGGTCTCCATCGGGCTCTGAGGATCTTGGGCATGCTTCTGCTGCACCAGTCTCCCCTGAAAATTCAGAGGTTAGTGACCGTAGAGACCCCGCAGGAGTACCTGGTACTGTGGCTGTCCTCAGTTCACCTGCTCCTGTGTATGTAACAGAGGAGGTTTTTTCCTCAGCTCTGGGAGGATTAGAAGAGAGATTGTCAACATTAATCGCTGCCTCCCTGTCGCAGGGAAAGCACGCCCGATCTCCGTCTCCTCCTTCAGAGTACCTGTTAGCGGAGCAACAGTCCCATACAGGGATCGACCTGCCTGAAGGGGATCAGGAGGAGGTTGATTCTGTTATAGAGGAATCAACTGTGGAGGAACCTTTCTCAGCATCTCAAGCTGAAAGATTATGGGTTCAGTCTTTGACTAACATGGTCCGATCAGCATTTAAAATGCACCTTGCGGAACCATCAACCACTACTGTTTCCTCGCTGGGGTCACTAAAAGCTCCCCAGACTTGTCTGTTCCTTTCCACTTTACCCTTTATTGGAAGGGCTCATGTACCAGGATTGGGAACATCCTGATAAAATATTTACTCCCCCCAAGAGATTTCCGGTGGTCTATCCCATGGAGGATAAGTTCATCAAAAAATGGAGGGTCCCTACAGTGGACGCAGCCATCTCTTGTGTGAATAAATCACTGACATGTCCAGTGGATAATGTCCAAATGTTCAAGGACCCAATAGATAAAAAATTGGAGTCCTTATTAAAATCAGCTTTTTCTGCAGCAGGCTTGGTGACACAACCAGCAGTGGCAGCTATTGGGGTCTGCCAAGCAGTGAAGGATCAGTTGAAACAGGTCTTAAGGGACTTGCCAGATCAGCAGGCCCTTGCCCTAGCTGATCTACCTAGAGCCTTATGCTTTGCGGTTGACGCCATAAAGGATTCAATCCATCAGGCCTCCCGCCTTACGCTGTCTGTAGTACATATGCGCAGGCTTCTATGGCTCAAAAACTGGTCTGCTGAAGCTCCCTGTAAAAAATTGCTGGTTAGCTTCCCATTTCATGGTGAACGCTTATTCGGGGAAGACCTGGACAAATATATCCAGAAAATTTCCAACGGTAAAAGTACACTCTTGCCGGTTAAAAACAGAGTTAGAGGTCCCTCTTTTAAGAGGCCTGCTTCTCCAGTCCCTGGGGCATCGGCTGTGTAACAGTTCCGACGGCCTCCTCGGTCAAATCCCGGGGGTAAAAATCAGGGACAATCGCAGAATAATAAAAAACCCTGGGTCAGGAGAGGTACAAAACCTCCCCCAAAGTCAAATGCATGAAGGGTTGCCCCCACTCAATCGGGTGGGGGGAAGACTCCAGTTGTTCGCAGAGACCTGGCGGGACACGATCAGAGACAGATGGGTGCTCTCCGCAGTAAGTCTGGGATACAAATTGGAGTTAAAAGACTCTCCTCCTTCCCATTTTATGAGGTCAAACGTGCCAAGGGATCCCCGGAAGAGAGAGTCCCTCCTGTTGGCACTAGAACAACTATTGCTCCAAGGAGTAATTATGGAGGTTCCCCTGGAAGAATGGGGGTTCGGGTTTTACTCAAACCTCTTTACAGTCCCGAAGCCAAACGGGGACGTGAGGCCCATATTAAATCTAAAAGGGCTAAACAAATTCCTGCATATCAGGACTTTCCGGATGGGGTCGATCCGATCGGTGGCCACTGCCCTACAAGGGGAGGAATGGTTAGCCTCGATCGACATCAAAGATGCTTATTTGCACATTCCCATCTTTCCAGTCCACCAAAAATTTCTACGCTTTGCAGTAGAAGGGCGCCATTTTCAGTTCAGAGCCTTACCCTTCGGTCTGGCCACAGCACCACGAGTGTTCACAAAAATTCTGGCCCCATTATTGGCCAATCTAAGAACGCAAGGTGTAAGGATAATGGCATATCTAGACGACTTGTTGCTGATAGACCACTCAGTGAAAAAACTAGAAGTGGTCGTTCACAAGACAATCAAGTATCTGGAATCTCACGGTTGGATTATCAACCGAGACAAGTCGGCCCTAAAACCAGTCAAAAGTCTAGAATACTTGGGGCTAAGGCTAGATTCAGGCCAGAAGAAAATATTCTTGCCTCGAAAAAAGGTGTTGTCTTTGAGAGATTTGATCCACTTAGTGGGTACAAAAAGACAGCCGTCCATACGCCTGTGCATGAGGCTGCTGGGAAAAATGGTGGCATCATTCGAAGCAGTACCCTACGGTCAGTTCCATTCAAGGAATTTGCAAAGGGCCATACTGTCAGCCTGGAACAAGAAAGTTCAGGCCCTAGACTTACCAATGTCCTTGTCCCCTTCCGTTCGCAAGAGCCTCCGTTGGTGGTTGGTTCCCCAGAATCTGGAAAAAGGGAAATCCTTCAGTCCGATTTCTTGGAAGGTGGTCACTACAGATGCCAGCCTTATAGGCTGGGGAGCAGTACTGGAGCAATGGTCTCTCCAGGGCAGATGGTCGGATGCGGAAAAGGCCCTGCCCATCAATCTCTTAGAGATACGAGCAGCCCGGTATGCCCTAGTAGCATGGACATCCAAACTCCAAGGGTCCCCTGTCAGAATTCAATCAGACAATGCCACGGCAGTGGCATATATCAATCATCAGGGTGGCACCAGGAGTCGTGCAGCCCAGAGGGAAGTAAATTGCATCCTGAAATGGGCAGAAAGATATGTCCCAGCCATATCCGCGGTATTCATTCCAGGAGTGGAAAATTGGAAGGCGGACTTCCTAAGTCGCCAACAATTATGCCCAGGGGAATGGTCCCTTCACCCCGAGGTTTTTCGGACAATATGTCAGCGGTGGGGAACACCGGATGTAGATCTGCTAGCATCCAGATTCAACGCAAAGGTGGACAGGTTTGTCTCTTGGACAAGGGATCCCCTAGCTTGCGGCTCGGATGCCCTAGTGTTCCCTTGGGATCAGTTCAAGCTGATATATGCATTCTCACCGCCACAATTGTTACCTCGATTACTCCGCAGAATCAGGGTAGAAAAGAAACCAGTGATTCTGGTGGCTCCAGCGTGGCCCCGAAGAGCATGGTACGCGGAGATTGTAAAAATGTCAGTGGGGAGTCCTTGGACTCTCCCACATCGTCCAGACCTGCTTTCGCAAGGACCGATATACCACCCTTCCTTACCAGCCCTAGGTTTGACGGCCTGGCTATTGAAGCCCACATTCTAAAAAAGAGAGGGCTCTCTAATCCTGTGGTATCTACCATGATCAATGCCAGGAAGCCGGTATCCAGGCAGATCTACTATAGAATCTGGAAGGCGTACATCGCGTGGTGTGAGCCCAAGAAATGGCATCCACGTAAGTACGTAATAGGTAGGATTCTGGACTTCCTACAGTGGCTGTAGATAGGAAGCTTGCCTTGAGTACTATCAAGGGTCAGATTTCGGCCTTGTCAATATTTTTTCAAAGGCCCTTGGCTTCGCATTCACTAGTCAAAGCCTTTATACAAGGAGTGATGCGTATTAGTCCTCCGGTTAAAATTCCCATATGTCCATGGGATCTAAACCTGGTTCTGTCGGTTCTACAGAAACAACCATTTGAACCATTACAGCATATTTCCTTGGTTCTTCTCACCAGGAAATTGATTTTTCTAGTAGCCATTTGTTCGGCTAAAAGAGTGTCGGAATTAGCAGCTATGTCCTGTAAAGAGCCATATCTGGTTATCCATAAGGACAGAGTAGTGTTACGTCCTCATCCAGCCTTTCTTCCTAAGGTGGTATCGAGGTTTCATTTGAACCAAGATGTGGTTCTTCCTTCTTTTATCCCCAAACCTACTTCGGTAGAGGAAAAGTTATTGCATTCTTTGGATGTAGTAAGAGCAGTTAAAGCTTATCTAAAAGCCACTGCTCAGATTCGCAGAACGGATACTTTGTTTATTCTGCCGGAAGGCCCCAGAAAGGGTCAGGCAGCGTCAAAATCTACTTTAGCCAAGTGGATTCGACAGGTCATAATGCAAGCCTATGGCTTGAGAAGGAGACCGCCTCCGTTCAAAGTTAGGGCGCACTCCACGAGAGCAGTTGGAACTTCATGGGCAGTGCATCACCAGGCCTCCCTGGCTCAAATCTGTAAGGCCGCAACATGGTCTTCAGTACACACGTTTACTAGGTTCTACCAGGTGGACGTTAGAAGTCAGGAGGATGTCGCCTTTGGGCGCAGTGTGTTGCAGGCCGCAAAAGATCCTCATGTCTGATAGCGCTCAGCTTATGTATGGTGTATCCCCCCCCCCTCATTGGGCATTGCTTTAGGACATCCCACATAGTAATGACTATGCCGCTCTGTGTCCCGTGATGTACGAGAAAGAAAATAGGATTTTTATAACAGCTTACCTGTAAAATCCTTTTCTTGGAGTACATCACGGGACACAGAGCTCCCACCCCTCTTTTGGGGACACTTATTGCTTTGCTACAAAACTGAGGTACTCCCGGATGGGAGGGGCTTATATAGGGGAGGGTACTTCCGGTTTTGGAAGTTGCCAGTGCCAGCACCTGAAGGTATCTATATAACCCACATAGTAATGACTATGTCGCTCTGTGTCCCGTGATGTACTCCAAGAAAAGGATTTTACAGGTAAGCTGTTATAAAAATCCTATTTTTTTTGCTCCCACCCTTTTCTTATACTGCTTTGGGACGTCCCACATGTAATCAGTATGAGAGCTGCGTCGGTCCATGGACGATAAGAGAAAATAGGATTTTTGTACTCACCGTAAAATCCGTTTCTCTGACGTCCATGGACCGACGCAGCACCCACCCTTCCTTTTAAGTTTGTACTGCTTTGTTACGAACTGAGGCTGATTAGCTGCAGGTGGAAGGGTAATGTCCGGAGGGACCGCCCCCCTGGGCGGGGCTGTAAAGCTCTGGCTTGTTCTAGAATGTTTTAACCTCTAACATTCTGCCTAGGTCTTCTCCTGCGAGCAGGGACATATACCCACATGTAATCAGTATGAGAGCTGCGTCGGTCCATGGACGTCAGAGAAACGGATTTTACGGTGAGTACAAAAATCCTATTTTTTTCCTAAAAAATTGCGTTTGAAAGACTGCTGCGCAAATACAGTGAGACATGAAATATTGCAACGACCGCAATGTTATTCTCTAGATTCTCTGCTAAAAATATATATATAATGTTTGGGGGTTCTAATTAATTTTCTAGCAAAAAATACGGATTTTAACTTGCAAGCAAGAAATGTCAGAAATAGGCTTAGTCATTAAAGGGTTAACACTGATTTTCTCTTGCCAGGAGAAAAGCATTCAGAAGAGCTGGGCAAACCCAGTGTGCATGATGAGGCCTTATAGGCAGGCTGAATGTATAAAAATTGAAATGGTAAATATGAAATGGAAAAAGCATGAAAACAACTATTTTTCAGCATTATAAAATTGTCTTATTGAAAATGTCCTATTTGTGCTCAGCCATCCAATGCACATTTATTTCTGCATCATATTAAGCATTGTTACAGGCTTATGCTCTATTTCAGGACATTTTTAAAGAAGGTTTACTGTTTTTAGGATTTTAGAGAAAAATTTACAGAGAAAAATATGGTGGCTGTCTTTACTGACCCCCTTTTGACTATGCTGGCAGTCTGGTTGTTAATGTCGTGTTAAAAAGAAAGGTGGAAAAAAAAAGGGGTTTTCTTTTTTTAAATACAGTATGGTGCATTTTGTATGGGTCAAGGCAATGCACATTAACATACTGTATTGTGTTATGTTGAATGGTAAACACACCACAGGAAAGTAAGCGGGGCCCTTAGAGCTGCATACATTTTCTTCCATATTGCAACTCTAAATTGCTGACATAATAGTTAAAAGTGGATTGGTTGCAATGGACAAAAACAAAATTGTTTTAAGACCCCATTCACACGGGCGACTCGTCAGGCGACTCAGCCGCCTGACAAGTCACGTTCCGTTCTGTACAATGGAACCGTTCTAATAGGAGCGACTGAAGTCGCTCCGACTTAGAAAAAGGTTCCTGTACTACTTCACGACGACTTTAGGGCGACTTCCATTGACTTCAATACAGAAGTCATTTTTGAAGTCACCTTTGAAGTCATCTTCAGATCGCCCGGCACAGTCGCGGGACAAGCCGTGCCGCCCCTGTGTGAATGGGCTCTTAACATATTGTTTGTTCAAAACCACGGTTGTTTACAGAGCCTGATTTTAGAAAGGTAGGTCTAGTAGGCCTTAAATTATCTGACAGATTGTCTGGTACAGACTGTCTTGCCTATAACTAGGGCTTTTTTTCTCAGAGAATAGGTAAACAGTCGGTACTCCACCTTACAAGTCACCCCTTGTCTCTGCCCCCTACCCACCTCTGAGCACTGCCCCTTGATTCCATCCCCTACCCACCTCCCAGTACCGCTGCTTTCAGACCCCATTCACACTTGACGATTTGGAATAACGGGCGGAATAACCACGATTCAGCCTGCAATTCCAAATCACGTGGCAATCGCAAAATGAGCAACGTGCGTTTGGGTGCCATTCATTCTAAATGGCACCCCAAACACTGCAATTTTGCCTTGTGATAAAATCTCAGCAAAATGCTCCTTTAAAAATTGTGTAAAAACTCGTCACCCAAAAGGGAATAGGAGCTAATTTTGGGGGACAAATGCGCATAGGGCAGTTCTTTGAAGTGAATGGGCTGCCCTATGCGTACATGTGGAATCGCATGAAAATCGCCCCCACCCCACACAGAATCACAAGTGGGAACACAAGTTTCTGCTATGCAAAGTGTGAATAGGGCCTTTCAAAATACATAACCAAGTATTATTTTGTGGTGCTAAGTAATTTGTATTAAAGTTGTTACTGTAAAGATAGATCCCCTGCAGCAAGGAACAAAAGCCCTTCAGCAACAATAGGTCCACTACAGAAAAAATAGACCCCTACCAGCAACAGCAGATTTCCCAGCAGCAAGCAACAAACCCCCATCCCCCCCCCTCAGCAGTAGATCCCTCCCAGCAACAATAGATCCCACAGCAACCAGCATACCCCAGTCACCCCCAGCCATTACATACATTTATTACTGGAGGTGCCAGAACTGCAGTCACACTGAACAAAAGAAAAACAATCCATAGGGGTTGATTTTACTAAAATTGGAGAGTGCAAAATCTGGTGCAGCTGTGAATGGTAGCCAATCAGCTTCTAACTTAACCAGTTGCCGACCAGGCCATAGCCGAACGACAGCTTCAGCGCTGTCAGATAACTCTGGGATGCCGTCATATGATGTCCTCCCAGAATTGCGCTCGGGTGCGCACCTGGGAATATCCGTGACCCGGTACATCACGGAACGAGGTAAAGGGCCAATGACAGAGGCCCTTTACCACTTGATCGCCTCGTCCAATGACAGGAGCGATCAGTTGACAACAGACCGTCGTATGCCCGGTTCAGCTCCTCCCCTCTCCTCCCCTCTCCTCGCACGGTACAGTGTGCAAGGAGAGGAATGAGCCAGGTGCAGCAGCGCTGTGGGCTGGATCTGAAGAGCCCACATGGATCTGTGCCCATCCATGGCTCATCTATCCATGCCCATCCTTGCTTATCCATGCCCATCCTTGCTCATCCATGCTCATCCATGCTTATCCATGCCCAGCCATGCTCATCCATCCCCATCCATACTCATCCATGCCCAGCCTTGCTCAGCCATGCTCATCCATGCCCAGCCATGCTCATCCATGCCCAGCCATGCTCATCCATGCCCAGCCATGCTCATCCATGCCCAGCCATGCTCATCCATGCCTAGCCATGCTCATCCATGGCTCATCTGTGCCCATCCATGGCTCATTTATGGCTCATCCATGGCTCATACGAGCCACATCAGTGATCATCCTTGCAACATCAGTGATCATCCTTGCAACATCAGTGATCATCCATGCCACATCAGTGCTCATCCGTCCAATATCCATGCCACATCAGTGCTATCCGTGCCACATTCATGCCTCATCAGTGCCACATCCATTCCACATCAGTGCTCATCTGTGCCACATCAGTACTCATCCGTGCCACATCGGTACTTGTCCATGTCACATCAGTTCTCATCCATACCACTACAGTGCCCATCAGTGTCTCACAAAAGTGTAATAGGTAGTCAAATTAGATGTCATTTATGCTCCTAGAACACCTGAAGGTGCTCCCTGCATGTTGGGCCTCTGTATGTGGCCTGGCTGTGTAAAAGTCTCACACGTGGTATCGCCATACCCAGGAGGAGTAGCAGAATGTATTTTGGGGTGTACTTTGTGGTATGCATATGCTGTGTGTGAGAAATAACTTGTTATTATGACAATTTTGTGAAAAAGAAAAAAAAAATCTTTATTTTGCAAAGAATTGTGGGAAAAATAAATACCTTGGAATGTCTACTTTCCAAAAAAAGGGTTATTTGTACTTTCCTGGCTTGTTAGACCCCTTTCACACTGGGGCGGTTTGCAGGTGCTATTGCGCTAAAAATAGCGCCCGCAAACTGACCTGAAACAGCGGCTGCAGGCTGCCGTTTGCAGGCGCTGTTTACCCTCAGCAGGCTGCTTTTTTACCCTGAGGGTAAAAAAAGTCCTGCTAGCCACATCTTTGGAGTGGTGAAGGAGTGGTGTGTTTACCCCTCCTCCACTGCTCCTGCCCATTGAAAGCAATGGGGCATCGCGGCTATACTGCCGGCAAAGTGCCTCTGCAGAGGCGCTTTGCGGTGGTTTTTAACCCTTTTTCGGCCGCTAGCGGGGGGTAAAACTGAACCGCTAGCGGCCAAATAGAGAAACGAAACTGGCGGTAAAGCGCTGCTATATTTAGCAGCGCTTTACCGCCTATTTCGCCGCCGACGCACCTCCCGCCCCAGTGTGAAAGGGGCCATCAGGTGTGATCAATTTTCAGTGATTGGCACCATAGCTTGTAGATTCTTTCACAAAGCCCAAATAATATACACTTGTTTTGGTTATTTTTACCAAAGATATGTAGCAGTATAAATTTTGACAAAAATTTATGAAGAAAAATTATTAATTTGCAAAATGTTATAACCGAAACAAAGAAATTTGTATTTATTTTTTACAAAATTTTCTGTCCTTTTTAATTTATAGTGCAAAAAATAAAAAACCCAGTGGTGATCAAATACCACCAAAAGAAAGCTCTATTTGTGTGAAAAAAAGGACAACAATTTCATATGGGTACAGTGTTGCATCACTGAGTAATTGTCATTCAAAGTGTGAAAGCACTGAAAGCTGAAAATTGGTCTGGATAGGAGGGGGGGTTTAAGTGCCCAGTGGGCAAGTGGTTAAACTTGTTCAGTTAAGCTTTGACAATAAAACCTGGAAGCTGATTCATTTCTATGCACAGCTGCATCAGATTTTGCAGTCTTCAGTTTTAGTAAATCAACCCCATAGGCTGTCCATACATTATACGATTTCCTTGTAAAATTGTTCTTTATATTTACCAAAACCATATAATATGGACAAACCTAAACCCTTTCAATTTGTATGCAATCAGGCAGGCCCTTGTATAATGTATGGCCAACTATAGTGTCATGACACTGCTGAATTTTCTCCAGCGAGGATGCTGGTGGCACAGGAATTTGCAATAGTGAATAGCTGAGTTACCAATGGAAAAAACAACAAACAAATAAATGTCTCTGAATAAACTCAAAAAGGTGCAACCATGGACAACTGAATGTCTGTATAGTGATAAATAAAAGTTCCAAACTTGGTGAAAAATTTCAAATGTGACAAGACACGGTGAAGTGTTAGAAGACCGCCACCAGTATATGGGAGGCTTACCGGAATGTTTGAACCCGAAAGAACATCGTACTATGATACGAAACGCGTCGGGAGGACTCCACTGTTGCCATACCTACCTTGAAAAGCGCTATTTGTTCTATACAATGTAAGTGTTCTTACCTACATTAAATTTCCACATTTTATCAGTATTACGCTATGTGCCCTCTCTTTCCTCCCATTTTCTGATCCACATCCTTCCACATTGCCCTGGGAGTATCGGGACAACCGCTCTTTAAGAGATAATTTTACAAGGATAGAGCCTCCCTTCATTGGTTGGATTTACATGGTAAAGCTCCGAGCTCAGCTGAGAATCCAGTTCCCAGTGGTCATTCCATACAAAGCCTGTTTGACCCACTGAACGTACGTTCTTTCGGGTTCAAACATTCCGGTAAGCCTCCCATATACTGGTGGCGGTCTTCTTCACTTCACTGTGTCTTGTTTTCTTCACATTTGAAATTTTTCACCAAGTTTGGAACTTTTATTCATCACTATACAGTGTCATGGATATGCATTAATGTCTGTCTGCCATCTTACCTTCCTCCTCATGTGTTCATCTAGAGACCAGACCTCCTTCACCTGGCTTCCTTTATAATCTCCTCCCAGCCTGACTCCACCCCAGGCCCTATCACAGAACACTATATTAACCTGTGCACTGCAAGCCTGCTTTGCTGATCAACGTGTTTGTTAGGCATTGTGTGTTTGGGTTCCTGCCTGCCGTGTGCTACGTCTGTCTCTCTGTTACGTTATTGGCTTGTCCCCGACTATCCCTGTCTGCTCGTGACCCCTGACCTTCGGCTCGTTCTTTCGTTATCCTTGTCTGCTTGTGGCCCCTGACCTTCAGCTTGTTATTCGGTTCTCTCTTATCTTGTGCTGCTGCTTCCCCTCTTTTCCCCTTATCCTACGGGGCGTGAGCTAGGAAACTCCAGGGGCCGCTACCTGGTCCCAGCCTGCAGCATAACATCCTCACCACTAGAGGCCCTGGAGAAGACCAGCTGGGTCTTAGACTCTGCGCCCTGGGGAATCTTGGCTCTAGCTTCCGTTAGGATCCCGGTTGTGCTCCTCTGGTCCCGCTTTCCACAACCACCCAGTTTCCTATCCGCAGAAGCCAGCCATAGGGTTCACTACCTCGCGGTGCACTCCTGTCCCCCTACGGTGTGCATCTGTCACCTGGCCACAGGTGACCCTGACAGTTTGATCAGCCATGAACTTGGCTGACATCCCGCTCCCCGCGGATGATCCATTGCAGGGCATAGTTCGCAGACTTGAGACCCAGGAATCAAATCAGACTCAGGTGATGCGATTCCTCCAGGATCTGGCTTCTCGATTCGAGCAGCTTCAGGTCTCCTTGGGAACCCCGAATCCGCAACCCCAAGTACAACCAGCGGCTGTACCTATCGCACCAGTCGCAGCCTCACACTCACTAAGATTGCCAGCTCCGTCCCGTTTCTCTGGGGACTCCAAGGCCTGCAGGGGGTTTCTCAGCCAATGCACAATTCATTTTGAGCTTCAGCCTCAAAGCTTCCTGTCTGACCGGGCTAAGGTAGCCTATATCATTTCCCTCCTCTCCGGTGAAGCTTTGGCCTGGGCTGCCCCCCTGTGGGAGAGGAACGATCCGGTGGTTTCCAGTCTGTCCGATTTCTTGAAGCTCTTTCGTAATATCTTCGAAGAGCCGGCTCGGGCTTCTTCAGCGGCTAGTGCTGTCTTACGTCTTCGCCAAGAATCTAGTTCAGTGGGGCAATATGCTCTTCAGTTCCGTATCCACACAGCTGAATTGAGCTGGAATAATGAGGCCCTGGTCGCTACCTTTTTACATGGCCTCTCTGACCGAGTGAAAGACGAATTAGCGGGAAGAGCCATTCCCGTCGGTCTGGACGATGTAATTTCATTATGCAACCAGATCGACATTCGTTTTCAAGAGAGGTCCTTAGAAAAAAGACGCCAGCACTCTCTGGGTCCTAGCCAGTCTGAGCTCCCCTCCCTTCATTCTGTGGAGCATCCTCTACCTGCTGAAGAACCTATGCAGCTGGGCCGGACCAGACTAACCCCCGAAGAACGTGCTAGGCGCAGAACTCTGGGCTTGTGCCTCTATTGTGGGGGCAAGGGTCATTTCTTTATCGTACACCACGGGACACAGAGCTAGTCATTACATAATGGGTTAAGGGTCACCAGCGGTGATTGGACACTGGCACAACCAATGGAAGACAGTTCCCCTCCATATAACCCCTCCCATCAGGGAAGTACCTCAGTTTTTTCGCCAGTGTCGAAAGGTGTTGGACGCGTTAGGAGGTGCTAAAGGAAAGCTCTACCAAAGAGACCCTCTGGGGGTAAAAGAGCTATGCTTTCGGATCCATCCAAGACGCCTACAAATGAGCTGAATCTGGATGGGATCCGGGCCTCATCCATGAGGCGTCGCCTGTAATGTCTCTCTTCGGAGGACTGGGCTCTAAGATCCAGCACTTTCGCTATTTCGCTATAAAGTCCTGGTAAGAGTCTTGTACAAGGCCCAGGGGAGAGGTATCCTTTAAATAGGAACCCATATCCCTGAAGGTTGGCACACATAGCCCACCGTGAAGGGTGAAGTTTGGTATCTGTCTGAAATCTTTCAGCAGAAAAACCTGCGGCGTGGATAAGGTGAGATTAGAAGGTCCATAACTAGGTTGGGACCTTTTTTCAAAAAGTGGATGTCTTCTTTTTTTCCACCACTGGGGGGAGTAAAGAGCTGAATATACTCACCTCACTCTGTTCAGTGTCGGCTTCGGTGAAGTACACTGCTCGTCACCTCCACTGCTGAGCTTGCTGGGGCACCCCGATCCTCCTTTCGGTGGCCGACCAGACACCTGCAGATGCAGGTAAGTGGGAACAAGGGCTGATGAGAGTCCTCTCTCACTATGGCCACCGCCATAGCGCTAAGGGCCGCGCGGGAGCGCGCTTTATTGGAGGGGGGGGCGAAGGCGTGCGCGGGCACGTGGCGCGCGCAGGCACAGAAACGGCGCCAAATTTAAAAGACTGTCAGTGTGAGAAGCACTGCAGCAGCAAGCAAGCTCGTTAGTTCTCTTGTTCCTGGCAGAGAAACACAGCAGCTATACAGGGACGTAAGACTCCATGTGGTTGGATTGGGTACTTCCTAGAAGACATCCATGTTATGCATAGTTATGTGTTAAAAGTTGCATACTTAATGTATTTGCTAAACTGAACACGGTAGTATATGCATTTAGGTACCTTGTATTTTTGTCTAAACAGTAAGCCTTCCAGGGGAAGTAATACGGACAAAAAGACATAAGAAAGCACCACCGCCTGAGAGGAGGCTCTAACTGTGCTGACTCGGTACCTTTCTCTCCTGTGTTGCTAAATGCACCTGTTCAGGATGAGCCATTACCTCTGTCAGGTATGGCGGCTTCCCCAGTGAAGCCTGGGCCTGTATATGTCACTGAGGACACTTTATCAGCTGCCCTAAATAATCTGGAGGAAAAAATTGCTACCTTAATCGCTAAGTCCTCTAAAAAGGGACAATAAGCGAAGCAGGTCTCTTCCAGTATTGGACCTCCCTTCAGAAGTACCTGAGGGAGGAGGATGAGGAGGAGGAGGCTACATCAGCAGAGGATAAGGAGCCAGATTTTAAGGTCACAGGTACAATGCTATAGCAGTGCATTTAAGTTAACCTCTGCGGAGGTAACGGAATTACCTGTCTCCTCCCTAGGGTCATTAAGATCCCAGCAAGGTGCATGCTCCTTCCTGGTTCATCCGTTACTAGAGGATCTAATATACGCAAACTGGCAACATCCAGATAAGCGTTTCTCACCTCCAAAAAGGTTTAACATTCTTTATCCTATGGGGGAAATTTTTTTTTTTTTAAAGAAATGGAGCCTGCCTGCGGTAGTTGCGGCTATTTCTTGTGTAAATAAAAACCTGACATGTCCGGTGGATAATGTACAAGGGTTTAAAAGATCCTTCTGAGAGGAAGTTGAAATCCTCCTTCCTTTTGGCCGGCTCAATTACCCAACCTGCAGTAGCAGCAGTCGGTATGTGTCAGGTCATCAGCCAACAGGTAAAGCAGGGGCTGAAGGAACTGCCTTCAGAGCAGGCTAGAAATTGGGTAAATTTGCCTAAAGCCTTATGCTTCACAGTGGATGCCATGAGAGATTCTATCATACAGGCATCACGCCTTACACTCCAGCTGGTACAGATGCGCAGAGTACTTTGGCTTAAGCATTGGTCAGCGGAAACCCCATGCAAAAAGCTGTTGGCAAGTTCCCGTTCCATGGTGAATGCCTATTTGGGGAAGATTTAGAAAAATATATACAGAAGATATCAAGTGGTAAAACGACTTTTACCTGAGAGAAAGAAAAACAAGAGATCTTGTTTTAAACGCTCTCTCTCCCCAGCTCCCGGGAAATCTGACTCCAACCAGTGGCGGCGGCCTGTTTTAGCCGCCCACAAAAGCCAAGGGGCAAGCTCAGGAGAACAAGAAGCCGTGGGGTGCAAGAGCTAATAAGCAAGCCCCCAAAGCCTCTCAGTGAAGGGGCGCCCCCGCTCGGCCGAGTGGGAGGAAGGCTTTGTCAGTTCTGAGCGACTTGGTGGTCAGAAATCCAGGTCAATTGGGTAGTATCCACAATATCCTCAGGGTACAAACTGGAATTTCGAGAGATCCCACCTTCTCAATTCCGAGGTTCAAGACTCTCCAAGGATCCACAAAAAAGAGAATCCTTCTTCAAAGGTTTGAATCACTTAATGGCTCAAGGGGTAGTTACAGACGTACCCCAAAAAGAGCGAGGTTCAGGTTTTTACTCAAACCTCTTTGTGATTCCAAAGCCAAATGGAGATGTCAGACCCATCCTGGATCTAAAATCCCTAAATCGGTTCCTGAACGATCGCCATTTTCGAATGGAAACGATCCGATCCGTGGCCGCCACTTTAAAGGGCGGAAAATTCATGGCGCCCATAGATATCAAGGACGCACATTTACACATACCCATCCTCCCCGCTCACCAAAGATTCCTAAGGTTTGCGGTAGAAGATCGCCACTTTCAATTTGTGGCTCTGCCGTTTGGTGTAGCCACCGCGCCCATAGTATTCACAAAGGTGCTAGCTCCTCTGTTAGCAAACCTAAGAACATGGGGCATTGCGGTAACAGCCTATCTGGACGATCTACTAGTAATAGATCAGTCAAAGGAGGGATTGGATCACGCTGTACACACTACAGTAGGATACCTGGAGCATTTAGGATGGATTATAAATTTACAAAAATCCTCTCTCCAGGCCCAAAGAAGGATAGTGTACCTGGGCATGATCATAGATACAGCCCAAAACAGGGTATACCTGCCAGAGCCAAAGATACAGTCTCTGAAAGACCTGATCCACAAGGTCAAAGCAAACAAGAGGCCGTCTATTCGCCTTTGCATGAGACTATTGGGAAAGATGGTAGCCTCCTTCGAGGCGGTCCCTTACGCCCAGTTTCATTCGAGACTACTTCAAGGCAATATTTTAGCTTCCTGGAACAGGAAGAGCCAAGCTCTGGATATACCCATGCGCCTGTCCTCACAAGTACGCCACAGCTTCGATTGGTGGCTAGAAGCCAGGAATTTACGGAAGGGAAAGTCCTTCCTCCCAGTGGCCTGGAAGGTGGTATCTAGGGATGCCAGCCTATCGGGCTGGGGTGCAGTATTCGAGGAGGCTTCTACCCAGGGAACCTGGGCCAAGACTCAGGGGATCCTGCCCATCAATGTGCTAGAGATCCGGGCGGTATATCTAGCCCTCAAAACCTGGACATACAGGTTACAGGGCTACCCAGTTCGGGTTCAATCCGACAATGCTACTGCAGTAGCTTACATCAATCACCAAGGAGGCACCCGCAGTCGGGCAGCCCAAAGAGAGGTGAACCGGATCCTGGCATGGGCAGAAGAGCATGTACCTTGCCTTTCTGCAATCTTCATTCCAGGGATAGAAAATTGGCAAGCAGACTACCTGAGTCGTCAGCAGCTGCTACCAGGAGAGTGGTCTCTTCACCCCGAGATCTTTCAGGCCATATGTCTGAGATGGGGAAACCCAGATGTAGACCTGCTAGCTGCCAGGTTCAACAAGAAATTGGACAACTTTGTGTCCAGAACGAGAGATCCTCTAGCCTACGGGACAGACGCTCTAATAATACAGACGCTCTAATAACTCCATGGAATCAGTTCTCACTGATCTATGCATTCCCTCCGATCCCTCTTCTACAAAGACTGCTTCGCAGGATCAAGGAGGAGGGAATACCAGTAATCCTAGTGGCCCCAAACTGGCCCAGGAGGCCTTGGTACGCCGAGATTGTAAAAATGGCGATAGGAAGGCCCTGGAAGTTTCCACTTCGACACGACCTGCTGTCACAGGGTCCAGTATTCCACCCTTCCTTACAAAGGCTAAAGTTGACGGCCTGGCTGCTGAGACCCACATTTTTAAAAAGAGAGGGGTCTCTGGTCCGGCTCTTTCTACGCTCATTAATGCTAGAAAGCCAGCCTCCAGACTCATCTATCAGAGAGTCTGGAGAGCATACGTTTCCTGGTGTGAATCCAGATGTTGGAATCCTCAGAAGTATGAAATAAGTAGGATTCTTGCTTTTTGCCAGTTAGGAGTGGATATGAATTTAGCCCTTAGCACCATCAAAGGGCAAATATCGGCTCTATCAGTCTTCTTTCAGAGACCATTGGCATCTCACTCCCTAGTTCGGACATTCATTAAGGGGGTACTGAGGATAAATCCTCCAGTTAGGACTCCCTTGTGTCCATGGGATTTGAATTTGGTATTGTCAGTGTTGCAAAAGCAACCTTTTGAACCTATTCGCCATATTCCTTTAATTATATTGAGTAGGAAGTTGGCCTTTCTGATTGCTATAGCTTCTGCTAGGAGAGTATCAGAGCTAGCAGCTCTTTCTTGTAAAGAGCCTTATCTAATTTGTCACAAGGACAAAATCGTACTACGACCCCATCCGGCTTTTCTACCTAAGGTGGTGTCGGCTTTTCACTTGAATCAAGACATTGTTCTGCCTTCCTTTTTTCCAAACCCGCGGACGGCGGGGGAAAAATTATTACACTCTCTAGATCTACTGAGAGCGGTAAAGGTGTATCTGCAAGCAACCGCTCAGATACGTAAAACAGATGTTTTGTTTATTTTACCAGATGGGCCCAAGAAGGGCCAAGCGGTATCAAAATCCACCATTTCCAGGTGGATTAGACAAGTAATTATTCAAGCTTTTGGTTTAAAGAACAGGACTCCTCCTTTTCCTGTTAAGGCGCACTCTACCAGGGCGATAGGTGCTTCATGGGCAGTGCACCACCAGGCTTCGATGGCTCAGATCTGTAAAGCTGCAACTTGGTCTTCAGTCCATACATTTTCCAAATTCTATCAAATAGATGTGAAAGGACATGAGGATTCCGCCTTTGGGCGAAGTGTGCTGCAGGCAGCAGTATAGGGCTTCTGGTCCGCAAGCGGCCTGTTTTGATCTGTGTCTCCCCCCCTTCATATGAGCATTGCTCTGGGACGTCCCATTATGTAATGACTAGCTCTGTGTCCCGTGGTGTACGATAAAGAAAATAGGATTTTTATAACAGCTTACCTGTAAAATCCTTTTCTTGGAGTACACCACGGGACACAGAGGTCCCCCCCCCTTCTTATGGGAACCTTACTGCTTTGCTACAAAACTGAGGTACTTCCCTGATGGGAGGGGTTATATGGAGGGGAACTGTCTTCCATTGGTTGTGCCAGTGTCCAATCACCGCTGGTGACCCTTAACCCATTATGTAATGACTAGCTCTGTGTCCCGTGGTGTACTCCAAGAAAAGGATTTTACAGGTAAGCTGTTATAAAAATCCTATTTTTCGTGACTCCTGCTCGCTTCGTCCGGGAAACGCTCGGGTCTAATACATTTGGAAGGTGGAGTATTGGACCCAGAAACATCACCTTCTCGCTTGCTCTTGCCGGTGTTCCTTCATGTAGGCACTTCTCCTCAGTCAACCCTTGCATACCTGGATTCCGGGGCTGCCGGCAATTTTATGGATTGGAGAACTGCTTCTTCTATGAAGCTTACCCTTTCACCTCTCACTACCCCATTGGTAGTCTCGGCAATTGATGGCACTGTTCTCCCAGGGGGCCCTATTCGCTTCCAGACGCTACCCATTAGGATGTCGGTAGGGATTCTCCACCAGGAGTGGATATCCTTTCTTATTCTACCCAAGGCCTCTACCCCAGTTGTATTGGGCCTCCCTTGGCTACAGCTCCACTCTCCACATGTGGACTGGGTCTCTGGGCAGATCCTGGCCTGGGGTTCCTCATGTTTCTCGTCGTGTCTTCTCAAGGTGACCCCCAAGGAGAGTCTTCCGGTTGCTGCCACTTCTGTTTCTTCTGATCTTCCTGCTGCATACAGCGATTACCGGGATGTGTTCTGTAAGAAATCAGCTGAGGTGCTTCCTCCCCACAGGTCTTTTGACTGCTATTAATCTTGTCCCCGGAGCAACTCTACCCAGGGGTCGTACCTACCCTCTGTCCATCCCAGAGACCCAGGCCATGTCGGAGTATGTCGCAGAGAATCTGGAGAGAGGTTTCATCCGGAAATCCTCATCGCCTGCAGGGGCAGGGTTCTTTTTTGTTGCCAAAAAGGATGGTACCTTAAGACCCTGCATCGATTATCGGGGTTTAAATGCGGTTACTATTAAAAATCGATACCCCTTACCCTTAATATCTGAGCTATTCGATAGGTTGAAGGGTGCCTCCATTTTCACCAAGTTGGATCTCAGAGGCGCGTACAATCTCATTAGAATACGGAAGGGTGACGAATGGAAGACTGCATTCAACACTAGAGACGGGCATTACGAATATCTGGTGATGCCTTTTGGTCTGTGTAATGCTCCAGCCGTGTTTCAAAACTTTGTCAATGAAATCTTCAGAGATCTGCTGTACCAGTTTGTTGTCATCTATCTGGATGACATTCTGATCTTTTCTGAAAATCTGCTCGTCCACAGAAACCATGTCCGCACTGTACTTCAACGTCTTAGAGAGAACAATCTCTATGCCAAGCTGGAGAAATGTTCCTTTGAATGTTCTGAGGTCCTGTTTTTGGGGTGCTTCGTCTCATGTTCGGGTCTTCGTATGGACCCTGGGAAGGTCTTGGCTATCACCAACTGGCCTCTTCCTGCTAGCCTCAAGGCCACACAGCGCTTTCTTGGCTTCACTAATTATTATAGGCAGTTCATAAGGAATTACTCTTCCATTGCCGCGCCTATTATCGCTTTGACCAAGAAGGGTGTGAATGCCAGAGACTGGCCTCCCGAAGCTGTCTCTGCATTTCACAACCTGAAACAGGCCTTTGTTTCTGGCCCCCTCTTGAGGAGACCAAATCCTGGGAATGCATTTTTTATTGAAGTGGACGCTTCCTCAATGGGGGTGGGAGCTGTGCTTCTTCAAATCTTTGAGAAGAGACGCCAACCATGTGCGTTCTTCTCCAAAAAAAATTCTCAGGCAGAGAGGAATTATGCCATCGGTGATCGGGAACTTCTCGCAATTAAATTGGCGTTAGAGGAGTGGCGTCATCTCTTGGAGGGTTCCCCTCACTCCATAACGATCTTTACCGATCACAAGAATTTACAGTATCTACAGAATGCTAAACGTCTGAATCCTAGACAGGCCAGGTGGAGTCTCTTCTTTGCCCGTTTTAATTTCACGATTACCTACAAACCTGGTTCCTGCAACGGTCGGGCTGATGCGCTCTGTAGGTCATTTGACACTTTGGACGAGGAGTCCGCCCCTGAACCTGAGCCGATCATTCCCACCTCATGCATTGTTGCCCACTCTACCACCCTGAAGTCAAAAATTCCGCCTGGTAAGACCTTTGTCCCCACTGAGCTAAGATCCTTCGTTGGGGACATGATTCCAAGGTGGCAGGGCATTCTGGATTCCTCCGATCCTTCCTACTCATCAGTCGTCACTACTGGTGGCCTAATCTCCGCTCAGACGTCAAAGACTACGTTAAAGCTTGTCATGTCTGTGCTCAGTCCAAATCCTCCACACAAGCTCCTGCTGGTCTCCTCATGCCCTTGCCCATTCCTAAGGAACCCTGGGCCCATATTGCCATGGAGTTTATCACCGATCTCCCACTGTCTGAGAATAATACAGTCATTTGGTTGGTAATCGATCGATTCTCCAAGATGGCTCATTTTGTTCCTCTTCCTGGTCTTCCTTCTGCCCCTGCCTTGGTTCCCATTTTCATTCGGGAAATTCTCCGCCTACATGGGGTCCCTTCTCATATTGTTTCCGACAGGGGAGTCCAATTCACGTCTCGTTTTTGGAGAGCCTTTTGCAAATCCCTCAATATTGTCTTGGATTTTTCTTCTTCTTACCATCCCCAATCCAATGGACAGACTGAGAGGGTTAATCAGGAGTTAGAGGTCTTTCTTCGCACCTTTGTGTCTTCTCACCATGACGATTGGTCCTCTCTACTCCCGTGGGCAGAATTCTCCCATAACAATCATGTGAATACCAGTTCGCAGAAGACACCCTTTTTCACAGTTTATGGAAAACACCCTCAACTTCCTCTTCCCATGATCTGTTCTCCAGACATTCCAGCTTTGGCTTCCATTCAGGAGTCTCTCAATTCCGTTTGGGGTCACGTTCATGATTCCCTCCGGGCAGCTGCTGAAAAATTCAAAGGCTTTGCCGACCGCCGCAGGCGTAAACCGCCTTCTCTTCAGCCAAAGTCTGGCTCTCTACCAGGAACATCAAGCTCCGAGTTCCTTCTCTGAAGTTTGCTCCACGATTCATCGGTCCATACACGGTAACTGCTAAACTGAATCCTGTTTGTTTCAAACTCCAGATTCCTAAGAGCCTTAAAATCACTATCTCCTTTCATGTTGCTCTTCTAAAGCCTTTAGTCCTCAATAAATTCTCTCGTCCTCTCCCTACCGTGGCGCCTGTCTCTGAGGATAATCAGGAGTACGAGATAAGTCAAATTCTGGACTCCCGACTCTGTAGAGGCGTTCTTCAGTACCTCGTTCATTGGAAAGGGTTTGGTCCTGAGGAGAGGTCTTGGATCACTGCATCTGAGGTCTTTGCACCTCGTCTGTTAAAGGAGTTTCATCTGAAGTTTCCCTCTAAACCTGGGCCCAGGCGGGGAAGGGGGAGGCCTCGTAAGAGGGAGGGTACTGTCATGGATATGCATTAATGTCTGTCTGCCATCTTACCTTCCTCCTCATGTGTTCATCTAGAGACCAGACCTCCTTCACCTGGCTTCCTTTATAATCTCCTCCCAGCCTGACTCCACCCCAGGCCCTATCACAGAACACTATATTAACCTGTGCACTGCAAGCCTGCTTTGCTGATCAACGTGTTTGTTAGGCATTGTGTGTTTGTGTTCCTGCCTGCCGTGTGCTACGTCTGTCTCTCTGTTACGTTATTGGCTTGTCCCCAACTATCCCTGTCTGCTCGTGACCCTTGACCTTCGGCTCGTTCTTTCGTTATCCTTGTCTGCTTGTGGCCCCTGACCTTCAGCTTGTTATTCGGTTCTCTCTTATCTTGTGCTGCTGCTTCCCCTCTTTTCCCCTTATCCTACGGGGCGTGAGCTAGGAAACTCCAGGGGCCGCGACCTGGTCCCAGCCTGCAGCATAACATCCTCACCACTAGAGGCCCTGGAGAAGACCAGCTGGGTCTTAGACTCCGCGCCCTGGGGAATCTTGGCTCTAGCTTCCGTTAGGATCCCGGTTGTGCTCCTCTGGTCCCGCTTTCCACAACCACCCAGTTTCCTATCCGCAGAAGCCAGCCATAGGGTTCACTACCTCGCGGTGCACTCCTGTCCCCCTACGGTGTGCATCTGTCACCTGGCCACAGGTGACCCTGACATACAGTCATTCAGTTGTCCATGGTTGCACCTTTTTGAGTTTATTCAGAGACAGTTATTTGTTTGTTGTTTTTTCCATTGGTGTATTATTTTCCAGATTATTTATTGTTTATATAGTTTAGCACTGTGTTTATTCACCCACTATGTGCATTTGATCAATTTGATTAAGCGCTGCACTTTTTTGTTCCATTTTGTCTTGCCATTTTGTCTATTGGTTGTGTTAGCTGCTTACCTACAGGGCAGCGCGGAATTATTCCACATACCACAATAGCTGAGTTGCCAACCAGGGTGTCCTGTTTATTTTTTTATTTATTACAAGTACATATATAGTGCCATCAATTTATGCATATATTGTATATCCACATCAGTCCCTGCCCTCAAGGAGCTGACAATCTAAAGTCTCTAACTCACATTCATACATACACACACTAGGGCCAATTTAGACAGGAGCTACAGTATTTTTCGCAGCAAAAGACACACTTTACCCCCCCCAAAAAAAAAATGGGGGAAAATGTCCCTGTGTCTTATGGAGCGAAAACTGACCAGACCACCCCCCCCCCGTCGCTGCCGCCTGTGAGGCGCATCCTGACAGGGGCATACCAAGGGGAAGCGGGGTGAGGTGGTCCGCCCCGGGTGCCAAAACATGGGGGGTGGCATCACTATGGGGGTGTGCTCTGCACCCAGGTTGTGTGACACCCGCCAGAGGTAACACTATCCCAAGACCCCTGGCTGTATTTTTTTTTCAGCCGGAACACCCCCAGGGCCGTGGCCTGGTCCAGTCTCACTTCCTGCTCCTCCCACTGGCAGCTCCTGCTGCAAACTATGTCCCCAGCCCTCTGGACCTTCCTAGCTGCCACCCGCCTGGGTGTATCTGAGGCTGAGAGCCAGCCAGCCGGGCAGAAGGGGTTGTGGATTGTAATGGCAGTGTCCTCCGCTGCCTGAGGTGAGCTGGTAATAAGGGGGTGGGAGGTGTGGGCTGGAATGGTATCCACTGCCCTGTCACCTGAGCTGTTGTAATAGAAGAGGCTGAACGGGTGTTTGTCTGCCCTGCCACCCTGAGCTGATCTGGGAAGGGGCGCGGGGGTTGCTGTGTCCACCATCACCACCCAGGTATAGTGTAGCCGAGCACCACCTGTGACGAACGCACGTGTCAGATCCCCGCCCTCCGCGCTAATCTTGCGTCGAAGGACCGGCTAACCTCACACTACGCTGTCACTTGCGTAACAATGCCCCTCTCAGCTGCGTCCAGCCCAAAGATTTTCCAGCTTGCGGGATGACAATCTGAGTGCCAGCAGCCTGAGAGCGATTGTTACCGGGCTAATGTCACAATTAACCCTTTCTCTGCCACCACCCCGGTTTAAACAACGCCCGAGCCAGGGGATACTCGTGATTTAAACAATACCATTTATGATTTTAGAATAAGCGTCTGCAGCCTACACTGTCACCACAGACAGGTCTGTGCAGAGCCCTACAGTAGCACTCTTCAAGAGGCAGGTTCGTTATAGCTTGCATTGAGAGTTTCAGAGGCAAGAGTAACACTTTTCAACATAAGGGTTTATTTTGAAAAGGGTCAAGTTGATGCAATAAAATGTTACAGAAAAATATGTTTCAAGAGATAATACTATACAGCCACAAGGTTAAGGTAGAAATTAGAAGTAGAAGAATACTTGCAATTAAATGTCCAAAGGTTGATCAGCGTTCGATCGATGAATCCGGTTCTCAACTTGCAGAAGGTTCCTGCTTAAATGTTAAAAGGGAACTCCACAGATCTTGCTTGTTTGATGGTGAAAGGAGAACTGCTTGTGCTCTCTTAGAGCTCCTTTTTCTCTCAAACTCCAGGGGGTGTTGACAGTGATCAGTGCCCAATCGGCAGGTCCTTCTAATGTAGGGGTGGGGTCCGGGGAGGTGCCCCACTCATGCCTACCTTATGTGCACTTCTTGAGATACATTTTCATAACTCTGCAACTGTACGTTTTACATACTAACAATCTTCATATTCTTATTCAGTGTTATTTAACTTTTCATTTGACTCCAAACATGCCCAACCTGTCAGCTCCAGTTGACCCAGGGGCAATAACGGTCACTACTCGGGTTCCCTATGGCCTAACCTATCCATGTCTGGACTTGACGCGTTACAAATTCTCTGAGGAGACTGAATATATTTATGTTATGACAGTGTGTTTTGTTATTTGGAAGTTAGGAAACATGTTGAATTTCCATACTCAATTCTTCCTGGGTAAGCTTGAGGGTCACTCAGGGTTTTACGACCCTGGCCTGTTATAACTCTGAGGCTTTACAAAGGTGACAGCTTTACGACTGGTCAGGAACTGCTAAGCCCCTTATCAAACCTAGCTTCCTCTGCCGAGATAAGAGATGTTTGATGTAGAAAGCTTAGAGGGTGAAAAAACACTCTTTGAAATAGAAAGCTGCAAATTCCTTAAGGATGAGGGAGGGGATGAGGGGGTTGGAGAGTTCAATTCAAATGTACAAGGTTTAGCTAACAAACTGTCATGGACGCCAGTCCCAACAAAATGGTTGTACCAATGCTCTAGGCATGTGTCCATTTTGTGAGATTGTCACACCACCCACCTATAGTAGTAGTATAAAATTAAATATTTTAGTACACCACTTTGTTCAGAATTTTTTTTTCTTGTTTTGCTCCTCTAAAACCTAGGTGCGTCTTATGGTCGGGTTGCATCTTTTGGAGAGAAAATTACGGTAGTTAACCTTCAAATGACAATTTTTTTTAAAAAATTTTTTTTATTGCATTTTAGTCTAAATATAATATCTGAGGTCTTTTTGACCCCAGAGCTCATATTTAAGAGGTATGTATTAAAAAGACGGCACTAGAAATAACTAATGGCAAGCTGCAACACAAAATTAGATACAGACATAAACAATAGAGAATGAAAAAGGTTGCGCTCTAACTAAATAAGTGAAAAAAAGTCCCAACACAACAATTACTGTGAATAATCCTGTGAATAAATTATCATAATCTATATGTCCAATAGTATAATAAATTATGATTCCAAAAACAGAAGAAATTCTGTGAAAAATTCCTGTGAAAGGAATATATTCATATATATCCAAAATGAAAAGTTCTTGTCCTGGACGACGTCAGAATAGTGACGAAAATGCGTCAGAAGGAGCGACGTGCTGACATCACCGCGCGATACAACCCATTGTTTGTATGCAGGGGCGTGTTTACTGCTGCCGGCCGGCCGCAATATTTTATACCATTTCACCCTTTGTTATTTACGTCTTGTTGGCGACTTTGTTTTAGCTTTTTATTAATAAACCCACCAGTTTTTACCTATGGTGATCCTTTGCATGTCCCCTTCTTTTGAGACCCATTGCTACCTTTTGAGCCATTGCGGGCTGGAGGAGAAGGACTGACCAGCTGTGATCCTGCACAGACAGTGTTGGTGGTGGAGTGAGCGGACTGATCAGTGGAAGCACTGCGAGGAAAGAGACCCTGGCTGGGTGATAGCCACAGGCTTTACTGGTCTGTGCAGCTGGTAAGCGCACATTTCCCTTGGTGGTGGATTCACGGTGTCTGTTCAATGAATCACATGAAGCTTGAATTATTCACTTATTGATTCATCTCCTTCACTTGAGTTTCTTCTTCAAATAACTTTTTATTTTGTATATATATATATTTATAGATTTCTTTTGCAGGAATTTTTCACAGGTTTTTCTTCTGTTTTTGTAATCACAATTTATAATATCATTGGACATTTATTACAGTTTTTTCTTGCACAAGAACTTTTCATTTTGGATATATATGAATATATTTTTTTCACAGAATTGCTTCAGTTTTTGGAAACATAATTTATTATACTATTGGACATATATATTATGATAATTTATTCACAGGATTATTCACAATAATTGTTGTGTTGGGACTTTTTTTCACTTATTTAGTTAGAGCGCAACCTTTTTTATTCTCTCATATTTAAGAGGATCTGTCATGCTTTTTTCTTTTTTTTTTTCTATTACAAGGGATGTTTACATTCCTTGAAAAAGGAATAAAAGTGACCCAAATTTTTTATGTTTTTTAAAAACAGTGTAAAAATAAATAAAATCAAGTAAAATAAATAAGAGCTCGCAAACAGAAGCGAACGCATACGTGAGCAGCGCCCGCATATGAAAACAGTGTTCAAACCACACATGTGAGGTGTCGCCATGATCGTTAAGAGCGAAAGCAAAAATTCTAGCCATAGACCCCCTCTGTAACTCAAAACATGCAACCTGTAGAATTTTTTAAACGTCGCCTATGGAGATTTTTAAGGGTAAATATTTGACGCCATTCCACAAGCAGGCGCAATTTTGAAGCGTGACATGTTGGGTATCAATTTACTCAGTGTAACATTATTTTTCACAATGCAACAAAAAATTGGGCCAACTTTACTGTTGTCTTATTTTTTAATAAAACATTTTTTTTTATTTTTTTAAAGTGCGCTTGTAAGACCGCTGTGCAAATACGGTGTGACAAAAAGTATTGCAATGACCGCCATTTTATTCTCTAGGGTGTTAGAAAAAAATATATAATGTTTGGGGGTTCCAAGTAATTTTCTAGCAAGAAAACTTGTTTTTAACTTGTAAACACAGAGTCTGAAAAACAGGCTCGGGGCTGAAGTGGTTAAGCAGCTGATTATTGTAGATGTTGAGAGCAGAAATGTAACTTGCCGCATTCACTCCGGGACCTCATTGCTGGAAAAGAGATACAACAATGCCTCTTGTAAAACAATAAGCCTATGAAAAAAAAGTGGCTAACCTCCCGCATGCAGATAAGTTTGGCTGGGTTCCCGCTCAACCTGTCTCCATGGTAACCTCCCAGCTTGCGCTGTCAGTCAAATGCAGCCTCCCCATGAATCAATACAGGTAGCTAATCTGATTACTTACTGGCATCTATGCAAGCTACACGCTCCACTAGAACACTGGAAACAGCAGCCTGTGGGCAGGGGATTGCTGTTTAAATTGTAGTGTCATCTGTATCACCTTGACGCATGTTACAGTGTATCTGGAAAATATTCACAGCGCTTCACTTTTTACACATTTTGTTTTGTTACAGCCTTATTCCAATATTGATTAAATTCATTATTTTCCTCAAAATTCTACAAATAATACCCCATAATGACAACCTGAAAGAAGTTTGAAATCTTTGCAAATTTATAAAAAACATCACATGTACATAAGTATTCACAAGTCTTTGCTCAATACATTGTTGAAGCACCTTTGGCACCAATTACAGCCTCAAGTCTTTTTGAGTATGATGCTATAAGCTTTGCACACCTATTTTTGAGCAGTTTCTCCCATTCTTCTTTGCAGGACCTCTCAAGCTCCATTAGGTTGGATGGGGAGAGTCCGTGCACAGCCATTTTCAGATCTCTCCAGAGATGTTCAATCAGTTGTCCCATAGCTACTCCTTTGTTTTCTTGGCTGTGTGCTTAGGGTCGTTGTCCTGTAGGTTTATTATATTGAAGCTTTCACTTCTGGTCAAAAGAACTCTTATTTAACCCATATCATATCTTTGAGATATTAAATCTTAAATATAGATTTTAAGGGGCAACACATAGCTACTCTTTTGTTTTCTTGGCTGTGTGCTTAGGGTCATTGTCCTGTAGGAAGATGAACCTTTGCCCCAGTCTGAGGTCCAGAGCGCTCTGGAACAGGTTTTCATCAAGGATTTCTCTGTAAATTGCTGCATTCATATTTCCCTCAATCCTGACTAGTCTCCCAGTTCCTGCCACTGAAAAACATACCCACAGCGTGATGTTGCCACCACCATGCTTGACTGTAGGGATGGTATTGGCCAGGTGATGAGCAGTGCCTGGTTTCCTCCTGACATGACGCTTGCCATTCAGGCCAAAAAGTTTAGTCATTGTTTCATCAGACCAGAGAAGTTTGTTTCTCGTGGTCCGAGAGTCCTTCAGGTGCCTTTTGGTAAACTCAAGGCAGGCTATTACGTGTCTTTTACTGAGGAGTGGCTTCCGTCTGGTCACTCTACCATACAGGCCTGATTGGTGGAGTGCTGCAGAGATGGTTGTTCTCCTGGACTAAAGTCCTTCTCCCCCGATCACTCAGTTTGGCCGGGCGACCCACTCTAGGAAGAGTCCTGGTGGTTCCAAACTTCTTCCATTTATGGATGATGGAGGCCACTGTGCTCATTGGGACTCATTGCTGCTGAAATCTTTGTGTACCCTTCCCCAGATCTGTGCCTCGTTCCAATCCTGTATCGGAGGTCTACAGACAATTCCTTGGACTTCATGGCTTGGTTTGTGCTCTGACATGCACTGTTAACTGTTTGACCTTGTATAGACAGGTGTGTTCCTTTCCAAATCATGTCCAATCAATTGAATTTACCACAGGTGGACTCCAATCAAAATATAAAAACATCTCAAGGATGATCAGTGGAAACAGAATGCATCTGAGCTCAATTTTGAGTGTCATGGCAAAGGCAGTGTTTTTTATCAACTTTATTGCTATTACATGGGACGAACAACATCCCTTGTGCTGGCATGGGCAGTGACAGGTGCTCTTGTGAGAGATCAGGGATCTGTTTGATCAGATGCTTGCCAAGTCAGTAATGGCTGGTAAACAAACAGCCAAAACAAAAAGTGATATAATACAAGTCACTTCCGGCTTCATTCCTCACAGAGGAGGGGAGGGAATGGATGTTCCTTCTCCTCTGTACATAGCCGGCCCCACCGAGTATAGTGGTCCCAGGCTCCCTGAGGCACAGAAAAGCCTAGGAATAGACCCAGCTCCCCACCACCCCTCTCCTTAAAGAAGACCTTCACATAAAGCGGTTGTAAACCGCTGGTCATTTTTATTTTTTTTGTACCTGCAAGGTAATGTCATAGCACATTCTGTTAAACTTGCCTTAAAACAAAGCTCTTCCAGTGCTGCAGAAGCTCTCATCTTCACCCATCTTGCTTCCCGGTCCGGGTGGGCATTCCTTCAGAGCATGCGCCAGTGATGTCACTGGCTGCATGTACACTAAATATCTCCTAAATGTGCACCTTATTATAGGCTTACCTATAGGTAAAAGCAAGAGATTCTAGTTTACTTCTTCTTTAAATGTGAAGGTCCCGCTTCCACTTCTGCAGTTCTCGCCTAGGACAAAATTAGGTAACCAAGCAAACAAAAATTTCCCACAACCTACAACAAATAAACTTTCTCTTATTGTCCATGGACTGACACAGCTGGATACTGTAAACGTGTGGGTATATGTCCCTGCTTGCAGGAGAAGATCTAGGCAGAATGTTAGATGTTAAAAACATACATTCTAGAACAAACCAGAGCTGAATAGCCCCGCCCAGGGGGGCGGTCCCTCCAGACATTACCCTCCCACCTGCAGCCTCAGTTTTTTTCTGCCTAGCAGAAGGAGAAGACGTGGCTCTCTCAGGAGCCAGTCTCCTGGAAGATTTTACTTTTTAATTTTATTCCTTTGGGAATTTTAATTATTTTATTTTTGAGACCTTCAATCAACTGTCGGCTGGGCAACAGGTTGGGTACACTGGTATCCTCGTAGTCTTCCCTGTCCGACCATCGAGCGTGCTGATCCTCACCTTGTGTGCGTGAGACTCAGTTCACGACATGCCCCATGACTCCAGGGGTGGCCGGGTTGCTTTTATGCTCCCGCGGTCCTCTCAAGATTGAACAGTACCTGACTGACTGTATCTTTCGCGGTGGACCGGGCTGACAGCTACGCAGTACTGCTCTGTGATAGGTCTGTCTGATACAAGCCAGTGGGTCCCTGAAAGGGATGGGTAAGTAGTCTCTCCTACTGCAGGTGAGTACATGCTGGCTGTGTTTCTTTATATGGGGGGGTTTCTCCCTGTCTCCCCTTGTTATGCTGCTCTCTGCACCCTGTACTGGTGCTGTGCTGTGGGGGTGCTTGGGGGTCACTCTGGCCTGGCTGGGCGCTCATGTCTGTAGTGGGTTCTGGAGAGAGGGGCAGTTTTCCTGGTGTGTGAGGTTGGGACTTATTGCGCGTGCCATTAGCGCACGCATTAGTGCTGTTTGCCTTTTGAATTTTGCGCTCGGCGGCCATCTTGCCATGGTTCAATGGCGCAGTTATAGCTGCGGCCGGCGGCCATTTTCTTGTAGCCGCAGGCGCTTTTACTTTAGGTTTCGGCCTCTAGTGGTGGCACTGCGGCGCGAATCTCCTCACGGATTCTTCACTCTCCGCAGGCTCACAGCGCGGTTTCTTCAGCAGAACTGAGCGGTCCTTAAGGGTTGGTGAGTCCTCCGGGTAACCCCTCCTCAGCCTCAGCGTAGCCAGTGGGTGGAGTGTATATTCACTGTTGTAGTGTATAAGGTCTCAGAGGGTGGCGATATGGAGTCTGGTACACCTGCTTCTCCACACTTGCCTGAGGCAACTGGCAGTGCTCCTGCACCTGCGGTCCCTATGGACCAGTTGTCGGCAGTCCTAGAATCATTCCTTGTCAGAATGGAAGCGGTGTGTGAGGGCAAGGGAGCTGTAAAGCGCCCCCTCCCCACACGTTCTCCTGTAGGGGAGTGCTCTGTCTCAGATGTGGGCCTAGCTACTGCCGCTCAGCACCCTAGCTCTGAGGATTTTGATGTCTTTGGACAGGACATTCCTTGTGAGGAAGACTCCAGTCCTGAACCAGTAACTGACAGGGTGCTTGTAAGTGAACTCATTGATGCTGTGAGGGACACTCTCAAGCTGAATGTTGAGACTGAGGAACCCCTATGGTTCCTTTAAAACCGTCTCTTCAAAAAAGGTCTTTCCATATGTGCCTTTTTTTAATACATTCATTGACCAAATCTGGGATAAGCCGCAGAAGACTTTGACGGTCCCCCGGCGCTTAGCCATAAGGTACCCCTTTGAGGAGGACCTGGTTAAGAAGTGGGCTCACCCCCCAGTGGTCGACCCCCGGTCGCCCGTTTGAATAAGGCTACCACGCTCCCAATGGAAGGGACTCCTGCATTTAAGGATCCCACTGACAGGAGGTCAGAGGTGGTGAGTAGAACTATGTTTGCCTTATTGGGGTCTGCCTTACGCCCTATTGTGGCGTTGACACTTGTGTCCCAGACACTCACGGGATGGGCAAAGATTTTGCACCAGACGGTACAGGAGCATAATCTCCCTCCTGAGACCATTGCCCTGGCTCATCAACTTGTGCAGGGCCTGGTCTATGTGTGCGACGCCACTTTGGATGCGGCCCCTTTAATATCCGGGGCCTCTATCTCTGCTGTGGTGCTGCGTCGCCTTATCTGGCCAAAATGCTGGTCTGCCGACCTAGCTTCCAAAAAGCTCCTGGCTGACTTGCCCTTTAAGGGCGGTAGACTGTTTGGGGCCGCCCTGGATGACATTATTAAGGATGTCACAGGGGGTAAGAGCACCTTCCTCCCTCAGTCTGTTAAGGGAAAGGAGCCCCTCCGCAGGTCGTGCCCTTCCTTTCCGGCAAAGAAGTTTCTTTCTCGTACATCACGGGACACAGAGCGACATAGTCATTACTAATGGGTTATATAGATACCGTCAGGTGCTGGCACTGGCAACTTCCAAAACCGGAAGTACCCTCCCCTATATAAGCCCCTCCCATCCGGGAGCACCTCAGTTTTTTGCCAGTGTCTAAGGTGTTGGCCAAGAAGAAACATGTGTTTTTCACTGAGCTTGCGTACAGGTTCTTTTGGGCCTCAGTAAGCTATTCCGGATCCGACCAAAAAAGCTTCATAGCTAAACGGTCGGTACCCGGGCCTTGCAGAGAAGAGCAAGGTTTTGCCTGTAATGCTTCTCTTAGGAGAGCTGGACCCTGGGATCCAGAGCTCTGGTCATACCCACGACCAAGATGTTTTCTGTGCAGGGTGCTATACAGGTCCAGGGGAGTGGAATCCTTGGGAACCCGGTCCCTGAAGGTTTGATTACAATGCCTGCCGTGATAGGTGAAGTTTGGGCTTTTGTGGACCAAACAAAGTCCTGCGGCGGGGAACAGGTAAGTGGGGGCCCCCAGGAACTTGGTTCTATTGGGGGACCCCCAAGCCTAATTTGTCTTTCTGTCTGTTACCTAATGGTATTCCCGCAAAATTCTGTGCATGCCTGTAACTACAAAAAAAATGTAATAATTTTTAATGGTGGTCAAGAAAAAAAAAAAAAAAATTTTTTTTAGATATATATATATTTAATATATTAGACTGCGGTACCTGTGTTTGTCCACTAGAGGCCGCTGTGGAACGTTTCTTGTCATGTGGACTAGTTTCTTCTCATCAGAGCGAGTCCAGGCAGATGGTGAGTTCTCTTATGGGAAACTGCTTCCTCTGCCATGTTGCAATGCTCGTCCATCCCCCGGCCTGCGGCAAAGGGGCCCTGGCTCTTGTCCCTGGTTTCCATTTTCGAAATTAGCGCCGAAGGCGCGCGTGCACGCGCCTCTATATATAGAGGTGAGCCGGGAAAGGGGGCGGAGCCTGGGGGATGACGCTCTGTGCGCGCCGCAGCGCTTCTGCGCATGTGCGGGCATCCCAGCATGTTAAAAACCACAATTTTGTGTGGTGAGCTGGCTATGAAGTACAGAGACAGAGCTGGCAACATTTAAAGAAGGCATACAGCAAGCGGTTGATACAGGCATCCCCTAGAAAGGCACATTAGTAGACACCAACTGTTTCTTATAGCAGCATTTATGCTAGACTATTGTCAGTAACTGGTGTATTTCGGCTGGAATACCTCAGCTTTGTGGCTTAGGAATATGCCGTCTAAAAACTCCGGGACTAGAAATTCCAGGAGGAATAGGGGGTCTCCATCGGGCTCTGAGGATCTTGGGCATGCTTCGGCTGCACCAGTCTCCCCTGAAGAATCAGAGGTTAGTGACCGTAGAGCACCCTCAGGAGTACCTGGTACTGTGGCTGTCCTCAGTTCACCTGCTCCTGTGTATGTAACAGAGGAGGTTTTTTCCTCAGCTCTGGGAGGGCTGGAAGAGAGATTGATCGCGGCTTCCCTGTCACAGGAGAAAATCGCCCGATCTCCGTCTCCTCCCTCAGAGTGCCTGTTAACAGAGCAACAGTCCCATACAGGGATCGACCTACCTGAAGGGGATCAGGATGAGGTCGATTCGGTTGTAGAGGAATCAACAGTGGAAGAGCCGTTCTCAGCATCACATGCTGAAAGGTTATGGGTTCAGTCCCTAACTAATATGGTCCGATCAGCATTTAAAATGCCACTTGCGGAGCCATCATCCACTTCTGTCTCCTCGTTGGGGTCGCTAAAAGCTCCCCAGACTGTTTGTTCCTTTCCGATCCATCCTTTACTGGAAGGGCTCATTTACCAGGATTGGGAGCATCCTGACAAAATATTTACTCCCCCCAAGAGATTTCCGGTAGTCTATCCCATGGAGGATAAGTTCATCAGAAAATGGAGGGTCCCTACAGTGGACGCAGCCATCTCTTGTGTGAATAAATCACTGACATGTCCGGTGGATAATGTCCAAATGTTCAAGGACCCAATAGATAAAAAATTGGAGTCCTTATTAAAATCTGCTTTTTCTACAGCAGGATTGGTGACACAACCAGCAGTGGCAGCTATTGGGGTCTGCCAAGCAGTGAAGGATCAGTTGAAACAGGTCTTAAGGGACTTGCCAGATCAGCAGGCTCTTGCCCTAGCTGATCTACCTAGAGCCTTATGCTTTGCGGTGGACGCTATAAAGGATTCAATCCATCAGGCCTCCCGCCTTACGCTGTCTGTAGTACATATGCGCAGGCTTCTATGGCTCAAAAACTGGTCTGCTGAAGCTCCCTGTAAAAAATTGCTGGTCAGCTTCCCATTTCATGGTGAACGCTTATTCGGGGAAGACCTGGACAAATATATCCAGAGAATTTCCAGCGGTAAAAGTACACTTTTGCCGGTTAAAAATAGAGTTAGAGGTCCCTCTTTTAAGAGGCCTGCTTCTCCAGTCCCTAGGACATCAAAGGAAAAATAGAAAAGCGCCTCTTAGCAAAACAGATTTATTATGTAGCAGACAATTTGTATCAAACACTTACATCATGGTAAGTTTCAGGTGTCATCCAGTAGGATTAATGTTTATATTGCGTCCAGGATCTCTGACGCTACTCCACGGATTTCCCAGGTCCCGGTTATGGTGGCCGCAAGTAGCCGGGATACAGGCTGGCTTGTCCGTGATAGGAGACAGCAGCGAAAGATGGCAACGGTCGGTCCGGAGAGGAGCGTCTGACGTCAACTGGATGGTGCAGGGAACCACAACGCGTTTCAGAGCATGCGCAGCTCTCGTACAGGGCATGCGCGCTCCTTTCTCAAGTGTACAAGGAGACAGGAAGGACGGATGTTTTAAAAGTAATTCTGCCCGTCAGCGCAGCAGAATTCAATAATTGCTATGACAAGTGTGTTGCATAAAACAAAACGGGAGTTTTAACCCCACTAACTTGGGATAGCTTAAATAGCAGAAAACTAATAATAGAATGTATAATAATATATTAATATATTAATATATTAAAAAATTAATAAAAAAATATATATATTAATAAAAAATATATATATATATAATAAAAGTAATAATAATAATGATAATAAAGGTAATGAATAGTGATGAAATAATATTGCTCATAATAAAATAATTAAAGAAGTAATGAAATAATATTGCTCATAATAAAATAATTATGAAGTAATTAAGGCATAACGTTTATAATAGCAAAAAATTATTATTGTATGATAAAAGCTTTTTAAGGGAATGTCTATATAGACATTTTAGTGTTAAATTTTTTTTTTTTTTTTAATTAATATATGACAGGGATATGATGCCTGCCAACAAAATATTTGGGTGCAAGCTCTTAAATGTTACGATAAATAAAATCAAAGTGATAAAATATAATGAGTATGATATAGGCACAGTGAATAATCATCAATCACTAGTCATTATAGAGGATTGTCAGCGTAGCTGTATACAAAACAAAAGGAAATAATAAGAATAAAATATATATATATACACATATATATATATATATATATATATATGCTCGTGTGCCTATGTGTGCCCACGTGCACACACACGTATAAAGGGACACACATACACATATATGCTAGTGCACGCTAGCGCTCGCCCACACATGCGTGGAGGCTTGCGCTGTGTAACAGAAGAGCTAAAATTAAAAAATGATAATGGTAATAATGGTATTGTATAATTATAATAAATGATAATAAATGAAGGGATTATATATATGTAAATGTGTAAAAAGAAGAAGCCATAAGATTCCTTAATGGAAAAGCACACACATATAGGTGCTGACACTACAATATGTACATGCACACTTGCAACCGTGCATCATAAGGAGAGGGCAAATAAGAAAAGGGGAACATTTTTTAGAGGATCGTGTTAACCTCTAGTTCCTCGTTTAACCCATTCGGCACAAGGGTATCCAGAGTAAAAATCCAATAAGTTTCGCGCTCACACAGTCTGGAAAAACGCTCGGCCTCAGATAGGCCTTTAGGTATGGCTTCTATCACCCAAACCTGTAGGCCCTCCGTGGACTGGCCATGAAATTCCAAGAAGTGCCGTGGTACACTGTGTTCATCACAACCAGTTTCCACAAAGCGACGATGTTTGCCAAAACGCTGTCTTAGTGGGTTAATAGTGCGACCCACATATAGCATTTTGCATGGGCATGTTAGGCAATAAACGACATAATCACTTGAACAGTTGAAAAAATTGTCAAGTTGATAAGTCTTATCCCTATGAGAGAAATTTTTTTGTCCATGTTGGACAAAATTGCAAGTTTTGCACAGGGCTTTATTGCATTTATACATCCCTTTAAGGGGGGCCGGACAAATAGCACTAATTGGTTTAGTGTGTTTTAACTTGCTAGGCGCTATTTTGTTTTTTAGAGTCGGTGCCCTTCTGTAGGTAACTTTAGGTTTATCACAAGCAATTGTAGCTAGGTGGGGGTCTTGCTTCAAGATGTTCCAGTGTTTATGAATGATATGTTCCATTTTTCTATACTGTCCATGGAACCCAGTGACAAATCGAACAACCGGTTTTTCTGGCGATTTTATTCTCTTGGGTTTCTTGCCAGAAAGATAGATGGTATGGGCATGGTCTATAATTTTTTCTGGGTATCCTTTATCCAAAAATTTTTGTTTCAAGTGTGCACTTTGTAGTATGTAGTCACTATCCCTGGTGCAGTTCTGTCTTAATCTACAGTATTGACCCTTAGGTATATTTTTTACCCAGAGGGGATGGTGACAGCTATCGTAATGGAGGTAAGAGTTACCTGCAGTGGGTTTAGTATAATTACGAGTAAAGATCTTATCTAGCTCATGATTGAGTTCTAAATCAAGGAAGGCCAAACTGTCCTTATTCCAGACAGCAGAAAAGGAGAGTCCCATGTCATTGGTATTGCAGTATGTGACAAAGTCATCAACCTGGGAGGAGGAGCCATCCCAGATGATGACAATATCGTCGATATACCTGCCATAGAATACTATGTATCTAGCAAAAGGGTTATTTTTCCATATGAGTAGATTCTCCCACAGTCCCATGGTCAGGTTGGCATAGGAGGGGGCAAAATTAGCCCCCATCGCTGTACCATGGGTCTGTAGGTAGAAATCTCCCTCGAAATGGAAATAATTATGCGTAAGGCAAAACAGAGTAGCGTCCAGAATAAATTCAGCTTGTTTATTGTTGAGCATAGGGTTGGAGGATAGATAATGTTGTACGGCCAAAAGGCCTATATTATGGGGAATGGAGGTATATAGGGAGTTAACATCTAATGACAGCCAAGAATAGCTGTCAAGCCAAGTATATGGAGACAGAAGTTCCATGAGATGTATAGAGTCCCGTATATATGATGGGAGATCCTGAGCGAGCGGTTGTAGAAAAGAATCAATGTATTGTGAGAAGCCACCAGTTACGCTATTCATAGAGGCAACGATCGGCCTACCGGGAGGGTTCTTTAGATCTTTGTGTACTTTAGGTAAATGATAAAAGTACGGCGTATTGTAGTAGTTTTTTCGTAAAAAGGCTGCTTCTTTTTTGTCGATGACTTGATCTACTAGAGCTTTCTTAACCAATGTCTCTGCTTCTATACGAAACAGAGGTAAAGGATCAGATGGAAGTTTTCTATAAGTGTTTTGATCGGACAGCAGCCTCATGGCTTCAGCCACATAATCTGTTCGATCTTGAATAATGATCCCACCCCCCTTATCTGCAGGCTTAATGATAAGATTGGGGTTGTCAAGGAAGCATTTAAGTGAAGCTCTCTCACCGGGTTTAAGATTATAATGGCGATGTTTGCCGGCATTTTCTGTAGCTTGGCATAATTTTTGGAGGTCAGCAAACACAACTCTATAGTAAGATTCTAGATAGGGTCCCTTGGATTTGGTAGGGTAAAAAATGGACTTAGGCTGTAAAGGTGTATGTGTAACCGGGGGTGATGTTTGAAAATGTTGAGTGAATAATTCAAGATCAACGTCTAGATCCAGCTCGCCAGGTTCTAGATCATACATGTTAAATTGGCTATCAGGACTATAGGAAGAAACTTCTGTAATTGCCTCAGCAACAGTGACAGGAGAAAATGTGCTGTCAGGATCAGCTAATTTGCCTTTGGTAGATTGTATATTATAAAATCTTTTAAGAGTAAGGTTTCTTATGAATTTGTTAAGATCCTTAAATAATTGGAAGGAATTGGGTTGTATGGTGGGAGAAAAAGTGAGGCCTCTACCCAAAAGGGAGACATCATCAGATGACAATACATGGGAGGAAAGATTGAACATGATACAAATTGTCTGCTACATAATAAATCTGTTTTGCTAAGAGGCGCTTTTCTATTTTTCCTTTCATGTCATTTTCATGTCATTTTCCTTGAGTCGGCTTCAACTTGGAGAAGAGCTGCCCTGGGCAACTGAGTTTTTATTAAAGACTTCCTATCCACAATTGTTACTATAGAGTTTTTCAAAACCTTATGCTACCTGCCATCCCTTGGTAACAGTAATAACTTTATGTCCATCTGATTGGAATACTTTTTTTGTTTTTTTGATTTTCAACCTTTGTATAATATCCTTTACACATTTAGGATTAATCGTGTTTGTCTGTGCAGGCTTCCCAAGCGCTTGCATTTGCTATTGTTTTTCTTGTCTTTCTGAAGTCTTGTATAGCAGCTGGGACTGCAGGCACGGTTAACACAACTACTTCAGTCATTTAATAACAATTTATATAATTTTTTTTTTTTTTCTTTTTTTCCATCTCTGACCTTGCATTTCTATATGCACGCACGTATGCACATATATAGATCATTTATTTATAATTCTCGTAGATTTTAATGGTTCTAATAATTTTTGTTTATGAGATAGCACTCTAGCTCTTTGCCTTCCTGATTAAGCTCGACTTAGTCCAGCCTATCATTCCTTTAAAATGGAATTGATTAACGAAATTGAATATCACAAATATGATGTACTCGATATATTGTATTCAAGCTTACCCCCTGATTTATTTAGTAACTCAGCGAAACTTAAACGCTCAGACCGATACATTCTTTGTGGAAAGTTCAAAAAACTAGAAAGATTAATTCACTCCACCAACACACAGTGGTGGGATGAGTTTTTTCTAAAAAAATATGCTGAACATAAAATTTCTCCTAGAGGCCTAAGAATCCTTAAAACCTGTTCTTTCCTAGATACTGCCCATAATAAGGAATGGGAAGGGATAGCCGAATTTTGCACCAATAAATTGATAGAGATCATTATTAGTCAGCGGCACATCAAATATAATGAATTGGTGCATCATGTACAAATGCTTTCATTGGAGATTATAGGCTCACAGCAAAAAATTCCATTGACTTGGCTGGACACACTTAAAAGGAACACCAAAACTAAAGAGAATTCACTAATACAGACTAAATTAGGCAAATTTCACAGGGATCTAGATGATTACCGCCCAAAAAAAGATTTTTTCTTGGAAAAGTAATACAAAAATACCAGCACTCATGTCTATAGTACCCTATGCTAGAGTGATTCCTAATGTCATATCCAGACCCAAGGATAAATTTTAGTTTTGTCAACACCAACAATTCACGTACAGCTAGCCCACTACCCCAACAAATTCATTCTAGACGAAGATTTGGAAATAAATGCCAACCACTTAGGGAAATTCCCTCGCCTAGAGATAATGTGGCTTCCGTCCTAGATGAAAACACATTGTCTACTGGCATAGTTCCTGATGGTAATATGCCGCTTGTATCTACAGATGATATCCCCTCTGGCACTACCTCTGATTCCAATTCCATTGATATACCAACACAATCTTCTATTACCAGTCTTGGTATTGCAGCTCAAATTGTGAGCCAAGATGACTCTTTAATCCCTACCACTCCCCAAGCATCTACCACCTTTGATCTTCTCCTCGGTGATTTTAACATCCATGACATACCAACTTATTCTGCCTCCCTGTCCTTCTCGCCTTTTTTAGAAAAGGGCTCACACCCAAAACACAGATTAAAAAGAAAGCACACAGACGAGGATGTAGGGGAGGACGCAGAAAATCCAAAAATCAATGCAAAACAACAGAAACTATAAAGCTGTTCAATCTTTCCTCCCATGTATTGTCATCTGATGATGTCTCCCTTTTGGGTAGAGGCCTCACTTTTTCTCCCACCATACAACCCAATTCCTTCCAATTATTTAAGGATCTTAACAAATTCATAAGAAACCTTACTCTTAAAAGATTTTATAATATACAATCTACCAAAGGCAAATTAGCTGATCCTGACAGCACATTTTCTCCTGTCACTGTTGCTGAGGCAATTACAGAAGTTTCTTCCTATAGTCCTGATAGCCAATTTAACATGTATGATCTAGAACCTGGCGAGCTGGATCTAGACGTTGATCTTGAATTATTCACTCAACATTTTCAAACATCACCCCCGGTTACACATACACCTTTACAGCCTAAGTCCATTTTTTACCCTACCAAATCCAAGGGACCCTATCTAGAATCTTACTATAGAGTTGTGTTTGCTGACCTCCAAAAATTATGCCAAGCTACAGAAAATGCCGGCAAACATCGCCATTATAATCTTAAACCCGGTGAGAGAGCTTCACTTAAATGCTTCCTTGACAACCCCAATCTTATCATTAAGCCTGCAGATAAGGGGGGTGGGATCATTATTCAAGATCGAACAGATTATGTGGCTGAAGCCATGAGGCTGCTGTCCGATCAAAACACTTATAGAAAACTTCCATCTGATCCTTTACCTCTGTTTCGTATAGAAGCAGAGACATTGGTTAAGAAAGCTCTAGTAGATCAAGTCATCGACAAAAAAGAAGCAGCCTTTTTACGAAAAAACTACTACAGTATGCCGTACTTTTATCATTTACCTAAAGTACACAAAGATCTAAAGAACCCTCCCGGTAGGCCGATCGTTGCCTCTATGAATAGCGTAACTGGTGGCTTCTCACAATACATTGATTCTTTTCTACAACCGCTCGCTCAGGATCTCCCATCATATATACGGGACTCTATACATCTCATGGAACTTCTGTCTCCATATACTTGGCTTGACAGCTATTCTTGGCTGTCATTAGATGTTAACTCCCTATATACCTCCATTCCCCATAATATAGGCCTTTTGGCCGTACAACATTATCTATCCTCCAACCCTATGCTCAACAATAAACAAGCTGAATTTATTCTGGACGCTACTCTGTTTTGCCTTACGCATAATTATTTCCATTTCGAGGGAGATTTCTACCTACAGACCCATGGTACAGCGATGGGGGCTAATTTTGCCCCCTCCTATGCCAACCTGACCATGGGACTGTGGGAGAATCTACTCATATGGAAAAATAACCCTTTTGCTAGATACATAGTATTCTATGGCAGGTATATCGACGATATTGTCATCATCTGGGATGGCTCCTCCTCCCAGGTTGATGACTTTGTCACATACCGCAATACCAATGACATGGGACTCTCCTTTTCCGCTGTCTGGAATAAGGACAGTTTGGCCTTCCTTGATTTAGAACTCAATCATGAGCTAGATAAGATCTTTACTCGTAATTATACTAAACCCACTGCAGGTAACTCTTACCTCCATTACGATAGCTGTCACCATCCCCTCTGGGTAAAAAATATACCTAAGGGTCAATACTGTAGATTAAGACAGAACTGCACCAGGGATAGTGACTACATACTACAAAGTGCACACTTGAAACAAAAATTTTTGGATAAAGGATACCCAGAAAAAATTATAGACCATGCCCATACCATCTATCTTTCTGGCAAGAAACCCAAGAGAATAAAATCGCCAGAAAAACCGGTTGTTCGATTTGTCACTGGGTTCCATGGACAGTATAGAAAAATGGAACATATCATTCATAAACACTGGAACATCTTGAAGCAAGACCCCCACCTAGCTACAATTGCTTGTGATAAACCTAAAGTTACCTACAGAAGGGCACCGACTCTAAAAAACAAAATAGCGCCTAGCAAGTTAAAACACACTAAACCAATTAGTGCTATTTGTCCGGCCCCCCTTAAAGGGATGTATAAATGCAATAAAGCCCTGTGCAAAACTTGCAATTTTGTCCAACATGGACAAAAAAAATTTCTCTCATAGGGATAAGACTTATCAACTTGACAATTTTTTCAACTGTTCAAGTGATTATGTCGTTTATTGCCTAACATGCCCATGCAAAATGCTATATGTGGGTCGCACTATTAACCCACTAAGACAGCGTTTTGGCAAACATCGTCGCTTTGTGGAAACTGGTTGTGATGAACACAGTGTACCACGGCACTTCTTGGAATTTCATGGCCAGTCCACGGAGGGCCTACAGGTTTGGGTGATAGAAGCCATACCTAAAGGCCTATCTGAGGCCGAGCGTTTTTCCAGACTGTGTGAGCGCGAAACTTATTGGATTTTTACTCTGGATACCCTTGTGCCGAATGGGTTAAACGAGGAACTAGAGGTTAACACGATCCTCTAAAAAATGTTCCCCTTTTCTTATTTGCCCTCTCCTTATGATGCACGGTTGCAAGTGTGCATGTACATATTGTAGTGTCAGCACCTATATGTGTGTGCTTTTCCATTAAGGAATCTTATGGCTTCTTCTTTTTACACATTTACATATATATAATCCCTTCATTTATTATCATTTATTATAATTATACAATACCATTATTACCATTATCATTTTTTAATTTTAGCTCTTCTGTTACACAGCGCAAGCCTCCACGCATGTGTGGGCGAGCGCTAGCGTGCACTAGCATATATGTGTATGTGTGTCCCTTTATACGTGTGTGTGCACGTGGGCACACATAGGCACACGAGCATATATATATATATGTGTGTATATATATATATATATTATTCTTATTATTTCCTTTTGTTTTGTATACAGCTACGCTGACAATCCTCTATAATGACTAGTGATTGATGATTATTCACTGTGCCTATATCATACTCATTATATTTTATCACTTTGATTTTATTTATCGTAACATTTAAGAGCTTGCACCCAAATATTTTGTTGGCAGGCATCATATCCCTGTCATATATTAATTTAAAAAAAAAAAAAAAAAAAAAAAAAAATTAACACTAAAATGTCTATATAGACATTCCCTTAAAAAGCTTTTATCATACAATAATAATTTTTTGCTATTATAAACGTTATGCCTTAATTACTTCATAATTATTTTATTATGAGCAATATTATTTCATCACTATTCATTACCTTTATTATCATTATTATTATTACTTTTATTATATATATATATATTTTTTATTAATATATATATTTTTTTATTAATTTTTTAATATATTAATATATTAATATATTATTATACATTCTATTATTAGTTTTCTGCTATTTAAGCTATCCCAAGTTAGTGGGGTTAAAACTCCCGTTTTGTTTTATGCAACACACTTGTCATAGCAATTATTGAATTCTGCTGCGCTGACGGGCAGAATTACTTTTAAAACATCCGTCCTTCCTGTCTCCTTGTACACTTGAGAAAGGAGCGCGCATGCCCTGTACGAGAGCTGCGCATGCTCTGAAACGCGTTGTGGTTCCCTGCACCATCCAGTTGACGTCAGACGCTCCTCTCCGGACCGACCGTTGCCATCTTTCGCTGCTGTCTCCTATCACGGACAAGCCAGCCTGTATCCCGGCTACTTGCGGCCGCCATAACCGGGACCTGGGAAATCCGTGGAGTAGCGTCAGAGATCCTGGACGCAATATAAACATTAATCCTACTGGATGACACCTGAAACTTACCATGATGTAAGTGTTTGATACAAATTGTCTGCTACATAATAAATCTGTTTTGCTAAGAGGCGCTTTTCTATTTTTCCTTTCATGTCATTTTCCTTGAGTCGGCTTCAACTTGGAGAAGAGCTGCCCTGGGCAACTGAGTTTTTATTAAAGACTTCCTATCCACAATTGTTACTATAGAGTTTTTCAAAACCTTATGCTACCTGCCATCCCTTGGTAACAGTAATAACTTTATGTCCATCTGATTGGAATACTTTTTTTGTTTTTTTGATTTTCAACCTTTGTATAATATCCTTTACACATTTAGGATTAATCGTGTTTGTCTGTGCAGGCTTCCCAAGCGCTTGCATTTGCTATTGTTTTCCTAGGACATCGGCTGTGAAACAGTTCCGACGGCCTCCTCGGTCAAACCCCGGAGGTAAAAATCAGGGACAATTGCAGGGTAACAAGAAGCCCTGGAGCAGGAGAGGTACAAAACCTCCCCCAAAGTCAAATGCATGAAGGGTTGCCCCCACCCAATCGGGTGGGGGGAAGACTTCAGTTGTTCACAGAGACCTGGCGGGACACGATCCGAGACAGATGGGTGCTCTCCGCAGTAAATCTGGGATACAAATTGGAGTTAAACTCCCCTCCTTCCCGCTTTATAAGGTCAAACGTGCCAAGGGATCCCCAGAAGAGAGGATCCCTCCTGTTGGCACTAGAACAATTATTGCTCCAAGCAGTAATTATAGAGGTTCCCCTGGAAGAATGGGGGTTCGGGTTTTACTCAAACCTCTTTACAGTCCCGAAGCCAAACGGGGACGTGAGGCCCATATTAAATCTAAAAGGGCTAAACAAATTCCTACATATCAGGACTTTCCGGATGGAGTCGATCCGATCGGTAGCCACTGCCCTACAAGGGGAGGAATGGTTAGCCTCGATCGACATCAAAGATGCTTATTTGCACATTCCCATCTTTCCAGCCCACCAAAAATTTCTACGCTTTGCGGTAGAAGGGCGCCATTTTCAGTTCAGAGCCTTACCCTTCGGTCTGGCCACAGCACCAAGAGTGTTCACAAAAATTCTGGCCCCATTATTGGCCAATCTAAGAACACGAGGTGTAACGATAATGGCATATCTAGACGACTTGTTGCTGATAGACCACTCAGTGGAAAAACTAGAAGTGGTTGTTCACGAGACAATCAAGTATCTGGAATATCACGGTTGGATTATCAACCGAGACAAGTCAGCCCTAAAACCAGTCAAAAGTCTGGAATACTTGGGGCTAAGGCTGGATTCAGACCAGAGAAAAATTTTCTTGCCTCAAGAAAAGGGGTCGTCTTTGAGAGATTTGATCCACTTAGTGGGTTCAAAAAGACAGCCATCCATACGCCTGTGCATGAGGCTGCTGGGAAAAATGGTGGCATCATTCGAAGCAGTACTCTACGGTCAATTCCATTCAAGGAAGTTGCAAAGGGCCATACTGTCAGCCTGGAACAAAAAAGTTCAGGCTCTGGACTTACCAATGTCCTTGTCCCCTTCCGTTCGCAAGAGCCTCCGCTGGTGGTTGGTTCCCCAGAATCTGGAAAGAGGGAAATCCTTCAGTCCGATTTCCTGGAAGGTGGTCACTACAGATGCCAGCCTTATAGGCTGGGGAGCAGTACTGGAGCAATGGTCTCTCCAGGGCAGATGGTCGGATGCGGAAAAGGCCCTGCCCATCAATCTCTTAGAGATACGAGCAGCCCGGTATGCCCTAGTAGCATGGACATCCAAACTCCAAGGGTCCCCTGTCAGAATTCAATCAGACAATGCCACAGCAGTGGCATATATCAATCATCAGGGGGGCACCAGGAGTCGTGCAGCCCAAAGGGAAGTAAATTACATCCTGAGATGGGCAGAAAGATATGTCCCAGCCATATCTGCGGTATTCATTCCAGGAGTGGAGAATTGGAAGGTGAACTTTCTAAGTCGCCAACAATTATGCCCAGGGGAATGGTCCCTTCATCCCGAGGTTTTCCGGACAATATGTCAGCGGTGGGGAACACCGGATGTAGATCTGCTAGCATCCAGATTCAACGCAAAAGTGGACAGGTTTGTCTCTTGGACAAGGGATCCCCTAGCTTGCGGCTCGGATGCCCTAGTGTTCCCTTGGGATCAGTTCAAGCTGATATATGCATTCTCACCGCCACAATTGTTACCTCGATTACTCCGCAGAATCAAGGTAGAAAAGAAACCAGTGATTCTGGTGGCTCCAGCGTGGCCCCGAAGAGCATGGTACGCGGAGATTGTAAAAATGTCTGTGGGGAGTCCTTGGACCCTCCCACATCGTCCGGACCTGCTTTCGCAAGGACCGATATACCACCCTTCCTTACCAGCCCTAGGTTTGACGGCCTGGCTATTGAAGCCCACATTCTAAAAAAGAGAGGGCTCTCTAATGCTGTGGTATCTACCATGATCAATGCCAGGAAGCCGGTATCCAGGCAGATCTACTATAGAATCTGGAAGGCGTACATCGCCTGGTGTGAGGCCAAGAAATGGCATCCACGTAAATACGTAATAGGTAGGATTCTGGACTTCCTACAATGGGCTGTAGATAGGAAGCTTGCCTTGAGTACTATCAAGGGTCAGATTTCGGCCTTGTCAATATTTTTTCAAAGGCCCTTGGCTTCGCATTCACTAGTCAAAGCCTTTATACAAGGAGTGATGCGTATTAGTCCTCCGGTTAATATTCCCATATGTCCATGGGATCTAAACTTGGTTCTGTCGGTTTTACAGAAACAACCATTTGAACCATTACAGCATATTTCTTTGGTGCTTCTCACCAGGAAATTGATTTTTCTAGTAGCCATTTGTTCGGCTAAAAGAGTGTCGGAATTAGCAGCTATGTCCTGTAAAGAGCCATATCTGGTTATCCATAAGGACAGAGTAGTATTACGTCCTCAGCCAGCCTTTCTTCCTAAGGTGGTATCGAGGTTTCATTTGAACCAAGATGTGGTTCTTCCTTCTTTTTTCCCCAAACCTACTTCGGTAGAGGAAAAGTTATTGCATTCTTTGGATGTAGTAAGAGCAGTTAAAGCTTATCTAAAAGCCACTGCTCAGATTCGCAGAACGGATACTTTGTTTATTCTGCCGGAAGGCCCCAGAAAGGGTCAGGCAGCGTCAAAATCTACTTTAGCCAGGTGGATTCGACAGGTCATAATACAAGCCTATGGCTTGAGAAGGAGACCGCCTCCGTTCAAAGTTAGAGCGCACTCCACGAGAGCAGTTGGAACTTCATGGGCAGTGCATCACCAGGCCTCCCTGGCTCAAATCTGTAAGGCCGCAACATGGTCTTCAGTTCACACGCTTACTAGGTTCTACCAGGTGGACGTTAGAAGTCAGGAGGATGTCGCCTTTGGGCGCAGTGTGTTGCAGGCCGCAAAAGATCCTCATGTCTGAAAGCGCTCAGCTTATATATGGTGTATCCCCCCCCTCATTTGGCATTGCTTTAGGACATCCCATTAGTAATGACTATGTCGCTCTGTGTCCCGTGATGTACGAGAAAGAAAATAGGATTTTTATAACAGCTTACCTGTAAAATCCTTTTCTTGGAGTACATCACGGGACACAGAGCTCCCGCCCCTCTTTGGGGACACTTATTGCTTTGCTACAAAACTGAGGTGCTCCCGGATGGGAGGGGCTTATATAGGGGAGGGTACTTCCGGTTTTGGAAGTTGCCAGTACCTGACGGTATCTATATAACCCATTAGTAATGACTATGTCGCTCTGTGTCCCGTGATGTACTCCAAGAAAAGGATTTTACAGGTAAGCTGTTATAAAAATCCTATTTTTTTCGTCAGTCGGAATCCACGGGTAAGCCCGCCCAGACTGAAAAATGTGCGGCGGGGGGACACAGGCGTCCCTGGGTGCGTAAGCCCACCAAGCAAGCTCCCAAGCCCGCCACCGCATGAAGTCTTGCCCCTGCCTGACTCTGGGGTGGGGGGACGTCTTTGCAGGTTCATGGTTCGGTGGACCTCCCGGATCTCCGACCGGTGGGTGTGCGAGGTGGTCACCTCCGGATACAGGATAGCGTTCCGCTCATGGCCCCCAAACAGGTTCTTCCCCTGAAACCTTCCTCTCCTTCCTGCCCACCGGGCGGCCCTCTTGGGGGCCATACAGGATTTGCTTGGGTGTGGAGTGATTGTGCCAGTTCTGTCACAGGAGAGGTTTCAGGGGTTTTACTCGACCCTGTTTGTTGTCCCGAAGAAGGACGGGGTACGGCCAATCCTGGACCTCAAGGCTTTGAATGCCTACGTGAAGGTACAAAAATTCCAGATGGAATCCATTCGCACGGTAATTGCGACCCTCCACCAAGGGGATTTCCTGGCATCCTTGGATATCAAGGACGCTTACTTGCACGTCCCAATCTGCGCAGGTCACCAGAGGTTTCTGCGCTTTGCCATAGGCGAAGTCCACTATCAGTTCGTGGCTCTTCCCTTCGACCTAGCATCAAGGAAATAGGAGGTTGTAGAAAACAGGTCTGGTGTGATGTAGCCAACATCCCTAACTGATACAATACAAAAGTTTCCCCTCACAGGGCGGGACTTTATAGGCATGAATTTACATAACCACTAGGGTAGAGTATAAAAATAATTTATTACAAAAGTAGAAAGTATGATTACATAAAATTGTAGGCCAATAAAAAACCTAGCATCGGCACCACGGGTTTTCACCAAAGTGCTTGTCCCGGTTCTAGCTTTGCTAAGACAGCGAGAAATTGTTGTCGTGGGCTATCTGGACGACCTCCTAATGAGAGCAGAAACTGGCTCAGAATTGGAGGAAAATGTGACAATAGTCAGTCAGACCCTCCGGGATTTCGGGTGGCTTCTGAACATGCAGAAGTCAGTTCTGGTCCCGACTCAACGTTTGGAATATCTGGGCGTGATCCTGGACAGCGAAGGTGTTTCTACCCACAGAGAAGTTACTGACACTTCAGTCGGCGGTTTGGGTCCTGACGGCCCGAAAATGGTCATCTATCCGTTTCTGCATGAGGCTCCAGGGACTAATGGTGGCCTCCTTCGAGGCGGTCCTGTATGCCCAATCACACACTCGGGCATTGCAGAAGGGAATTCTGTCTGTTTGGGACAAGTCCCCATTGTCATTGGATCTTGAGATCCGAGTGAGTCAATCAGTCAAGGCATCCCTGATGTGGTGGCTGAGATCCCCGACTCTTCGGGCCGGAAAGTCGTTTCTCCCCATTTAGTGGACGGTGGTCACGACGGACGCCAGCCTGACGGGCTGGGGAGGAGTTTGGGGAGTCCTGTCAGTGCAAGGCCTCTGGACTCCGGACGAATCTCGTCTCCCAATCAACGTTCTGAAATTGCGAGCGATCAGACTGTGTCTCTCCGCGTGGTCGAAGAGACTACAGGGCAGCTCGATCAGAATTCAGTCAGACAACGCCACGGCCGGAGGCGTATGTCAATCATCAGGGGGGTTGCGGCATCCGAGGTTGCCCACATCCTCAGGTGGGTGGAAATAAGCGTGCCAGCGCTGTCGGCCGTCTACATTCCTGGCGTAGAAAATTGGCAGTCGGACTATCTGAGTCGCCAGTCCTTGGACCAGGGGGAGTGGTCCTTGCATCCGGAGGTGTTTCAACTCCTTTGTCGGCGGTGGGGCACGCCGGATGTGGACCTGATGGCATCTCGACTCAATCGCAAGGTGTCGAGGTTTGTGGCCAGGTCCAGGGACCCTTGAGCGGATGCCTCGTACGCGTTGGTGGCTCCGTGGGGTCAGTATCGCTTGATATGCGCTTACCCTCCTCTGCAGTTGATTCCTCGTCTGCTGCGCAGGGTAGCGGCCGAGAGAATTCCGGTGATCCTCATTGCCCCAGATTGGCCTCGGCGTCATTGGTACGTCTCATCGCGGACGTCCCTTGGCGACTGCCCATGAGGGAGGACCTTTTGTCTCAAGGTCCTATCTTTCATCCTGCTTTACAATCTCTGGTTTTAACGGCATTGCTATTGAGAGCCAGTTGCTGAAGGACCGAGGCCTGTCGGATTCGGTGATTTCAACCATGCTTAGGGCACGGAAGTCTTCTTCTAGAAAGATCTATCACCGTACCTGGAGAGCTTGCATCGCTATGTGCGAGGAGCTAGACTGGCGTCCACGGACATACTCTGTCCCCAGAATCCTGCGTTTCTTGCAGCGTGGTGTAGCCCAAAGGCTGGCTTTGAGCACTATTAAGGGTCAGATTTCGGCCTTGGCCGTTTTCTTTCAACGACCCCTAGCAGGTCATTCTTTAGTTAGCACTTTTGTGCAGGGGGTTCGCCATGTGATTCCCCCTGCCAAGCCCCCGCTCCCTCCTTGGGATCTCAACTTGGTGCTCTCGGTTCTTCAGGAACCTCCTTTTGAAAATATCAGAGATATTCTTCTTTTAACTTTGTCTCAGAAGGTGGCTTTCTTAGTGGCCATCCCTTCTGTTAGACGGGTGTCTGAGTTGGCGGCTCTGTCATGCAAGTCGCCTTACCTGGTCCTCCATAAGGATAAGGCGGTGGTGCGCCCGCGACCATCTTTCCTTCCAAAGGTGGTTTCGTCTTTTCACCTTAATGAGGACATTGTCCTTCCGTCCTTGTGCCCTCATCCATCGCATCCTAGAGAGTAGGGCCGAAACAACTGATCGATTAATCGACAACTAATCGATTATGAAAATTGTAATCGATTAATTTCATAATCGATTAATTGGCCAGTAACATAATGAGGTTAAAAATAAACTAAAATTAACCCTTTATAGTACAAAAAGAGCAACTTGCTACTGTAAATATTACATTCACTGTCCCACAGTAAAAAAATGAACCCCTTACAGTAGCGATTATTTTCTCTTTTTGTACTAATTTTAGTTTTTTTTAACCCCATTATGTTCCTAAACATCTCAGACCTGGATCACACCTCCGTGTTTTTTGGTGCTTTTTGCAGAAACACACTACAGTTCATTTACATGGTTTCCTATGGGACACGTTCACATCCATGATTTTTTCAGCTGCTGCGTATTTGGAAAGGGCAAGGACTTTTTTTAACGCAAAACGGTGCTATTTTAGTTTTTTGGTTTAATATGCTTCAATGGAGAAACTGCAGAAAAGCATGTAATGTGTTTTTGCGGCAATTTGTGTTTTGTAATCTGCCCAACAACAAATTGGCCCAAAAAAATGCAAAAAATTACCTTTTTTTTTTTTACGGTTATTAACCGATTAGTCGATTAATCAAAACAATAATCGGCCAACTAATCGATTATGAAAATAATCGTTAGTTGCAGCCCTACTAGAGAGGTTGCGCTTCGCAATTTGGATGTGGTACGAGCCTTACGGGTGTACCTGTCTGCTACTGCTTCCATTCGGAAGTCTGACTCACTGTTTGTGTCCGTCTCGGATCCAAAACAGGGCCAAGCGGTTTCGTCTGCCACCATTTCTAGGTGGATCAAACAGACCGTTATACAGGCTCATGCCATTAAGGGGCGGGCGCCTCACTTTCCAGTTACGGCGCATTCCACTAGGGCAATTGGTGCTTCCTGGGCTTTCCGACATCAAGCGTCGGTTGCACAAGTGTGCAAGGCGGCGACCTGGTTGTCCGTTCATACCTTTTCTAAGTTCTATAAGGTTCATGTGGCTGCATCTTCGGATGCTTCCTTTGGCCGCAAAGTGTTGCAGGCCGCTGTTAAATGTTGCAACTCCTTCGTTGAGGAGCTCTGCTTGTTTGCAGTGAAGTTTTGGTTGTTCCTTTACTACTGCTCCCACCCTTCTGATACTGCTTTGGGACGTCCCACATGTTTACAGTATCCAGCTGTGTCAGTCCATGGACGAGAAGAGAAAATAGGATTTTTGTACTCACCGTAAAATCCGTTTCTCTGACGTCCATGGATTGATACAGCACCCACCCTTCCTTTAGGTTTGTACTGCTTTGTTACGAACTGGGGCTGCTGGCTGCAGGTGGGAGGGTAATGTCTGGAGGGACCACCCCCCTGGGCGGGGCTGTTCAGCTCTGGTTTGTTCTAGAATGTATGTTTCTAACATCTAACATTCTGCCTAGATCTTCTCCTGCAAGCAGGGACATATACCCACACGTTTACAGTATCCAGCTGTGTCAGTCCATGGACGTCAGAGAAACGGATTTTACGGTGAGTACAAAAATCCTATTTTATTGCAGTATTATAAGTTGCTCAATATAAGCTAATGTAGCGATACCCCCAGTTAAGAGGGCTGCCTGTATGATTTTGGGCCCTGTAGTGCACCTCTGTCAACCCCTGGCAATCGGCTCTAACCTCCTTTGGCACAGTTAGTAAGGGATGATAGGATTGTGAGGCCTGTAACTCACAGCGGCACAATCCTATGACAAGAACACACAGTGATATTTTAAAACTTCCTTTACCTATCCCTTCCGTAAAGTAAAGAACACAGACACCAATATACTTTTTTTTTTTTTTTTTATCTCAAAAGGTTTTTATTGCTCACAAAAAATACAAGGTACAAAAACATGTAGCATGTTATATCCTGTACAAGTAGCAAGATAAGTCTTTGACATTCCTTGGTCACAACAAAAATCACATACATTAACCACTTAAGCCCCGGACCATTATGCAGCTTAAAGACCAGAGGTGTTTTTAGAATTTGGCACTGTGCTGCTTTAACTGGAAATTGTGCGGACATGCAATGTTGTACCCAAACGAAATTTGCGTCCTTTTCTTCCCACAAATAGAGCTTTCTTTTAATGGTATTTGATTGCCTCTGCGATTTTTTTTTTTTTTTTGTGATATAAACGGAAAAAGACTGCAAATTTTCTTTTTGTTATAAGAAAAATCGAATAAACTCAATTTTAGTCATACATTTAGGCCAAAATGTATTCAGCCACATGTCTTTAGTAAAAAAAAATGTCAATAAGCGTATATTTATTGGTTTGCGCAAAAGTTATAGCGTCTACAAACTAGGGTACATTTTCTGGAATTTACACAGCTTTTAATTTATGACTGCCTATCTCATTTCTTGAGGTGCTAAAATGGCAGGGCAGTACAAAACCCCACCAAATGACCCCATTTTGGAAAGTAGACACCCCAAGGAAATTGCTGAGAGGCATGTTGAGCCCATTGAATATTTTTTTTTGTTGTCCCAAGTGATTGAATAATGACTAAAAAAAAAAAAAACTACAAAAAGTTGTCACTAAATGATATATTGCTCACACATGCCATAGTTATATGTGGAATTGCACCCCAAAATACATTTTGCTGCTTCTCCTGAGTACGGGATACTACATGTGTGGGACTTTTTGAGAGCCTAGCCGCGTACGGGGCCCCAAAAACCAAGCACCTCCTTCAAGATTTCTAAGGGCGCAAATTTTTGATTTCATTCCTCACTACCTATCACAGTTTCGAAGGCCATAAAATGCCAAAATAGCACAAAACCCCCCACCCCCAAATGACCCCATTTTGGAAAGTAGACACCCCAAGCTATTTACTGAGAGGCATGTTGAGTCCATGGAATATTTTATATTTTGCCACAAGTTGCGGGAATGACAAACTTTTTTTTTTTTGCACAAAGTTGTCACTAAATGATATATAGCTCACACATGCCATGGGCATATGTGAAATTACACCCCAAAATACATTCTGCTGCTTCTCCTGAGTACGGGTATACCACATGTGTGGGACTTTTTGGGAGCCTAGCTGCGTACGGGACCCCAAAAACCAAGCACCGCCTTCAAGATTTCTAGAGCATAAATTTTTGATTTCACTCCTCACTACCTATCACAGTTTTAAAGGCCATAAAATGCCAAGATAGCACAACCCCCCCCAAATGACCCCATTTTGGAAAGTAGACACCCCAAGCTATTTGCTGAGAGGCATGTTGAGCCCATTGAATATTATTATTTTTTGTCCCAAGTGATTGAATAATGACAAAAAGAAAAAAAAAAATGTACAAAAAGTTGTCACTAAATGATATATTGCTCAAACATGCCATGGTTATATGTGGAATTGCACCCCACAATAAATTTTGCTTCTTCTCCTGAGTACGGGGATACCACATGTGTGGGACTTTTTGAGAGCCTAGCCGCGTACGGGGCCCCGAAAACCAAGCACCGCCTTCAGGATTTCGAAGGGCGTAAATTTTTGATTTCTCTCCTCACTACCTATCACAGTTTTGAAGGCCATAAAATGCCAAGATAGCACAAAACCCCCACAAATGGTGAGTATTTTACAGCTCTCATTTGTTTTTGAAAATGAAGAAAGAAAACTTTTTTTTTTTTTTCTTTTTTCAATTTTCAAAACTGTGACAAAAAGCGAGATCTGCAAAATACCCAACATACCTCTCAGCAAATAGCTTGGGGTGTCTACTTTCCAAAATGGGGTCATTTGGGGGGGGGGGGTTTGTGCCATCTGGGCATTCCATGGCCTCCGAAACTGTGATAGGCAGTGAGGAGTGAAATCAAAAATTTACACCCTTAGAAATCCTGAAGGCGGTGCTTGGTTTTTGGGGTCCCGTACGCGGCTAGGCTCCCAAAAAGTCTCACACATGTGGTATCCCCGTACTCAGGAGAAGCAACAGAATGTATTTTGGGGTGCAATTCCACATATAACCATGGCATGTTTGAGCAATATATCATTATTCAATCACTTGAGACAAAAAAAAAAAATATTCAATGGGCTCAACATTCCTCTCAGCAAATAGCTTGGGGGGTCTACTTTCCAAAATTGGGTCATTTGGGGGGGGGGGGGGGTTTGAACTGTCCTGGCATTTTATGCACAACATTAGGAATCTTATGTCACACATCATCCACTCTTCTAACCACTTGAAGACAAAGCCCTTTCTGACACTTTTCGTTTACATGAAAACATTTTTTCTCTTATCATCCATGGACCGACACGGCGTGTCTTACACTTTACACGTGGGTATATGTCCCTGCTTGCAGGAGAAGACCTAGGCAGAATGTTAAATGTTAAAACATTCCAGAACAAACCAGAGCTGAACAGCCCCGCCCAGGGGGGCGGTCCCTCCGGACATTACCTTCACACCTGCAGCTAGCAGGCCTCAGTTTTTTTCTGCCTAGCAGAAGGAGAAGACGTGGCATTCTCAGGAGCCAGTCTCCTGGAAGATTTTACTTTTAATTTTTATTCCTTTGGGAATTTTATTATTTTATTTTTGAGACCTTCAATCAACTGTCGGCTGGGCAACAGGTTGGGTACACTAGTATCCTCGTAGTCTTCCCTGTCCGACCATCGAGCGTGCTGATCCTCGCCTTGTGTGCGTGAGACTCAGTTCACGACATACCCCATGGCTCCAGGGGTGGCCGGGTTGCTTTCATGCTCCCGCGGTCCTCTCAAGATCGAACAGTACCTACTGTATCTTTCGCGGTGGACCGGGCCGACAGCTACGCAGTACGACTCTGTGATAGGCCTGTCTGAAACAAGCCAGTGAGTCTCTCTATGGGCACCGGGGGTATTCTCCAAGGTGCTTGCGGGACAGGTAAGTCTCTCCTGCTGCAAGGTGAGTACATGCTGGCTGTGTTTCTGTGTGTGGGGGGTTCTCCCTGTCTCCCCCCTGTTATGCTGCTCTCTGCACCCTGTTGTGCTGTTGTGCTGTGTGGGGATGCTTGGGGGGGTCACTCTGCCCTGGGGGGGCTGCTCCATGACTGTTATTTGGTTTGGGAAGTGTTCTGGGGGACTGGCTGTGTTGTTTTCTGTGCGCCATTTGCGCAGTGTTTTATTTTTTTTAAAAGTGCGCCATTGGCGGCCATTTTGGCTGGGGCTTAATGCATAGTTATACTGGTGCTCGGCGGCCATTTTCTTGTTGCCGCGGCACTTTCACTTTAGTTTTCGGCCTCTAGCAGCGCTGCTGTACGGCGCGAAATACACACATCCTCACAGATTTTTCACATCAGGCTGCACCAGCGCTACAGCGCGACTCATACAGCGCTACAGCGCAACTCATACAGCGCTACAGCGTGGCTCATACAGAGGTACCGAGCGGTCCCTAGGGGTGGTGAGTACTCCGGGTATCCCCTCCTCAGCCCCAGCACGGCCTGTGGGTGGGCTGTATTATTCACTGTAATGGTGAATAAGGTCTCAGAGCGTGGCAATATTGGAGTCTGGTTCACCTGTTTCTTCACACTGTTAGGTACAACTGGCAGTGCTCCTGCACCTGCGGTCCTTAGGGACCAGTTGTCGGCAGTCCTGGTATCACTAATCTGACCGGGAGGAAGCAGTGTGTGAGCGCAAGGGAGCAAAAAAGCCCCTATCCCCACTTTTTTTCCACAAAAAAAAAAGGGGGGTGTGCGCTGATTCAGATATGGGCCTAGCCACTACCGCTCAGGACCCTAGCTCTGAATATATATTTGATGGTTTTGAACAGGACATTCCTTGCAAGGAAAACTCCAGTTCTGTGTCAGTAAATGACAGGGTGCTTGTTTTGTGAACTCATTGATACAGTGAGGGACACTCGCAAGCTAAATGCTGCGGATGCAGAACCTCAGGCGGACGGTCTCCTCTGGTTCCTTAGGGCCCGGCCTTCTAAAAAGTGTTTTTTTCAATATGTACCTTACTTTGACCAGCTCACTGACAAGGTCTGGGGAAAAAGGCGCAGAAGACTTTTATGGTCCCGCAGCGTTTGCCTATAGTTACCCCTTTAAAAATGCCCTACTTAAAACGTGGGCTTCTCCCCCAGTGGTCGACCCTCCAGTCGCCCGGTTGCATGAGGCCACCATTCTCCCGGTGGAGGGGACTCCTGCATTAAAGGACCCCACTCACAAGAGGTCAGAAGTGGTGAGTAGAGCTATGTTTGCCTTGTTGGGGTCCGCCCTACGGCTTGTGGTAGCGGTGACCCTTGTGTCTCCAACACTTGCGGGATGGGCAACTAATACAGGAGCATGATCTTCCTCCAGACACTATTGCTCTGGCCCACAAATGGTGCAGGGCCTGGTTTATGTGGCGACGCCACGTTTGACGCGGTCCCTTATAACTCAGGGTTTTGCATTGTCTGATCTGGTTGAAATGCTGGTCTGCTGTCCTAGCTTCTAAAAAGCCTCCGAAGGGGTTACCATTGAAAGGTGGTAGGCTTTCCGGTGCTGCGCTGGATGACATCATCAAGGATGTCACGGGAGGTAAAAGCACTGTTCTTCCTCAGGCTGGCAAGGAGGCCGCTATAAGCAGGGTCCTTCCTTTCCAGAAAAAAGGGCGTTTTTCCGTCAATCAACGGGGAGGCCCTCCCAGACTGACAGCGGCACGGCTGGTGGACACGAGCACCCCTGGGTGCGTATGCCGAACAAGCCGGCTCCCTAGCCCGCCTCCGCGTGAAGTCTTGCCCTCTCCCGACTCTGGGGTAGGGGGGACGACTTTGCAGGTCCACGGATCAATGGACCCCCCGGATCTCCTACTGGTGGGTGTGCGAGGTGATCACCTCAGGTTACAGGATAGGTTCCGTTCCTAATTCCAGACAGATTCTTCCCTCGAATCTTTCTCTCCTTCCTGCCCGTCGGGTGGCCCTATGGGGCCTTTTCAGGTTTGAGGTCCGGAGTGATTGTGCCGGTTCCGTCACAGGAGAGGTTTCGGGGATTCTACTCGAATTGTTTGTCGGCCCAAAAAAGGGACGGGTTCGGCCTATCTTGGACCTCCAGGTCCTGAATGCCTTCGTGAAGGTGCAAAAGTTCCGCATGGAATCCATTCGAACGGTGGTCAGTGCACTCCGTCAAGGGGATTTTCTGGATTAAGGACGCCTACTTGTATGTTCCGATCTGCGCTTGCGATCGGCGAAGTCCACTATCAATTTGTGGCTCTTCCTTTCGGCCTAGCCCTCGGCACCGAGGGTGTTCACCAGGGTGTTTGTGCCGGTTCTAGCTTGCTGAGACAGCAAGGCATTGCTGTCGTGGGCTATCTGGAATCTCGGTCTGATTCTGGACTCCTTGGAGGCAAAAGGTATTCCTACCTCCTGGGAAGCTACTGACACTTCAGTCTGCAGTGCGGATGCTGACATCCCAAAAAATGGTCGTCAATCCGTTTTTGCATGGGAGTCCTGGGACTCCTGGTGATCTCTTTCGAGGCCATTCCGTATGCCCTATCACACACCAGGGCATTGCAGAAGGAGATCTTGTTCCCTTGGGACAAATCCGCGTTGTCTTTGGATTTTCCGATCCAGGTGAGCCACCTGGTCAGGGCGTCCCTGACATGGAGTTTGGGTTCCCGGCTCTTCGGTCCGGGAAGTCGTTCCTCCCCGTCCAATGGACGGTGTTCACTACGGACGCCAGCCTGAAGGGCTGGGGTGTAGTCTGGGGAGTCCTGTTGGCCCAAGGGCTTGGACTCCGGACGAAGCCCGTTTGCCGATCAATGTTCTGGAAATACGGGCCATCAGACTGTGCCTATCCTCGTGGTCTGAGAGATTGCAGGATCGTTCCATTAGGATCCTGTCGGACAAGTCACGGTGATGGCGTATGTCGACCATCAAGGGGGGACTCGGAGCTCAGCTGCGGCTTCCGAGGTCCCCCGTACCCTGAAGGGGGCTAAAAGAAGCGTGCCGGCTCTGTCAGCAGCTTACATTCCGGGCATAGAACTGGCAGACTATTGAGTCGCCAGATGTTGGACCAGGGAGAGTGGTCCTTGCACCCGGAGGTATTTCAACTCCTTTGCCACACAGACGGAGGGGCACGCCAGAGGTGGACCCGATGGCCTCTCGACTCAATTGCAAGTTGTCGAGATTTGTGGCCAGATCCAGGGATCCTTGGGCGGATGCCTCAGAGGCGTCAGTGGCCCATGGGGTCATGGTCACCTGATACACGTTTATCCTCCGCTACAGTTGCTTCCTCGCCTGCTGCGCAGGGTGGCGACTGAGGGAATTCCGGTGATCCTCATTGCTCCGGATTGACCTCGGCTTCACTGGTACGCCGATCTCGTACGTCTCATCGCGGCCGTTCCCTGATGGTTGTCAATAAGGGAGGACTTTCTGTCTCAAAAGTCATATATTTCACCTGCTTTTACAGTCTCTGGCCTTAACGGCATGGTTGTTTAAAGCCAGGTGTTGAGAGACCGAGGTCTCTCGGACTTGGTCATTTCGTCCATATTAAGGACACGGAAGTCTTCCTCCAGAACTATCTCTGTACCTGGAAAAGCTTACATCGCCATGTGCGAAGAGCTGGACTGACATCCTCAGACGTATTCCGTCCTTAGAATCCTGCGTTTCCTACAGCATGGCGTGGCCCAAAGGCTCGCTTTGAGTATCATTAAGGGTCAGTTTCGGCCTTGGCCGTCTTCTTTCGGTGGCCACTAGTGGGTCATTCCTTGGTTGGCACCCTTGTGCAGGGGGTTCGCCATGGGCTCCCTCCTGTGAAGTCTCCTCTCCCCCCGTGGGTCCGGAATTGGTACTCTCGGTTCTCCAGGAACCTCCTTTTGAGAATATCAGGGATATTCCCCTCTTCACTTTGTCTCAGAGGGTGGCCCTTTTAGTGGCAATTACTTCTGTTAGACGAGTATCTGAATTGGCGACCTTGTACTGCAAGTCGCCATGTTTAGTCATCCATGAGGATAAGGCGGTGTTGCATCCGCAACTTTTTCTTTTGTCAAGGGTGATCTCGACCTTTCACCTAAAATGAGGACATTGTCCTCCCATCCTAGAGTCCTCGCCCATCGCATCCCAGAGAGTGTGCGCGGCACATTTTTAATGTGGTACGAGCCTTGCGGGTGTGCCTGTCTGCTGCTTCTATTCGGAAGTCTACTCTCTGGTTGACTGTCTCTGGTCAGAAACGGGGTCAAGCGGCTTCGTCTGCCACCTTTTTCTAGGTGGATCGGACAAACCGGCTTTCAAGCCTATGCTCTCATGGGGCGGGTGCCTCCCTTCCCGGTTAGGGCGCATTCCACCAGGGCAATTGGTGCTTCCTGGGTTTTCCGACATCAAGCGTCGGTTGCACAAGTGTGCAAGGCGGCGACCTGGTCGTCTGTTCATACCCTTTCTAAGTTTTATAGGGTTGATGTGGCTGCATCTCCGGATGCTTCCTTCGGCCGCAAGGGGTTGCAGGCCGCTGTTTAAAGTGGCAACTCCTCCGTTGAGGAGCTCTGCCTTGTTTGGAGTGAAGTTTTTTGGTTTTTCCATTTATACTGCTCCCATCCCTCTTGACACTGCTTTGGGACATCCCACGTGTAAAGTGTAAGACACGCCGTGTCGGTCCATGGATGATAAGAGAAAATAGGATTTTTGTACTCACCGTAAAATCCATTTCTCTGACATCCATGGACCGACACGGCACCCACCCTTCCTTTAAGTTTGTGCTGCTTTGTTACGAACTGAGGCCTGCTAGCTGCAGGTGTGAGGGTAATGTCCGGAGGGACCGCCCCCCTGGGCGGGGCTGTTCAGCTCTGGTTTGTTCTGGAATGTTTTAACATTTAACATTCTGCCTAGGTCTTCTCCTGCAAGCAGGGACATATACCCACGTGTAAAGTGTAAGACACGCCGTGTCGGTCCATGGATGTCAGAGAAATGGATTTTACGGTGAGTACAAAAATCCTATTTTTTTTTGCAAGAAAATTACGTTGAACCCCCAAACATTATTCATTTTTTTAAAGCAAATGCCCTACAGATTAAAATAGTGGGTGTTGCATTTTTTTTTCCACACAGTATTTGAGCAGCGATTTTTCAAACGCATTTTTTGGGGAAAAAACACACTTTTTTTATTTTTAATGCACTAAAACACACTATATTGCCCAAATGTTTGATGAAATAAAAAAGAGGATCTTAGGCCGAGTACATGGATACCAAACACGACATGCTTTAAAATTGCGCACAAACGCGCAGCGGCGACAAACTACATACATTTTTAAAAGCCTTTACAGGTTACCACATTAGCTTTGCATGGTGCAATTGCTGTTTACATATGACGCTAGACCGACGCTTGCGTTCGCCTTTGCGCAAGAGCAGGGGGGGACAGGGGTGCTTTTTTTTTAAATTATTATTTATTTTGCTTTTTTATTTTATTTTTAAACTGTTCCTTCCATATTTTTTTTTACCATTTTTATTGTTATCTCGGAATGTAAATATCCCCTATGATAGCAATAGGCAGTGACAGGTACTCTTTTTTTGAAAAAAATTGGGGAGTTAGACCCTAGATCTTTCCTCTGCCCTCAAAGCATCTGACCACACCAAGATCGGTGTAATAAAATGCTTTCCCAATTTCCCAATGGCGCTGTTTATATCCGGGGGGGGGACATTCCCTCCCACTGCTTGTAAAAGCAGTCTAGAGGCTAATTATCTGCTAGGATTGCTTTTACATGAAAGCCGGCCGCTGGCTGAAAAGGATGATACCAAGATGATACCTAAACCCGCAGGCATCATTCTGGTATAACCATTCAAAGTCCAGCAACATACCAGTACGTTGCTGGTCCTTGTTGGACATGTATTGTAATCTTTTTTTTCATGCAGCCTGTTGGCTGAACGAAAAAAAGAGATTGATCGGTGGGTATGCCCACCATTAGAATACCTCCCTTCATCCACCCACTTCTAATGATGGGCATACATGCACCATTTATATATGCCGAAGCATGGGGGCATCCTCCCGCAAAAAAGTTATGCCGCGTACACATGGTCGGACATTTCCACGGGCAAGGCTCCGTCGGAATTTCGACCGTATGTACGCGCCATAAAAGGTTATGCTGCGTACACGCGGTCAGACTTTTCCACGGGCAAGCCTCCGTCGGAATTTCGACCGTATGTACGCGGCATTAGGAGCAAAATCGCTCCTCCGCCCATGCTGCCCCCATGCTTTGGCATATATGCTCTTTTTTTTAACTGTGGTGGTGAAATCACCTCCTACAGCTTTTTAGTCACGGCTTTATGTATCGTGGGAGCAAACGCTGTTGCTGTCAAGATAAATAGATCCGCGCTGCAACTGAATGGCGTACCCGCTAAGCAAATGATGGTTAACATTAAAACAAAGTAACATTACAGTATAACAGTAAGACCTTACCATACCATACCTGCAAAGCAAATACAAAAAAAAAACCTAGTAAAAAAGAAATTTTTTTTTTAATGCAACCTGTGCCTAAAATATATACAGTAGGTGCCGCCGATATTGTATATCTATCGCGCTCCCATCGCCGAGATTCTCGGCGACAGGAGTGCCGAGATCTCGGCAGCAGGGTGGCGACACGTGTCGCGCTCGCTGCAATAGCGAGGAGACGTGACACTGTATTGAGCGGGGATCCGACGTGGATTCCCGCCAATACCAGGCACTGCGTTTGGTATGAATCCTGAGCGGGAACTCCACGCCAATTTTTAAAGAAAAAAACGGCGTGGGTTCCCCCTCCAGGAGCATACCAGGCCCTTGGGTCTGGTCTGGATTTGAAGGGGAACCCTACGCCGAAAAAAACGGCGTGGGGGTCCCCCTCAGGATCCAAGCCAGACCCTTATCCGAGCACGCAACCTGGCAGGCCGCAGGGGAAGAGGGGGGGTCGAGAGCGGCCACATGCCCTCAACATGGGGGGTTTGGTGCTCTGGGCAGGGGGGCGACCTGCGGCCCCCCCACCCCAGAGCACCCTGCCCCCATGTTGATGAGGACAGGCCCTCTTCCCGACAACCCTGGCCGTTGGTTGTCGGGGTCTGCGGGCGGGGGGCTTATCGGAATCCGGGAGCCCCCTTTAATAAGGGGGCCCCCAGATCCCGGCCCCCCCACCCTATGTGAATGAGTATGGGGTACATCGTACCGCTACCCATTCACCTGGTGGAAAAAAACGCTCCGGAGGTCTTCTTCCGACTTCGGGGGTCTCCGGTGTCATCGCCGCGCTCTCCGGTTCTTTCTGGTGGAAAAAAATGGCAATAAAAACACAACACAGTTTTTAAAAGTATATTATTGCACCGCTCCGGAGGTCTTCTTCCGACTTCGGGGGTCTCCGGTGTCATCGCCGCGCTCTCCGGTTCTTTCTTTGTTCTGCCGGGCCTCCGCTAACTTTTTTTTAGCTCTTTTGCTAGCGGAGGCCCGGTCTTCTCCGTCGCCTTCTTCTTCTCCCGCTCTCCGGTTCTTCTCCCGCTCTCCGGTTCTTCTCCCGCTCTCCGGTTCTTCTCCCGCTCTCCGGTTCTTTCTTCCGCCGGGCCTCCGCTAACTTCTTTTTAGCTCTTTTGCTAGTGGAGGCCCGGTCTTCTCCGTCGTCTCGTCCGGCTCTCCGTTGTTCTTCTGCCGGCCCCTCCACTACCTTCTTGAAGCTCTTTTGCTAGTGGAGGAGCCGGTCTTCCCGTCGTCGCCGTCGGCGTCTTCTTCCCTCTTCTCCTCCTCGATGTTGACTCGTCGCTTCCTCTCGCAGTAATGCTAAATCTTCGGTCCGCAGAGATTAATATAGGCTTCTCATGACGTCACAGTCACATGTTCCCATGACGTCACAGACACATGCTTCGGGGCACATGTGCCCGGGAGCATGTGACTGTGACTTCATGGGAACATGTGCCCCGGAGCATGTGACTGTGACGTCATGGGAACATGTGACTGTGACGTCATGAGAAGCCTATATTAATCTCTGCGGACCGAAGATTTAGCATTACTGCGAGAGGAAGCGACGAGTCAACATCGAGGAGGAGAAGAGGGAAGAAGACGCCGATGGCGACGACGGGAAGACCGGCTCCTCCACTAGCAAAAGAGCTTCAAGAAGGTAGTGGAGGGGCCGGCAGAAGGACAACGGAGAGCCGGACGAGATGACAGAGAAGACCGGGCCTCCACTAGCAAAAGAGCTAAAAAGAAGTTAGCGGAGGCCCGGCGGAAGAAAGAACCGGAGAGCGGGAGAAGGCGACGGAGAAGACCGGGCCTCCGCTAGCAAAAGAGCTAAAAAGAAGTTAGCGGAGGCCCGGCGGAAGAAAGAACCGGAGAGCGGGAGAAGAACCGGAGAGCGGGAGAAGAAGAAGGCGACGGAGAAGACCGGGCCTCCGCTAGCAAAAGAGCTAAAAAGAAGTTAGCGGAGGCCCGGCGGAAGAAAGAAAGAACCGTAGAGCTCGGCGACGACACCGGAGACCCCCGAAGTCGGAAGAAGACCTCCGGAGCGGTGCAATAAAATAATTTTAAAAACTGTGTTGTGTTTTTATTGCCATTTTTTTCCACCAGGTGAATGGGTAGGGGTACGATGTACCCCATACTCATTCACATAGGGTGGGGGGGCCGGGATCTGGGGGCCCCCTTATTAAAGGGGGCTCCCGGATTCCGATAAGCCCCCCGCCCGCAGACCCCGACAACCAACGGCCAGGGTTGTCGGGAAGAGGCCCTGTCCTCATCAACATGGGGGCAGGGTGCTCTGGGGTGGGGGGGCCGCAGGTCGCCCCCCCTGCCCCAGAGCACCAAACCCCCCATGTTGAGGGCATGTGGCCTGGTACGGTTCAGGAGGGAGGGGGGCCGCTCTTGTCCCCCCTCTTCCCCTGCAGCCTGCCAGGTTGCGTGCTCGGATAAGGGTCTGGCTTGGATCTTGAGGGGGACCCCCACGCCGTTTTTTCGGCGTAGGTTTCCCCTTCAAATCCAGACCAGACCCAAGGGCCTGGTATGCTCCTGGAGGGGGAACCCACGCCGTTTTTTTCTTTAAAAATTGGCGTGGAGTTCCCGCTCAGGATTCATACCAAACACAGTGCCTGGTATTGGCGGGAATCCACGTCGGATCCCCGCCTATCGGCAATGCGTGTCGCTCATCTTGAAAGGAACATTTTTTCCTTTCCCGATGACGAGACAGCTCGGCGCTGGCTCTCGCGACGGAGCTCATAGGGTGTCAATCTCGCCGCTAGAAGCGGCGAGATTGACACAATATCGGCGGCACCTACTGTATATGCCGAAACATGGGGGCATCCTCCCGCAAAAAAGTTATGCCGCGTACACACGGTCAGACTTTTCCACGGGCAAGCCTCTGTCGGAATTTCGACCATATGTACGCGGCATTAGGAGCAAAATCGCTCCTCCGCCCCTATGCTTCGGCATATATGCTCTTTTTTTTAACTGTGGTGGTGAAATCACCTCCTACAGCACTGGAGTCACGGCTTTATGTATCGTGGGAGCAAACGCTGTTGCTGTCAAGATAAATAATTCCGCGCTGCAGCTGAATGGCACACCTGAAAACAAAAAATTACATACCTGAAAAGCAAGCATGATAAAACATTGCAAAATAGAATACAGTAAAAAAGAGCAGAACAATAGAGAGAAAATAGAGAGAGAGAGAGAACAATAAAACGACAACTATTTTTGTTTATTTTATTTTATATTTTTTTTGTGTTTTGTTTTTTACGTTTTTTTTTTTTACACTTTTTTTTACACTTTTTTTTGTAACTTTACCAACTGTAATGGTTCGGGTCTCTCAAAATGCGATGGCATCTTGGAAGACCCCGTGTAAGTTTGTCCTGTTCTGTGCAATGCTGTACCCTACGCTAAAACTTCACTTTTGAGTGGAAGCGTTCAAAACATTTATCAATGCAAAGACCAGGATTGTCAGGACAGCGTGGACAAAAATAACGGGTGTCACGCCTAAATCCGCGCTTGCTATAGACACGACATCTTTTTTGGGGGGCTCGTTGGGTAGGGGTACTTTCGAGGACATACGGATAATGCCTCTCATGCAGCCGGCTTACTGCATTTGGTTGGGGATGGTGAGGTGCAGAACCGCCTGGATACAGGAGTTCTGTGACTATCTCATCCTGGAATTTTAGGAGAGATAACGTCCCGCCTGAAGCTCTGTATAGCACATGAGCGTTCAGCAAAGCCAATTGGAATAAGAATAGAGACACTTTTTTGTACCAGCGTCTCGCCTTACGGTCAATTAGATACGGCGCCAACAACTGGACGTTGAGGTCCACCCCTCCCATATTTTGGTTATATTCGTGGACACAGAGGGGTTTCTCCACAACACCAGTCGCCGTACGAATTTGGACTGTCGTGTCTGCATGAAGGGAGGTAAGAAGGAAAACATTCTTATTATCCCTCCACTTCATAGCGAGCAAGTTATTACACTTCAAGCAGGCTCTCTCCCCCAGCCTAAGACGGGAATCTACAAGCCTCTGGGGAAAGCCCCGGCGATTAGGTCGCACGGTGCCACATGCTCCAGTCTGATGATCAAACAAGTGACTAAACAGTGGCACGCTCGTGTAATAATTGTCCACATACAAGTGGTACCCCTTTCTGAATAAGGGTGACACCAAGTTCCACACTATCTTGCCAGCGCTCCCTATGTAATCTGGGCAGTTGACCGGCTCAACCTGACTATCTTTTCCCTCATAAACCATAAAGCTTCATACATAGCCTGTTGCCCTGTCACAGAACTTATAGAGCTTGACCCTGTATCTGGCACGCTTGCTGGGAAGGTACTGCTTGAAAGACAAGCGGACAGAAAATTTAATCAGGGACTCATCAAGGCAGACAACTTGATCGGGAATAAACAAGGCTGCAAATCGTTCGTTGAAGTGGTTTATGAGGGGCCGAATTTTGTAGAGCCGGTCGTATTCAGGGTCTCCACGTGGACAACAAAGTTCATTGTCGTTGAAATGCATGAACCGCAAGATCTGCTCGTATCGTTTCCTGGGCATGGAGGCAGAGAACACGGGCATGTGGTCAATTGGGTGCGTGGACCAATAAGCACGCAATGACGGGAATTTATGTGTGCCCATGTTGAGGGAAAGGCCCAGAAAGGTCTTAAATTTGGAAACCGTAATTGGTTTCCAATCTTTGGCAATGGAAGGCAACTGGGGACTAGCGGCGATGAATTGACCAGCATATAAATTACTCTGGTCCACAATAGATCTATACAGATCTTCCGTGAAAAACAGTGAATAAAAATCAATTGGCATAAAATCAGCTGTTTCCACCTGAATACCGGGTTGGGCAGTGAATGGGGGAAGTACGGGTTCTGCAGAAGTGGTGGGGACCCAATCAGGATAGGCGAATTCTGCAGGAAGGGCACAACGGGCCTGCCTTTGTCTTCTTCTTGGTGGCAGCGGGACACTACTTGTGCTTGCCACCTCGCCAGCTTCAACTGCACTTATGGGACTCGCCACGTCACCACGTGATACTGCAGTGCTGGATGTACGCCCAGGCTGTACTAGGCCGCTGGTGCTTGCCAATTCACCAGAAGGAATAGCGGCGCTAGTACTACTCTGCTCCATGATACGAGAGCCCTGCGGTTCTTGCTCCTCAACAACCTCAGAAGATCGGGATCGGGTACGCCTGACCTTAGCAGGGACCTCATCTTCGTCGTCAGAGCTATCTGACATGGAGCCGCTGACTTCACTGTCTTCTACGGGAAGATATTCTGAGCCTGAATCTGACAGATGCGTGACCTCCTCTTTACTATCTGTCATGCTCAGAATCTCGTAGGCCTCTTTACTAGTGTACCTTCGATTTGCCATTTTGGGCTCTAAATTTAGGGGTACACTAGTAAGATTCACAGGTAAAAAAAGCACCTGACTGTCAGCAAATGTATCAAACGCTTCAAAAAAAACTGTTAGCGATCGCAGGGATCAGGACTGTCTCTGCGAACGCTGCAGTTATGTGTGTTGTGTTTGGTAGGTTACAGTGATCGATCGATACTGCACTTGGGTGGGCTGGGCTGAGGGGCTAAACGCAGGTGCTAGCAGGTATCTGGGCTGATCCCGCTAACACTGCGTTTTTGGGAACCCTAAACCGCTGGGGACGCTAGTATAGATCTGATCAGATCAGATATTGATCTGTTCAGATACTATACCACTAAGGGAGGTGTATGCTTTGCGCGTGGGTGTTAGCGTTACTGGCACTAACCTAACGCTGCCTGGGGCGACGCAGACCCTCTCTGGCACTAAAACCTAATTGATATCAGCCGCCGGGCGATCAGGGGGTTAAACCTTTATTGGGTTATATACGGCGGGTGCCCTGATGCTATAAAAAGCAAACTAACCAACCAGTGTCACCCGTAAAACTTATATGGTGATCACTGGTGAAAGGGTTAACTAGGGGCAATCAGGGGGTTAAAACCTTTATTAGGTTATATATGGGGGTACCTGACGCTATATAAAAACCTGACGGGTAACCTAAATAACGAAATAACTAACTGGCTAACCAGTGTCACCAGTGACACTTATACAGTGATCACTGGTGAAAGGGTTAACTCTAGGGGCAATCAGGGGGTTAAAATAATATATGGGGGTACCTGACGCTATAAAAACCTGTGGCGAACCTAAAAATAAATAACTGGCTATCTAGGGCACCACCGGCACTAAATACAGCGATCGAAAATACGATCACTTAGTGACGCTGGCGTTAGGGGGTGAAAGGGTTACCTGGGGGGCGATTAAGGGGTTAAACCTTTATTAGGGGGGGTTAGGGGGCTACCCTGGACCTAAAGGGGCCTAAACCTAACTGCCCTGCAACTTTTTACTGTCACAAATGACACTGATTGCAGTGATCAGTAAAAAAATGACCACTGCAAACGGTGCACTGTGACTGGGGGTGATCTGGGGGTGTAAGTGTGCCTACGTGTACTGGTGTCAGTAGGCTGTTGGTGCACTTACTGTGAGATGTCTTCTCTTCTTGCGCCGGATCGAAAAGACCGCCGCATGGAGAGATGACATCACTTCCTCTGCCTGTGTTTACATTACACAGGCAGAGGAAGATTCTCATTCGCCGGGAGCGATCGCGAGGGGGTGGCCGGAAACGAATGGCCGTCCCCTTATCACGGATCGCTCCCGCACCGAGAACCACCACTCACTGTATAGAAGGGGGGTCCGATGGGACCCCCCAACTATACGAAGGCAGGCACGTACAGGTACGTGATTGTGCCTGTCCGTGCCATTCTGCCGACGTATATATACAGTGAGCGGTCGTTAAGTGGTTAAACAATCTGCTCAGAATTTCAAATAGCATAAGGTGAACTGTACACAACCCATCAGTCCATCCCCCCTCCCACCCGCCCATCTGTTGCCGGTGGGAGCATGCTACACCCCTCCCAACAGCCTCATCCTCACCAATTCCATGGGGCTTAAACCCGGTACAGCAAGCCATGCAACCCAGAGCCTATCAAACTTTCCAGCATTGCGCCTGTGCTTGTATATGTATTTCTCCATCAAAAGCATTTTACCCATCTGTTGTATCCACAGTTTGACCGTGGGCGGCTCCTCAGACTTCCACAGTAGTAAAATAGTTTTTCTCGCCTGGAACAATGCCCTAGTAAATGCCATTCGAGTCACCTCCTCTGGTATCTCCCCCTCCAGTATTCCTAGCAGGCAACATAAGGGGTCAGAAGGAACGTTGGTCTGGAACACCAAGTTTAGTGTAGCCAGTACCTCCGTCCAATATCTATGGAGTTTGGGGCAATGCCAGAGGAGGTGAATCAGATCCCCAGGCACCGCCCTGCACCTACTGCATAGCGGATCGGGCAATCTTCCCATCTTAAAGAGTTTTACCGGTGTAAAATGTACTCTCAGTAGTATATATAGTTGGGATACCTTTTGTGCCACATTAAGCGAACAGGCGTTGACCACCTGCATTGCCTCCTCCCAGAGCTCCCCCTCTATAGGACCAATATCAGCCTCCTACTGGCTCACCACTTTCATGCGGTGTCCCTCCAGAAACGAGGACAACAGCATGTTATAGCACTGGGAGATGACACCCCTAGTCTCACAAGCGTCCTGCAACATGTGAAAGACAGGGGTGGGGGACTGAACCCACTCCACTGCATCTCCCTGAGCCCCGACAGCATGTCACAACTGCAGGTAGTAAAACAACATATTAGACGGGAGCGCATATCTCGATTGAAGTACATGAACAGGAAGTAAGGCCCCATTATGAAACACTTGTCTGAACCCGAACTTGGCCAGTACAGCCCAGAGATACCGCCAGCCAACACTGTCGAATGCCTTATTGGCGTCAAGAGACAACAGTGCCCTGTGGCCGACGGAATCCGAGGGGGTCTGCATGTTCAGTTGCGGTGGAGCTGCGAGGCATGAACCCCGCCTGATCTGGGTGAATAATAGACAAGATAATTTTGTTAACCCTCATAGCCAATACCTTAGCCAGAATTTTAACGTCGCTCTGTAGCAGTGAAATGGGCCTATACGAGCCGGGGTCCAGGGGATCCTTGCCAGCCTTTAGCAACAATATAATATTAGCTCTAGTCATGGAAGGGGGCAGTGCTCCGGACTTGAAGGAGGTGTTGAACACCGCAAGCAGCCTGGACAAGATCACCTCACCATATTGGACATAGGCCTCCATGGGGATCCCATCATCCCCCAGGGCCTTGCATGTGGGGAAAGATGCGACCTCCTCCCTCAATTCCTCCAAAGTGAACGGGGCCTCCATCTCCGCGCGGGCCAGCCCGCCCAGGAGTGGAAGCTCCACCGTACCCAGATATTGTGATAGTTCCTCGTCTGTATAATCATCACATGGCCTGTAGAGATCGCTATAAAAGGACGTCAATTCAGCTATAATCTGCTCAGGGTCATTCACCAGTCGTCCCCGGGAGTCTCGGATCGCTCCAATTGCCGGGAAGGCCTTCTGAGACCTGGCAATCCTAGCCAGAAGTCTGCCCATCTGCTCCCCCTCCTCATAAAAGGCCTGACTAGTAAAGAACCACTTTTTTTCTGCAGCGGAGGTTCTCAAACGGTCCAGGAAATCCTGGGCCGAGATCCAAGCCTCCCTTGCGGAATCAGTTGGATCCATCACAAATGCAAGCTTCAACTGTTTTACCTGGTCTTCAACCTGCGCCAGAAGTGCAGACGAATTGCGTTTGATGGCCGTGATTTCAGCAATAAAGAAACCCCTCAAACAGGCCTGAAAGGCATCCCAGCCCACCGCCGAGTTATCCCTGAGGTGGTTGTCTAAAAAGTACTGATCAATCTGGCGTGTCACCCGGTCATGGGAAGTGAAAAGTTTTAGCCAATAGGCATTTAATTTCGATGGTGCCCTGGGCAGGGAGGAGGTGGGACGGGTAACCAGATGGGCCGCCAGCGGGGAATGGTCAGACACCCCCCTAGGGAGGTATTCTATCCTAGGGACCATATGCACAACCTGTTGGGACCCCACACATAGATCAATGTGAGATAATGAACCATGGGTTTTCGAAAAACATGAAAATTGCCTGGTAGTCGGGTATCTGGCCCTCCACACATCCACCCAGCCCACCTCCGCCAGCAGGTGTCTCAAAACAGTGCCCCTACCCCCCAGCGGTGGCTGAACCGGTGGATGTCTATCCAATCTGGGGTCAAGGCATCCATTGAAGTCCCCCATAATCATAATGGGGACATCGGGTTTGTTAACTAGATAAGACAGTAGTAATTGCAAAACCTCCCTAGAGAAGGGAGGGGTATATACACACAAAGGCAAAGATTATCGTCACAGTAAACACTTTTCAATGTACAAAAACATATCTCCCATGGGAGTCCACCTCCACATACAGTTCCTGGTAAGCCAGGGACTTGTGTACCAGTACACTAACCCCTCTAGAATAGGAGGTGTGAGTGGAGTGGTAAGATGTGCCCACGCAAGCAAACCCCAGACAACCAACCGTATCTTTTGTGAGGTGGGTCTCCTGGAGGCCCACGATAGCAGGGTGGAACTTTTTTAAACACGAGTTAAGCATTGTGCGTTTCAATGGATCATGAACCCCACGAACGTTCCAAGTCACTACCGTGGTGGCGGCCATGATGGGTGGAAAAAGTGTTCATCGCCGGGGGCCAAAGGCTCCGGCACAAGAGTTCTGGGCATCCAGGTACTAGAGTCAGATAGGAGAGGGGTCATCACCAGTGGGCAGATCTTCAACGGGTGTGGGGGAGGGATCAGAGCAGGAAAGTTCAGCAAGCATTGTGACAGTGTGAGCAAGAGATATCTTTTTTAAACAATCCTGAACAGCCCCTTTGAGCACGGATAGTGTACCCGCTCGGGGAGGGGGCAGGCCACCCCCACTCATCCCCAGCACCTAGGACTGTCAGGAAACCCGTGCCAACAGGGCACTGATAAACATGTCCCTACAACTGGGACTTCAGAAAGTCAAACGTGGCAGACGGGGCAAGCATCCCCCTCTGTGGCGCAATAGCCAGGGTAAACAAAGTGTATTCTTCCAAACGCTCTTATCAATCGCTAACAATTGAAAAAGGTGAAATGTCCCACTATGGGTAAGGCAGACTGAACTGGCCTGCAGGTGACATACCGACCTCACGTGTGGTAATCCGGGGCCTTAGTCACCCACATCGGCATCCCGGCATCTCCTGAGGTCCTGTTCATTGCGATCCAGCCACTCCTTCACCTCCGCAGCGGATTCAAAGAAGGCAGCTTGACCACGGACTGTAATACGCAGCTTGGCAGGATACAACATGGCATATGTTAGTTGGAGCCTCTGCAGACATTTCTTTATCTCAGCGAATTTAGCTCTCTTGTGTTGCACCTCAGCAGAGAAATCCGGGTAAAACGAGATCCTAGCTCCATTGTAATGCACCGCTCCCCTTTCCCGGGCCAGTCTAAGTATGATTTCTCTGTCCTTATAATTCAGGAGCCTGGCAAGCATGGATCTGGGTGGGTTACCCGGGGGGGAGGGGTCTGGGTGGTGTGCAGTGCGCTCTCTCTACCGCAAACAGCATGGTGAATGCCTCTTTACCAAAGATTTCTTGGAGCCATGTTGCTGTAAAGGCCGTGGGGTCCCTACCCTCCACCTTCTCGGGGAGTCCCACGATATGGACATTGTTTCTCCTTAAACGGTTCTCGATATCGTCAGTCTTTGCGTTCGGCTGCGCAGATTGCTGCAACGCAGATCTGGTATCTCTGGTGAGGGGTGGGAGCTGGTCTTCCACTTCACTAATCCTACCCTCCACAGCCGTGGTCCTCTCTCTAATTTTCTGGAGGTCATGTGTAATAAGAGATACTGTCTCAGTAAATGCCCCAAACTGTACCTTTAAACTGTCCACAGAGGCTGTCACAGAAGTAGTGCAGCGGTGTACAGCTCGCAGGATCTCACTCAGTGTGGGCTGGGGTGCATCCTCTTGCAGCTCATCAAATATGTAATTGATATGGTCAGACGAGTTTTCTAGGGGCACAGTGTTATCCAGGGCAGAAGCGCCATTTTGCTCCAAGGCTCCCTGCACAGGCGTCAGCGGTGGTGGGGGAAGAGAGCAGCTAGGGCCCTGCAGTTTTTGGGCATAGTAGAGCATGTCTCTGGGCTGCTCCTTGCCCTGCTGCTTGTGGGCTTTGAGCGACTTACCGCCCGGGTCCTGTGACTTGTCCCCTGCTCCACGCGTCGCTCTCTGAGGGAGAGGGGAGTCGGTGCCATCTTGGATATCCATGGCTGCCGCTGCTGCAGCGCTCTTCGCCCCTTTGCGGGTCATGCAGGGCTCCGCCAGAGCCGGTTCGACCTCCGCCCAGGACAGTGATGCGGTGCCGTGTCCCTGGATCCAAAGCCGGTACAGGATCAGCACGGGAAGAGGATCAATAGAGGATCGTCAGCGGGAGCTCTGTGCTGTGCGGCCGCTCACATGCCTGTCCAGGCCACGCCCCGACACCAATATACTTAATCCTTGTATGTTTACTTAGATTAGTGGGTAAGCAGTAAAACAGGTGGGTACATGTCATGTGCAGAGCCCTGCAATAAACAATGTTAAACAAGCAGACAAGTATACAATGCTATGAAACTCTAATAGTCCCCTTTGCAGCTACTTCCCCTTGTGGACAATATGGCGCCCAGGAATGTCTACGCTACACAGTCAGGCCTGACTGAACTAAGTGGAAGTTCTGTAGGGAAATCTTCGCTAGCAACGGTGGTGCACTTGAAGAATAGAATTTGTAATCCACCAAGGTAACAGAGATACTGTGTCTGTCTATGAGCAGGTGCTCTCTCACCCAACTGGACCAGTCCGCATCCGTTTCTTCCGCTGCAGTGTCTAAGTACACCGATCCATCGACATCCGGGTCTTCGGTCCTCCTGGCAAAGGTGCAGTATCAAAGGAGAGACGTCCCCCAGGTTCCTCGGTGCACGCGGAAGGCTCTTTGGAGAAAAGGCCCAGGCTTCTGGCCTAGAGTCACAGGAGCTCAAACAGCAGTTCAACTTGCTGGGCGGGCGGTGTCCAAATAGAAAGAACTGGGCTCCGCCTCTCCCTTATAAAGTCCACCCCAGCAGTCCTTGTGCGGGGCAATGCACCCTGGGTGCCTTAAAGTGTACTGGGTAATGTAGTCTCTGAGGGATTAAAGGGCAATACCCCGCTACACACTCCCCCCACTTAGAATCTTTGGTCCCCAAAGACAGCATCAACAATATGTACAGATGAGATAATTAAGGGCTGCAAAGGAGCCTGGCAGGGGAAACTCCCACCAAGCATGGAGAGGGAGATTGTCCTGCCCACAGGTCACGTCAGTGAGGGAGGCCTGCCTAACTGTGCCAGAAAGTGAGCTGGAGTTGCCCTCCACCAAATGCACGGTGGAGGGATCAGGCTTTTGTATTGTCCTTCTTGCGGTAGTTACAGTGTCCTCAGAGCTTTCTCCCATCTGTGCGTGTGTCAACTTCCGAGGAGGGCGGATAATCCTTTTTACTCTTTGCTCCCTGGGAGTTATGGGTTCTAGCTCTAAGGGTGTTTCCACTAAAACAGGCACAACGGGACCTTCTTCTTCAAGGACATCCGATTCAGGTGCAGGGAGGTATTAAGTGTTCCTTGGATCTTCATCTGGGACTGATTCTAGTGCATCTTCCCATTCATCACTCTGGGCAATAGAAGGAATAAACTCTGCAGCTTCTGCATTCAAAATGTCATTCATGGGGGATTCAGGTAACAAAGAATCCACTAGTAGGGATTCAGGCACCTGGGACGGCCACAGTCAACTGAGTTCTATTTCCCTTTCTTCACTTTGGTCTGAAGTTTCTTCCTCCCTTAATAGAGTTGTCTAAGACCTGGTGTTGGGTCTAGGAGTACAAGGAGTGGAAGGTAACTCAGAGGAATCCAGAGTAGGGGGCATCCTAACTGCTTCAGAAAGGGGCAGCAGATGGTTTCTGTGACAGGTCTTCAGTGGCCCCGCTCTTCCTTCAGGCTTCAACTGGTACACGGGCAACCCAGGCAGCTTCTTACAAATCACATAAGGTTCTGACTTCCATCTGTCTGCCAGCTTGTGCTTCCCTGGGACTCCTAAATTCCTCAGCAAAACTCTGTCTCCAGGCTGTAAATCTTGAATACGGACCCTAAGGTCAAAGTTTTATTTGTTCCGGGCTCCCCTCTGATCAGAAGTTGATTGGGCCTTCTCATAGGCCAGCCTTAAGCTCTTCCGCAGTCTGTCCATGTATCCTTTGTGTGAGGCGACAGATGTATGGTACATGGAGGTGCCAAAGGCCAAGTCCACTGGTAGTCTGGCCTCTCTTCCAAGCATAAGTCTGTAAGGGGAATACCCAGTGACATCGCTGGCTGTACTATTATAGGCGTGCACTATGGCAGCTATGTGCTTGCCCCAATGTTGCTTCTCCTCACTGTTCAGAGTCCCCAACATATTGAACAGAGTCCTGTTGAATCTTTCTGGTTGAGCATCACCTTGAGGGTGATAAGAGGTAGTACGAGTTTTTTTTATGCCTAAAGAATCCAGCAACTTCCGAATCAGTCGGCTCTCAAAGTCTCTCCCTTGGTCTGAGTGAAGGCGTTGAGGTAACCCGTAATGCACAAAATACTTTTCCACCAAGATTTTGGCTACAGTGGAGGCCTTCTGGTCTTTAGTTGGAAAGGCCTGGGCATAACGGATGAAATGGTCGGTTATCACCAGAACATTTCCGTGTCCACTCAAGTCAGGTTCCAGACAGAGAAAGTCGATGCGTACCAAGTCCAAGGGCCCTGGACTCTGCAGATGGCCCATTGGAGCAGCTTGACGTGGCAGTGTCTTCCTCTGTATGCAGCGAGCACATGAGTGACAGTACTCCTCCACTTCAGCTCGCATACAAGGCCAGTAGAATCTATTCCTCACAAGCTGGAAGGTTCGTTCGGCCCCTAAATGGCCATGGTTGTCATGTAGGGCAGCTAAGACAGTTTTTCTGTGTTTTTCTGGCAGAAACAGTTGCCACTTCTGTTCTAGGTCATCAGTGGGGCGCCTTCGGTAGACCACCCCTTGACACACCTGTAACTTGTCCCATTCTTTGTGGATTAATCGAGCCTCCTTTGAAGGATCTTGCAAGAGCCTGTCCGGATCCTGGTCTTCTAGAGCTTCCAAAGCCAATCTTCCCCAAGGGTCTTCCAACTGATCTCTTCTTATGTCCTTCTTGGATAATTTTGGCAAGTCGTCTTCGCCAATCTGGGTTACGTCACAATAGCATTTGGGCACCCCCACTACCAAAACTCCAATTTTTTCGCCCTGGATCCGCCACTAGCTTGAAGTTGTGCTCCTTGACACAAAACCCGCACCCCATCTGGGGTTACCTGGGTCCAGTCTTCTGTATGGTATGTGGGAGCATGAGACCTTCTGGACAATGCATCAGCATCTCTGTTTCCAGTTCCCGGCCTATACTTGAGGCTAAAGTTGAATCCAGAGAGGGTGGCCAACCAACGGTGGCCAGTGGCATACAGCTTGGCTGTGGTGAAAAGGTAGGTGAGTGGGTTATTATCTGTCTTTACTGTAAAGTCTGCTCCATACAGTTAGTCTTTGAGTTTATCCAAAACTGCCCACTTCAGGGCCAGAAACTCCAATTTGTGGGTGGGGTAATTCTTCTCCGCTGGTGTTAGACTCCTACTTACATAGGCGACTGGCTTGAGTTGTCCTTCATACTCCTGGTACAGTACACCTCCCAGACCATCATGGCTGGCATCCACATGTAGTTCATATGGTCTCTTGGTGTCAACATAGGCCAAGACCGGGGCAGTGGTTAGACTTTATTTAGCATTTCGAAGGCCTCTTCACACTTCTCTGTCCACTGGTCTTCCATGGACTCTCCGGGCTTCCTGGGGCCAGTATCATCCTCCTCTCCTTCTGTCTTCAGTAACTCATTCAGTGATTTGGCAATTTTTGCAAACCCTTCCACAAACCTGCGGTAGTAGGAGCAGAACCCCAGGAAGGATCTGAGCTCAGTCACTGTAGTTGGTCGGGGCCAAGAGGTAACTGCTTCCAGTTTGTCAGGGTCTGTAGACACTCCTTCTTCAGACACTATGTGTCCCAGATAGTGAACTGAGGACCGGTAAAACTGACACTTCTCCCTGGATAGTTTAAGTCCCTCTTCACTGAGTCTCTTCAGGACTTTCTCCAGCCTTTCTTCATGCTCCTCCAGAGTTATTCCCGAAGACAATGATGTCGTCTAGGTACACCAAGACTTCAATAAGATTCATGTCCCCCACTGTCTTCTCCATCAACCTCTGGAAAGTGGTAGGGGCCCCTGACAGGCCCTGAGGCATCCTGTTGAACTCATAGAATCCCATTGGGGTGATGAATGCTGTCTTCTCTCTGTCATCAGGGTGCATTGGGACTTGGTAATACCCACTCTTCAGGTCCATGACGCTGAACCACTTGGTTCCAGACAGACTCTGTAAGGCATCTTCTATCCTGGGGGTGGGATACTGGTTGGGTATGGTCCTTCTATTGAGAGTCCTGTAGTCTATGCAAAGTCTCAGCGACCCATTCTTTTTCCTGACTACCACGATAGGGGAGGCATATGGGCTTCTGGACTCCCGAATAACCCCAGTTCTCTTAAGCTCCGTCAACTGTTCACGTAAGTCTTCTAAATCAGCCAGGGGGACTCGCCGGACCCTCTCCCGGAAAGGTTTGTCTTCCTGCAGACGGATCTTATGGGTGGCACTCCTCGCACACCCTACGTCGAACTCGTCCTTTGAGAATATTTTTCTCCATCTAGTCAGCTGGGCCTTGGCTCTCTCCTTCCACACTGGTGGTAGGGTGGTGGTCTCCAGGCAGAGATTCTCTATAGTGTGTTCTCCTCCTTCAGCCTTCTCCAAGTCGGACAGGGCCACTGGGGTGGCAGGGTTTACTCTTCCCAGCAACATCCGGGCCGGAATCTTCATGGGAGAACTAGTGACATCCCTGATGCTCACTGGGATTTGGCCCTTCGCCTTCTTCAATGCCCTCAACGGGACCACTTCGGGGATCACTGGGTGGGTGTCTTGGGGGTCCGGTTCCAGGACCACAAAGGGGCCAGGCTGCTCCCATGAGAGTTTCACAGTAGCTTGTAGGCAGGTCATCTCACCAGGCTGCAACATCTTCTCCTTCCTCGACAGTCTCCAGACTTTCTCCACCCCCTCTTCCGGGGCCTTCTGTTCCAGTACCAACTTCCGGTAGACCTGCTGCAGCATGGGGTGGATCCTGTCTCCTGAAGTACCCTGCTCCTGCGCTAGAGGAGTCAGCAGTCTCCTGACCAGATCAGTGTTGGTCCCTATGATCAGGGAACTCTTGTTGGCTCCTGGTGGGCGAGGGCAAACTACTGCCAGGGTGTCAAAGACTTCTGCCTTTCCTGTCACAGAGGGGTCGAAGGCTAGCCTGATTGAAACATAACCGTCGTATGGAAACCTGTGAGTACCAATTCCCCATATCTCTAAGTCTTCCAGCTTTTGTAGGGGCACGTGACTCAGGTGTTTCTGGTAGAAGTCTTTATACAAAAGGGTCACTTGGGCTCCTGTGTCCAGGATGGCTTTGGTGTAGACTCCCTCAACTTGAATGGGGACTAGGGGGAGGGCCCTATTAATTTGGCTGGAAATCTCTTGAGGGGTCTCTTTCTTTGGACTCTTGGACTTTCCTTTTGAGCTTTACTTTTTCTTCCATTTCTTTTTGGATCTCAACCCTTGTTGGGCCTGGTATGCATTGATTTCCCTTAGATTGTTAGATTTTCAACTCCTGACTAGTGGCATCGAGTATTTTAGGAGGGGCGTTGTTTCTCTTTCCCTCTTCTGGCTTTTGGATCTTTTTGGAGCTTTCTGTAAATAGTGGGCGCCCGGCTGACTCCTTCACCAGGGCCCTCTGAAGTTTTCCGCCGGCTGGTGGCAAGTGCCTCGGTTCTTCCTTGGACTGGGGCACACTCTTCCAAAATGGCCGACTCCTCCACAGTTGAAACAGACAGTTTCTCTTCTTCCCTGTGGGGATGTGGGAGTAGAAACACTCTGGCGTGGTTTTTTCCTGATCTTTTATTGCTCTTTGGCTCCTGAGTTCTTGGCCAGTAGAGAGGTCAATAAGTCCAGCACTTGAGTCATCTGGGACTTTAAGGTCTCTACTTCTAAGTCCCGTTCAGTGGTTACTGCTGCTCTGACTCCCACTGAGGGGAGGGGAGTGATCTTCTCAACCGCCTGTTGGTCCTTCAACAGGGCATCTTCATCCCTTATGATCCGCACAAGGTCTGGGTAACTCAAATCCATGACTCCTTCAGAGGTCTTCAAGTGGAGCCAAACTGGATACAAACGTAAAGCTCCCCTCAGGATATGCTTCATCCTAGTTGCATCTATGACTTGGGGCAGCATTCCCTTTTTGAGTACAATTTGGCACAGCATTCTGTTTAACTTCCGGACATATTCAGATAATTTCTCTCCCGGCTGTTGGAGGGTATGCTCGAATTGGTACATTAATTCAGTCACCTTCTCCAGCTGGCCAAATTCCTCCTGCAACATAGCTAGATAGTCATATGCAGTACAAGCAGCATTGCTGAACCTAAGGTTCTTCACAGCCTTAGCAGCAGCGCCCTTCAAACTTTCACTGATGCGCTGCTTCTTCTGCGCTTCTGGTACTTCCCATCCTTCTACTGCCTGCATTGCCTGTTCAATCCAGGTGTCGAAGTCTTCTTCCCTGGAAGGCACAGGTAGCTTTCCTGAAAAGATCCGGAGCTTCCGGTACCCGGCTTCCACATGTACTGTGTTGCTCTTCTGGCATTTAGTGACACAGTCTCCCAGAGAATTCAGTAGTTCCGGCCCTATGGCTGCCAGTGGTGTCCCCGGGGCTATCGTATCCCGACTGCTTTCCATTTTGGGGAAGAGTAGCGGGGATGATGGCGGAGAGATTTTTGGAGATTCCTTCTTCACAGCCCTTGTATGCACTAAGCGGTATATCTGGTTATCTGTGGCTTTTATGTTCTGACCTCTAAAATCTTCCGGAACTTATCCTCTCCATTCCACTAGTGCGTACGTGCACGAGATATCTGGCCTTATATCCATCACCCATGCCTTTTGATTCGGGGACAACGACATTATGAGCTGCTTTATCTCGTTTTCTTGCCAGATCCCCCCCGCGAGTTCAATAACTACCGCCTCGGTTGAATCTGCGCCAACCGCTGCGCACCACTGCGTCATTGCTGGCGGGTCCATGCTGGTACTTCTGACTGGCTTGATTGCAGCGTGCAGTAACAGGAATCCCGGACCCGAGCTCCCACGTGTAGCGATACACCCAGTTAAGAGGGCTGCCTGTATGATTTTGGGCCCTGTAGTGCACCGCTGTCAACCCCTGGCAATCGGCTCTAACCTCCCTTGGCACAGTTAGTAAGGGATGATAGGATTGTGAGGCCTGTAACTCACAGCGGCACAATCCTATGACAAGAACACACAGTGATATTTTAAAACTTCCTTTACCTATCCCTTCCGTAAAGTAAAGAACACAGACACCAATATACTTAACCCTTGTATGTTTACTTAGATTAGTGGGTAAGCAGTAAAACAGGTGGGTACATGTCATGTGCAGAGCCCTGCAATAAACAGTGTTAAACAAGCAGACAAGTATACAATGCTATGAAACTCTAATATTCCCCTTTGCAGCTACTTCCCCTTGTGGACAATATGGCGCCCAGGAATGTCTACGCTACACAGTCAGGCCTGACTGAACTAAGTGGAAGTTCTGTAGGGAAATCTTCGCTTGCAACGGTGGTGCACTTGAAGAATAGAATTTGTAATCCACCAAGGTAACAGAGATACTGTGTATGTCTATGAGCAGGTGCTCTCTCGCGTCCGTTTCTTCCAAAGACACCGCCTCTTCCCTTATAAAGTCCACCCCAGCAGCCCTTGCGCGGGGCAATGCACCCTGGGTGCCTTAAAGTGTACTGGGTAATGTAGTCTCTGAGGGATTAAAGGGCAATACCCCGCTACACTAATGTAATGTAATGTAAAAAGTAACCTGATTCTGCATCACACACACGCGCACAAAACTGTAGTTTGACTAGGGGCCGAAAACCCACCAGTTAGAATTAGGAGTGATGAGTACCCCCCGGTACTATTGGGACTTTAACCACTTAAGGACCAAGCTTGTTTTTCAGACTCAGTGTTTACACGTTAAAAACAATTTTTTTTGCTAAAAAATTACTTGGAAAACAGTAACATTATACATTTTTTTTCGAACGCTCTAGAGAATAAAATGGCGGTCATTGCAATACTTTTTGTCACACCGTATTTGCGCAGCGGTCTTACAAGCGCACTTTTTTGGGAAAAAAATCACTTTTTTTAATTTAAAAAATAAGACAACAGTAAAGTTAGCCCAATTTTTTTTTATATTGTGAAAGATAATGTTACGCCGAGTAAATTGATACCCAACATGTCACGCTTCAAAATTGCGCCCGCTCGTGGAATGGTGTCAAACTTTTACCCTTAAAAATTTCCATAGGCAACGTTTAGAAAATTCTACAGGTTGCATGTTTTGAGTTACAGAGGAGGTCTAGGAGTAGAATTATTGCTCTCGCTCTAACGATTGCGGCGATACCTCACATGTGTGGTTTGAACACCGTTTTCATATGCGGGCACTACTCACGTATGCATTCGCTTCTGCGCGCGAGTTTGTCGGGACGGGGCGCTTTAACCACTTAACGACCGCCCACTGTAAATATACGTCGGCAGAATGGCACGGACAAGCACAATCACGTACCTGTACGTGCCTGCCTTCGTATGGGTGGGGGGTCCAATCGGACCCCCCTCCGGTACAGTGAACGGCCGGGATCGCTTCGGGAGCGATCTGTGATGAGGGGGCCGCCATTCGATTCTGGCCACCCCCTTGCGATCGCTCCCGGCGAACCAAATGCTTCCTCTGCCTGTGTAATGTTTACACAGGCAGGAGGAAGTGATGTCATCCCTCATGCGGCGCTCACATATACCGAGCGCCGCATGAGAGAAGACACATAGGTTAGTGTACAAACACTACACTAACACCAGCACACATAGATACATAAATCGCCCCCCCAGATCAGCCCCCAGTCACAGTGTCAATGATTGCAGTGACCATTTATTTACTGATCACTGCAATCAGTGACATTTGTGACTGTAAAAGTGTCAGGGCAGTTAGTTTTAGGTCCAGTATAGCCCCCTAACCCCCCCTAATAAAGGTTTAACCCCTTGATCGCCCCCCAGGTAACCCTTTCACCCCCTAGCACCGCCGTCACTAAGCGATCGTTTTTCTGATCGCTGTTTTAGTGTCGGTGATGCCGATAGGTAGCCAGTTATTTTTTTTAGGTTCGCCGCAGGTTTTTATAGCGTCGGGTACCCCCATATATTACCTAATAAAGGTTTAAACCCTTGATCACCCCCCCAGGTAACCCTTTCACCCCCTTTTGCCAGTGTCACTAAGCAATCGTTTTTCTGATCGCTGTCTTAGTGTCGGTGATGCCGATAGCCTGTTATTTTTTTTAGGTTCGCCGCAGGTTTTTATAGCGTCGGGTACCCCCATATATTACCTAATAAAGGTTTAACCCCCTGATTGCCCCTAGTTAACACTTTCACCAGTGATCACCATATAAGTGTTACGGGTGGGTGACACTGGTTAGTTAGTTTGCTTTTTATAGTGTCAGGGCACCTGCCGTATATAACCCAATAAAGGTTTAACCCCCTGATCCCCCGGCGGGTGATATCAATTAGGTTTTAGCGTCAGAGAGGGTCTGCGTCGCCCCAGGCAGCGTCAGGTTAGTGCCAGTAACGCTAAAACCCACGCGTGAAGCATACACCTCCCTTAGTGGTATAGTATCTGAACAGATCAATATCTGATCTGATCAGATCTATACTAGCGTCCCCAGCAATTTAGGGTTCCCAAAAACGCAGTGTTAGCGGGATCAGCCCAGATACCTGCTAGCACCTCCGTTTTGCCCCTCCGTCCAGCCCAGGCCACCCAAGTGCAGTATCGATCGATCACTGTCACTTACAAAACACAACACACATAATTGCAGCGTTCGCAGAGACAGGCCTGATCCCTGCGAACTCCAGTGCTGTAGGAGGTGATTTCACCACCACAGTTAAAAAAAAAAGCATATATGCCGAAGCATCGGGGCAGCAGGAGCGGAGGAGCGATTTTGCTCCGAATGCCGCGTACATACGGTCGAAATTCCGACGGAGGCTTGCCCGTGGAAAAATCCGACCATGTGTGTGCGGCATAACTTTTGCGGGAGGATGCCCCCATGCTTCGGCATATATAAATGGTGCATGTATGCCCATCATTAGAAGTGGGTGAAAGATTACAATACATGTCCAACAAGGACCAGCAACGTACTGGTATGTTGCTGGATTTTGAATGGTTATACCAGATTGATGCCTGCGGGTTTAGGTATCATCTTGGTATCATTCTTTTCAGCCAGCGGCCGGCTTTCATGTAAAAGCAATCCTAGTGGCTAATTAGCCTCTGGACTGCTTTTACAAGCAGTGGGAGGGAATGTCCCCCCCCCCGGATATAAAAAGCGCCATTGGGAAAGCATTTTATCACACCGATCTTGGTGTGGTCAGATGCTTTGAGGGCAGAGGAAAGATCTAGGGTCTAATAGACCCCAGTTTTTTCAAAAAAAGAGTACCTGTCACTACCTATTGCTATCATAGGGGATATTTACATTCCCTGAGATAACAATAAAAATGATAAAAAAAATAAAAAATATGGAAGGAACAGTTTAAAAATAAAAAAGCAAAATTAATAATAATAAAAAAAAAAAGCACCCCTGTCCTGCCCTGCTCTTGCGCAATGGCGAACTCAAGCGTCGGTCTGGCGTCATATGTAAACAGCAATTGCACCATGCATGTGAGGTATCACCGCGAAGGTCAGATCGAGGGCAGTCATTTTAGCAGTAGACCTCCTCTGTAAATTTAGCGTGGTAACCTGTAAAGGCTTTTAAAAATGTATGTAGTTTGTCGCCAATGCGCGTTTGTGCGAAATTTTATAGCATGTCGTGTTTGGTATCTATGTACTCGGCCTAAAATCATCTTTTTTATTTCATCAAACATTTGGGCAATATAGTATGTTTTAGTGCATTAAAATTTAAAAAAGTGTATTTCTCTTACCATCCATGGACTGACACGGTGTCTCTTTACACTTTACACGTGGGTTATGTCCCTGCTTGCAGGAGAAGACCTAGGCAGAATGTGAAATGTTATACATACATTCTAAAAGCCAGAGCTGAACAGCCCCACCCAGGGGGCGGTCCCTCCGGACATAACCCTCCCACTACAGTCAGCAGACTTCAGTTTTTTTCTGCCTAGCAGAAGGAGAAGACGTGGCTCTCTCAGGAGCCAGTCTCCTGACCTATTTTTATTCCTTTTCTGGAATTCTTTTTTATTTTATTTTTGAGAATTTTCTATCAACTGTCGGCTGGGCAACAGGTTGGGTACAAGATATCCTCGTAGTCTTCCCTGTCCGACCATCGAGCGTGCTGATCCTCGCCTTGTGTGCGTGAGACTCAGTTCACGACAGGCCCCATGACTCCAGGGGTGGCCGGGTTTGCTTTCATGCTCCCACGGTCCTCTCAAGACTGAACAGTTCCTGACTGACTGTATCTTTCGCGGTGGACCGGGCCGACAGCTACTCAGTACTGCACTGTGATAGTCCTGTCAGACACACACCAGTGGGTCCCTCAGGGGACGGGTAAGTAGTCTCTCCTGCCTGCAGGTGAGTACAAAAGGCTGTGTGTTTCTCTGTGGGGGATTTTCCCTGTCTCCCCCTGTATTTCATTGTCACTCTCTGTCACCATTGCTGGCGCTGTGCTGTGTGGGGTGCCTGGGGGTCACACTGTTCTTGGAGGGGCTAATGCTGGTCTGCAGATATGCTTGGGGCCTTTTTTTGTGTGTTTTGGGGCCTGAGCGCCGAGTGGCGCTGTGTGTGTGCTGTTTTTTTCACTTTTGCTGAGTCATGGTGGCCATCTTGCCGCGGATCCCCTCAGTGAAGTGCGGAGGCCATTTTCTTGTAGCCCGCACGCTCTTCAGCACTAGTTTTGGCCTCTAGCGCTGCTGTAACAGCGCGAATCTCCTCACAATCTCCTCACAGCTCACCAGCGCTGACACAACGCGGTACAGACAGCGGAACTGAGCGGTCCCTGGTCCGGTTTGGTGAGTCCCCTGGGCGCCCCCTCCTCAGTCAGCACAGCCTGTGGGTGGACTTTTTATCTGAGGAGTCTCAGAGGGGGGCAATATGGAGTCTCTGTCACCAGCTTCCCCTAAATGTCAGTGGACAACAGGCAGTGCTTCAGCACCTGCGGTCCCTAGGGACCAGTTGTGGGCAGTCCTGGAATCATTTCTGACCAGGATGGGAGCTGTGTGCAAGCGCAAGGGAGCATAAAAGCGCCCTCTCCCCACTTTACTACATGAGGGCAGTGCGCTGATTCAGATATGGGCCTAGCCACTACCGCTCAGGACCCTAGTTCTGAATGTATTGGATGGTTTTGAACAGGACATTCCTTATGAGGAAAACTCCAGTTCTGAGTCAGTAAATGACAGGGTGCTTGTTAGTGTACTCATGACTGCAGTGAGGGACACTCTCAAGCTAAAATGCTGCGGATGCAGAACCTCAGGCCGATACAGTCTCCTTTGGTTCTTTTAAGGCCAGGCCTTCTAAAGAGGTTTTTTCATATGTACTTTCTTTGACCAGCTCATTGATAAGGTCTGGGAAAAGCCGCAGAAGAATTTTTTTATGGTCCCGCGGCGTTTGTCTATCAGATACCCCTTGAAGATGCCCTACTTAAAAAGTGGGCTTCTCCCCCAGGGTCGACCCTCCAGTCGCCCGGTTGAACAAGGCCATCACTCTCCCGATGGAGGGGACTCCTGCATTTGAGGACCCCACTGACAGGAGGTCAGAAATGTAGAGCAGAGCCATGTTTGCCTTGTTGGGATCCGCCCTACGGCCTGTGGTAGCGGCGACCCTTGTGTCTTAAACACTTACAGGTTGGGCAAAAATGTTGCACCTAGCTGTACAGGAGCATAATCTTCCTCCAGACACAGTTGCTCTGGCCCACCAACTGGTTCAGGGCCTGGTATATGTGTGCTACGCCACGTTGGACGCGGCCCCTTTAATATCCAGGGCCTCTGTCTCGGCGGTGGTATTGCGTCGTCTTATCTGGTTGAAGTGCTGGTCTGGCTGACCTAGCCTTAGGAAGCTCCTGACGGATCTACCATTTAAAGGTGGTAGACCTTTCGGTGCTGCTCTGGATGACATCGTCATGGATGTCATGGGAGGTAAAAGCACTCTTCTTCCTTAGACTAGCAAGGGTGAGGAGGCCCGCCGCAAACAGGGGCCTTCCTTTCCAGCAAAACGGGGTTTTTTCTTCAGTCAGAGTCCACGGGTAGGCCCTCTCAGACTGACGGCAGTGCGGCTGGTGGGCACAAGTGCCCCTGGGTGCGTAAGCCGAACAAGCGGCTCCCAAGCCCACCTCCGCGTGAAGTCTTGCCTCCGCCCGACTCTGGGGTGGGGGGACGACTTCGCAGGTCACGAATCGGTGGTCCTCCCGAATCTCCGACTGGTGGGTGTGCGAGGTGGTCACCTCAGGATACAGGATAGTATTCCGATCCTGGCCCCCAGACAGATTCTTTCCCTCAAATCTTCCTCTCCTTCCTACCTGTCGGGCAGCCCTCTTGGGGGCTGTACAGGATTTGATCAGGTCCGGAGTGATTGTGCCGGTTCCGTCACAGGAGAGTTTTCAGGGATTCTACTCGAATCTGTTTGTCGTCCCAAAAATAGGACGTGGTTCGACCTATCCTGGACCTCAAGGCCCTGAATGCCTTCGAGAAGGTGCAGAAATTCCGCATGGAATCCATTCGCCCGGTGATCGCTACACTCCACCAAAGGGATTTTCTTCTGGCGTCCTTGGACTTCAAGGACGCCTACTTGCATGTTCCGATCTGCGCAAGTCACCAGAAGTTTCTGCGCTTTGCGATCAGCGAAGTCCACTATCGATTGTGGCTCTTCCTTTCGGCCTAGCCTCGGCACCAAGGGTGTTCACCAAGGTGCTTGCTCCGGTTCTAGCCTTCTGTTACAGCGAGGTATTGCTGTTGTGGGCTATCTGGACGATCTTCTGCTAAGAGCAGAAAGTGGATCAGACTTAGAGGAAAGGTGACTATCGTCAATTAGACCCTCAGGGACTCGGGTGGTTCCTGAACATTCAGGAGTCAGTCCTGGTCCCGACTCAGTGTCTGGAGTATCTAGTTCTGATTCTGGACTCCTTGGAGGCAAAGGTATCCTACCTCTGGAGAAGTTGCTGACACCTCAGTCTGCGGTGCGGGTGCTGACATCCCAAAAATGGTTGTCAATCCGTTTTTTGCATGAGAGTCCCGAGACTCGTGGTGGCCTCTTTCGCGGCCGCTCCGTATGCCCAATCACACACCAGGGCATTGCAGAAGGAGATCTTGTCCACCTGGGACAAATCCCCGTTGTCCTTGGATCTTCAGATCCAGGTGATTCACCTGGTCAGGGCGCCCCTGACATGGTGGTTGAGATCCTCGGCTCTTCGGTCCGGAAAGTCGTTCCCCTCCCATCCAATGGACGGTACTCACGACGGACACCAGCCTGACGGGCTGGGGTGGAGTCTGGGGAGTCCTGTCGGCTCAGGCCTTGGACTCCGGACGAGCCCGTTTACCAATCACTGTTCTGGAAATACGGGCCATCGGACGGTGTCTCTCCTCAGGTCAGAGAGAGTACGGGGTCGCTCCATCAGGAGCCAGTCGGACACCGCCACGGCGGTGGCGTATGTAAACCATCAAGGGGGAAGCTATATAGGAATATGAAGGTATTGGGACTTTTAAGGTGCAACAACTACACAATATTCAATATAAAAAATATAATTTTATTACAAAAAAATATATATGAAAATTCATATGTACAAATATACATGAACCATCAAAATAAACATAATAGAGTTTCCAAAGTGCATACAGACAAAATTCTCTACATGTTTCGCCATTTTGTAGGCTTCCTCAGGAGTTTGTCATGCAAATACTGGAAACAAAAAAATAATAAATACATAATATTATTTACTCAAATTTCAAACTCAAAATTACAAAACAGAATATTATTAAGAAAAAAAAAAAAAAAGGATAACTGAAAACCATAACCAGCCCAATGGTTGCTCAAAAGTTCATCTCAAAATTAGATCTATTTATTCAAGGTATATGACCTTATTAGTATCAGTTGTAAGTACATTACCTGTAAATTTTGATGGTACAATCTAAAATGAAGAATGACCAGATAGCCAATGAGCTATCCCACACGGGGGCGCCCGTAAGGAGGGGATCATATGGTGTATCATAGAGGGGGAGAAATACTGGCACAAATAACCACCCGGATATTACTAGCACAGGAACAGAGGGCCATCTGGGGGAAATTACAAAGAAAATTCGAATGAAGTCAAATAACAATCTATGTATAAGAGTAAAGGCGTCTAATCTAGTTATACGGCACATACCCCATCAGTATTTACCTGTTTATGGCTGTTGATAGTAAAAAATATAAATTAGAATAGGCAAAAAAGGGGGCAGTATCTCCAAAGTACCCCAATCAGTGTCCACTCTAAAGGAAACAGAAATAGTGGAAATTACTATAAATATATATAATAATCCCCTCTAGTTGGTAATCAGAATTTTAATTTTTAGCCATATACTTGCTAGCTGATATATACCTGGTTAATCCAATTGGATAAAGTGTGTCCACATTAGGGCATCTCTGCCGAAAAACTTGTTTTACAAAACCGATCAATCAGTTTACTGAAAAAATATAAAATATAAAAACCATTTGGGATTAAAGACCAAAGTAAACCAGACAACAGGATAAAAACCAATGTTGCCCACAAAGAGATCTAGTGCCTAAGTAATTTACCTTTGACTGATATCTAAGAACGTCTTCTCCCCAGAGTGTTGGTCATGCTACTGATTTACAAGGCTGCGATCCGGACTATATACCCCCCCTCCCCCTTCCCATTGGACGCACAATGGCGCCAAATCAAATGGGCGGAGCGGGCACGTCAGTTCCGACATCCGCCCATCGTCAGATCCGACCCGGAAGTGACAATTCCACCACTGAAAAACCGGAGACGTCCGCCGGAAGCACCACCCCGCTCATCAGGAGAAAACATCCTGACGAGCTGGACGCACCATAAGACGGATCCGGAAGGGGAAAAAACATGCCTAAAGTATAGAAAAGGGCAGACTTCCTTTTAAAATCACGGCAGAAAGGGCACATTGGATGTTAAAAAATGGGGCCAGGATATCCGGTGGGCTTAGTCAGATGGCGCTCAGATTGTCTCCCAAAGGAGAACAAAGAGAAACGCCCTGGGCGCCCATATGATCACCAATCAATGATTAAAGAGAGCCCCTATGGAATATAGAAATGGTACATTCAGTCTCTCATTCTGTGAACGAAGAGGCCTTTCTTTCACAGAATGAGAGACCATGTATCTCTCATTCAAAAGAAAAAAATGGAGACTCCTATTAGTAGACATAGTGGTCTTTTCCACTCCTTCGATCTGTCAAAGATTAAATTCTTTGCTTTAGAATACATACCTCTTAATGAAAGAGGTGGGGATGTGGACAAAAATCTCCTACAACGAGAAACCAGATAGATACATACCTTGAGAGCTACTATGTATCCCGGGTTAAATGAGTCCATCAGTTTCAAACCCTTTTTGTAGGAAAAAAAATCGTTATGCTGTATATGTAGACTCTGTTTAAAACAAATTAAATTTTGTTTTGTTATTTTTATTTTTGTTTATTAAATTTGTCTTTATGTACAGGTGACTGAATGTACCATTTCTATATTCCATAGGGGCTCTCTTTAATCATTGATAAATCTACATTATATGTAATTGATTTAAATTGAGTTTACCACATTTTTTAGGGTGGCGTTTCCCTTTTCTTTTTTGGGGGGGATTTGGTGATCATATGGGCGCCCAGGGCGTTTCTCTTTGTTCTCCTTTGGGAGACAATCTGAGCGCCATCTGACTAAGCCCACCGGATATCCTGGCCCCATTTTTTAACATCCAATGTGCCCTTTCTGCCGTGATTTTAAAAGGAAGTCTGCCCTTTTCTATACTTTAGGCATGTTTTTTCCCCTTCCGGATCCGTCTTATGGTGCGTCCAGCTCGTCAGGATGTTTTCTCCTGATGAGCGGGGTGGTGCTTCCGGCGGACGTCTCCGGTTTTTCAGTGGTGGAATTGTCACTTCCGGGTCGGATCTGACGATGGGCGGATGTCGGAACTGACGTGCCCGCTCCGCCCATTTGATTTGGCGCCATTGTGCGTCCAATGGGAAGGGGGAGGGGGGTATATAGTCCGGATCGCAGCCTTGTAAATCAGTAGCATGACCAACACTCTGGGGAGAAGACGTTCTTAGATATCAGTCAAAGGTAAATTACTTAGGCACTAGATCTCTTTGTGGGCAACATTGGTTTTTATCCTGTTGTCTGGTTTACTTTGGTCTTTAATCCCAAATGGTTTTTATATTTTATATTTTTTCAGTAAACTGATTGATCGGTTTTGTAAAACAAGTTTTTCGGCAGAGATGCCCTAATGTGGACACACTTTATCCAATTGGATTAACCAGGTATATATCAGCTAGCAAGTATATGGCTAAAAATTAAAATTCTGATTACCAACTAGAGGGGATTATTATATATATTTATAGTAATTTCCACTATTTCTGTTTCCTTTAGAGTGGACACTGATTGGGGTACTTTGGAGATACTGCCCCCTTTTTTGCCTATTCTAATTTATATTTTTTACTATCAACAGCCATAAACAGGTAAATACTGATGGGGTATGTGCCGTATAACTAGATTAGACGCCTTTACTCTTATACATAGATTGTTATTTGACTTCATTCGAATTTTCTTTGTAATTTCCCCCAGATGGCCCTCTGTTCCTGTGCTAGTAATATCCGGGTGGTTATTTGTGCCAGTATTTCTCCCCCTCTATGATACACCATATGATCCCCTCCTTACGGGCGCCCCCGTGTGGGATAGCTCATTGGCTATCTGGTCATTCTTCATTTTAGATTGTACCATCAAAATTTACAGGTAATGTACTTACAACTGATACTAATAAGGTCATATACCTTGAATAAATAGATCTAATTTTGAGATGAACTTTTGAGCAACCATTGGGCTGGTTATGGTTTTCAGTTATCCTTTTTTTTTTTTTTCTTAATAATATTCTGTTTTGTAATTTTGAGTTTGAAATTTGAGTAAATAATATTATGTATTTATTATTTTTCTTTTTTTGTTTCCAGTATTTGCATGACAAACTCCTGAGGAAGCCTACAAAATGGCGAAACATGTAGAGAATTTTGTCTGTATGCACTTTGGAATCTCTATTATGTTTATTTTGATGGTTCATGTATATTTGTACATATGAATTTTCATATATATTTTTTTGTAATAAAATTATATTTTTTATATTGAATATTGTGTAGTTGTTGCACCTTAAAAGTCCCAATACCTTCATATTCCTATATAGCTTCGTAATGAAGGGATGTGGTGCCTATGAGATACAGGTGACAGGTATTATTTTCAATTTCATCAAGGGGGAACTCGGAGCTCAGCTGCGGCTTCCGAGGTAGTCCGTATCCTGAAGTGGGCCGGAAGAAACGTGCCGGCTCTGTAGGCCATTTTACATTCTGGGCATAGACAATGGGCAGGACTATCTGAGTCGCCAATCACCAGACACCGGACCAAGAAGAGTGGTCCTTGCATATTTTAACTCCTTTACCGACGGTGGGGCACGCCGGATGTGGACCTGATGGCCTCTCGACTCAATCACAAGGGTCGAGGTTGTGGCCAGATCCAGGGATCCTTGGGCGATGCCTCGGATGCGTTGGTGGCCCCATAGGGTCCTTATCGCCTGATATAAACTCTGGCGATCCTAATTGTTCCGGATTGGCCTTAGCATCACTGGTACGCTGATCTGGTACGTCTCGTCGCGGACGTTCCCTGGCGGTTGCCGATGAGGGAGGACCTTCAGTCTCAAGGTCCTATGTTTCATCCGGCTTACAGTCTCTGGCTTTAACGGCAGGGCTGTTAAAAGCCAGGTGTTGAGGGACCGAGGTCTCTCGGACTCGGTCATTTTGACCATGTTAAGGACACGGAAGTCTTCCTCCAGGCAGATCTATCACCGTGCCTGGAAAGCTTATATCGCCATGTGCGAAGCGCTGGACTGGCGTCCTCGGACGTATTCCGTCCCCAGAATCCTGCATCCTCTGCAGTGTGGAGTGACCCAAAAGCTTGCTTTGAGTACCATCAAGGATCAGATTTCTGCCTTGGCCGTCTTCTTTCAGCGACCTCTAGCGGGTCATTTTCTTGGTTAGCACCTTGTGTTGGGGGTTCACCATGTGCTCCCTCCTGTCAAGCCTCCTCTCCCACCGTGGGATCTGAATTTGGTGCTCTCGGTCCTCCAGGAACCTCCTTTTGGGAATATCCGGGATATTCCCCTCTTGTCTTGTCTCAGAAGGTGGCCTTTTTAGTGGCAATCACTTCTGTTTGACGAGTGTCTGAGTTGGCGGCTTTGTCCTGCAAGTCGCCATATTTCGTCATCCATAAGGATAAGGCGGTGTTGCATCCGCGACCTTCCTTTTTTGCCAAAGGTGGTGTCGACCTTTCACCTACATGAGGACATTGCCCTCCCGTCCTTGTGTCCTCACCCATCGCATCCCAGAGAGTTTGCGCTGCACATATTGGAGGTGGTACGAGCCTTACGGGTGTACCTGTCTGCTACTGCTTCTATTCGGAAGTCCGACTCACTGTTTGTGACTGTCTCTGGTCCATAACAGGGCCAAGCGGTTTCATCTGCCATCATTTTTAGGGGAATCAGACAAACCGTCATTCAAGCCTATGCTCTCAAAGGGCGGGCGCCTCCCTTTCCGGTTACGGCGCATTCCACCAGGGCAATTGGTGCTTCCTGGGACATAACCCACGTGTAAAGTGTAAAGAGACACCGTGTCAGTCCATGGATGTCAGAGAAAAGGATTTTACGGTGAGTACAAAAAATCCCATTTTTTCCCCCAAAAAATGCGTTTGAAAAATCGCTGCGAAAATACTGTGTGGAAAAAAAAAATGCAACACCCACCATTTTAATCTGTAGGGCCTTTGCTTTAAAAAAATATATAATGTTTGGGGGTTCAACATAATTTTCTTGCAAAAAAATTATTTTTTTATGTAAACAAAAAGTGTCAGAAAGGGCTTTGTCTTCAAGTGGTTAGAAGAGTAGATGTAAGCTTCCTAATGTTGTGTATAAAATGCCAGGACAGTTCAAAACCCCCCCAAATGACCCCATTTTGGAAAGTAGACACCCCAAGCTATATACTGAGAGGCATGTCGAGTCCATTAAATATTTTATATGTTGACACAAGTTGCGGAAAAAAGACAATTTTTTTTTTTTTTTTTTGCACAAAGTTGTCACTAAATCATATATTGCTCAAACATGCCATGGGCATATGTGGAATTACACCCCAAAATACATTCTGTTGCTTCTCCTGAGTACGGGGATACCACATGTGTGAGACTTTTTGGGAGCCTAGCCGCGTACGGGACCCCAAAAACCAAGCACCGCCTTCAGGCTTTCTAAGGGTGTAAATTTTTGATTTCACTCCTCACTGCCTATCACAGTTTCGGAGGCCATGGAATGCCCAGATGGCACAAACCCCCCCAAATGACCCCATTTTGGAAAGTAGACACCCCTAGCTATTTGCTGAGAGGTATGGTGAGTATTTTGCAGATATCACTTTTTGTCACAAAGTTTTGAAAATTGAAAAATATATATATATATATATATTTTCTTTCTTCATTTTCAAAAACAAATGAGAGCTGTAAAATACTCACCATGCCTCTCAGCAAATAGCCTGGGGTGTCTACTTTCCAAAATGGGCACATTTGGGGGGGTTTTGTGCTATTTTGGCATTTTATGGCCTTCGAAACTGTGATAGGTAGTGAGGAGTGAAATCAAAAATTTGTGCCCTTAGAAATCCTGAAGGCGGTGCTTGGTTTTCGGGGTCCCGTACGCGGCTAGGCTCCTAAAAAGTCCCACACGTGGTATCTACGTACTCAGGAGAAGCAGCAAAATGTATTTTGGGGTGCAATTTCACATATAACCATGGCATGTGTGAGCAATATATCATTTAGTGACAACTTTTTGTAATTTTTTTTTTTGTCATTATTCAATCACTTGGGACAAAAAAAAATATTCAATGGGCTCAACATGCCTCTCAGCACTTTCCTTGGGGTGTCTACTTTCTAAAATGGGGTCATTTGGGGGGGTTTTGTGCTATTTTGGCATTTTATGGCCTTCGAAACTGTGATAGGTAGTGAGGAGTGAAATCAAAAATTTGAGCCCTTAGAAATCCTGAAGGCGGTGCTTGGTTTTCGGGGGCCCGTACGCGGCTAGGCTCCCAAAAAGTCCCACACATGTGGTATCCCCGTACTCAGGAGACAACTTTTTGTAATTTTTTTTTTTTTTTTTGCCATATTTCAATCACTTGAGACAAAAAAAAAATATTCAATGGGCTCAACATGCCTCTCAGCAATTTCCTTGGGATGTCTACTTTCCAACATGTGGGGTCATTCGGGGGGGTTTTGTACAGCCCTGCCATTTTAGCACCTCAAGAAATGAGATAGGCAGTCATAAATTAAAAGCTGTGTAAATTCCAGAAAATGTACCCTAGTTTGTAGACGCTATAACTTTTGCGCAAACCAATAAATATACGCTTATTGACATTTTTTTTACTAAAGCATTGTGGCTGAATACATTTTGGCCTAAATGTATGACTAAAATTGAGTTTATTCGATTTTTCTTATAACAAAAAGTAGAAAATATAATTTTTTTTCAAAATTTTCCGTTTATATCGCAAAAAAATAATAATTGCTGAGGCAATCAAATACCATTAAAAGAAAGCTCTATTTGTGGGAAGAAAAGGACGTAAATTTGTTTGGGTACAACATTGCATGTCCTTTAGCTACAAAATGGTCCGGGGCTTAAGTGGTTAAAAAAATAATTATTTACTCTTTCGTTCATGGACGGACACAGCTTCCTATTGACAAGTGGGTATTATCCTTCATTTAGGAGTGACTAGGCAGAAAAACTTGTAAAAGTGTTACATCACACCTTCTACAGCACCGCCCAGGGTACCCTCTGGGTATAATCCCTCTCTCTGCACCTCGCAGATCAGTTTTTTTTTCTGCCTAGTAAGGAGAAGGACATGGCTCCCTTCGGGTCCACTGGTCCAGGGGGGGATTTTTTTCTATGTTTGTTTTTTTGTTTCCTGCGATCTTCGATCAACTGCCGACTGGGTGACAGGCTGGATCCTCGATCCTTGTAGTCCCCCCAGTTTCGGCCATCGAGCGTGTGCCGACCCTAGCTACGCGCTGGGTTTTCCACGACATGCCCGTCGCTCTACGGGTGGCCGGCGAGCCTACGCTCCAGGGCTTGCATCGGACCGCTCAGCTACGGCTGACCTTTTACGGCTGAGTCGCAGTAGCCTGGCCGGTAAGCTCGCGTTTCAGGGCATGAATACGATCGTTTCCTAGAGCTCAATCACAGCATGCCTGGCCGACAGTCACCTCCGTGCGCGGATGATTATCTGTCCGGAATGTCTTCCACGCAGGAAAGGTAAGTAGCTCCACTGCTTCGGCAGGGTGACTTAGCTGGACATTCCTGGAGAGATCAAGTAAGTGGTTGTGGCCCTTTCTTTTCTCTCTCCCTGTCTTCCCTCCTCCCTGGGCTCTGAGCTAAGGCTGGTTGCTGGGTGCTGGGGGTCACCTAGGGGGCTCCATCTGGAGTGGGGCTGCGCTGTAGCTGTAATTTGTAAAAAAAATTCTGCTTACCTGTGTGTGCCTTCTCCCTCCATGCTGTCGGCGGCCATTTTGTGGTGGTTCACGCCTGTTTGGCCTCTGGTGACTGTCCGGCGGCCACTTTCTTGTGGTTCGCACCCGCTTTGGCCTCTATCGACTGCTCGGCGGCCATGTTTCTTATGATTCACGCCTGTATGTATATACCGCAGCTCGGCGGCCATATTTTTGTGGCCCACGGCTGCTTTTTGCCTCTACTGACGGCTTGGCGGCCATTTTCTTAGGGCCCACATTGTTTTCAATACAGCCGCTTGGCAGCCATTTTGCGGAAGTGTCTGGCCTCTAGGGTGCATTTCTCTGGTGCGAATTTCACACAGGAAAACGCTGATAAGAATCAGACTGACACAGGCGGTGGTGGGATAGCATCACAGGCAGAGCACACGGCAGCAATATTGGTACCGTTCTAAGGGTGGTGAGTCCTCTGGGAGACCCTGCATCTCTGTAGCAGCTAGGAGGGTGGCCTATTGATACCTTGCCTGGAGTCCCTGTGGGTGTCAGGCGTGTGGCTCAGCATGGCGTCTGAAGCAGACGTTTTTTTTCCCTGAAACACCTGAGTTGGCAGCTGGTGCCCCTGGAGGTTTTTTGTTGCCAAGGTGGATGCGGCGCATGGGAACACGGGGGTGGTAAACGCCCCCGTCCCCAGCCATCTTTGGGGGATAATTCTGATGCAGAACCAGGCCCGGCTGTGGCTCATGGCCCGGATTCTGATACACCAGAGACTGCAGACCGTGACAGGTCGAACAGTGAGAATGACTCCAAGTCCAGGTCAGCACGCGAAAAGGCTTTTGGTATCTGACCTTACCACTGCAAGGTTGGAGAATGCTGCAGAAGCAGCAAACACACCGGTCCCCTTTGGGTTCTGTAAACCGACCCGCATTGCTAAGGTGTTTCCTTGTGTGTCTTATCTTGATAAGCCTTTGTACAAGGAGTGGGGAAACCCACTGAAGGTTTTTTTGCAACCGCAAAAAAAAATAAAAAATTTGTGGTTCGGTACCCCTTGAGGAAAGTTTTCTGAAAGAAGGGACATCTCCCCCGATAGTGCACCTCCTGTGTCCAGACTTACCAAAGTTACCACGATTCCAGTGGAGGGGGCTCCTGTCTTCAGGGACACTCGCTACCTATACACAGTGGGGGGATCAGCGGTGCGTCCAGCAATGGCGGGGGTTTTCTGATGGCTCAGACACTGACTGAGTACGCAAAGATGCTACTCCAGGGGTTAAAGGCACGGGAGACTCGTCCGAATGAGGTAGCTCTGACCGACCAGTTGGTACTGGGCCTTGAGTCTGTCTGCGAGTCAGACATGGATACTATTTCCTTGCTGTCTTGAGCCTCCGTTTAGGCGGTGGCGTTCGCCGCCTGATCTGGCTAAGGTGCTGGTCTGCGGACCAAACTTCCTAGAAGGCCCTGTTGGAGCTGCCCTTTTAGGCGACAGACTTTTTGGGGGCCTCTCTGGATGACATCATTTAAGATGCCACAGGAGGTAAGAGCACATTGCTTTTGCAATCCAAAAAAGGTAAGGAGCCACGCCATAGGCTAGGGCCCTCCTTCACCACGCACAAGCGGTTATTTCATCCGCCTAGTGCGGCAAGTAAACGACCCCAGGCCAATAGAGCGCCTGCTGAGGCACAGTAGCGTCCCTGGGTTCTCTAGCCCGACCTTGCTTGCCTACCGAACAGTTTTTTTTTTCCCCTCTTAACCGACAGCTTCAGCCGACTTGTCGGGAAGCCCTACATGAGGCGGTCCAAGACCTGCTGAGACGCAGGGTAGGCCCTCCTGTCTTAGTACAGGAACGGGTTCAGGGGTTCTACTCAAATCTGTTCGTAGTTCTGAAGAAGGAGGGGGTTCATCCTATCTTGGATCTCAGGACACTCAACTGCTTTGTGAAAGTACAAGGATCCGGAGGGGAGTTGGCTCGCTCTGTTGTCGCTGCCCTCCATCCGGAGGATTTTCCGGCATCCTTGATCTTCAAGGACACATGCTTGCATGTCTCCATATGCACCAGGCATCAGAGACGTCTGCATTGGCGGCCGGGGAAGACCACTACCAATGGTGGCTCTCCCCTTTGGCCTGGCATCGGCACCAAGGGTGTTCACCAAGGTGCTTGCTCCGATTCAGGCCCTACTAAGACAGCGTGGCATCGCTATCATGGGCAACTTGGACGATCTTCTTCTGAGGGTCACTTCAAACTTAAAGTTAGAAATGAGCGTGTCTATAACCTGTCAGACCCTCCGATACTTGGTTGGGTGCTGAACACTCAGAGGTCCGTATTGGTACCGTCCCAACTCCTAGTGTGTCTAGGGTTGATTCTGGACTCCTCAGAGGCGTAAGTTTTATTCTCCTTGGGGGGGGGAGTTGCAGACCCTTCTGGCTGCGGTGCGGCAGTTGACATCCCAAAGATGGGTTGTCACGCCACTTTTGCAGGCGAGTCCTGGGCCTCATGGTAGCCTCCTTCGAGGCGGTACCTTAGGCATTATTTCACACGCGAGTGTTACAGATGGTAACTCTGTCCTGAAGGGTCAAGTGCCCTTCATCCCTGGAAATCCGGGTGAGCCACCTAATCAGGACCTCCCTAGTTGGTGGCCGACATCACTAGCATTTCTGTCTGGGAAGTTGTTCTTTCCTTTTTACTAGATGGTGGTCATGGCGGACGCCTGTCTTCCCGGTTGCAGAGGAGTCTGAGAAGCTCAGTCAACCTGGGTCACTGGACTCCGGAGGAATCCCATTGCAGATCATGGCCTGAAAGCCGGGCGATCTGGCTTTGCCTCTCCACATGGTCTCAGAGGCTACAAAGGCGTCCAGTCAGAATCCAGTCGGACAAACACCACAGTTGTGGCGTATGTCAATCATCAGGGAGGAACAAGCAGCTCTGCTGCAGCATCGGAGGTTGCTCACCTCCTAAGGGGGCTCCCTTACCAGAGGGGAAGCACGCCAGTCATATATCTCCTGGCTTCTCGACTTAATCGGAAGATATTGAGGTTTGTGGCCAGGTCAAGAGACCCATGGGCAAACACGACAGATGCGTTGATGGCACTGGGGAGTCAGTGCCGACTAATCTATGCCTTTCCTCCTCGGAAGCTCCTTCCTCATCTGCTTCGCAGACTGGAGGCAGAGAGGATTACAATGGTCCCAATTGCTCTGAATTGGCCTCAGCGTCCTTGGTACGCTGATCTAGTGCGTCTGGTAGCAGACGCCTTTTGGCATCTACCGCTAAGGAAGGACCTGCGGTCGCAAGGTCCCATACACCATCCTGTTTTACAGTCACTGGCTTAACGGCATGGCTTGAGAGCCAGGTGCTAAGAGCCTGGGATCTGTCAGACTCAGTGATCTCTACCATGAGGAGTGCTCGGAAATCATCCCCTAGGAAGAGTACCATCGCACTTGGAAGGCCTGCATATCCAATTGTGAGGAAATGAGGTGGCGTGCGCGTACTTATTTTGTTCCAGAGTTCTGCTGTTCTTCAGCAGGGAACGGGCCAAAAATTTTACTTTAAGTACAATTAGGGGGCAGGTATCTGCCCAGGCTGTTTTTTTCAACGACCCCTGGCGGCTCACTCTCTAGTGAGAATGTTTGTACAGTGGGTTTGGCAGGCGGCCCCTCCGGGCCACCCTCCACTACCTCCATGGGGCTTGTGTAGCAGACGTCCTTTTGGCGTCTATCACTACAAGATGACCTGCTGGCGCAGGGTCCCATATGCCATCCTGCTTGCAGTCAATGGTTTTAACGGCATGGCCTCTAGGTGCCTCAGCAACCTCCGTTTGAGAACATCAGGGAGATTCCCTTGTTGACACTTTCTCAGAAAGTGGTCCTTTTGGTGGCTGTTATGCCAGTTAAGATGGGTTTCTGAGCGGGCAGCCTTGTCATGCAAGCCTCCCTATCTGATCTTCCACAAGGATAAGGTGGTGCTGTGTCCGTAGCCTTCTTTTCTTCCTAAGGTCGTGTTTTCGACCTTCCATCTCAAGGAACACATTGTACTGCCATCCTTGTGTCCTCATCCGTCAAATCCTAAGGAGACGACGTTGCATTCCTTGGACGTTGTCCAAACTCTGAGAGAATGCTTTTCTGGTACTGCTACGTTCCAGAGTCCAGACTCACTGTCTGTCTGTTTCGGTGACTGGTCCCAAGTAGGGCCCAGCGATCTTGTCGGCCACCATCTCTAGGTGGATCCGACAGATCGCGATCAGGCCTACACCATGAAGGGTCAGGCGCCTCCCTTTCCCGGCGCATTCGACCAGGGCAAGAGATGCCTCTTGGTTTGTCAGTTAAGACGGTTTTTGAGCCAGGCAGCCTTGTCATGCATGGCTCCTTATTTGATCTTCGACAAGGATAGGTGGTGCTGCGTCCGGAGCTGTCTTTTATTCCTAGGGTCGATCAACCTTCCATCTCAAGGAAGACATTGTGCTACCATCCTTGTGTCTTCATCCGTCGAATCCTAGGAGACGACGTTGTATTTTTTGGACACTGCCCGAGCTCTGAAAGCATCTAGCGTCTATTTCACCAGGTGTGTAAGGCGGCGACCTGCTCGTCCGCTCACACTTTCACCAAACTTTACAAGTTGATGTGTGTGCATCTTCGGATGCTTCTTTCGGCCGCAAGGTTTTGCGACTTTTTAGACTTGCAACTCCTCTGTTGAGGAGCTCTGTTTTGTTTGGGGTGAAGTTGTTTTAATGCTGTTTCCACCCCTCGTTTTTGACACTGCTTTGGGACATCCCACTTGTCAATTGGAAGCTGTGTCTGTACATGAACGAAAGAGTAAATAGGATTTTTGTACTCACCGTAAAATCCTTTTCTCTGAGTTCATGGACGGACACAGCACCCACCCCTCATTTTAAGTTTGTACTGCTTTTTGACAAACTGATCTGCGAGGTGCAGAGAGAGGGATTATACCCAGAGGGTCCGCCCCCTGGGCGGTGCTGTAGAAGGTGTGATGTAACACTTTTTACAAGTTTTTCTGCCTAGTCACTCCTAAATGAAGGATAATACCCACTTGTCAATAGGAAGCTGTGTCCGTCCATGAACTCAGAGAAAAGGATTTTACGGTGAGTACAAAAATCTTATTTTTTCTTATTTATTTTACTTGATTTTATTTCTTTTTACACTTTAAAAAAAAAAAAATTGGGTCACTTTTATTCCTATTACAAGGAATGTAAACATCCCTTGTAATAGAAAAAAGCATGACAGGTCCTCTTAAATATGAGATCTGGGGTCAAAAAGACCTCATATCTCATATTTGGGCAAAAGTGCAATAAAAAAAATTGTCATTTGAAAAAAAATGCCAAAAATAAATTGGCCCTATAAGACGTATGGGCGGAAGTGACGTTTTGACGCCGCTTCCGCCCTGCTATGGTATGGAGACGGGTGGGGGCCATCTTGCCCTCACTCGTCTCCATGCCCAGCCACGGACAGGTCCTGATTGCCTCTGCGTGGAGGGCGTGGGAGAGCGGCCAGAGAGGGCCCGCCGCAGAAACCACCATTATTGTTTACAGAACCGCCGCCTGAAGAGATGGATACCTCGGTTGTGGCAGCAGCTGCTGTTACCGAGATATCCATCTTCAAAGTCAGGACGTATATAGTCGTGCGGCGGTCCTTAAGTGGTTAAAGGCAACTCATGGAAACACAGATGTATGTAAAATATCAAATGTTTTATTAATACAAGCGTAAAAAGGTGTATACATCACCAATAAAATACATAGGATTACTGAAGTAGAAATCGTGGTCTTTCCTCTATGTACTCCACGCATTTCGGGACAAAGTCAGTCCCTTCTTCAGGGTCATATGAACATAGAAGATCGTACAGAGTATTGCATTCAGCAGAACAGTCAGCAGAAAATCAATTGTGTTTCAAAAACAAGAAGTTAGTGTGCTAGAATGAGTGTCCCACTGTCCCCATAGGGGTGAGGGAGAGATGGAACCTGTGGCCCCCAAGACTCCACACAAGGATGCCTAACTTGACCCACAGCTGCGCTCAGATTGATGTGGTATATCTCAGCCAATCAATGGTAAGATGGTCTTAAGCAGGCCATACACGGTCGAATTTCAAACAAATTTTCTTTTCAAAATCAGAAAGTTCGTTTTTTTTTTGTGATCCGATGATGCCACCATTGATTTTCAGAATTCGGCCGACGAAGCCTTAATGTTGCTACAGAAAATAATTTTCGTGACCGGGAATCTTCTTTTCTCTCTCCGGGAATTTTCTTTTCTTGCATATGCACATTTTTTTTCTATTACATTTCTCGCACGATTCTCCCATCATTGATTAGAAAATCGTTTGTTTTTCTAAAAATTTCCAACATGTCAGATTCCTCAAATTTGATTGCCGAACGAAAATCGGCTGTTGCTGCAGCCCACTAACTGTGCGGACGTCGTACAAAAATTCTTAGATACGATTTTCGAAAAAGAAAATTCTTTTGAAATTCGAACCATGTATGGCCGGCATTTAATGAGAAAGTTTTGCAAGGCAGTCGGTCCCGGGATCCCGGCAGCAACTTCTTGTTTTTAGAACACAGTTGATTTTCTGCTGACTGTTCTGCTGCATGCAATACTCTGTATGATCTTCTATGTGTCTTCTATGATCTTCTATATTTCCTCCTTCCTGGTCTCCCCCCCCCATGACTTTACCATTAAAATCAACAACACAACCATTGGTCCCTCCACACATGCCAGGGTGCTGGGTGTAATCCTTGACTCTGACCTCTCCTTCAGTCCCCACATCCAATCACTGGCTAAATACTGCCTGCCGCCTTAACCTCTGCAGCATCTCCAGAATTCGACCCTTCCTGACTAATGATACCACAAAGCAAACTTATTCACTCCTTGATTATTTCCTGCCTTGACTACTGAAACTCTCTTCTTAATGGCCTACCCTTTCACAGGCTATCCCCCCTTCAGTCTATTATAAATTCTGCTGCTAGACCAATACACCTCACTAACAGATCCGTGACTGCTGCTCCTCTCTGCCAATCCCTTCACTGGCTTCCCATACCCCACCGTGTAAAATTCAAAATGCTAACCACAACATACAAGGCCATTCACAACATCTCTCCTATCTACATCACCAACCTCATCTGCAGATATAACCCAAATCGTCCCCTCCGTTCCTCCCAGGACCTCCTGCTCTCTAACTCCCTTGTTACCTCCTCTCATGCTCGCCTTCAGGACTTCTCAAGAGCCTCTCTTTCTCTGGAACTCCCTGCCCCGGTATGTCCGATCAGCCCCTAACCTTTCCACCTTTAGGCGATCCCTGAAAACTCATTTGGCGGGTCCATAAGGGCGCACGGGCACCGCCTCCTCTCTCCAGCCACCCCCTCTATGACCAATGGATAGATTCAAGCACAGCATGAATCTATCCATTGCCACCGCTGCCACCCCCATATTTAGGTGTCCGCCCCCTTTTTCGGCACCAGGCGCCTGAATTACAGCGGCGGGGGGTGTTTTTGAAGCACCTGCTTAGAGCCATAGGCTCTAATAGGCTTCAAAATAGGTGAACTGCGAGTGTCATGCTTGGCTCTTAGTCCACCCAGGTGTGTTAGAAAAGCGAATTAATATTCACTTTCCTAACACTGAACCGCCTCTCCACTAATCAGGTGTGTGGGTCTGTTACCCGTCACCTGATTGGCTGAAACGATAGGCGCTGAAACTATTGGACGCCTATCAGGAGGAGAGGACGGGAGATGCATGGAGGACCCCGCTTGTGGCCGTCACCCGCTGCCCCACGAGACAGGGTAAGTGCCGGGCAGATGGCGAGCGGGGGGGGGGATTCACAGTGGTGGCATTCGATGGCACAGTTTCAGCATTTGATGGCACACTGGCAGCATTTAATGAGCATACTGGCGGCATTTGGGCACACGGTCGGCATTTGATGGGCACAGTGGCGACATTTGATGGGCACAGTGGCGGCATTTTATTGGCACAGTGGCAGCATTTGATGGCACAGTGGCAGACTTCGATGTGCACTTGGGCAGACTTTGATGGGCACAGTGGCGGCATTTGATGGCACAGTGGCAGACTTCGATGGGTACAGTGGCAGCGTTTGATGGGCACACTGGCAGCATTTGGTACAGTGGTAGAGTTTGATGAGCACAGTGGCGGCATTTGATGGGCACAGTGGTGGCGTTTGATGGGCACAGTGGCGACGTTTGATGGGCACAGTGGCTGCAACTGAATTTTTTTGTTTGCTTGCGCCCCCCCTAAAAATTTTGAGCACCAGCCGCCACTGGTTTATATGTGCGTGCATATGTGCATTTATATATATATATGTGTATGTGTTTTTTATGTGTGTGTGTATGTATATATACAGTATATGTGTGTGTATTATATGTGTGTTTATATATGTGTGTGTTTACATGTATGTATGCACATTTTATGTATGTGCTTTTAATCCTGACCCCCTATGTGTGTACAATCAGAACCTATATTTTTATTTATTTTTGCTTGTTCATAGTACCAGTAAAAAAAATGCTGTTCCTCCGAAAAGTGATCCATACTCAGATCGCTTTTCAAAGGCATTTGACAGCCGGTAAAGAGTCAATATGTTGCCTACTGACCGCTTGTTTTAACCCCTTAAATGCATCATCACTATGCTGCAACTGCATGCAATGCACACAGTTGCAGGGTGGTTGCAGTGTAGCCCCATTCCCCTAGGGGTATACTTCAAGGGTGCCCTGACTGGAAAAAGATTAAGAAGCACAGACATAGAGGAACGGATCCCTCCATTTTCCTCCTGCAGCCACTGAATGCCTGTGGGAGGGAGAGGAGGAGAAGCAGGGGGAAATGGAGAAATGTATTCCTTTTATATGCAGCCACCACTTGCGACCAGGCCCTGTTGTTACGCCCCCGGGCTCGGAGAAAAGAGCCTTGACCATCATGGTTTCTTGCATCGGGCCCTGAAGTTTCTACTTATGCCACTGTCTTCTATGCTCATATGTCCTTGATGAAGGGCCCGACTTTGTGCCGAAACACATTGGGTACATAGAGGAAAGACCATGATTGCTACTACAGGCATCCTATGTTTTTTGATCATATGTATTTTATTGGTGATGTATACACCTTTTTACGCTTGTATTAATAGAAAATGTAATATTTTACATACATCTGTGCTTCCATGAGTTGCCTTTAAAGTCCCAATAGTACCGGGGGGGTACTTATCACTCCTACTTCTACCTACCAGGGATGTTGGAAACAACCTATTGCTTACTCGGGTGGTCTATTGCTTTGTAAAAACCACCAGTTTGGCATGTCTGTAGCAGATAGCTGATGATATGAATACAATTTGATTTTGATTGTGGCAAGCACAGTTTGCAGGAGATTTTAGAATACACTACTATGATCAAGCATGGCTCTTGAGGTGTAGTAAGGATTGGCATGATCATGTTCAGATGTCCTAATACAGTGTTGTTTCCCCTAGAGTAAGTACTGTAGCTTTGAACTGCCTGATATTAGTCAAAGGCTGTCTCAAGTCTAAATGTGGAAGCATTGAGGGCACCTCAGCTGAATGAGTAGCGCAACAGTGTAAAAATAATTCCTTTGATATGGTAGCTGAGTTGGTAGTCTTGTTAAAAGGCATTGCTAGACAGGAAGTTAGCTGCACCATGAGATATACCCTCCCCCCCCCCCCCCATGCTATGCCACATTAATTTCAAACTATACATCTTTTCATATTTTGTTTATCGAATAGTACGTTTTTGATTAATTAACAGACTGTAATCAGAGGAGAAACAGCTGCAGATATAGAACATTATGAGGTCACATACATTAGTTATTAATAAACATGTTATCTATCTCCTAGAACTTGGGCTTCCTAGAGTATGGTATAACATCTTTAAGACTCCGTTTACATCTAGGTGTTTTTGGGCGATTTTCTGCTCTTAGGCCCCTTTCACACTGGGGCGTTTTTCATGCGTTTTAGCGCTAATATTAGCGCTATTATACCGCATGAAAAAATCATGCCCTTTAGCCTTCAATGTGAAAGCCTGAAGGCTTTCACACTGAAGCGGTGTGCTAGCAGGACCGCTCCAAAAGTCCTGCTAGCCGCTTCTTTACAGCGGTAAAGGAGCGGTGTGTTCACCGCTCCTTTACCGCGGTCTCCCATTGAAATCAATGGGACAGCGCGGTAATACCGCCCGCAAACCGCGGCAATAGCCGCGGTTTGCGGGCGGTATTAACCCTTTTTCGGCCGCTAGCGGGGGTTAAATTCACCCCCCTAGCGACCGCATACCGCGGTAAGAACGACGGTATAGCAGCGCTGAAAATCGCGCTGCTATACCGCCACCGCTCCTGCCCGCCCCAGTGTGAAAGGGGCCTAAGCCTGAGCTCTAAAAAGGGCTAACAAGACAAATCCCAATAATTTCAATGGTCCCTGTTCACATCTGAGCGTTCCGTCGCTCAAAAAATTACATGAGCTTATTTTTTGGCAGATTACAGGCATTTTACTGCTTTCATTGGTGACTTGTCAGCTTCAAAACGCCTGTACAGAAACGCTGCAAAAATGCCCGAAAACGCCTAGTTGTGAACAGAGCCTAAATTAAACAGATTTGTGTCAATCAGGGCATTAAAAGAGCAGAGGTATTAGATGGGGTGATATGGTGGCCAGTTGTTCCAGAGGATGGAGGAAAAAGTGATATAAAGAAGACAGGCATAGGGAAACAGCATAAGGCAGAGTGGATATGGGTGCCCAGGTATAGGATGTATGCATGTGTAGCTAGCTACCTTACACCTGCTACTCAGGATTCACATTTTGTTATTAAATGGGAATCTACTGGTTTCGTTACTTTGGGTCTGCAGCACTTACTTCCCACAAGTGGATCCTTCAGCTCCGTTGTCCAGGTACACCAATATCTTCCAGGAATAAGGCCAATGTCCACACATGAGTAAAACCTAATCAGCAAGGCTTTATTCTTTTTCCACTTTGAGTTAACTTGAAGAAAGCAAGAGCAGAAAAGTTGAGACGTAGGGAAAGGTTCAGGCACGTAACACTTAAATCCAGTATCTACACTCGTCGCCACTCAAGCCTGAGTGGGTACCCGGATGGTACCTATGAGAGCGGCCCTAGCAGCTGGGATGGAGCACGGATGTCAGAGATGATGAATCCCCCTCTAGGCAGGTCTCCAGGCCTCTCCCCGAGACATCAGTACCGTCGCTAGTCTCCGCCGGGACTGTTCTTCCCCTGGAACTCCTTTCCTAAAGATGGGCCCCCTACAAACGGGCAGCCTGGGATCCTTCTCTGAAGCGTAGGCCCTTGTCTGCGGAGCTGGGCCTACAATGCAGCAACAGGGCCTCGGGCTGAAGATGCCCAAGGCCTAAGAACACTAGCACACCTCGTGCCATGCGGGGCCACGAGGCACACTCACTGGACCAGAGGACCCCCTGAACGCCTTGGGGCCCCCCTGGAATCGCCTCACGCCAAAAGTCGTCTGCCCCTTTTGTACCCTCTCCCAGCATGTACAGTGGGTAGACCACACCCACTGCACGGCTGCCGAGAGAGGACACCCAAGGTGCTGTGATACCCCCGTAGTCCAGCCCGTGCCGGCGGTGACCGTGCCACCTGCAGGCAAAGGAGAACAAAACTGCCGGGCAGTGTCACACCCAGAGCAGAACAACAATTGAAACATAATTGGTCTGAGCCCAACTACTGGTTCAGACTGCCCTTAAATTTCCACATAGCGCCGCCAAATTTTTTTGGGGGGGGCGCTACACATGTCTTAAACCACTAGTGAGGGGGGCTTAGGAACCTCACCCAGAAGGCTAGAATCAAGAAATATGTCCATTTTATGTGAAGTATGATCCCTCTTGCTCTCCTACAATGCCAACACTGGTCTGAGGCTGAGGGGAATATCTTTGGTATTATGTGTAGCGATACCCCTGAAGGAGCTGCTGGATTAATTTTGGGTCCTGCCGTTACCCCACACTTCACCGTCCCAGAACTTAAGAGTCTATGTTAGTAGTTTTGAAAAAAGGTGATTGCCATTCACTTAGTCTTTTTCTCAATTGCTTTATTACACAACTTCAGATAGGGGATAGAGGGTTAGGGGAAGTTCAGATACCTTGGTTTCTTTCAGATCACTAATGCGATTCTTGAATCCAGATGACACAACTCTCTGCCTCTGGTTCTTGCGACTACCGGATAGGCCTCTCGCACTAACCTAGCAGCCAGTATGAAGCACGGACAAAGTCTCTGCCACAGACTTGAGTGAAAAGTGGAAACTCCTGGATAGGGATGAGCTTCGAGTTTGAGTCGAACCCATGTTCGACTCGAACATCGGCTGTTCGATCGTTCGAAGATCGAAAATTATGGGCCGTTCGTGCCAAATTCGAGTGGCGCGTCACGGCCCATAATTCACTGCGGCATCGCAGTGCATTGCTGGCTGTTGATTGGCTAAGCATGCACTATGACCCGCATGCTTGGCCAATCACAGCTCCGTCTGAACAGAGAGCCGTAATTGGCCAAAGCCAGGGTGGCTTTGGCCAATTATGGCTCAGGGGGTTTAGTACACGCCCCACACTATATAAGGCCGTCGGCTCTGCGGCCTTGTGTAGTGTGTTGGAGTTGTGAAAAGAGAGAGTTTACAGAGACAGACAGTGTCATTTATAGTCAGTTAGCTGCAGTTACAGTGTGTAGAGGATATATATGCATCCTAGGTGTTGTATATATATTTATACACTGTGTTGAGTTTAGCTAGATCCGTTCCTGTTAGTCTTTATACTGTGACAGGCAGGCAGGTGATTGTGCTAGCTGCAGCCAGTCAGTGTTTCACTTAGTGTACTACTGTGTGCTTTGCATAGCGTTCACCTAAAGCTCACCTGAATACAGTTAGTCTCTATACTGTGAAGGGCAGGCAGGTGATTGTGCTAGCTGCAGACAGTCAGTGTTTCACTTAGTGTACTACTGTGTGCTTTGTATAGCGTTCAGCTAAAGCTCACTAGAATAAAGTTAGTCTCTATACTGTGACAGGCTGGCAGGTAATTGTGCTAGCTGCAGACAGTCAGTGTTTCACTTCATGTACTGTGTGCTTTGCATAGCGTTCACCTAAAGCTTACCTGAATACAGTAAGTGACTATTATAGTGGTGTTCTCATAATAAAACCACAAGCAGAGAGCTGCAAGTATTTTCGGTGTACTGTGTCCTCTGCACAGTTTTCACCTAAAACTAACTGAAAACAATTGCTGCTTTTCCCATACTAACACCACAGCAGGCAGTTGATTCTGATAGCTGCATTATCAGTACAGACAAATATATATATATATATATATATATATATATATATATACACATCCCACCTTTGTGCAGCTACATCTCACTGCAGGCCATTAGTATGTCTGTAAGGCAAACAATGAGAGGCAGACTGTCACGAGGCAATAAAAGAGGGCAAGCAGGCTCTGTGTCTAGAGGCAACAGTGCTGCTGGTCGTGGACATGGTGCATCCTCATCAGCACGTGGCCGTGGGACACACTTGTCCTTCTTTTCAGCAGCTGGCCATGTTGAGCCGCAACATGCCCAAGACTTGGTAGAGTGGATGACCAAGCCGTCCTCCTCCTCCTCATCCTCTCTCACCCAGGCTCAGGGTACTTTGTCTGGCAAAGCGGCCTCTTCCCTCGGCTCAATGGCATCAGTCACTCCTTCCCTAACCCCACCATGTCCTCCTGAGGAGTCCCCCGAACTGTTTGACCACAGTGTTGGGTACATGCTCCAGGTGGATGCCCAGCGTTTTAAAGGCTCCGATGATGGAACCCAGCTGGAGGAAGGCAGTAATGTGAGCTCAGAGAGAGGGGGTAGTAACGTGAGCCCAGAGAGAGGGGGTGCCCAACAAGGTCAGCTATCTGGCAGTCATGTTCCCCCAGCTGCAGCATACTGCCAGATTGGCTCCAGTGATGAGGAGGGAGGGGATGATGAGGTCACTGACTCCAATTGGGTGCCTGATAGGAGAGAAGAGGAGGAGGAGTAGGCACATCTCCAACGAGGCAGGATGCCCTCCAGGAGCCAGCTTAAGGGCAGCACACCGACTGCATCACACCGCAGAGCTCTGTATGTGCAGGGCGCTGCTGTCTCTGCGGGTTATTCAAAAAGTTATTTGGTGTGGGTCTTTTTTCAGACGTGTGCAGCAGATCGCAACGTTGCCATTTGCAACATATGTCTAAAGCGTATCTTGCGTGGCCAAAACATCAGCCGCTTGGGCACCACGTGCTTGACCAGACATATGTCAACCTGGCATGCAGTCCGTTGGCAAGCTTACCTAAAAGACCCACACCAAAGAACAAAGCGGACCTCTCCTTGCTCCTCATCAGCTGGGATCTCCAACCCCACTATACCTTCAGTCCTCTCAGAAACCTGCACTGAGAGGAATGAAGGTGTAGAATTAGGTGTGTCACTGCCAAGTACCGGTACACCAACGTCCGATTGTACCAGGCAAATTTCCCTGCCCCAGCTGCTGAACCGCCGAAAGAAATTTGCTCCCAGCCATCCACATGCCCAGTGGTTCAATGCTAGCTTGGCTAAATTGCTAGCACTTCAACTGCTGTCTTTTCAGTTGGTAGACTCTGCCCCCTTCCGTGAGTTTGTGGAATGTGCGGTACCTCAGTGGCAGGTTCCCAAACGCCACTTTTTTTCACAGAAGGCGATTCCGGCTCTCTACCGGCATGTGGAAGGCAATGTCTTGGCCTCGCTGGACAGGGCGGTCAGCGGTAAGGTGCATATTACCGCTGACTCATGGTCCAGCAGGCATGGACAGGGACGTTACCTATCTTTCACAGCTCACTGGATGACTCTGCTGGCAGCTGGGAAGGATGCAGGACAGGGTGCAGTAGTGTTGGAGGTTGTCCCGCCACCATCGTATAATCTATGAGGCATAATGAGTCTTTTGAACGGTTCATTTTTTTCCTGAAGTTTTTGGAAAATGTGGGAAAAAAATTAAAACGCAATTTTTTTTACGCAAAGTTGTCCATTTATAAGATATTGCCAACACATACCATGTACATAGCAAAAATGACACCCCAAAATACATTCTGCTACTCCTCCTGAGTATGGCGATACCAAATGTGTGAGACTTTTATACAGCCTGCCCACATACAGAGGCCCAATATTGAAATGGCACCTTCAGGCATTCTAGGAGCATAAATGACACCTCTCATTTCTCAACCACCCATTACGCTTTTGAAGGCCCTGGAGCACCAGGACAATGGAAACGCCCACAAAGTGACCCCATTTTGGAAAGCTAACACCCCAACGTATAATTTATGAGGCATAATGAGTCTTTTGAACGGTTGGTTCATTTTTTTCCTGAAGTTTTTGGAAAATGTGGGGAAAAAATGAAAACGCTATTTTTTTTACGCAAAGTTTGCCATTTATAAGATATTGCCAACACATAGCATGTACATAACAAAAATGACACCCCAAAATACATTCTGCTACTCCTCCTGAGTATGGCGATACCAAATGTGTGAGACTTTTATACAGCCTGCCCACATACAGAGGCCCATCATGCAAGGAACACCATCAGGTGTTCTAGGGACACATAGCATGCACATACCAAGAATTACACCCCAAAATACATTCTGCTGAGCAAAGGGTAAACAAAAGATTACCTGTGGTTTTGGTAGCGCAGTTGTCCACAGGAGGATAGCACTGGTCCAGGCAGCAGGCAGGGACTTGGTCAGCAAAAGCGAATGAAATTGTCCAGGCAACAGGCAGGAATACTGTCCATAGTCAGTACAGGCAGAAAGCAGGGATACTGTCCATTGTGAGATGGGGGTTGTTTAGCTCAAGTGGTAGATGCGTTTTTTCAGCGATTCAATCCAGTCTGGAACTATATTTAAGGGCATGGTAGCCCATTTTTATTAAAAAGGCAAAATAAAAGTCCAAACAAAGGTTTCCCACGCAGGGGTTCTTCTCCACTAAATACACAGAACAGAAAATGCTAGCCCACCTGGCTCTCTGTAGCAGTACTTCTGCAGTTTATCCTGGTCAGCCAGACCACCGGACTCCTCAAAGTAAATGGCTTCCCTTTAGCGTCCACAGCTCTGCCTCTTGCAGTCACCAATGTTCTGGCTGTCACCTACAGCCTCTCTGACTCCTGAAGACCTCCTGTCTCTAGATGTGGAGCCGTCTCCAACTGGGAGCCATGAGGTCTTCCCATACATTCATTATAAGGGCTGTGCTCACCTGAGCACACACCCTGCTGGTAATCAGCAAAGTCTGGACACAGGGTTGGAGATCCCATCCCTCCCAAGACACTGTGGAATCTCCAAACTACAAAGCCCCTTTCCAGAATACCAAAACCTGGAGAAAGCTTCTCCAGTCCACATCTACGCTCTGTAGTCTTGCACCTTGCAAATGTGCAGACCCTGTGTCCAGCAAACTGTCCATTTTACTGTGACAGTAGCTCCTACTGTCACATATCTCCCCCCCCATGTTTCGGGCCCGAAGGGGGCGGAACACACAAGCCCGAATCCTTTATTGGGGCACCTCTGTGCCAGCTGTTCGCTGCGTAGGCCCAATCTTTTTTTCGGGTGCGTTTCCAGGCACGCCTTACCCAGGATCGCAACAGGGTCCTACCTTTCTGTATCCCCAGCCTATTCCCTCTGTCCTTGGGATTCCTGAGCTCACGTTTCTTTTCTGGCAGCCCCCTGCCTTTCCCGCTACTTCCTTTAAACTCAGTTTCTGGATTCTGTAAGGAACCTGCTCCAGACACTACGCCTGATGAGGAACCACCTTTTCCCTCACTGGTACCCGTTTTCCCCATCACAATAGGTCCCTTGGGTTTACCAACTCCTTTGCCTATGACTACCAACTCCCCAGGGCTCAACATCTGTGTATCACACTCATTTTCCAAGAAATTATTCATTTTCATATCCAGGCCATTATTTACATTAACATTCAGTAATAAGTCACCATTTCTCTAATTATCAATATCATCAATTATTTCTTGTTAAGGGTTTGTTAGGGCCAAGCCCAAGGAGGGACAACACACAGGTGAGCAGCTATCCCCTATGAGACCTTCACAAGGCTTCACTTCACCTGTTGTCCAAATCTCTGTGGGCAGTTGTCCCAACAACTGACATTGAACAACGCATGACCCATTTCTAGCAGTACCCATCTTTGCCAACTCACACTTTTCCATGTTACAATTTTTGTTCCTCTCCATACTATATTTGAGAGCGTCTCCGGGTACCCCAACTTGTACCTCTCTGCAGGTGACAGACAGAATCTCTGCTTTTGCCACATCCATATCTGGCCCTTCCTTCTTAGGAGGTCTAGCGGGTGAGGCAGTATCTGCGCCATTTACTAATCCCTGCTCAGCCGCACCTCGGACCGCACTAGCAGACATGTTCATCACCGTATCAGGCGGAGAGACCTCTGTCTCCAGCAGCCCCCCAGAGCGCCTTCCGTACTGAACCGTATCCGGAAGCACCCTCACAGGAAACCGGGAGATCATTTGCCACACTATTAGAAAGCACTGTACCAACCAGTTCCACTGGTGATTAATTTTATCCGCACAGGTTGTACTACCTGACTCCATCCATTGGTACCACGCAGCACCACCACATCCGACTGTAATGGAGGCACCCAGGTATACAAGGACTGTGCTTTCACCATTTCAAGCAGTTCCACTAACATATCTGTAATTTCTACACACTCCACATCAATATGCAAAACATTTTTGGTGACTTTAACCTTATCAGGGACATGGAGGGGCTCATTCACTGCGGCTTGAGGGGCCGAGACAGGTGTGTAAGTATGGGAATAATGGACCATTTGTGTTCGTGGAGGATTGGACGGTGTAATAATCTCTTTGGCCTCTGGGTGGCGGGGTACCCGTAGGCTCAAGGTAGATTGGCCGTCACAGTGCTAACCTTTTTGTCCCTTTCCGGAGATGGTACGGCGAGGGCGGGGAACCTGCCGTGGTGTCGATGGGAGGAGATAAAAGGGGGAGACGCCCTAACCACGAGGTCTTCAGGAGGATCTTCTTCACTCGCCCAGGCACCTTAGGCCGGGGTGTGAGCGGTTCCGGATTCTGGCCCAGGCGCCCTAGGCCTGACCGGAATGGAGTTGGAGTCCATCCCAGGCACCTTCAGCCTGGGGTGAGGCACTAAACCAGGAGGCCTGGGGCCCAGTGACTTCGACTGGGTCCCGCGAGGGTGGAGAAGTCCGAGGGTCCCTGAAGTGGATGGGGCCCATGTCTGAGGTGAGGAGGCCAGGGAGGTTACCCATTTGGAGAGTCTGGAGCAGCATCAACCCAGTGACAAAAGAGATGGGGTGAGGCCGCTACACGTGGGGGCTCGTGAGTCCGGGATGATGTGTGTTTTGACTTTGGAAGTAAGAATGGCTGTGTCTGGACTTTGCTGCCCGGAGGAGTTCCGAGCAGGTCGGCCATGTGATTGGCCAAAGTGCATCCCTGCTCAAAGTCGTGGAAATGACCCTAGGACGGGAAAGGCCCATGCAGAGGAGCGAGAAGAGGGAAAAGTCCAGCCGTGTGAGGTACTACATGTGGGGGCTTTTACTGCACTGCGCCATGAGGCACCCCGTGACTACACAGTTCGTGGGCGGAGCTTGATGGAAGCCCGCGAAAGCGTGCAAGTCATGGGAGGAGTCTGGCCATGTGGAGGAACTCACGTGGAGACTTCAGGGCGTGGTCAGTACGTGATGGAGCAGCAGACAGCCGGGATGGCCTCAAGCTCCCCGTGGATTCTGGTTCGCTACCCCACGAAGATGACTACGTTCGCTGCTCCCCTTACAGACAAGGGGATAAGACTCAGGCCCCGAGGACAGTTGGCTTTGTACTCATGCAGAGACACGGAGGCCCTCGGCGTGATCTGTCCCGGATGGTCGGGACTGGTGGTCCACCTGAAGCCATTCGGGCGTTGCGAAGTATGCAGAGAGTTCTTGTTCGAGGTGGAGCCATCCACAGTAAGGCCCTGGGCCCTTCGCCTCAACAGCCTCACAGGTACCGCTACTCCGGAAGGGGAGATCCAGGCCTTTGTGGAGGTTCCCGTACGCACTGACCAGGGCGATGTGACTGCCCAATCAGAGACTGAGAGAGAAAAATCAGAGGATGCTGCTTCGGTCACCACAGATTCTCTGCTCCCACCTCCGAAGAGGAAAGTCGGCTTGGTGCAGGCCTCCTGTGGTCGTGGAAGAGCTTCACCCCGTCGCTTGCCTGGCCTGGATGGATCCGGTTGGAAGAGTCCTGGACATCCCAGTTCTACAAAAGGTCAAGGTGAGCCAGGGTGGTGGTTGGAGGTGTCGGGGGTCCACAGTCGGTGGAGCCCGCAAGGGAGGGTAGTACCACGTCTACCAGAGACTACCTTCCCGCCGAGATGTATGACACTTCCGACCTAGAGTCACTGTCGGATTGTGGAGATGACGGTGAGATCGATGAACTGTTTCACCAGAAGGGCTGGGACAAACGCCCGTTATCTATGTTACGTGCACCGCAGGATTCCCCTATGTCAATAGGAGACAGCACGCCCTGGGTACAAGCCCCGGAGTCTACGAGGAAGTCTAGTCCTTAAATTACCTTCCCACAATCTACAACATCGCCCGTTTTGGTGGTGGGGATGCAACGCGCATCACTGCAATCACCGAGAGAAAAGCCATCAGAGGTAGTGAAAGTACCTCGGCACCCGGAGGCCATCGTTCAACCCGGAGAAGGTGAGCGGGATGCCATGCCTCCTTTAGCCAGATTGCAACGACTTTTCTCACAGAGAGTCGCCCGTGAGTATGGGTGGGAATATCCCTACTTGCCTCGGGACTTACTTTTTGAAGTTGAGGTCATACGCCAGAGATGGTATGACAAATTTGTTTGGGAGAAACTTAAAGTACCCCATGCACGAAGATATTTGTCCTGTTCGCCACCCGTGTCGAAAAAGTTTAGGGACTGCAGAGCAGACTGGATGTGGGGCCGCCATATCCACGCAGACAAGGTGCGCATCTGCAGGAAAGATGGAGAGGACGCGGACTATTCGATTGAGGTTTTCGATAAACATCTGAAACCCTTGTTCTTGCCTGACCCGAAGTTCTATTTGTGAGAAGAGACTCACTTGTTGTTCTTCTTTCCTACAACCTTCTAGAAGTGTCCCTGCCGGAGCATCCGAACTGTACCCTAGTTTTTTATTTGGGTTTTTGTTTTCTACTCTTTGGAGGAATGAGAGCAGTTTTTGTTTGTTCTCTCTTCCTCACAGTTCAAAGATAAACTTTGGGGGTGGAATCAGTGTAGGGACGCAGGAAGAATGAAGAATTGCACCAAGTGTCATTACCGCGGCACTGTCACCAGGTGGCAGTGTTGTGCAACGGATGTTTGTTTTTTTTACACGCGCATCACTTTACTCATTGGAGCGAATGGGTCTATTGGCTGATGGACCCATTCATTCCAAATTAACACAGAATGTCAGGATGTGGCTTTTCTTGTGTGTTGTTTTTTTTCCCTTCTGCAGGAGATTTGTCTGTCAAGACTACTGAGTATGGGGTGGTTCCTAGACAGTGAAGGGAGGGATTGTATATGTGTACATGCTTAGATGGTTTTAGGGAAAGGTTTTATTGTTTTATGTTCCCTTCCCCTTTGAGCAGGTCTTGGTATGGTTGAGGTTCAAAATTTTTAGGGATAGCCTCTGGGGCTAAGCTTGTGTCATCACTCCATGGGAGACATGGGTTTGCACCAGACGCTGGGGACCAGCGTCAAATCACAGGGGGGAGTATGTAGCGGGGTCTCTAAATTTAGGTAGGACACTCAGGTGTGTAAGTATGGGAATAATCGACCATTTGTGTTCGTGGAGGATTGGACGGTGTAATAATCTCTTTGGCCTCTGGGTGGCGGGGTACCCGTAGGCTCAAGGTAGATTGGCCGTCACAGTGCTAACCTTTTTGTCCATTTTCGGAGATGGTACGGCGAGGGCGGGGAACCTGCCGTGGTGTCGATGGGAGGAGATAAAAGGGGGAGACGCCCTAACCACGAGGTCTTCAGGAGGATCTTCTTCACTCGCCCAGGCACCTTAGGCCGGGGTGTGGGCGGTTCCGGATTCCGGCCCAGGCGCCCTAGGCCTGACCGGAATGGAGTTGGAGTCCATCCCAGGCACCTTCAGCCTGGGGTGAGGTACTAAACCAGGAGGCCTGGGGCCCAGTGACTTCGACTGGGTCCGGCGAGGGTGGAGAAGTCCGAGGGTCCCTGAAGTGGATGGGGCCCATGTCTGAGGTGAGAAGGCCGGGGAGGTTACCCATTCGGAGAGTCTGGAGCAGCATCAACCCAGTGACGGATGGGCCTCTGGTAACTCCCTTGGAGGGACATCTTCCCCTGACAGGGGCCGCAGCGCAGCGAAGGTACTCCGATCTATGTTCTCTTGAGTCGCTGGTAGAGACTCTCAAGTTCTAAGTCCTTCCTAGCTAATGCTATAGTAACCGCTGGCGAGATCGCAGTGGTTTAGCTGATAATTAGGACAGTGCCTCGACCTGCTCATTCCGCGTATTAAAATGTTATGAAGTCGCAACCAGTTGGCTACTGAAGCACTGTTTATTGTGAGATATACAATAAAACAAGAGTTGGACTGTGATCGGTGTGTGGAACTCTGGTTAATGGAAGCAGAGGGAAGTGTTGGCACGGCAGGACTTAATCCTTTGCAGAAGCACATAGGCCCGAGGAAATATCTGGTACTGGCCTTCACCTCACCCACAGTTATGGGGAGGACATGGGCCGTAGCGCATCTCACCCTGTCGTATGACATACCCCTAGACAAAAGAGATGGGGTGAGGCCGCTACACGTGGGGGCTCGTGAGTCCGGGATGATGTGTTCGGTGTGTGGAACTCTGGTTAATGGGAGCAGAGGGAAGTGTTGGCACGGCAGGACTTAATCCTTTACAGAAGCACATAGGCCCGAGGAAATATCTGGTACTGGCCTTCACCTCACCCACAGTTATGGGGAGGACATGGGCCGTAGCGCAACTCACTCTGTCGTATGACATACCCCTAGACAAAAGAGATGGGGTGAGGCCGCTACACTAGTAATTGTTTGGCCCAACTGTCCCAATCCATTGTGCTTCCATTATGAGGGCTCAGCAGTACCTCATCATTGGCTCTAGGAGGCTCCTGGGATTTTGCAGCGCAAACAGTAACTTTGTCAGTTCTATATAAATCACATTTTGACAACATGCTTTTACTCTTTGCTAAAGCTTCATCAAACAAGGCAGGCTGCAATACACTATCACTACCTTGCTCTGGGGGCGCTAACACACTCAGCTGTGTACCTTCAGCTCTGGCCAGCTGACTTAACCCCTTACCAACTGGGTTACACATATAATAAATGGACTGCTCACACAAACTCTCACTGCATGGTGTAGACCCAGTTTGTTGCATCAGAGCAATATCAGGGCTGTCCTGGACAATCTCTGGCTCCAACACCTGGAGACCCCCAGAGATTTCCATGGACAACACTGTGGCTCTGCTTCTGGTTGCCAAGGGAGACATCCCCCTTTTCTCATTACTAAAGAACACATCACCATAAGTACATGTATCATCAGCATTCATAAACATAGCAGTTTCATAAGCTCTATCAGGTTCTCTTTTGTCATAACGCATGGCACCCTGCGTGCCACTCAGCACACCACCCTTCCTCTCCAAAGGAATTGTTTTTCCTACTAGGGCGGCTTCACAGTTGTCCTGGGAAACCACTTGCCTCACCACTGCAGGCTCCTTGGCGGTTTCCCTTGGCAACTCTGCAGCACCTGTCACTGTCACTAGGGAACATGGCACACCAACTGCTTTGGTTACCCCTAGCACATCTCTCCCAGCACTCTGCTGGATTACCTTAGGTGCACACAGAGTTCACATGTCCTTTTCAGTCCTTGACCTTGCTGCAAGCTGGGTTTTAACCTGTGTCTCCCCGCTGATCTGGGTAGCACACTGCAGCAAGTCCATTTTTACACCTGCGGATCTCCCCACCAAACACAATGCCACTTCACTGGGATCAGACCCACACATTGCAACAGTCTTACCATATCCTGTAGCAGGTAACTCTGGATTTCCAAAACCAAAGTCTACCGGTGACACTTCTCCCATCCTAGAGCATTGCTGGCGGCCCATGATACGATGGAACTCTCCTCTGAGAATTTCCTCTTTAAACTTGCAGTAGTCATCCTGGTCCCCATCCATCAAATGGTAAACCGACCGGTACTCTATCCGTAATAAGGTTTGAAGCAATTTTTGCCACCGGTTCCTAGGCCATTTTCTCTTTACAGCAACTTTTTCAAATCTTAGCAGGAAGTCCCCAACCTCCTCTGTAGGCAGCATGGGTTGCATATAGTCAGAGGCCTCGATCACAGCCCCTTGCACTGCATCCCAGTCTTTGCGATTCCGCTTGAACCATCCATTCACTGTCTCACGCATCACTGGGCCTTATGGACTGACCCTTCTAGGTGGAGACATCTTCTCAGGCCACGCTGAGCTCGCTTCCACAGGTAAACCACCTGTATGCAACACAGTCCATCAATTGAACTCCTGTGCAATGCAGTTCGCCTGGCTGCCACACACAGCTAGCAGCAGTTCACCGCAGAAAAAAAAATTGAGTTTTCATTCACAGGTACACCACCTGCAACACGCAATGCCTTTTGCCTGGCTGCACTTCCACACACAGCCAACAGTTCCTGACCTGAACTCACTGTGGAGCAAGGACCCGGATTCCACCGTCTTGTGCCCGCTGAATCTACCACTTGTGAGATGGGGGTTGTTTAGCTCAAGTGGTAGATGCGTTTTTTCAGCGATTCAAGCCAGTCAGGAACTATATTTAAGGGCATGGTAGCCCATTTTTATTAAAAAGGCAAAATAAAAGTCCAAACAAAGGTTTCCCATGCAGGGGTTCTTCTCCATTAAATACACAGAACAGAAAATGCTAGCCCACCTGGCTCTCTAGCAGTACTTCTGCACTTTATCCTGGTCAGCCAGACCACCGGACTCCTCAAAGTAGACGGCTTCCCTTTAGCGTCCACAGCTCTGCCTCTTCCGTTCACCAATGTTCTTGCTGTCACCTACAGCCTCTCTGACTCCTGAAGACCTCCTGTCTCTTGATGTGAAGCCGTCTCCAACTGGGAGCCATGAGGTCTTCCCATACATTCATTATAAGGGCTGTGCTCACCTGAGCACACACCCTGCTGGTAATCAGCAAAGTCTGGACACAGGGTTGGAGATCCCATCCCTCCCAAGACACCGTGGAATCTCCAAACTACAAAGCCCCTTTTCAGAATACCAAAACCTGGAGAAAGCTGCGAAAGCAGTCTTCTCCAGTCCACATCTACGCTCTGTAGTCTTGCACCTTGCAAATGTGCAGACCCTGTGTCCAGCAAACTGTCCATTTTACCGTGACAGTAGCTTCTACTGTCACACCATATACAGCCCAGGGTCAGTGCAGGCGGAGATTGTCAGCAGTGCCAAAATATTGGTCCTGGTAGTAGGCAGGTCCATGTGGTGTGGTCAGTTCATGCGACAGGCAGAGGCATGATGGCATAGGTCCTACAGGCAGCAGGCAGAAGTAGGGCCTCATTCAGGACTGAATGGGGAAAGGGGTAGAGGCTTCTCCCACCCAAATCTCTTTGAAGCCTCCGAGTCTCCAGACCCTAATCTAGGAATGAGAAAAACAAAAACAATTGTTTTCTTCATCCAGAAAAACAATTATGGAGCCCCTCACATATGTGAGACCCCTGTGTTATGAATCCCACTAGTCCACTGGCAGGGTACAAGATCAGTCCAAAAGGCAGGCAAAAAGCATGGTCAAACAGTCCAGGGTCAGTTCCAGATCAGGCAGAGGTATGTACAGAATCAGTAGGCAGAAGCATGGTCAAATAACAGTCCAGGGTCAGTTCCAGATCAGGCAGAGGTATAAACAGAATCGGTAGGCAGAAGCGTGGTCGAATAACAAGCCAGGGTCAGTTACAGAGAAAGCAGAGGCATAAGGGGTGTGGAGGTAAATGGCAGGAAGTGAACTAATAATTTAGTTTGGTATGGTAACGGCGGAAGCAGTCACCTATGCAGAGGCCTGGTTCTGAAGGACGTTGGGCACAATAATAAATGGTGTCTCTTCTCTCTCCTCCTTTGGTGTACACCCGGCATTTTTTTTTAAGTTTTTGGCCTGTTGGTCTGGGAGGGATTTTATCTGGAAAATGGCGCTCGGAGAGTCAGCTAATCACATCGGATCTAAAGTTTACTGGTATGCCGTTCGGGTATAAAAGGGCAGTGGTGATTTCCTCCTGGAAGAAAAGGAAGGATTTGGGTCTTTCAGTGGATTTACGATATATTACATAGGAGTTGTACATGGCCAAATGAAACAAATAAATGTAAACTTTTTTATACCACTGGTATGTTCGTCTTGTGGAAAGGTAGAGTTCAAGCATCTGGTCGTTGAAGTCGACACCCCCCATGAACTTATTGTATTTGTGGATGCATGTTGGTATTTGGATCCGGCCATTCCTCCTGGTGATCTCAACGAATGTACTGTATTGTTGTGGATGGAAGAAAGCACGTACACATCCCTTCTGTCCCTCCACTTCACAGCCAGAATTTCCTCATTGCGTAAACTCACCGTTTCCCCTCTTCTTAATTTTTTGTTGACCAGGCTTTGAGGAAAGCCCTTCCGGTTCATCCGTACGGTGCTGCATGCTGGAGTGTTCATTCTGTGAAGGTTTCGGAACAGGGGCAAAGTTGTATAAAAGTTGTCCACATACAAGTGGTAGCCTTTCTCCAGGAGTGGGTTTATGAGTTTCCAAACTACTTTCCCACTGGTTCCTATGTAGACTGGGCAATTAGGGGGGTGCAGGTGGGTGTCCTTCCCTTCATATACAATGAAGGCATATACATACCCTGTGGCTCGGTCGGACAATTTATAGAGCTTCACCCTATAGCGGGCCCTTTTGGTGGGAATAAATTGTTTTATGCCCAGCCTGCCAGAAAATTTGATACGGGGACTCATCCACGCATATATGTTGGTCTGGGGTAAACAACTGGGGGAAGATTTCAGAAAAATAATTTAGTAGCGGCCAAATTTTATAAAGCTTATCAAAATTTGGGTAATTTCGGGGAGGGCACTGGGTATTGTCATTGTAGTGTAGGAATCTCATAATCATGAGATATCTGGTCCTAGGCATTACTGAGGAAAAGATGGGCATGCGGTAGATGGTGGGTTGACCAATATGAACGCAATTGATTTTTTCCGTTTAGTCCCATGCAGAATGTGAGGCCCAAAAAAATTCTAAACTCCTCCACTGTAAGGGCTCTCCATTCGTAGGGACGGGCATAATAGGACGTTGGGTTGCTTGTTATGAACTGTTGGGCATAAAGGTTGCACTGGGCCACAATTGATGCAAGCATGTCCTCAGTAAAAATTTAATTGAAAAAGTCAATCGGGGCTAAGTTTTCTGTATCCACCTGGACTCCTGGCTGGGCAGTGAAAGGGGGAATGTTGGCTTCTCCTGAATTAGGAGGAAGCCACAAGGAGTACTGAAGGGAATAGGGAAGATTGGCATGGGACCTAACCCTTGTCCACCAGAGTAATTTCCATCCCTTCTCTCCTTCCTCTACCCCTTTTGGCCATTATGCCCGCTCTCCATCAGCCGCGATGTTCATTCGGAAAGGGGCGTTTCTTGCCATCTGGAGACACATTCCCGTGTGTTCGGCGCTGACACACGTGACCCCTCCTACCCGCGACGCACGGCATTCTGGGCAACGTAGTTTTTCGTTGCTAGCTTAAGTGCGGGACCACGCTACTGTATTGACGCCATTGCGCCCGCCTCTAGTCGATGACGTCAGACGTCGACTCGTTGGGGAGCATACATAGGCCGGCCCTTCAGTTTGGCTAAGTGTCTGAGACGAAGGGCCGCCCTAAGCATTGCTACATGCTTTTTTTCAAGTAAGTTTCATCTGCCCTATACATTTTTTGGTTTTCTTTCTCCTGACTTTTGCTAAGCATATTCGGATGCATTGCTCCTCTAGTTCTCTATCGGTCCTTTTGTCTTTCCCAAGACTAGTTTTTGATTTACCCCCTGTAACGGGAAGGCCCGGGGAACTCAGAATCGCTTAGAAAGTATGAGATACCCTTGCTTCAGCTTCCCCAATGTCTCTTATGTGTCAACCACCCTGTGTCTCTATTAGGGGCACAGGGTGAATGAAAACCCCAATATGGTCTATGATAGCCATATTCAATGCTGCACATACATTGTATCTAGATTGGATGTGTACTGTGAGGGGGGTTGTGTAATCATTGCTGTGAGGAATTAAGGTAATTTGCATTCTATTGTCTACTGTGGCTGGTAGGAATTAAGCCTATAATTATAGGTTTTGGAACCAGCAGCAGACAGGTTAATCACCTGCCTGCTTGTGTTGTAAATTAATCTAGGAGGGCGTCTGGAGACCCTTTCATTGTGAAAAGGGATAATTAAGTCTGTACTTGTGTGTATTGTAAAGACAGACTGGGAGAACACAAAGGTTATGCAAGTCATTTAAGATGCGTATTGAAGATTGTTATGTCTATTGTGTAAAGTCTGTTGTCTCCTAACAGACGTCAAAATAATGTGTTGAGTCTTGTAATGTGTGGGTGGAGCTGGGCCACTGTTCATGTTAAACTAATGTGTATTGGATGTATATAAAATTTACAATGTTTTTCTCAATAAAGGCAGTCTACTTGTGTGGAAGATACAGAGCGTGCGTCTCGTTCATCCAGAAGGATTAATGCCTATGGGAAAGGGTCGCCTGGCTGTGGAAGATTGGTTTTTGAATGTGTGTCCAGGAGAGGGGAAGATCTTATACGGTGTTAACCCCCTTTATATTTGGGGTGTTACACCCCCCTCTCTGTATTATTAAGAACAGCATTGTATTTATTTATAACATTTAAATAGTCCTTTTCCTGAGACAATGTCCTATTCAGACTCTGTTTTGAGTCTGTAGCTGTTACTTTTTGTCCTGTGCTTGATTCTTACCCCATATATACTTGATATTTATTTATTCATTTATTTATTTATTTTTCCTTTTCCTTTTTTTTCCCCATTTATTTTAATTATTTATTTGCATGTCTCTGCTTTGTCATTAGTCGGTATTAATGCATGACTGCGATTTGGGTACCCTTCACCCCATGTGTCTTTCACCTTGATTTTAAGTAAGTGCGGCTTTAATTGTTTGTAGCATAATTATCTTTTTAACATACCTAAATGGCATTTTCTCTATTCTTGCCTCCATTTTGATTGAGCTGTTCCCAGCCCCTTCCCTTATATTTTTTATTCATTTCCTCTATGTACATTTTTTATCTAGCCGGGCCTGTGTATGCCTCTTGTGGTTGCTCCCTAGCTCCCCTAGCGGGCTTTCGGGTGCCCCACGCTGGACTGTGATCTTTCACTGGGGGCCTTCCCGGCTGGGTATGTACTCATCTATGGGGAGGGCGGATGTTGTTTGAATACTGGCACGCTATGTTCTCTTGTGTATTAGGTTTATTATGTTTATTTTATTAATATGTGTTCCTAATTTGTTCATCTTTATATTTATATCTAGTACCATACAAGTCTCTTCTTGTACCCGTATGTCCCCCGATGAAGTGATAATGCGAAACATGTCGGGACATCACGTGTAACTCTGTACTGTATAAAACCAGCCTTACCTCATTTTATTGATCATCCAGCAATTTGTTTGTTGTTTCTAGTTAATAACCACCTGTGTGTGGTTCTTCATGCTCCTTTTAAAGTGAACTGAATTAAAAATACTTGAATTTTTTTACCTCTGGTGTATTTGAATTTCTTATTACTACTTACAGCACTGTGAAAATCCCCTTTCCTCCCCTTGTTACTATGTACTGAGGTGACACCCCACTGGTACGTGGCCTTGCTTGCCGAGGTACTGCGGTGCTGGTGGATGGCACTGCGGTGGTGGTGGATGGCACTGCGGTGCTGGTGGATGGCACTGCCTCCTCAGCAGAACGCCTTCGTCTGGCGGGCGGGCCCTCTTCCTCCTCCTCCTCCTCGGATGTCATTGATCCACTGCTTAGTATAGGCTTATAGTCAACGTCAGACTCATAATCTGAATTTGCAGAGGAATCCGAATCAGAGAGCTCCCCGTTGCTCCCGTCGGACGCAAGTATATCGTACGCCTCCTCTGCTGAAAATAATCTTTTAGCCATTGTTGGCGATGACAGATGGCACTAATACGTGACACTGACAGATGGCGCTAATACGTGACACTGATACGTAGCACTGATACGTGGCACTGATATGTGGCACTAGAAACGCTAATAAAAGATGGCACGTGGCACTGACAGGTTGCACTGATGAGATGGCACTGACAGGTTGCACTGATGGCAGATGGCACTGACAGGTGGCACTGATTGCAGATGGCACTGGCAGTTGGCACTGATGAGATGGCACTGACAGCAGATGGCACTGACAGATGGCACTGGCAGATGGGACTGGTGGCAGATGGGACTGGTGGCAGATGGGACTGGTGGCAGATGGGACTGGTGCCAGGTGGCACTGTCAGGTGGCACTGGCGGCAGATGGCACTGATGGCAGATGGCACTGACAGGTTGCACAGATGGCACTGATGGCAGATGGCACTGGCAGGTGGCACTGATGGCAGATGGCACTGACAGGTGGCACTGACAGATGGGACTGGTGGTAGATGGGACTGGTGGCAGGTGGCACTGGCAGGTGGCACTGGCGGGTGGCACTGGCAGCAGATGGCACTGGCAGGGACTGTGGGCACTGTGTTTTTGACGGTAATGTGTTTTTTTTTTCCAACTCACTTTTACTAGAAGCACAGATCTCTCTCCCTCCTCACATGCAGTCTCTGTGTGAGGAGGGAGAGCCGGCAATGAGAGATGATCTCATATGTTTACATCTGTGATTGGCCATTCAGCACGATCTGTGATTGGCTGTGTCCAAGGGACACGGCCAACACAGATTTTCCCCGATGCACGCTCGCGGGGGCGCGCGGGAAGGGAGTAAACAGGAGGACGTCCATTGACGTCCTCCCGGCAATTGAGCGCCGCAATGCAGGCGTCTTTTGAGCATTGCCTGGGCGCAAAGTGGTTAAGAACAAACCTACAGTCCCTGTCTGGTTTGCACCGCCTGTATACTGCTGTTCAGAGTATATAGGGCCTTTTTTTATTTTGGGTGCGGGGTTCCCTTTAATATCCATACAAGATCCAAAGGGGCTGGTAGTGGGGGGGGGGGGTACCCATGCCATTTTTTTTCAATGATTTTCATCCATATTGCCAGGACTAAACATTACATTAAAGCCGCAAGCAGTTTTAAATGACTTTTTTTCCTTTAGAAATTTCATTTTGTGCAGGTACAGTTCTAAACATGGGAAACACGTGCCACTTCACAGGCATACTTTAGACACCCCCCAGGTACGATATTTAAAGGAATATTTAACTTTTTTTTTCACTTTATGCATCATTAAAATCACTTCTTTTTGCATTGATACATGACCCCTGGGGCAGGACCCGGGTTCCCAAACCCTTTTTAGGACAATAACTTGCATATTAGCCATTATAATTAGCACTTTTGATTTCGAACGTTCACGTCCATTGTATTTAATAGGGTTCTAAAGTTTGCGCAAACTTTCGGTCCGTTCGCAGGTTTTGGTGCGAACCGAACAGGGGGGTGTTCGACTCATCCCTACTCCTGGTTAATCCCCTGCCACAGGATTGTTAGCCATTAGTCAGTTAGTTAGGTCAGCTGCAAAGTACCTGAACCTTTAAGCCATCCGGCAGTACTGTGAGGTAGGTTACTTGGGTGCATCCAACAAACGAGTCACCAGGCCCTTCCTGAGATACCAGCCATCAGCTCGGTCCTCTCCAGCAAAGTCCTCCCCTGGAATATTCTTCGCTTGAGTGACTTCTTCCCACAGGACAGACAGCACAGGATCACCTTTCGTTAAGTAGGCCCCAGACAGGCTTCTGGGCCTACTTGCAGCAAACACATCAGCATAGCCTCCGGCCTGGAGGGCCATGAGGCAAGACGAACCCCGAAGCACATGGCACTGCCCCTTAAATATCCTTCCCCCAGCATGCCCAGCTACAAAGAAGCTCCTGATTGGGCTGTTTTCTGGGAGAAAGAATATCCAATACACTTCAGCTGGCTGTATTTTTCACACCGGCCTGTGACAACAATGACACCTACTGGCAACAGTGGGAAATGCGCACATACAGCCGAAGCTGGAAGAGAAACCAACAATTTTACATAATCAACTCTGAGCGATTTACAGCTCAGATAACCCCTAAATTTACACATAGCGCATACTTGAAAAGTAGCAGGGCGCTACACATGTATGGTCCCAAATACCACTGTATCAGGATCTTAGATCTTCTCTCTTAGACTATGTAGGCAATTATCGTTTAAGGAGCAGGGCCGCTGCATACTTAACCGATGACGTTTCAGCAGTCAGTGGGATTTCCCTTCCCACAGTGGCCCTGCCCCCTTCCGTGCCTGCCTCACCCCCCTCAGTGCTGGCCCCACCCCTCCCCCTTAGCTCCATTTGTTGTGTCCTCGGGGCGATGTGCTTCTCCTCCTCGGGTGGCTGTGGGGTGACTGATCTGCCTGGTGAGTAGTGTGTCCTGCACTGAGCCAGACTTTGCTTTCCCCCACCTCTGATGACATTCCCTAAGTGTCTCAGCTGCTGCAGAACTTCTTGGAGGGCAGTTCTGCTGGGTGTTGTAGTGCAGGGCAGTGATTGGCAGCTGTGGGGTTCCCAAATACCCCCCTTCCCCTCCCCCAACCCTTCCTGCATATACAAACAATAACCCACCTCTCTATCCTAAACAATAAGCCCCCTCCCCACCTCTCTACCTTAACCACTTCAGCCCCGGAAGAATTTTAACCCCTTCCTTACCAGAGCACTTTTTGCGATTCAGCACTGTGTCACTTTAACTGACAATTGCGCGGTCGTGCGACGTGGCTCCCAAACAAAATTGATGTCCTTTTTTTCCCCACAAATAGAGCTTTATTTTGGTGGTATTTGATCACCTCTGCGGTTTTTATTTTTTGCACTATTAACAAAAATAGAGCGACAATTTTGAAAAAAATGCAATATTTTTAACTTTTTGCTATAATAAATATCCCCCAAAAATCTATAAAAAAATTTTTTTTCCACAGTTTAGGTCGATACGTATTCTTCTACATATTTTTGGTAAAAAAAATTTGCAATAAGCGTATATTGATTGGTTTGCACAAAAGTTATAGCGTCTACAAAATAGGGGATAGATTTATTGCATTTTTGTTTATTTTTATTTTTTTACTAGTAATGGCGGCGATCTGCAATTTTTATTGTGACCGTGACATTGCGACGGACATATCGGACACTTTTGACCCATTTTTGGGACCATTCACATTTATACAGCGATTTGTGCTATAAAACTGCACTGATTACTGTGTAAATGTGACTGGCAGGGAAGGGGTTAACACTAGGGGGCGCTGAAGGGGTTAAGTATGTTCCCTAGGGAGTGATTCTAACTGTAGGGGGAGGGGACTCACAAGGAGAGGAGACCGATGTGTGTTCCTCTGTACTGGGAACACACATCGGTCTCCTCACCACTGACAGGTTATGGATCTGTGTGTCCGGCGGACATCGCGGCCGCTGGACACGCGCACCGGGTCCCGAGCGATGCCGCGCCCCCTAGACGGCCGGGAAGCCCAGGACGTCATATGACGTCCACCCAGAATGGGAGATCCCATCTGTGGACGTCATATGACTATGGGCGGGTAGGGAAGTGGTTAAACCATAACCCCCCACCCTAAACAATTGCCCCCCTCCCCACCTCTCCACCCTTAACAATAACCCCCACCCCACCTCTCCACCTTAAACAATAACCCCCTCTCCACCCTAAACAATAACCCCCTCCCCGCCTCTCCACCCTAAAAAATAACCTCCCTCCCCGTCTCTCCACCCTAAAGAATTAACCCCCTATCCTGGTCAGTTTAGCCGTGGTCTGAGGGTCCAGCTGTAAAAGGGAGCCCGCCAGTAGTGGCGTAGCGTGAAGGGCGCCAAATAATTACTGTGCCGAGTCTGCCGACAGTGCCGTCCCAAGTGTGCTGTGTGTTGCGGCCATGTTGTTCATCCCTTGTAATAGCAGTAATATTGATCAAAAAAAAGTTAAAGGTACAATGTAAAAAAAAAACAATTTTAATACTTTTTTTTTTTTATGTAAAAATAGGTATAGGTAATTGGTATCAGTGAGTACTTGAGGACAAGTAACGATACTCGTACTCGGTCTTAAAAAAAACTGGTATCAGTGCAATACTAAACTTGTGTAATTAATTTTTGGAAGTTTTTTTTTCAGAGAACTGATTATTCCATTCTTTTTCCCAAGTGGTAATATAATAGGGTGTTGTGAAATAGACTTGGTTCACAATTATGGCATAAACATATGAAAACATTCGGTTTTCAGATGGAATAGTGTCATTGAACCATATCCCAGGCTGCGTATAGTGAGGGAAAAACAGATTTGATCCCCTGCTGATTTTGTACGTTTGCCCACTGACAAAGAAATAATCAGTCTATAATTTTAATGGTAGGTTTATTTTTTATTTTTATTTTTAAATCAAATCATCTTTTTATTGTTTTTTTTTTTACATACAAACAACAAAAACATCAAATACAACATACAACCCATGCTCGCATTGAGAGGAAAAAAAAAAAAAAAAAAACACAAATTGCATCCCCCTTACCCCTAGCTCCCATTATCTCCCCCCTCTCCCAACTCTACTCTCCCTGTCTCCCCCTTGTTTTTTGCTACTCTCTGTCACCTACTCTGTCGAGGCGCTGACTGGGGTTTCCTGGGGGTCGCTCTGTCCCGGTGGGGGTCCATGGGGCTCTGCATGGAACTGTGGGTTGTGTTTTGTGACATTTTGGGCCTTGTGCGGCGCCATGTTTTTAATGTGTTTTTCTGTTACATTCAGAACCGCATTGGCGGCCATCTTGCCGTAGCCTCGCTATGGCACACTTGTATTGCGGCGGCCATTTTCTTGAAGCCGCGCACGCTTTTTGTGCTAGTTTGGCCTCTATCGCTGCCTGGAACGGCGCGATTCTCCTCACAGTCCCCTCACTGTTCACTCGCGCTGGGAGCGCAGCACAGGCAGCGGAACCGAGCGGTCCTGCCTGGGTTGGTGAGTCCCCTGGGTAACCCCCCACAGTCAGCGCAGCCGGAGGGTGGGCTTTTTTTCACTTATATTGGCAAAAGTCTCAGATTGTGGTGGTGTTATGGAGTCAGTGTCACCTGCTTCCCCCTTCTTGTCAGAGGCAACAGGCACTGCTCCTGCGGTCCCTATGGACCAGTTGTCAGCAGTCCTGGAATCGTTTGTTGCCAGGATAGAAGCGGCGTGCGAGTGCAGGGGAGCTAAAAAGCGCCCTCTCCCCACACCATCTTCAGGGGAGTGCTCTGATTCAGATATGGGCCTTGCTGAGGCACAGGACCCTAGCTCTGAATTTTTGGATATGTTTGACCAGGACATTCCTTGTGAGGAAGACCCCTTATCTGGGTCAGTGCATGACAGGTCGCTTGTTAGTGAACTCATTGATGTTGTGAGGGACACTCTCAAGCTGGATGCTGCGGCTAAAGAACCTCTGGTGGAGGCTGTCTCCTTTGGTTAATTTAAAGCGCATTCTTCTAAAAAGGTTTTTCCTTACACACCTTTCTTTGACAAATTCATAGACCAGGTATGGGATAAACCGCAGAAGACTTTCGTGGTCTCGTAGCGTCTGTCTGTTAGGTACCCTTTTGAGGAGAGCCTGCTTAAGAAATGGACCTCTCCTCCGGTGGTCGACCCCCCCGGTCGCCCGGTTGAATAAAGCCACGACTCTCCCGGTTGAGGGGACTCCTGCCTTTAAGGACCCCACTGATAGGAGGTCGGAAGTGGTGAGCAGAGCCATGTTCACCATGCTGGGATCCGCGCTACGTCCCATTGTAGCGGCGACCCTGGTGTCTCAGACACTCACAGAATGGGCAAAGATTTTGCACCAGACTGTGCAGGAGCATAATCTTCCACCGGAATGCATTGCACTGGCAGACCAAATGATACAGGGTCTGGTGTATGTGTGCGATGCCACTATGAATGCTGCCCCCCTGATTTCTAGGGCCTCAGTGTCGGAGGTGGTATTGCGTCGCCTGATATGGTTGAAATGCTGGTCTGCTGACCTGGCCTCTAAGAAGCTCCTGACGGACTTGCCTTTTAAAGGCGGAAGACTGTTTGGTGCTGCCCTGGATGACATTATTAAAAATCTCACGGGTGGTAAGAGCACCCTGCTTCTTCAGCCTACTAAGGGAAAGGAGCCGCACCGAAAACCGGGCCCTTCTTTTCCCGCACAAAAGAGGTTTTTTCGTCAGTCAGAGCCCACAGGAAAATTCTCCAGAACTGACAAGGTTGCGGTTGGAGGACAGAAGCATCCCTGGGTGCGTAAGCCGAGCAAGCCGGCGCCCAAGCCCGCCACCGCATGAAGTCTTGCCCCCGCCCGACTTTGGGGTGGGGGGACGCCTTTGCAGGTTCACAGATCGGTGGACCTCCCGGATCTCCGACCGGTGGGTATGCGAGGTGGTCTCCTCGGGGTACAGGATAGAGTTCCTTTCCTGGCCACCAAACAGATTTTTTTCCCTCAAATCTCCCTCTCCTTCCAGCGCGTCGGGCTGCCCTATTGGGGGCAGTGCAGGACTTACTGTGGTGCGGGGTGATTCTGCCAGTACCGTCGAAGGAGAGGTTTCAGGGATTTTATTCAAATCTGTTTGTGGTCCCAAAGAAGGACGGAGTCCGTCCAATCCTGGACCTCAAGGCTCTGAATGCCTTTGTGAAGGTTCAAAAATTCCGCATGGAATCCATTCGCTCGGTGATTGCTGCGCTCCACCCAGGGGAATTTCTGGCATCCTTGGACATCAAGGACCCCTACTTGCATGTCCCAATCTGTCCCAATTTGGACTCCGGACGAATCCCATCTGCCGATCAATGTCCTGGAACTCCGGGCAATCAGACTGTGTCTCCTCTCATGGTCGAAGAGACTGCAGGGGCACTCGGTCAGGATCCAGTCGGACAAAGCCACAGCGGTGGCTTATGTCAACCATCAGGGGGGAACTCGGAGCTCCGCTGCGGCATCCGAGGTCGCTCACATCCTAAGATGGGCGGAAAGAAGCGTACCGGCACTGTCGGCCGTTTACATTCCAGGGGTAGACATCTGGCAGGCGGACTATCTGAGCCGCCAGATGTTGGACCAGGGGGAATGGTCCTTACATCCGGAGGTGTTTCCACTCCTTTGCCAGCGGTGGGGCACGCCGGATGTGGACCTGCTGGCCTCTCGTCTCAATCGCAAGGTGTCGAGATTCGTGGCCAGGACCAGGGATTCCTGGGCAGAGGAGTCAGACACGTTGGTGGCCCCGTGGGGTCGGTATCGGCTGATTTATGCTTATCCTCCGCTGCAGTTGCTTCCTCGCTTGCTTCGCAGGTTAGAGGCCGAGGGGATTCCGGTGATCCTCATCGCTCCAGATTGGCCTCGACGTCCTTGGTACGCAGATCTTGTGCGCCTCGTGGCGGACGTTCCTTGGCGACTGCCAATGAGGGAGGACCTTCTGTCTCAAGGTCCCATTCTTCGTCCTGCTTTACAGTCGCTGGCTTTAACGGCATGGCTATTGAAAGCCAGGTGTTGAGGGACCGAGGTCTCTCGGATTCTGTAATCTCGACCATGCTGAGGGCACGGAAGTCTTCTTCCAGGAAGATATACCACCCTACCTGGAGGGCCTACATGGCTATGTGCGAGGTGCTGGATTGGCGTCCACGGACGTATTCCGTTCCCAGGATCCTGCTGTTCTTACAGCGTGGTGTGACCCAAAAGCTTGCCTTAAGCACCATCAAGGGTCAGATTTCGGCCTTGGTGGTCTTCTTTCAGTGGCCGCTAGCGGGCCATTCTTTGATTGTCACCTTTGTGCAGGGGGTCAGCCATGTGCTCCCCCCTAATAAACCACCTCTTCCTCCTTGGGATCTGAATTTGGTGCTCTCGGTTCTTTAAGAACCTTCGTTTGAAAATATCAGAGATATTTCTCTCTTAACTTTATCCTAGAAGGTGGCTTTTTTAGTTGCAATTACTTCTGTCAGACGGGTGTCTGAATTGGCGGCCTTGTCTTGCAAACCGCCATACTTGGTCCTTGATAAGGATAAGGCGGTGCTCCGCCCACAGCCTTCTTTTATCCCAAAGGTGGTCTCGGCCTTCCATCTTAATGAGGACATTGTTCTTCCATCCCTGTGTCCTCGTCCATCGCATCCCAGAGAGATTGCGTTTCACACAATAGACGTGGTACGTGCTTTGCTAGTGTACCTGTCCGCTACGGCTTCTTTTCGGAAGTCTGACTCGCTGTTTGTGTCTGTGTCTGGTCCAAAACAGGGCCAGGCAGTCTCGGCTTCCACCATTTCTCGGTGGATCAGACAGACTGTCATACAGGCCTATGCCCTTAAGGAGCGGGTGCCTCCCTTTCCGGTTACGGCACATTCAACCAGGGCAATTGGTGCTTCCTGGGCTTTCCGACATCAAGCGTCTGTTTTACAAGTGTGCAAGGTGGCGACCTGGTCGTCCGTTCATACCTTTTCAAAGTTTTATAAGGTTGATGTGGCTGCATCTTCTGATGCTTCCTTCGGCCGCAAGGTTTTGCAGGCGGCTGTTTAAAGTTGCAACTCCTCCGTTGAGGAGCTCTGCTTGTGTGGGGTGAAGTTTTTTTTTTTTCCTTGATCCTGTTCCCACCCCTCTTCTTTGACACTGCTTTGGGACGTCCCACTTGTCAATATTGAAGAGGCTGTGTCCGTCCATGGACGGTAAGAGAAAATAGGATTTTTGTACTAACCGTAAAATCCATTTCTCTTATCGTCCATGGACTGACACAGCTCTAATATTGAAACACGTGGGTATATGTCCCTGCTCGCAGGAGAAGATCTAGGCAGAATGTTAGATGTTAGAAACATACATTCTAGAAAAAAACAGAGCTGAACAGCCCCGCCCAGGGGGGGCGGTCCCTGCAAACATAACCCTCCTACCTGTAGCTAGCAGCCTCAGTTTTTTTCTGCCTAGCAGAAGTAGAAGACGTGGCTCTCTCAGGAGCCAGTCTCCTGGAAGATTTAATTTTTATTCCTTTGGGAATTTTATTATTTTATTTTTGAGACCTTCAATCAACTGTCGGCTGGGCAACAGGTTGGGTACACTGGTATCCTCGTCTTCCCTGTCTGATCATCGAGCATGCTGATCCTCGCCTTGTGTGCGTGAAACTCAGTTCACGACATGCCCCATGACTCCAGGGGTGGCCCGGGTGGCTTTTATGCTCCCGCGGTCCTCACAAGATTGAACAGTACCTGCTGTATCTTTTGCGGTGGATCGGGCCGACAGCTACTCAGTACTACTCTGTGATAGGTCTGTCTGAAACAAGCCAGTGGGTCCCTATGGGACGGGTAAGTTGTCTCTCCTGCTTCAGGTGAGTACATGCTGGCTGTGTTTCTCCGTCTGGGGGGTTTCTCCCTGTCTCCCCCCTGTTATGCTGCTCTCTGCACCCTGTACTGGCGCTATGCTGTGTGGGGGTACTTGGGGGTCACTCTGGCCTGGCGGGGGGCGCTCATGGCTGTGAGGTGTGAGTGTTTGGAGAAGCCACTTGCTGGCATGGCTATTACTGTTTAAGCTGCGCTTGGCGGCCATCTTGCCGCGGATCAATGCCGCTGATTACACGCGGCCGGCGGCCATTTTCTTGAAGCCGCGGCGCTTTCACTTTCGGTTTTGGCCTCTATCGTGAATCTCCTCACATGCTCCTCAGACTTCACTTGCACTGGCAGCGCGGTGACATACAGCAGAGCTGAGCGGTCCTTACAAGGGTTGGTGAGTCCTCTAGGTATCCCCTCCTCAGCCTCAGCACAGCCAGTGGGTGGACTGTATTATTCACTTTATAGTGTATAAGGTCTCAGAGGGTGGCAAATATGGAGTCTGGTTCACCTGCTTCCCCACTCTTGTCAGAAGCAACTGGCAGTGCTCCAGCACCTGCGGTCCCTATGGGACCAGTTGTTCGTTAGTCCTGGAAAAATTTCTTGGCAGGATGGAAGCGGTGTGCGAGCACAAGGGAGCTATATAGTGCCCTCTCCCCAAACAATCTCACACCTGGGGAGTGCTCTGATTCAGATATGGGCCTAGCTGCTGCTGCTCAGGACCCTAGCTCTGAATATTTTAATGTTTTTGAACAGGACATTCCTTGTGAGGAAGACTCCAGTTCTGAGTCAGTAAATGACAGGGCGCTTGTAAGTGAACTCATTGATGCTGTGAGGAACACTCTCAAGCTGGATGCTGTGGCTGGGGTACCTCAGGCGGACACTTTCTCCTTTGGTTCTTTTCAAGCTTTTCTTTTACACAGCTTCCTCACTGTTTTCTCACACGCTGCATCGAGAGCAGCATGGATGATACAGTGGTACACAGTCCCCCCCTCCCCTGGTCGGTGCAGCATGGTGGGGGGACACTTTATTCATTTATTTCTATAGTCCCTGTGAGCCTTCTGTGTGATGTCTCTGAGGCAACAACAGGGTCTCTGCACCTGTGGTTTCCCACCATTTCCTGGGGAACGCTCTGAGCTCTGGCAGGACCACGGTCTGCGGTGTCAGAGGTTACCTTTTACCTGCATGCTGCTTCGGCAGCACATTTAAGCAGGTTGGAATGATACAGAGAAGATTATGCGCCTCAGCGCCATAATTAAAACTGTTATTGATCTCTGTGTCTGTGTGGGTTTCCTCCCATGTTCCAATGCTGTGTCTTCAGTGCCATACACGACTCTAAATACATTCACAGTATATGTATGTATTATACTCTCTGGGCCGGCGTAGGTGTCCTCCGGGTGCTCCGGTGTCCTCTCGCGCTCTCACGGTATGTGCGCTTCGGCTCTCTGCGCAGTATAAACATGTTCAATATGTTTATTGCACATGCTATAAATACTTACAGTATGTGTATGCTGTCTGCGTGGGTTTCCCCCGGGTACTCTGGTTTCCTAGCACGCTCCAAGGGTAATGCACAGCATAACCATGTGCAATATGTTTATTCACATGCTATCATTCCTACACAGTATCTGTGTGCTGTCTGGCGTGGGTTTCTTCCGGGTGTTCCGGTTTCCTCCTTCGCTCTGACATGCTAACATGCCTACACGGTTGTGTACGCAGTCTGCGTGGCTGGTTTCCGCCTACGCCCCAATGATGTGCGCGCCTTCATTGCTGGCACAGTATAAACGAGTTTAATATGTTTATCCACACATACTAAACTACATACGCCGTATGCGGTTGTACTATGCTCTTTGGGGCTGAGGGGGTTTCTTCCCACGCTCTAATTGCGCGTTTTGACGAAATACACAGTATAAACTATGTGTTTGTACAATCAGCATTTCTCAATGGAGCAGAAGCCTTGGCTTGGACTGTGTTCGCCATGCTGAGTTTAGCGTTACGCCCGGTAGTGGCTGCGTCTCTGGCGTTCCTGAAGCTCAATGACTGGGCAAAAGCCTCTGCTTCATCTATCAGTTGACCAGCAGGTGCACTGCAACTGCTTTAGCCTCTAGGGGCGCCACCTGTAGAGGCTGAGTTACTGGTCCTCTGACCGAGTTTCTAGGGAAGCTCTGTCAGGTTGCCTTTCTTGGCCAACAATTGAGGCACCCCGTAAGCCGGGGCCTCCCTTCTCCGATACATTGCGGGGTCCCCTTGGGTTTATCATACCCATCCCGCTGCAGGACGGTCCTGTCGACCGTGTGCATTCCAGGGGAAGGATCCTTACGTCCGGAGGTGTTTTCACCTCCTTTACCGGAGGTGGGGCACCGGATGTGGACCTTTTGGCCTCTCGACTCACTCGCAAGATGTAGAGATTCGTGGCCAGGTCCAGGGATCCCTGGGCAGACGCGTCAGATGCGTTGGTGGCCCGTGGGGGCAGTATCGCCTGATGTATGCTTACCCTCCGCTACTGTTGTTGCCTTGCCTGCTTCGAAGAGTAGTGGTCGAGGCCATTCCGGTGATCCTCATTGCTCTGGGACGGCGACATTGGTACGCCAATCTAGTTTGGCTATTCGCAGACGTTCCTTGGTGACTGTCTATTTGGGTGGACCTTCTGTCTCCTGGTCCCATACCTCATCCTGCTTTGCAGTCCTTGGCTTTGGCACGGCTGTTAAAGCCAGGTGCTGAGGGACCGAGGTCTCTCGGATTCGGTCATCTCATCAATGTTGTGGCACGGACATCTTCCTCCAGAAAGATCTATCACCGTACCTGGAAGGCTTACATCGCTATGTGCGAGGAGCTTGATGGTGTCCACGGACGTATTCCGTTCCCAAGATTTTGCTGGTCTTACAGCGTGGTGTGACCCAAAAGCAGGCCTTGCATACCATTGAGGGTCGGATTTCGATTATCTTTTTCAACGACCGCTAGCGGGCCATTCCTTGATTAGCACTCTTGTGCAGGGGGTTCGCCATGTGATCCCCCCTGTCAAGCCTCCTCCCCCTCCTTGGGATCTGAATTTGGTGCTCTCGGTTCTCCAAGAACATCCCTTTGAAAATATCAGGGAGATTCCTCTCTTAAACCTTGTCCCAGAAGGTGGCTTTCTTAGTGGCCATTACTTCTGTTCGACGGGTGTCTGATTTGGCGGCCTTGTCCCGCAAGTCGCCTTACTTGGTCCTTCATAAGGATAAGGCGGTGTTGCGCCCACGACAGTCTTTCCTTTGAAAGGTGGTCTCGGCCTTTCACCTTAATGAGGACATTGTTCTTCCGTCCTTGTGTCCTCACCCCTTGTGTCTCATCCCTGAGAGTTTGCGCTTCAAACATTGGATGTGGTACGAGCCTTACGGGTGTACCTGTCTGCTACTGTTTCCATTCGGAAGTCTAACTCACTGTTTGTGTCTGTCTATGGTCCAAAACAGGGCCAAGCGGTGTCATCTGCCACCTTTTCTAGGTGGATCAGACAGACCCTTATACAGGGCTATGCCCTTAAGGGGCGGGCGCCTCCCTTTCCGGTTACGGCGCATTCCACCAGGGCAATTGGTGCTTCCTGGGCTTTCCGACATCAAGCGTCGGTTGCACATATGTGCAAGGCGGCGACCTGGTCGTCCTTTCGTACCTTTTCTAAGTTCTATAAGGTTGATGTGGCTGCATCTTCGGATGCTTCCTTCGGCCGCAAGGGTTGCAGGCCGCTGTTTAAATTTGCAACTCCTCCGTTGAGTTCTGCTTGTTTGGAGTGGAGTTTGGTTTTTCCTTTACTACTGCTCCCACCCTTTTCTGATACTGCTTTGGGACGTCCCACGTGTTTCAGTATTAGAGCTGTGTCAGTCCATGGACGATAAGAGAAAATTGGATTTTTGTACTCACCGTAAAATCCTTTTCTCTGACGTCCATGGACTGACACAGCACCCACCCTTCTTTAAGGTTTGTACTGCTTTGTTACGAACTGAGGCTGCTAGCTGCAGGTAGGAGGGTTATGTCTGGAGGGACCGCCCCCCCCTGTCGGGATTCCTGACTGACTTTTTCCCGTCGGAAATCCCGGCCGTGTGTACGAGGCATAAGAGATTTTTACCTTTTCAAAATCTTGAGCACGTTTGGGGAAGGGGCACATTGTGGAAATATTACTAGAGGCAGCTTTAAGAATCAAATAGTGGTTCTCCTTAAAATGTTTAGAAAGAGCACCAGCAAACCCATCAGGGCCTGGGCTCTTCCCTGCAGGTAGGGCTGAAAGGGCATCTTTCTTTTTCGTACATCACGGGACACAGAGCGACTTAGTCATTACTAATGGGTTATATAGATTACCTTCAGGTGTTGGCACTGGCCAATTCCAAACCGGAAGTACCCTCCCCTATATAAGCCCCTCCCACCCGGGAGCACCTCAGTTTTTTGCCAGTGTCTAAGGTGTTGGCCAAAGAGTAACATGTGTTTTCACTGGGCTTGCGTACAGGTTCTTTTGGGCCTTAGTAAGCTGTTCCGGATCCCACCAAAAAAGCTTCATAGCTAAACGGTCGGTACCCGGGCCTTGCAGCAGAAGAGCAAGGTTTTGCCTGTAATGCCTCTCTTAGGAGGGCTGGACCCTGGGATCCAGAGCTCTGGTCATACCCACGACCAAGATGTTGTCTGTGCAGGGTGCTATACAGGTCCAGGGGAGTGGAATCCTTGGGAACCCGGTCCCTGAAGGTTTAATTACAATGCCTGCCGTGATAGGTGAAGTTTGGACTTCTGTGGACCAAACAAAGTCCTGCGGCGGGGATCAGGTAAGTGGGGGCCCCCAGGAACTTGGTTCTATTGGGGGACCCCCAAGCCTAATTTGTCTTTCTGTCTGTTACCTAACGGTATTCCCGCTAAATATCTGTGTTTGCTTGTAACTACTGAAAATGTAAAATTTTAATAGTAGTCAAGAAAAAAAAAAAAAAAGGGGGACCGCGGTACCTGTGTTAAACCACTAGAGGCCGCTGTAGTCCATTTTTCTTGTCATGTGGATCTTTGGTTTTCTCAAGTCAAAAGATCCAGGCAGCTGGTAAGTTTCTCTGTGGGAATCCACTTCCTCTGCCCTGTTGCTGCGCTCATCCACCGCACAGGCCCTCCGGCAAAAAGGGCCCTGGCTCCTAGTCCCCTGTTTGATTTCGAAAAGGGCGCCAATGGCGCACGGGCGCGCGCGCGTGCACGCGCCTCCTATGAAAAAAAAGGGGCGGGGCGGGTGGATGACGCTCGATGCGCGCCGCGGCGCTTCTGCGCATGTGCGGGCGTCCCAGCATAGTTAAAAGACACAGTACAAGTGTCAGCTGGATGTAAACAGAGCTAGCAACAAACAGTGGCACACAGAGGCGGTTGATGCAGGCATCCCCATAGAAAGGCACTTTAGTGGACACCAGCTGGTATATAGCAGCACCTGTGTTAGACTATTACCAGCAAAATTGGTGTATGACGACGGGAATACCTCAGCTTTGTGCTTAAAGGATATGTCGTCCAGACGCTCCGGAAATAGATCTTCCAGGAAGCCAAAGGGGTCTCCATCGGGCTCTGAGGATATTGGGCATGCTTGTACTGCACCAATCTCCCCTGAGAATTCAGAGGTCAGTAGCCGTAGAAACCCCGCAGGAATGCCTGGTGCTGCGGCTGTCCCCAGTCCACCTGCTCCTGTATATATAACAGAGGAGGTTTTATCCTCAACTCTGGGAGGATTGGAAGAGAGATTAACAGCATTGATCGCTGCTTCCCTGTCTCAGGAAAAGCGCGTCCGATCTCCGTCTCCTCCTTCAGAGTGCCTGTTAGTGGAGGAACAGCCCCACACAGAGATCGACCTACCTGAAGGGGATCAGGATGAGGTTGATTCAGTTATGGAGGAATCAACAGTGGAAGAACCTTTCTCAGCATCTCAGGCTGAAAGATTATGGGTTCAGTCTCTGACTAATATGGTCCGATCAGCATTTAAAATGCCTCTGGCGGAACCACCATCCACTACGGTTTCCTCGCTGGGGTCGCTAAAAGCTCCCCAGGCTGTCTGTTCCTTCCCAATCCACCCTTTATTAGAAGGGCTTATTTACCAGGATTGGGAGCATCCTGATAAAATATTTGCTCCCCCCAAGAGATTTCCTGTGATCTATCCCATGGAGGATAAGTTCATAAAAAAATGGAGGGGTCCCTACAGTGGACGCAGCCATCTCTTCTGTTAACAAATCACTGACATGTCCAGTAGATAATGTTCCAATGTTCAAAGACCCAATAGATAAAAAATTGGAGTCTTTACTAAAATCTGCTTTCTCTACAGCAAGCATGGTGACACAACCTGCGGTAGCAGCGATTGGAGTCTGCCAAGCAGTGAAAGATCAGTTGAAACAAGTCTTAAGGGACTTACCAGATCAGCAGGCTCTTGCCCTAGCTGACCTGCCTAGAGCCTTGTGTTTTGCGGTGGACGCCATAAAGGATACAATCCAACAGGCCTCCCGCTTTACGCTGTCTATAGTACATATGCGTAGGCTTCTGTGGCTCAAAAACTGGTCTGCTGAAGCTCCCTGTAAAAAACTGCTGGTTAGCTTCCCATTTCATGGAGAACGCTTATTTGGAGAAGATCTGGACAAATATATCCAGAAAATTTCTGCCGGTAAAAGTTCACTCTTACCGGTTAAGAACAAGGGTAGAAGTCCTTCTTTTAAGAGGCCTACTTCTCCAGTCCCTGGCACATCGGCTGTGAAACAGTTCCGACGGCCTCCGCGGTCAAATCCAGGGGGCAGAAATCAGGGACAATCACAGGGTAACAAGAAACCCTGGGTCAAGAGAGGTACAAAACCTCCCCCTAAGTCATGAAGGGTTGCCCCCACTCAGTCGGGTGAGGGGAAGACTTCAGTTGTTCACAGAGACCTGGCGGGACACCATCAGAGATGGGTGATCTCCGCAGTAAGTCTGGGATACAGGCTGGAGTTAAAAGACATTCCTCCTGCCCATTTTATAAGGTCAAACGTGCCAAGCGATCCCCAGAAGAGTGGATCCCTCCTTCTGGCACTAGAGCAACTATTGCCCCAAGGGTAATCATGAAGGTTCCCTTGGAAGAAAACGGGTTCGGGTTTTACTCGAACCTTGTCACAGTCCCCAAACCAAATGGGGACATGAGACCCATATTAAATATAAAAGGGCTAAACAAGTTCCTACATATCAGGACTTTTTCGGATGGAGTCGATCCGATCGGTGGCCACCGCCCTACAAGGGCAGGAATGGTTAGCCTCGATCGACATAAGGGATGCTTATTTGCATATTCCCATCTGTCCGGCCCACCAGAAATTTCTACGCCTTGCAGTAGAAGGGCGCCATTTTCAGTTCAGAGCCTTACCTCTCGGTCTGGCCACGGCACCACGAGTGTTCACAAAAATTCTGGCCCTACGATTGGCCAAACTAGGAACACAAGGTGTAACGATAATGGCATATCTAGACGACTTGTTGCTGATAGACCACTCAGTGAAAAAAACTAGAAGTGGTCGTTCACAAGATAATCAAGTATCTGGAATCTCACGGTTGCATTATCAACCGAGACAAGTCAGCCCTAAAACCAGTCAAAAGCCTGGAATACTTGGGGGCTAAGACTGGATTCAAATCAGAGAAAGATTTTTTTTTACCTCCAGAGAAGGTGTCGTCTTTGAAAGATTTGACCCACTTAGTGGGTACAAAAAAGAAAAACCATCCATGCGCCTGTGTATAAGGCTGCTGGGAAAAATGGTGGCTTCATTTGAAGCGGTACCCTACGGTCAATTCCATTCAAGGAATTTGCAAATGGCCATACTGTCAGCCTGGAACAAAAAAGTTCAGGCTTTAGACTTACCAATGTCCCTGTCCCCTTCCGTTCGCAAGAGCCTCCATTGGTGGTTGGTGCCCCAGAATCTGGAAAAAGGGAAACCCTTCAGTCCGGTTTCTTGGAAGGTAGTCACTACAGATGCCAGCCTCATAGGCTGGGGGGCAGTACTGGAGCAATGGTCTCTCCAGGGCAAGTGGTCAGAAGCAGAAAAGGCCCTGCCCATCAATCTCTTAGAGATACGAGCAGCCCGGTATGCCCTAGTAGCATGGACATCCAAACTCCAAGGGTCCCCTGTCAGAATTCAATCAGACAATGCCACAGCAGTGGCATATATCAATCACCAGGGTGGCACCAGGAGTCGTGCAGCCCAGAGGGAAGCAAATTGCATCCTGGAGTGGGCAGAAAAATATGTCCCAGCCATATCCGCGGTTTTCATCCCAGGAGTGGAAAATTGGAGAGCGGACTTTTTAAGTCGCCAACAATTATGCCCGGGGGAATGGTCTCTTCACCCCAAGGTTTTCCAGGCAATATGCCAGCGGTGGGGAACACCGGATGTAGATCTGCTAGCATCCAGATTCAACGCAAAGGTGAACAGATTTGTGTCTCGCACAAGGGATCCTCTAGCTTGCGGCTCGGATGCCCTAGTGTTCCCTTGGGATCAGTTCAAGCTGATATATGCATTCCCACCGCCACAATTGTTACCGCGATTACTCCGCAGAATCAGGGTAGAAAAGAAACCAGTGATTCGGTGGCTCCAGCGTGGCCCCGAAGGGCATGGTACGCGGAGATTGTAAAAATGTCAGTGAGGAGTCCTTGGACCCTCCCACATCGTCCGGACCTGCTGTCGCAGGGACCGATATACCACCCTTCCTTACCAGCCCTAGGTTTGACGGCCTGGCTATTGAAGCCCACATTCTGAAAAAGAGAGGGCTCTCTAATTCTGTGGTATCTACCATGATCAATGCCAGGAAGCCGGTATCCAGGCAGATCTATTATAGGATCTAGAAGGCGTACATCACGTGGTGTGAGGCCAGGAAATGGCATCCATGTAAGTACGTAATAGGTAGGATTCTGGACTTCCTACAGTGGGCTGTACATAGGAAGCTTGCCTTGAGTACTATCAAGGGTCAGACGGCCTTGTCAATATTTTTTTCAAAGGCCCTTGGCTTTGCATTCATTAGTCAAAGCTTTCATACAAGGAGTGATGCGTATTAGCCCTCCGGTTAGTATTCCCATATGTCCATGGGACTTAAACCTGGTACTGTCGGTTCTACAGAAACAACCATTTGAACCATTGCGGCACATTTCCTTGGTTCTTTTCACCAGGAAATTGATTTTCTTAGTTGCCATTTGTTCGGCTAAAAGAGTATCGGAATTAGCCGCCTTGTCCTGTAAGGAGCCATATCTGGTTATCCATAAGGACAGAGTAGTATTACGTCCTCATCCAGCCTTCTTCCTAAGGTGGTATCGAGGTTCCATTTGAACCAAGATGTGGTTCTTCCTTCCTTTTTCCCCAAACCTAGTTCGGTAGAGGAAAAGTTATTGCATTCTTTGGATGTAGTAAAAGCAGTTAAAGCTTATCTTAAAGCCACTGCTCAGATTCGTAGAACGGATACTTTGTTTGTTCTGCCGGAAGGCCCCAGAAAGGGTCAGGCAGCATCAAAAATCTACTTTAGCCAAGTGGATTCGACAGATCATAATACAAGCCTATGGCTTGAAAAGGAGACCGCCTCCGTTCAAAGTTAGGGCGCACTCCACAAGAGCAGTTGGAACTTCATGGGCAGTGCATCACCAAGCCTCCCTGGCTCAAGTCTGTAAGGCCACAACATGGTCTTCAGTACACACGTTTACTAGATTCTACCAGGTAGACGTCAGAAGTCAGGAGGATGTCGCCTTTGGGCGCAGTGTGTTGCAGGCCGCAAAAGAGCCTCATGCCTGATGGCGCCCAGCTTATGTATCCCTCCCCTCATTTGGCATTGCTTTGGGACGTCCCATTAGTAATGACTAAGTCGCTCTGTGTCCCGTGATGTACGAAAAAGAAAAAGGGATTTTTATAACAGCTTACCTGTAAAATCCTTTTCTTGGAGTACATCACGGGACACAGAGCTCCCACCCCTCTTTTTGGGACACTTATTGCTTGGCTACAAAACTAAGGTGCTCCCGGGTGGGAGGGGCTTATATAGGGGAGGGTACTTCCGGTTTGGAATTGGCCAGTGCCAACACCTGAAGGTAATCTATATAACCCATTAGTAATGACTAAGTCGCTCTGTGTCCCGTGATGTACTCCAAGAAAAGGATTTTACAGGTAAGCTGTTATAAAAATCCCTTTATTACTTCCTGAGTAAGAGTAGGGAGTTTGGTGGCTTCTTTATAGGTGTTGAGGGGGGATTGGTAGTGAGGTGGCGGGGGGGGGGTGTAGTTATTGGGTCATTTTTGCTATGTTGTATGAGGCAGTGAAAAGCTTTGAAAGGCAGAGGCAATATCTAAAGGGCCCTTTTGTAGTCTGTATTGTGGAGATATATGTGTGAAAATTTTTATTATGAATTGAACATGCTAGCTATGTGCCACATATATTGTCATGCTCATGTAGATTTTGAAAAAAAAGAACGGATTGATATGTGGCAAGTACCTTGAGTGTGTTTATGTGGTATTTCAAAAGTTTGAGTTTTCGTGAAGAGAGTAGAGATTCAGTTTGAGTCACACACTATTAATATTATACATTTATGTATATAGTTCTAATGTATTCTGCTGTGCAGTATAGAGAATATTGTATCATTCTTATCAGTCTTTTCAGCCAATGTGCCGTTCCTTTGAATCTCCCGCCCACATCCCCTTTCTCATACTAGCTGCATGCTGGGGAATAGGGGGGTGGGAGGAGGTGGAACAGGTAGATCCTCCTTTCTCTTCTCCCGTCCAGGAATGGGTTAAAAGCGTGGTGGTTGGACTTAGTGACACTGTCATAGACACTACAGCCAGTCGCTCCTAAGTTAATGGGCAGCTTCTTCCTGCCCAGGCACAATCCATGAAGGAGAGGGGGGGGGGGCACATCAACCTACCTTCTTCACCATCCAATAAGACTGCACAGAGTTCTCCATCTATTGAGGGCTGTACATAAAAAAAGCGGCCATACCTGAGGGTTCCCATGCCATTCCTGCTATCGCTGGCCCCTCCTCCTGGTGTCAGCTCCTCCTCCTTTCACAGTTTAGTGGTGAATGATTGTCTCTGTAGGAGCCGTGGCTGAGGCAGGTTGCTACTCCCTCCCCCTGGTCTCACTCAGCTCCTCCCAGTTTAGCGGCAAATGTCTGTTATATTGTTGTTTATTGCAGGGGCTGCAAGGAGTGATGCGGGTGGAGGTAGCTAGGTAAAGCTGTGAGCAGTGTCGGTGCATAAGCACTTGTTGAGCGACGCCTGGGTTTGCCCCCCCTGTCCTGGCGCCATAAGGCAGCTTTATGCTGGTGCCGGCCCTGTATACGTCAATGATGCACAAATATATCTGTCCACTCTTCACCTCACTTCTTCAGTCTCCTCTCGCATTGCTAAATTACTAACTGACATAGTAGCATGGATGTTGCACCACTTCCTTAACCACTTAAGGACCGCCTCCTGTATATTTACGTCGCCTGAGTGGCACGGACAGGCATAAGCACTTACAGGTACGTCCCCTTTAAGATGTCGCCGTGTGGTCGCGCAAGCGCCGCCGCCACGCTCGCAACCCTGCCGCTTTCTCCGTGAGCCTGACCGTGGGTCCCGCGGACTCGAGCCGCGGGGATACCCGTGATCGTCTCACGGAGAGATAGAGCGGGGAGATGCTAGTGTAAACAAGCATCTCCCCGCTCTGCCTAGTGACAATGAACGTGTGATCGGAGCGGTGATCAGTGTCATGTCACGCCAAGCCACGCCCTCCTACAGTAAGAATCACTCACTAGGGCACACTTAAAGCGGAGGTGCAGCCAGTTTTTGTTTTTTTTTAAAGTCATCAGCTACTAACAGTGTAGCTACTGACTTTTAATAAGGACACTTACCTGTCCTACTCGCCCACGATGTCAGTCCCGCCATGGCGATCGATCGCTGCTGTCAGGTCCCGGCTCCTCCATCCTGACTAAGGGAAACAGGCAGTGAAGCCTTACGGCTTCACTGCCCGTTTCCTACTGCGCATGCATCACTCGCACGGCGCTTTGTGAATGGGCGGCTTGCCTCCTGGGATACACACAGTTCCCAGAAGGCAGCGCGCCCCATTCACAAGAAGAGGAAGCGGAAGGAGACCCAACGCGGACGAGAAGAGGCACATTAGAGGCAGATTAGGGGACTTCCGCATAGCAAAAGGCATATAGGGTGAGTATATATATTTTTTTTTCTATAATTTTTTTTTTTTTTGGGGGGGATTTTAAATGTAAACTTTATTTCAGGGTGGACCCCCGCTTTAACCCTACACCGCCACCTACTGGTTAACCCCTTCACTGCCAGTGTCATTTTCACAGTAATCGGTGCATTTTTATAGCACTGCTCGCTGTAAATATGACAGTGGTCCCAGAAATGTGTCAAAAGTGTCCCATGTGTCCGCCATAATGTCGCAGTCACGATAAAAATCGCTGATCGCCGCCATTACTAGTAAAAAAAAAAAAATATTAATAAAAATGCCATAAAACTATCCCCTATTTTGTAGACGCTATAACTTTTGCGCAAACCAATCAATAAACGCTTATTGCGATTTTTTTTTACCAAAAATATGTAAAAGAATACATATCGGCCTAAACTGAGGAAAAAAAAAATTTTTATATATTTTTTGGGGATATTTATTATAGCAAAAAGTAAAAAATATTGAATTTTTTTCAAAATTGTCGCTCTATTTTTGTTTATAGCGCAAAAAATAAAAACCGCAGAGGTGATCAAATACCACCAAAAGAAAGCTCTATTTGTGGGAAAAAAAGCACGTCAATTTTGTTTGGGAGCCACGTTGCACGACCGCGCTATTGATTTGATTTTTATTATTTGTAAAGCGCCAAATACAGTTCAAGAACTGCGCCTAAGCGCTAGATAGACCAAATACATATACTGTCCTTCAAAAATAAACATAACAGATAACACATACAGGATAAATTAATAATAAATAACAACAGAGGGAAAAGTACAAAGTAAAAGAAGCAGAGTAAAGCCCTGTACACACGATCGGTTTTACCGATGAAAACAGTCCGATGAACTTTTTCATCGGACAAACCGATCGTGTATGGGCCCCATCGGTCTTTTTTCCATCGGTGTTTAACCACTTAAGCCCCAGACCATTTTGTAGCTAAAGGACCAGAGGTGTTTTCAGAATTTGGCACTGCGCTGCTTTAACTGGAAATTGTGCGGACATGCAATGTTGTACCCAAACGAAATTTGCGTCCTTTTCTTCCCACAAATAGAGCTTTCTTTTAATGGTATTTGATTGCCTCAGCGATTATTTTTTTTGCGATATGGACGGAAAAAGACTGAAAATTTTGAAAAAAAATGATATTTTCTACTTTTTGTTATAAGAAAATCGAATAAACTCAATTTTAGTCATACATTTAGGCCAATTTTAGTCATACATTTAGTGATTGAATAATGACAAAAAAAAAATTACAAAAAGTTGTCACTAAATGATATACTGCTCACACATGCCATGGTTATATGTGAAATTGCACCCCAAAATACATTTTGCTGCTTCTCCTGAGTACGGGGATACCACATGTGTGGGACTTTTTAGGAGCCTAGCCGCGTACGGGACCCCGAAAACCAAGCACCGCCTTCAGGATTTCTGAGGGCACAAATTTTTGATTTCACTCCTCACTACATATCACAGTTTCGAAGGCCATAAAATGCCAAAATAGCACAAAACCCCCCAAAATGACCCCATTTTGGAAAGTAGACACCCCAAGCTATTTGCTGAGAGGCATGGTGAGTATTTTACAGCTCTCATTTGTTTTTGAAAATGAAGAAAGAAAATAATTTTTTTTTTTTTTTTTTTTCAATTTTCAAAACTTTGTGACAAAAAGCGAGATCTGCAAAATACTCACCATACCTCTCAGCAAATAGCTTGGGGTGTCTACTTTCCAAAATGGGGTAATTTGGGGGGGTTTTGTGCCATCTGGGCATTCCATGGCCTCCGAAACTGTGATAGGCAGTGAGGAGTGAAATCAAAAATTTACACCCTTAGAAAGCCTGAAGGCGGTGCTTGGTTTTTGGGGTCCTGTACGCGGCTAGGCTCCCAAAAAGTCTCACATGTGGTATCCCCGTACTCAGGAGAAGCAACAGAATGTATTTTGGGGTGTAATTCCACATATGCCCATCGCATGTTTGAGCAATATATCATTTAGTGACAACTTTGTGCAAAAAAAATAAAAATAAAAAATAAATTGTCTTTTTTCCGCAACTTGTGTCAACATATAAAATATTCAATGGACTCGACATGCCTCTCAGTATATAGCTTGGGGCAGGGCTTGACAAATTTGCTTGGAATCTAGGAGCCAGCTAAAAAAGTTAGGAGCCAGGAACGCGCCCCGTCCCGCCGAGCTCGCTCGCAGAAGCGAACGCATACGTGAGTAGCGCCCGCATATGAAAGCGGTGTTCAAACCACGCGTGAGGTATCGCCACGATCGGTAGATCGAGAGCAATAATTCTAGCCCTAGACCTCCTCTGTAACTCAAAACATGCAACCTGTAGAATTTTTTAAACGTCGCCTATGGAGATTTTAAAGGGTAAAAGTTAGTCGCCATTCCACGAGCGGACGCAATTTTGAAGCGTGACATGTTGGGTATCAATTTACTCAGCGTAACATTATCTTTCACAATATTAAAAAAAATTGGGCCAACTTTACTGTTGTCTTATTTTTTTATTAAAAAAAAGTGTATTTTTTCCCAAAAAAGTGCGCTTGTAAGACCGCTGCACAAATACGGTGTGACAGAAAGTATTGCAACGACCGCCATTTTATTCTCTAGGGTGTTAGAATAAAAAATATATATAATGTTTGAGGGTTCTAATTAGAGGGAAGGAGATGGCAGTGAAAACAGACAGGGAAACTCCATTAGCATTGCTGTTTGTCTTGTCATACCAACGGCCACCACAAGATGGCGCTAGATCACAGAAGGAAGCATAGGCCTGCAGAAGGCCGCAAAGCCGCGGCCTCAATTACCGGCCGGCGCGGCCCGCCGCGATCCCGCGGCGCGGAGAGACAGGATTCCCCAGCTGTGCTGCCCCAGGTGCCAGGTCGCTAATTCTAGTCGCAATGACGACCTGGCGCCCGGGGTTTGTGGAGCCCTGGCTTGGGGTGTCTACTTTCCAAAATGGGGTCATTTGGGGGGGTTTTGAACTGTTTTGAACTGTCCTGGCATTTTATACACAACATTAGGAAGCTTACATCCACTCTTCTAACCACTTGAAGACAAAGCCCTTTCTGACACTTTTTGTTTACATGAAAACATTTTTTTTTTTTGCAAGAAAATTATGTTGAACCCCCAAACATTCTATATTTTTTTAAAGCAAAGGCCCTACAGATTAAAATGGTGGGTGTTGCATTTTTTTTTTACACACAGTATTTGCGCAGCGATTTTTCAAACGCATTTTTTGGGGAAAAAATACACTTTTTTTAATTTTAATGCACTAAAACACACTATATTGCCCAAATGTTTGATGAAATAAAAAAGATGATCTTAGGCTGAGTACATAGATACCAAACACGACATGCTTTAAAATTTCGCACAAACGCGCATTGGCGACAAACTACATACATTTTTAAAAGCCTTTACAGGTTACCACGTTAGATTTACAGAGGAGGTCTACTGCTAAAATGACTGCCCTCGATCTGACCTTCGCGGTGATACCTCACATGCATGGTGCAATTGCTGTTTACATATGACACCAGACCGACGCTTGCGTTCACCATTGCGCAAGAGCAGGACAGGGGTGCTTTTTTTTTTATTTATTTTTTTTATTATTATTAATTTTGCTTTTTTGTTTTATTTTTAAACTGTTCCTTCCATATTTTATTTTTTTTTATCATTTTTATTGTTATCTCAGGGAATGTAAATATCCCCTATGATAGCAATAGGTAGTGACAGGTACTCTTTTTTTGAAAAAACTGGGGTCTATTAGATCCTAGATCTTTCCTCTGCCCTCAAAGCATCTGACCACACCAAGATCGGTGTGATAAAATGCTTTCCCAATTTCCCAATGGCGCTTTTTATATCCGGGGGGGGGGACATTCCCTCCTACTGCTTGTAAAAGCAGTCCAGAGGCTAATTAGCCACTAGGATTGTTGTTACATGAAAGCCGGCCGCTGGATGAAAAGAATGATACCAAGATGATACCTAAACCCGCAGGCATCAATCTGGTATAACCATTCAAAGTCCAGCAACATACCAGTACGTTGCTGGTCCTTGTTGGACATGTATTGTAATCTTTTTTTTCATGCAGCCTGTTGGCTGAACGAAAAAAGAGATTGATCGGTGGGTATGCCCACCATTAGAATACCTCCCTTCATTCACCCACTTCTAATGATGGGCATACATGCACCATTTATATATGCCGAAGCATGGGGGCATCCTCCCGCAAAAGTTATGCCGCACACACATGGTCGGACTTTTCCACGGGCAAGCCTCCGTCGGAATTTCGACCGTATGTACGCGGCATTAGAAGCAAAATCGCTCCTCCGCCCCTGCTGCCCCAGTGCTTTGGCATATATGCTTTTTTTTTTAACTGTGGTGGTGAAATCACCTCCTACAGCACTGGAGTCGCAGGGATCAGGCCTGTCTCTGCGAACGCTGCAGTTATGTGTGTTGTATTTTGTAAGTGACAGTGATCGATCGATACTGCACTTGGGTGGCCTGGGCTGGACAGAGGGGCAAAACGCAGGTGCTAGCAGGTATCTGGGCTGATCCCGCTAACACTGCGTTTTTGGGAACCCTAAATTGCTGGGGACGCTTGTATAGATCTGATCAGATGTTGATCTGTTCAGATACTATACCACTAAGGGAGGTGTATGCTTCACGCGTGGGTGTTAGCGTTACTGGCACTAACCTGACGCTGCCTGGGGTGTGACACAGACCCTCTCTGACGCTAAAACCTAATTGATATCACCCGCCGGGCGATCAGGGGGTTAAACCTTTATTGGGTTTTATACAGCGTGTGCCCTGACACTATAAAAAGCAAACTAACTAAACAGCGTCACCCGTAGCACTTATATGGTGATCACTGGTGAAAGGGTTAACTAGGGGCAATTAGGGGGTTAAAACCTTTATTAGATAATACTGTATATACTTGAGTATAAGCCGAGTTTTTCAGCACGTTTTTTGGTGCTGAAAATGCCCCCCTCGGCTTATACTCGAGTCACCTTTTTGCGCCTGATCTCCCAGAATTTGGGGACCCGGTACCGGCTGATCGTAGGTCCTCTGGACCCCAAACTTGGCACACATGTAGCCCCCCTCTTCCTCTACAAGTGTGCAAAGTTTGTTGTCCGGGGGACCTACGACCGGGGAGCACCAATTTTTCAAACCCAGGCACCCCTTCCATAGACTCCCATGTTAAACGGTAATTTCTCAAGTGATTTTGGGGACCCGGTACTGGCCGGTCGTAGGTCCCCTGGACCCCGAACTTGGCACACATGTAGCCCCACTCTTCCTCTACAAGTGTGCAAAGTTTGTTGTCCGGGGGACTTACGACCGGGGAACACCAATTTTTCAAACCTGGGCACCCCTTCCATAGACTCCAATGTTAAACGGTAATTTCTCAAGTGACTTTGGGGACCCGGTACTGGCCGGTCGTAGGTCCCCTGGACCATAAATTTCTCCTCTATACGTGTGCAAAGTTTTTTGTCTAGGGGACCTACGGCCGGGGAGCACTGATTTTTCAAAGCCGGGCACCCCTTCCATAGACTCCCATGTTAAACATCAGTCTAGTCATGGGCACAGTGAGGCATGGGCACAGTGAGGCATGGGCACAGTGAGGAATGGGCACAGTGAGGCATGGGCACAGTGAGGAATGGGCACAGTGAGGCATGGACATGGACACAGTGAGGCATGCAGATGGACACCCTAGGCTTATACTCGAGTCAATACGTTTTCCAGGTTTTTTGTGGTAAAATTATGTGCCTCGGCTTATATTCGGGTCGGCTTATACTCGAGTATATACGGTATATGGGGGTACCTGACGCTATAAAAACCTGCGGCGAAACAAAAAAAATAACTGGCTACCCATCGGCATCAGCATAACTAATACAGTGATCAGAAAAACGATCGCTTAGTGACACTGGCAAAAGGGGGTGAAAGGGTTACCTGGGGGGGGGCGATCAAGGGGTTAAACCTTTATTAGGTAATATATGGGGGTACCTGACGCTATAAAAACCTGCGGCGAACCTAAAAAAAATAACTGGCTACCGATCGGCATCACCGACACTAATACAACGATCAGAAAAACTATCGCTTAGCGACAGTGGTGATAGGGGGTGAAAGGGTTACCTGGGGGGGGCGATCAAGGGGTTAAACCTTTATTAGGTAATATATGGGGGTACCTGACGCAAAAAAAACCTGCGGCAAACCTAAAAAAAATAACTGGCTACCGATCGGCATCACCGACAGTAATACAGCAATCAGAAAAACGATCGATTAGTGACAGCGGTGCTAGGGGGTGAAAGGGTTACCTGGGGGGCGATCAAGGGGATAAACCTTTATTAGGGGGGTTAGGGGGCTACACTGGACCTAAAACACTCTGCCCTGACACTTTTACAGTCACAACTGTCACTGATTGCAGTGATCAGTAAATAAATGGTCACTGCAATCAGTGATACTGTGACTGCGGGCTGGGGGGCGATTTATGTGCCTGTGTCCTGGTGTCAGTGTAGTGTTAGTGCACTAACCTGTGTGTCTTCTCTCGTACGACGCTCGGTATATGTGAGCGCCGCATGAGAGATGACATCACTTCCTCTGCCTGTGTTTACATTACACAGGCAGAGGAAGCTTTCTCATTCGCCGGGAGCGATCGCGAGGGGGTGGCCGGAATCGAACGGCTGTCCCCTCATCCCGGATCGCTCCCGAACAACTAACGACTGCTCAATGTATAGAAGGGGGGTCCGATGGGACCCCCCAACTATACAAAGGCAGTCACGTACCGGTACGTGACTTTGTCTGTCGGTGCCATTCTGCAGTGGTTAAGTGGTTAAAAATAGAACATGTTTTAAATTTATCCGATGGTTAAAAAAACGATTTCAAATTACTATCGTCTGTGGGGAACTCCATCTGATAAAAAACCCACGCATGCTCAGAATCAAGTCGACGCATGCTCAGAAGCATTGAACTTAATTTTTCTCGGCTCATCGGAGTGTTTTACGTCACCGCGTTTGGAACGGTCGGTTTTTAGACTCATGGTGTGTAGGCAAGACTGATGAAAGTCAGCTTCATCGGTTTTCCGATGGAAAAATCCATCGGTTAAAAAACCATAGGAAATCCGATCGTGTGTACAGGGCTTAACAGTCCACATTTAGGTAAGCAGCAACAAGTCAGGGCGGGCTAATCAGCTGGTTAGTAGTAAGGTAGCAGACGTCCCTTATCCGTATACATTGGAAAGTAAATGAGTCTTCAGTACCTTGCAAAAGTGAATTAGCGAGTTGATTTTTCGCATATTCTCAGGAAGATTATTCCATAAAAATAGACCAAAGACTTGGAGAGTTTTTCCACCAGCTGCTGCAAAATTATATAGTTTAGGCATAAGGCGGTTTTGATTGGCCGAGCGTAAAGATCTTGTGGGAGTATAGTGGGAAACTATACTAGATAAATAAATTGGACCTAGACTCCAGTATGCCTTAAAAACAAGGCAGAGGGCCTTAAAGTGGTTGTAAACCCACTTTTTCAACTTGCACCTACAGGTAAGCCTAGATTAAGGCTTACCTGTAGGTGCAAGAAATATCTCCTAAACCTACACGGTTTAGGAGATATTTACTAAAAAGACAGGCGCCGCTGTCTACGACGCATGCGCGCCGTAGACAACGGCGCATTCATGGGGTTAATCCCATTCACAAAATCGGCTACTTCCCAGCAATAGCTGGGCGTAGCCGATTGTGACGACTCTCGCGCGCATGCGCAAAGTGACGTCTCCGTTTCAGCTTCCGAAGAAAATGTAGATAGTAGCTTGCATTTTTCACAATATATAAGACGTGGTATAAATGTGAGTTCCGAGTCGAACCAGACCTCTAAGTTCTTAATCTTTTTGTCAGTTAAAGCGACGCAGTGCCGAATCGCAAAAAGTGGCCTGGTCTTTGACCAGCAAAATGGTCCGGGGCTGAAGTGGTTAAACAAAATCTCTCTAAAACCGAGCTGATAATATTCTCCCCCGCACCGTGCCCCCCTCCATAACTTTTTCATCACAATCAATCAATAATGAAACCATGAATCCCTCCCCTCACGCCAGTTTACTAGATGTAATCCTAGACTCTGACCTGTCCTTTCAGCCACAAATCCAGTCGTCAAAAGCTTGTAGACTTTACCTCCGTAACATCTCTAAAATACGCCCCTTTTAACGAATGAAACCACCAAGCTACTCTTTCACTGTTATCTCTCGCCTTGACTATTGCAACTCTCTCCTCATAGGCCTACCTCTATATAGGCTATCCCCTCTTCAGTCTCATGAATGCTGCTGCCAGACTTATCCACCTTACCAACCGCTCAGTGTCTGCCACCCCTCTCTGCCAATCCCTACACTGGCTTCCGAATGCCCAGCTAATTAGATGAAAAATACTAACCACAACATACAAAGCCATTCACAATTCTGCTACATCACCAATCTTGTCTCCAAATATCACCCAATCCTTCCTCTCCGCTCCTCTCAATACCTGCTCTTAAAGCGGAGTTCCACCCGTTTTTTAGTTTATTAACAGTCAGCAGCTACAAAAAGCTTGGCTGCTGAGTTTCTATAAACAGACACTCACCTGTCCCACAGTGCAGTGATGCGGCCGCCCCCAGAGCCTCGCTCCTCTCCCCCTCTCCTCGGCGCCGTCATAGCAACTGTGGGCACCCGGCCGTGACTGCTTCACGGCCGGGCGCGCACTGCGAATGCGCGAGTCGTGCTGCGCTCTGCTATTGGCCAGCCAATCTTCTGGGACCTGTGTTTGTAGATCGCTGGCAGGGAGGGGCCACCTAGGGCGAGAGGAGGAGTCACCTAGGCAGCCAAAAAGAGGAAGGAGGAAGTGGGACAGGAAGTCCCACTAAAAATAAGGTACACGCTCCCCCCCCCCCCAAAAAAAATGACATGCCAAATGTGGCATGTCAGGGGGCGAGGAGTGCTTAAAGTGGAAGTTCCACTTTTGAGTGGAACTCCGCTTTAAGCTCCCTTTTCTCCTCCTCCCATGCTCGTCTGCAGGACTTCTCCCGAGCCTCTCCCATCCTCTGGACCTCTCTACCTCAATCTGTCCAGCTATCTCCTACTCTGGCTGCCTTCAGGCGATCCCTAAAAACTCATCTGTTCAGGGAAGCCTATCACGCCTCCAACTAATCTTTTACCACTTGCATCAGCTCATTCCCCACAGTTACAACCTTTTGTACCACCTGCCCCATCCTATTAGATTGTAAGCTCTTCTGAGCAGGGCCCTCTTAACTGTCTTGAATTTTATTGTACTGTAACTGTATTGTCTCCCTTTTATATTGTAAAGCACTGCATAAACTGTTGGCGCTATATAAATCTTGTATAATAATATTTATACGATGCATACTAGCACATTATAACTTGCTTTGAAGGTTTAAAAACAAACAAAATGGTGGTGTACTACTGCTTTAAAGCAAACCACATCAAAATACAAATACATTGCATTACACCTTGAAGTAGTTCTAAACCTTTAGGGCACTTTAACACTGAGGCGCTGGCCGTGTTAGCGGTAAAGCGTCGCTAATTTTAGCGACGTTTTACCGTTGTTTTAGCAGCGCTTTTTGGACCATAGCGGGGCACTTTTACCCCCCCCAGCGGCCGAAAAAGGATTAAAAGCGCTGCCGCCAAAGCACCCCAAAGACGCTGCTTGCAGGACTTTTTTTCCTGTTCTGCAAGCGCACCGCCCCAGTGTGAAAGCACTGGGGCTGCAGAAGAGGCAGTTTATTGGCGTTTTTCAGGCGTCATTTTTAGCGCAAAAGCACCTGTAAAACGCCTCAGTGTGAAAGTGACCTAAATATTTTTCACCTTAATGCATTCTTTGCATTAAGGTAAAAAATGTTTAGGCATAAGTATCCCCCCCACACCCCTTTTACTTACCGGAGCCCTCATTCGATCCAGCGCTGTGCACGTCTTCAGCTCTTCTCTCCCCTTCCTTATCTCACAGGCTTTGCTGAGGTATCGGCTCCCGATGCTGTCAATCAAATCCAGTGATGAGGGAGCAGGGAGGCGTGGACAAGTCCTGCTGTCTGTGTCTATAGATGCAAACAGCAGGGCTCTGGAGCAACCCCACATAAGTGGCCCCCATAGAGAGTGGCTTTTTATGTGGGTACTCGCCATAGGAGAGAACCAGGAGTGCCAGTGGGGATCCGAGAAGAGGAGATTCGGGGATGCTCTGTGCCATTCCATGGCACAGAGCAGGTAAGTAAGAAAAGCCCGGAGCAAAAGTAAAAAGCCAGGTTGGCTCCAGGAGACCTTGGGGCCAATGCTGGAGGTGCCAGCTGCGGAGGCCGGTACCAGGGGAAGGGATTCGGCGCGAGCTCTGCGATCCAGGCCGCCAGAGCGCTTCTCCCCCGATCCCTCCTCCCGAGCTCAGCGTCACTCTGGGAGTCCCCGCACGAGGGCCCCTTCGGGCCCCCCGCGAAGCGTACAGCCATGCCCGCGAGGGGGGGCACCGGAAGGAATCCCCATCTAAGACGGAGCTCGCCGAGCGGTTGTTCCGGGAGCTCCGGAGCGGCATCACAGTCCGCGCAGCGGTTGGAGTCGGATGCGGCGGGCCCCGCCCCCCGTGTGACGTCACCGGGGTCGGCGCCTCGGCGGGGGAGATCGGAGAGCGCGGTGGTCGGGCCTTCCACCGCGGCCGGCGACCAGGCTGCTTGGAGTGAGGTGCAGCGGCGTGATGGCGGCAGAGGAGGGGACGTCAGGGCTGGATCTTGCCCAGGAAGAAAAGCGACGAAGATGTCGGTGCACGGGTCTGGTGGGCGGAGCCGGATGACGTCAGGACCCGCGGCAGCCAGGGATCCTTCCCCTGGTGGGCCTTCATCCACGGAAGAGGAGCGGGGAGAGCAACGGTCGGAGGGCGAAGTGGGCGACTCGGAGGACGATGGCGTGCAGCAGAGAAGTTTGGCGGCGGTGGAGACGGGACGTTCGGCTGGTGGGTCTCGTCCTGGGCAGCCCGGTAAGTCAGTTTTACATTTACTTTATGCAGGGATGTCGGGTGTATTGATGGATAGGGATGGTTCGGACGGGGGCAGTGCGGCGGTGAGGGGGCAGGGGGTTCCCCATGGGGTGGATGCCAGGGACGGTCTGGGACAGGGATCTGTGGTGGGGATGGATGCGGGCTTGATGGGGTTTCTAGCAGGGATCAAGGAGTTGGTAGGTAAGTTTGAGAACAGGGGCGGTGTCCCCGCTAGCCCGGCTGCTGCATGGGTCCCTCCGGAAAAGAGTGACGTGGGGCAGGTGGTGGCTGCGGCGGTGCCAGTGGTGTCGGTGGCAGCGGTGCAGACAACGACTACGGATGACACGCCAAAGGCGACTGTGGGAAAAGGGAATACGGGCAAGCAGGACCTGGTTAGGTTGGCGGATGCGGCTAAGTGCTAGCTCTACATCTGTTTCGAGGGGCCACTGGGAGCTCATTTGAAGCCTGAAGTCCGGGAAATGATTGGGAAAGGTGAGTACATTGAGATTTTCTCGCTGCTTCCGTTGGAAAAGTTCAATTTGGACAGAGTAAAACCGGACGATTCCAAGAAGGAGGATGAAGAAAAACGTAGGTATCGACTGATCCCTCGGACGTTCATGAATTGGCTGCAGGCCTTTGCCATTATGGCAAGCGTGATTGGCGAAAAGAAGCCTAAACATTGTTCGGGTCTCTTTTGCTATCAGGATGCCGTGGGGGAGGCTTATAGGGTGTATGGGGGCACGGCCTGGCTGAGGTAGGATGAGCAGTTCAGGCAGAGGATGGCGGTGCGGCCGGAGTTGAGGTGGGACCACAAGGACATTAGTTTGAGGATGCAGTTGATGACTTCGGCGAGGGCCCCGAATCAGTTTTTTCAAGGAGGGGCCGGTGGATCGTCATCCCTTGGACAACCGGCCGGTAAGGCAAAAGGGGTCTGTTGGCAATACAATTCGGGATCCTGCAAGTTTGGAGGGTCTTGCCGATTCAAACATGAGTGTTCAGGCGCTGGAGGTTCCCATACCCTGTCCAGATGCTTTAAACAAGGGAAAGGGCGACCTGGAGAGGCTGCAAACAAGAGGGAGGATGCCAGTGATGGTGGCAAGGATGCGTCCATTTCTCGGTAGGTATCCAGATAGACAAGCCGCGCGGTTGTTAGAAAAGGGCTTTGCAGAGGGGTTTGAGATTCCATGTGCTTTAGGGGTGGTTCCGCCGGTCGCTCGTAACTTGCGCTCAGCCCTGCAACACCCTGAGGTGGTTTCGGAGAAACTGCGTAAGGAAGTTGCGTTGGGTCGCATGTGCGGCCCTTTTGCGTTTGCCCCGTTGGCGAATTTGGTGGTGTCCCCACTGGGGATGGTGCCTAAAAAGGAGCCTAACAAGTTTCGGCTCATTCACCACCTTTCTTTTCCAAAAGGGGGGTCGCTCAATGATGCTATTGACCCTGAGGCTTGCACAGTGAATTATACGTCATTTGATGCGGCTGTGGTTTGGGTGCGGCATTATGGCAAAGGGGCGTTAATGGCAAAATCAGATGTGGAAGCGGCGTTCCGCTTGCTGTCGTTTCACCCAGATAGTTTCCGTTTGTTAGGGTGCACATGGAACGAGAATTTTTATGTGGATCAATGCTTGCCAATGGGATGCTCCATCTCATGCGCGCTATTTGAGAAGTTTAGTTCCTTTCTAGAATGGGTGGTCAGGGATGTGTCGGGCGTGAGTTCGATCATACACTATTTGGATGACTTCCTCTGCGTGGGCCCAGCTTCTTCTACGATTTGCGCAGTGCTCCTGGCGACCCTGGAACACATCGCGGAACGCTTCGGGGTACCTTTGTCGCCCGAAAAAACGGAGGGGCCAAGTAAGGTCATTACATTTTTAGAGAACACGCTGGATTCGGAAGCCATGGAATGATGTTTGCCGGGGGACAAATTGGAGGTGTTGAAGAACGAGATCAAAGGCATGTTGGGTTTGCGGAAGGTTCAGCTGAGGGCGTTGCAGTCCTTGCTGGGAAAACTCAACTTCGCTTGTCGCATTCTGCCAATGGGCAGGGTATTTTGCAGATGGCTGTCGGCAAGTACGGCTGGGGTGCGGTCACCAAGGCATTTTGTGTGCTTGGTTAAAGGCGCACAGGGAGGATCTGCGGGTGTGGCATACGTTTTTGGTGTCTTTTAACGGCAGGGCGCTGTGGATGTCCGGCCCAGTTAGTAATTTTGATCTGGAACTCTTTACGGACGCGGCCGGCTCCACTGGCTTTGGAGCATTTTTCCAAGGGAGGTGGAGTGCGGGCCCGTGGCCTGTAAGTTGGGTGGAAGCTGGTTTCACAACAAACCTGGTGCTGCTGGAATTGTTTCCGGTGGTATTGGCGGTAGAACTGTGGGGCAAGGCTTTCAGGGATCTGAAAGTGCGTTTCCACGGTGACAACCTGGGGGTGGGTGCAGGTGATTAACAGGGTGTCGGCCTCTTCACCTCCGGTAGTTAGGATGCTGCGGCATTTGGTGCTGAGATGCCTGCAGTTGAATTTTTTTTGTTTATGCGGTGCACCTTCCAGGGGTGGAGAACGTCATTGCTGACGCTTTGTCTCGCTTTCAGTGGGACAGGTTCCGAGAGTTGGCACCGGAAGCGGAGCAACTGGGGGCGCCTTGTCCCGACTAGCTGTGGAGGATTGCGTTGGAGTAGTCTCCGGCTGGATCAGAAGGTCGGTGAGTGAGACGACGTGGGTTGCATATAACAAGGTGTGGCAGGAATGGGTGGCTTTGGGGCGGATGACGGGTGTGGATACGACAGGGCCTGACGCAAGGTTGTTGTTGTTGTATTTTATATCCAGGCAGATGGAGGATGGGGTGTCCGTCTCAGTGTTGGGTAAGAAGATGGCGGGGTTGGCCTTTTTGTTTAAATGGCAGGGTGGCTCTGACTTTACGAAGGATTTTTGGGTACGCCAGGCGCTTAAGGGATATAGGCGGTCCAGGCCGAGTAAGGACGCCGGGCGACCGGTGTCGTTTGAGGTCTTGCAAGGAATTTTGGCTCGATTATCGGAGGTCTGCGCCTCGTTATACGAGGTTTCCTTTTCAGGGCAGCTTTTGCATTGGCATTTTTTGGGGCGTTTAGGATCGGCGAGCTGGTTAGCCCTTCCAAGAAGGTTCAGGGGGGTATTTGGGGTAAGGAGGTGCGCTGCCAGGAGGAAAGTGTTTCCTTGTGGTTGCGCAGGTCCAAGACAAATCAAGGGGGGAAGGGTAAGACGGTGCAGGTATTCTCGTTGCCGAGCTCTGTCCAGTGCGGGCCGTGCAAGGTTTTATAGGGGTACGACCGCCGGCAGAGGGGTCGTTTTTGATCCATGCCGACGGGTCCCCGTTATCCAGATTTCAATTTGTGTCTGTGTTTAGGAAATGTTTGAGGGTTATGGGGTTGGACGACAGGGAGTTTGCATCGCACTCCTTCAGGATAGGGGCTGCTACAGAGGCGGCTCGGTGGGGGTTGGATTCGGAGTCGGTGAAGCGCATTGGTAGGTGGGAGTCTAGCCGATTTCGCCTTTACATACGCCCACAGCTAGTAGTGGGGGTATAAGTACAGGAGAGGGGGAGGCCTGTTTGGTGCATATTTGGGTGGGTGATCTGCTGGTTTTGGGTTTGCTGTTGGTTACGGTGGTATGCTTGTTCTTTTCGTTCAGGTGCGGTGCCGGCCTTGGTTCTGGATATTGGGCCATTCATATGTGTTCTGGGGGGTAAAAAGGGCGGATGTTAGGCCGGAAGGCCGGCAATTGGGGTTTCTTAGGCAGGAAGCCTGTGTTCGCTGGTTGGGAGTGCCGGGAATGTTATGGAGTAGAATGGTCCCGGAGGTGCATCGCTTTGCACGTCTTGACCGGCCGCCTGACGTTATAGTTTTGCACGTAGGTGGCAATGATCTGGGAGCCAGATCTATGTTGGACGTGACGAAGGATATCAAGTTTGATATACTTCGTCTTCGCATGGCATTCCCGGACATGGTGATCGTATGGTCTGACATGGTGGCTCGGACATCTTGGAGGATGGCTAGGTCTTTGGAGGGTATTAATAGGGCCCGGAGGAAGATCAACCGAGATGTGGCTAGGTTTGTGGTGAAGAATGGGGAGTTGGTAATAAGGCATATGGAGTTGGAGGTGGATACATGGCGCTACCTGAGGGGGGACAGGGTACACCTGAATGATGTGGGTATGGATATGTGGGCGTTGGGGATACAGGAAGGCATCCAAAGGGCTCTTAGGGTGTGGAGAGGCACCCAATCGTAAAGGTATTTTCAATTGGGTGCTGTGGCGGGTGTCTGGTCTTTGCAGGGGAAGGAGGATACCTCGGGAAGAAGAGTTCAGGACCTGTCGTTGGTATGGGTCCTGATGGTGGGGCTTCCAGTTAACGGAGGTTTAGCTGGAAGCATTGGTAAAGAGGGCACTGCGGTCATGGTTGTCTCTGAGCCAGCATGTCGGCTTGAGGCCTATTAACAGATTTGAGAGGTACCGCAGTGCAATAGTTTACACAGATGGTAATCAAGTTTCCTGCAAAGATCAACGCTGGTAGTTGATGGGTTTTCATAACAGATGTTTATGTTATTGTTAATTGATATATTATTATTTTAATAAATAAGGCTGCTACGGCCTATGTTTTCTCTAACGCCAGTGTGGTCTTGTTTACTTAGTTAAAGGGGGGGGGTAAGTTTTGGGGATTATGAGGGGTTAAGTAAAAGGAGGTATATCTGTTATATTATAGTCATGAACCTGTTTGTTGTTTAACAGCTTGCTGCTACATGGCGGTAGCTCTGTGCAGAATCACGTATATATACATGATCCTGCCCTTCCACCTGCAGGGGGCGGGTGTGTGCGCCGCCCGCAGGTCGCTTCTGCCGTGATATTTTACAGCAGAAGATGATCTGCGGGTGTCGGGCACTCGATGTCCTCCGGCACCCGCCAATCATCATCCATAAACTACACAGAACAGGGATTTGGTTATGTAAACAAGGCAGATTGTCATTCTGATAGGGGGGAAGGGATAGATTCCGTGTTCCTGCAAAGCAGGGACTAGACTCCATTACTTGTCCTAGTAAAAGCAGCACATACAGTACACCTAAACACTGGCTAGGCACACAGTTAACCCTTTGGTCGCCCTATATGTTTAACCCCTTTCCAGCCAGTGTCATTAGTATAATGACAGTGCATAATTTGTCACTGATCACTGTATTAGTGTCACTGGTTCCCGCAAAGTGTCAGAGTCTGACTGTCCACCACAATATCGCAGTCCCGCTATAAGTCACTGATCACTGCCATTACTAGTATAAAAAAAAAAACAATAGATAAAAATTCCATATATCCCATATTTTGTTGACGCTATAGCGTTCACATAAACCAATCAATATACGCTTATTGGGATTTTTTTTACCAAAACATGTAGCAGAATACATGTTGGCCTAAATTTATGAAGAAATTTGATTTTTCTTTATTTTTTTTATTGGATGTGTTGTATAGCAGAAAGTAAAAAAAAAATATTTTTTTCTCTTATCGTCCATGGACTGACAAAGCCTCTCTTACACTTTACACGTGGGTTATGTCCCTGCTTGCAGGAGAAGACCTAGGCAGAATGTGAAATGTTATACATACATTCTAAAAAGCCAGAGCTGAACAGCCCCGCCCAGGGGGGCGGTCCCTCCGGACATAACCCTCCCACTGCAGTCAGCAGACCTCAGTTTTTTTCTGCCTAGCAGAAGGAAAAGACGTGGCTCTCTCAGGAGCCAGTCTCCTGGAAGATTTTACTTTTTAAATTTTATTCCTTTGGGAATTTTCTTTTTTTCTTTTTGAGACCTTCAATTAATTGTCGGCTGGGCAACAGGTTGGATACACTGGTATCCTCGTAGTCTTCCCTGTCCGACCATCGAGCGTGCTGATCCTCGCCTTGTGTGCGTGAGACTCAGTTCACGACATGCCCCATGACTCCAGGGGTGACCGGGTTGCTTTTATGCTCCCGCGGTCCTCTCAAGATTGAACAGTACCCGACTGACTGTATCTCTCGCGGTGGACCGGGCCGACAGCTACTCAGTACTACTTGTGATAGGTCTGTCTGAAACAAGCCAGTGGGTCCCTCTGGGATGGGTAAGTAGTCTCTCCTGCTGCAGGTGAGTACATGCTGGCTGTGTTGTGTTGTACTTGGGGGTCGCTCTGGCCTGGCGGGAGGCGCTCATGTCTGTGTAGTGACTCTGGGAGAGGAGCAGTGTTCTGTTGTGTGAGTGTTTGACTTTATTGTGTGCGCCATTAGCGCTGTGTGGTGATTTAAAAAGCGCGCTCGGCAGCCATCTTGGCGTGTATCAATGGCGCAGTAATACATGTGGCCGGCGGCCATTTTCTTGAAGCCGCAGCGCTTTCACTTTCGGCCTCTATCAGCGCTTCTGTGGTGCGAATCTCCTCACAATCTCCTCACACTCTCCTCAGGCTTCACTCGCGCTGCAGTGCGGTTTCATACAGCGTAACTGAGCAGGCCTTAAGGGTTGGTGAGTCCTCTGGGTATCCCCTCCTCAGCCTCAGCGCAGCCAGTGGGTGGACTGTATTATGCACTGTAATTGTGTATAAGGTCTCAGAGGGTGGCAGTATGGAGTCTAGTTCACCTGCTTCTCCACATTTGTCAGAGGCAACTGGCAGTGCTTCTGCACCTGCGGTCCTTAGCGACTAGTTGTCGGCAGTCCTGGAATCATCCTGGTCAGGATGGAAGCAGTGTGAGAGTGCAAGGGAGCTGTAAAAGCGCCCCCTCCCCTCACATTCTCCTGTAGGGGAGTGCTCTGTCTCAGATATGGGCCTAGCTACTGCTACTCAGGACCCTAGCTCTGAGGATTTTCATGTTTTTTGAACAGGATATTCCTTGTGAGGAAGACCCCAGTTCTGAATAACTGACAGGGTGCTTGTAAGTGAACTCATTGATGCTGTGAGGGACACTCTCAAGCTGAATGTTGAGGCTGAGGAACCTCAGGTGGAAGCTGTCTCCTTTTGGTTCCTTTAAAGCCGTTTCTTCAAAAAAGTTCTTTCCATAGGTGCCTTTTTTTGATACATTCATTGACCAAGTTTGGGATAAGCCGCAGAAGACTTTGACGGTCCCGCGGCGCCTAGCCTTAAGGTACCCCTTTGAGGAGGACCTGGTTAAGGAGTGGGCTCTCCTCCCAGTGGTCGACCCCCGGTCGCCCGTTTGAATAAGGCTACCACGCTCCCTATGAAAGGGACTCCTGCATTTAAGGATTTCACTGACAGGAGGTCAGAGGTGGCGAGTAGAACTGTTTACCTTATTGGGGTGTGCCCTACGCCCTATAGTGGCGGCGACACTTGTGTCTCAGACACTCACAGGATGGGCAAAGAGTTTGCACCAGACAGTACAGGAGCATAATCTCCCTCCTGAGACCATCGCCCTGGCTCACCAACTTGCGCAGGGTTTAGTCTCTGTGTGCGATGCCACTTTGGATACGACCCCTTTAATATCTGGGGCCTCTATCTCTGCTGTGGTGCTGCGTCGCCTTATTTGGCTGAAATGCTGGTCGGCCGACCTTGCTTCCAAAAAGCTCCTGGCTGACTTGCCCTTTAAGGGCGGTAGATTGTTTGGGGCCGCCCTGGATGACATTATTATGGATGTCACAAGGGGTAAGTGCACCTTCCTTCCTCAGTCTGTTACGGAAAAGGAGCCCCACCGTAGGTCGGGCCCTTCCTTTCCGGCGAAGAAGACGTCAGTCAGAATCCACGGGTAAGCCCGCCCAGACTGGAAAAAGTGCGGCTGGGGGACATAAGCGTCCCTGGGTGCATAAGCCTACCAAGCAAGCTCCCAAGCCCGCCGCCGCATGAAGTCTTGCCCCTGCCCGACTCTGGGGTGGGGGGACGTCTTTGCAGGTTCACGGTTCAGTGGACCTCCCGAATCTCTGACCGGTGGGTGTGCGAGGTGGTCACCACAGGATAGAGTTCCGTTCCTGGCCCCCAGACAGATTCTTTCCCTCAAATCTCTCTCTCCTTCCTGCTCGTCGGGCGGCCCTCTTAGGGGCCGTACAGGGTTTATCAGGTCCGGAGTGATTGTGCCGGTTCCGTTACAGGAGAGGTTTCAGGGGTTCTACTCAAATCTGTTTGTAGTCCCAAAAAAGGACGGGGTTCGGCCAATCCTGGGCCTCAAGGCCTGAATGCCTTTGTGATGGTACTAAGGTTCCGCATGGAATCCATTCGCACGGTGATAGCTACACTCCATCAAGGGGGTTTTTCTGGTGTCCTTGGACATCAAGGACCCCTACTTGCATGTTCTGAGCTGCGCAAGTCACCAGAAGTTTCTGCGCTTTACGATCGGCGAAGTCCACTATCAATTTGTGGCTCTTCCCTTCGGCCTAGCCTCGGCACCAAAGGTGTTTACCCAGGTGCTTGCTCCGGTTCTAACTTTACTGAGACAGCGAGGCATTGCTATCGTGGGCTATCTGGACGATCTTCTTCTAAGAGCAGACAATGGCTCAGAATTAGAAGAAAGTGTGACTATCGTCAGTCAGACCCTCAGGGACTTCAGGTGTCTCCTGAACATTCAGAAGTCGGTCCTGGTCCCGACTCAGCATTCAGAGTATCTCGGTTTGATCCTGGACTCCTTGGAGGTGAAGGTATTTCTACCCCTGGAGAAGTTACTGACATTTCAGTCTGCAGTGCGGGTCCTGACGTCCCGAAAAGGGTCGTCAATCCGTTTTTGTCTGAGAGTCCTGGGACTCATGGTGGCCTCGTTCGGGGCCGTTCAGTATGCCTAATCACACACACAGGCACTACAGTAAGAGATCCAGTCCGCTTGGGACAAATCCCCATTGCCCTTGGATCTTCAGATCCAGATGAGTCACCCAGTCAGGGCGTCCCTGGCGTGGTGGTTGAGGTCCCCGGCTCTTCGGTCCGGGAAGTCGTTCCTCCCCATCCAGTGGACGGTGATTACGACGGACGCCAGCCTGACGGGCTGGGGTGGAGTCTGGGGAGTCCTGTCAGCCCAAGGGCTTTGGACTCCGGACGAAGCCCGTTTACCGAGCGATATTCTGGAAATACGGGCAATCAGACTGTGCCTCTCCTCGTGGTCGGAGAGACTACGGGATCGCTCCCTCAGGATCCAGTCGGACGACGCCACGGCAGTGGCATATGTCCACCATCAAGGGGGGACTCGGAGCTCAACTGCGACTTCAGAGGTCGCCCGCATCCTAAGGTGGGCCAAAAGAAGCGTGCCGGTTCTGTCGGCCGTCTACATTCCGGGCGTAGACAATTGAGATGTGGACCTGCTGGCCTCTCGACTCAATCGCAAGGTGTTGAGGTTTGTGGCCAGGTCCAGGGATCCTTGGGCGGATGCCTCGGATCCGCTGGTGACCTCATGGGGTCATTATCACCTGATATATGTTATCCTCTGCTGCACCTGCTTCCTCACCTGCTGCAGGGTGGCGGCCGAAGGGATTCCGGTGATCCTCTTTGCGCCGGATTGGCCTCGGCGTCATTGGTACGCCGATCTGATACGTCTCATCGCGGACGTTCCTTTGCGGTTGCCAATGAGGGGGGACCTTCTGTCTCAAGGTCCTATTTTTCATCCTGTTTTACAGTCTCTGACTTAAGGGCATGGCTATTGAAAGCCAGGTGCTAAGAGACCGAGGTCTCTCGGATTCGGTCATTTCGACCATGTTAAGGGCACGGAAGTCTTCCGCCAGAAAGATATATCACTGTGCCTGGGAAGCTTACATCGCTATGTGCGAAGAGCTGGACTGGCGTCCACGGATGTATTCCGTCCCCAGAATCCTGCGGTTCTTGCAGCGTGGTGTGACCCAAAAGCTTGCTTTGAGTACCCTTAGGGGTCAGATTTCGGCCTTGGCCGTCTTCTTTCAGTGACCGCTAGCGGATCTTTTCTTGGTTAGCACCTTGTGCAGGGGGTTCGCCATGTGCTCCCTCCTGTTAAACCTCCTCTCCCTCCTTGGGATCTGAATTTGGTGCTCTCGGTTCTCCAGGAACCTCCCTTTGAAAATATCAGAGATATTCCCCTCTTGACCTTGTCTCAGAAGGTGGCCTTCTTAGTGGCCATTACTTCTGTTAGACGGGTGTCTGAGTTGGCGGCCTTGTCCTGCAAGTCGCCCTATTTGGTAATCCATATGGATACGGCGGTGTTGCATCCGCGACCTTCTTTTTTTACCAAAGGTGGTCTCGGCCTTTCACCTAAATGAGGACATTGTCCTCCCGTCCTTGTGTCCTCACCCATCGCATCCCAGAGGGTTAGCGCTTCACACATTGGATGTGGTACGTGCCTTGCGGGTGTACCTGTCTGCTACTGCTTCTATTCGGAAGTATGACTCACTGTTTGTGTCTGTCTCTGGTCCAACACAGGGCCAAGTGGTTTCGTCTGCCACCATTTCTAGGTGGATCAGACAGACCGTTATACAGGCCTATGCCCTCAAGGGGCGGGCGCCTCTTCTTCCGGTTAGGGCGTATTCCACCAGGGCAATTGGTGTTTCCTGGGTTTTCCGGCATCAAGCGTCGGTTGCACAAGTGTGCAAGGCGGCGACCTGGTCGTCCGTTCATACCTCTTCTAAGTTCTATGAGGTTGATGTGGCTGCATCTTTGGATGCTTCCTTCGGCCGCAAGGTGTTGCAGCCCGCTGTTTAATGTTGCAACTCCTCCGTTGAGGAACTCTGCCTTGTTTGGAGTGAAGTTTTGGTTTTCGATTTATACTGCTCCCATCCCTCTTGACACTGCTTTGGGACATCCCACGTGTAAAGTGTAAGAGAGGCTGTGTCAGTCCATGGACGATAAGAGAAAATAGGATTTTTGTACACATCGTAAAATCCGTTTCTCTGACGTCCATGGACTGACACAGCACCCACCCTTCTTTTCAAGGTTTGTACTGCTTTGTTACGAACTGAGGTCTGCTGACTGCAGTGGGAGGGTTATGTCCGGAGGGACCGCCCCCCCTGGGCGGGGCTGTTCAGCTCTGGCTTTTTAGAATGTATGTATAACATTTCACATTCTGCCTAGGTCTTCTCCTGCAAGCAGGGGCATAACCCACGTGTAAAGTGTAAGAGAGGCTGTGTCAGTCCATGGACGTCAGAGAAACGGATTTTACGGTGAGTACAAAAATCCTATTTTTTCAAAATTGTCTGTCTTTTTTTGTTTATATCGCAAAAAAATTAAAACGCAGAGGTAAACAAATACCACCAAAAGAAAGCTCTATTTGTGGGGAAAAAAAGACATTCATGTTTTTTGAGTACAGTGTCACGGGACCGCACAATTGTCAGTTAAAGTGTAAGTAAACCCTTCTATCGTTTTCAGTCAAGGAAGCTGCCATCTTTGTCTCTGTTTAGCTACAACTGCCATGATGCTGCACATGTGATCAGTTATGACACCAGCCATTGGATGGTTTGACAGTTTGGTTGAGAGCACAACCAATGGGAGTGTTACATTTCCGGCACTTGCCGGAAATGAAACTGTTTTATGGATGTGTTTACTTCCGCTTTAAAGTAACGCAGTGCCGTAACGCAAATAATGGCCTGGTCATGAAGGAGGGTAAATCTTCTGGAGGTCAAGTGGTTAAAAAAAAAATAGCATTTACAATCACTTTAAACAAAAACACACCTAAGGCCCCTTTCACACGGGACGGATCCGTGAGGACTCCGCTTGTTCTGCGGGGATCGTTCCATTGATCCCCGCTGAGCCGGCGGATGACAGGGCGGTCCCCGCACACTCTGCAGGGACCGCCCTGTCAGATCTCCGCTCTCCCCTTTGGGGGGATCGGATGAACACGGACCGTCTGTCCATGTTCATCTGATCCGCTCCGCAGACGGATTGAAAAATAGGATTTTCCTCCGTCTGCAGAATCGGGGGATTGTGGACACGGAGGATCTCATAGGGACCAATGTATGTCCCTTTTTCATCCGTAAACGGACGGATGAAAAAGTGGACATACGGTCTGCAAGTGAAAGGGGCCTCAGGAGAAAAATAAAAAATATACTTGCCTTAAACCCCAGATTCCCCCTAAGGTGCCTAGGCAAGGGTGACATCATGGCTTTTCCAGGCGGATCCTGGGATTTCTGAGGATTCCAAGTTTCACAACAAGACACCACAGGACAGTTCAGGAGCATCTTCTGTTGAGATCTAGTATCTTCCGCGTTCCTAGGATCTTTCTGTTAGGCCTGTGATGTCACTCGTGCCTGGGCGTCAAACATAAGGTGAACATAAGGCCTCATGCCCACGGGCGTTTTTTCAGCCGCGTTTTTGAGCGTTTTTTACAGCTTAAAAACGCCTGTCCATGTTAGTCTATAGCTTCATGCCCACCTAGGCGTTTTTGAGCTGTAAAAAAAACCCAGGGCCAGTGCGTTCCTCAGCGTCAGAACTAGGCAGGAAAAAACGCGAGCGTCAAAAAACGCGCACTAACGCGCAAAAAAAGCGCACTAACGCGCGGTCGCGTTTTTAGCTCCGACGTTTTTTTTTTTTTTTTCAAAAAAAAATAAAAAAATATTTACAATAACATGGACAGGCGTTTTTAAGCTGTAAAAAACGCTCAAAAACGCAGCTGTAAAAACGCCAGTGGGCATGAGGCCTATCTATCCAGACAATGCCCCATTACAATTTCTAGGTGCTAGCAAGGCAGACTGGGACTTGTGGTCCTACAATATCTGTAAAGAGTCTAGGTTGCCGCTTGTAGGTTATAGCATACTATCTGCTTCCTCTAGGTCAAAAAGGGTTAACATTTGTCTGAATATGTTTACACTTCTGGGCACAGGGAAGTCCTTTAAACAATCAGTTGACAGTTTGTTGCACTGGCAACTAGTCTTTTTTTTGCTTTCTTCAGAAGATAAGACCGGGATCTATAGTCCACATGCTGTTGCTGAAAGATACTTTTAAAGCAGTGCTTGCTTCTCAGCAATTAACTAGCAAGTCCCCCAATTTCTTCCAAAAGAGGGTTTATGTGCTGCTAGGCAGCGTCTCATCCTTGATCTGATTCACAGAAAACTCTACTGGCCACTGGTGCATTGTGTTCTGGAGGGGATGGGCAGGGTCACAGAGCAGAAGGAGGGAAAGGAAAAAAAAAAAAGCTCAGCTACCCCTTCTCGTAGTCCCCTGACAATAAGCGTTGCATGACATCACACACAGGGGGAGTGATTAGTGAGACTTTATGTGTAACATACATCACTTCCTAGCTGCCATAACACAACTGTTATAGAAAAAGGACTGGCAGCCTCTTGGCTTATCACTGAGCCGTCTCTTTCTTTCTCTCTCTGTCTCAGCTGCAAGCTGCGTGGATCATTTGAACGACTGCCTCTTCTAAAATTGTGACTGCATGAGCTTCTATGATACATGGCTTTTCTGGCTAACAATGGACCGCATCAGCCACCTGCCAGAAGAATATATTCCAGGTATGAACATGGGGTGCAAAGGCAGAGGGGTACCCAGGTTGTAACGTGCTGTTAATACATAAACGAGGCTGCATTGGGTGCTGATTGTCAAGGCTACGTACAGCAGTTTTGCTGGTTGTCGGTAGACTGACATCCCTGAACAGAAAAGGCTCAGACTTGAGCTACTCAATTGTTTCATTGTTCTAGACTTGGAAAGGAAATATATAAATTCAAAGGCTGATGTAGACTGGTTTGCCAGAAGTCTTTCTCTAGAGGTGACCCCATCTTGGTAAACGGAGGTCATCCTTAAAAAAACGCTAGAACAAGAACCATTGAAACAGTCGTTGGCTTAAAAAAAATATAAGCAGAATGGCTTATCAGAAAAGTTTTTTTATTTTTTTATATAATATTATAATGCAGGAAGTAGATTTCCTGGCTGCAAGCCCCCCCCCCCCCCCCCTCTTTTCCCTAATGATAATTTTTAGATGTGATGTAAAGACCTGTAGAAATAAATGTACTAATTACGTACCACAAACCTTTACAATGGCATTATTTTCCGGTCAGATTCTGATCTGTACATATAGGTGTTTCTTACTTTACAGCACCAATGTAATGGAGAAGTGGTGATGCTACTCGGCTTGTTTCGATTTTTGACTTGCTCAAGAAAGGTGATAGAATTTGGTTGCCATGGGCATTGAAACTGTATTTTTAAACAAGCCCTTAGTGTGTTCCACATGAGTTTGTCTCCTGAAACAATTCATTAAAAATTTATTTTACATTTGAAGTACTGAGGGTCTGTTTGTCTGTATGTTGTAATAAGTAGAGTAAATGGAGGGGAAAGTATATTCTACCAAATGTTTGCCATGCCAAAATGTAATCATCTTCTGTATCACAGAATGCAGGGTGGTGTGGGAAACAAAGAAAATTAAACCTGACAATCACTGTTTGTGTTTTCTTGTTGCACCACCCGTTTTTTCAATACTTAATTTTAAAAAGTTTTTTGGGTACTGGTGAAGAAACTCCATGCAGATAAATAAAAGAACTGCCCCTCTTGTACCTATGACCGCACAGGCGGGAGAAGTTACGACCGCTGTAATAAATGAAAATGCGTATATCTTAAAGAGTAACTCCACTTTTGTTGAGAGAAAAAAACATTATCCTCTGGGTGATCCTATCTACAAGCATTTTAGCAAACTTTGTTGCACATTGTTACCTTTTGTTATTCTGAAGAAATAGCTGTTTGTGTCCATGTGCCGAGTCAATCTGTATGCGAGTGGTTTTATAATTATCAATCGGCTACTACACCTGCAGGGTTCTAATGAGGAAAGTGTCAGGATCTGCATCCCTTTAGATGTGATTTCCCTTTGGGAGTATCTTGCCAAAAATGAAATTTTTGTTTCAGGGGGATGCTCAAAATCTGATTTGTATCAAAGGGAAAATCAGTTAGCCAAAATTGTATTGCATTTTGCAGAAAATGACAGAGCTGCAGATTGAAAAGGAAATGTAATTTTTAATAACATTCAATTACAATATGACTTGTGTCGCAATAGTCTTTGCTATATATATTTTTTTTATTTGCTCTTTTTTTTTTTTTTTTTTTCCCACAAAAGTGGAGTTACCCTTTAACTTCTGTAGTCATGATATGGACTTTATTATTAGCTGGCATTTGGAATTGTAAAACCTTGTAAGGAGGGCACAGACAGTAGAGGCTGATTGGACATGTGGGTTCTATCAAACTGTCACTGGCATTTGTATCAGTTTGCTGGCCCACTATAATAATTCGTTTTTAGCCTATATAGCAGGGCAGGGCAGAGGAGTAATACTGTCCACCAGCTGCATCTTTTCAAGAGAGAAAACTCTTAAGACATAAGTGTATATGGGAATCTTTAGGACATGGGCAGGAAAGGTGTTACGGTATGGGTGATTCCTACAGTTGTGGAAGACTCAAAAAACAGTCACTTCCAGCGCTAATAGGTTTTCCAAGGTGAGGAGTAACAGATGTCAGATAAAATGGTGGTGTGAAAGGTATATATGGTCTCCCAGACCTAGGTGGATTTTGCTGAGGAAGGGGGTGCGGCCTCAAAACTTGTTAGTTGTACCCCATGTTCTGTGCATGTCCATGCACACTGTTTATGGCCTTTTGTCAGTTGCATTTTGTGAGTACCCACTTTTATACAAAAATGTCTTATTATTAAAGCGGAGGTTCACCCCAAATCCTGACATTATATTATACTCATCTATGTAGCAGATACATATACATATGCCTATTGTTTTTTTTTTTTGCGGTTGTACTTACCGTGAATCAGTCGTTCCGAATCAGGACTTCCGGGTATTTCTCCCGCGGGAGTGGGCGTATCTTTTTCTTTCCCCGGCGCCCCGTTGATTTCTGGGAGGTGTTCGCTCATGTTTTCATTGTTGTGGGCGTGTACTTTGAATGACGACACCCGTTGTCATGGCAACCTGAAACCGCTCGCCGTCAATACTGGTGATACAGCGGTGAATGCTGGGATGCATTCACCGCATCCCGGAAGTCTCTGCTTGTGGGCTTCACAGTGCCCACAAGCAAAATGGCAAAGAAGATCAATTTATAAAAGTTATTATTTAGAACTGAAATAGACGGGGGATGTTTCTAATCACAGGACAAGTGAGTACTAACATGTTTTCTGTAACCCCTTTACATGCACCTAGAAAAAAAAAAAACGAGGGACCGCGGAACCTCCGCTTTAAATTATCACTGGTAATGCACTAGGTGGCGTGCCTTCCATTTCTTGTAGTCGTGGAAGACTGGCTGTGAATGAAAGTGTTTTTGATTGGACTGCCATGCAGTTGTACAATCGGTGGGGAGATTGTTTGTTTGGGATCATCTCGCCTGCCTGAGCCTGATTTAATTGATCACACACACATGTTTCCGGTTTTGACCTAGAATGGCTTCTATATTTATAAGGCCCCTTTCACACAGGCTTTCCGATCAGGTCCGCCTGTCAGTTTTTCAGGCGGACCTGATCGGACACTCCATTCACCTCTATGAAGCGGCGGATGTCAGTGGTGACATGTCCGCTGATATCGGATCTGATCCTGTTTGTGAAATCCAGACGGATGGAAACTCTATTTTCCATCGGTCTAAAGGATCGGATCAGATGGGATCCAAAGAAAAGGAACAGGCGGTCTGTTTTCATCCGATCTCCCCATAGAGGAGAGCAGGGTTCTGAGAGGTCCGTCTCAGCACAGTGAGCGGAGACAGACCTGTCATCCGCCTGCTCAGTGGAGATCAGCGGATCGATCCCCCGCTGAGCAAAGCGGAGTCCGTTTGGCGGCCTGCCCATGTGAAAGAGCCCAAAGGCAAAAGAATGAACATCTTTTCTGTATTCCCACATACATCTGTAAGAGCCCATTCACACAGGGGCGGCACGACTTGTGCCGCGACTGTGCTGGGCGATCTCAAGACGACTTCAAAGCAGACTTCCAAAATGACTTCTGTATGGAAGTCGCCTTGAAGTCGTCTTGAAGTAGTACAGGAACCTTTTTCTAAGTCGGAGCGACTTCAGTCGCTCCGCTTAGAACGGTTCCATTGTACAGAATGGGACGCGACTCGTCAGACGGCTGAGACGCCTGACGAGTCGCCTCTGTGTGAATGGGGTCTTAAGCAGGACCATTTATTCCCTCATGTATGGCAAGCTGTGAGACATTGGGGTTGATTTACTAAAACTGGAGAGTGCAAAATCTGGTGTCGCTCTGCAAAGAAACCAATCAGCTTCCAGGTTGTTGTTTTTTTGTCAAGGCTTAATTAAACAAGCTGACAGAAGCTGACAGCTGAGGCTACCATGCACAGCTGCACTAGATTTTACACTCCAGTTTTAGTAAATCAACCCATTGTGGCCATCAAGTGATTGTGGGGCCACAATTCCTAACATGCATAGTCAGGGATTTTTAAAATGGTAATATTTCATCAGCTAAACAGTCCAAAGCTGGTTTGAGTACTTGAGAGAGGTTATAATGATAATATAATGACATAACAGTTAACTTCACAACTCTGCATTGTCAAAAAATTTCATAAAAAATTGTGCAACACTTCCATGCTTACATCTGCAATGTTAATTGGCTGGTGTTTCCCACTAGAAGCTCCAACCAATCAGCACTTTTAGCTGGGCAGTCATTCCAAGGCTAACATTTCCCAGATGTGTTGCTAGCCTGCCTATAGCAACACATTAGTTGCCAACGTGGGCTGTGTTGTGCAGGCCCAATCCAGCCTCATAAACCAATGAGAGGAAGCCAAGCACCTCCAAGCAGTGGTGGCATCTGAATTGCTCTGCGAAAACAGCTGATCGGTAAGAACCTTTTTATATTTCCCCTATTTATATTGCGTTCACATATTACACAGTTCGTTACAGAGTACATAGGGCTGTTCACACCAGTCCCTGTTCTGAAGGAACACTCACTTTATCATCTACACTCTAAGTGGGGTTAATGTGGAAGGAATCCAATTCACTTTCCACTATGTTTTTAGATTGTGGGGGGGAAACTCAAACCCCCAAGGTTCAAGGAGAGATACAGATATCAAGCTGCAGATATCGACCCAGAGCTGAAAGATCAAACACTATGAAGTTTCTACCTTTCAATGTGAAAAGTGAAAATCTCTGTAGAGTAAAATTTTCCCATGGAAAATGGGGTTCGCCATTGTTGATCTTCTAAAAATGCTAGTTGCCTGGCTGTTATGATGATCCTCTGACTTCAGTAGTTTCTGAGTCAGGAACATTACAGTAAAGTCAAGAAAGGACTTATCGGTATTAATGAGTATTGAGCCCAGAGAGTCAGCATGACATCCAGGCAGTTGTCCTTTATAGAATGAGAAGTCTGCAGTAGCAGTTTACATGTTTCTTTCAAGAAAACTTTCCTATAAATCTGCTCCTAAGGATGCTTAATGTTTTTTTGGTGAAATCTATTGAAATTGCAGGCACACATCTTATGTCATGCTTACTTGTATGTCATACCTTTTAATTTACAAGAATAATGTGCACATCTTTTTTGGTTATCACTTTCTTTAGCTCCTTTCTTCCTTGAGATGCCTTATCTGATGAGAATAAACTCACTCTCATAATGCATTTGGGCTTTCTCTTTCCTGCCACTCTTACCTCAGGCTGTCTTGTATCAAACTCTCACTTTAAAAGTACAGGGCTTTATATTGCTTAAGTGTAATGAATTCAGAAGATTATTTGTCTCCTGACTTTGCACTTCGGACAGATTTTTATTTATTTTTTTATTTATTCCTTTGAGTATAAGCCCCAGGCTGCATCACCAAAAGGAAACACGTGTCCAGCCAGATGTTGTAGATATAAAAACTCCCAGTGGATCTTTCAGGGCATGCTAGGAGCTGCTGTGTTCTGGGTTTCTTTGAATGTTTGTCAGAAATGGTTTGACAGGGGGAGAGTTAAAACTTTTAACTTGGAAAGACCCCTTCAGCCCTGAGAACTAGGATTGATCCAGGTCAAAGAAATGTTGTTAGGCTGCCAGTGGTGTTAACACCTTCCTGGCTGGGTAACACTGCTGTTCCGCATTAAACAGGTGCACAAGGAGACAACTTATATAAAAGAGAAGACATGCATTCCAGCTTGTTAAAAGGACATTCTGGCTGATGCCATGTTGCAAAAGTGCGGACACTAGCGATTTATACTGTAAACATTAAATTAATGTAGCTTTCAGGAGCTGCAATGGGAAATTAATACAAGGCACCAGTTTCTGTGGCTATCTGCAGCCTTGGACCCATCTTCGGCCGCCACTGCCAGATCTGCCTTTATATCACTTCTGCTGTCCAGCAGTTACTGGCTACTGATACAATGCTGTCTGTGAGAGTTCATTGAACAGCAAATACCAGGTGTGTATAGGGCTTATTTTTTACTGGTTAATAGTTGCAAAGCTAGTATTAGTCGGAGGTAGATCTCTAAATGACTGGTAATCGGTTATGTGCTGCGCTCAAGTTGCTTTCTGACCAGTGGCAGAAGAAACAGAAAGCAGGTGTCTGCATGAACTTTCCCCTTTATCTTTTTGCATATGAATAGGTTCAAAGGGGAGATGAAAAAAAAAATAGAGGTAAAATACAACAGATCTTTAATATCTTGCCGGGGCAGTTTGACCAGCTACCTGTCTAGGAACACCCAAAATGCCTGCCTAGGCACTAATTGGGCATTCTGGATTTTGTGGTTATTTTGTAGTTGGGGGGCTCTCGTTGCAGGTGCTGTTGTCTTGACATCAGTTATGTATGATTTACCTGATGAGTACATGTGCAAAAACATGGTGTTTTGTTATCTTTGCTGCCCCTTCGATTGTCAGAAAATAAATATTCAATGGTTTTATTTTTTTATTGAGGCTGAAGCTGAATACTCTTCCCCGAGAAGCTTTCCCCAAGAACAGAGCTTTCCTTTCATTTGTTGCCAATCGTTTATAGACTGTGCATTGTGTCCTGCTGCTACATTCTTCTATAAATTAAAGGCAACAAGTGGTTCAGACCCTTCATATTGCCAAGGCAAGTTTTCAAAGCCAGGAACTCACATGCACAGCTCTCTGTAAGAGTCCCTAAAATACACAAGAAGCTGGCAGGGTAATTGAGCCTATCATTATCTATCCAAAAGTTGGGATATCACTTTTTTTTGTGGACGTAGTCTTTCGATGGGCAATGTCTGAGGATTAAACAGTTTGGTTGGGCTTTTCATTCTAGACTTTATGCTTAGTTTGCTGACTAATCCATGTATACTGTGTGCACCCGAGCAGCATTTAACTTTGCGGACTGTTACCTTTCTGACTGTTACCATGGCAACAACATCTCTTGTGTCGCGAGGAGGGAGCCTAGCATCGGATTATTGTCTGCCATCTATTGTGTTTCTGTGCTCAGTTGATATATGTGGATATGAGTGATTGAGCCTAAACAAAAGAAATGTAAAATATATAGATATGTTGAATCACCATAGGTGGGATGAAATAATTTTTTTGGGATTCAAAGGCGTCAGGAAACATCAGCTGCAAAGTGGATTATTAAGAATAAAGATTTGATTAACATTAAAAGGTTAGTCCGCCCTCATATTGGTGAAGCCTAGGTCTGCCCATTTTAGGAGGTTCCCGCCGTCCCTATTGTGTTTTTAAGTATTTTATATTATATGGAGACTTTATTGTGAAGAGTGGATACAACTCAAGGTAGACAGGAATATTCAAAACTTTAAAGTGATTGTAAACCCATATATTTTTTTTAAATAACAAACATGTCATAATTACCTGCTCTGTGCAATGGTTTTGCACAGAGCAGCCTTAATCCTCCTCTCCTCGGGTCTCACGTTGGTGCTTTTGGCTCCTCCTCCCTGCCCAGTGCCCCCAAAGCAATCGGCTGTCTCTGAGCCTATGAGGAGTGAGAGAGCCGCTGCTCTTGTGCACAACGCTGAATTGAGATTGGGCTCAGGTAAGTATGGGGGGATCTGGGGGAAAGCGCTGCTTTCAGAAGGTTTTTAACCTTAAAGCAGAGTTCCACCCAAAAATGGAACTTCGCTTTTCGGAACCCTCCCCCCCTCCGGTGTCACATTTGTCACCTTTCAGGGGGGAGGGGGTTGCAGATACCTGTATAATACAGGTATTTGCACCCACTTCCCGCCCCCCTGCTGCCTTCTGGGAAACACACTGGTCCCAGGAGACAGCAAAGGCCACTGGGAATGCGCCACGCTACTCGCGCATGCGCAGTAGGGAACCGGGTAGTGAAGCCGCAATGCTTCACTTCCTGATTCCCTCACCGAGGATGGCGGCGGGGGCAGCCGAGAGACGAGCGATTGCTCGGCTTCGGCTGCCAACATCGCTGGACTCCAGGACAGTTAAGTGTCCATTTAATAAGAGTCAGCAGTTGCAGTTTTTGTAGCTGCTGGCTTTTAATGATTTTTTTTTTTTCACGGGACCTCCGCTTTAATGCAGAGAATGCATTAAGGTAAAAAAACCTTTTAGCCTTTAGATCCACTTTAAATTGGCAGAACACAGCCAGGAACCTAGGTTAAGGAATCCCATATTAAAATATTCACAACACCAGTTTAAAAGATTTTACCCATAACTGAAATACAAAGAGGTATAATTTCTTCCACAGCTGAAAAGCTTTGCAGCAGTGGCATGTGTATACCCCCAGCCTCTGCAACTATAGAGAGTAGCGGTTGACAGGTGAGAACACTGCAGCTCAACCACAAGGTTTTATCACCAACCCTAACCTCATGTGTAAACGAGCCCTAATAGTGCAGCCAATCACAGTTCCTCCAATCACCCTCACACCAGCCAAAGTCCCGCCAGATCAGTGTAGCTATAATCAGTGTACCTGATTTGCCTGTTTATTGACTACATTTCTGCCTGTTTGCTGGACCGATCCTTTGCTGACCATGTCTCTCTCTGCACCTGAACTGACCCTTCTGCACGTCTGACTATGTTCCTGCAAAACACCAGTCCCAGCCATCCCCTGTGGACAACTGCACTCCTGGGACCACAAGAACTTTGTTGTTCTTGCTCTTTTGAGCCTCCTGTACTTCCTGGCTAATAAACAGGGCATTCCTGGGGGCAGCCATGTGCCAGTAGGCTAGGCTTGCTTGGCATTTAGGAACTGGGACTGCTATAAGTGACGCTACACTAAGCTATATTTCCTGACCACTCGTAAAGAGGCGATCATTACAGTAAACTGGTCTTGATACAATTGGTTGATTCGTGTCATACGCAAGATACAATGTCTGGTACATAATCTGTCCAGGCACGGAAAAATGTCTCACACGTGGTATCCCCATACTCAGATTAAGTACTCAGAATATGTTTTGGGTTGTATGCCTATGCTGTTTGTGAGAAATTAAATTAGTAAATTGACAACTTTGTGTAAAAAATAACATTTTAATTTTCATTCTGCATGTTCCAAAAACTTGTTGCAAAAAAGCAAAGTCTTCAAAAGACTCACCATGCCTCTTAGAAAATAGCTTGGGGTGTTTGCTTTCTAAAATTTGGTCAATTTTATGGGTGTGTCCACTGTCCTGGTACTCCAGGGCCTCCAAAAATGTAAAGGAGTGGTCAGGAAATTAGATGTGTAATTTATGCCCCTAGAAAATCTGAAGGTGCTCTTTGGGTTGTGGGCACCTCTGTGTGGCTAGGCTATGAAAAAGTTTCACACATGTGGTATTGTCATACTTGGGAGGAGTAGCAGAATGTGTTTTCTAAGTATACCCATGATGTGTGTTAGAAATATCTTATTAATTGAGAACTTTGTGTAAAAAAAAAAATATATATATCGTACATCACAGGACACAGAGCCGGTTATTATAATAATAACTACTTGGGTTATATGCACCTATAGGTGAATCGACACTGGTAGATCAATCAGAACAATCAAACAGGAAGTCCTCCCCTATATAACCCCTCCTACACGGGAAGCACTTCAGTTTTTTGCCAGTGTCTGTAGGGTGGTGGTCACTGATGTGATGCATGTGCTCTTGGAGCATATTTGAAGGTCTGGACGGTCCTATTTAGAATCATGGACTTCATCCAGATCCATTTGAAAGAGCTGCTGGCCAAAAGGGATGGTACCCAAGCCTCATTGGAAGGAGAGAGGATTCCTTGAGGTTTTGCCTGTAATACAGCCTTATGGCGCTGAACCCTGCGTAATGGAGCCCTGTGCAGTGTTTGTTCTGACCAAGGGGCTTTCCTGCAGGGTGCTATACAGGTCCAAGGGAGTGGACCCCACATTAAGGTGGACCCAGTGCCTGAAGGTTTTTAATGACAAAGCTCGCCGTGATGGGTGAAGATTGGACTCCTAATATGTTCAGAGTCCTGCAGCAGGAATGGTAAGTCTGCATTTGTTTGCATTTTCTCTTTATAAAAAAAAAAAAAATCTGACTGTCTGATGTTCTCTCAGTAGTCCCTAGGGGTAGATGTACTGGTAACACCTTAGGGACCCGTTTGCCCTTTTTTGAAATTTTTCCTCGGTTTCGGCTTCTGCCACATCTTTTGCGAAGAATCCGGGAGGTGGTAACACTGATATTAGTGTTGGCCGAGTTAGCCCAGGAGGGCTCGCTACACTGACATAGCGAGTCTTGCGGGGGTTTCTCCTTGGACACTCACAGTCTAGCGGGACCTAATGGTCTTGAGTCCTGTATCTCAGTTCTGTTGAGCCCCTGGAAGCCAGCTTCAGGGAACTTCATTTACAGGACTTGAAAATATTTTTTTGCCTGGGGTGAAGCCAGGAAGTGGCACCCGCAGAAAGATTGGCCTTAAGTACCGTTAAGGGTCAGAGTTCGTCCCTATCAATTTTTTTTTCAGAGGCCGTTGTTTCTCACTCCTTGATTCATACAGCGTGTAACTTGGACAGTCCCGCCTGTCGGGCCACTCTGGTGTCCTTGGGACTTGAATTTAATCTGGACTGTCCTTGAAGCGGCCACTTTTTGAACCAATTGGGAGATTTTGTTAGTTCTTTTATCTCGGAAGGTGGCTTCTTTGGTTGCTGTCACTTCACTAAGTGGAGTGTCAGAGTTGGCGGCTCCTTTATGCAAGGAGCCGTTCTTGGTCTTGCATCATAAGGTGATGTTACGTCCTCATCCATTTTATTGCCCTTTAAAACATGCACGACAGACTATTAGTTTAGGTACTTCTATAGCGCCGTCAATTAACGCAGCAGTTTACATATACATTATACAAACACATCAGTCCCTACCATCTAAGGTCCCTAACTCACATTCATATACTAGGGCCAATTTTAGACAGAAGCCAATTAACTTACCAGCATGTCTTTGGAGTGTGGAAGGAAACCGGAGTACCCGGAGGAAACCCGCACAGGGAGAACATGCAAGCTCCAGGCAGGTAGTGTCGTGGTTGGGATTCGAACCAGTGACCCTTATTACGAAAGTGCTACCCACTACACCACTGTGCTGCCCACAGACGAGCAATTCTTCTGATCTAACGCTTGTTTGCAATTTGTAAAAATAAAACAAAAGCAAGAACAATGGGTTGCTTGTTTGCTGCCATGTTAACCTTTTGTATTTCTGGCTGTTGGCACACAAGAATGTTAAACACTGGCCAATGTTCAGGCAGAAGCATGCCTGTGCCCCTCTCTTATGTGTGGCATGCAAGGGTCGTACCCAGCAACAGCTGCTTTACTGTCACAGATGTAGAGTCAAAATGTTTCTTGATGCTGCTTGTAGCCTGGTAACCGTCACAAACTTGCACTGCTTTGTACGGGCTTATTTAAATCCCTTTGTCTCTAGGCCCAACAAGAAACACTATCATTCAGGAGGCAACGGGTGTCTGCCGCAGCCAATTTTTATTTATGGCAGAATTTTTTCAGGCTTTGTTTTGCTTTTTAAAATGCCCATCTAATGCAACAGACTATCGTTTTAGAGCACAAATACAAAGTTGCAACACAGGAAAAACACCTTAAGGCCTGGTTCACTTTAATGCGCTTTCAGATGTGACCTGAATCGCATGACAATGTAAATAACATTGCTTTTAATTGTGTCCGTTCACATCAATGCAGTACAGCTGCAATGTGACTTTGGGGAAGGGCCCTGTGCTACTTTAGTGCGATGTTGTGGTCCTTAGACTTCAATGGAAATGCATCAATATGGGGACAAAATGCCCTCCCATGTTAAGGGCATGTGGCCTGGTATGGTTCAGGAGGGGGGGCTGCTCACCCATCACCAAGCCTGCCGCGTAGCGTGTTCGGATAAGTGTCTGGTATAAATGCTTGCAGGGGGGACCTCACACCATTTATTTTATTTTTGCATTATGTTCCCCTCATAATCCATACCAGACTAAATAGCCTGATATGGATATTCGGGGGGACCCCACACATTTTGTTTGCTTTTTTGGCGAAGAGTCCCCTTCAAAATCCATACCAGAATTGATAAGACCTGGTTTGGTTTGGGCGAGGACCTGTATTCTGTTCTAAATTTTTTATATATATAGATAGATGGATAATAATATATATATATATATATATATATATATATATATATATATATATATATATATAATTATATTACCAAAAGTTTTGGGACACCTGCCTTTACACGCACATGAACTTTAATGGCATCCCAGTCTTATTCTGTAGGGTTCAATATTGAGTTGTCCCACCCTTTGCAGCTATAACAGCTTCAACTCTTCTGGGAAGGCTGTCCACAATGTTTAGGAGTGTGTCTTTGTGAATGTTTGGCCATTCTTCCAGAAGCACATTTGTGAGGTCAGGCACTGATGTGGACGAGAAGGCCCGGCTCGCAGTCTCCGCCCTAATTCATCCCAAAGGTGTTCTATCAGGTTGAGGTCAGGACTCTGTGCAGGCCAGTCAATTTCCTCCACCCCAAACTCGCTCATCCATGTCTTTATGGACCTTGCTTGGTGCACTGATCCAAAACATTTGATGGAGGGGGATTTATGGTGTGGGGTTGTTTTTCAGGGGTTGGGCTTGGCCCCTTGGTTCCAGTGAAGAAAACTCCTAAGGCCTCAGCATACCAAGACATTTTGGACAATTTTGTGGGAACAGTTTGGGGATGGCCCCTTCTTGTTCCAACATGACTGCGCACCAGTGCACAAAGCAGCCACCCCCATCAAATCATTCTCTGCAGCTATTACCTTTTGTACCACCACCCCCTCTCTTTAGCATGTAAGCTCTATGAGCAGGGCCCGCCTGTACCTTTTTGTATTGAGCTGTACTGTAATTATGCTGTCCCCAATCTACATTGTAAAGTGCTGCGTAAACTGTTGGCGCTAAATAAATTGTGTATAATAATAATAATAATAATAATATTCACCATCTTTTTACAAATTTCACTGCAGTTTTACAAAACTTTAAGCCATCATAGCAGTTAAACACCAAGAGTTTGGCTCTCTGTTGCTGTCTAGGATTGAGACGCAGATTTTCCAGAATAGACTGGATGGCCACAGTGGTGTGGTTTATACAGGAGATTTAGGCTAGACATTGTAGCAAGGACCATATTTATTGGGTGGATATGTAGGGTACTATACCTAAAACTCTAAAGACATCCCCACTGTAAGGTGGCAAACTAAAGTAGGTTGATAACTAAAGAGCTGCAAAAATTCAATGAACTATGCGTTTGCTGCGGCTCGCATTTGTGCGGGCACAGTAGCCCATTCATTTGAGTCGGCTGCTGTGCCTATGGGAAACGCAGGAATGAGGTCCCTGCACTTTTTTTAAAGCGCAGCTACGTCTAATCTTCTTAACCCTTAGGCCTGGTTCTCAACTATGCTGGTTGCAGTTTGCATATTGCAGGTGCATTTTGCGTTTTTCAATACACATTTTTGATCCATTGGAACCAAAAACCAGAAAAAAGTCCCTGGCCCTTTTCATAAAATGCACAGATGTGTACATGACCCATAGGAAACCATGTTAAACGGACTGTAGTGTGTTTCTGCAGAACTGAAAATTTACTAAAAAAATGCATAGGTGTGAACCAGGTCTTATCCCTAACCTTATTCTTTGATTTCTGACCCCATTCATGAATTACTATAATTTTGTCCTACATCCATGTAGTGAATACTTATTATTTCCATGTAAGGTACATTTACAAGTTTGCCTCCTTTTATAAAACAATTATCATTAGTCCAATTCGGTTTTTGTTTTATGGCCTCTTTTTGTCTTTATTTAAAAACCCTACCTACCGTACTTTTTTCTCACCCATTTTGGAAATTGCTTGCAATGATACTTTTGACATCTTAGATGTGCAGTTAATATATTGGTACTTCTGTCTAATTTTATAAATATTCATATGGACATTATACATCTGTCTTGAATCTGTACATGTGTACTTATCCACTTATTTGTTCTATCGTTTTATTGTTCTTAATAAAAAATGATTGTAAAATTATGTGTGGGGTTGCCATTAAGAATAAATGTCAGCCCCGCGCGTTTGCAAAAGAGCAGCACGTTTTGGCTGCGTATGGTTGCGGCTGCGAGAAAAGATGAGATTTATACACTGTCCCGCACCTGCATATACCTGCAATAGTGTGCACCTAGTCTTGAGGCCCCTTTCACATGGGCTGGATCCAGTTTCTCTCCGCAGGGGATCCATCTGCTGATCCTTGCTGAGTGGAGCAGCTGAATGATGGGTCTGTGTCTGTTTTGCTTATGCAGAGTGGACACGGATAATGCAGGCTCTGCTTTATGGGCAGTCGAATGTAAATGGACCAGCTGTCCGTTTTGCACACAACAGCCTTTCGATCTGATTTAGGCCAGATGGAGGGGAACGAATTCCCTTCCGTTTTGTTTTTAATGGATCAGAGTAGGGCTGGGAAAAAAATCGATTTTAATCTTGAATCGAGTTTTGAGTTCAAATCGATTCAGATTTGAAGAAAATCAATTTTTTATTTTTCCTTCAGAGTTTCCGTAGCAGGGCTGCAAGGGGCGTATCCGGAATGGCACTGAGCGGCGTTACCCCAATTACATCTACTCTTCGCAGCCGCTGCGAGTAGATGTAATGTAACACTAACTACCTGATCAGCGTGTCATGCAGACAGACGGCGGCCATTGCAGTGTTCAAAAGCCGTGCCTCCCGAGTCCTCGTCGTCTGTGATAGGCGGAACACTCAATTTCACAGCAGGCAGTGTTCAGCCTATCACGGACATCCTCTCATCCTCGTCTGTGTTATGAGGATGAGTGGATGTCCGTGATAGGTGGAACACTGAATGCTGGGAAATTGAGTGTTCCGCCTATCACAAACGAGGAGGAGATGCGGCTTTTGAATACTGGAATGGCCGCCGGTGTAGCAGTAAAATCCGTAACCCACGAAAATCTGCATCAGGTACGGGCACAGTGATTGAAGCATGGACACAGTGAGGCATTGGACACAGTGAAGAATGGGCACAGTGAGGCATAGGCACAGTGAGGCATGGGCACAGGCATGGGCACAGTGAGGCATGGGCATAGTGAGGCATGGGCACAGTTCAATTCAACTAAGAGTAACCTCAGGATTTTTTGTCGTTTTCTTAGCTAAATCCAAATACAGTATTAATAATTTGGATGTTTAACAATCTTTGTTGCACACTGACTTTGCAGTTAGAGAAAGGGTTTGCCTTTGCAATTTTGTTTGTTGATGCACTTTAATATAATAAAAAAAAAAAATCGCAATTTTTTTGGAGGGGAAAATCGCCCAGCCCTAGATCAGAGGTAGCTGGGTGTAAACAGACAGTCAGTTTATAGCTGACTGCCCATAGAGGAGAATGGAGGATCCGATCGGGTCCTCATGAAAAACAGACATCTTACATGCAACCTGGATGTACAGAAGTTGTAGTAAAGGTAGAAATACAAAATAGAGCTTGAGGTGAGCTCCATTTTCTTCACTATCATTAGGTTACAATGAACAAGTGCCCAGTCATGGTGGTCATAAGCATTTCGCTAAGGCTGGTCTCACACTTGGGGGGTTGGGTGCGGTGGCGGTATAGCGCCGCTATTTTTAGCGGCGCTCTACCGTCGGAATTGCGGAGGTATTCGACCGCTAGCAGTGCGGTTTTAACCCCTGCTAGGGGCCGAAAAAGGGTTAATACCGCCGGCAATGCGCCTCTGCAGAGGCGCATTGCCGGCGGTATTACCGCGGTTTCCCATTGCTTTCAATGGGAAGGAGCGGTAAACACACCGCTCCTCTCACCGATCCAAAGATGCGGCTAGCAGGACTTTTTTTACCGTCCTGCTAGCGCACCGCTCCAGTGTGAAAGCCCTCGTTTATAGACGGTTTGCAGGCGCTATTTTTAGCAAAATAGCGCCTGCAAACCGCCCCAGTGTGAAAGGGGCCTAACATGTATGCAGCCATCAAATGGGCTTTGCAATGACAGCCCAATTATTATAGGAGATACTTGAGCCTTGTAACATATTACGAACTCGGAATTTGTCAATGCTGCATAATACAGAAAAAAAAAGAAGGAATGAGAGAGAAAGGTAATACACTAAAGAAAAGGAAATGGTATTAAAAAGAAGAAATTACCAGAACTAGGAGAGAGGGTGCTTCTGAAGCCTCGTCAATCTACTAATAGACATTGAGTCCAAGGATCCCACATCTTGTCGAGTTTGGTTTAATTATTTTGGAGGCTGCAAGTTTCTCATTAATCATAATCCAATTTAGTTTTTGTTTAAGGTAGTCAAATACCACCATTAACTGGTTCAGGCATCATGCTTTTGCCATTCTTGCTTCCCAGAACCATGTAGGAGGTTATGGTGTATTTAGGCCCCTTTCACACTGAGGCGTTTTTCAGGCGTTTTAGCGCGAAAAATAGCGCTGTAAAAACTCCTGAAATAATCCTGCCCCAGCATTCTTAATGTGAAAGCCCTGAGAGCTTTCACACTGAGGCGTTGTGCTGGCTGTGCATTGAAAAAAATCCTGCAAACAGCTTTTTTGGAGCATCTTTGGGGTGCATAAATTAGCGCTGTAAAAACGCCTATCCCCATTGAAATGAATGAGTACCGCTGTAAAAACGCGGTAAAAACGCCCAGAAGCTGTGGGAAGGTCACATGACCGCAGTAGAGTGGAGGATTGTGGGATACCAAATAATCATTTTTACCGCAAAAACGCGGTAAAAACGCATAGGCGTTAGCGCTATTTTTAGCGCTAATGCGTTAATAACGCTAATCATTTTTAGCGCGTTATTGCAACGCCTCGGTGTGAAAGGGGCCTTAGGGATTTCAGTATCCGGTTTCTGGAAAAGGGTGATTTCTGGTGATCTGGAAACACGTACTCCTGTTATTGACCAATTTAAATTGCAAACAGAACCTGGTCAATTTGGGACCACCAATTATTATTTTTTATTTTTTTACGTTTTGTAAAGGTTTTTTTTTTTTTTTTTTGCTGCTATCTGCATCTCGTTGGGAGATTTCTCTAAACTTCCTGTCAGAGACAGCTTGAAATAAAAAGACATTTAAGATTCTCCTCAATACCTATTCTGGTGACCACCTTAGAATTTAGGATTTTCTGTCACTTTTCTGTCCCAGGGAACACAGACCGCAATAAAAACTAACAGAGCTTATTTCCAAAACTACAGAAAAAGTTTTGGATTTACAAACCTTAATGTGGATGTAAACCCTCCATATACCCAGTGAAGTGGACAGCCTCAGATGATACAAAGAGATGAAACAAATCTCCCTACATAGGTTTTACATGTATATCTTCTGCATAGTTGCCAACATTGTAAAAACATTTAAAGGGACACTTTTTTGCATATAGGTGGAGCCTTGCTAAAATTGGGGGGGGGGCCTTCGTTTGTAGGCATGGCATAGCGAAATAGGAAAGCTGCCCGTGGCAAAAAATGGGCGTGGTTAACACGGAATAGTGGGCGTGGCTTAAATTGGTGTAACTCAAAGGGGGTGTGGTTAGAGTCTGAGATGAATAAGGGATGGAGGAAGAAAGAATGAATAGGCCGTTAAGACTGTACCGCATTTAAATGTGTGTGTTACGTGTGTGAGCTGGCCTTAGCCCCCATTCACATTGGAGCGACTTATCATTTGACAGGTCAAATCGCATGATAAGTCGCATCCTATTGCCACTAATCGCGCTGTTCAAATCAATGTGATGCCTGGTTTGCGGTGCTCCATCAATTTGAAAAAGTAGTACATGTACTACTTCTGGCGATTTCAGGTGCGACTTGAATAGACCTCTGTGCATGAAGCGGCACAGATGTCTTCAAAGTCGATTTGAAATCGTGCAATTTCAATAGATGTTGCACGATTTAGAAGTCGCAGTCAATCTGAACGGGGGCTTAAGCATTTCGATTAGGTTCACATCTGTGAATGTGCTGTTGTTGATTTGTTTTTGAGGCCCATTTTCTAGTGCGTTATCTTTTTTTTCATGCATGTTTTTGATGCGTTTTTAATGCATTTTGCTTTTTTGGGATGTGTTGATGTTGCTAGGGGGTGTCTGTTGTCATGCAGGAAAATGGACCAAAAACTCACATACATGCCCTTTTCATGCAATTCCTTTGAAGTCTATTGAGCCAAAAACCGCACAGTGCTGTGTGTAAAAAAGCACCTATCCAAAAAAGCAGTGGTGGAAACTGCATAAATGTGAACATGATTTACAGGAACTAATGTTCAATGGACTGTTGGGCGTATATGCAAATGCATTGTAAAGCGCCTAGCCTTAAGGCCTGTACAAACGATCAGAAAATCGTACAAAAAAATACAGCTTTCAAAGCGATTGTATGATAATCTGATCATTAGTACACATCTTTCGTCCAAAGTTTTCCAACGGGACAAACGCAAACATTTTTCTCGAACGATACCAGATCGTATGATTTACGTATAATCAGTACAGTTTTCGTCCGAAAATACAATACAATTACATCTATTCTGAATTTTTATTCTGTCGTACGAGAATTCTCTTACTTTAGTAATGTATACACTTTTGATATGGAGACTAGCCTGCCAAAATCGTTCGTCCGATAATCTCATCGTGTGTAGAGGTCGACCGATATGGGTTTTTCTCTGGCCGATGCCGATGCCGATATTTAGAAATCGCTGTGGCCGATGGCCGATATATGATGCCGATTTTTTTGGGCCGATATGTTAGGCCGATGAAGGGGAAAAAAAAAAACTAACAGTTGGACCCCTTTCACACTGGGGTGTTTTTCAGGCACTTTTGGGCTAAAAATAGCACCTGTAAAAATGGCTGCAAAACAGCTCCCCTGCAGTCTCAGTGTGAAAGCCTGAGTGCTTTCACACTGAGGCGGTGCGCTGGCAGGACGTTAAAAAAAAGTCCTGCAAGCAGCATCTTTGGAGCGGTGTATACCGCTCCTCCATCACTACTGCCTATTGAAATTAATGGGCACTGCTGCTGAAGCGCCTGCAAAGCGCTTCTGCAGCGGTGCTACACGGGCGCATTTAACCTCTTCATCGGCCGCTAGCTGGGTTATAAGCACCCCGCTAGCAGCCGAATATCGCCGCTAAAATTATGGTAAAGCGCAGCTAAAACTAGCTGCATTTTACCGCCAACGCCTGCCCGCTCCAGTGTGAAAGCAGCTGAGTTCCGCCAAAAAAAAAAAATATATTAAAAGTCAGCAGCTACAAATACTGCAGCTGCTGACTTTTAATATATGGACACTTACTTGTCCTGGGCGCCCGCGATGTCGGCACCCGAAGCCGATCTCTCTCTCGGCTCTCGGGTGCTGCCGCCGCCATCTTCGGTAAGGGAATCAGGAAGCAGGCACAAAAACAGGTAATCAAAACTTTGACGAAAAAAAAAGTTTAGTTTTATTTAACATTCATTAAAGTGTATTTTTTTCCCAAAGAATTGCGTTTGAAAGACCGCTGCGCAAATACCGTGTGACATAAAATATTGCAACAACCGCCATTTTATTCCCTAGGGTCTCTGCAAAAAAAAAATATATAATGTTTGGGGGTTCCAAGTGATTTTCTAGCAGAAAAGACAGGATTTTTACTTGTAAGCTACAAGTGTCAGAAAAGATTTAGCCTTTAAATGGTTAAACTGAGAACTTCTACTCACAAGTTCAGTTCATTAATAAGAAGAAACATTTGTAACTTTTCTCTCTCACTTGGCAGGCTGCCCAAAGATGAGTCACTGCACGGGAAACTTCAGGCAACTTGTATTGACTTCTATGAGAGATGTCATTTCCAAGCCGCGCTGAAGTTTTTTTTTTTTTTTTAATATCGGCTTCTGTTCTCAGAATATCGGCCAAAGCCGATTAATGAAAAAATGCCAAAAATCGGCCGATATATCGGCCGACCGATATATCGGTCGACCTCTAATCGTGTGTACTAGGCTTAAGCCCATGTGCTTTCAAAACCTGGGATACAGAGGTGCAGCATCCGGCCCGCCAGAGTATATGACAGCTGAAATATGCTGCGGCTGGATGGGGCTGAACACTAATCAGTACTTCTGTTTATTGCGGTATGTGTTACGGGATGTACGTCTATGGGTTCAGGGACACACATCTAGAATGTAGTATTCTGCTTTCCAGGGATATGTCCATGAATACATTGGGCCTTATATGTGAGTACCACTCAGCACAGAGTTCAGCCCCGTCCAGCCGCAGCATATGTCAGCTGTCATAGACTCTGACTGACTGCAAGCAGAAGGGCTGGCCGCCACACCTGTGGCTCCCGGGCGCACTAAACCGCCATGATTGGACATGCAGCCTGAATGGACCAGTACTGTATATGTACATTTTATACACAATCTGACTGCCATAAATATCCTGCGTGGATATTTGTATTTTCTTACATCAAAATAAAATTCTGTGTCCAGGGTGAAGGCAGGAAGCTAATGTGAATGTTCCACAATTCATCCAGAACTATATTTATGTGTCAGTGGTCAGGTCCTTCCTGTACACCCAAAGCCAGCCGCTTCTGACTGGAAGGTTTAAGCTGGGCCTTAGAGACAAACCATATTCTGCACTCCCCTCCCCCAACACTTGGAAATGGTCACACCTGAACTTAACAAACTCATCAATATATAATGCTGAGACTTGTACTACAGGAAACTCAGACATGTAGTGCTGTGATGGGGTACTGATATAAACCGTGACAGACTGAAAGGCACGCAAGCGTCTGTACCTGGACGTTCTGCGCATGTGCAGTGTCCTGCATCTGCACGCTGTACACAGGGTGACGGAGTGTAAACAAACCACATCCAAGGGGCGGGGCCCAGCAACAGAGTCAGATCTGCATGGACCTACCGCGTGTTGTCTTATCTGTCATTATCTATCCCCGAGCTATCCTCCTGTGCGGGTATAATACATCATCATCATCCCACCTTAGCAGCAGCAGCAGCAGCAGCAGCATCACATAACCTCACCTCAGCCAGGACCATCAGTGTTCCCAGCCAGCGGAGCCCTGGTCCTTCCATCGGTGTCCCCGCTCGTCAGACACATGGGGGCGGAGGGTTTGCGGCGGCTGATCACTTCCTTGTGTTCAGTGGAGAGGGGAGGGGTCGCCAGTCCCTGCAGCCAATAGGCTTCAGTGTACAATAGAATTTTCTATTTGTACTCTGAAGAGAGAAGCCGATTGGCTGCCCCTCTCCTCTCCACTGAACACAAGGGGAAACAACACTCGCGGGTCCCAAAATCGGGATTGTCCCGGGAAAATCGTGACTGTTGGCAATTATGCTTTTGTCTTCACCTTGATATACAGTTTAGAAAGTGCTTGTTCTGTTAGAATTTTCACTTCCTGATTCCCCAGTAGGAGGAGATCATTGCAAGACACTCTGAGAGAATGTGAGACAACCGATTGGAGGAAAGGCACACACACCCCCCTGCCCACACATGCAGAGGTTGCCTGTGTATAGTTTAGCTGGCTGCTAATCTTTTTATAGCAACCTCCTCCAACACACACACACACACTTCTATCTCTGGGCCTCTGAGAGCTTGTCAAAAGTTGATGGCTGATAACAAACAAACTGAGCAGGACAAAGCTACCAGACACAGGGTTTTGAAGAGAGATAAAAAAACACTGCAGATATATGTGCCCAGCTCAAATTTCATGAATCTGGTTTACATTCACTTTAATAAGAGACATTGGGGTTTATTTACTAAAACTGGAGAGTGCAAAATCTAGTGCAGCTCTGCACTGAAACCAATCAGCTTCTAGGTTTCATTGCCAAAGCTTAAAGGGCGCGTGTTTTTTCACCTTAATACATTCACCGGCCCCCCAGCCCCCTCCCGTTTTACTTACCTGAGCCATGGAATTTAGTCGGCGAAGATGCGCTCTGCCTCTCTCCACGGGGTCCCAGCTCTTGATTGGATAGATTGATGGCAGCGCAGCCATTGGTTCCCACTGCTGTCAATCAAATCCAATGACGCTGGCGCCAGGGGGGAGGGGCCGAGCCATACATTCGTCGGCTATGGATGCCGAGTGAATGACTCAGGAGCGTGCCCGCAAGGTAATCCCCCGGGAGAGGGCTTCTCCCAGGGGGTTATCTGATGTGGGGAGGAGCCGCGAGAGCTGCAGAGGGACCCCAGAAGTCGTGGATCGAGGCCACACTGTGCAAAACGAGCTGCACAGTGGAGTATGACATGTTTGTTATTTAAAAAAAACAACCTTTGCAACCACTTTAATTGAACAAGCTGTAGTTGGAAGTAGATTGGGTACCATGCACAGCTGCACCAGATTCTGAGTGCACCAGTTTTTGTAAATCTACCCCAATGTGCATAAAAGCCTGGTTGAAATAAGTTTTATTTTCATTGTAACCTTCTCTACCTGTTACTGCATGCTTCTTTCATGTCATTACAGTACCACATTCCTTCCCATAATTCCCTGTGATTATAAACATTGAACTAGTGGTGTGTAGGAGAATACAATTGCTGAGCCATCATAGTTTATACCCCTTCTTTTCTTTCCATCTCCTGTTCATCTCTTTTTATTTATCTGTCTGTCTATCTTTAAAGCTGGATTAATGATTGGCGCTGCCTCTTATGTGGCAGCCCCTGGCTGGCATCCTGATGTTTACCTTTCACCCAGCTCAGCTTTTACACCAGTAAGTAAAATATAAAATCTACCAGGACTACCATTTAGAAAGTTTATGAAGCGTTTTCAGCCATCTCACTTTCCAGTCTGTTGCACATGTGCTTCTAGGATATGCATGCCATGTAAGCTCCCCTCTCCACACCTGCCTGTCCTATAGGCTGTTCTCAATCATGTTGCACAGCTCTGTTTATTTGACAAAGTGGGCGCTTACATGGCATTGCTCTTACAGTCTCGTCTAGTCTGGGAAAAATTCCAGTCCTTTTGCCTGCTGGTTTAACTCTCCTGGAAATGACTTTTGACTATAATTAGAATGCAGATTATTGAAGAAGAGGAAACTGACCGACTTCTTGTGGAAATCTCAGACTATTATTTTTTTTTTAGAATATTGGTGCAAAGCACTATTTCTGCTTATATGGCTGCATACTTTTTGTGACATTTTAGAAAAAAAAATTTACTTTTTTTAAATTAAATAAATACATAAATAAAAATAGGGTGTTGATTTAAAAATCAGCATTGTGGTCATTCACCCTTTTTTAACTCCTTGTTGGCTGCTTAACCAGTAGCTCTTTAAGCGGAGTTCTACCCAAATTTGGAACTTCCGCTTTATCCACTCCTCGCCCCCTTACATGCCACATTTGGCATGTAATTTTTTTTGGGGGGGGGGGGTGGGGGCTTCAGTAGGAGTGGAACTTCCTGTCCCACTTCCTCCTTCCGCCCTGGGCTCGCCTAGGCGATACGTCATATCGCCTTGTGGCGGCCCCTCCCTGTAGGCGATTACCTGGGACATGATAGGTCCCAGGTGATCGCCTGTCCATTCAGAGAGCGCTGCGCCGGCCGTGAAGCCGAAAGCTGTCACGGCCGGGTGCCCACACAATGAATGGAGGCGCCGGCCGAGAAGGGGGGGAGAGGAGAGGAGAGGAGCGGCGCTGGACAGTGGAGCAGGTAAGTGTATGTTTATTAAAAGCCAGCAGCTACACTTTTTGTAGTTGCTGACTTTTAATAAACATAAAAAAAAGAGTGCAACTCCCCTTTAATTTTGCCACATTTATACATTTCCACTGACATCTAATGAAATTCACTGAATTATGTTTAACTATTCTAATCCTAGGTTATTTCTGAAAGATATTTGAGAAACATTAAAGATTTACTTAGATCACTTAGATCAGATTATCTGCCTCAAATTAGCAAGAGACCATTTATGTTCAGTTGCTTAAAGTGGTTGTAAACCCACTTTTTCAACTTGCACCTACAGGTAAGCCTAGATTAAGGCTTACCTGTAGGTGCAAGAAATATCTCCTAAACCTACACGGTTTAGGAGATATTTACTAAAAATGACAGGCGCCACTGTCTACGGCGCATGCGCGTCGTAGACAACGGCGCATTCATGGGGTTAATTCCATTCACAAAATCGGCTACTTCCCAGCAATCGCTGGGCGTAGCCGAATGAAAAGGCTCTTGCGCGCATGCGCAGAGTGACGTCTCCGCCGCTCCGGCCAATCACAGCGCCGGAGCGGCGCTGTGATTGGCTGCAGCGGTGATACCCGGAAGTAACCTTCCGACTATCGCCGCAGCGATGGATGCGGCTGAAGAGGGAGACGAGGACGGCTTCGGGGGCCCCGATCTAAGGTATGTGATGCATAATGAGCTATTATGCTAGTCATATTAGCTCATTATGCCTTTCTCTTACAGATGGTTGTGAAAAAAATAAAAAATTACCGGGTTTACAACCAGTTTAAAACCTCTTGCCAACTTTTTTTTTTCTCTTTTAGTGTTAGGCTTCATGTACACGGACGTTTTTACAACCTCTCCTGAACGATTTAACTTGACAGATAGTAGCCCACATTTAAAACGTCAGTTTTGCCACATTTATATGCCGCGTTTACAACGTCCGTTTTGCCGCGTTAACATGCCACGTTTTTTTTTAAATGGGCAAAAACGAAAAACGCCTATAAACGAAACGCAGCTGGATGCGGGTTACCGCGTTTAGCCGTGTTTGGCGTCTGAACTCATTTTTTTGCCTTTTAAAGAAAGGCCTATAAACGCAACTGCCTAAAAACGACAGTAAACCTGTGTACATGGACACATAGGATAACATTGAATGAGTTCAGGGGCAGTTGAAAAAAAGTGTTCAACTGCCTCTGAACGTCCATTTAGCAGCAGCCGTGTACATGGGGCCTTAAAGTGGCAAGGTAATAAATATCCTTAATATTGCCTTTTAAAAACGGTTATTACACCCAAAACCAAAAATACAATATGTTGCAGTTTACTAATCCTTAAATGTAGTGGCTGCATTTATTTTATTTTTTTAGGCTTTTTTCCCTCGGTTTTCACCTGGTGACCTGGCCAGCAACGCACCTCTTGTATTAAAGTGCCCCCACTCCCCACCTTCCTTTGGACAGCAGCATTGTCAGTCTGGGGGGGGGGAGTGTTAGATGTGTTAGCAGATTTAAATACACTAACAAATTGAAGCCAAACTACAGCTCACACTGCAATTACACAAGCAGTTACAGCAACATTTTTTTTTTTTTTCTTTTGGGATAAAGGTTTTACATAAATAAAAGCTGATCATTATAAGCACCCCTGCTAGTGGTAAATGTTTTGTCTCAACACTCACTGCTACATTTTCAGGAGAGCTTGTACTGTTGAAAAACAAGAGACTTGCTGGCTGGGTCACCAGATGAAGACGGAGGAAAAAAAAAACGAAAAAAGAAAACAAATGCAGCCATCACATCGAAGCATTTGTAAGCTGCAATATAATAAATGTTTGCTTTTGGGTTTAATACTGCGTTAGGGGATCTCACCTCACAGTAACGCCCTGTTACACTCAGCGTCTAAAGCCTAGTACACATGAGTCGAATGTCAGGCAGCATTGGCCGGTTCAAAAGAAACTGTCCGACATTTGGCCCCTGTGTACTACAGCCGGTCCAACAGACCGTTTGGCTGGCTTCTGTCAATGGGGCGTGACCGAAAAAGGTCTGCTGATCGACTCCCGATCAGCGCTCTCAGCCAATGTCTGAGAGCACTGACCGGAGTGTTCTGGTGGGGGGGGGGTCCTCCTGTCAGGACACAATAGAATAGAACAGCAGGGGGGATCACTGTACTAACATTGCATGGTTAGTGCAGTGGCTCTTCCTGAGCTGACAGTTTTTTTTGTTTTTTTTTCGTTCAGCCCTGCTGGGTTGAACGAAAAAAAACTAGTAGTGTGTACGAGGCATTACCAAGTTAGAAAGTGCATTAGGGAGCTCTGCCCTCAGACACAGATGACATTAAAAATCTAGCAGATGATTCTAAGCTTTTCCTACTCCACCCAAAGCTAAATGTACATTTTTTTTTCTGGAGCAAAAGGTAGGGCTGGACTTAAAACTAAGTTCACCTTTGTTGACCTTTTTTTTTTCTAAATTTTAGCTCCCCTATATCATTAATGTACTTCTTTTTCAGAAATAAAACAGCTTTCATTTTATTCTGCACACGCTTGCCTCACTCTTCCCATGGCAGTTTACAAACACTTCTCCATTACCGTAATTCTGCCTTACTTTCTGGACAGACTTTAGGTCTTGACACATGAAGGAGTTGACCAGCTGACCTCATTAGCACACATCATGCATCATCTACCCTTCTACCTACCACTCACTTCCAGGTGCATGTTTTTTAAATGAAATGCAATCAGTGATCACTATTCTCACTAAATACACAGGCATTGATTTTTTTTTTTCTACCTTAACTTTCATTTTGCATAGATCGTTCATTTGGCAGAGTGTACTGAGAGATTTAAAGGAAAGTATACAGAGATTGTACAATCAGATTACATAGTGTATGGCCATCTTTATCCACTTAACGACCGCCCACTGTAAATATACGTCGGCAGAATGGCACCGACAGGCACAATCACGTATATATACGTGATTGCCTTTGTATAGTTGGGGGGTCCGATCGGACCCCCCTTCTTTACAGTGAGCGGTCGTTTTACCTTCGGGAGCGATCCGGCATGAGGGGACGGCCGTTCGATTCCGGCCACCCCCTCTCGATCGCTCCCGGCGAATGAGAGAGCTTCCCCTGCCTGCCAGGAAGGAGGAAGTGATGTCATCTCTCCTGGGGCGCTCACATATACCGAGCGCCGTACAGGAGAAGATGCCAGGTTAGTACACACAACACTACACTGACACCAGGACACATAGGCACATAAATCGCCCCCCCAGACACCCCCAGATCACCCCCCAGCCCCCCCCCCAGCCCCCAGTCACAGTGTCACTGATTGCAGTGACCATTTATTTAGTGATCACTGCAATCAGTGACATTTGTGACTGTAAAAGTGTCACCAAAGTTTAGTCTTAGGTCCAGTGTAGCCCCCTAACCCCCCCCTAATAAAGGTTTAACCCCCTGATCCCCCCCCCCCAGATAACCCTTTCACCCCCTATCACCACTGTCACTAAGCAATCATTTTTCTGATCGATGTCTTAGTGTCGGTGATGCTGATCGGTAGCCAGTAATTTCTTTTAGGTTCGCCGCAGGTTTTTATAGCGTCGGGTACCCCCATATATTACCTAATAAAGGTTTAACCCCCTTGATCGCCCCCCAGGTAACCCTTTCACCCCCTATCACCACTGTCACTAAGTTATAATTTTTCTGATCGATGTCTTAGCGTCGGCGATGCTGATCGGTAGCCAGTAATTTTTTTTAGGTTCGCCGCAGGTTTTTATAGCGTCGGGTACCCCCATATATTACCTAATAAAGGTGTAACCCCCTTGATCACCCCCCAGGTAACCCTTTCACCCCCTAGCACCGCCGTCACTATGCGATCATTTTTCTGATCGATGTCTTAGCGTCGGTGATGCTGATCGGTAGCCAGTAATTTTTTTTAGGTTCGCCGCAGGTTTTTATAGCGTCAGGTACCCCCATATATTATCTAATAAAGGTTTAACCCCCTGATCGCCCCCCAGGTAACCCTTTCACCCCCTATCACCACTGTCGCTAAGCAATCGTTTTTATGATCGTTGTCTTAGTGTCGGTGATGCCGATAGGTAGCCAGTATTTTTTTTTTAGGTTCGCCGTCAGGTTTTTATATAGCGTCAGGTACCCCCATATATTACCCTAATAAAGGTTTTAACCCCCTAATTGCCCCTAGTTAACCCTTTCACCAGTGATCATCATATAAGTGTTACGGGTGACGCTGGTTAGTTAGTTTGCTTTTTATAGTGTCAGGGCACCCGCCGTATATAACCCAATAAAGGTTTAACCCCCTGATCGCCCGGCGGGTGATATCAGTTAGGTTTTAGCGTCAGAGAGGGTCTGCGTCACACCCCAGGCAGCGTCAGGTTAGTGCCAGTAACGCTAACACCCACGCGTAAAGCATACACCCCCCTTAGTGGTATAGTATCTGATCAGATCAATATCTGATCTGATCTGATCAGATCTATACTAGCGTCCCCAGCAGTTTAGGGTTCCCAAAAACGCAGTGTTAGCGGGATCAGCCCAGATACCTGCTAGCACCTGCGTTTTGCCCCTCCGTCCAGCCCAGGCCACCCAAGTGCAGTATCGATCGATCACTGTCACTTACAAAACACAACAAACATATCTGCAGCGTTCGCAGAGACAGGCCTGATCCCTGCGACTCCAGTGCTGTAGGAGGTAATTTCACCACCACAGTTAAAAAAAAAAAAGCATATATGCCGAAGCATTGGGGCAGCAGGAGCGGAGGAGCGATTTTGCTCCTAATGCCGCGTACATACGGTCGAAATTCCGACGGAGGCTTGCCCGTGGAAAAGTCTGACCATGTGTACGCGGCATAACTTTTGCGAGAAGATGCCCCCATGCTTCGGCATATATAAATGGTGCATGTATGCCCATCATTAGAAGTGGGTGGATGAAGGGCGGTATTCTAATGGTGGGCATACCCACCGATCAATCTTTTTTTTTCGTTCAGCCAACAGGCTGCATGAAATAAAAAGATTACAATACATGTCCAACAAGGACCAGCAACGTACTGGTATGTTGCTGGACTTTGAATGTTTATACCAGAATGATGCCTGCGGGTTTAGGTATCATCTTGGTATCATTCTTTTCAGCCAGCGGCCGGCTTTCATGTAAAAGCAATCCTAGTGGCTAATTAGCCTCTGGACTGCTTTTACAAGCAGTGGGAGGGAATGTCCCCCCCCCCCCCGGATATAAAAAGCGCCATTGGGAAATTGGGAAAGCATTTTATCACACCGATCTTGGTGTGGTCAGATGCTTTGAGGGCAGAGGAAAGATCTAGGGTCCAATAGACCCCAGTTTTTTCAAAAAAGAGTACCTGTCATTACCTATTGCTATCATAGGGGATATTTACATTCCCTGAGATAACAATAAAAGTGATAAAAATAAATAAATATGGAAGCAACAGTTTAAAAATAAAATAAAAAAGCAAAATTAATAATAAAAAAAAAAAAAAAGCACCCCTGTCCTGCCCTGCTCTTGCCCAATGGCGAACGCAAGCGTCGGTCTGGCGTCATATGTAAACAGCAATTGCACCATGCATGTGAGGTATCAACGCGAAGGTCAGATCGAGGGCAGTAATTTTAGCAGTAGACCTCCTCTGTAAATCTAACGGGGTAACCTGTAAATGCTTTTAAAGGCTTTTAAAAATGTATGTAGTTTGTCGCCAATGCGCGTTTGTGCGAAATTTTAAAGCATGTCGTGTTTGGTATCTATGTACTCGGCCTAAGATCATCTTTTTTATTTCATCAAACATTTGGGCAATATAGTGTGTTTTAGTGCATTAAAATTAAAAAAAGTGTATTTTTTCCCCAAAAAATGCGTTTGAAAAATCGCTGCGCAAATACTGTGTAGAAAAAAAAAATGCAACACCCACCATTTTATTCTGTAGGGCCTTTGCTTTAAAAATATATATAATGTTTGGGGGTTCAACATAATTTTCTTGCAAAAAAAAATATGTTTTCATGTAAACAAAAAGTGTCAAAAAGGGCTTTGTCTTCAAGTGGTTAGAAGAGTGGATGTAAGCTTCCTAATGTTGTGTATAAAATGCCAGAACAGTTCAAAACCCCCCCAAATGACCCCATTTTGGAAAGTAGACACCCCAAGCTATATACTGAGAGGCATGTCGAGTCCATGGAATATTTTATATGTTGACACAAGTTGCGGAAAAAATAAAAAAAATGTTGTTTTTTTTTTGCACAAAGTTGTCACTAAATGATATATTGCTCAAACATGCCATGGGCATATGTGGAATTACACCCCAAAATACATTCTGTTGCTTCTCCTGAGTACGGGGATACCACATGTGTGAGACTTTTTGGGAGCCTAGCCGCGTACGGGACCCCAAAAACCAAGCACCGCCTTCAGGCTTTCTAAGGGTGTCAATTTTTGATTTCACTTCTCACTGCCTATCACAGTTTCGGAGGCCATGGAATGCCCAGATGGCACAAACCCCCCCCCCCAAATGACCCCATTTTGGAAAGTAGACACCCCAAGCTATTTGCTGAGAGGTATTGTGAGTATTTTGCAGATCTCGCTTTTTGTCACAAAGTTTTGAAAATTGAAAAAAAAAGAAAAAAAAAATGTTCTTTCTTCATTTTCAAAAACAAATGAGAGCTGTAAAATACTCACCATGCCTCTCAGCAAACAGCTTGGGGTGTCTACTTTCCAAAATGGGGTCATTTGGGGGGGTTTTGTGCTATTTTGGCATTTTATGGCCTTCAAAACTGTGATAGGTAGTGAGGTGTGAAATCAAAAATTTGCACCCTTAGAAATCCTGGAGGCGGTGCTTGGTTTCCGGGGTCCCGTACGTGGCTAGGCTCCTAAAAAGTCCCACACATGTGGTATCCCCGTACTCAGGAGAAGCAGCAGAATGTATTTTGGGGTGCAATTCCACATATAACCATGGCATGTGTGAGCAATATATCATTTAGTGACAACTTTTTGTAATTTTTTTTTTTTTTTTGTCATTATTCAATCACTTGGGACAAAAAAAAAATATTCAATGGGCTCAACAGGCCTCTCAGCAATTTCCTTGGGGTGTCTACTTTCTAAAATGGGGTCATTTGGGGGGGTTTTGTGCTATTTTGGCATTTTATGGCCTTCAAAACTGTGATAGGTAGTGAGGAGTGAAATCAAAAATTTGCGCCCTTAGAAATCCTGAAGGTGGTGCTTGGTTTCCGGGGTCCCGTACGTGGCTAGGCTCCTAAAAAGTCCCACACATGTGGTATCCCCGTACTCAGGAGAAGCAGCAGAATGTATTTTGGGGTGCAATTCCACATATAACCATGGCATGTGTGTGCAATATATCATTTAGTGACAACTTTTTGTAATTTTTTTTTTATTTTTATTTTTTGTCATTATTCAATCACTTGGGACAAAAAAAAAAAATATTCAATGGGCTCAACATGCCTCTCAGCAATTTCCTTGGGGTGTCTACTTTCTAAAATTGGGTCATTTGGGGGGGTTTTGTACTGCCCTGTCATTTTAGCACCTCAAGAAATGAGATAGGCAGTCATAAATTAAAAGCTGTGTAAATTCCAGAAAATGTACCCTAGTTTGTAAACGCTATAACTTTTGCGCAAACCGATAAATATACGCTTATTGACATTTTTTTTTACTAAAGACATGTGGCTGAATACATTTTGGCCTAAATGTATGACTAAAATTGAGTTTATTCGATTTTTCTTATAACAAAAAGTAGAAAATATCATTTTTTTTCAAAATTTTCGGTCTTTTTCCGTTTATATCGCAAAAAATAAAAATCGCAGAGGCAATCAAATACCATTAAAAGAAAGCTCTATTTGTGGGAAGAAAAGGACGCAAATTTCGTTTGGGTACAACATTGCATGTCCGCACAATTTACAGTTAAAGCAGCGCAGTGCAAATTTCTGAATTCACCTCTGGTCCTCTAGCTACCAAATGGTCCGGGGCTTAAGTGGTTATACAAGTACATAGGAGGGAGTGGATGGAAGATGTCAAGAAGCCCCATTCAAATCTCTGCATATTAGTTTTTTTGGGGGGTGCGTTTTGGAGCAATTTCACTTCTAACACATTGGGCAACCCATCTACTTGGATGGGCTGCCCTACACGCAACAATCGCCCCAAAGATGCTCCAGAACTATTTTCTCTTACCGTCCATGGACTGACACAGCCTCTTCATACTTGACAAGTGGGTTTATGTCCCTGCTCATAGAAGACTAGGCAGAATGTTAAATGTTATCATATACATTACATTACCAGAGCTGAACAGCCCCGCCCAGGGGGCGGTCCCTCCGGACATAACCCTCCTACCTGCAGCCAGCAGCCTCAGTTTTTTTCTGCCTAGCAGAGGAGAAGATGTGGCTCTCTTCGGAGCCAGTCTCCTGAAGACTTTTTTTTTTTCCTTTTTTGAATTTTATTATTTTATTTTTGAGATCTTCTATCAACTGTCGGCTGGGCAACAGGTTGGGTACTTAGATATCCTCTTAGTCTTCCCAGTCCGACCATCGAGCGTGCTGATCCTCGCTCTGCGTGAGATCATGAGATCAGTCCATGACATACCCCACGACTCCAGGGGTGGCCGGTGAGCTTTTGCTCCGAGGTCCGCATACGATTGAACAGTTCTGCTGTTTCTTTCACGGTGGACCGGGCCGACAGCTACTCAGTCCCGAACTGTGATAGGTCTGTCTGGAACACACCAGTGGGTCCTTCTTGGACGGGTAAGTAGTCTCCCCTGTCTCCGCTGGTGAGTACATGCTGTGTGTTCCTGTGCTATGGGGGATTTTCCCTGTCTCCCCATTATTGTTTTGTTACTCTCTTCTGTCACCATTACTCTGGTGCTGTGCTGGCTGGGGGTCACTCTGTCCCGGGGGGGGGGGGGGGCCTATGGGTGTCTGCATAAGGCTGTGAGTGTTTTTTGGGCCTTGTGCGCTGTTCGGCGCCATGTTTTGTTGTATTTTTTTATTCTTACATGGGAGCGCATGGCGGCCATCTTGCCGTGGATCGCTATGGCACAGTTACAATTGCGGCTGCCATTTTCTTGGCGCCGCAAGCGCTTTTGTGCTGCTTGGGCCTCTATAGCTGCCTGAACGGCGCGATTCTCCTCACAGTTATCTCACTGCTCACTCGCACTGGAAGCGCAGCATTGGCAGCAGAACCAAGCGGTCCTCTCTGGGCTGGTGAGTCCCCTGGGTAACCCCCCACAGTCAGCGTGGCCGGAGGGTGGGCTTTTTTCTTCTCTTTTCTGACAAAAAGTCTCAGAGTGGCGAATTATGGAGTCTGGTACACCTGCTTCCCCATACATGCCAGAGTCAACAGGCAGTACTTCTGCACCTGCGGTCCCTATGGACCAGTTGTCGGCAGTCCTGGAATCATTTCTTGTCAGGATGGAAGCGGTGTGTTGAGCGCAAGGGAGCTAAAAAAGCGCCCCCCTTCCCACTACATCTCCAGGGGAGTGCTCGGATTCAGATATGGGCCTGACTGCTGCACAGGACCCTAGCTCTGAATTTTTTAATGTTTTTGACCAGGACATTCCTTGTGAGGAAGACTCCTGCTCTGAGTCAGTACATGACAGGGTGCTTGTAAGTGAACTCATTGATGCTGTGAGGGACACTCTCAAGCTGGATGCTGAGGCTGAGGAACCTCAGGTGGAGACTGTCTCCTTTGGTTCCTTTAAGGCTAATCCTTCTAAAAAGGTTTTTACCTACATGTCTTTCTTTGACAGATTCATAGACCAGGTATGGGATAAACCGCAGCAGACTTTTGTGGTCCCGCAGCGTCTGTCAGTTGGGTACCCTTTTGAAGAGAGCCTGCTTAAAAAATGAGTCTCTCCTCCGGTGGTCGACCCCCCCCCCCCCCGGTCGCCCGGTTGAATAAAGCCACAACTCTCCCAATGGAGGGGACTCCTGCCTTTAAGGACCCCACTGATAGGAGGTCGGAAGTGGTGAGCAGAGCCATGTTCACCATGCTGGGATCCGCGTTACGTCCTATTGTAGCGGCGACCCTGGTGTCTCAGACACTCACGGAATGGGTTAAGATTCTGCACCAGACTGTGCAGGAGCATAATCTTCTTCCAGAATGCATCACACTGGCCCACTAACTGGTGCAAGGCCTGGTATATGTGTGCGATGCCACTATGGACGCTGCCCCCCTGATATCTAGGGCTTCAGTGTCTGCGGTGGTGTTGCGTCGTTTGATCTGGTTAAAATGCTGGTCTGCTGACCTGGCCTCTAAGAAGCTCCTGACTGATTTGCCCTTTAAGGGCGGTAGACTTTTTGGTGCTGCCCTGGATGACATTATTAAAGATGTCACGGGGGGTAAAAGCACCCTTCTTCCTCAAACTACTAAGGGAAAGGAGCCCCGCCGCAAGCCGGGCCCTTCCTTTCCAGCACAGAAAAGTTTTTTTCGTCAGTCAGAGCCCACGGGTAAGACCTCCCAGACTGACAAGCATGCGGCTGGTGGACAGAAGTGTCCCTGGGTGCGTAAGCCGAGCAAGCCGGCTACCAAGCCTGCCACCGCATTAAGTCTTGCCCCCGCCCGACTTTGGAGTGGGGCGGGGGGACTTTGCTGGTTCCCGGATCGGTGGAACTCCCAGATCTCCGACCGGTGGGTGTGCGAGGTGGTCACCTCGAGGTACAGGATAGAGTTCCTCTCCTGGCCACCAAACTGAATTTTTCCCTCAAATCTCCCTCTCCTCCCAGCGCGTCGGGCTGCTCTCATGGGGGCGGTGCAGGACTTGCTGAGGTGCGGAGTAATTGTGCCGGTACCATCAAGGGAGAGGTTTCAGGGATTTTATTCTAATCTGTTTGTGGTCCCAAAGAAGGATGGAGTCTGTCCAATTCTGGACCTCAAAGCCCTAAATGCCTTTGTGAAGGTTCAAAGATTCCGCATGGAGTCCATTCGCACAGTGATTGCTGCGCTTCATCCAGGGGATTTTCTGGCATCCTTGGACATCAAGGAGGCCTAATTGCATGTCCCAATCTGCGTGGGTCACCAGAAGTTTCTGTGCTTCGTGATAGGCGAAGACCACTATGAGTTTGTGGCTCTTCCCTTCTGCCTGGCATAAGCACCGCGGGTTTTCACCAAGGTGCTTGCTCCGATCATAGCTTTGAGACAGCGAGGCATTGCTATCGTGGTCTATCTAGACGATCTTCTTCTGAGAGCAGACTCTGGCTTAGAATTAGAGGAAAATGTGACAATAGTCAGTCAAACCCTCCGAGAATTCGGTTGTTTGCTGAACGCTCAGAAGTCCTGGTTCTGGTCCTGGTTCCAACTCGGCGTCTGGAGTATCTAGGTTTGATCCTGGACTCCTCAGAGGCGAAGGTATTCCTACCTTCGGAAAAATTACAGACTCTTCAATCTGCGGTCCCGGTGATGACGTCCCGACGGTGGTCGTCGATCCATTTCTGCATGAGGGTCCTGGGTCTCAGGGTGGCCTCCTTCGAGCCTGTTCCGTATGCCCAATCTCACACTCGTGCCTTACAAAAGGAGATCCTGTCCACTTGGAACAAGTCCCCATTGTCCTTGGATCGTCAGATCCAGGTGAGTCACCCGGTCAGGGCATCCCTAAAGTGGTGGTTGAGATCCCCGGCTCTTCGGTCCGGGAAGTCGTTCCTTCCTATCCAGTGGACGGTGGTCACGACTGATGCCAGCCTTATGGGCTGGGGGGAGTTTGGGGAGTCCTATCAGCCCAAGGGCTTTGGACCCCGGACGAATCCCGTCTGCCGATCAATGTTCTGGAACTCAGGGCAATCAGATTGTGCCTCTCCTCTTGGTCGGTAAGGCTGCAGGGTCGATCAGTCAGGATCCAGTCGGACAACGCCACGGCGGTGGCTTATGTCAACCATCAGGGGGTAACTCGGAGCTCAGCTGCGGCGTCCGAGGTCGCCCACATCCTAAGGTGGGCGGAAAGAAGCGTGCCGGCTCTGTTGGCCGTTTACATCCCAGGAATAGACAACTTGCAGGCGGACTATCTGAGCCGCCAGACGTTGGACCACGGGGAATGGTCCTTGCATCCGGAGGTGTTTCAACTCATTTGCCGGCGGTGGGGCACGCCGGATGTGGACCGATTGGCCTCTCGTCTCAATCGCAAAGTGCTGAGGTTTGTGGCCAGACGCCTCAGACGCGTTGGTTGCCCCGTGGGGTCGGTATCGCCTGATGTATGCTTACCCTCTGCTGCAGTTGCTTCCTCGCCTGCTTCGCAGGGTGGAGGCCGAGGGGATTCCGGTGATCCTCATCGCTCTGGATCGGCCACGGCGACATTGGTACGCCGATCTTGTGTGTCTCGTGGCGGACGTTCCTTGGCGTCTGAAAATGCGGGAGGACCTTCTGTCTCAAGGTCCCATACTTCATCCTGCTTTACAGTCTCTGGCTTTGACAGTGTGGCTATTGAAAGCCAGGTGTTGAGGGACCGAGGTCTCTCGGATTCGGTCATTTCGACCATGCTGAGGGCACGGAAATCTTCCTCCAGGAAGATATACCATAGTACCTGGAGGGCCTACATCACCATGTGCGAGGAGCTGGATTGGCGTCTGCGGACGTATTCCGTTCCCAGAATCCTGCTGTTTTTACAGCGTGGAGTGACCCAAAAGCTTGCCTTAAGCACCATCAAGGGTCAGATTTTGGCTCTGGCAGTCTTCTTTCAGCGGCCGATAGCGAATCATTCCTTGATTAGCACCTTTGTGCAGGGGTTCGCCATGTGCTCCCCCCCTATTAAACCACCTCTTCCTCCTTGGGATCTGAATTTGGTGCTCTTGGTTCTTCAAGAACCTCCGTTTGAAAACATCAGAGAGATTCCTCTCTTAACTCTATCCCAGAAGGTGGCTTTTTTCGTGGCCATTACTTCTGTCAGACGGGTGTCTGAATTGGCGGCCTTGTCTTGCAAGGCTTGTACTTGGTCCTTCATAAGGATAAGGCGGTGCTACGTCCACGGCCTTCTTTTCTCCCGAAGGTGGTCTCGGACTTCCACCTTAATGAGGACATTGTTCTTCCATCCCTGTGTCCTCGCCCATCGCATCCCAGAGAGTTTGCGCTTCACTCTTTAGATGTGGTACGTGCTTTGCGAGTGTACCTGTCCTCTACGGCTTCTATTCGGAAGTCTGACTCACTGTTTGTGTCCGTGTCTGGTCCAAAACAAGGCCAAGTGGTCTCGGCTGCCACCATTTCTCGGTGGATCCGGCAGAATGTCGGGCGCCTCCCTTTCCAGTTACGGCGCATTCAACCAGGGCAATTGGTGCTTCCTGGGCTTTCCGACATCAAGCGTCGGTTGCACAAGTGTGCAAGGCGGCGACCTGGTCGTCCGTTCATACCTTTTTATAAGGTTGATGGGCTGCATCTTCTGATGCTTCCTTCGACCGCAAGGTGTTACAGGCGGCTGTTTATTGTTGCAACTCCTCCGTTGAGGAGCTCTGCTTGTTTTGGGTGAAGTTTGTTTTTTTCCTTCAAATACTGTTACCACCCCTCTTCTTTGACACTGCTTTGGGACGTCCCACTTGTCAAGTATGAAGAGGCTGTGTCAGTCCATGGACAGTAGGAGAAAATATGATTTTTGTACTCACCGTAAAATCCATTTCCCTGACGTCCATGGACTGACACAGCACCCACCCCTCCGTTTTAAGGTTTGTACTGCTTTGTTACGAACTGAGGCTGCTGGCTGCAGGTAGGAGGGTTATGTCCGGAGGGACCGCCCCCCTGGGCGGGGCTTTTCAGCTCTGGTGATGTAATGTATATTATAACATTTAACATTCTGCCTAGTCTTCTTCTATGAGCAGGGACATAAACCCACTTGTCAAGTATGAAGAGGCTGTGTCAGTCCATGGACGTCAGAGAAACGGATATTACGGTGAGTACAAAAATCCTATTTTTTATGGTGGAGCGTGATGCGTTTTTTACTGTGACTTTTGATGCAGCACATTTCTGAAATGCAAGGCAAAGCATGCAATTTCTGTGCAGTTTGCATTGCATTTGGAAACGCACAGATGTGAATGGGGCCTCATTTTTCTGGTGTAAATGCACCAATTTCACTTTCAGGCCCCATTCCCTCTAGCATAGTAAGAGTGTAAGTTTTTTGACTCATTTTTCCTGTCACACACATAGGGCAGCCCGTTGATTTCAATGGGCTGTGCTACATGTGGCTCATGGGTAATTTGGGCGTGTTGTGGGTTGCACGTTTTTTACTGCACATTTTACAGCGTTTGCCACACGTTTTCTTCACATGCCAAAATGTGTGTTAGCTTCTGTGTTTGGTGTGCCGTTAACAATTAATGGCACTAAAAGCGCAACTAGTTAATTTTAGGTGTATAAATGGCCATACACTAAACCATCTGATTGTACAATCTCCTTTAAAGTGGTTGTAAACCCTCAGGTAGAACTTTCACCTACAGGTAAGCCTAGATTAAGGCTTACCTGTAGGTGCTTGCAGTATCTCCTTAACCTACACAGTTTAGGAGATATTTGCAAAAAAGACTGTACCAATGTCTACGGCGCATGCGCGCTGTTGACAACGGGGCAGGTGCACTGAGCGTGCCGTTTTATGAATGGGGTCATGCCGTAAGTGACGGCTCCTGCGTGAGAGTGACGTCACGCGACTCCGACCAGTCACACAAAGCTGGAGTTCGCGGACCCCGGAAGAAGAGGGGTGAAGAATGGCCGCTCGCTGCTAGCGAGGAAGACCGGGACATCGCGGGCTTCTCCTGCAGGTAAGTGACACATAATGGGCTACTATGCGATGCATAGTAGCCCATTATGCTTTACCTTTGTAGAGAAACAATTAGGGTTTACTTCCTCTTTAAATTTACCAAAGCTATATAATAGGAGACAACTATATAGCCAATCACTTTGGATCCAATCATGCAGGCCCTTGCACTACATAGTTGATGGTAGATTTAAAGGAGATTGTACAATTAAATTTTGGTAAGAGGTAGAGAAAAAAATCAATGCCTGTATATTTAGATATAACAGTGGCCAACTGATTGATTGCATTTAATTTAAAAACGTGCACCTGGAAGTGGGTGGTAGGTAGGAGGGTAGATGATGCAGGGTGTGTGCTAATGAGGTCAGCTGGTCAACTCCTTCCTGTGTCATGACCTAAAGTCTGTCCAGGAAGTAAGGCAGAAGTAATGTAAAAGTGTTTTTAACCACTTCAGCCCCAGGAGGATTTACCCCCTAAATGGCCAGGCCATTTTTTTGCGATACGGCACTACATTACTTTAACTGACAATTGTGCGGGCATGCAATGCTGTACCCAAACAAAATAGAGATTTCTTTTTGGTGGTATTTGATCACCTCTGTGATTTTTATTTTTTGCGCTATAAACAAAAGAAGACTGACAATTTTGAAAAAAATATTTTATTTTTTTACTTTCTGCTATAATACATTTCCAAAAAATAAAAAGTAAAAAACACATTTCTCTTTTGTCCATGGACAGACACAGCTCCTTATAATTCTTGACTTGTCGGTTATGTTATGTCTATTAGGAGAGGACTAGGCAGACATGTTAGACATTTAAAACGGTTTAAAAGTTTTTTTCTGCCTAGTAGAGGAGAAGGACCTGGCTCTGGCTCCCTTTGGGCCCAGGGTCCTGAGGGAAAATTTTTACTTTTTATTATTTTATTTTTTGCAAATCTACTATCAACTGTCGGCTGGGTGACAGGCTGGATAATATAGATCCTTGTAGTCCCCCCAGTCCGGCCATCGAGCGTGAGCAGACCCTAGCTATGTGCGGGGTCGGCCACGACATTCCCCATGGCTCCAGGGGTGGCCGGTGAGCTATATGCTGCGGGGTTCACATATGACTGGGCTGCTTGCTGTCTCAGTCACAGCGAACCGGGCCGTCAGCTACTCCGTTCTCGGGGGTTCCTGTCCACCTTCCTGGTATCTGCGTGTCAGCTGATTGGTCTCTCACGTCGACACGTCACTTCCGGTTGTCTGGATCAGAGCGGTGGAACGCAACCCAGCTGATCTCAGGCAGCGTGTGCGGGATTTTTCAAACTTTGTTTTACTTTTTTTGTTGGCAAACAAGCGGTACTCTGCTTTTTTATTATAAACACTTTTTATATAATAAATCTACTGGATTACGCTATGGGAGTCCGTTTTTTGTTGGTCCTTTGAGGGCAAATACAGCCAGCTAACACGCAGATACCAGGAAGTTGAACAGGAACCCCTGGGAACGGAGCAGGGGAGGAGCAGTGAAGGAACATACGGCTATCTGAGGAATAAGATCACCCACTCTACGTGCCTGGTACCCCTGCAGGGGTTTCTACTTCTGGTGAGTGGGGAACCTCAAGGGGGAGCACAAATGTCACCTGAAGCTTGTCAGCAATCAAGGATATCCACAAAAGTCACCAATTTCCAGTTTACTTATTGAACTGTTTTTGAGAAATTTTCCATGTACTGTTATTTTTTGAACTGGGTTTAAGACATCCACAAGCTATATACCTATTGCCACATTGATTACGGAAAGCTATTCTGATACCCAAGCAGAGAACCCATCTGTTAGTGGGTCGCATGGACTGCCCCTGCTGTGTGGAATATAGCTGTTTTTTCCGTTCTGTGCATTTCATTATTGCAAGTTTTTTTTAAAAATATTTTTATATATTTATTTGGTCAGTTCACTTGGATTTATGAATTTTCATTATTAGTGCACTGCCCCTGGTGGCAGTTTGGATTTATCTCTTAAAGGGGTTGTAAAGGTTCTTTTTTTATTTTCTAAATAGGTTCCTTTAAGCTAGTGCATTGTTGGTTCACTTACCTTTTCCTTAGATTTCCCTTCTAAATATTTGTTTTCTTTGTCTGAATTTCTCACTTCCTGTTCCTCCTCAGTAAGCTGTTCTGGCTGACTCAACACCACTCAGATGATGGTGTGAAGTTTAGTGAGGAGAAACAGGAAGTGAGAAATTCAGACAAAGAAAAAAAACATTTAGAAGGTAAATCAAAGGAAAAGGTAAGTGAACCAACAATGCACTAGCTTAAAGGAACCTATTTAGAAAATAAAAAACAAACCTTTACAACCCCTTTAATTACAACCAGTCACTAGTTGGCCGTCAGGCTGCACGTCAGTTATAAATCACACTTCCAAAACCAATCCCAATTAGGGACCTTATTCTGGTGTAACATATACACCGTTATTTGCACATTTCACTTTTGCATTATTAGATTGGTCAGAAGCTCACATTTTTGGGGTTAGCTCCTCCATTCTGGGGGGTACCTCCAATCGACCATACTAGCACGATCTGGTTGTCACTTTATTGATTTTGCACAGCACACAGTCACTTTAACTTAGGATCTTTATTAATCAAGTACTTTTGAAGTTTTTTATGCTACGGTTTATATTGCATAGGGATATAGTAAATTTTCCTTATCCAAATACCTTATACCCTGGCAGCGCCACTTACCCCATCTCTAGGGTAAGTAAGGTTGCTCCTGTTTTGGCAGGATGGAACAGCTGGGCATTCCTGGGGAGGTCGACTAGGGGGTGTTCGCTGCCATTTCTGTGTATTTTTTTTAGCTCAGACTTCGCCTGGTGGACATTTTGGCGGTGACTGAATCCATTTCTCTGGGTATACAGCGGAGGCCATTTTATTGAAGTCCGAGCGTTTTTTCTTCACAGACACGTATGGCGGCCATATTCTTGTAGCCCGGACATTTTCTTGTGGTTTTCAACTAGGTTTTTGCCTCTAGCGGTGAAAACAGCTCTCAGAACGGCGCAAACTGCAAAAATCACCTCAGAGAGTGACACAGGCAACTATATAGGAACACCTCAGTCATGGAGAGAGCGGACAGCGGCAGCTGTGCACTGCCTGGGTTGGGGTAGTGAGTCCTCTGGGGGGCCCTCGGTTTCTGTGGCAGTAGGAGGGTGGACTTGTGTACCTTGCCTTAGTCCCTAGGGTGTCAGGCAAGTGGGGTCAGCATGGCGTCAGAAGCTGGCGTTTTCTTCCCCAGACATACCTGTATTGACAACCGGTGTCCTGCACCTGCTATGCCTATGGACGCTTGGTTGGCGGTCCTGGCATCTTTTTGTTGCCCGGGTGGGAGCGGTGTGTGGGCGCAAGGGGGGTAAAAACGCCCCCTCCCCCCACCGTCTTCTGGGGAAGGCTCTGATCCAGACTCGGGCCTGGCTGCGACTCACGGCCCCTGTTCTGACGTGTCAGAGGATGCGGACCAGGACCTTTCGGATAGAAGGATGATTCCGTGTCTGGGTCAGCCCAGGATAGGCGCTTGTTGGAGCACTTATCACAGCGTGCGGGATCACCAATAATATGGAGGTTATGGCGAGGGCATCTAGTAAGGTGTCGGTCCCTTTTGGCTCCCACAAGCCGGCCAGCACCGCTAGGATGTTTCCCTACCTAGCTTATTTGCTAAGTTTACATACTAAGAATGGGAACGGCCGCAGCGTTTAAAAAAATCGCACGGCTGTCCGTTATCCCTTTGAGGAGTGTTTCCTGAAAAAGGGACATCTCCCTCGATGAGGCCCCTCGGTATCCTGGTAATTACCACAATCCGGGGGAAGGGACCCCTGTTTTTAAGAATCCTGCAGACAGGAGGACCGAGGTGGTGGCCCGGTCCTTGTTCATGGTATTGGGGTCAGCAGTGCGGCCACTGTGGCCACGACCCTGGTGTCACTGATGCTTCCTTAATGGGCAAAGACTTGCTGCACCATGATTCAAATAGCAACAGGCTTCCCCGGTCTGCATTTTAACGGACCAGTTGGTGCATGTCCTCAAGTATGTCTGCAATGCGGCCTTAGATACAGCTCCCTGGCTATCCAGAACCTTCAGTATCTGCGGTAGGGCTACGCCGCATGACTTGACTGACATGCAGGTAAAGCTCTGGCGGATTTGCTATTCCAGGGTTAGAGGCTTTGGAGCCTCGCTGGATGTCATTCTTAAAAATGACGCTTGGGGTGAGAGCACGGTGCTCCCACAATTCAGAAAGGGTAAGGAGCCACGCTGTAGGCCGGGGCCCTCTTTTTTTTTTTTTTTTTGCTCACAAGTGTTTTTTTCCTTCCACAGGTAAGCGTTCCCAGGCCGACAAGGGGCCAGCTGAGGGACAAAAGCGTCCCTGGGTTCGCAAGCCAATCAGGCCTGCGAACGAGTCTGCGACTACATAGAGTGTTGCTCCCGCCCGATTCTCGGGTGGGAGGTCGCCTTCACGAGTCTTCAGCTTGGTGGACTAACCTGCTTTCTGACCAGTGGGTTTGCGCGGTGGTTTCGTCAGGGTACTAGATGGAATGTATTTTTTGTCCACAAAACAATTTTTTTTTTCTCGTGGGGTAATAGCTCCTGTGCCGCTGCCGGAAAGGCTTCAGGGATTCTATTCCAATCTGTTTGTAGTCCTAAAAAGAAGGACGGGGTTCGTCCAATCCTGGACCTCAAGGCCCTCAACTCCTTGGTAAAAGTACGAAGTTTCAGGATGGAATCAGTTCGCTCTGTGGTCGCTGCACTCTGATTTTCTGGCGTCCTTGGACATCAAGGACGCATATTTGCATGTCCCCATATATGTCGGGCATTAGAGATTTCTGCGTTTTGCAGTCAGGGACGATCACTACCAATTTGTGGCCAATCTCTTTTGGCCTGGCATCGGCACCAAGGTGCTCTCCACAATCCTTGTCGTGGGCTACCTGGTCGACATTCTTCTGAGGGCTGCTTCAGACTTAGAGGAGGATGTGGTGATGCCAGTCAGACCCTTTAAGAGTTCGATTGGGTACTGAACCTCCAGAAGTCGGTGTTGGTGTCGACTCAGCACCTGGAGTATCTGGGCTTGATTCTGGACTCCTCAGGGGTGGGTGTTTTTCTCCCTTTGGAAAAATTGCAGACTCTTCAGGTGGCGGTGAAGCTGTTAACATCCCGCAGGTGGTCGGCGCTGCGCTTCTGCATGTGAGTCCTGGGTCTCATGGTAGCCTCCTTCGAGGCGGTACCGTATGTTCAATTCCACGCTCGAGTCTTGCAGAAGGAGATCCTGTCCAAATGGGACAAGTCTCCGTTGTCCCTGGATTGTCAGATCCAGGTGAGACAACTAGTTAGGACCTCCCTGGTTTGGTGGCTGAAATCTCCGGCCCTTCAGTCCGGAAAGTCGTTTCTTCCCTTTCACTAGACTGTGTTCAGTCGACACAAGGTCGCTGGCCACAGGAAGGCTGCCTGCCGATCAATGTACTGGAACTTCGGGCGATCAGGCAGTGCCTCTCCACATGGTCACAGAGGCTACGGGGGCTTCCAGTCGGACAACGCCAAGGCGGTGGCGTATGTCAACCATCAGGGGGGAACAAGTAGCTCTGCTGCAGCATCGGAGGTCACTCACATGCTGCGGTGGGCAGAAAGGAGAGTGCCGGCTCTATCGGCCGTATACACTCCAGGCGTAGAAAACTGGCAAGCCGACTACCTAAGTCGCCAGATGCCGGACCAAGGAAAATGGTCGCTACACCCGGATGTGCTTCAACTCCTTGCCTGAGTTGGGGCACGCCAGACGTGGATTTCCTGATTTCTCGACTCATTCGCAGGTATTGAGGTTTGTGGCCAGGTCCAGAGATCCCTGGCCAGACGCGACAGACGCGTTAGTGGCTCTGTGAGGTCAGTATCGGCTAATTTTACGCCTTTCCCCCCCAAAAAAATCTTGCTCATCAGAGTAGAGGTCGAGGGGATTCCAGTGATTCTGTTTCCCCCAGACTGGCCTCGGCGTCTCTGGTACGGCGACCTAGTGCGCCTGGTGGTGGATGTCCCTTGGTGACTGCTGATGCGGGAGGACCTTCTGTCGCAAGATCCCATACTTCATCCTGCTTTACAGTCGCTGGCTTTAACGGCATGGCTATTGAAAGACAGGTACTAAGGGACCAAGGCCTGACGTTTTCGGTAATTTCCACCATGCTAAGAGCACGGATGTCATCTTCTTGAAGGGTTTGCCTTTGCGCGTGGAAGGCCTGCATCTCTATGTGAGGAGATGGAGTGGTGTCCACGGGCATATTCAGTTTCCAGGATCCTGCTGTTTTTTACAGCATGAAGTGGATAAAGAACTTGCCTTAAGTAACATTAAGGGGCAGATTTCAGCCTTAGCTGTTTTCTTTCAACAACCCTTGGCGGCTCTTTTCACTGGTGTGTACGTTTGTGCAGGGGGTCCGACATGTGGTCCTCCTGGTTCGACCACTACTTCTTCTGTGGGATTTTGAACCTAGTGCTCTCGGTGCTTCAGAAACCTCCCTTTGGGAACATCAGAGAGATTCCTCGTTTTGACATTCTCTCAGAAAGTTGCCTTCTGGTGGCCATTACATATGTCAGAAGGGTTTCTAAGTGGCGACCTTGTCTTGTAAGTCCCCATGCTTGATCCTTAGTAACGATACTGCGGTGCTACGCGAAGGTGGTTTCGGCCATTCATCTGAATGAGGACATTGTGCCTCCCTCTTTGTGTCCTCAGCTGTCGCATCTCTCAGAGGTTGCATTGCATCCCTTAGACGTGGTACGTGCTCTGTGGGTGTATCTGTCTGCTACTGCTCAGTTTCGGAGGTCAGACTCACTGTTTCTGTCGATGACTACACCTAAGAAGGGCCTGGCGGTCTCTAAAGCCACCACTTCTCGGTGGACCTGTCAGACGATAATTCAGGCCTATGCCCTTAGAGGGCAGGCGCCTCCCTTTTTCGGCGCATTTGACCAGGGCCAATTGGTGTCTCCTGGGCTTTCCGACTTCAAGCGTATGTTTCACAGACGTGTAAGGCGGCGACCTGGTCGCCCGTTCATCCCTGCACTAAGTTTTACAGGGTTGATGTGTATGCATCTTCGGATGCTTGCTTCGCCAGCAAGGTTTTGCAAATTATTGTTTGAGGCTACATCTCCTCCGTTGAGCTCTGCTTTTTTGGGGTGAAGTTGTTTAATTGCTGTTCCCACCCCTCGTTTTTTGACACTGCTTGGGGACATCCCACAAGTCAAGAATTATAAGGAGCTGTGAGAAAATAGGATTTTTGTACTCACCTTAAAATCCTTTTCTCTGAAGTCCATGGACAGACACAGCACCCACCCCTCCTTTTTAAGTTTGTGCTGCTTTTTGACGAACTGAGCTGCTCAGTGCAGTGTGAGGGGTTATGACCAGAGGGACCGCCCCCTAGGCGGGGCTGTTCAGCTTTGCTAAAGTTACATGTTTTAAATGTCTAACATGTCTGCCTCGTCCTCTCCTAATAGACATAACATAACCCACAAGTCAAGAATTATAAGGAGCTGTGTCCGTCCATGGACTTCAGAGAAAAGGATTTTTTGGTGAGTACAAAAATCCTATTTCTCTTCTGTTCATGGACGGACACAGCAGCATCTTGACATATGGGTATTATCCTCCTGTTAGGAGATTGACTGGGCAGAAATACAGCATGTTAAGTGTTAAAACACATCACACAGTACCGCCCAGGGGGCGGTCCCCCTGTGTACATCCTCCTCTCCCTGCATCTTGAAGCTCCGTTTTTTTTCTGCCTAGCATAGGAGAAGGACTTGGCTCCCTGTGGGCTCATGGGTCCTGGGAAATTTTTTCTATTTTTTTCTACTTTTTTGATCCTGAGATCTACTATCAACTGCCGACTGGGTGACAGGCTGGATCCTCGATCCTTGTAGTCCCCCCAGTTTCGGCCAGCGAGCGTGTGCCGACCTTTTAGCTACGCGCTGGGTCATCCACGACATGCCCGTCGCTCCATGGGTGGCCGATTGAGCTATATACTCCAGGGCACACATATGACCGGGCTCTTTGTCCGTGTCACAGTGTGCCAGGCCGACAGCCATGCCGTAAGCGCTCAGACGTTGGGTCTGTCTGGAATGTCTTCAGCGGGTCCTCGCAGGACGAGTAAGTAGCAGTCCCCCTGCTCCGGCAGGGTGGTACGGCTGGGCATTCCCAGGGAGGTCGATAGAGGGTTTACCCTTCCTTTCCTCTCTCCCTTCCTCCCCTCCTCCCTAGGCTCTGAGGAGCAAGGATGGCTGCGATTCAGGGGTCCACCTGGGGAGCTCCATCCTGTGGCTGGGGGCTGCACGGCGGGTCCGCTCTCCGGTGGGGTGCTGTCTGGTGCCAGGTGTGGGGGGGACCTCTTTAGGGGGCCCCCGGGTGTTCTCTGCCATGTGTGCTCTGTGTGCTCGTTTTTTTTTCCTCAGACGGACGGCCGCCATTTTGGCTGCGCCCAGCGCTGTTTTATACAGGCATCTGCGGCTATTTTCTTGTAGTCTGTGCGCTCTGCTTACAGAGCGGCGGGTCGGCGGCCATCTTGGGAGTTTTTTTGCCTCTAGTGGCCAGAATATCAGCGCAAACGGCTCCAGCACACTTTACTGTGGACGGCACGGGGAGAGAGCCCCTTAGGATGCTGAGGCGGACGGCGGCTGTGCAGTACCTGGTCCGGGTGGTGAGTCCTCTGGGGGGTCCCTCGTCTCTCTGCGGCAGCTAGGAGGGTGGTCTGTGCATTTTGCCTTACGTCCCTAGGGGTGTCTGGCAGGTGGGTCAGCATGGCGTCAGAAGCGGGCGCCTCTTCCCCAGACGTACCTGAATTGGCAACTGGTGCCCCTGCACCTGTTATTTCTGTGGACGCTATGTCGGCGGTCCTGGAGGCTTATGTTGCCAGGATGGAAGCGGCGTGTGGGGAAAAAAGGGGGTAAAAAGCACCCCCTCCCCCCGCCATCTTCCGGGGACAACTCTGACGCAGAATCGGGTCCAGCTACTGCTCCCGGCCCTGGTTCTGATGCCGTACGGACAGTGAGGAGGACTTTGGATCAGGGTCAGCGCATGATAGGGCGCTTGTAGGAGCACTTATCACCGCGGTGCGGGATACTCTAAGAATGGAGGATATGGCCGAGGCGACAGATGTCGGTCACCTTTGGATTCCGTAAGCCGACCCGCACTGCCAAGGTGTTTCCTTGTGTACCTTCTCTGGATAAGCTCTTGTACAAGCAATGGGATCGGCCGCAAAAGGTTTTTTCAGCCCCAAAAATGTTTAGTGGTCCGTTACACCTTTGAGGAGAATTTCCTGAAAAAATTGATTTCTCCCCCCACAGTGGACTCCCCTGTGTCCAGACTGAACAAGGTGACCACGATACCAGTGGAAGGGGCTCCTGCCTTCAAGGACCCCGCAGGCAGGAGGGCTGAGGCTGTGGCCCGCTCCCTGTTCATGGTAGTGGGGTCAGCTGTGCGACCGGTCGTGGCCGATTGGGCACTTACCGAATGGGCAAAAATGTTATGCCAGGGGTTAGAGGAGCATCATGCTCCCTTGGACTGTGTGGCACTGGCCGACCAGTTGGTACACGGTCTTAAATTTGTCTACGAGTCAGCCCTGGATACGACTGGGTTATTAATATTCCTGGCTATGCACTCTTTCGGAGAGACAGGGTAAAAAGGAAAGGTGGCGGGGCCTGTCTCTATGTGAGAAGTGATCTCAAAGCGAGTGTGAAAGAGGACCTGGTTGATGGAGAGTGTGATGAGTCTGAAGCATTATGGGTGGAACTGCATACAGATGTGCGTAGTTCAAAGTTAATCATTAGAGTTTTTTATAGACCACCCAATGTTAATGAGGAGGTGGAGACTCGGCTCCTTGCACAGATAGAAAGTGCTGCAAGGGCTGGGACGGTGATAATAATGGGGGATTTTAACTACCCAGAAATTGACTGGAGTAATGGCACTGCTGGGACAGTTAAAGGGCAAAAATCTATAAGCCTAGTGCAGGACAATTTTATGGTCCAGTTTATTGAGGCCCCAACTAGGAACGATGCTCTGTTGGACCTGGTAATCTCAAACCATGCAGAGCGTATTACTAATGTTCAGATAAAGGAACACCTAGATAGAAGTGACCATAACATGATTTCATTTGATGTTAGCTGTAAGCAAGAAATACAGGCTGGAAAGATAAAAACACTTAATTTCAATAAAGCAAATTTTCCAAGGATGAGGGCTGCTCTCCAGGACTTAGACTGGGAGGGAATATTGGCATTGATTAACACAGAACAGAAATGGGAATTCTTCAAAAAGACTGTTTGGGACCTCACTGCAAAGTATATTCCCATGGGCAATAAGTTTAAAAGGCTAAAAATAAAACCTATGTGGCTCACGGTTAAAGTTAAAAAAGCTATAAACAATAAGAAAGGAGCTTTTAAAAAATATAAAAATGAAGGAACACTAGTGTCGTTTAAATGTTACAAAGAACATAACAGGGTATGTAAAAAGGAAATCAAGGATGCAAAAATTCAAAACGAACGACAGATTGCAAAAGATAGTAGGACAAACCCCAAAAAATTCTCCAAATATATTAATAGTAAAAAGGTCAAGTCTGAGCATGTACAAAATAATCTAGAGTGGGTGACTGGGGACAAAGAGAAGGCTAATTTATTAAATACTTTCTTCAGCTCTGTATATACAATGGAACATGGGGGAGATCATGTCCATAATGGGGGTGGTAATGACACTTCCCCAAATCCACAATGGCTCAAAAGTGAAATGGTCTAGAAATATTTAGACAGAATAAAGGTGGATAAAGCACCTGGACCAGATGGCATCCACCCACGGATCCTAAAAGAATTGAGCTCTGTAATTTCAAAGCCATTGTATATAATTTTTAGGGACTCATTAATGACAGGAATAGTACCACTGGATTGGCGCAGGGCCAATGTGGTGCCTATATTTAAAAAAGGGAACAAAGTCTTTAACAAGTAACTATAGACCTGTTAGTTTAACTTCTATAGTTGGGAAGATACTGGAGAGTTTAATAAAAGACCACATAGATGAGTTCTTGCTGGAAAAAAACGATTTAAGCAACAGACAGCATGGATTCATGAAAGACAGAAGTTATCAGACAAACCTGATTTCTTTTTATGAAAAGGTAAGTAAAACCTTGGTCAGAGGGGTGGCGGTGGACATGGTATACTTGGATTTTGCAAAAGCGTTCGATACAGTTCCGCACACACGGCTCATGTGTAAGGTTGTCATGTACCGGGTGTGACCAGAACTGTGTGGCTAGCAACAGAGGAACACCAAACACATATAAGTGAAAATATAAAGATTTATTTAAGTGAGTGAATAATATAAGTATAACCACCTCCAATATGATACAGTGCAACAAACCAACCAACAGACAGAGACCCACAAATAACAACAGACAGATATGTGTAATAAATGGGAAATGCCAGAATCATAAACAATAGCCAGGCCAGGGTCATACACAGCAGGTAGGCAGATGGACAAAGGGATATTCCAGAAACATAAACGTTAGCCAGGCCAAGGTCATACACAGGGAGATCAGCAGATGGGGTAAGGAACACAGGACATGGAGAGGATGGATGGGTCAGGACAGGGAGACAGGATCAGGAACTCAAGAACTTGGGTAGCAGATCCAGAAACAGGTTCAGGTAAACAGGCAGCAGGTACAGATCAGGGCACGAGGACGATACCAGGGCAGAGTGTGTGTGTGTGTGTACTTGCCGGGTATTTATATTATTCCTGCTAACAGGCTCAGATGACCCCTGATTGCAGGAAGTAACATCTGCACCACACTGCCAGGATCCATGCGCTGGTGGGCGACAGTACTGCGGCCCAAGGATGACATAACACCAGCAGAGAGAAGTTCCCCTGACAGTTCAAAACTGCCAGGAGACACCTGCTGGTGGACCTCAGTACTGCACGCCAGATGATAAATATTACCAGCGGATGGAACCTTTCCTTACAAAGGTAAAGTCTACAGGATTGGAAATATCAGTTTGTAAATGGATAGAAAACTGTCTAAAAGACAGAATTCAGAGAGTAGTGGTTAATGATTCTTACTCTGAATGGTCTAGGGTTCTCAGTGGTGTACCCCAAGGTTCAGTGCTGGGACCCTTACTTTTTAATATCTTTATAAATGATATTGGGTCTGGGATCAAAAGTAACATTTCTGTCTTTGCAGATGACACCAAGCTATGCAGTGGAAAAATGTCCTTACAGGATGTCGCCAATTTACAAACCGACCTCAATGCTCTGTCTAATTGGGCGACTATCTGGCAGATGAGGTTTAATGTTGATAAATGTAAAGTTATGCACTTGGGGACTAAGAATATGAATGCATCATACATACTAGGGGTAGTACAACTGGGGGGATCCGTAGTGAAGGATCTGGGGGTTTTGGTAGATCATAAGCTCAATAATGGCATGCAATGTTTCCAAAGCGAGCAAAGTCCTTTCTTGTATTAAGAGAGGTATGGACTCCAGAGAGAGATATAATTTTGCCCCTGTTCAAATCATTAGTAAGACCTCATCTGGAATATGCAGTTCAGTTTTGTGCACCAGTTCTCAAAAAGGATATCGGGGAACTGGAGAAAGTGAAGAGAAGGGCAACCAAACTGATAAGAGGCATGGAGGAGCTCAGCTATGAGGAAAGATTAGAGGAACTGAATTTATTCACTCTTGAGAAGAGGAGAATATGGGGGGATATGATTAACATGTACAAATATATAAGGGGTCCATATAATGAACTTGGTGTTGAGTTATTCACTTTACGGTCAACACAAAAGACAAGGGGGCACTCTTTACGTCTAGAGGAAAAAAGATTTCATCTCCAAATACGGAAAGGTTTCTTCACAGTAAGAGCTGTGAAAATGTGTAACAGACTCCCTCCAGAGGTGGTTCTGGCCAGCTCAGTAGATTGCTTTAAGAAAGGATTCGATACTTTCCTAAATGTACATAATATAACTGAGTACTAACATTTATAGGTAAAGTTGATCCAGGGTAAATCCGATTGCCTCTCGGGGGATCAGGAAGGAATTTTTTCCCCTGCTGTAGCAAATTGGATCATGCTCTGCTGGGGTTTTTTGCCTTCCTCTGGATTAACTGTGGGTATAGAATTGGGTATATGGGATTGTACGATATATATATATATTTTTTTTTTATGGTTGAATTGGATGGACTTTGTCTTTTTTCAACCTGACTAACTATGTAACTATGATTCCTTTGCTCTCCAGAGCCTCGGTCTATATGGTGGTGCTACGCCGCCTGGTCTGGCTGAAGTGTTGGTCCGCGGACCAGTCTTCTAAGAAGGCCCTGGTGAATTTACCTTTTAAGGGTGAAAGGCTTTTTGGGGCCTCTCTGGATAACATTATAAAAGATGTCACGGGAGGTAAGAGCACTCTGCTCCCGCAACCCAGTAAGGGTAAGGAGCCTCACCGTAGGCAAGGGCCCTCCTTTACCGCTCACAAGCATTTTTTTCCGTCTGCTCAGTGCTGCAGGTAAGCGTTTCCAGGCAGCTAAGGCGCCTGCTGAAGGACAAAAATCCCCCTGGTTCCGCAAGCCCGGGTGGGGGCCGTCTTCGCGGCTCGGTGGACATCTCTACTCTCCAACCGGTGGGTTTGCAAAGTAGTTTCCTCAGGGTACAAGATAGAGTTTCTCTCTTGCCCACCGAACAGATTTTTTTCCTCCAACCTCCAGCTTCCTCCGAGTCGTCGGGAGGCCCTGTTTGGGGCAGTTCAGGATCTGCTGGTGTGTGGGGTGATCGTACCTGTACTATTACAGGAACGGTTTCAGGGGTTTTACTCAAATCTGTTTGTAGTCCCAAAGAAGAACGGGGTCCGTCCAATCCTGGATCTCAAGGCCCTCAATTGCTTTGTGAAAGTACAAAGATTCAGGATGGAATCAGTTCGCTCTGTTGTCGCTGCTCTTCATCCGTGGGATTTTCTGGCGTCCTTGGACATCAAGGACGCATACTTGCATGTCCCCATATGCTCCAAGCATCAGAGATTTCTGTGTCTCGCGGTTGGGGAAGACCACTATCAATTTGTGGCTCTCCCCTTTGGTCTGGCATCGGCGCCGAGGGTGTTCACCAAGGTGCTTGCCCCGATTCTGGCCTTGTGGAGACAGCGCGGAATCGCTATTGTGGGCTACCTGGACGATCTTCTTCTGAGATCCTCTTCAAGCTCAGAATTAGAGGATGTGTCTACCTGTCAGACCCTCCAAAATTTGTCTAGGTGCTGAACATTCAGAAGTCGGTGTTGGTGCCGTCCCAACGCCTAGTATACCTGGGGTTGGTCCTGGACTCCTCAGAGGTCAGAGTCTTCCTCCCTGTGGAGAACCTGCAGACTCTGTGGGCTGCGGTGCAGCAGTTTACATCCCAAAAAAGGTCATCATTCTGCTTTTGCATGCGAGTCCTGGGTCTCTCATGGTAGCCTCCTTCGAGGCGGTACCATATGCTCAATTCCACACTCGAGTGTTGCAGAGGGAAATTCTGTCAAGTTGGGACAAATGCCCATCGTCCCTGGATTGTCACCTGGTCAGGACCTCCATGGTGTGGTGGCTGACTTCCCGACCCTTCGGTCCGGGAAGTCGTTCCTTTCCTTTCACTGGACGGTGATCACGACGGACACCAGCCTTACCGGATGGGGGGGGGGTCTGGGGCATTCAGTCGGCCCAGGGTCGCTGGACCCAGGAAGAATCCCACCTGCCGATCGATGTCCTTGAACTTCAGGCGATCAGCTGTGCCTCTCCGAGTGGTCTCAGAGGCTGCAAGGGCATCCGGTCAGGATCCAGTCGGACAACGCCACGGCTGTGGCGTATGTCCACCATCAAGGAGGAACAAGAAGTGCGGCTGCGGCAGCGGAGGTCGCTCACATCCTGAGGTGGGCAGAACCGAGTCTGACGGCTCTATCAGCCGTGTACATTCCGGGTGTAGAAAACTGACAAGTGGACTACCTAAGTCGCCAGGCGCTGGACCAAGGAGAATGGTCTCTACACCCGAAGGTGTTTCAGCTCCCGTGTCTGAAATGGGGCACGCCAGACGTGGATCTCCTGGCGTCGCGACTCAATCGGAAATGATTGAGGTTCGTGGCCAGGTCAAAAACCCATGCAGGCACTCATTGGTGGCACCGTGGGGTCGGTTTCTGCTACTTTGTCTTCCCTCCTCTAAAGCTTCTTCCACATCTGCTTCGCAGAGTGGAGGCCACAGGGATTCTAACGATCCTGATTGCTCCAGATTGGCCTCGGCGCCCCTGGTACGCCGACCTAGTGCGTCTAATGGCAGATGTTCCTTGGCGTCTGCCGACGTGAAATTACCTTCTCTCGCAAGGTCCCATACTTCATCCTGCTTTACAGTCGCTGGCTTTAACGGGATGGCTATTGAAAGCCAGGTTTTAAGGGACTGAGGCCTGTCGGATTCGGTGATCTCTACCATGCTGAGGGCACGGAAGTCATCCTCTCGGATGATTTACCATCATACGTGGAAGGCTTGCATCTCTGTGTGAAGAGATGAAGTGGCATCCGCGTGCCTATGCGGTTTCCAGGGTCCTGCTGTTTCTACAGCGTGGGGTGGACCAGAAACTTGACTTTAGTACGATAAGGGGCAGATTTCAGCCTTGGCTGTCTTCTTTCAACTGCCCTTGACGGCTCACTCTCTGGTGAGTATGTTTGTGCCGGGGGTTCGGCATGTGGCCCCTCTGGTACGTCCTCCACTGCCTCCATGGGACTTGAATCTGGTCCTCTCAGTACTTCAACGACCGCCGTTTGAGAACATTAGGGAGATTCCCTTACTGACTCTCTCCCAGAAGGTGGCCTTTTTGGTGGCTATTACATCAGTCAGACGGGTTTCTAAACTGGCGGTCTTGTCTTGCAAGGCTCCCTATTTGATCTTTCACAAGGATAAGGTGGTGCTGCGTCTGCAGCCTTCATTTCTTCCTAAGGTCGTTTCGGCTTTTCACCTCAATAAAGACATTGTACTTCCGTCTTTGTGTCCTCGTCCGTCGCATCCCAAAGAGGATGCGTTGCATTCCCTGGATGTTGTCCGAGCTCTGCGGGTGTACCTGTCTGCTACTGCTCCGTTCCGGAGGTCGGACTCACTGTTTGTTTCGGTGGTTGGTCCTAAGAAGGGTCTGGCGGTCTCGTCGGCCGCCATTTCTAGGTGGATCAGACAGATCGTGATCCAGGCCTCTGCCTCCCTTCCCGGTTTCGGCGCATTCGACCAGGGCAATGGGTGCCTCTTGGGTTTTCCGACATCAAGCCTCTTTCTCACAGGTGTGTAAGGCAGCGATTTTGTCGTCCGTTCACGTTTCCTCACAATTTTACAAGGTTGATGTGAGTGCGTCTTCGGATGCTTCCTTCGGCCGCAAGGTTTTACAGGCGGCTGTTTAAGGTTGCAACTCCTCCGTTGAGGAGCTCTGGTTTGTTTGGGGGTGAAGTTTGTTGATGCTGTTTTCCCACCCCTCGTTCTTTTGACACTGCTTGAGGACATCCCATATGTCAAGATGCTGCTGTGTCCGTCCATGAACGGAAGAGAAAATAGGATTTTTGTACTCGCCGTAAAATCCATTTCTCTGGGGGCGTGACCGGAAGCCGACCTGGACGGACGCTCAGCTTGAGAGCTCTCCTGCAGCCCGCAGCTACTAGGCCAAATATCGGGGGATACCGCAGACATCCATGAGCCATACCCGCACCACCCGCTCCTCCTCAGCCAGGGGATCATCTCTGCCGCTGCCGGGAGCTGCCGCGTCCTTCAAAGACTATTTCGGGCTCCCCGACATGTCGCCGGGTGGACACAGCAAAATGGCGCCGGACACCAAGGCACACTGCCACAGAGCTTCCACGCCGCCACCCCCGCAGAATCACCATCACCTCCCAGGATCTGCCAGCATCCTCCTTCTGGGCACCAAGTTCCGACGAGCCATCACGAGCGGTGAGTGCCCGCCAATCCCCCAACCACGTCCCGCCCGCTCCAAGCAGGGAGGAGGCCGCAACACAGCCTCCATCGCAGTACACACAGTGTACCGAGGCCGTCCCCAAGCTGCTGAGAACAGCCCCAGACCTGGACCTGCAGGACGCTGGCTCTCTCCCCCCTTCTCCCCTGTGTGACTTAACGGATTTCCCGGCCCTCCCGAGCCCCACACATCCATCGGGGGCCCCGGGGTCTGGGGGGCGCGGGGGACCCCCTCCCACTTCCGGGGGGGGGTCCGATGGTGCCGAAAGACCAGAGGCCCTCCCGCTCGGGGGACAGTAACTACACCAAGGGACACTTCATAGCCCCCTCCTCCCCCTCCCAGGCACAAGGGGCACAGTCCAGGCCCCCATCACCCAGGCCGGACCCCCCTGCTCCCACCCTGCACTCCCCCCACGCCACATCGTGGTCTGAGCCTGGGGATCCACAATCCTTGCAGCATACTGCCCAGGCCCGAGGGGCCTATGCTGGGACCCACCACCCACAATCCCCGTATTCCCACCCACCCTGGGACCAGGATGATGGGGGACACCCCTCCAGGCTATCATAATTTCAAGCAATACCGACCAAAGAGGACTTTAAACAACTGATAGCAGATGTAAAGGACACCTGCCGAACAGAAATCCAAACCCTGCAAGCAGGCCTCAAGCACCTAGCGGACAGGGTGGAAATGGCAGAGGAGGAGATACAGGAGACCAAGCTGGCAGTCCATCGCACCCAAATGCAGGGCTCGGACCATCGTCTCATGCTACGCGACTTGCAACGCCACGTGGAGGACCTGGACAATAGGGGGCGCAGGAACAACATCCGAGTGCGGGGCCTACCCGAATCAGAGGAGGCCGAGGATCTACAGACCACGCTGCAGGTGCTGTTCAATGACCTCTTGGGAGCACCGGCGGATAGACATATCGGAATGGACAGAGCCCACAGAGCCCTCCGCCCGAAAGGCCCTCCCTCCAGGCCAAGAGACATTATTTGCCGGATACAATCCTACCCGCTGAAGGAGGACATCATGCGCAAAGCACGCTCTGTCCGCAATCTGGTGTTCGACAATTCCCAAGTGCAGATCTACCCAGATCTATCGTGGATCACGCTCCAGAAGCGCAGGCTCTTGCAACCACTCCTGCGCTCATTGCAGGAAAGAGACATTCCCTACAGATGGGGTTTCCCCTTCAGCCTGAGCGCCAAGCATCAGGGTAAATCCGTAGCCCTACGCTATCCAGAAGATCTGGACTCCTTCTGCGATGCCCTGGAGATCCCCGTCCCTCAACTGCCGGACTGGGAACTGGTGGCCACCCCCCCCCCACCTCCGATAACATGGCAAAAGGTCCTACCGACCAAGCGCTCCAGAGGACGAGAGCCACTCCGCAAATCACCTAAACAAAAGGCGCCCAGATGATCTGACTCTCTCTGCCTGGCCAAGCATTGCTGAGAACTACTCCGCGCTCATGGAAGTATATTAGCCTTCATTATGTGACCACTTCCCCCCGATGGCCTCTGTTTTATTTTTGTTTTGTTTTTTTTATCCGGGCTGTGCTGGTTCAGCCCTCCCTAGTTGGTTGACTCTCCGGTTATTGACCCCCCCAGTGGCCTTGCCACTTGTTAGTTCCCTCCTGGACCTAGGTCCATTCAAAGTCTCCCCGACCTGAACTCTTCTGACCCACAGTCGGGGAGTCTAATCGGAACTGTTCAGGCCCTGTGACCCCTCGGTCTCCTAGTGCCTACTTGCAAAATGCTTGATTTGTCTAATACTTATGTCCTTACCTTCTCCTTTCCTCTTTTTCCTCTTTTTCCTCTTTTTTGTAGATCTCTCTGCTCTTCTCTCCCGCGGCCTGCTTCCCGTGCCCGGTGGCTCCCGGCCCTCCTCGTGTGGACGCGGCCCGCCCCAGCCTGGTCGAACCATCAGCATCACCAGATAAGTACCGCGACAGCACACCCCTCACTATACAATGGCTAGGATTTTTTCACTGAACGTCCACGGACTTAACTCCAACAAAAAAAGACATCTGGCGCTCCGAGAGTTTAGGCAGTCAGGGGCGGACATTATTATGGTGCAGGAAACGCACTTTAATAAGGGGGACTCCTTCGCGTTTGCATCTAGACACTTCCCCCAAATATACCAGGCCTTCGGCCAGCACAAACGGGCAGGCGTCGCCATCCTGTTTAGGAAGGGAACCCCCTTTACTTGCTCCTCTTCCTACCTAGACCCGCGGGGACACTTTCTCATACTTAGAGGTCTGTGGCAGATGCAGGCCATCACCCTCTGCGTCGTATATGCCCCGAACACACATCAACTTTGCTTCCTGAACAGAGTACATGCCCGCCTTGCCCGGGAATCCCACGGCTTCCTGGTGATCGGGGGGGACTTTAACCTGGCCCATTCTGCAACCTATGACCGTCTAGTGTCGAGTCCCCGGGCACCACAACCCCGTACCCTTAGGGACTCGAAGATGTTCCGCCAGCTTACCAGGAGATGCGCTCTGTTCGATGCCTGGCGGGCCCTCCACCCGGGCGACCGCCAATACACGTTTTACTCGGCCCCCCATCGCACACACTCGCGCATAGATTATTTCTTTGTGAATAATAACACATTGCGCATCGCAGAATCGGCGCGCATACTGCCCATCTCCTGGTCTGACCACGCCCCCATCACACTCACACTGAACCTGGACGCCCCCCTACGCCGACCCTGCAATTGGAGGATGAACACCTTCCTCCTGCAGCACATCCCCTCGAAGGTAGAGTTAGAATCCACCCTACGACACTACTTTATCTAAAACAACACCCCGGACGTCACCCCCTCCATACTGTGGGCTGCCCACAAGGCTGTCCTGCGAGGACGGTGCTTGGCTATCTCCTCGGCTATGAAGAGGGATGCCAATGCGGCCAGACTGCTTGCAGAAACACAACTAAGGGACCTTGAGTCCCAACTCCTGCGCTCACCGACTACTTCGCTCCTTCGACGAGTAGTGCAAGTACGCACAACGCTTCGGGACCTCGCGATGGGCCAGGTGGAGAAGGCGCTGATACGCCTGAGACAGCTTTATTACGATAAAGGTAACAAGGCACAAGCACTCCTGGCTAGGAAACTGGCAGATAGGGCCCTGGCGTCCACCCCTTCACAAATACGGAACAGAGAGGGCGACCTGATCACCCACCCACAGGATATAGCGAACACCTTCGCTGACTTTTACGCAGACCTCTACAACAAGGCGGAGATCCCGCACTACCCCCCCTCACCCGACCTAACTGACCGAATGACCCAATACTTGGAACAGGCTGGACTGCCCCGACTCCGGGAGGAAGACATACAGAACCTTAACGCCCCAATATCGGTGGAGGAACTAGCGGCGACAGTTAAGGACCTCCCAGCCCACAAGTCCCCTGGCCCGGACGGGCTACCTTATGAATACTATAAGGCCTTTTTGCCCCTCCTGAGTCCCCACATGACCAGACTGTTTAACGCCTTTCTCCACCAGACTCCCATTCCGAGCGACATGCAGGGATCCTATTTGACCCTAATACCAAAGCCGGACAAGGACCCCGCCTCCTGTGCCAGTTACAGGCCCATAGCCCTACTGAACTCAGACCTGAAGATTTTCACCAAACTGCTATCGATCAGGCTGAATGTTATCCTCCCCTCCCTGATACATTTGGATCAGGTGGGATTTGTTCCCCTCCGAAAGGCAGGTGACAATACAAGGAAGGTCATTGACTTGATAGACGTAGCTAACAGAGACAAGGTAGAAGCCCTGATCCTCAGTCTTGACGCGGAGAAGGCCTTCGACCGCCTAAGTTGGCCCTTCATGTTAGCCACTATGCGTCACATGGGTTTCAGGGGGCCTTTCCTGAGGGCGGTGCAACACCTCTACACAAATCCCACCTCCCAAGTCAAAACCCCATTTGCCTCGTCTCCCTCCTTCACAATAGCTAATGGTACCCGTCAGGGCTGCCCGCTCTCACCGCTGCTATTTGCCCTGTGTGTGGAGCCCCTGGCGGCGACCATTAGGGGGAACCCGGACGTTAGGGGCATTTCGGTGAGGGGGAAGGAATTCAAAATTTCCTTATTTGCGGATGATATCATCCTTACCTTGACTCACCCCAACACGTCCCTACCTAACCTCCACGCCGAACTAGATAAATACGGGCTGCTTTCAGGGTATAAAACGAACGCGTCAAAGTCCTCGGCCCTCCCAGTCAACATCCCGGTGGAGACGGTCCACCACTTGCGGCTGAATTTTCCCTATACGTGGAAAGAGTCCTCCCTTAAATATCTGGGGGTCCATCTGACCCCATCCTTTGGATCCCTGTACCAGGCCAACTTTCCCCCTTTGTATCGAACAATTCGTGGGCTCCTGCAAGGGTGGAAAGTCCATCACATCTCCCTTTTGGGAAGAATAACGTCCATTAAAATGGTTATCCTCCCTAAGCTCCTCTATCTATTCCAAACGCTGCCCATTCCTATCCCATACGCTCAGCTACGCAAACTCCAGAGCGACATCCTCCGGTTTGTATGGCAATATAAAAAGCACAGGGTTCCTCGCTCGGTCATGATGGCATCACGTAGGGAGGGGGGGCTGGCGTTTCCTAATTTGGTCCGCTATTACCAAGCAGCACAGCTGCGGGCGGTGGTCTCTTGGTTTCCCCAGAGGTCCTACAATAAATGGACGGAGGTGGAAAAAATTTGGTTAGCCCCAACACACCCTAATAGCCTCCTCTGGGATGCGGACATGAAGGTGGACCCCAATCGCCTATTGGGCTCTATGTCTTTGCTTCGAGGGCTCTGGCGCAAGCTGTCCAGTGAAAGGGACCTCGCGTCAGAGCACTCTCTAATGACCTCCTTCATATGTAACCCTAAGATACCGGACAGCTTATCCCACCAGATGTCCTGGCCCTGGGCTTCGCGAAACCTATTCCACTTCGGACACTTGGTCGACCCTAGTTCGCGCAGGCTGCTAACGTTCTCGGAGCTCCAAACTAAACACGACCTACCACGACAGGCGTTCTATAGCTACCTGCAGATCAGGCATTTTGCCCAGACCATAGCCCCGCAACTTCAATTCTCACCCCCCTCTCCATTTGAACGTATTGTCCTGGAGGGACGTCACAGGAGGGGACTGATCACGGACATGTACCAAATTTTGAACGAGTATAACATCCCGGCTAACGGGAAACATGCTTACATGCTGCGCTGGGGGGGGTGCTATCTGAGGAGGCATGGCAGGCAGTCTGGAGGCAAGCCGCTAAAAGCTCCCTGTGCACCCTATATAAGGAAAATTCGTACAAGATTCTTTTTTTTTGGTACCACACCCCGGATATACTGCATAAAATATACCCCTCTACCTATGATCGCTGCTGGCGATGCCTGCGAGACAGAGGCTCCCTCTTCCACGTGTACTGGTCATGTCCCCTCCTGGTCCCGTTCTGGCAATCTACGCAACAGTTACTGACCCGCCTCCTGGAGGTACCAATTCCCCTGACACCCAAACTGTTTCTGCTGGGCCTCGAGCAGCCTAAAGTTGCCAAACCCTACAGAAAACTACTTAGGCACATCTTGACGGCGGCCAAATGCCTGGTAGCCCTCAACTGGAAGAAGCCCGCACCCCCATCCCAAGAGGCCCTTTACTCTAGGATCAAGGAGGTGGAGCTCATGGAGAGGATGACGGCCAGAATCTGTGACAGGCTGGAGGAACATGATGCGGTGTGAGGGGAGTGGCGTCGGCGGGAGGATACGCCGGGAGCGGGCGCGGGAGCAGATGCGGTAACCTAAACCTTTCATCCCTTGCCTTTTCTTTTACCTTTCCCCCTTCCGTCCTTTTCTCTTCCCCCTTTCTCTGTCTACTTTCCTCCTTCCTGATCTTTCTTTTTTCTTTTTTTATTATATACTCGCTAATGTTGTAGTATACTAACGCAGTCATGTTGATGTGCCTAGTTTATGGCATCCCTGTATCTTTTCTGTCTGTGTGACTTGTGAACTGCTTTATATAAATAATAAAAATGTTAATTGGGAAAAAAAATCCATTTCTCTGAGTTCATGGATGGACACAGCACCCGCCCCTCCTTTTTTATGTTTGTACTGCTTTTTTACGAACTGAGCTGCAAGATGCAGGGAGAAGGGATGTACCCAGGGGGACCGCCCCCCGGGCGGTACTTTACTGTGTGATGTGTTTTAACACTTAACATGCTGTTTTTCTGCCTAGTCAATCTCCTATTAGGAGGATAATACCCATATGTCAAGATGCAGCTGTGTCCGTCCATGAACTCAGAGAAATTGATTTTACGGCGAGTACAAAAATCCTATTTTTCTTCATCAATTTAGGCCAATATGCATTCTGCTACATATTTTTGGTAAAAAAATCCCAATAAGCGTATATCGATTGGTTTGCGCAAAAATTATAATGTCTACAAACTACGGGATAGATTTATGGATTTTTAATTTTTTTAAATAGTTTTCACTGGTAATGGCGGCAATCAGCTATTTTTAGCGGGACTGTGACATTGCGGTGGACAAATCTGACCCTAAGTGACACTTTTTTGGGGATGAACACAGAGATCGCTGTTCTTGATTACTAGGAACAAATGATCTCCATACTCTCCCCTGTCAGAACAGGGATCTGCCTTGTTTACATATGGTCCACTGGGCACGCGCATAGGTTCCTCCCCCGTACAGCGCACACCCACACTATCTTTGGCATGAAACAATGTACAGGTATGTTGTTTCGTGCAATAGAGCCACCCTGCCGCAGTATATATGCGGTGGGCGGTCCTTAAGTGGTTAAATGGGATGAGTGAGATAAGCATGTGTAGATTAAATGGAAACCTTTTTTTTTATTTCTGCAAAAGAAGTACATCAATGGTATATTGGTACATAAGGGAGTTGAAATTTAGAAGAAAAAAAAAGGTGAACTTGGCTTTTAAATTTTCAGAGAGTACAATATTGTCCAGCTTTATGTTTGCTAGATGAGTTTAAGCAGGTGAATATTCCTGGATTTGCCCAAACCTTTTTAATAACAAGGAACCTTTTTTTTTTTTTTTTTTTTTTTTATCTATGGGAACCCAGTGTGGTGTTTGGCATAAAGTTGGTGGAAAAAGATACCAAATTGTTCAATGTCATGTCCAAGACTACATATTTCCAGCTTTTAAATGTGCGGTTAGACATAGGTCTTCATAACCTGAGATTTTTACAATTTTGTTTTTTGTTTTAATGGGAATCCAGGAGTGGAGCAGCAGCTGGTATGTTATTTTGCAGGATCTGGCTCAATATAATGTATTTTCAGTTAGTTCACATGAAAGATTATTTTTTGCTTTGTTTATTTGACTGCTGAGTCTACGGGTAAAGGGCCTGTTCATACCATAGAAATACAGTCCGGATATATTCCGAATGCTTTTCTGCATGCCTGTTTTGACATGTTTCTGGTGCATTTTTGATGCATTCGGTGCATTTTTTCCCCCTCTTTTTTTCTTCACCTTAAATAACCTTAAATAAGGACATGTGTGTTCCAGTGGCCTTCTGGTGCGTTCCGGTGCATTTTTGATAGAGGTCGACCGATATGGTTTTTTCTCTGGCCGATGCCGATATTTAGAAATCGCGGCGGCCGATGGCCGATATGTTAGGCCGATTTTTTTATTTTTCTCCCCCCTTCATCTCATAAAATCTAACAGTTAGACCCATTTCACACTGGGGCGTTTTTCAGGCGCTTTTGGGCTAAAAATGGCGCCTGTAAAGTGCCTGCAAAATGGCTCCCCTGCAGTCTCAGTGTGAAAGCCCGAGTGCTTTCACACTGAGGCGGTGCGCTGGCAGGACATTAAAAAAAAGTCCTGCAAGAAGCATCTTTGGAGCGGTGTATACCGCTCCTCCACCACTCCTGCCCATTGAAATGAACTGGCACCGCTGCCAAAGCGCCTGCAAAGCACTTCTGCAGTGGCGCTACACAGGAGCATTTAACCTCTTCATCAGCCGCTAGCTGGGATATAAGCTCCCCGCTAGCAGCCAAATAGCACCGCTAGAATGACGGTCCAGTGTTAAAACGCAGCAGAGTTCCGTGGAAAAATAATAATTTAAAAGTCAGCAGCTACAAATACTGCTTTAATATATGACTTTTAATATATGGACACTTACCTGTCCAGGGTGCCCACGATGTCGGCACCCGAAGCCGATCTCTCCCTCCGGGTTCCTGTGCCGCCATCTTCGGCAAGGGAAGCCTTGCGGCTTCACTTCCTAGTTCCCTACTGTGCATGCGCGCTGCGCGATCCCACTGGCCCCTGCTGTCTTCTGGGACCTGTGTGTCTCCCAGAAGACAGTGGGGGGGGCGGAGTAGGCGCCAGATGTGGCGTAGGTCACCGTAGTCACCGCGGTGATCTATGCCCGGAAGAGGGAGCAAATACCTGGATTACACAGGTATCTGCTCCCTCCTCCCCCTGGAAGGTGCCAAATGTGATACCAGAGGGGGAGGATTCCGAAAAGCGGAAGTTCCATTATTACTCCGCTAAGTAATAAGTGATATAGAAAATTTCTTAAAATGTAAACATTTATTTTAAACACAACAAGCCTCCAGTCAGTGCACTTGTATGTATAATTTAGATTAATTTTTTTTTTTATATATATACACACATACACACACACACACACACACAGGTAATCAAAACTTTTGGACAAAAAAAAATATGGGCTAACTTTATTTTTTTAGTTTTTTTTATGTGTTAAAGTGTATTTTTTCCCCCAAAAAAATCGTTTGAAAGACCGCTGCGCAAATGCCGTGCGACATAAAATATTGCAACAATCGCTATTTTATTTCCTAGGGTCTCTGCTAAAAAAAAACTATATAATGTTTGGGGGTTCTAAGTGATTTTCTAGCAGAAAATACAGGATTTTTACTTGTTGTAAGCAACAAGTGTCAAAAAAGATTTAGTCTTAACTTCTACACAAGGAGTTCAGTCCTTTGAAGTTTAAACATTGTATCTTATCTCACCTCACACTTGGCAGGCTGCCCAGGAGGGAGAAATCGCTTCCATGGGAAACTTCTCAGGCAACTTGTATTGACTTCTATTACAGAAGCTATTTGCAAGTCGCGCTGAAGTTTAAATCGGCTTTTTTTTTTTTTTTTACAATCGGCCGATGCCGATTAATGAAAAAACTGCAAATATCGGCCGATATATCGGTCGACCTCTAATTTTTGATGCATTTTACCATGCATTTTACTGATGCATTTTACCGTGTTCCAGTACAGTTCAGTTCCGAAAAAATACAGCATGTTCTACTTTTTTTTTTATAGAACTGGAACGCACTGGAACTGACCGCACTGCTGTGAACTATGCCATTGAAACCATATAACCTATCCATGCATTTTTATGCAGAAATTATGTAGTTTCTTTACAAGTTATTTTTTCATTTAATAGAAATCTGCTTTATTTAAAAATTGGTACCAGTTTGTGGTAGGTGATTGAAAACTATTTTCTCTTTCGTCCTTGACGGACACAGCTCCTTTAGTCTTGACAAGTGGGTTATGTTCCGTCTATTAGGAGAGGACTAGGCAGACATGTTCGATATACAAAAATACGTAATTATACCAAAGCTTTACAGCCCCGCCCAGGGGGCGGTCCCTCTGGTCATAACCCATCACCCTGCACTCAGCAGCTCAGTTTTTTTCTGCCTAGTGTAGGAGAAGGACCTGGCTCCCTAGGGGCCCATTGGTCCTGGAGAACTTTTTTATTTTACATTTTTTTGATTTTCAATTTTGGATCCTGGATCTACTTTCAACTGCCGGCTGGATAATATAGATCCTTGTAGTCCGGCCATCGAGCGTGAGCAGGCCTTTAACTACGTGCTGGGTTGGCCACAACATACCCCGTTTGCTCCAGGGGTGGCCGGTGAGCTATATGCTCCGGGGCCCACATATGACCGCGCTACTGCTGTCCAGTCACAGTGGGCTGTGGCCGAACAGCCACTCCGTACTGCTCGGTGATGGGTCTGTCAGGAATGCATCCAGCAGTCCTCGCAGGGACGGGTAAGTAAGGTTCCTCCTGTCTTGGCAGGATGGAACAGCTGGGCATTCCTGGGGTGGTCGATTAGGGCAGGGCTTGACAAATTTGCTTGGAATCTAGGAGCCAGCTAAAAAAGTTAGGAGCCAGGAACGCGCCCCGTCCCGCCGAGCTCGCGCGCAGAAGCGAACGCATACGTGAGTAGCGCCCGCATATGAAAGCGGTGTTCAAACCACACGTGAGGTATCGCCGCGATCGGTAGATCGAGAGCAATAATTCTAGCCCTAGACCACCTCTGTAACTCAAAACATGCAACCTGTAGAATTTTTTAAACGTCGCCTATGGAGATTTTAAAGGGTAAAAGTTAGTCGCCATTCCACGAGCGGACAAAATTTTGAAGCGTGACATGTTGGGTATCAATTTACTCAGCGTAACATTATCTTTCACAATATTAAAAAAAATTGGGCTTACCTTGACTGTTGTCTTATTTTTTTATTCAAAAAAAATTAATTTTTTCCCAAAAAAGTGCGCTTGTAAGACCGCTGCGCAAATACGGTGTGACAGAAAGTATTGCAACGACCGCCATTTTATTCTCTAGGGTGTTAGAATAAAAAATATATATGTTTGTGGGTTCTAATTAGAGGGAAGGAGATGGCAGTGAAAACAGACAGGGAAACTCCATTAGCATTGCTGTTTGTCTTGTCATACCAACGGCCACCACAAGATGGCACTAGATCACAGAAGGAAGCATAGGCCTGCAGAAGGCCGCAAAGCCGCGACCTCAATTACCGGCCGGCGCGATCCCGCGGCGCGGAGGGGGGGGCACGGAGAGACACGATTCCCCAGCTGTGCTGCCCCAGGCGCCAGGTCGCTAATTCTAGTCGCAATGGCGACCTGGCGCCCAGGGTTTGTCGAGCCCTGGATTAGGGGGTCTCTAGTCCTCCCTTTCCTCTCTCCCTGTCCATCCTTCCTCCCCATGCTTTGCTCGCTCTAGTGTGGGTGGTCTGCCTTGTGGGGGGCCTCCGCTCGGAGGCCCAGTGTTTTTGCGGCCTTTTATTTTTACCTCCAGAAAGCTGCGCTGTTACTAATGCTAATACACCTGGCAGCCATTTTCTTGTAGCCGTGCTGTTTCTATAGCTAATACAGCGGTCGGCCATTTTCTTGTAGCTCGCGCTCTTTTTTCCTGAGGTAACCGGCGGCCATCTTTGTGGGGATATTTACAATGGCTGGACCTCTAGCGCTGGTTTGTCATTCTGAACGGCAGACCACCTCAGAGACACCTTAGGCACACACTGTGCAGGAATTTAGAGCGGACGGCAGCGCTGAAGCAGTGCCTGGGTCAGGGCGGTGAGTCCTCTGGGAATACTTCTCGGTCTGGGCAGCTAGGAGGGTGGGCCTTGACTTGTTCCCTGATTGGCTGTCAAGTGTGTGGGTCAGCATGGTGTCAGAAGCTGGCGTTTCTTCCCCAGACATTCCGGTGGTAGCAACCGGTGCCCCTGCACCTGCGGTACCTGTGGACGCTTTGTCGGCAGTCCTGGAATCATTTGTTGCCAGGGTGGAAGTGGTGTGCGGGTGCAAGGGGGGTAAAAAACGCCCCTCCCCCCACCATCTTCTGGGGAAAGCTCTGACTTGGACTCGGGCCTGGCTGTGAAACAGGACCCCTGTTCTGAAGGGTAAGAGTATGCAGACCAGGACCATTCGGACAGTGAGGAAGACTCGGTGTCTGGGTCAGCACAGGACAAGACGCTTGTTGGAGCACTTATCACTGCAGTGCGGGAAACCCTCAAACTGGAGGATGTGGCTGGGACATCTGCTGAGGTGTCGGTCTCTTTTAGGTCCCACAAGCCGACCCGCACTACTAAGGCGTTTCCTTATGTAACTTATTTTGATACGTTTATAGACAAGGAATGGGAATGACCGCAGAGGACCTTTTCGGTCCCAAAACTCATGGCGGTCCGTTGCCTATTTTTTTAGAAGGCTCTCCTCAAAGGGGTATCTCCCCCGGTTGTGGACCTCCCGGTATCCCTGTTAAACAAAGTAACCACTATTCCGGTTGCATTTAATGACCCTGCGGATAGGAGGTTCCGAGACGGTGGCCCGGGCCATGTTTACCATGCTGGGATCTGCATTACAGCCAGTTTTGGCTGCGGCTCTGGTGTCACAGACACTTACAGAATGGGCTAAAATTTTGCACCAGGAGTTGGAAAGACAACAGGTTTCCCCGGTCTGCGTAGAAATGGCTGACAAGTTGGTGCATGGCCTCAAATATGTCTGCGATGCAGCCCTGGACACAGCTCCCCTGCTTTCTAGACCCTCAGTATATGCTGTGGTACTGCGTCGCCTGATTTGTCTAAAATGCGACATCCAAGAAGGCTCTGGCTGATTTGCCTTTCCGGGGGTGGAAGGCTATTTGGAGCCTCGCTGGATGACATTATTAAGGATGTCACTGGGGGCAAGAGCACACTGCTCCCACAATCCAGAAAAGGTAAGGAGCCACGCCTGGGCCTGGGCCCTCCTTTTCCGCTCAGAAGCGTTTTTTTTCGTCAGTCCGGGCCCACAGGTAAGCGTTCCCAGGACGACAAGGGGCCAGCTGAGGGACAAAAGCGTCTCTGGGTTTGCAAACCAAGCAAGCCAGCAAACAAATCTGCTACTGCATGAAGGTTTGCCCCCGCCTGACTCTCAGATGGTGGGTCGCCTTCGCGAGTTTACAGCTCGGTGGACCTCCCTGCTTTCCGACCAGTGGGTTTGCGAAGTGGTTTCATCAGGGTACAAAATAGAATTTCTTTCTTGTCCACCAAACAGATTTTTCCCTCAAACCTTCATCTTCCTCCAGCTCGTCGGAACGCCCTGTTTGGGGCAGTGCAGGACCTGCTGAAGCGCGGGGTGATAGTACCTGTGCCGCTGTTGGAAAGATTTTAGGGATTTTACTCCAATCTGTTTGTAGTCCCAAAGGAGGACGGGGTCCATCCAATCCTGGCTCTCAAGGCTCTCAACACCTTTGTAAAGGTGCTAAGGTTCAGGATGGAATCCGTTCGCTCTGTGGTCGCTGCACTTCATCCGTGGGATTTTCTAGCGTCCTTGGACATCAAGGACGCATACTTGCATGTCCCCATATGCCTCAGGCATCAGAGATTTCTGCGTTTTGCAGTCGGGGACGATCACTACCAATTTGTGGCTCTCCCTTTTGACCTGGCATCGGCACCAAGGGTTTTCACCAAGGTGCTCACCCCGATTCTGGCCTTGCTGAGACAGCGAGGTATCGCTATCGTGGGCTACCTGGACGACCTCCTTCTGAGAGCTGCTTCAGACTCACAATTAGAGAAGGATGTAGCGATTGCCAGTCAGACCCTTCAAGAATTTGGTTGGGTACTGAACATCCAGAAGTCGGTGTTGGTGCCGACTCAGCGCCTGGAATACCTGGGCTTGATCCTGGACTCCTCAGAGGCGAAGGTTTTACTCCCTTTAAAAAAATTGCAGGCTCTTCAGGTGGCAGGGAAGCTGTTGGCATCCTGCAGGTGGTCGTCGCTGCGCTTTTGCATGCGAGTCCTGGGTTTCATGGTGGCCTCCTTCGAGGCGGTACCGTATGCTCAATTCCACACTTGAGTCTTGCAGGAGATCCTGTCCAAATGGGACAAGTCTCCCTTGTCCCTGGATTGTCAAATCCGGGTGAGCCAACTAGTCAGGACTTCCCTGGTCTGGTGGCTGACATCTCCGGCCCTTCAGGCCGGAAAGTCATCCCTTCCCTTTCACTGGACGGTGATCACGACGGACGCCAGCCTGACCGGTTGAGGGGTATTTGGGGGGTCCAGTCGACACAAGGTCGCTGGACACAGGAAGAATCCCGCCTGCCGATCAATGTACTGGAACTTTGTGCGATCAGGCAGTGCCTCTCCACATCGTTACAGAGGCTACAGGGGCGTCCAGTCAGGATCCAGTCGGACAACGCCACGGCGGTGGCGTATGTCAACCATCAAGGAGGAACAAGAAGCTCGGCTGCAGCATCGGAGGTCGCTCACATCCTGCGGTGGGCAGACTCTATCGGTCGCATACATTCTGGGCGTAGAAAACTGGCAGGTGGACTACCTACGTCGCCAGATGCTGGACCAAGGAGAATGGTCGATACACCCTGGGCGGACGCAACGGATGCGTTGTGGCCCCGTGGGGACAGTATCGGCTGATCTATGCTTTTCCCCCACTGAAACTTCTTCCTCGTCTGCTCCGCAGAGTGGAGACCGAGGGGATTCCGGTAATCCTAAGTGCCCCAGATTGGCCTTGGCATCCCTGGTACGCCGGCCTGGTGGCGGATGCCCCTTGGCGACTGCCGATGCGGGAGGACCTTCTGTCGCAAGGTCTCATACTTCATCCTGCTTTACAGTCGCTGGCTTTAACGGCATGGCTATTGAAAGCCAGGTACTAAGGGACCAAGGTCTGTCGGATTCAGTAATTTCCACTATGCTGAGGGCACGGAAGTCATCTTCTCGGAAGATCTACCATCGCACGTGGAGAGCCTACATCTCTGTGTGAGGAGATGGAGTGGCGTCCACGGGAATATTCGGTTTCCAGGATCCTGCTGTTTCTACAGCGTGGAGTGGATCAGAAACCTGCCTTAATCACCATTAAGGGGCAGATTTCAGCCTTGGCTATTGTCTTTCAACGACCCCTGGCGGCTCATTCACTGGTGAGTACGTTTGTGCAAGGGGTCCGACATCTGGCTCCTCCGGTTCAACCACTACTACCTCTGTGGGATTTGAATCTGGTGCTCTCGGTACTTCAGAAACCTCCCTTTGAGAACATCAGAGAGATTCCTCTTTTGACACTCTCTCAGAAAGTTGCCTTTCTGGTGGCCATTACATCTGTCAGGAGTTTTTCTGAGTTGGCGGCCTTGTCTTGCAAGTCCCCCTACTTGATCCTCCATAAGGATAAAGCGGTGCTACGCTCGCAGCCTTCGTTTCTTCCAAAGGTGGGTTCGGCTTTTCATCTGAATGAGGACATTGTACTTCCATCCTTGTGTCCTCGGCCGTCGAATCCCAAAGAGGTTGCGTTATATTTTTTAGACGTGGTACGTGCTCTGCGGGTGTATCTGTCTGCTGCGGCTCCGTTTCGGAGGTCAGACTCACTGTTTGTGTCGGTGACTGGTCCAAAGAAAGGCCTGGCGGTTTAGTCTGCCACCATTTCTGGGTGGATCAGACAGATTGTGATTCAGGCTTATGCCCTTAAAGGGCGGGCGCCTCCCTTTCCTGTCACGGCACATTCGACCAGGGCGATTGGTGCCTCCTGGGCTTTTCGATATCAAGCATCTGTCTCACAGGTGTGTAAGGCGGCGACCTGGTCGTCTGTTCACACCTTCACTAAATTTTACAAGGTTGACGTACATGCATCTGCGGATGCTTGCTTCGGCCGCAAGGTTTTGCAGGCGGCTGTTTAAGGTTGCAACTCCTCCGTTGAGGAGCTCTGTTTGGGGTGAAGTTTGTTTGCTTGCTCTTCTTACCCCTCGTTTTTTTGACACTGCTTGGGGACGTCCCACTTGTCAAGACTAAAGGAGCTGTGTCCGTCCATGGACGAAAGAGAAAATAGGATTTTTGTACTCGCAGTAAAATCCCTTTCTCTGAAGTCCATGGACAGACACAGCACCCACCCCTCCTGTTTGAGTTTGTACAGCTTTTTGACAAACTGCTGGCCACTACAAAGCTTAAATCAAAGCAGCAACAAATGAGCATGCACTAATAAATGATGTATCCGTAAGATGGAACCGTACGTTACACATGATCAGCCGCCTGCTTGAACAGAGGTGTGGCCTGTGACTGCAACGCTTTCCGATCCTGATGTCACACCACGAGGGAAGCGCTTCCTGGATTTAAAACATGATCAGAGGAGCTTACTTGAGGAGGTGGAACAAGTCCTGAGGCCTTTTGAGTGTGCCACTGTTTTCTTGAGTGGAGAGTCCTATGTGACTGGTTCCGCTCTACCTCCTCTGGTAAAGGGCCTCCAGAAATCCATACAGAGCACAATTTGAGAGACAGCAGCAGTCAAGGCTTTCCAAAGTGTTGCTGCACAGGAGATGACATCAAGATGGGAGCGGGAAACTAAATTCAGAGATGATGGTGGAGAAAATATATGTCTTATTGCAGCAGCCCTGGACCCCAGATTCCGGAAACCAAAATTCCTGCCAGCATAGGACAGTTTAAAAGTTCACCTCAAGGTCCAAGCTCTTGCTCTTGAAGTGAAAAGAAGATATGAGGAAGAGCAAACGCAACATCAATGTGAGGAACAACAGTCAGCCAGTGCAGACATGAAATTTTCAGAGAAGAGGCAAGTGTCTCTGTTGGACACTCTGCTTGGTTCAGATTCAGATGAACACCACAGTAATGGTGAGGATGACATGACTGGCCTCCAAGATCAAGAAACCCACAGTGAAGTTGTGAGGAATGAGATACACATGTATTTTAGTAAGCAGGCTATTCCAAAGGAAGAAAATCCGCTGAAATGGTGGAAGGAAAATGAAAAGAGGTTTCCCATCTTGTCCATGCTGGCAAAGAGTTACTTGTCTGTGCATGCAACATCAACCCCATCTGAAAGGCTTTTCTCAGTTGCTGGCAACATTGTGACTAAAAAAAGAGCAAGCCTCACTTCAGAGCATGTCGATATGCTAACCTTCCTCCATTGCAATGCTATATAATATAGCATTGCAATGGAGTAAGTAACACAGGCACCCAACCTTTTGCACTGTTCATGTTGGGCTCAGGGCTGTATTTATGTTGAGAATCTCAACATGACTGCCTTCAGGCAATCTTTGCACTGTATTGGCCATTATTGTGTTGAGCAGTGCTTTTGTTTGACTTGGCTCCTTGAAAACTGTTACCTTTCAGGTATGTTTTACATTACAATTACAAGTAACACACCACAAAAATACTGCTGAACACTCTACAATAACACTATGTAATGATTATTGTATGTTGACCAGCATTTTTGTGGTGTTACTAGTGTATAAACAACACTTTAGGGCATGAGGCATGAAAATGCCATATAAATTCTGCCTAACACTTTGCGAAAGATGCATTCTGAAGGCATTATGTGGTTAAAAGTAGTAAGGTTACCACATAATGCATTCAGAATGCATCTTTTGCAAAGTGTTAGGCAGAATTTATATGGCATTTTCATGCCTCATGCCCTAAAGTGTTACATTTCATTTTTTGGTACTTTTATTTTTGTATATGTCTTTTATGTGTGTTTGCACACACAGTGTTGAGCAGCAGTGCAGAGCAGCAGTGCTATTGTAGGACTTGAAAACGATGTTACCTTTCAGGTATGTTTTACATTACAATTTCAAGTAACACACCACAAAAATACTGCTGAACACTCTACAATAACAATCATTACATAGTGTTATTGTATGTTGACCAGCATTTTTGTGGTGTTACTTTATAAACAACACTTAATGCCATATAAATTCTGCCTAACACTTTGCAAAATATGCATTCTGAAGGCATTATGTGGTTTAAAGTACTAGTAAGGTTACCACATAATGCCTTCAGAAAGCATCTTTTGCAAAGTGTTAGGCAGAATATATATGGCATTTTCATGCCTCATGCCCTAAAGTGTTACATTTTATTTTTTGGTACTTTTTTTGTCTTTCATGTGTTTTGCACACAGTGTTGAGCAGCAGAGCAGCAGTGCTTTTTGTTGAATTTATATGGAATTTTTGAATGCTTCTGGTTCTGAATTAATGGCAATGCCATTATGGCATTATTCGTGCCTGATGCTAATATGTTTTTTACATCTTATTTTTGGCACTTTATTTTGTATACTGTAAAAACTTCAACCACATTTTTGGAAAAAATTTAATAAAAGTTGAAATATTTATATTAGAAGTTGTACTTATCATTTTTTGTACAGTTATCCAAAAGGATTAATTAGCTAATCACAAAAAGAACACACTAGATTAATTAAAAAATAAATAAAAAATAGTCGTGACTAATCGAAGAAATAATCGTTAGATTAGTCGACAGACAAAATAGTCGTTTGTTGCAGCTCTAATACACAAACCGTGTAGGTATTATAGCATGCGTGATAAACATTGAACATGTTTAACTGTGCAGAAGGCCAAAGGCGCACATATCGTCAGCGCGTGGGAGTAAACCGGAACACCCGGAAGAACCCCACGCAGACAGCACACAGATACCGCGTAGGAATGATAGCATGTGAATAAACATATTGCACATGTTTATGCTGTGCATTTACATTGGAGCGTGGGGGGAAACCAGAGTACCTGGAGGAACCCCACGCAAACAGTATACCCATACTGTAAACATGTATAGTATGTGCAATAAACATATTGAACATGTCTATACTGTGCAGAGAGCCGAAGCGCACATACCATGAGAGCATGGGAGGACACCGGAGACCCCGGCGGAAACCCGCGCCGACCCAGGGAGTATAATACCAACTATAGGGAGTATAATACATACATACATATACTGTGAATGTATCTAGAGTCGTGCATATACATATTTTGTACATTTAGATCATGTATGGCACTGAAACACACAATAATTAATAACATTAGGAAGTAGGAACCAACTAAGTTTAACCTACATGATATCTATGAATGCTCAATGCTAATAATGTACTGTATTTCAAACAGGGTACAGGTAGGGTAGTAAATCTGCATAATATTATGAACTGAATGTGATTAATAACTATGTTTAATAATCATAATATTGTATTTCATCTATTAGAAAAAGTTTGAGATATCTATCCATGGCCAATGTTGTAGCTGCAGTGCAAATGTTGTCGCTGCTCTGTGTATTTTGGAAAAAAGCATGGCATCTCTTCTCTCAGGTGTGCTGGTCAGATTGCAGTTAGTTGTCAATCATGCCCTGAGGGATCCCCAGATCAGCAAGACAGACAGTGAGATGGCCACTACAAAAAAGCAATTAGCAAAGCACAGCAACAAATGGGTACCCCTGACCATGCATTAATAAATTACTAGCATATAAGCCATATATTAACTTGTAATGATTACTCCCAAAAATAAAAAGTACTTACAAAGATGGCTCGTCCGTTTGAGGTCAGAGAGCGCCAGGATGTTTTCTTCTGAGGTGCTCGTGCATCGCAGATGTGCTGCCGTGGAACGCCATTTCGGTTTTGCAAAGGGAACAAAGGACCATTTTTTCTGGCCTCTGTTAAAAGAATTCCCATACCTTTTGAAAGTCGTGGTCTAGCTTTTCGTGCACTGGAACTTTCTCCATTCGCAGGAGTAGGAGCAGCAGCCATTACCGCGATTACCCCGCGAGATAACACCGCGAGATGAGCGTGACGCGTCGACGCCTTTCACACACGTCAACGTATTTTCGTAGTCGACGCGTCGTGGCAGCTCTAATGTGTATGCAGTCTGTGTGGGTTTCCTCCGGGTACTCCTGTTCACTCCCACACTCCATTGGTATGGGCGCTTCGGCGCTATGCACAGCCTAAATTTGTGCGATTTGATATCCACATACTAACATACCTACCCGGTATGTCTGTGCAGTCTGCGTGGGTGTCCTCCGGGTCTCCGCCCACGCTACATGACATGCGTGCCTTTGGTGCAATACACGGTGTAAACATACACATTATGTTTATACACAACACTAAATACATTCACAGTAGTTGTAGGTATTGCATTCTCTGGGTATGCGTGGGGTACTTCGGTTCCTCCCACGCGCCAACGGTGTGCGCGCCTTCAGTGCTATGCACACATGGGCTTGTGCAAAATGTTTAGCATACTATAATACCTACACGGTATGCGTATGCAGTCTGCATGGGTTTCATCCGGGTGCTCAGGTTTCTCCCCTGCGTTCCAATGGTGTGCGCATTTTCAGCGCTATGCACAGTATAAACATGTGCAATTTGTTTATTCGCAGGCTAACATACCTACACGGTTGTGTACGCAATCTGCATGGCTGGTTTACGTCCAAGCCCCGATGACGTGCTCGCCTTCGTCGCTGGCACAGTATAAACGTGTTTTAATAGGTTTATCCACACATACTAAACACATACGCTGTATGTGGTTGTATTATGCTCTTCGTGGCTGGGTTTCCTCCCACACTCTATTTGCGCGTTTGACGCAATACATAGTATAAACTATGTGTTTGTACAATCAGCACTTATCCATGGGTAGCTGCTGGATGGAGCATTGTCACAAGGATCCCTGGTTTCAGGGGTACCACTTTCCACCTGCTTTCAGTGGTGATCAGAAGCGCTGGCTTGGACTGTGTTCGCCAGGCTGAGGTTAGCGTTCTGCCCGTTAGTGGCTGCGTCTCTGGCGTTTCTGTAGCTCAACAACTAGGCAAAAGCCTCTGCTTCATCCATCAGTCGACTAGCAGGTGCACTGCAACTGCTTTAGCCTTTAGGGTCTCCGTGCCCGGTGTGGGTTTGCGCCACCTGTGGAGGCTGAGGAACTGGTCCTCTGACTGAGTTTCTAGGGAAGTTCTGTCAAGTTGCCTTTATTGGCCAACAGTTGAGGCACCCTGTACACCAGGGCCTCTCTTCTCCGATACATTGCGGAGTCTCTTTGGGATTTTCATACATCTCGCTGCAAGATGGTCCTGTCGGCCGTGTGCATTGCAGCGGAAGGGTCCTTGCATCCGGAGGTGTTTCCACCTCCTTTACCCGAGGTGGGGTACCGGAAGTGGACCTTATGGCCTCTCAACTCACTCGCAAGGTGGCAAGATCGTGGCCAGGTCCATGGACCCCTGGGCGGACACGTCAGACACGTTGGAAGCCCGTGGGGGCAGTATTGCCTGATATATGCTTACCCTCCGCTACTGTTGTGGCCTCGCCTGCTTCGCAGAGTAGCGGCTGAGGCCATTCCTGTGATCCTCATTGCTCCAGAACGGCGACATTGGTACGCCGATCTACTTCGGCTAGTCGCAGACGTTCCTGGCGACTGCCTATTGGGGTGGACCTTCTGTCTCATGATCCCATACTTCATCCTGCTTTACAGTCCTTGGCTTTATTGGCATCACTGTTTAAAGCCAGGTGCTGTAGGACCGAGTTCTCTCGTATTCGGTCATCTCTTCTATGTTGTTGACACAGGAATCTTCCTCCAGAAAGATATCTCACCGTACCTGGAAGGCTTACATCGCTATGTGCGAGGAACTTGAGTGGCGTCCTCGGATGTATTCCTTTCCCAGGATTTTGCTGTTCTTACAGCGTGGTGTGACCCAAAAGCTGGCCTTGCATACCTTTTTTGAGGGTCGGATTTCGGCCCGGGCTGTCTTTTTCAACGACCGCTACCGGGCCATTCCTTGATTAGCACCTTTTGTGCAGGGGGTTCGCCATGTGATCCCCCCTGTCAAGCCTCCTCTCCCTATTTGGGATCTGAATTTGATGCATTTCGGTTCTCCAAGAACGTTCCTTTGACAATATCAGAGAGATTCCTCTCTTGACCTTGTCCCGGAAGGTGGCCTTCTTAGTGGCCATTGCTTCGGTTAGACGGGTGTCTGAGCTGGCCGCTTTGTCCTGCAAGTCGCCTTACTTGGTCCTCCATAAGGATATGGCGGTGTTGCGCCCACGACCGTCCTTCTTTTCAAAGGATGGTCTCGGCCTTTCACCTTAAGAAGGACATTGTTCTTCCGTCCTTGTGTCCTCACCCATCGCATCCCTGAGAGTTTGCGCTTCATACATTAAGATTGGTACAAGCCTTACGAGTGTACCTGTCTGCTACTCTTTCCATTTGGAAGTCTGTGTCTGGTCCAAAACAGGGCCGAGTGGTGTCGTCTGCCACCGTCTTTAGGTGGATCAGGCAGACCGTCATACAGGCCTATGCCCTTAAGGGGCGGGCGCCTCCCTTTCCGGTTGCGGCGCATTCCACCAAGGCAATTGGTGCTTCCTGGGCCTTCCGACATCAAGCGTCGGTTGCACAAGTGTGCAAGGCGGCGACCTGGTCGTCCGTTCATACCTTTTCAAAATTTTATAAGGTTGACGTTGCTGCATCTTCAGATGCTCCCTTCGGCCGCAAAGCATTGCAGGCCACTGTTTAATGTTGCAACTCCTCTGTTGAGGAGCTCTGCTTGTTTGGAGTGAAGTTTTGGTTGTTCCTTTACTACTGCTCCCACCCTTCTGATACTGCTTTGGGACGTCCCACACGTTTTCAGTATCCAGCTGTGTCAGTCCATGGACGATAAGAGAAAATAGGATTTTTGTACTCACCGTAAAATCCATTTCTCTGACGTCCATGGACTGACACAGCACCCACCCCTCCTTTTTAAGGTTTGTACTGCTTTGTTAAAAACTGAGGTCTGATGACTGCAGGTGGGAGGGTAATGTCCGGAGGGACCACCCCCCTGGGCGGGGCTGTTCAGCTCTGGTTTGTTCTAAAATGTTTCTAACATCTAACATTCTGCCTAGATCTTCTCCTGCGAGCAGGGACATATACCCACACGTTTACAGTATCCAGCTGTGTCAGTCCATGGGCGTCAGAGAAATGGATTTTACAGTGAGTACAAAAATCCAATTTTTTCCATTATCTTCTTAGCATTGGCTGATGCAAGCCTCCACTTCATAGGTGTGGCTGTCGGAGCCTACAGCCGCCAAGGTGATGCAGGCATCTTCAGAGCGTCTGCCATGGAATATCACCTATATGAAGGACACGTCCACATTTCCCCAACCAAGCCTCAACCATGCACAGCAGAGCCGAGTCTTCCAATGGTCTTCATGGTGGATGAGGCTTTTGAACTGGTTGCGGCCATGAAGTGGTTACAGAATAAGCCACAAGCAGAACATTTTTAAATATCATTTCAGCCGTGCCTATCGGGTTGTTGAATGTGCATTTGGCATCTACACAACAAAGTGGCGAGTACTCCTGTTGTGCATGCAGCTGGATGTAGAAAAAAGCGATTAGTCATACCGTACCTGCTGTGTCTTTCATAACTTTCTTTGTAAAAAAGAAGAGATTATGAACTTGCATTCCACTGCAAAGGTCATGACCATTTGCAAGCCGTTTGTGGATTTCTATGTTTCACCTGAGGGTGAAGTGTCCTGGCGGGATCAATATGTGTAATGTCATCTGTTGGCTTTACATTTTCTCAGCTTACCATCCTCCAAATAATTTTAATTTAAATAACATTTTTAAAAGTTATCTTTTTGTCATTTTGTTTTCTTGTGTTCTCTTGTGTCTCTTAGCAATTTTTTTTTTAATGTGTGCAGAAAATTGCCCATTATCCACATACGCATTCTGTGCAAGGTAAAGCATACAGTCTGCTTTGGTGACCCAACACAGAGGAAGGAAGGAGGGAGTAGAAGGTTCTGCATTGGAATAAGTAGGTGGGGAAAGATGGTATGAGGGGGGATATGGTGCTGCTGAGGTCCCAGGGTACATGGGAAGACCTTGAAAAGCAGTGCTTGGACATCTTGGTGGTGGCCCGCCACTCTGTTTGTTTGTTTTGTTGCACGGTACTGCATGGCCACAGCATACATGCTATCCAAGCATTGCTTTTTTCAACATCTCCACCGGTGTCCTCCAGAACATGGTACGCGTGGTGGAAGTAGATGGCCCATGGGTTGCTTGGATTCAAAAATGCATCCACACTATGCCTCTCCTGCCCCACTTTCCGCAGCAACACCATAATCCTTTCCTCAGTTTGTGAGGTCATTCTGGTCCCCCCTCTGATGCTGCCTACATCCACGGCCCATAATGGACATGTATGTGTCTCTTTCCAGCTCTTCAATATCCTGTAAAGAAAGACAAACAATTACCTAACATGCATGAAAGATACAATGATGGATAGATAGATTAGAAAGTGACACATCCCTGCCTTCAGGTGTTGCTTGGGGTGAAAGTTGGCCAGTAATGCTCATCAAAGCAGTGGACAGTACAACAGAAGACTCCAACTGCTCTTCCTCAAGTTGCTCCTTCTCTGGCTCTCGCCTTCTCCTAAGGTGGATGTTGTCCTAAAAAGAGAAAAAGGTATTAAAATATATATTTATATAGATCACCCACGCAGTTTGAGGGCCTGTGCTCCCCTTTGGAACCTCCTCGTCACACACTTTCTACCGTATATAATCTTTTACAAATCAAATCGCATGGTTTTTTATCCACTTTAACCAGATTTTGGTCCAGGGACCTGGGATGTGATATTTCCCCCGAAGATTGGCACATGGGCTTTATGTATACTCACAGGTGGCAGTGAGAAAAATCCTATAGTTCAGGATTAGCTTCCATTGCTGAAATTAGCTCAGTCTGTGGCACGTCTCTTGCCGAGGTGCTTGCAGCCAGCTCATAGGACATCCACATGGCTCAGAAAAAGCAACAAAAGACACTGGGAACTGTACATACAGGAACTTTCTGTATGTAGATGTTGCTAGTGTCCAGCAATCTGCATTTGCACTTGTAAATGCTTGATGTACCTAAACACTGCTATGCACGGTTAGGCGCATTAAAGCGTTTTTAGCACTGAACTACTCCGCTTCAGAACATGGTGCCCCTGGGGTTTTTTTTTCCCTGCCTCTAAACACTTCTGCCTTCCAAAGCTTCTCTAAGAGCCAGTTCACACCATAGAAACGCAGTCCAGATTCATTCCAGATCCTTTCTGCATGCGTGTTTTTGATGCATTCCAGTGAATTTTTAATGCATTTTAATGCGTTTTTGATACAGTCCAGTGCATTTTTCCCCCCTCTTTTTCTTAACCTTAAATAAGATGTGTGTTTTTGGTGCGTTGCGGTGCGTTCCAGTGCATTTTTGATGCGTTTTACAGCGGTCCAGTGCAGGAAAAATGCAGCATGTTTTTTTTCTGGAACTGGGATGCACTGAAACTGCAAGCACTGGTGTGAATTATGCCATTGAAAACCATATAACCTACTTTGCATGAGTTTTTGATGCAACGCACTGGACTGCGTGTGATGTGAACTGGCCCTAAAAACCTACAATATGTGTACATGGACACATAGAATAACATGCACAGGAGTTTAGAGGCAGGAAAAAAAATAACGCCAGACGCCTCTAAGATCAGCTTTAAAAACATCCAATATGTATGATGCCTAACTTTCAGTTCTTGTTTCTGTTCCCTGTGCTCCATGCTTTTGGTGTCTGTTTACGCTTAAAGTATACCTAAACCTAGTCACTAAAATCCCATAATATGAGCTTTTACATAATGTCATTTCAAAAGTTGTTTTTATTATTTTTTTCATATACAGCTTTCATTAAAAAAATAATTACTGATCCTGCCATTAAGGTCCTTGATCAAGTACTGTGTGTTACCGGTGCCAAGATATTTGTGGTAAAAAATCTTGATGACGCATTGACTGCGAAATGCATTGAGGCTGCGGGACCATTTTCCTGTCACTCCTGGTAAACACAACGAGGTCGGGGATACTATTCAGCCTGAGAAGGAACCATAAGGGGCACACGTGCGGACCAAACATATAGACCATCTATACACGGCTGGATCAGCTCAGTGCTGGCTCATAGGCACCTACACATGTGAGTGAATGAAATTCTTTTAACTTTAATAAATATTTTAAAACATACTGCACCATGATGGCCCTTTATGTGTTTTATGAGCAATCATAGAGCGATATTTACCATCAGTATACTGGGAGGAACTGCTGAAAAGTTTGGCGCATGGAGTGGTTATCCATATGAACCAAAGGTGCACAAATTTAGCCTATCTGGTGAGTGGCCAATCTATTCGGTGGTGGTATAGCACATACGTGGTGAAGGTGAAAGCTCAGCAAGTCACTTGGGATAATAACCATTGCTTACATTGGACTATTTGGACACTTATATTGTTGGATTAAAGATTCATTTGCTGTATCCAGTTTCACTGGAAGGATTTCATTAATCACACATACCGGTAATTCAATTATCTATTTAATTTTATTTTGATGTTTGGTGGATTACATTGGTATTGCTTGTTGCACATTGCACGTTAAAATCTCAGCAGGAATCCCTGCTATTCATGGCACGTATAATATCATTTAATCAGATTGGTATTGCAATTTTGATCATACTTATGTATAGAACACAAAGTTCACATTATTGTTTAGATTAAGTCAGCGCAATTCACATTTTTTTCACTTGATCAAGTACTGCTTGCTGTTAGGGCCACGACTGTCTCCCAGTTGCGTTTCCACATTGTCACTTTTTCACTTGCTCCCAGAGGGGTACAATGGGTCATGCCAAAACACATTGTGATGGCATGGTCCACTGTAGTCGTCATCATCAGAAAGCTGGCTACAGTGATGATCTACGGCTAACGCTGGAGCAAAGGCATGTGACCAAAGGAGGCTGCAAGAGATCAGCAGCACTAAGATGTAGGAAGCAAAAAAAAGTGAAAACAGTATATTATGGGAAATTATTGTCAAATGTTTGACACACAGTGCTTTAGCGAACAAAATGTTGTCTAGTTAGGGTTTATATCTACTTTAAAGCACTGTAGAAACAAAATGTTGTCTAGTTAGTGTTTATATCTACTTTAAAGCACTGTAGAGTGAACGCCAACATAAATGTTTTTTGGCAATTTCTATTTAACAGCTGTTTGCCTTTTTAAATACCTAAAAATATCTTCTTGGTTGATTCCTCCTACAGTCTTTTGCCCGAACATTTCAACTGGTTCTTGACACCAAGGAAATTCCATTTTCAGGGGATTAATTGCTAAGGCTTTATTCTTTTTCAAAGAACGCCAAAAAATGTGCAAGCTGCCTCTTATCTCAGACATTTAAATTCTTTACAAAATAATTTATTATAAGCTGAGAAAGCCGCTAAAAAGCACGATTTTATACAATTCATAACAATTTATGCCTAACATCCCATGCTGTGCAGCTGTTTCATGGCTTTTGTTGGATCTCAAGACTGATGTAATTTTGGAGTTTACTATATTACACCAATAAGGACATCATGAAACACCCTACTACATTTATAATGAAAACTTTTTATTATTGAAATGAATTTATTCACAGTCCACCCAAACAGTAAACAGTATGTCTGGGGCACCAAGGCCTATTACTCTCTATTCAGCTGATGTGTGATGATAGTACATACACAGTAAAATCTTTGCCAAGATGTTTGTCATTGTTTTCCTTACAGTCATAGGGAGTCAAGTTGTTAAAAGGGACACTAAACTGTATCTGAACACTACAAACTGAAAACACTATCTAAATCATGTTTTTTTTTTTTTTTCCACAAAGTATCTAAATCATGTTTAATAATCAAGTCAACTTACCCATCCATCCACATAGTTCCCAACTGTCCCTAATTTTGAGGGACTGTCCCTGATTTGGAACTCTGTCCCTCATAGCTCCTCATTTGTCCCTTTTTTTTGGTCTGATCTATATAGTTGTATACAAAATGCACTATTTATCTATCAAAAAGAGAGAGAGAGAGAGAGATCGTTTGTGGGAATTAGATGTGTAGAACTGCCAACATCCTTAACCTCTTCAGCCCCGGACCATTTGACTGCCCAAAGACCAGAGCACTTTTTGCGATTCGGCACTGCGTAGCTTTAACTGACAATTGCGCGGTCGCGCGACGTGGCTTTACGTTCTTTTTTTTCCCACAAATAGAGCTTTCTTTTGGTGGTATTTAATCACCTTGGCGGTTTTTATTTTTTGCGCTATAAACAAAAATAGAGCCACAATTTTGAAAAAAAAAGCAATATTTTTTACTTTGTGCTATAAAAAATATCCCCAAAAAACATATAGAAAAACAATTTTTCTCTTACCGTCCATGGACTGACACAGCATCTTCAATCTTGACAAAGTGGGTTATGTTCCTTGTCATAGGAGAAGACTAGGCAGAATGTTAGATGTTTTAACATATATTCCATTACCAGAGCTGAACATAACACTCTGGACATAACCCTCCTACCTGCAGCCAGCTGCCTCAGTTTTTTTTCTGCCTAGCAGAGGAGAGGACGTGGCTCTCTTCGGAGCCAGTCTCTTGAAGAAATATTTTTATTCTTTTTTGAATTTTTAGTATTTTATTTTTGAGATTCTTCTATCAACAGTCGGGTGGGCAACAGGTTGGGTAGTTGCTATCCTCGTAGTCTTCCCAGTCCGTCCATCGAGCGTGCTGATCCTCGCTCTGCGTGAGATCAGTCCACGACATACCCCACGACTTCAGGGGTGGCCTGTGAGCTTTTTGCTCCAGGGTCCACATATGACTGAACAGTTTTGCTGTATCTTTCACAGTGGACCGGGTCGACAGCTACTCAGTACTGCACTGTGATAGGCCTGTCAGGAACATACCAGTGGGTCCTCGCTGGACAGGTAAGTACTGTTCCCCCTGCTTCAGCAGGTGAGTACATACTGTGTGTTCCTATGGTAGGGGGGTTTCCCTGTCCCCCCCCCTTGTTTTTTTGCTATTCTCTGTCACCTTACTCTGGTATACGCTGACTGGGGGTGCCTGGGGGTCACTCTGTCCCGGAAGGGGTCTGTGGGGGTCTGTTTTTTCTCTCGCGCCGTCGGGCGCCATGTTTTTAGTGTTTTTTCTATACTGTGTAAAACTGCATTGGTGGGCATTTTGCTGTGGCGCACTTATAATAGCGGCGGCCATTTTGTTGAAGTTGCACGCTTTTCTGGTGCTAGTTTGGCCTTTACTGCTGACTAGGAACGGTGCGTTTCTCCTCACAGGCTCCTCACAATTCATTCGCGCTGCGAGCAGGACACAGGCAGCGGAGCCGAGCGGTCCCAACCGGATTGGTGAGTCCCCTGGGTGACCCCCCACAGTCAGTACAGCTGGAGGGTGGGCTTTTTCTTCTTGTATTGACTAAGTCTCAGAGGGTACTGTTTTATCATGGAGGTAGTGTCACCTGCTTCCCCTTCATGTCAGAGGCAACAGGCAGTGTTACTGCACCTGCGATAGACCAGTTGTCGGCAGTCCTGGAATCATTTGTGCCAGGATGGAAGCGGCGTGCGAGCACAAGGGGGCTAAAATAAAAAAGCGCCCTCTCCCACTAAGGGGGGTGCTCTGATTCAGATATGGGCATTGCTGAGGCACAGGACCCTAGTTCTGAATTTTTGGGTATATTTGGCCAGGACATTCCTTGTAAGGAAAAATCTGGGTTAGTACATGACAGGACGCTTGTTAGTGCACTCATTGATGCTGTGAGAGACACTCTCAGGCTGGATGCTGCGACTGTGGTACCTCAGGTGGAGGCAGTCTCCTTTGGTTCACTTAGAACTATTCATTCTAAACAGGTTTTTTTCCTATACACCTTTCCTTGAAAGATTCTTACCCCAGGTGTGGGAAACACAGCAGAAGACCTTTGTGGTCTCGCAGCGTCTGGGGGTTAGGTGCCCCTTTGAGAAGAGCCTGGTTAGAATATGGGCCTCTCCTCCAGTTTTCGACCCCCCGGTCGCCCGGCTGAATAAAGCCACGGCTCTCCTGGTTGTGGGGACTCCTGTCTTTAAGGACCCTACTTATTGGAGGTCGGATGTGGTGAGCAGGGCCATGTTCACCATGCTGGGATCCGCGCTACGTCCTATTGTAGCGGCGACCCTAGTGTCTCAGACACTCACGGAATGGGCAAACATTTTGCACCAGACTGTGCAGGAGCATAACCTTCCTCTGGATTGTATCAAACTGGCCGACCTAATGGTGCAAGGCCTGGTATATGTTTGTGATGCCACTATGGACGCAGCCCCCTTAATTTCTTGGGCTTCAGTGTCTACGGTGGTATTGCGTTGGCCTTATCTGGTTAAAGTGCTGGTCTGCATGACCTGGCCTCTAAGAGACTCCTGATGGATTTACCTTTTAAGGGCGAAAGACTATTTGGTGCTTCCCTGGATGACATTATTAAAATTGTCACGGGAGGTAAGAGCACCCTTCTTCCTCAGCCTACTAAGGGGAAGGAGCCGCGCCGTAAACCGGGCCCTTCTTTTCTCACACAGAAGAGGTTTTTTTTCGTCAGTCGGAGCCCATGGGAAAATTCTCCCGGACTGACAGTGCGGCTGGAGGACAGAAGCGTCCCTGGGTGCGTAAGCCGAACAAGCCCACCACCGCATGAAGTCTTGCCCCTGCCCGACTCTGGGGTGGGGGGACGACTTCGCAGGTTCACGGATCTGTGGACCTCCCGAATCTCCGACCGGTGGGTATGCGAGGTGGTCACCTCGGGGTGCAGGATAGAGTTCCTTTCCTGGCCACCAGACAGATTATTTCCCTCAAATCTCTCTCTCCTTCCAGCGCGTCGGGCTGCCCTATTGGGGGCAGTGCAGGACTTGCTGAGGTGCGGGTTAATTTTGCCAGTACCGTCAAAAGAGAGGTTTCAGGGATTTTATTCAAATCATTTTGTGGTCCCAAAGAAGGACGGAGTCCGTCCAATTCTGGACCTCAAGGCCCTAAATGCTTTTGTAAAGGTTCGAAAATTCCACATGGAATCCATTCGCTTGGTGATTGCTGCGCTCCACCCGGGTGATTTTCTGGCGTCCTTGGACATCAAAGACGCCTACTTGCATGTCCCAATCTGCGCGGGTCACCTGAAGTTTCTGCGCTTTGCGATAGGCGAAGACCACTATCAGTTTGTGGCTCTTCGCTTCGGTTTAGCATCAGCACCGCGGGTTTTCACCAAGGTGCTTGCCCCGATTCTAGCTTTGCTGAGACAGCGAGGCATTGCTATCGTGGGCTATCTGGACTATCTTCTTCTGAGAGCAGACTCTGGCTCAGAATTGGAGGAAAATGTGTTGATAGCACGTCAGGCCCTCCGAGAATTCGGTTGGCTGCTGAACATTCGGAAGTCGGTCCTGGTTCCGACTCAGCATCTGGAGTACCTGGAATTGATCCTGGACTCCTCGGAGGTGAGGGTCTTTCTACCCTTGGGAAAATTACAGACTCTTCAATCTGCGGTACGGGTGCTGAAGTCCCGCAAATGGTCGTCGCTCCGTTTTTGCATGAGGGTCCTGGGACTCATGGTGGCTTCCTTCGAGGCTGTACGGTATGCCCAACTCCACACTCGAGCCTTACAAAAAGAGATCCTGTCCTGCTGGGACAAGTCTCCATTATCACTGGATCATCAGATCCAGGTGAGTCACCTGGTCAGGGCATCCCTGACATAGTGGCTGAGATCCCCAGCCCTTCGGTCTGGGAAGTCGTTCCTTCCTGTCCAGTGGACTGTGATCATGACGGACGCCAGTCTTACCGGCTGGGGCAGAGTCCGGGAGTTCTATCAGCCCAAGGGCTTTAGACTCCGGACGAATCCCGTCTGCCGATCAAAGTCCTGGAACTCCGGGCAGTCAGACTGTGTCTCCCCTCGTGGTCAAAGTGTCTACGGGGGCACTCAGTCAGGATCCAGTCGGAATCACCACGGCTGTGGCTTATGTCAGCCATCAGGGGGGAACGCGGAGCTCGGCTGCAGCGTCCGAGGCCGCTCACATCCTGAAATGAGCGAAAAGAAGCATGCCGGCTCTGTCGGCCGTTTACATTACAGGTGTAGACAACTGGCAGGCGGACTATCTGAGCCGCCAGCTGTTGGACCAGGGGGAATGGTCCTTACATCCGGTGGTGTTTCAACTCCTTGCCGGAGGTGGGGTACGCCTCTCGATTCAATCGCTATGTCGAGATTTGTGGCCAGGTCCAGGGATCCCTGGGCAGACGCTTTAGACGCGTTAGTGGCCCCGTGGGGTCGGTATCGGCGGATTGTGCCTATCCTCCGCTGAAGTTGCTTCCTCGACTACTCCGCAGGGTGAAGGCCGAGGGGATCCCGGTGAACCTCATTGCAATTGGTTGATCTCGGCGTCCTTGGTACGCTGATCTTGTGCGCCTAGTGGCGGACGGTCCATGGCGACTACCGCTGCGGGAGGACCTTCTGTCTCAAGGTCCCATTCTTCATCCTGTTTTACAGTTGCTGGCTTTGACGGCATGGCTATTGAAAGCCTGATGCTGAGAGACCGAGGTCTCTTGGATTCGGTCGTCTCGACCATGCTGAGGGCACGGAAATCTTCCTCCAGGAAGATATACTACCGTACCTGGAAGGCCTACATCGCTATGTGCGAGGAGCTGGATGGCATCCACGAATGTATTCCGTTTTCAGGATCCTGCTGTTTTTACAGCGTGGTGTGGACCAAATGCTTGCTTTAAGCACCATTAAGGGTCAGGATTCAGTTTTAGCTGTTTTCTTTCAGCGGCTGCTAGTGGGCCATTCTTTGATTAGTACCTTCGTACAGGGAGTCCGTCATGTGCTCCCCCGTATTAAACCACCTCTTCCTCCTTGGGATTTGAATTTGGCGCTCTCGGTTCTTCAAGAACCTCCTTTTGCAAACCGAGAGATTCCTCTCTTATCTTTATCTCAGGAGGTGGCTTTTCTAGTAGCCATTACTTCTGTCAGAAGGGTTTCTGAATTGGCGGCCTTGTCTTGCAAACCGCCATACTTAGTCCTTCATAAGGATAAGGCTGTGCTACGCCCTCAGCCTTCTTTTCTCCCGAAGGTGGTCTCGGCCTTCCAACTTAATGAGGACATTGTGCTTCTGTCTTTATGTCCTCGTCCTTCGCATCCCAGAGAGTTTGCGCTCTACACATTAGACGTGGTACGTGCCTTGTGGGTGTACCTGTCTGCTACGGCTTCGATTCGGAAGTCTGACTCGCTGTTTGTGTCTGTGTCTGGTCCAAAACAGGGCCAAGCGGTTTCGTCTGCCACCATTTCTCGGTGGATCAGGCAGACTGTCATACAGGCATATGCCCTTAAGGGGCGGACGCCTCCCTTTCCAGTTACGGCGCATTCAACCAGGGCAATTGGTGCTTCCTGGGCTTTCCGACATCAAGCGTCTGTTTCACAAGTGTGCAAGGCGGTGACCTGGTAGTCTGCGCATACCTTTTCACAGTTTTATAAGGTTGATGTGGCTGCATCTGCTGATGCTTCCTTCGGCCGCAAGGTTTTGCAGGCGGCTGTTTAAAGTTGCACCTCCTCCGTTGAGGAGCTCTGCTTGTTTGGGGTGAAGTTTGTTTTTTTCCTTGATACTGTTCCCACCCCTCGTTTTTTGGGACGTCCCACTTTGTCAAGATTGAATATGCTGTGTCAGTCCATTGACGGTAAGAGAAAAAAATATTTTTTTGTACTCACTGTAAAATCCTTTTCTCTGACGTCCATGGACTGACACAGCACCCACCCCTCCTTTCTTTAAGTTTGTACTGCTTTAATACGAACTGAGGCAGCTGGCTGCAGGTAGGAGGGTTATGTCCGGAGGGACCGCCACCTGGGCGGGGCTGTTCAGCTCTGGTAATGGAATGTATGTTAAAACATCTAACATTCTGCCTAGTCTTCTTCTATGAGCAGGAACATAACCCACTTTGTCAAGATTGAAGATGCTGTGTCAGTCCATGGACGTCAGAGAAAAGGATTTTACGGTGAGTACAAAATTTTTTATTTTTTCTCAGTTTAGGCCGATACGTCTTCTACATATTTTTGGTAAAAAAAACGCAATAAGCGTTTATTGATTGGTTTGCGCAAAAGTTATAGCGTCTACAAAATAGGGGATAGTTTTATGGCATTTTTATTAATAATTTTTTGTTATTACTAGTAATGGCGGTGATTAACGATTTTTATCGTGACTCTGACATAGCGGACACATCAGACACTTTTGACACTATTTTGGGACAATTCACATTTATACAGCGCTCAGTGCTATAAAAATGCACTGATTACTGTGTAAATGTGACTGGCAGTGAAGGGGTTAACCACTAGGGGGCTAGGAAGGGGTTAAGTGTGTCCTAAGGAGTGAGTCTAACTTTTAGGGGGCATGGCTTACTGTGACACGACACTGATCGCTGCTTCCGATGAAAGGGAGCAGACGATTAGTGTCCTGTCACTAGGCAGAACAGGGAGATGCTTGTTTCCACAGGCATCCCCTGTTCTGCAGCTATGTGTCACACGATCGCGGGACACCGCCGGACATCGAGTCCGCGGGTCCCGCGGGCACGATCATGGGCGCGCGCCCACACGGCGGCAAATTTAAAGTGACGTATATCTACGTCGATTTTCCTGTCCGTGCCATTCTGCCGACGGAAATGTGCGTGACCCAGTCCTTAAGTGGTTAAAGCATAAAGAAGAGAAACATGCAACAAGTGCATCAGGGGCTGCCCCCTTGGACTTTTAAGGCAGAAAAATAAAAGTGATAAAGTATATAAAAAGGCACACAGGTGCCACCTTTATTGCATACACAAAATGTAATACGTATTTTTATAATCATGAAAAGTCACTTTAAAATATACAAAAGTACACCAATGAACCAGTTTATACAAAAATATATATATCAAGCCCAAGGCTAATAATACAGGTACTGCCGGAGTCAAGCTGAGGTCAGTCCATATTGATTTGTAGCATACATCCCGACATGTTTCGGAAATTCTTATTGGTACATATTTTCCTTCATCAGGGTAGATTTATAGTTGAGTGACTTAATCTTTATATATATATATATATATATATATATATATATATATATATATATATATATATATATATATACAGTGCCTTGCGAAAGTATTCGGCCCCCTTGAACTTTTCATCCTTTTGCCACATTTCAGGCTTCAAACATAAAGATATAAAATTGAACTTTTTTGTGAAGAATCACCAACAAGTGGGACACAATTGTGAAGTGGAACGAAATCTATTGGATATTTTAAAAAATTTTAGCAAATAAAAAAACTGAAAAGTGGTGCGTGCAAAATTATTCGGCCCCTTTACTTTCAGTGCAGCAAACTCACTCCAGAAGTTCAGCGAGGATCTCTTAACCACTTAACGACCGCCCACTGTAAATATACGTCAGCAGAATGGCACCGACAGGCAGAATCACGTATATGTACGTGATTGCCTTTGTATAGTTGGGGGGTCCGATCGGACCCCCCTTCTTTACAGTGAGCGGTCGTTTTACCTTCGGGAGCGATCCGACATGAGGGGACGGCCGTTCGATTCCGGCCACCCCCTCTCGATCGCTCCCGGCGAATGAGAGAGCTTCCCCTGCCTGCCAGGAAGGAGGAAGTGATGTCATCTCTCCTGGGGCGCTCACATATACCGAGCGCCGTACAGGAGAAGATGCTAGGTTAGTACACAAAACAGCACACTGACACCAGGACACACAGGCACATAAATCGCCCCCCCAGATCACCCCCCAGTCACAGTGTCACTGATTGCAGAGACCATTTATTTAGTGATCACTGCAATCAGTGACATTTGTGACTGTAAAAGTGTCACTACATTTAGTTTTAGGTCCAGTGTAGCCCCCTAACCCCCCCCTAATAAAGGTTTAACCCCCTGATCACCCCCCAGATAACCCTTTCACCCCCTATCACCACTGTCACTAAGCAATCATTTTTCTGATCGATGTCTTAGCGTCGGTGATGCTAATCGGTAGCCAGTAATTTTTTTTAGGTTCGCCGCAGGTTTTTATAGCGTCGGGTACCCCCATATATTACCTAATAAAGGTTTAACCCCCTTGATCGCCCCCCAGGTAACCCTTTCTTTTTCGTACATCACGGGACACAGAGCGACTTAGTCATTACTAATGGGTTATATAGATTACCTTCAGGTGTTGGCACTGGCCAATTCCAAACCGGAAGTACCCTCCCCTATATAAGCCCCTCCCACCCGGGAGCACCTCAGTTTTTTGCCAGTGTCTAAGGTGTTGGCCAAAGAGTAACATGTGTTTTCACTGGGCTTGCGTACAGGTTCTTTTGGGCCTTAGTAAGCTGTTCCGGATCCCACCAAAAAAGCTTCATAGCTAAACGGTCGGTACCCGGGCCTTGCAGCAGAAGAGCAAGGTTTTGCCTGTAATGCTTCTCTTAGGAGGGCTGGACCCTGGGATCCAGAGCTCTGGTCATACCCACGACCAAGATGTTGTCTGTGCAGGGTGCTATACAGGTCCAGGGGAGTGGAATCCTTGGGAACCCGGTCCCTGAAGGTTTAATTACAATGCCTGCCGTGATAGGTGAAGTTTGGACTTCTGTGGACCAAACAAAGTCCTGCGGCGGGGATCAGGTAAGTGGGGGCCCCCAGGAACTTGGTTCTATTGGGGGACCCCCAAGCCTAATTTGTCTTTCTGTCTGTTACCTAACGGTATTCCCGCTAAATATCTGTGTTTGCCTGTAACTACTGAAAATGTAAAATTTTAATAGTAGTCAAGAAAAAAAAAAAAAGGGACCGCGGTACCTGTGTTAAACCACTAGAGGCCGCTGTAGTCCATTTTTCTTGTCATGTGGATCTTTGGTTTTCTCAAGTCAAAAGATCCAGGCAGCTGGTAAGTTTCTCTGTGGGAATCCACTTCCTCTGCCCTGTTGCTGCGCTCATCCACCGCACAGGCCCTCCGGCAAAAAGGGCCCTGGCTCCTAGTCCCCTGTTTGATTTCGAAAAGGGTGCCAATGGCGCACGGGCGCGCGCGCGGGCGCGTGCACGCGCCTCCTATGAAAAAAAGGGGCGGGGCGGGTGGATGACGCTCGATGCGCGCCGCGGCGCTTCTGCGCATGTGCGGGCATCCCAGCATAGTTAAAAGACACAGTACAAGTGTCAGCTGGATGCAAACAGAGCTAGCAACAAACAGTGGCACACAGAGGCGGTTGATGCAGGCATCCCCATAGAAAGGCACTTTAGTGGACACCAGCTGGTATATAGCAGCACCTGTGTTAGATTATTACCAGCAAAATTGGTGTATGATGACGGGAATACCTCAGCTTTGTGCTTAAAGATATGTCGTCCAGACGCTCCGGAAATAGATCTTCCAGGAAGCCAAAGGGGTCTCCATCGGGCTCTGAGGATATTGGGCATGCTTGTACTGCACCAATCTCCCCTGAGAATTCAGAGGTCAGTAGCCGTAGAAACCCCGCAGGAATGCCTGGTGCTGCGGCTGTCCCCAGTCCACCTGCTCCTGTATATATAACAGAGGAGGTTTTATCCTCAACTCTGGGAGGATTGGAAGAGAGATTAACAGCATTGATCGCTGCTTCCCTGTCTCAGGAAAAGCGCGTCCGATCTCCGTCTCCTCCTTCAGAGTGCCTGTTAGTGGAGGAACAGTCCCAGAGATCGACCTACCTGAAGGGGATCAGGATGAGGTTGATTCAGTTATGGAGGAATCAACAGTGGAAGAACCTTTCTCAGCATCTCAGGCTGAAAGATTATGGGTTCAGTCTCTGACTAATATGGTCCGATCAGCATTTAAAATGCCTCTGGCGGAACCACCATCCACTACGGTTTCCTCGCTGGGGTCGCTAAAAGCTCCCCAGGCTGTCTGTTCCTTCCCAATCCACCCTTTATTAGAAGGGCTTATTTACCAGGATTGGGAGCATCCTGATAAAATATTTGCTCCCCCCAAGAGATTTCCGGTGATCTATCCCATGGAGGATAAGTTCATAAAAAAATGGAGGGTCCCTACAGTGGACGCAGCCATCTCTTCTGTTAACAAATCACTGACATGTCCAGTAGATAATGTTCCAATGTCAAAGACCCAATAGATAAAAAATTGGAGTCTTTACTAAAATCTGCTTTCTCTACAGCAAGCATGGTGACACAACCTGCGGTAGCAGCGATTGGAGTCTGCCAAGCAGTGAAAGATCAGTTGAAACAAGTCTTAAGGGACTTACCAGATCAGCAGGCTCTTGCCCTAGCTGACCTGCCTAGAGCCTTGTGTTTTGCGGTGGACGCCATAAAGGATACAATCCAACAGGCCTCCCGCTTTACGCTGTCTATAGTACATATGCGTAGGCTTCTGTGGCTCAAAAACTGGTCTGCTGAAGCTCCCTGTAAAAAAATGCTGGTTAGCTTCCCATTTCATGGAGAACGCTTATTTGGAGAAGATCTGGACAAATATATCCAGAAAATTTCTGCCGGTAAAAGTTCACTCTTACCGGTTAAGAACAAGGGTAGAAGTCCTTCTTTTAAGAGGCCTACTTCTCCAGTCCCTGGCACATCGGCTGTGAAACAGTTCCGACGGCCTCCGCGGTCAAATCCAGGGGGCAGAAATCAGGGACAATCACAGGGTATCAAGAAACCCTGGGTCAAGAGAGGTACAAAACCTCCCCCTAAGTCATGAAGGGTTGCCCCCACTCAGTCGGGTGAGGGGAAGACTTCAGTTGTTCACAGAGACCTGGCGGGACACCATCAGAGATGGGTGATCCCCGCAGTAAGTCTGGGATACAGGCTGGAGTTAAAAGACATTCCTCCTGCCCATTTTATAAGGTCAAACGTGCCAAGCGATCCCCAGAAGAGTGGATCCCTCCTTCTGGCACTAGAGCAACTATTGCCCCAAGGGTAATCATGAAGGTTCCCTTGAAAGAAAACGGGTTCGGGTTTTTCTCGAACCTTGTCACAGTCCCCAAACCAAATGGGGACATGAGGCCCATATTGAATATAAAAGGGCTAAACAAGTTCCTACATATCAGGACTTTTTTCGGATGGAGTCGATCCGATCGGTGGCCACCGCCCTACAAGGGCAGGAATGGTTAGCCTCGATCGACATAAGGGATGCTTATTTGCATATTCCCATCTGTCCGGCCTACCAGAAATTTCTACGCCTTGCAGTAGAAGGGCGCCATTTTCAGTTCAGAGCCTTACCTTTCGGTCTGGCCACGGCACCACGAGTGTTCACAAAAATTCTGGCCCTACGATTGGCCAAACTAGGAACACAAGGTGTAACGATAATGGCATATCTAGACGACTTGTTGCTGATAGACCACTCAGTGAAAAAAACTAGAAGTGGTCGTTCACAAGATAATCAAGTATCTGGAATCTCACGGTTGCATTATCAACCGAGACAAGTCAGCCCTAAAACCAGTCAAAAGCCTGGAATACTTGGGGGCTAAGACTGGATTCAAATCAGAGAAAGATTTTCTTACCTCCAGAGAAGGTGTCGTCTTTGAAAGATTTGACCCACTTAGTGGGTACAAAAAAGAAAAACCATCCATACGCCTGTGTATAAGGCTGCTGGGAAAAATGGTGGCTTCATTCGAAGCGGTACCCTACGGTCAATTCCATTCAAGGAACTTGCAGAGGGCCATACTGTCAGCCTGGAACAAAAAAGTTCAGGCTTTAGACTTACCAATGTCCCTGTCCCCTTCCGTTCGCAAGAGCCTCCATTGGTGGTTGGTGCCCCAGAATCTGGGAAGGGAAACCCTTCAGTCCGGTTTCTTGGAAGGTGGTCACTACAGTTGCCAGCCTCATAGGCTGGGGGGCAGTACTGGAGCAATGGTCTCTCCAGGGCAAGTGGTCAGAAGCAGAGAAGGCCCTGCCCACCAATCTCTTAGAGATACGAGCAGCCCGGTATGCCCTAGTAGCATGGACATCCAAACTCCAAGGGTCACCTGTCAGAATTCAATCAGACAATGCCACAGCAGTGGCATATATCAATCTCCAGGGTGGCACCAGGAGTCGTGCAGCCCAGAGGGAAGCGAAATGCATCCTGGAATGGGCAGAAAGGTATGTCACAGCCATATCCGCGGTTTTCATCCCAGGAGTGGAAAATTGGAGAGCGGACTCTTTTAAGTCGCCAGCAATTATGCCCGGGGGAATGGTCTCTTTACCCCGAGGTTTTCCAGGCAATATGCCAGCGGTGGGGAACACCGGATGTAGATCTGCTAGCATCCAGATTCAACGCAAAGGTGGACAGATTTGTGTCTCGCACAAAGGATCCCCTAGCTTGCGGTTCGGATGCCCTAGTGTTCCCTTGGGATCAGTTCAAGCTGATATATGCATTCCCACCGCGATTAATCCGCAGAATCAGGGTAGAAAAGAAACCAGTGATTCTGGTGGCTCCAGCGTGGCCCCGAAGGGCATGGTACGCGGAGATTGTAAAAATGTCAGTGGGAAGTCCTTGGACCCTCCCACATCGTCCGGACCTGCTTTCGCAAGGACCGATATACTACCCTTCCTTACCAGCCCTAGGTTGACGGCCTGGCTATAGAAGCCCACATTCTAAAAAAGAGAGGGCTCTCTAATCCTGTGGTATCTACCATGATCAATGCCAGGAAGCCGGTATCCAGGCAGATCTATTATAGGATCTAGAAGGCGTACATCACGTGGGGTGAGGCCAGGAAATGGCATCCACGTAAGTACGTAATAGGTAGGATTCTGGACTTCCTACAGTGGGCTGTACATAGGAAGCTTGCCTTGAGTACTATCAAGGGTCAGACGGCCTTGTCAATATTTTTTTTTCAAAGGCCCTTGGCTTTGCATTCATTAATCAAAGCTTTCATACAAGGAGTGATGCGTATTAGCCCTCCGGTTAGTATTCCCATATGTCCATGGGACTTAAACCTGGTTCTGTCGGTTCTACAGAAACAACCGTTTGAACCATTGCGGCACATTTTCTTGGTTCTTTTCACCAGGAAATTGATTTTCTTAGTAGCCATTTGTTCGGCTAAAAGAGTATCGGAATTAGCCGCCTTGTCCTGTAAGGAGCCATATCTGGTTATCCATAAGGACAGAGTAGTATTACCTCCTCATCCAGCCTTCTTCCTAAGGTGGTATCGAGGTTCCATTTGAACCAAGATGTGGTTCTTCCTTCCTTTTTCCCCAAACCTAGTTTGGTAGAGGAAAAGTTATTGCATTCTTTGGATGTAGTAAGAGCAGTTAAAGCTTATCTTAAAGCCACTGCTCAGATTCGTAGAACGGATACTTTGTTTGTTCTGCCGGAAGGCCCCAGAAAGGGTCAGGCAGCATCAAAAATCTACTTTAGCCAAGTGGATTCGACAGGTCATAATACAAGCCTATGGCTTGAAAAGGAGACCGCCTCCGTTCAAAGTTAGGGCGCACTCCACAAGAGCAGTTGGAACTTCATGGGCAGTGCATCACCAAGCCTCCCTGGCTCAAGTACTGTAAGGCCACAACATGGTCCTTAGTACACACGTTTACTAGATTCTACCAGGTAGACGTCAGAAGTCATGAGGATGTCGCCTTTGGGCGCACTGTGTTGCAGGCCGCAAAAGAGCCTCATGCCTGATGGCGCCCAGCTTATGTATCCCTCCCCTCATTTGGCATTGCTTTGGGACGTCCCATTAGTAATGACTAAGTCGCTCTGTGTCCCGTGATGTACGAAAAAGAAAAAGGGATTTTTATAACAGCTTACCTGTAAAATCCTTTTCTTTGAGTACATCACGGGACACAGAGCTCCCACCCCTCTTTTTGGGACACTTATTGCTTGGCTACAAAACTGAGGTGCTCCCGGGTGGGAGGGGCTTATATAGGGGAGGGTACTTCCGGTTTGGAATTGGCCAGTGCCAACACCTGAAGGTAATCTATATAACCCATTAGTAATGACTAAGTCGCTCTGTGTCCCGTGATGTACTCCAAGAAAAGGATTTTACAGGTAAGCTGTTATAAAAATCCCTTTTTCACCCCCTATCACCACTGTCACTAAGTTATAATTTTTCTGATCGATGTCTTAGCGTCGGCGATGCTGATCGGTAGCCAGTAATTTTTTTTAGGTTCGCCGCAGGTTTTTATAGCGTCGGGTACCCCCATATATTACCTAATAAAGGTTTAACCCCCTTGATCACCCCCCAGGTAACCCTTTCACCCCCTAGCACCGCCGTGGCTATGCGATCATTTTTCTGATCGATGTCTTAGCGTCGGTGATGCTGATCGGTAGCCAGTAATTTTTTTTAGGTTCGCCGCAGGTTTTTATAGTGTTGGGTACCCCCATATATTACCTAATAAAGGTTTAACCCCCTTGATCGCCCCCCCAGGTAACCCTTTCACCCCCTATCACCACTGTCACTATGCGATCATTTTTCTGATCGATGTCTTAGCGTCGGTGATGCTGATCGGTAGCCAGTAATTTTTTTTAGGTTCGCCGCAGGTTTTTATAGCGTCAGGTACCCCCATATATTATCTAATAAAGGTTTAACCCCCTGATCGCCCCCCAGGTAACCCTTTCACCCCCTATCACCACTGTCGCTAAGCAATCGTTTTTATGATCGTTGTCTTAGTGTCGGTGATGCCGATAGGTAGCCAGTAATTTTTTTTAGGTTCGCCGTCAGGTTTTTATATAGCGTCAGGTACCCCCATATATTACCTAATAAAGGTTTTAACCCCCTAATTGCCCCTAGTTAACCCTTTCACCAGTGATCATCATATAAGTGTTACGGGTGACGCTGGTTAGTTAGTTTGCTTTTTATAGTGTCAGGGCACCCGCCGTATATAACCCAATAAAGGTTTAACCCCCTGATCGCCCGGCGGGTGATATCAGTTAGGTTTTAGCATCAGAGAGGGTCTGCGTCACACCCCAGGCAGCGTCAGGTTAGTGCCAGTAGCGCTAACACCCACACGTGAAGCATACACCCCCCTTAGTGGTATAGTATCTGATCAGCTCAATATCTGATCTGATCAGATCTATACTAGCGTCCCCAGCAGTTTAGGGTTCCCAAAAACGCAGTGTTAGCGGGATCAGCCCAGATACCTGCTAGCACCTGCGTTTTGCCCCTCAGTCCAGCCCAGGCCACCGAAGTGCAGTATCGATCGATCACTGTCACTTGCAAAACACAACACACATAACTGCAGCGTTCGCAGAGACAGGCCTGATCCCTGCGACTCCAGTGCTGTAGGAGGTAATTTCACCACCACAGTTAAAAAAAAAAAAGCATATATGCCGAAGCATTGGGGCAGCAGGAGCGGAGGAGCGATTTTGCTCCTAATGCCGCGTATATACGGTCGAAATTCCGACGGAGGCTTGCCCGTGGAAAAGTCTGACCATGTGTACGCGGCATAACTTTTGCGAGAAGATGCCCCCATGCTTCGGCATATATAAATGGTGCATGTATGCCCATCATTAGAAGTGGGTGGATGAAGGGCGGTATTCTAATGGTGGGCATACCCACCGATCAATCTTTTTTTTTCGTTCAGCCAACAGGCTGCATGAAAAAAAAGATTACAATACATGTCCAACAAGGACCAGCAACGTACTGGTATGTTGCTGGACTTTGAATGTTTGTACCAGAATGATGCCTGCGGGTTTAGGTATCATCTTGGTATCATTCTTTTCAGCCAGCGGCCGGCTTTCATGTAAAAGCAATCCTAGTGGCTAATTAGCCCCTGGACTGCTTTTACAAGCAGTGGGAGGGAATGTCCCCCCCCGGATATAAAAAGCGCCATTGGGAAATTGGGAAAGCATTTTATCACACTGATCTTGGTGTGGTCAGATGCTTTGAGGGCAGAGGAAAGATCTAGGGTCCAATAGACCCCAGTTTTTTCAAAAAAGAGTACCTGTCATTACCTATTGCTATCATAGGGGATATTTACATTCCCTGAGATAACAATAAAAGTGATAAAAATAAATAAATATGAAAGCAACAGTTTAAAAATAAAATAAAAAAGCAAAATTAATAATAAAAAAAAAAAAAAAAAAAAAAAAGCACCCCTGTCCTGCCCTGCTCTTGCCCAATGGCGAACGCAAGCGTCGGTCTGGCGTCATATGTAAACAGCAATTGCACCATGCATGTGAGGTATCACCGCGAAGGTCAGATCGAGGGCAGTAATTTTAGCAGTAGACCTCCTCTGTAAATCTAACGGGGTAACCTGTAAATGCTTTTAAAGGCTTTTAAAAATGTATGTAGTTTGTCGCCAATGCGCGTTTGTGCGAAATTTTAAAGCATGTCGTGTTTGGTATCTATGTACTCGGCCTAAGATCATCTTTTTTATTTCATCAAACATTTGGGCAATATAGTGTGTTTTAGTGCATTAAAATTAAAAAAAGTGTATTTTTTCCCAAAAAAATGCGTTTGAAAAATCGCTGCGCAAATACTGTGTAGAAAAAAAAAATGCAACACCCACCATTTTATTCTGTAGGGCATTTGCTTTAAAAATATATATAATGTTTGGGGGTTCAACATAATTTTCTTGCAAAAAAAAATATGTTTTCATGTAAACAAAGTGTCAAAAAGGGCTTTGTCTTCAAGTGGTTAGAAGAGTGGATGTAAGCTTCCTAATGTTGTGTATAAAATGCCAGAACAGTTCAAACCCCCCCAATTTTGGAAAGTAGACACCCCAAGCTATATACTGAGAGGCATGTCGAGTCCATGGAATATTTTATATGTTGACACAAGTTGCGGAAAAAATATATTTTTTTTTTGCACAAAGTTGTCACTAAATGATATATTGCTCAAACATGCCATGGGCATATGTGGAATTACACCCCAAAATACATTCTGTTGCTTCTCCTGAGTACGGGGATACCACATGTGTGAGACTTTTTGGGAGCCTAGCCGCGTACGGGACCCCAAAAACCAAGCACCGCCTTCAGGCTTTCTAAGGGTGTCAATTTTTGATTTCACTTCTCACTGCCTATCACAGTTTCGGAGGCCATGGAATGCCCAGATGGCACAAAACCCCCCCAAATGACCCCATTTTGGAAAGTAGACACCCCAAGCTATTTGCTGAGAGGTATTGTGAGTATTTTGCAGATCTCGCTTTTTGTCACAAAGTTTTGAAAATTGAAAAAAAAAAGAAAAAAAAAAAATGTTCTTTCTTCATTTTCAAAAACAAATGAGAGCTGTAAAATACTAACCATGCCTCTCAGCAAACAGCTTGGGGTGTCTACTTTCCAAAATGGGGTCATTTGGGGGGGTTTTGTGCTATTTTGGCATTTTATGGCCTTCAAAACTGTGATAGGTAGTGAGGAGTTATTTCAAAAATTTGCGCCCTTAGAAATCCTGAAGGCGGTGCTTGATTTCCGGGGTCCCGTATGTGGCTAGGCTCCTAAAAAGTCCCACACATGTGGTATCCCCGTACTCAGGAGAAGCAGCAGAATGTATTTTGGGGTGCAATTCCACATATAACCATGGCATGTGTGAGCAATATATCATTTAGTGACAACTTTTTGTAATTTTTTTTTTTTTTTGTCATTATTCAATCACTTGGGACAAAAAAAAAATATTCAATGGGCTCAACATGCCTCTCAGCAATTTCCTTGGGGTGTCTACTTTCTAAAATGGGGTCATTTGGGGGGGGTTTTGTACTGCCCTGTCATTTTAGCACCTCAAGAAATGAGATAGGCAGTCATAAATTAAAAGCTGTGTAAATTCCAGAAAATGTACCCTAGTTTGTAAACGCTATAACTTTTGCGCAAACCAATAAATATACGCTTATTGACATTTTTTTTTACTAAAGACATGTGGCTGAATACATTTTGGCCTAAATGTATGACTAAAATTGAGTTTATTCGATTTTTCTTATAACAAAAATTAGAAAATATCATTTTTTTTCAAAATTTTCGGTCTTTTTCCGTTTATATCGCAAAAAATAAAAATCGCAGAGGCAATCAAATACCATTAAAAGAAAGCTCTATTTGTGGGAAGAAAAGGACGCAAATTTCGTTTGGGTACAACATTGCATGTCCGCACAATTTACAGTTAAAGCAGCGCAGTGCAAAATTCTGAATTCACCTCTGGTCCTTTAGCTACCAAATGGTCCGGGGCTTAAGTGGTTAATGATCCAATGTTGTCCTAAATGACTGATGGTGATAAATAGAATCCACCTGTGTGTAATCAAGTCTCTGTATAAATGCACCTGCTCTGTGATAGTCTCAGGGTTCTGTTGAAAGCGCAGAGAGCATCATGAAGACCAAGGAACACACCAGGCAGGTCCGTAATACTGTTGTGGAGAAGTTTAAAGCCGGATTTGGATACAAAAAGATTTCCCAAGCTTTAAACATCCCAAGGAGCACTGTGCAAGCGATCATTTTGAAATGGAAGGAGTATCAGACCACTGCAAATCTACCAAGACCTGGTTGTCCCTCTAAACTTTCAGCTCAGACAAGGAGAAGACTGATCAGAGATGCAGCCAAGAGGCCCATGATCACTCTGGATGAACTGCAGAGAACTACAGCTGAGGTGGGAGAGTCTGTCCACAGGACAACAATCAGTCGTACACTGCACAAATCTGGCCTTTATGGAAGAGTGGCAAGAAGAAAGCCATTTCTCAAAGATATCCATAAAAAGTCTCGTCTAAAGTTTGCCACAAGCCACCTGGGAGACACACCAAACATGTGGAAGAAGGTGCTCTGGCCCGATGAAACCAAAATCGAACTTTTTGGCCACAATGCAAAACGATATGTTTGGCGTAAAAGCAACACAGCTCATCACCCTCAACACACCATCCCCACTGTCAAACATGGTGGCAGCATCATGGTTTGGGCCTGCTTTTCTTCAGCAGGGACAGGGAAGATGGTTAAAATTGAGGGGAAGATGGATGCAGCCAAATACAGGACCATTCTGGATGAAAACCTGTTGGAGTCTGCAAAAGACCTGAGACTGGGACGGAGATTTATCTTCCAACAAGACAATGATCCCAAACATACAGCAAAATCTACAAAGGAATGGTTCACAAATAAACGTATCCAGGTGTTAGAATGGCCAAGTCAAAGTCCAGACCTGAATCCAATCGAGAATCTGTGGAAAGAGCTGAAAACTGCTGTTCACAAACGCTCTCCATCCAACCTCACTGAGCTTGAGCTGTTTTGCAAGGAAGAATGGGCAAGAATTTCAGTCTCTCGATGTGCAAAATTGATAGAGACATACCCCAAGCGACTTGCAGCTGTAATCGCAGCAAAAGGTGGCTCTACAAAGTATTAACGCAAGGGGGCCGAATAATTTTGCACGTCCCACTTTTCATTTTTTTCTTAGTTAAAAAAGTTTCAAAAATCCAATAGATTTCGTTCCACTTCACAATTGTGTCCCACTTGTTGGTGATTCGTCACAAAAAATTTAAATTTTATATCTTTATGTTTGAAGCCTGAAATGTGGCAAAAGGATGAAAAGTTCAAGGGGGCCGAATACTTTCGCAAGGCACTGTGTATATATATATATATATATATATATATATATAGGGTTCATTGAGAGGGCGTGGGGAAGTGGTAAAAACAATTGCAGGGAATACACGCTGGCTGAAAGAGTCCAGAAGGACAGCATGGGTGGACAACAGTGTAGACCAGAGCCGGACACTAATGCGCATCCACAAGAGACGCCCCGATATTAAACCAGCAAGAAGATAATACTTTCAGTTTGAGGACTGCCGCCCTGAGGTTTGCATCTCTATAAGCACAGTGAAAGTATTATCTTCTTGCTGGTTTAATATCAGGGCGTCTTCTTAAAGGGGAAAATGTGATATTTAACTTTTTTTTCACATTTTTTATTTTTGTACATACTGTCACCAGTGCAATACAGCGTCATCGTATAACTGCTGTGGCAGTGGCTAGGGACACTGACTGGTGACAGTATGTTAAAAAAAAAAATGCTTTTAAATATTTTTTTTTCTTTTTTTTTTACATACTGTGACCAGAACAATACAGTGTTACCATAGTAACACTGTACGACTGTGGGGACTTGATCAGTATTTTTTATTTTTTTTTACTGCTATAAGCAAATATTTTTACTAAATTTACAGTTTATAGACACTGTGTATTGTGATTAGCTTTGATTGGCCACAGCTAATCACATGGTTCAAATGGGCTGCGATTGGCCCTGTCTGTACCAAGTGATCACTGTGACCAATCACAGCTAGCAACACAATTGTATACAATAAATGGCATGAAAGGAAGCCATTCATTGTTTACAACTGTCATGTGATCTGCTGTGATTGGTCACATGTAGGGATGCACTGATGCCACTTTTTTGACACCGAGTACGAGTACCGATACCAATTACCGATACCTGTCGGAACTGCAGGCATGGTACAGGAGACCATCAGGGGCTGCAGGCATGGTACAAGAGACAGTTGGGGACTGCAGGCATGGTACAGGAGACAGTCAGGGACTGCAGACATGGTACAGGAGACAGTTAGGGACTGCAGGCATGGCACAGGAGACAGTTAGGGACTGCAGGCATGGCACAGGAGACAGTTAGGGACTGCAGGCATGGTACAGGAGACAGTTAGGGACTGCAGGCATGGTACAGGAGACAGTCAGGGGCTGCAGGCATGGTACAGGAGACAGTCAGGGGCTGCAGGCATGGTACAGGAGACAGTCAGGGGGTGCAGGCATGGTACAGGAGACAGTCAGGGGGTGCAGGCATGGTACAGGAGACAGTCAGGGGCTGCAGGCATGGTACAGGAGACAGTCAGGGGCTGCAGGCATGGTACAGGAGACAGTCAGGGGCTGCAGGCATGGTACAGGAGACAGTCAGGGGCTGCAGGCATGGTACAGGAGACAGTCAGGGGCTGCAGGCATGGTACAGGAGACAGGGGCTGCAGGCATGGTACAAGAGACAGTCAGGGGCTGCAGGCATGGTACAAGAGACAGTCAGGGGCTGCAGGCATGGTACAAGAGACAGTCAGGGGCTGCAGGCATGGTACAGGAGACAGTCAGGGGCTGCAGGCATGGTACAGGAGACAGTCAGGGGCTGCAGGCATGGTACAGGAGACAGTCAGGGGCTGCAGGCATGGTACAGGAGACAGTCAGGGGCTGCAGGCATGGTACAGGAGACAGTGAGGGGCTGCAGGCATGGTACAGGAGACAGTGAGGGGCTGCAGGCATGGTACAGGAGACAGTGAGGGGCTGCAGGCATGGTACAGGAGACAGTTAGGGACTGCAGGCATGGTACAAGAGTTATTGAGCACTATTTCTTTTTCGTACATCACGGGACACAGAGCGACTTAGTCATTACTAATGGGTTATATAGTTTACCTTCAGGTGCTGGCACTGGCAACTTCCAAACCGGAAGTACCCTCCCCTATATAAGCCCCTCCCATCCGGGAGCACCTCAGTTTTTTGCCCGTGTCTAAGGTGTTGGCCAAAGAGTAACATGTGTTTTCCTGGGCTTGCGTACAGGTTCTTTTACGGGCCTTAGTAAGCTGTTCCGGATCCCACCAAAAAAGCTTCATAGCTAAACGGTCGGTACCCGGGCCTTGCAACAGAAGAGCAAGGTTTTGCCTGTAATGCCTCTCTTAGGAGGGCTGGACCCTGGGATCCAGAGCTCTGGTCATACCCACGACCAAGATGTTTTCTGTGCAGGGTGCTATACAGGTCCAGGGGAGTGGAATCCTTGGGAACCCGGTCCCTGAAGGTTTAATTACAATGCCTGCCGTGATAGGTGAAGTTTGGGCTTCTGTGGACCAAACAGAGTCCTGCGGCGGGGAACAGGTAAGTGGGGGCCCCCAGGAACTTGGTTCTATTGGGGGACCCCAAGCCTAATTTGTCTTTCTGTCTGTTACCTAACGGTATTCCCGCTAATATCTGTGTATGCCTGTAACTACTGAAAAATGTAAAATTTTAATAGTAGTCAAGAAAAAAAAAAAAAAGAGGACCGCGGTACCTGTGTTAAACCACTAGAGGCCGCTGTGGTCCATTTTTTCTTGTCATGTGGATCTTTGGTTTTCTCAAGTCAAAAGATCCAGGCAGTTGGTAAGTTCTCCGTGGGAATCCACTTCCTCTGCCCTGTTGCTGCGCTCATCCACCGCACAGGCCCTCCGGCAAAAAGGGCCCTGGCTCCTAGTCCCTGCTTGGTTTTCGAAAAGGGCGCCAATGGCGCACGGGCGCGCGCGCGGGCCTCCTATGAAAAAAAAGGGGCGGGTGGATGATGCTCGATGCGCGCCGCGGCGCTTCTGCGCATGTGCAGGCGTCCCAGCATGTATAAAAGACACAGTACAAGTGTCAGCTGGATGCAAACAGAGCTAGCAACAAACAGTGGCACACAGAGGCGGTTGATGCAGGCATCCCCATAGAAAGGCACTTTAGTGGACACCAGCTGGTATATAGCAGCAACTGTGTTAGACTATTACCAGCAAAATTGGTGTATGACGACGGGAATACCTCAGCTTTGTGCTTAAAGGATATGTCGTCCAGACGCTCCGGAAATAAGTCTTCCAGGAAGCCAAAGGGGTCTCCATCGGGCTCTGAGGATATTGGGCATGCTTGCACTGCACCAATCTCCCCTGAGAATTCAGAGGTCAGTAGCCGTAGGAACCCCGCAGGAGTGCCTGGTGCTGCGGCTGTCCCCAGTCCACCTGCTCCTGTATATATAACAGAGGAGGTTTTATCCTCAACTCTGGGAGGATTGGAAGAGAGATTAACAGCAGTGATCGCTGCTTCCCTTTCACAGGGAAAGCGCGTCCGATCTCCGTCTCCTCCTTCAGAGTGCCTGTTAGTGGAGGAACAGCCCCACACAGAGATCGACCTACCTGAAGGGGATCAGGATGAGGTTGATTCAGTTATGGAGGAATCAACAGTGGAAGAACCTTTCTCAGCATCTCAGGCTGAAAGATTATGGGTTCAGTCTCTGACTAACATGGTCCGATCAGCATTTAAAATGCCTCTGGCGGAACCATCAACCACTACGGTTTCCTCGCTGGGGTCGCTGAAAGCTCCCCAGGCTATCTGTTCCTTCCCAATCCACCCTTTATTGGAAGGGCTTATTTACCAGTATTGGGAGCATCCTGATAAGATATTTACTCCCCCCAAGAGATTTCCGGTGATCTATCCCATGGAGGATAAGTTCATAAAAAAATGGAGGGTCCCTACAGTGGACGCAGCCATCTCTTCTGTGAACAAATCACTGACATGTCCAGTAGATAATGTTCCAATGTTCAAAGACCCAATAGATAAAAAATTGGAGTCTTTACTAAAATCTGCTTTCTCTACAGCAAGCATGGTGACACAACCTGCGGTAGCAGCGATTGGAGTCTGCCAAGCGGTGAAAGATCAGTTGAAACAAGTCTTAAGGGACTTACCAGATCAGCAGGCTCTTGCCCTAGCTGACCTACCTAGAGCCTTGTGTTTTGCGGTGGACGCCATAAAGGATACAATCCAACAGGCCTCCCGCTTTACGCTGTCTGTAGTACATATGCGTAGGCTTCTATGGCTCAAAAACTGGTCTGCTGAAGCTCCCTGTAAGAAATTGCTGGTTAGCTTCCCATTTCATGGAGAACGCTTATTTGGAGAAGATCTGGACAAATATATCCAGAAAATTTCTGCCGGTAAAAGTTCACTCTTACCGGTTAAGAACAAGAGTAGAAGTCCTTCTTTTAAGAGGCCTACTTCTCCAGTCCCTGGCACATCGGCTGTGAAACAGTTCCGACGGCCTCTGCGGTCAAATTCAGGGGGCAGAAATCAGGGACAATCACAGGGTAACAAGAAACCCTGGGTCAAGAGAGGTACAAAACCTCCCCCTAAGTCATGAAGGGTTGCCCCCACTCAATCGGGTGGGGGGAAGACTTCAGTTGTTCACAGAGACCTGGCGGGACACCATCAGAGACAGATGGGTGCTTTCCGCAGTAAGTCTGGGATACAAGCTGGAGTTAAAAGACACTCCTCCTGCCCAATTTATGAGGTCAAACGTGCCAAGCGATCCCCAGAAGAGAGGATCCCTCCTTCTGGCACTAGAACAACTATTGCTCCAAGGTGTAATCATGAAGGTTCCCCTGGAAGAAAGTGGGTTCGGGTTTTACTCGAACCTTTTCACAGTCCCCAAACCAAATGGGGACGTGAGGCCCATATTAAATCTAAAAGGGCTAAACAAGTTCCTAAATATCAGGACTTTTCGGATGGAGTCGATCCGATCGGTGGCCACCGCCCTACAAGGGCAGGAATGGTTAGCCTCGATCGGCATAAGGGATGCTTATCTGCATATTCCCATCTTTCCGGCCCACCAGAAATTTTTACGCTTTGCAGTAGAAGGGCGCCATTTTCAGTTCAGAGCCTTACCTTTCGGTCTGGCCACAGCACCACGAGTGTTCACAAAAATTCTGGCCCCACTATTGGCCAATCTAAGAACACAGGGTGTAACGATAATGGCATATCTAGACGACCTGCTACTAATAGACCACTCAGTGGAAAAGCTGGAAGTAGCTATTCACAAGACAATCAAGTATCTGGAATATCACGGTTGGATTATCAACCGGGACAAGTCAGCTCTAAGACCAGTCAGAAGTCTGGAATACTTAGGGCTAAGGCTGGATTCAAATCAGAGAAAGATTTTCTTACCTCCAGAAAAGGTGTCGTCTTTAAAAGATTTGACCCACTTAGTGGGTACAAAAAGAAAACCATCCATACGCCTGTGCATGAGGCTGCTGGGAAAAATGGTGGCTTCATTCGAAGCAGTTCCCTACTGTCAATTCCATTCAAGGAACTTGCAGAGGGCCATACTGTCAGCCTGGAACAAAAAAGTTCAGGCTTTAGACTTACCAATGTCCCTGTCCCCTTCCGTTCGCAAGAGCCTCCATTGGTGGTTGGTGCCCCAGAATCTGGAAAAAGGGAAACCCTTCAGTCCGGTTTCTTGGAAGGTGGTCACTACAGATGCCAGCCTCATAGGCTGGGGGGCAGTACTGGAGCAATGGTCTCTCCAGGGCAAGTGGTCAGAAGCAGAGAAGGCCCTGCCCATCAATCTCTTAGAGATACGAGCAGCCCGGTATGCCCTAGTAGCATGGACATCCAAACTCCAAGGGTCCCCTGTCAGAATTCAATCAGACAATGCCACAGCAGTGGCATATATCAATCACCAGGGTGGCACCAGGAGTCGTGCAGCCCAGAGGGAAGCGAATTGCATCCTGGAATGGGCAGAAAGATATGTCCCAGCCATATCCGCGGTTTTCATCCCAGGAGTGGAAAATTGGAAAGCGGACTTTTTAAGTCGCCAGCAATTATGCCCGGGGGAATGGTCTCTTCACCCCGAGGTTTTCCAGGCAATATGCCAGCGGTGGGGAACACCGGATGTAGATCTGCTAGCATCCAGATTCAACGCAAAGGTGGAGAGATTTGTGTCTCGCACAAGGGATCCCCTAGCTTGCGGCTCGGATGCCCTAGTGTTCCCTTGGGATCAGTTCAAGCTGATATATGCATTCCCACCGTCACAATTGTTACCGCGATTAATCCGCAGAATCAGGGTAGAAAAGAAACCAGTGATTCTGGTGGCTCCAGCGTGGCCCCGAAGGGCATGGTACGCGGAGATTGTAAAAATGTCAGTGAGGAGTCCTTGGACCCTCCCACATCGTCCGGACCTGCTGTCGCAAGGACCGATATACCACCCTTCCTTACCAGCCCTAGGTTTGACGGCCTGGCTATTGAAGCCCACATTCTGAAAAAGAGAGGGCTCTCTAATCCTGTGGTATCTACCATGATCAATGCCAGGAAGCCGGTATCCAGGCAGATCTATTATAGGATCTGGAAGGCGTACATTACATGGTGTGAGGCCAAGAAATGGCATCCACGTAAGTACGTAATAGGTAGGATTTTGGACTTCCTACAGTGGGCTGTAGATAGGAAGCTGGCCTTGAGTACTATCAAGGGTCAGATTTCGGCCTTGTCAATATTTTTTCAAAGGCCCTTGGCTTCGCATTCACTAGTCAAAGCTTTCATACAAGGAGTGATGCGTATTAGCCCTCCGGTTAGTATTCCCATATGTCCATGGGACTTAAACCTGGTTCTGTCGGTTCTACAGAAACAACCGTTTTAACCATTGCAACACATTTCCTTGGTTCTTCTCACCAGGAAATTGATTTTCTTAGTAGCCATTTGTTCGGCTAAAAGAGTATCGGAATTCGCCGCCTTGTCCTGTAAGGAGCCATATCTGGTTGTCCATAAGGACAGAGTAGTATTACGTCCTCATCCAGCCTTTCTTCCTAAGGTGGTATCGAGGTTTCATTTGAACCAAGATGTGGTTCTTCCTTCTTTTTTCTCCAAACCTAGCTCGGTAGAGGAAAAGTTATTGCATTCTTTGGATGTAGTAAGAGCAGTTAAAGCTTATCTAAAAGCCACTGCTCAGATTCGCAGAACGGATACTTTGTTTATTCTGCCGGAAGGCCCCAGAAAGGGTCAGGCAGCATCAAAATCTACTTTAGCCAAGTGGATTCGACAGGTCATAATACAAGCCTATGGCTTGAGAAAGAGACCGCCTCCATTCAAAGTTAGGGCGCACTCCACAAGAGCAGTTGGAACTTCATGGGCAGTGCATCACCAGGCCTCCCTGGCTCAAGTCTGTAAGGCCGCAACATGGTCTTCAGTACACACGTTTACTAGGTTCTACCAGGTAGACGTTAGAAGTCAGGAGGATGTCGCCTTTGGGCGCAGTGTGTTGCAGGCCGCAAAAGATCCTCATGCCTGATGGCGCCCAGCTTATGTATAGTGTATCCCTCCCCTCATTTGGCATTGCTTTGGGACGTCCCATTAGTAATGACTAAGTCGCTCTGTGTCCCGTGATGTACGAAAAAGAAAAAGGGATTTTTATAACAGCTTACCTGTAAAATCCTTTTCTTGGAGTACATCACTGGACACAGAGCTCCCACCCCTCTTTTTGGGACACTTATTGCTTTGCTACAAAACTGAGGTGCTCCCGGATGGGAGGGGCTTATATAGGGGAGGGTACTTCCGGTTTGGAAGTTGCCAGTGCCAGCACCCGAAGGTAAACTATATAACCCATTAGTAATGACTAAGTCGCTCTGTGTCCCGTGATGTACTCCAAGAAAAGGATTTTACAGGTAAGCTGTTATAAAAATCCCTTTATTTGATTGGCTGCTTCTGCTTGGCACAATCGCACATGATGATGACTTTAAGTCATCATCATCATGTGCGATTGTGCTTGTGTGGCAGGCCCAAGCAGAAGCAAGCAGCCATATAAATATGCATAGCAGCCATAGATATCATAAATAAAGTGTAATAAAGTGATTTGTGCAACAGGCTGTTGCACAAATCACTTTATTTATGATATCTATGACTGCTGCTATGTATATTTATATAATCCATATTTGGCACTATATTTAAGTGGCTGCTTGCTTCTGCTTGGGCCTGCCACACACGCACAATCGCACATGATGATGACGACTTAAAGTCATCATCATGTGCGATTGTGCGTGTGTGCCAAGCAGAAGCAGCCAATCAAATATAGTGCTCAATATGGATTATAAATATTGTTGTGCTGTTTAGGGGACAGTTTGCCCGCACAATATTTATTATTACCACTTGCTTACTGGGCACTAAAACCCCCTTCGTACCCGGACCAATTTTCAGCTTTCAGTGCGGACACACTATGAATGACAATTGCGCGGTCATACAACACTGTACCCAAATGACATTTTTATCATTTTTTTCCCCACAAATAGAGCTTTCTTTTGGTGGTATTTGATCATCTCTGCGTTTTTGATTTATTGCGCTATAAACAAAAAAAGAATGACAATTTAAAAAAAAAAAACACTTTTTTACTTTTTGCTATAATAAATATCCCATTTTAAAAAAAAAAAAACATTTTTTTTCCTCAGTTTAGTCCGATACGTATTCTTCTACATATGTTTGGTAAAAAAAAATCGCAATAAGCGTTCATTGATTGGTTTGCACTAAAGTTATAGTGTCTACAAAATAGGGGATAGATTTATGGCATTTTTATTAATATTTTTTTTTTACTAGTAATGGCGGCGATCAGCGATTTTTATCGGGACTGCGACATTATGGCGGACACATCGGACACTTTTTAGCTATTTTGGGACCATTCACATTTATACAGCGAACAGTGCTATAAAAATGCATTGATTACTGTATAAATGTGACTGGCAGGGAAGGGGTTAACACTAGAGGGCGAGGAAGGGGTTAAATGTGTTTCCCTAGATGTGTTCCAACTGTGGGGCTCTTTCGGCTATAGCGCGGATCTGAAGTTAAGTAATTTTTAACAAAGATATTTTTGAATACAGTCAATCTATATTACACAGTCTATAATATGAAACGTATTCACGGAGACGTGTGATCATACAAAATTTATTGGCTGACAAAAAGCAAATATTTACATGAAATTAAAATACCAATTGCGTTACATGAACGACTTGAAAATCAATAAAAATACTCGCAAAATGGGCATGCAGTCCCTTTGACATAATGCTGTCATGATAAACTCTCGTTGGTATCAATAACCTTGTGTAAATGACAATTGAACAGAACGTTTGTATTTCACACATCTACCCGTTACTATACTGCAGGTAAGTAAGTGGTTAACAATGTGAAATAAATTGGACGTTTGTTTTGTCACTAAAATTGGAACTATGGAAACTATGGAACTATGCAAAAAGAAAATATATAATGAAAAATTGAAGTTTTATAGAAAAGTCTATCAGGTAATTAACTCGGGAGAAAAGTCATCAATTGCAGAATATTCAAATACTTCAATATTTTAGAGAACAATAATGAATTTAAGATGAAATCAAAATGACATAATTACCCATTCCAAAATGACTATTTCCTACTGGCAAGTGACCAGAGTTAAGATGGCTTCCGTGGCTTTCAGATATCAGGTGTCTAGGAATCTTCATGAGTGTAAAAATATGTCTTCATGCATGTGTTTCAGTCTGTCTGAGAGTGTGGATCTCCCAGTGTGCCCCTCCGACCTCCCTGTGGTAGTGAGTCCTGTGTTTGAGTGTCCTTTCATCTAATTTTTCTTCTCTTAAGTATTATCTCTGGACAATAAGGTTATTAAAATTATACTAAGTTCTGCCCAAAGAGAGTGTGTCCTCAACTCATTGATGGCTGCAGATATGAGAGTTACTGTCCAAAAGTGTCTGGTTTCTATAGGTTGACAACTTAATGATTAACTGTTCTCTGGACTTTGAGGTCCTCAAGTAATATCACTTTCAACCACCGGGGCCTCACATGTATTGTGAGATCAACTCTTTTAAGTTAATATTTTCTATTTTCAAAATGTGCATAAATTAATATTATGCTGGGAAGAATAAATATATATATATATATATATATATGTAGCGACCCCATCTCCTTTTGCTAGGGGTATGTCACATGATAGGGTGAGATGCGCTACGGCCCATGTCCTCCCCATAGCTGTGGGTGAGGTGAAGGCCAGTATCAGTATCTTCCTCGGGCCAATGTGCATTAGTCTTAAAACTCAGTCCTGCTATGCTGGAATCTCCCTTGCTCCCATTAACCAGAGTCCATACACCGATGCAGGGTCCAACACTTGTTTATTATATCTCCACAACAAACAGTTCTTTCACAGCCGCTTAGTTGCGACCCATAACATAGAGCAAACGGTGGGATGAGCAGGCCGAGGCACTATCCTAATTTCAATCTAAACCCCTGTGCTTTGACCAGGGGTTATAGCAACGTTGATTGGCATAGAACATAGAACTTGTGAGTCTCTACCAGCAACTCCATAGAACATAGATGGGAGTACCTTCGCTGCGCTGCGGCCCCTATCAGGGGAAGATGTCCCTCCAAGGGAGTTACCGAAGGCCCATCCGTCACCGGGTTGATGCTGCTCCGGGTCTCCGGACGGGTGACCTCCCCGGCCTCCTCACCCCGGATGCGGGTCCCCTCGCAAGGCGGTACCCTGAGATCACTTCGCCCTTGCGGGACCCAGTCGAAGTTACTGGGCCCCAGGCCTACGATATAGTACCTCACCCCAGGCTGAAGGTGCCTGGGATGGACCCCAACTTCATTCCGGTCAGGCCTAGGGCGCCTAGGCCGGAACCTTGAACCTCCCGCACCCAGGCCTAAGGTGCCTGGGTGCGTGAAGAGAACTCCTCCAAGAAAGAACAACCTCGTGGCGAGGGCGTCTCCCCCTTTTTATCAACTCCCATCAACACCACGGCGGGTTCCCCGTCCCAGCCGTACCATCTCCGGAAAGGGACAAAAAGGGTAGCACTGTGGCAGTGATTCCACCCTGAGCCTGTAGGTACCCCGCCACCCACAGGCCAAGGCGAGTAATACACCACTCAATCCTCCACGAATTACAAAAAGGGGTCCAGAACCTTTCATAATTATACATCTGGGTCACACTACCCCCAGGTGTACCCCAACTAAATTTAAAGACCCCGCTACATATATATATATATATATATATATTTATTTTTATCTTCTAGTAACTGGTATACATAATATATTTTTTGATTCATTCACATAACATAAATTGGTTTTTAAGTATAAGTATATATCCGTAACTGGTTTTTCTAACATGACACAAGTTATATATATTTTTAGCAATGGCACACAAAAATAATTATCTATATATTTTGAGTATGTGTTAATCTCTAAACGTAGGTTACTTTATATTCTTATGATCACAATTCAACGTTTTTCATACTGCTAATTAACTCTTTAAAAATACTTCTATTTAAAAATCACACTGGTATTTATATTTATTTTTCTAACGAAGTCCCTAGGTCAACAGATATTAAAATCATACTTTCCCCTATGACCTTAGATGCCATTGATAATCTAAACATAATTTTTCATTTATTCCATATCAACATATATTCTTAATTTGAATATCATGAGTATTAATAATGCAACATGTATACAGGTATTTTCTTGAAATGTCTGAGAAGTGGCATATGCATCATTTACGATCATATATCTATAAATACAGATATAGAAGAAAAATTATACATGACTTGGTTTGTTACCATCAGACTTTAGACCGCCTTCTCCTGCAGATAGGTGATTTGTTCAGCAGTATAAACAATTCTTCTTCTCGGTTACATCATCCATTTTCTCTATACAGCTAGAATCAATATCGCTGTTTACTACAAGTCTTCCTCACAATAGGTTATTTCAGATAGGGATTACCTCCAGGTAATAAATGCTTAGTTAGTTATCTGTGGAAAATGTCCTCTATGGCAGGTTTTCTAACCAACCAATATATTAAACATTTCTTGAATATATAAACTAAAAAGCGCCTTTGGATATGAATGAGTACCCAAGGTTGTATTCTGGCCTAGTCCAACAAGGCCCAGGCCTAGGGCAGCACACAGCAGGGGGGGGCAGCACGTAAAGAGTCCCCGCCGGCTTGTGCTACACTGTTAGTGTAGCGACAGTCTTATGGGGCGGACTGGGCTGAGAAGCAAATTAGTCTGGCGCCTCCCATAAAGCAGCTGCACTGCTTCTGGTATGCGGGCGGCTGGCATTCCGCAACTGTGGGGGGGGGGGGGCGCTGCTTCTAATTTTGACTGTCCTATCATCCTGGACCACAAACCTTCCTCACTGTGCTATGTTTTTCTGCTGCACCATTGGCACAGTTATAACTTCTTAGTCCTCTCCATCAAATTATCAGAAATTTGTGCTTAAAGTAGAACTATAGGCAACACTTTTTTGTTAAATTTTGGATAGAGTAAGGGAGGGTTATAGCCCCGGTCAGTTTATGTATTTACCATCCCTGTCCCATTGCAGATATTTCCCTTCACTTCCTGCCCCATAGCCAAACAGAAAGTAAGAGGACATTTATGCAAATTAAGGAAATCCATTGCCCCCCCCCCCAGGCTCTCAGAACTAGTATCCCCACTCGAAAATTTCAGGGCGGACCTTAAACAGAAAGGGGTGTGGCCTGGACAGGAAGGGTTGGGTCATATTTAAATTAGGGGGTGCACCAGTTTGGTCAGGCCTAGGGCAGCACAAAACCTAAATACACTACTGTGAGTACCCAAAGTACCTGATATCAGCTGCAAAATAAACTTGCTATGTGCCAACAGAGCAATATAGGTTGAAAGAAAGAAAATTGCGCTAGAAATCAACTACTAGGATATATAACAAACTGGTAGACAAATATACGTATATGCAACATATATGATAACATATGATGGTCCCATATGGTGCTCGTGCCCAATAAAGACTCCTATGGACTGGTGCTCAAACTGGGTGCCCCACATAGATGTGCACTCATCGCAATGTGAGGACCAACTATCGCTAGTATGGTCTATTAGGCATTTTCCGTTCGCGAACTGCGAACGCGAATTTCCGCAAATGTTTGCGAACCACCATAGACTTCAATAGGCAGGCGAATTTTAAAACCCACAGGGACTCTTTCTGGCCACAATAGTGATGGAAAAGTTGTTTCAAGGGGACTAACACCTGGACTGTGGTATGCCGGAGGGGGATCCATGGCAAAACTCCCATGGAAAATTACGTAGTTGACGCAGAGTCGGGTTTTAATCCATAAAGGGCATAAATCACCTAACATTCCTAAATTGTTTGGAATAACGTGGTATGATGTTGTATCGATCAGGTAGTGTAAGGGTTACGCCCGCTTCACAGTGACAGACCAAACTCCCCGTTTAACGCACCACAAACAGTCCATTTGCACAACCGCAAGGCTTTAATGATCACCTTAGATGATCACAAATAAAATTAATGTTTTTTCTATGCAAAATTATCCAGCCGATCGCTTTTGGTCTGTTCACAATGAAGCAACGACCTATCATCTGGGGTGTGCCAACATTGCCATAGCCAACACACTCATAGAGGTGGTCGCTTCATTGTGATACGCAAGCCCCTTCACCAGTCACCACAACAAGGTAACGATCACGAAGGGGAATTAACACATGTATGTGCTTTTTTTTTTTTGCAGCCACAGTGCAGCACCAGAGGCCAGAAAAATTAGGCATAAACACATGCCTGAAAAATCAGGTATTGTTGCAGCCGCTGCTGTAGCAGCGGCCAGAAAAATTGATGTTTTCCAGGAAGAAAGTGCCCTAAAACATTGCGGCTTTGTCATGGATATGCACTAATGTCTGTTTGCCATCTTACCTTTCCTCCTCATGTGTTCATCTTAGAGGCCAGACCCCTTCGCCTGGCTTCCTTTATAATCTCCTCCCAGCCTGACTCCACCCCAGGCCCTATCACAGAACACTATATTAACCTGTGCACTGCAAGCCTGCTTTGCTGATCAACGTGTTTGTTAAGCATTGTGTGTTTGGGTTCCTGCCTGCCGTGTGGTACGTCTGTCTCTCTGTTACGATATTGGCTTGTTCCTGACTATCCCTGTCTGCTTGTGACCCTTGACCTTCGGCTTGTCCTTTGCTATTCTTGTATCCTGTGCTGCTGCTTCCCCTCTTTCCCCCTTACCCTACGGGGCGTGAGCTAGGAGACTCTAGGGGCCGCGACCTGGACCTAGCTGCAGCGCAACATCCTCACCACTAGAGGCTCTGGTGAAGACCTGCTGGGTCTTAGACTCCACGCCCTGGGGAATCTCGGCTCTAGCTTCCTGTGGATTCCGGTTGTGCTCCTCTGGTCCCGCTTTCCACAACCACCCAGTTTCCTATCCGCAGCAGTCAGCCATAGGGTTCACCATATTTAGCAGGCGATTGTTTAAAGGGTAATTGGCCCTGAACGGGATAGTCCTAGTAGCAGTGTCCTGGTGCAGGATTCCCTGGTGGTTTCAATTGGGGCGGAAGTAGTACCTCTACGTTTCGGCCAATCACAGGGCCATCATGAGGAAGTAGTACTTGTAGTACCCAATTGAAACCACCAGGGAATCGTGCACCAGGACATTGCTACCAGGACTATCCCGTTCAGGGCCAATTACCCTTTAATCAATCGCCTGCTATACATGCCGGGTGCCAGGACTAAACAGGCACTCAGCAATGTAAGTGTAACCTTTTTTTATTTTGTGGAATCAATAAATGTTTTAAAATGGCATTGCGAAAAGAGGCTCTTTCTCTCTTGATCCCCATTCATCCCTATGAGCAACATCTCTATCAACAAGACGTCATCCTAAGGATCTGAGTTTGGGGTATCCTCACATGCCTAATAGACCATACTAGCGATAGTTGGTCCACACATTGCGGTGAGTGCACATCTATGTGGGGCACCCAGTTTGATCACCAGTCCATAGGAGTCTTTATTGGGCACAAGCACCATATGGGACCATCATATGTTATCATATATGTTGCATATACGTATATTTTTCTACCAGTTTGTTATATATCCTAGTAGTTGATTTCTAGCGCAATTTTCTTTCTTTCATTAAACATTTCTTGTTTGTCTATTTAATCTGGGACCACATCCCTTTGTCTTGTGACGAAAGTTATCATTGTTCTAAACTCTCAAACCAGGCTTGTAAATGTTAGAGATAGCTAATCCAATTGTTAATGTCTTGAACACTTGGCAAACATGTATTTTGCTCTGCAAGGTTCTTTAACAAACCACAGTCCAATAATGGTGAATCCTGGTTCATCAGCTTTTGTGGCCTAAGTGAACTTTTAACATCTCTGCCAGGAATTATTAAATATTATTATTTTTCTTTCTTAATAAAACCACAACAACATGCATAGCAGCAGCCATAGATATCATAAATAAAGTGTAATAAAGTGAATTGTGCAGCAGCCTGTTGCACAAATTACTTTATTACACTTTATTTAAAGAGGAAGTAAACCCTCGTAAATATAAAAAAAAAAAACTAACCTGCAAGAGAAAGGCATAATGAGCTAGTATGCACAGCATACTAGCTCATTATGTGTCACTTACCTGAGATCGAAGTCCGCCTCGGTCCGTCCACTGCCGCCGCCATGTCCCCTCGTCGCTAGTTCCGGGTATCGCCGCTCCGCCACTCTGATTGGCCGGCAAGGTCCCATTCATAAAACCGGCAATGACCCCGGCCTGCTAGTGTGCATGCGCGTGACGTCATCTGCGCTATTTTTAAAAGCAAATATCTCCTTAACCGTGTAGGTTAAGGAGATATTTCATGCACCTACAGGTAAGCCTTAATCTAGGCTTACCTGTAGGTGCATGTTGTCAAAGTGGGTTTACAACCACTTTACTATCTATGCTTTTCTGCACAGTGGCACGCACATGCACAACATCATCATCAAGACAGAGTCGTACCTGCTAGGCTGTTGCTGCTGGTGACGTCATAGACCCCCGCTCCTGGCCTGGGGGAGATGATGCCGGCCGCGCAGAGGAGTCATTGCGCGCCTGCTGCTCCCAGCCTCCACACAGGCAAAAAGTGGGGACTGTTAGTGGGGGGGGAGAAGTCGCCACAGGAGAACGGGGCTGGGGCCGCTGGTGGCCTTGTCAGGAATCCAGCCCGCCCACGCGACGTCACTTCCGGTATCGGAGCATTTTCACGAGTACCGATACTCGTGAAAATGCCTAGTATCGGCACTGATACCGATACCAGTATCGGTGCATCCCTAGTCACATATTACCGGCAGCGGGCCGGTACACTGATCAGTCACCGTGACAGATTGTGTTGGAGCGTGGCTTGTTCTCAGGAAGATGTCATTTTACAATGGCGCTGGCGGGAAGAAATTACAGCGCCCTATGTTAATGCGCGCAAATGCATGCGTAAGTCGCACACGTATGGCCTATTGCAGGACTCAACAAATGCAAGGTGCTGGAGGGGTTGTCTCTTTGCTGGATGGGGAGGTCTCTTTGCTGGATGGGGAGGTCTCTTTGCTGGATGGGGAGGTCTCTTTGCTGGATGGGGAGGCCTCTTTGCTGGATGGGGAGGTCTCTTTGCTAGATTGGGCTGTCTCTTTGCTATATGGAGCTGTCTCTTTGGATTGGGATATCGCTTTGCTATATGGGAATGTCTCTTTGTTGGATTGGGCTGTCTCTTTGGTGAATATATGCGGATGTCTCTGCTGGATCCTCCCCATGTTGAGGGCACGTGGCCTGGTACGGTTCAGGAGGGGGGCGCTCTATCGTCCCCCCCTCTTTTCCTGCGCCCTACCAGGTTGCATGCTCGGATAAGGGTCTGGTATGGATTTTTGGGGGGGACCCCCAAACAATTTAATTTTTTTAATTTTGGTTCGGGGTTCCCCTTAATAATCATACCAGACCCAAAGGGCCTTGTAATGGGGGGGGGGGGACCCATGCCGTTTTTTCCAATGAGTTTTATCTGTATTGCTGAGACCCGACAATTCATTACAGCCGCGAGTAGTTTTAAATTACTTTTTTTCCTTTAGAAATGTCATTTTGCTGTGCGACTGTTCTAAACCCGGGAAAAATGCACCACTTTACAGGCATACTATAGACACCCCCCAGGCACGAAATTTAAAGAAATATTTCACTTTTATTGTTTCACTTTAAGCATTATTAAAATCACTGCTCCCGAAAAAACTGCAGTTTTTAAAACTTTTTTTTGCATTGATACATGTCCCCTGGGGCAGGACCCAGGTCCCCAAACACTTTTTATGACAATACCATGCATATAATGCCCCATACACACAATCGTTTTTCATGCCGTTAAAAATGCCATTTTTAAAAATGGGCATTAAAACCGATCGTGTGTATGCTCCAGAGCATTTTTAACGACGTGAAAAACGGCTATTAAAAATTTCGAACATGCTCTATTTTTTCACGTCGTTTTTCATGTCGTTTTTTTTAACGACGTGAAAAAAGATAGTGTGTATGCTTTCACGAGGAGAGAAAAAAACACGCATGCTCAGAATCAAGTATGAGACGGGAGCGCTCGTTCTGGTAAAACTAGCGTTCGTAATGGAGATAGCACATTCGTCACGCTGTAACGGACTGAAAAGCACGAGGCTGAAAAGCGCGAATCGTCGCTCAACAAACTTTAGTAACATGAAGCGTGGCACCATCCGAATGGAACTTCCCCTTTATAGTGCCGTCGTACGTCACTGCGTTTTGCTTGAGCGTTTTTTTTTAATGATCGTGTGTACGCAAGACAGGCTTGAGAGGAAACATGAAAAAAAAAACGACGAGTAAAACGTCGGTTTAAAAAATGGCATGAAAAACGATCGTGTGTACGCCGCATAAGCCTTTAAAATTAGCACTTTTGGTTTTTCATGTTAATCTCCCATAGACTTTTAAATTGTGTTCTGCGGCTTTCGAATTTGCCGCGAACACCACAAATTGTTCGCTATTTGGCGAACACCCGATGTTCGAGTCTAACTTATGTTCGACTCGAACATCAGGCTCATCCCTAATATATATACATAAATGTCTGGGGGTTCCAAGTATTTTCTGCAAATAGTTTTTCGATTTTTACATATATGTGAGAAGTTTCAACCTTGGCCTGGGAGTAAAGCTGATTTATTCACTTTATCTTCTAATTCTTGCTTGTGTTCCAGTTTAAGCTGGTTCCATGACCACTGCCCTGGGTTTCCTGTTTCAGGGGGGCTCCTTTCTCTTAAAGCATCCTGTGGGGTCACTCTTGCATACATTTCACATACTGTAAAGTGTAGATTTTCTGAAATTGCTTTATTGGGTATAATATGTAGTTACTTTAAATGGAAATAGTGCATAGTTTTTTGTTAAATATGATAGATACATTTCTGTTTCCCATGCAAGGGAAATAATTGATCCTAAAATTTGATTCTAAAATGTATTGAAACTCCTTGAAGTAGTGCAATAGGGTTAAATGTGGAACCTTCACTGAATCACAGAAAAGGCCCTTTCACACAGGCTTTCCGATCAGGTCCGCCTGTCAGTTTTTCAAGCGGACCTGATGGGATGCGCCATTCACTCCTAAGGAGTGGCGGATGTCAACGGTGACATGTCCGCTGACAACTGCTGCTCTCCGATCTGATTCTGTCTGTAAAATCCAGACGGATGGTGATCCTATTTTCCATCCCTCTGGTGGATGGGATCGGGTGAAAACGGACAGGCAGTCCATTTTCATTCGATCTCCCCAAAGAGGAAAGCTGGACTCTGACAGGTCCATCTCTGCACAGTGAGCGGAGACGGACCTGTCATCCGCCTGCTCAGCGGCGATCAGCGGGTCCATTCCCCGCTGAGCAAAGCGGACCACCCGTGTGAAAAGACCCAAAGAGTCCTCATTTTGAAGGAGCCATCCCTATCACAGCCTCCCTTGTTATTAGAGACACCTGGTCAGCAGTTTTCTTGTGCAGTAGTGCAGGCATGTTCATGCCTGTACATCTTCATCAGCTGGCATTTCTTATTTGTAGTGGAGAGCCCAACATATTCTTTTCATTTATATGCAAAGGTTACCCCTCCCTCATTTTTCTTCAGACTAAATATGTAACTTGGTGAAATTTAAGCATGTCATTAAGCTGTACTGAAGTAAATTAAAGGGTAGAGATATTGGTTAGGCTGCATGTTTTAGCCAGCACAGAAAGCTGAGATCAGCACTTCTTGGAACAGTTGGTTTTGGTTAGATTACGGTACTTTCCCCCAGATAGTAATACTTGAGCTACTGTGAGCTACTCAGAGTACTGACCATCCTAGATGTCTGTAAATGCATTACAATATGTCTTTTATAAGTTATGCAACCTGGTTTTCCTTTTTTTCACTTATTACCAAAATGATGGTGGTATGAAAAGTTTAAAATAGATCTCCAGAGCTGCTGTGTGCTAAAGTTCCTCGCCTGCCAGTCTGCTTCATGGTACTGATCGTAGGCCAAATTGTACACAGAGCTTTGTGTGCGCAGTTTTTTGTATTAGGAGGAAACACATACACAATATTGGTATAATGTTCAGCGCTAAACCATCTGATGAAAAAGATTAAAGTTTACAATTTTAATAAAAAGGCATGCATCTGCATGTTGATACATAAAGGTGCAACCATGTGAATGTATCGAAAGTTCTGGGGGGGTAAACCCCTAAAAATTAGTCTCTAAAAAAGTCTCTAAATGGAGGCTGTAAAGGAAGCGAGGCTGCTTCAGGCGCAGGCTGGGGAACCTGATTACTGTAAACAAAAGGAAAGATAAAGGAGGAGAGAGAAGCACCAGGCAATCCTTTAAACAGCTTAGGAATTTATTCAGTATATAAGTATAAATCAACACTAAAACCTTGCGTGAAAAATGTTGGAGCACTTAGAGTGCTAGAGCGGGTGGGAGCTTCAACGTGCAGTGTCACAGGAGCACAGGAGGACCCCCGGTAAGCCTCTATTGAGGGATCCATGAGCGCTGTGTGTTAGCCGCAGCTGGAGCCTCGGTACCCCTCATGGAGATGTTGGCTGTGTGTTTCTGGGTGGGAGTGTTTCAGGGCTGTCAAACGGGGGAGCCGCTCACTGGCCAATCGGAACTCTTTACGAAGGCAGATCAGAGGAACAGCTATGGGGGCTAGCTTTGCCCCTAGCTACGCCAACCTTTTCATGGCATACTGGGAGGATCTCCACATCTGGGCTGAGACTCCCTTTTCACGTCATGTGGTCTATTATGCAAGATACGTTGATGACGTCATCTGGCAAGGAGACATAGACCTCATTCAAAAATGTCTCTTATATTGCAATAACAATCCTTTTGGTATACGATTCGCATCTGTGACGACCCTAATGAGCTCGTCTTCCGAGACCTTGAACTTTTTCATGACATAGATTGTAAAATACATTCAAGGACTCACCTCACACCCACTGCCGTGAATTCCTATGTACACAAGAAAATTTGCCACCACAAAAAATGGATTAACAACAAACCATATAGTCAGTTTTACCATTTAAAACCCAACTGCAGCTCTATTGAAGAATACAAAGCTCAGAATCAAATCTTTACAAAAAGTTCCTGGAGAAAGGTCATCCAGAAGAAGACATCAATTCAGCCTTTCAAAAATATCTCCAAAAATATTCAAATGAGTCTCTCTCTGAGGATAACATGATCGCGGAAAGTCACAAAGTAGACCCATCTCCTACTCTCAAAGGTCCCATGTTGATTCCCAGGTATAATAAGAAGCACTGGGCCATCAAAAAGACCCTTGATAAACATTGTCACAAATTGCCTCTAAACCTAAACTGGTATTCAAAAGAGCTAACAATGTCAAAAACATCATAGCCCCCAGTGAATTGCGCAATAACAAGAAACCCCTTCTGGACTCCATTCCCAAAATGTTCTCACTTGTTGGAATGTATAAGTGTCAGAAAAGAAAATCCATTGATGAATTCCTAACCTGTTCAAATAACTTTGTGGTCTACCTCATCACTTGCCCATGTAAAATGTGCTATGTACCATTAAACCTCTTCGTAACAGATTTGGGGAACACAGGAGAAGCTTGAAAGAACTCTGCCCCAAATGCAGTATTCCAAGACACTTTCTAGACCACCACGAAAGAAACCCTGCATTACTGAAGGTCACAGCCATTCAATCTATTCCCCATTCCCTACATGATGGAGAAAGATTTAAAAAACTGTGTGCCCGAGAGACTTATTGGATATTTAAACTCAATAGTGTCTCACCTGAAGGCCTGAATGAAGAACTGGAAGTCAGCGCCATCATCTAATCTTCCTCTCTCCCATTGGATGATCCCTAGGACCCCACCCACTCCTTCCTCCCCCTCTCTCCCCAGTTCATGCTGTCCCATAAAATACTCCTCCAGGGCATTTTCAGATGCACGCTTCTTGTTATGCACACGGTATGTGGTTTGCAACAACAGACGTACACGCAGTTGCTCCCACACATGCGTAATTTGCCATGTGCAACTATATATCTATATACCATCTCTCTATATATATCTGTAGCGGGTACTTACTTTCCAGCCGTAAGTTTTGAATTTTTCGGTGACACCAGTGGTGTATCTCCGGAGGTCCACTGGGTGGCGCTGTCACTGTGGGCCGACGGACGGATACCGCTGTGTGCTGAGCTTACTTTTGTCCTCTCTGGGCAGCGGTATGGTGGGGCGGGGAACCCGCCGTGCTTGCTGGGAGAGGGGATAAAAGGGCCGGCCATCTTGGTCACGGGGTCGTTGGTCCCTGGCACCTTTAGCCTGCGGACGGAGTTCGTGTGTCCTCTAGGCGGACTAGGCCTAGAGGACCACCGGAGATCGTGTTCCACCCTTGGCACCTTTAGCCTGGGGTGAGGTACTCCGGACAACGGTCCGGAGCTCAGTGCCCAACACTGAGTTCCACGAGGGAAGGATCCTAAGGTACTCCGGAGATGGATGCCTGAATCCGAGGTGGGTGTAATGGACCGGGAAGAGCTCCTCATCTGAAGACCCGGTGCAGCATACTGCCGGTGATGGGTGAGCCTCTTGTCGGAGACCGTCCGGAAGGTGAATTTCCCTCGTGCGGAGACCATAACCCACTCTTTGGAGGAGAGTGGAGGATCCAACTTGTGTCTGGGCCTATTCATACACACACCTCCTTTCCTGTTCTATAGCCAAGGGAGTCCATGTTATGTTCTAAATAAAGGAGTGTTGGACTTTAACGGTGTGTGGCTCAAGTTTCTGGCAGACGAGGTTCTCGGAGACTCTTGGAGGGAGGATCCGATGCACAACACAGGCCCGAAGGTAAAGGAAGGCATTGCTAATACCACTTATACATCTGTGGTGGAAGCCAGGCGTAGCGCTCCCTCTCCCTCCCCTATCATACCCCTAGACCAGAGACATTGCGAGCAGAACTTTAATAGAGGGGACGGGGAGAGGGGAGGAACAGCCCGCTACATATCCTTTCATGGGTACATACTAATCGGGTGATTAATTAACTCACTCATTTATTCACTCATCTATGGCTACAGTCACGATATTATTATACTAAGTCATTTCGAATAATGTTTTTAATTAAGATTATTTAGTATGTTCCTTTTCCACATTCCCATTTTTTCGTATACATAACATAAAATTTCTATTTAACTTTGTGTATATTTTTTTTTAATTTTCCTCTTCCTGGTAATTTATTATTTGTTTATTTTTTTTGCATTTTTAATATACCTTATAGACCCTTATGAATTCTCCAAAACCGTTCTTTTCCCATTTGAATAACAAGCCAACCTTTATTTGAATTAGTCACAACTCATGTATACTCATTGCTGTAACCTTCTACTTATTGGTAGAGTTATTCCCCAGCGGCGACGTGTGCATGTGTATGTGTATTTATATGTACACACATTAATCACTGTTGCATCTAGTTCATTTTGTGCATCCTTTTTATCTTTTTTACAACAAGGTACACACTCAGGCATTTACCCACCTAAGACCTATTCCATCAAATGTTCCTTTTATCCAAACCGACTGGTAACTTTATTTCTCATTTTCATCTTTATGTGTATATATATATGTATTGTGAAGGACTAGCATCAAAGGTAAAGCTTGAAGGACACCGCCACTCGCTGGGTCTTCTTTTTGAGGGCTTTATTTGCCCATTTTTATTAAATGAAGTTCAAACAAAATCAAAGGTTTCCATCGCAGGGTTTTCAGCACTCCTTTTCATCAATAACATGACATTCAGCCTCCTGACAATAACATGACATTCAGCAGTGTTGCTCAGTCCTACAGACTATTCCATTGGCAACACCGTCCATTTAGATAGCAGCCCCTCGCTGCTCTGAGCCTCAGACTTGGGTCCACTGCTCTGAGCCTCAGACTTGGGTCCACTGCTCTGACCCTCAGACCTGGGTCTCTTGCTTCCAGTGTGCAGACAACCACTCTCTGGCTTCTCCAGTGCACACTTGTACTCTCTGGCTTCTCCAGTGCACACTTGTACTCTCTGGCTTCTCCAGTGCACACTTGCACTCTCTGGCTTCTCCAGTGCACACTTGCACTCTATGGCTTCCCCAGTGCACACTTGCACTCTATGGCTTCCCCAGTGCACACTTGCACTCTATGGCTTCCCCAGTGCACACCTGCACTCGTCGGGAGGATGGAGCCCCGAATGCTGGTCCTGACTCTACTATCAGGCCCACACACACCTGAACGTTGAGTCTCAAAACCCGAATCCAGAACTTGGGATTTCATCCCACCCGGATCTCTAAGAAATCCCCAGGCTCCAGGTCCCAAAGTGGACTTTAGTAAATCATGAGGAAACTGAAAAGCCAGTTTCCTCCCAAACAAATACCCTGGAGCCCCTCAACTTGCCTGGTTGAGAATCCTGTATTCATACACTGGTGGGGTACCACTATCTATATCTATATATATATATATATATATATATATATATGTGTGTATATATATATATATATATATATGTGTGTGTATATATATATATATATATATATGTGTGTATATATATATATATATATATATATATATGTGTGTGTATATATATATATATATATATATATATATATATATATATATAAAAGAGTGCAGCGCTGGATAATAAAGTGAAAAGCATGACTCAATATATAATAATAAATCCTTAGTGATCAAATGAGTGCAAATGAATAACCATAAACACAAAAATGCTTAGACTATGTGCTGAAATTGGTCCACATAAGATTACTGTATTCCAGTAAACGTGCATAAAATACATGAAGAAAAAAACAAGCAAAAAAAGTTCATAAATGTAGATGAAGAGTTTCCAGTGTACAGTCCCTGACAAAAGTCTTGTCGCTTCTCTATTTTGTAGAAACTCCTGCTATTAACCTGACTTTTAATTAATCAATTGGTGTTAGAAATAGCTCATATGAAAAGCTAAAGCCCTCCCAAATGATGTTTTATGCACTGAAATAAATTAGTTTCACTGAAAAAAGATTTATAATTTAATCAAGACAGACAGGTCAAATTTTGGCAAGACAAAAGTTTTGTCGCCTATACAGAAATTGAACAACTTTACTGAAAATCCAAAAATATGTCAGCAGATTAAGTAGTGGTGCTGTGAGATCCAAATGTAATATCTTGTATGACTTCCATGAGCTTGAAGGACAGCATCCATGCGGTTTGGCAAGGATTCATACAATTTATTGATGAAGTCATCAGGAATAGCAAAGTAAACAGTCTTGCATGCCTCCCAGAGTTCATCAATATTCTTTGGTTTCGTCTTCCATGCTTCATCTTTCATCCTACACCACATAGGCTCAATTATGTTCATGTCTGGTGACTGGGCTGGCCAATCCTGGAGCATCTTGATCTTCTTTGCCTTAAGAAACTTTGATGTGGAGATGGAAGTATGCGATGGAGCACCATCCTGCTGCAAAATTTGGCCTTTTTTATGGTTGGGAATATAAGAGGTAGCTAAGATTTCTTGGTATTTTAGACTATTGATGTTGCCTTCCACCCTGCAGATCCCTCGCACACCCCCATACTGGATGTAACCCCAGACCATGATTTTGCCTCCACCAAACTTCACTGTTTTCTGGGTAAATCTCGGCTCCATGCGGGTTCCAGTTGGTCTCCTGCAATATTTGCGGCGACTGTGGTGTAATTCAACAGAAGATTCATCTGAAAAATCCACCTTCTGCCACTTTTCCAGAGTCCATCCTTTTAGCAGGCTGTGGCCCTTGGCAAATGCCACACGGTTTTTCAATTGTCTTTTGTTTAGTGCTGGCTTATGGGCACTGATTCGACCATGGAGGCCATTTCGAGACAGAATCCGACAAACTGTTCTGGTTGACACAGGGACTTCAGGTGGCCAGGTCTCGTGGAGCTCTGCTGCAGTGGAAAATGGGCTGGCCTTGGATTTTCGAGCCAACAAACGGTCCTCTCGAGCAGTTGTCTTGCGGGGGTCGGCCTGACCTGGCCTTGTCCAAAACGTCTCCAGTCTCTTCAAATCTTTTTTTTATCCTCTGAACTTGACGCTGAGACACATTGAAGGTGTCTGCCACATCAGCAGTGGATCTGGTCTTCAGCCTCTTGATAATCAACACTTTAGTCTCCGGGTGAATCTTAGGCATGTTTGCAGAGGTCTAGTTGCAGTTGCAGTTGAGAAGGTCTAGTGTACTGGTGTTCTTTTTATACACACCTGAGACCTAATTGATCCATTATTAGTCACAGGTGAAGCTCATATAACAAGGCGACAACACTTATGTCTTGGCAAAAATTGACTCGGGCTTTACCAAGCTGTGAATATTAGAATACTTTTTGTCAGTTTCGTTTTGCACTGAAACATTATTACAAAAGCTGTTGGGATTAAAATGACCCATTTCTTGTAACAAAATCTTGATTATAAATATATTTTAGCAGCACTTCAGGTCAATTTGTACACAAGCGACAAGACTTTTGTCAGGGACTGTAGAAGCATGGATATGATCATTCACCACTTATGCTGCCCACCACCTTAGAAATAATTGGAGGCTTACCAGAAAGCCTGCGACCGCCCTTATTCAGGGGGGTCAAACAAGGCTCAGTAGAGTGACAGGATCCTCACTGGAGAGTTTGGAGCTTCCTTCACGAATGACCTGCTGGCATCTATGAATGCACGATCAGAGGCGTACTTCTAAAAGGCGATCCATGCGCATCAGTGGGCATTTCTTTCCATAGGTGAAAGAGCAGGCATCTGGTTATTAACCAAATATTTTTTAAGGAAAAAAAAAAGGAGAGAAAGGACATCCAGTAGTGCAGAGATTCCTTCAATGTCTTTATTTAAAAAATGTCAAAAGGTAGGACCAAGTCCTGATACATAAAACGTTCCTTGCAAGGATTTAAAAGGCAGCTCTATTTCGTATCGATAACTCCGGTTCGCGCGTGCATGTGTACGTGACGACCCTACGACCGTTTCATCACAACTGACGTCATCAGCTAACACACGACGCTCGTGGATCCCTCAATAGAGACTTCCCGGCGGTCCTCCTGTGCTCCTTTGCACCTGTGACACTGCACGTGGAAGCTCCCACCCGCTCTAGCATTCTGCAAGTGCTCCAACATTTTTCACACAAGTTTTTAGTGTTGTTTTATAATTATATACTGAATAAATTCCTAAGCTGTTTAAAGGATTGGCTTGGCGCTTCTCTCTCCTCCTTTTTTCTTTCTTTTTTTTCGCACGTTTTTTGTATCTCTACTGTTATTTATGAATAGCATGGAGGTCCTGTTTCAACTCCAGAGAATATTCAACAGCATGTTGATTTCTACAATATGAACATGGAATCAGAAATGGTAAAAAGATATACACATAATGTTGCAAGAGATGTTATTATAGTTAATAAAATTTCTTGCATCATTATGTGGTATATCTTTTTACCATTTCTGATTCCATGTGCATATTGTATAATGTCATGTATAGTGATAACAAAAACAGGTGAGACCACGAATTTCCCATCCAAGTTCATTCCATAGCATATAATTATATGAATGCAAGGGACACAATAAGCGGCAGACCAAATGATGTACAGTATACTATTCAAAAAGAAAATATTTTTTCTCTTACCGTCCATGGACTGACACAGCATCTTCAATCTTGACAAAGTGGGTTATGTTCCTGCTCATAGGAGAAGACTAGGCAGAATATTAGATGTTTTAACATACATTCCATTACCAGAGCTGAACAGCCCCACCCAGGGGGCGGTCCCTCCAGACATAACCCTCCTACCTGCAGCCTCAGTTTTTTTCTGCCTAGCAGAGGAGAGGACGTGGCTCTCTTCGGAGCCGCTCTCTTCGGAGCCAGTCTCTTGAAGAAATGTTTTATTCTTTTTTGAACTTTTATTATTTTATTTTTGTGATTCTTCTATCAACTGGGCAACAGGTTGGGTAGTTGCTATCCTCATAGTCTTCCCAGTCCGACCATCAAGCGTGCTGATCCTTGCTCTGCGTGATATCAGTCCACGACATACCCCATGGCTCCAGGGGTGGCCGGTGAGCTTTTTGCTCCAGGGTCCACATACGACTGAACAGTTTTGCCGTATCTTTCACGGTGGACCGGGCCGACAGCTACTCAGTACTGCACTGTGATAGACCTGTCAGGAACACACCAGTGGGTCCTAGCTGGACGGGTAAGTACTGTTCCCCTGCCTCAGCAGGTGAGTACATGCTGTGTGTTCCTATGGTAGGGGGGTTTCCCTGTCTCCCCCTTGTTTTTTGCTACTCTGTCACCTACTGGCGATGCGCTGACTGGGGGTGCCCGGGGGTAACTCTGTCCTGGCGGGGGTCCATAGGGGTCTGCATTATGGTGTGGGGTGCTTTCTGTGTCAGCCTGGGCCTTGTGCGCCTTTCGGCACCATGTTTTTACTATGCTTCAATTGATGGCCGCACTGTAGCGCACTTGTATTTTTGGTGGCCATTTTCTTGAAGCCGCGCGCTCTTTTGTGCTGGTTTGACCTCTATCACTGACTGGAGTGGCGCGATTCTCCTCAGTCTCCTCACTGTTCACCCACGCTGAGGAGCAGGACACAGGCAGCGGAACCGAGCGGTCCTAGCAGGGTTGGTGAGTCCCCTGGGTAACCCCCCACAGTCAGTGCAGCCGGAGGGTGGACTTTTTCTCCCATTTATTGACAGTCTCAGAGGGTGGTGTTATCATGGAGTCAGTGTCACCTGCTTCCCCATTCATGTCAGGAGCAACTGGCAGTGCTACTGCACCTGCGGTCCCTATGGACCAGTTGTCGGCAGTCCTGGAATCATTTATTGGCAGGATGGAAGCAGCGTGCGAGCGCAAGGGGGCTATAAAGCGCCCTCTCCCCCCACCATCTCCAGGGGAGTGCTCTGATTCAGATATGGGTATTGCTGTGGCACAGGACCCTAGCTCTGAATTTTTGGATATTTTTGACCAGGACATTCCTTGTGAGGAAGACTCCTTATCTGGGTCAGTACATGACAGGACACTTGTTAGTGAACTCATTGATGCTGTGAGGGACACTCTCAAGCTGGATGCTGCGGCTGAGGAGCCCGTGGTGGAGTCAGTCTCCTTTGGTTCTTTTCAAGCTAATCCTTCTAAAAATGTTTTTCCCTATACGCCTTTTTTTGACAGGTTCATAGACCAGGTTTGGGATAAACCACAGAAGACCTTTGCGGTCTCGAAGCGTCTGGCGGTTAGGTACCCCTTTGAGGACAGCCTGATTAAAAAATGGGCCTCTCCTTCAGTGGTCAACCCCCCGGTCACCCGGTTGAATAAAGCCACAACTCTCCCGGTTGAGAGGACCCCTGCTTTTAAGGACCCTACTGATAGGTCGGAAGTGGTGAGCAGAGCCAGGTTCACCATACTGGGATCTGTGCTACGTCCTCGTGTAGCGGTGACCCTGGTGCCTCAGACACTCACGGAATGGGCGAAGATTATGCACCAGACTGTGCAGGAGCATAGTCTTCCTCCGCATTACACTGGCAGACCAAATGGTACAGGGCCTGGTGTATGTGTGCGATGCCACTATGGACGTTGCCCCCCTAATTTCTAGGGCTTCAGTGTCTGCGGTGGTTTTGCATCGCCTAATCTGGTTAAAATGCTGGTCTGCTGACCTGGTCTCTAAGAAGCTCCTGACGGATTTGCCTTTCAAGGGCGGAAGACTTTTTGGTGCTTCCCTGGATGACATTATTAAAAATGTCACGGGGGTAAGAGCACCCTTCTTCCTCAGCCTACTAAGGCGAAGGAGCCGCACCGTAAGCCGGGTCCTTCCTTTCCCACTCAGAAGAGGTTTTTTTTTTGTCAGTCAGATCCCGCGGGAAGATTCTCCCGGACTGACAAGGGTGCGGCTGGGGGACAGAAGCGTCCCTGGGTGCGTAAGCCGAACAAGCCGCCAAGCAAGCCCGCCACCGCATGAAGTCTTGCCCCCGCCCGACTCTGGGGTGGGGGGACGACTTTGCAGGTTCACGGATCGGTGAACCACCCGGATCTCCGACCGGTGGTGGGTATGCGAGGTGGTCACCTCGGGGTACAGGATAGAGTTCCTTTCCTGGCCACCAGACAGATTCTTTCCCTCAAATCTCTCTCCTTCCGGCGCGTCGGGCTGCCCTATTAGGGGCAGTGCAGGACTTGCTGAGGTACGGAGTAATTGTGCCGGTACCGGCAAAGGAGAGGTTTTAGGGATTTTATTCAAATCTGTTTGTGGTCCCAAAGAAGGACGGAGTCCGTCTAATTCTGGACCTAAATCCCTTTTGTGAAGGTTCAAAAATTCCGCATGGAATCCATTCGCTCGGTGATTGCTGCGCTCCACCCGGGGGATTTTCTGGCATCCTTGGCCATCAGGGACGCCTACTTGCATGTCCCAATCTGCGCGGGTCACCAGAAGTTTCTGCGCTTCGCGATAGGCTTAGACCACTATCAGTTTGTGGCTCTTCCCTTCGGTTTGGCGTCAGCACCGTGGGTTTTCACCAAGGTGCTTTCCCCGATTCTAGCTTTGCTGAGACATCGAGGCATTGCTATCATGGGCTATCTGGACGATCTTCTTCTGAGAGCAGACTCTGGCTCAGAATTAGAGGAAAATGTGTTGATAGCCAGTCAGGCCCGCCGAGAATTCGGCTGTCTACTGAACATTCAGAAGTCGGTCCTGGTTCCGACTCAGCCTCTGGAGTACCTGGGATTGATCCTGGACTCCTCAGAGGCGAGGGTATTTCTACCCTTAGACAAGTTACAGGCTCTTCAATCTGCGGTACGGGTGCTGACGTCCCGCAAATGGTCGTCACTCCGTTTTTGCATGAGGGTCCTGTGACTCATGGGGGCTTCCTTCGAGGCGGTGCCGTATGCCCAATTCCACACTCAAATCTTACAAAGGAGATCCTATCTTGCTGGAACAAGTCTCCATTATCACTGGATCGTCAGATCCAGGTGGCTGAGATCCCCGGCCCTTCGGTCGGGGAAGTCGTTCCTTCCTGTCCAGTGGACTGTGATCACAACGGACGCCAGTCTTTCGGGCTGGGGCGAAGTCTGGGGAGTTCTGTCGGCTCAAGGGCTCTGGACTCCGGACGAGTCCCGTCTGCTGATCTATGTCCTGAAACTCCGGGCAATCAGACTGTGCCTCTCCTCGTGGTCAAGGAGACTGCAGGGACGCTCGGTCAGGATACAATTGGACAACACCACGGCGGTGGCTTATGTCAACCATCAGGGGGGAATTCAGAGCTCAGCTGCGGCGTCCAAGGTTGCTCACATCCTAAGGTGGGCGGAAAGAAGCATGCCGCCTCTGTCGGCCGTTTACATTCCAGGAGTAGACAACTGGCAGGCAGACTATCTGAGCCACCAGATGTTGGACCAGGGGGAATGGTCCTTGCATCCGGAGGTGTTTCACCTCCTTTGCCGGAGGTGGGGCACGCCGGATGTGGACCTATTGGCCTCTCAACTCAATCACAAGGTGTCGAGATTCGTGGCCAGGTCCAGGGATCCCTGGGCGGACGCCCCGTGGGTTCGGTATCGACTAATTTATGCCTATCCTGCACTGAAGTTGCTTCCTCGACTACTTCGCAGGGTGGAGGCCGAGGGGATTCCGGTAATCCTCATCGCTCCAGATTGGCCTCGGCGTCCTTGGTACGCCGATCTTGTGCGCATAGTGGCGGATGTTCCATGGTGACTGCCTGTGCGGGAGGACCTTCTGTCTCAAGGTCCCATACTTCATCCTGCTTGACAGTCGCTGGCTTTAACGGCATGGCTATTGAAAGCCAGGTGCTGAGAGACCGGGATCTCTCGGATTCCGTTCCCAGGATCTTGCTGTTTTTACAGCATGCTGTGACCCAAAAGCTTGCCTTAAGCACCATTGAGGGTCAGATCTCAGCTTTGGCTATTTTCTTTCAGCGGCCGCTAGCGGGCCATTCTTTGATTAATACCTTCGTATAGTGGGTCCGCAATGTGCTCCCCCCTATTAAATCAGCTCTTCCTCCTTGGGATTTGAATTTGGTGCTCTCGGTTCTTCAGGAACCTCCTTTTGAAAACATCTGAGAGATTCCTCTCAACTTTATCTCAGAAGGTGGCATTTCTAGTACCCATTACTTCTGTCAGAAGGGTTTCTGAATTGGCGGCCTTGTCTTGATAACCGCCATACTTGGTCCTCCATAAAGATGAGGTAGTGCTATGCCCGCAGCCTTCTTTTCTCCCGAAGGTGGTCTTGGCCTTCCACCTTAATGAGGACATTGTGCTTCCGTCTTTATGTGCTCGTCCATCGCATCCCAGAGAGTTTGCGCTTCACACGTTAGACATGGTACGTGCTTTACGGGGGTACCTGTCTGCTACGGCTTCGTTTCGGAAGTCTGAGTCGCTGTTTGTGTCTGTGTCTGGTCCAACACAGGTCCAAGCGGTTTCGTCTGCCACCATTTCTCGGTGGATCAAGCAGACCGTCATACAGGCCTATGCCCTTAAGGGGCGGGCGCCTCCCTTTCCGGTTACGGCGCATTCTACCAGGGCAATTGGTGTTTTATGGGCTTTCCGACACATACAGGCTTTGACCTGGTCGTCCGCACATACCTTTTCAAAGTTCTATAAGGTTGATGTGGCTGCATCTTCTGATGCTTCCTTCGGCCGTAAGGTTTTGCAGGCGTCTGTTTATTGTTGCACCTCCTCCCATTGAGCTCTGCTTGTTTGGGGTGAAGTTTTTGTTTTTTTCCTTGTTACTGTTCCCACCCCTCGTTCTTTGAAACTGCTTTGGGACGTCCCACTTTGTCAAGATTGAAGATGCTGTGTCAGTCCATGGACGGTAAAAGAAAATAGGATTTTTTTTGTGCTCACCGTAAAATCCTTTTCTCTGACGTCCATGGACTGACACAGCACCCACCCCTCCTTTGTTGAGTTTGTACTGCTTTAATACGAACTGAGGCTGCTGGCTGCAGGTAGGAGGGTTATGTCCGGAGGGACCGCCCCCTGGGCGTGGCTGTTCAGCTCTGGTAATGGAATGTATGTTAAAACATCGAACTTTCTGCCTAGTCTTCTCCTATGAGCAGGAACATAACCCACTTTGTCAAGATTGAAGATGCTGTGTCAGTCCATGGACGTCCGAGAAAAGGATTTTACGCTGAGTACCAAAAAATCCTATTTTTACTTATATTAAAGGTAAAAAAGAAAGGGATATTACGCCAACTGTCATTAGTCAATCAAAACTGGTGCAGAAATGTATGCAAGTTATGCAACCTGGTATGTTTTCCTTTTTTTCACTTTTTACCAAAATGATGGTGGTATGAAAAGGTTTTGTTGTGTGCTTAACCACTTAAAGTGGAGTTCCCCCCATTTTTTATTGTTTGTCTGTGCTGCATGCCCTTAGCTTATAGTTTTCACAATGGGCAATATTATTATTTTTTTTGGATGGTAACTACCTTTTTTTCAGTTTTTCAGCCTAACTTCCTGGTCTTAATAGCCTAGGCAAATACGTCACAAGGCAATTCACAAGGGTTCCTGGGATATCGGTGTCATGTATCCCATGACTCCTTGCGATTCTCCTCCTACCGAAATCTCGCGTGTTTTGTGTGACACTGTCATATTATAACTGTGTGCAGGGAGAGAGAGAGGAGCTTTCAGAAGTCATCAGCGATGTGTGGGTGGGCGGGACAGAGCAGCTATTGCACACCAGCTAATAGAATGGGGTCAGGGCGGGCCGCTACGTGTATGCGGCTCCGCCCCTTTTCTAAAGAAGCGAAATAATTGGCTGGTGTGCGATAGCTGCTCTGTTACGCCCACCGACACATCACTGATGACTTCTGAAAGCTCCTCTCTCTCTCTCCCTGCACACAGTTAAAATATAAGCAGAGCTTTTTTTCAGCCGGAACGGCGTTTCGCCACCTATGGCAGCCATGAGACAGCTGTTGAGACGCTGAGGTTGTTCTGCAGTTGTCAGAGCTGGGGATGATAAAGATGGGGGGGGGGTGCAGAGGTGAAATGTGGTGGGGCAGAGAGACAATCTGTGGACGGGGGGTGCAGAGGTGAAATGTGGAGGGGCAGAGAGACAATCTGTGGACGGGGGGTGCAGAGGTGAAATGTGGAGGGGCAGAGAGACAATCTGTGGATGGGGGTGCAGAGGTGAAATGTGGAGGGGCAGAGAGACAATCTGTGGATGGGGGTGCAGAGGTGACATGTTAGTGAGTGAGCTGTGGAAGGGGAGGAGAGAAGGTGAGTTGAGGATGGAAATGCAAATATTTTTTTTGTACTATGTGTGATACACACTCCTCAGCACTGCACAATATTTATTGCTGTGTGTTATGTACTCCTGAGTCCAGTACACTGTGTTACACCTTCCTGAACCTTGAATTGTGTGTGAAACTCAGTTCTGACCCTTTGACATGACTTCACTTCTCTTTCTCAATGAATGGCGAGATTAGGGTGGGGTTTGGGGTGGGGGAGGGTGGGTTCCTGCACCTATTCTCTGAGAAAAAAAGCTCTGAATATAAGACAGTGTCACACAAAACACCAGCTTCCACCACCAATATATGCTCAGTCTTATATTATAACTGTGTGCAGGGAGAGAGAGAGAGGAGCTTTCAGAAGTCATCAGTGATGTGTGGGTGGGCGGGACAGAGCAGCTATCGCACACCAGCCAATTATTTAGCTTCTTAAGAAAATGGGCGGAGCCGCATACACGTAGCGGCCCGCCCTGACCCCATCCTATTGGCTGGCATTCGATAGCTGCTCTGTCCCGCCCACCCACACATCGCCAATGACTTCTGACTTCCTCTCTCTCTCCCTGCACAGTTATATTATAAGACATTATCGTCCCTCACCTTTGACCTTCTCGTCCCTCATCCCTCACCTTTGACCTTCTCGTCCCTCATCTTTGACCTTCTTGTCCCTCTTCCCTCACCTTTGACCTTCTCGTCCCTCGTCCCTCATCCCTCACCTTCGACCTTCTCGTCCCTCATCCCTCACCTTCGACCTTCTCGTCCCTCATCCCTCACCTTCGACCTTCTCGTCCCTCATCCCTCACCTTCGACCTTCTCGTCCCTCATCCCTCACCTTCGACCTTCTCGTCCCTCATCCCTCACCTTTGACCTTCTCGTCCCTTACCTTTGACCTTCTCGTCCCTTACCTTTGACCTTCTCGTCCCTCATCTTTGACCTTCTCGTCCCTCATCCCTCACCTTTGACCTTCTCGTCCCTCATCCCTCACCTTCGACCTTCTCGTCCCTCATCCCTCACCTTCGACCTTCTCGTCCCTCATCCCTCACCTTCGACCTTCTCATCCCTCACCTTCGACCTTCTCGTCCCTCACCTTCGACCTTCTCGTCCCTCATCCCTCAACTTCGACCTTCTCGTCCCTCATCCCTCACCTTCGGCCTTCTCGTCCCTCATCCCTCACCTTCGGCCTTCTCGTCCCTCACCCCTCACCTTCGGCCTTCTCGTCCCTCACCTTCGGCCTTCTCGTCCCTCACCTTCGGCCTTCTCGTCCCTCACCTTCGACCTTCTTGTCCCTCACCTTCGACCTTCTTGTCCCTCACCTTCGACCTTCTCGATGAGCTGAGGGACGAGAAGGTCAAAGGTGAGGGGTGAGGGACAAGAAGGTCAAAGGTGAGGGACGAGAAGGTCGAAGGTTTATCGCATATAATAAAAAAAGGAAAAAACCCTTGCATTGTCCTTTCTTTGCAACCATCCAACCACACACCCTCCTTACTTACTTATCCATCACCCACCCTTAAACGTGTTAACACTTCTATCCATTTTTTCCACATATTATTAAATTTCTTTTTGTTTCCCCTCTTTGTGTATACAAATTCTTCTTTTACAATGGTATCATCTATCACCCTCCTCCATTCTATCACTGTAGGGGGGTTTACCGCTTGCCACTTCTGCGCAATAAGTTTCCTTTCTTGAAACAAACATCTCGTTATTGCTGTTTGTTCATCTCCTAACAGTCCCCTCTCTTCCAGGAGACCCAATACACATAACCTGGCCTCTGGCTGCAAAGATGTCACAAACACAGTATTTATCTTTTCAACTATTTGCTTCCAGTATTGATATAACTTAGGGCACCTCCAAACCATGTGCCCGCATCTCTGGCAACTTGGGTCCGACCTCCTACCAAACTGAAACATCCTCTGAGGCGTGTAATACGCTCTGTGTATCAAGTAAAGGTGGGACATTATTTGGGAAGATGACAGTGACACTCTGGGCCCTATTGCTAATATTCATTCCCATTGATCCTGTGAATGTGGGCCCACGTCTCTCTCCCATTAACCGGCAGGCTGACTATCTGAGCCGGCGGACGTTGGACCAGGCGGAATAGTCCCTGTATCCGGAGGTGTTCCAACTCCTTTTCCGGCGGTGGGGCACACCGGACGTGGACCTCTTGGCCTCTCGACTCAATCGCAAGGTGTCGAGATTTTGTGGCCAGGTCCAGGGACCCCTGGGCAGACGCCTCAGATGCGTTGGTGGCCCCGTGGGGTCGGTATCGCCTGTTATATGCTTACTCTCCGCTGCAGTTGCTGCTTCGCAGGGCGGAGACCGAGGGCATTCCGGTGATCCTCATTGCTCCGGATTGGGCACGGCGTCATTGGTACGCCGATCTTGTGCGGCTAGTCGCGGACGTTCCTTGGTGACTGCCTCTGCCGGGGGACCTTCTGTCTCAAGGTCCCATACTTCATCCTGCTTTACAGTCCTTGGCTTTCCTCGGCATGGTTATTGAAAGCCAGGTGCTGAGGGACCGAGGTCTCTCAGATTCGGTCATCTCAACCATGTTGAGGGCCCGGAAATCTTTTTCTAGAAAGATATATCACCGTACCTGGAAAGCTTACATCGCTATGTGTGAGGAGCTAGATTGGCGTCCACGGACGTATTCCGTTCCCAGGATTCTGCTGTTCTTACAGCGTGGTGTGACCCAAAAGCTGGCTTTGAATACCATCAAGGGTCAAATTTCGGCCCTGGCTGTCTTCTTTAAACGACCGCTTGCGGGCCATTCCTTGATTAGCACCTTTGTGCAGGGGGTTCGCCATGTGCTCCCCCTGTCAAATCTTCTCTCCCTCCTTGGGATCTGAATTTGGTGCTCTCGGTTCTTCAAGAACCTCCTTTTGTAAACATCAGAGATATCCCTCTCTTGAAGTTGTCTCAGAAGGTGGCTTTCCTGGTAGCCATTACTTCTGTCAGACGGGTGTCTGAATTGGCGGCATTGTCTTGCAAGCCGCCTTACTTGGTCATCCATAAGGATAAGGCTGTGTTGCGTTCGCGATCTTCTTTTCTTCCGAAGGTGGTCTCGGCCTTTCACCTTATTGAGGACATTGTTCTTCCGTCCTTGTGTCCTCATCTGTCGCATCCCAGAGAGTTTGTGCTTTACTTGCTAGACGTGGTACGTGCCTTACGGGTGTACCTGTCTGTTACTGCTCCCATTCGGAAGTCTGACTCGCTGTTTGTGGCTGTGTCAGGCCCACAACAGGGCCAAGCGGTTTTCTCCTGCCACTATTTCTAGGTGGATCATGCAGACCGTCATACAGGCCTATGCCCTTAAGGAGCGGGCTCCTCCCTTTCCGGTTATGGCACATTCCACCAGAGCAATTGGTACTTCCTGGGCTTTTCGATATCAAACGTCTGTTGCACAAGTGTGCAAGGCGGCGACCTGGTCGTCCGCACATGCCTATTCTAAGTTTTACAAGGTTGATGTGGCTGCATCTTCTGATGCTTCCTTCGGCCTCAAGGTGTTGCAGGCCGCTGTTAAATTTGCAACTCCTCCATTGAGGAGCTCTGCTTGTTTTGGAGTGAAGTTTGGTTTTCCTTTCTCTTTGCTCCCACTCCTCTTTTCTGACACTGCTTTGGGACATCCCACTTGTCAAATATTAAGAGGCTGTGTCAGTCCATGGACGGTAAGAGAAAATAAGATTTTCGGATGCTTCCTTGGGCCGCAAAGCATTGCAGGCCACTGTTTAATGTTGCAACTCCTCCGTTGAGGAGCTCTGCTTGTTTGGAGTGAAGTTTCGGTTGTTCCTTTATTACTGCTCCCACCCTTCTGATACTGCTTTGAGATGTCCCACACTTTTACAGTATCCAGCTGTGTCAGTCCATGGACAATAAGAGAAAATAGGATTTTTGTACTCACCGTAAAATACGTTTCTCTGACGTCCATGGACTGACACAGCACCCACCCTTCTTTTTAAGGTTTGTACTGCTTTGTTACGAACTGAGGGCTGCTGGCTGCAGGTGGGTGGGTTATGTCTGGAGGGACCGCCTCCTGGGCGGGGCTGTTCAGCTCTGGTCTTTAGAATGTATGTTATAACATTCTGCCTAGTTCTCTCCTGCAAGCAGGGACATAAACCCACTTGTCAAATATTAAGAGGCTGTGTCAGTCCATGGACGTCAGAGAAACAGATTTTACGGTAAGTACAAAAATCTTATTTTTTTGGATTAAAATTGCCCGTAAAAACGCCTTCAGGGTATCCCAAATCACTCCCATTGAGGCTGATCCGGTATTTACTATTATAAATTCCTTCAGACTTAGACATATTCCCCCGGGTCTTCCATTACTTCCTGACAGAATGGGTTTATCTTCCAATCCCCTTTACTGTACCCATTATTCATCTTTATTTCAAAAATTACTGATGAATGGTCTGAGATGCTTCTTGGTTCATCCCCCAACTCGCCCAACGCCTCCTCATTACAGAGTATAAGGTCTATCCTGGACAAGGTCGCATGTGTGTTCGAGTGGCAGGAGAATTGTTTTTCCTCCGAGTGTCTCCTCCTCCACACATCTATCAGTCCCACCTCCCTACAGAATTGGAGGAGAGGGCTGCCAATCGTCTGTCTGGTGGAGACAACCGCCGGGAATCTATCCAGTTTTTTATTCATAGTCATATTAAAATCCCATAAACCACTATTACGGGCACCCCCGACCTGTCCATGACAAACACTATTAAATCCCACAGGATTTCAGTATCAAACCGGGGGGGGGGGATATATATATTCGCCACCACATATTCCTTTGTCTCTATCCAACAATGAAGAAACACATAACGTCCTTTGGCATCTATCTTACTCTGTCTGCAGGAAAACACCATACCAGAATCTATCAAAACACTCACACCTCTTGAATAAGGTGTGGGGGGGTGTAATTTCACATATGCCCATGGCATGTTTGAGCAATATATAATTTAGTGACAACTTTCTGTAAAATATAAATACAAAAATAATAATTTTCCAGAAACTTGTAGCAAAATATAAAATATTCCATGGACTCAACATGCCTCTCAGCAAATAGCTTGAAGTGTCTTCTTTCCAAAATGGGGTTATTTGGTGGGGGTTTGTGCTATCTTGACATTTCATGGCCTCCGTAACTGTGATAGGTAGTGAGGAAGTGAAATCACCATTTTACGCCCTTAGAAAGCCTGAAGCCGGTGATTGGTTTTTGGGGTCCTGTACACGGCTAGGCTCTCAAAGTCTCACACGTGTAGTATCCCCGTACTCAGAAGAAGCAGCAGAATGTGTTTTGGGGTGTAATTCCACATATGCCCATGGCATGTTTGAGCAATATGTCCTTTAGTGACAACAAAAAAATTGTCTTTTTCCCGCAACTTGTGTCAAACTTGTGTCAAAATATAAAATATTCCATGAACTCAACATGCCTCTAAGCAAATCGGGGGGGGGGGGGGGGTTTGAACTGTCCTGGCATTTTATGAACAACATTTTTATTTTATTTTTTTTGAGAAAAAAGTTTTTTATTGAACAATTTACATTTGGAACATAATTCTGCAAGTTACAAGGCAATACTGGAGAAATGCATAAAACAAGAAATGTGGCTTATACATATATAGGCACAGTAGATCAAAAAACTTGTTCAGATTGAACACTGGATTCAGTGACTATCAATAAGTGGAAAACCCTATGTCCACGCTATTCATGGAATTGCACGCTAGAAGGATGTATAGCATTACGGACCATCAGTGCATGTGTCTGCGGACTCAAGCCATCGATCCCAGATTTTGTAGTACTTATCTGGACAACCTCTGTTGATGTATATGAACTTTTTGTAGGGAAGAGTGTTATTTATATCTAGTTTCCAATCGTTGAAGCTGGGGGGAGTGGGTCTCATCCACTGTCTGGCTATAATTTTTCTAGCATTAAACAATGTTTCATGCAAGAATGTTTTAGTGAATTTGTCCATCTCAGAGTCGGGGAATATCCCCAGTAAGCATTGTTTGGGGTCCAGGGTCAATGGGGATCCCATGTCATCATGGAGGAAGTCAACAATCTGCTTCCACAGACCCTGAAGGACCGGGCACACCCAGAGTAGATGGAAGAATGTGCCCGTCGTTTGGTTACACATTGTGCACAAGGTAGAAAACTGTCGTCTAAAGCGGGCGATTCTTAGGGGGGTGAGATACGCTCGGTGCACCACGTATAACTGGGTCAGCCTGTCAGAGAGCTTGGGGGATACAGTCTTGCACGAGTCTAGTGCTTCACTCCACTCCTCATCCTCCAGTGGGCCCACCTCTCTTTCCCATCTTGGTTTAAGGCTGTAAGCTAGCGTGGTAGATGATGGGGTGAGAAGCATGACATAAAAATCAGAGATCAGCTTTCGTGGGTCCACACCCTTAACCACTGCCATAATAACATTGGGCGTAGATTGTGGCAAAGGCTGGGGAAACTGAGCTTGGGCTGCGTGACGCACCTGGAAGAATCTAAAAAGCATAGAATTGGGCAGCAGGAACTCATTTTGGAGGTCCTCAAAGTTTTTAAGTGTGCCATCGGAAATTATGTGGTGCAAATAATATATTCCATATTCGCACCATATCTCTGTGTCAGGGATCAAGAGAAACTCTGAGAGTAGTCTATTGTGCCATAAGGGGGTATAATTGTTGTGTTTAGGGGTCGTTAATGTTTTAGTGGTGATGTCCCATACGCGCCTATATTGGTATAATAGGGACCCACGGTCTCTATTGGAGTTATTCCCACTATGTCCCACTGCAATTGCAGTGAGTGGGTCAGTGGTCAGTTGTGCCCACCGTGGACAGAGGAGGGTGAGGAATCTGAGTCTGTCGGTTTTATCTATGTGGTATAGTTGAGACAGTTGGGACGCAAGGTAATAAAGATTTAAGTCAGGGAGGGCTGTTCCACCTAGGTCAGTAGGGTTCTTAAGGACTCTCCAGGCCAGCTTGTGTCTGTTGTTACCCCAAATAAATGTCTTGAGTATGGCCTCCATTGAATTGAAAAATTTCAAGGGTAAGTATACGGGTGTGTGCCAGAGTATATACAATATTTTAGGAAATAATATCATTTTAACAATGTTAATACGGCCCCACACGCCGAGCGGCAGTCTCCCCCATACCTGGGTTCTAGACTTGATGAGATCGAAAAGGGGTTCTATGTTCAGGGATATATAGTCAGCCGGTGTTCTATTCACCAATACTCCAAGATATTTGATAGTGTTCACTCGCTGGAGTGGTAACTGTGCCTGTAGCTTGGGAGAGGGGAAACTATCCATAGGCAGTATTTGAGATTTCTCCCAATTAATTTTAAGGCCAGAGAACTGACCAAAGTGTTCAATTGTATGCAACGCCTTCCGAAGCGATGTGGCAGAGTCGACCAGGTATAGTAGCGTGTCGTCTGCGTATAAGCTAATTTTTTCAGTCAGGGAACCAAGGCAGAGACCCTGAATCTCGGGGTCCTCTCTAATGGAGATTGCAAGGGGCTCCGCCGCCAAGGCATAGAGGAGCGGAGACAGTGGGCAGCCCTGTCTAGTGCCCCTGGATAAGTCAAATGTCTGGGAGGCCCTCCCGTTGGCCACTACTTTACCCCTGGGTGCCAGATATAATAATTGAACCCACTTAATAAATTTAGGTCCAAAACCAAAGCCACGGAGGCATCCCCAAAGGTACCGCCACTCCACTGAGTCAAAGGCCTTGGCAGTATCCAAAGCCACCACCACCCGGGACCCAACATTAGTATGTGTCGCTTGTAAGTTAATATACAATTTTCTGAGGTTGAAGGAGGTGTTACGCCCCGGCATAAATCCAGCTTGGTCAGCATGGATCAGGGTTAGAATCACTTGGTTAAGGCGTAGGGCAAGTACTTTAGCCAGAATCTTTATGTCTACCTGGAGTAGCGATATTGGTCTATAAGATTCCGGGAGGCCTGGGTCCTTGCCTGGCTTAGGTATGAGGATAATTACCGCCTCGCCCATCGATGGGGGTAAGGTGAAATTGTCAAATAGATGGTTGAAGAGGGACAATAACTTGGGGGCAAGTATCTCGATGTATTGGGCGTAAAATTCTATGGGCAACCCATCTGAACCCGGGGCCTTGGATCTGGCGAAGCTCCCAATCGCTGTGGTTATTTCGTCGAGTGTAAGAGGTGCGTCTAGCATAGCCATTTGGGCATCGTCTAGCTGTGGAAAGATGATTTCCGCCAGTAGATCTTCCAATTGAGAGTCAGTGGTAGAAACCTGGGATGTATATAGTTGAGAAAAGAAGTCCCTAAATTCAGAAGTGACAGCCTGGGGTTCCGTAATCTTTTCCCCATTAGGACCAGTGAGGGAAATGACAGTAGGGGGTCTATCCTCACTATGTGCCAAGTAGGCCAACAGTTTACCCGCTCTCTCCCCATGTTCATACAATTTTTGTCTGGCAAAGAAAAGTTTTTTTCCTGGCCGTCTCGTGTTGTAGCTGATTAACCACCCTGGTTTGTAACCTGAGTCGGGCAGCTCCATCAGGAGAGGGGTTCGACATGTACCCCTGTTCAGAGGAGGACAGATCCCGCATTGCCCCGTCCAGTATGGCTGATGAATTAGCCTTCAGCCTGTTGATAAAGGAGGTCAGAGTCAGACGTGCATGCAGTTTGAAGGCTTCCCATACTACGTCTGGGGATGCAGATCCGTCATTCTCTAAAAAGTAAGTTCAACAAATGTTACCAAGCTCGTCATCCTCCGACAACAGGGTGAGCCAAAACGGATTCAGGCGCCACGTACGGGGCGGTTTGTTTAATGGGATGGAGAGGCTAATGAAATATGGGCTATGGTCTGAAAGTAATCTGGGGGCAAATTCAGCTCCCAGTAATCTTGGGGCAAGGGTACTAGAAATGAATATAAAATCTATACGGGACATGGTGTTATGGGTAGTTGAGAAACAGGAGTAAGCTCGAGTGAGCGGGAATTTAAAACGCCAGGTGTCAGTGAGATTAAAGGAAGAGATAAGTCGGGAGAATCTAGTGTGGGTTGGAGCTGTAGTAGATAATGGCGAGGGCGACAGTTTGTCTAATGTAGGGTTCAACGTAGCGTTAAAATCCCCCAGCCACACCGCCTGAATCGAAGGATGACGAGTCATATATAGCAAGCCCTCTGTGACTATAGTAGAATTAAATGGTGGAGGTACATAGAATGCCATCAGTAGGAAAGGTTCACCATACAATTTAACCGAAAGAAAGACATAGCGCCCCTGTGGGTCAGACTGAACATCACACAGCTCAAAATGTACCGTCTTGGCAATCAAAACTGAGACTCCGCGGGCGTGGGACGAGTGGGATGAATGATATGCCCACCCAATCCATGGCCGGCGGAGTGCCATCTGGAGCCGACCCTCAACGTGTGTCTCCACTAACACCACAATGTCGGCTCGTTGTTTTTTGAGAAATGAGAAAACTGCAGATCTCTTTACCTTGTCCCCAAGCCCACGCACATTCCAAGTGAGCAGTTTTATCGATGCCATAATTCAAACATTAAAACATATCGTGGGACAGTAGCATTACATGAATACAAGGTTTGCCATCTATGCAGTATCAATGTTAGCATGCACTTCGTTGTATTGCAGTCCATCAAGAAAAAACGAACCTCCCCCTCCCCCCTCCCCACCCTGCATCTTCCCCAACTGATGCGGGTATGTTCCCAAAACCAAAAGAAAGTAACAACCGGTAGCAGATAAAACCAAAATATCTTGCTGTTACGTAAAAGATCTGCAGCGATCTCCTCACATGGGAGGTGTGGAAGATCCAATGCCCGCAAATAAAGAGCAACAGGCTCTTCTTGTACTGTGAACCAGAAGTACAGTGCGGGGTCGGTGGTATAGAAAGTTCTGCAGTCACATAATAAAGAGATGCGTGTTCCGGTTGCTGGGGGGCGAAAATTCGCTGTGTTAGGCATGTGGAGTGTAGGACTGATTGTGCTCCGCAATTACAGTCTCCAGGGTAGTTACATGGATCAACCAGTCAGTGGGGGCCCTAAGTATGGGAGACCCCCTCTGCAGGTTACAATTGAAAGAGGATTATAGCAGGGGAAGGCAAAAGGGGGTCCCAGGGGTAAGGAGCAATAGGGTATGCGCCGCGGGCAGTAAAGGGGAGACAAAAAAAAGGGGGGTAACATACCAGGATTTGCAGACTCCCGCTGCGGCGTATAATGTGCTGGTGATGATGACAGGCAATCAATAGTGCTGATGAACATGCTCGGTCAGGTCACTCCGCCGCCCCTCTGGCGGGCCCCGGACGCTCCAACCAGGCAATGACTTCCTGAGGATCCTCAAAAAAGAACACACGGCCGTCCCTTTCGACTCTAAGACGAGCTGGAAATAGCATAGAGTATTTAAGATGTTGTATCCGGAGCCTCCTCTTCGCCTCCATGAAGCCTTGGCGGCGGCGCTGCACCTCGGCAGAAAAGTCGGGGAAGATAGCGATCTTGGAGTTTCCAAGGTGGATGTTACCTTTTTCCCTGGCCATGCGCAGCGCCGCATCTCTATCTTTGTAATTCAAGAATTTTGCTATAAACGTGCGGGGGGGAGCCCCCTGAGGAGGAGATCTGGCAGGCATACGATGAGCCCTCTCCACCGCCAGGGTGGGGGAGAAGGCCTCGCGGCCATAGGTGTCAACAAGGAGTTTCTCCAAGAAGGTGGTAGGATCTTTGCCCTCAGCTCCCTCGGGGAGCCCGATGAAACGGAGGTTGCACCTCCGGAGCCTATTTTCCATATCATCTTGCTTGCTTAGAATCTGATTGATTTGGAGCTGCATTCGATCGGAGCTGACTTGGAGCGGCGTAACGGTGTCCTCCACCTCTCCAATGCGGGTTTCGGCAGTCGTGACACGCTCACGAAGTTTCTGGAAGTCTTGTCGCATGAGTGAAAGGTCCACCTTGACCCCCTCTATTTGCGCCGTCAGGGACGTCCGGCAGTATGTGATCGCCTCGAGCAGTTTAGCTGTGTCGCCTCCCGTAGCGTCCTGCTCACCGCCTGCGGCACCGCCATCTCTTTCCTCCTCCTGGCGGCGGTACTGGTCCAATTTCGCCAGGGTGGCCTTTGGCGTTTTTGGCGGAGTCATGGCAGGTATCCGCTGTGATCCCTCCCCCCTCCAAAGCAGGCAGCTCAGTCTATACCGAATGGTAGGGAGCTGTAGGGCTGGTGGGCCAGGAAGAGTCACTAGTCAGCAGGCCGGGTGAAGCAAGATGGCCACCGACCAGCACTAGGCCGAAGCCGGGGCCTTTCCTGAACGCGGCGGCCGCGCAGTCAGAGGCTGATGTATCTGCCTCTGTGGGTGTGAGGGGTCCTCAGGGGGACTCGGTGGGCCCCTGCAGGCTGTTACCTGAGAGCAGGAGGGCCAGGAAGCAGCACAGGCGGCAGGTCGGGTGGAGCAAGATGGCCGCCGACTTCCAGGGCTAGGCCGAAGCCGCGGGCTTTCCTAAATGCGGCACCCGCGATCGGGATCGCGGCCCTGCGGAGGCCGCCGTACGAGCGGAGGATGGTGGATTTGCGGCCACGGATGTTCAGGGTCCCCAGGGGGTCCCGCTGGGCTGGTGCAGGATGACACTGAAGATCAGGATGGGCTGTACAGGAGTAATGGACGGAGCTCAAATCATGCACGTCCTACTCCATGCTATGTCAGGCCACGCCCCCCCATGCACAACATTTAGAAGCTTACACATCACCCCCTCTTCTAAACCACTTGAAGACAAAGCCCTTTCTGACTCTTTTTGTTGACATGAAAACATTTTATTTTTTTTTGCAAGAAAATTACTTTAAACCCCCAAACATTATTTATTTATTTTTAAAGCAAAGGGCCTACAGATTAAAATGGTGGGTGTTGCATTTTTTTTTCACACAGTATATGCGCAGCGATTTTTCAAACGCATTTTTTGGGGGGGAAAAAACACATTTTTTTATTTTAATGCACTAAAACACACTATATTGCCAAAATGTTTGATGAAAAAAAAAGATGATCTTAGGCCGAGTACATGGATACCAACACGACATGCTTTAAAATTGCGCACAAACGTGCAGCAGCGGTAAACTACATACATTTTTAAAAGCCTTTACAGGTTACCACTTTAGATTTACAGAGAAGGTCTACTGCTAAAATTACTGCCCTCGATCTGACCTTCGTGGTGATACCTCACATGCATGGTGCAATTGCTGTTTACATATGACGCCAGACCGACGCTTGCGTTCGCCTTTGCGCGAGAGCAGGGGGGGACAGGGGTGCTTTTTTTTATTATTATTTATTTTGCTTTTTTTTTTAAACTGTTCCTTTATTTTATTTTTATCATTTTTAATGTTATCTCTGGGAATGTAAATATCCCCTGTGATAGCAATAGGTAGTGACAGGTACTCTTTTTTGAAAAAATTGGGGTCTATTAGACCCTAGATCTCTCCTCTGCCCTCAAAGCATCTGACCACACCAAGATCGGTGTGATAAAATGCTTTCCCAATTTCCCAATGGCGCTGTTTATATCAGGCGAAATCTAAGTCATGAAATGCTCATAGCTTCCGGTTTCTTAGGCCATAGAAATTATTGGAGCCGTTCTGGTCTCTGATCAGCTCTATGGTCAGCTGGTGGAACCACCGGCTGCATTCTCATGTTCCCTGTTGGGACAAGAGGGCCAGAGAAAACCATGGAAGACGGTGGGAGGGGGGGGGGCTAGTCTAGAGGCTAATTAGCCGCTTGGATTGCTTTTACATGAAAGCCGACCGCTGGCTGAAAAGAATGAAACCAAGATGATACCTAAACCCTAAGGTTGGGTTGAACGAAAAAAGATTGATCGGTGGGTATGCCCACCATTAGAATACCTCCCTTCATCCACCCACTTCTAATGATGGGCATACATGCACCATTTATATATGCCGAAGCATGGGGGCATCCGCCCCAAATGTTAGGAGCAAATTACTCCTCCACTCCTGCTGCCCCCATGCTTCGGCATATATGCTCTTTTTTTTTTTTTAACTGTGGTGGTGAAATCACCTCCTACAGTGTTGGAGTCACGGCTTTATGTTCGTGGGATCAAACGCTGTTGCTGTCAAGATAAATAAATCCGCGCTGCAACTGAATGGCGTACCTGCTAAGCAAATGATAGTTAACAATAAAACAAAGTAATATTACAGTATATCGGTAAGGCATACCATACCTGCAAAGCAAATACAAAAAAACATAGTAAAAAATAAAACACTTTTTAATGCAATCTGTGCCTAATATATATATATATATATATATATATATATACAGGTCCTTCTCAAAAAATTAGCATATTGTGATAAAGTTCATTATTTTCTGTAATGTACTGATAAACATTAGACTTTCATATATTTTAGATTCATTACACACAACTGAAGTAGTTCAAGCCTTTTCTTGTTTTAATATTGATGATTTTGGCATACAGCTCATGAAAACCCAAAATTCCTATCTCAAAAAATTAGCATATTTCATCCGACCAATAAAAGAAAAGTGTTTTTAATACAAAAAAAGTCAACCTTCAAATAATTATGTTCAGTTATGCACTCAATACTTGGTCGGGAATCCTTTTGAAGAAATGACTGCTTCAATGCGGCGTGGCATGGAGGCAACCAGCCTGTGGCACTGCTGAGATGTTATGGAGGCCCAGGATGCTTCGATAGCGGCCTTAAGCTCATCCAGAGTGTTGGGTCTTGCGTCTCTCAACTTTCTCTTCCCAATATCCCACAGATTCTCTATGGGGTTCAGGTCAGGAGAGTTGGCAGGCCAATTGAGCACAGTAATACCATGGTCAGTAAACCATTTACCAGTGGTTTTGGCACTGTGAGCAGGTGCCAGGTCGTGCTGAAAAATGAAATCTTCATCTCCATAAAGCTTTTCAGCAGATGGAAGCATGAAGTGCTCCAAAATCTCCTGATAGCTAGCTGCATTGACCCTGCCCTTGATAAAACACAGTGGACCAACACCAGCAGCTGACATGGCACCCCAGACCATCACTGACTGTGGGTACTTGACACTGGACTTCAGGCATTTTGGCATTTCCCTCTCCCCAGTCTTCCTCCAGACTCTGGCACCTTGATTTCCGAATGACATGCAAAATTTGCTTTCATCCGAAAAAAGTACTTTGGACCACTGAGCAACAGTCCAGTGCTGCTTCTCTGTAGCCCAGGTCAGGCGCTTCTGCCGCTGTTTCTGGTTCAAAAGTGGCTTGACCTGGGGAATGCGGCACCTGTAGCCCATTTCCTGCACACGCCTGTTCACGGTGGCTCTGGATGTTTCTACTCCAGACTCAGTCCACTGCTTCCGCAGGTCCTCCAAGGTCTGGAATCGGTCCTTCTCCACAATCTTCTTCAGGGTCCGGTCACCTCTTCTCGTTGTGCAGCGTTTTCTGCCACACTTTTTCCTTCCCACAGACTTCCCACTGAGGTGCCTTGATACAGCACTCTGGGAACAGCCTATTCGTTCAGAAATTTCTTTCTGTGTCTTACCCTCTTGCTTGAGGGTGTCAATGATGGCCTTCTGGACAGCAGTCAGGTCGGCAGTCTTACCCATGATTGCGGTTTTGAGTGATGAACCAGGCTGGGAGTTTTTAAAAGCCTCAGGAATCTTTTGCAGGTGTTTAGAGTTAATTAGTTGATTCAGATGATTAGGTTAATAGCTCGTTTAGAGAACCTTTTCATGATATGCTAATTTTTTGAGATAGGAATTTTGGGTTGTCATGAGCTGTATGCCAAAATCATCAATATTAAAACAAGAAAAGGCTTGAACTACTTCAGTTGTGTGTAATGAATCTAAAATATATGAAAGTCTAATGTTTATCAGTACATTACAGAAAATAATGAACTTTATCACAATATGCTAATTTTTTGAGAAGGACCTGTATATATATATATATACATATATATATATATATATATATATATATATGCCGAAGCATGGGGGCATCCGCCCCAAAAGTTAGGAGCAAATCTCTCCTCCACCCCTGCTGCCCCCATGCTTCAGCGTATATGCTCTTTTTTTTTTTTAACTGTGGTGGTGAAATCACCTCCTACAGCGTTGGAGTCACGGCTTTATGTATCGTGGGAGCAAACGCTGTTGCTGTCAAGATAAATAAATTTGCGCTGCAGCTGAATGGCGTACCCGAAAACAAAAAAATGGTTAACAATAAAAACATTGCAGAATAGAATACAGTAAAGAAGAGCAGAACAATAGAGAGAGAATAGAGGGAGAGAACAATAAAACGACAAATATTTTATTTTTACTTATTTTTTATAATTTTTTTTTTTTTTTACACTTTTCTTTGTAACTGTAAATAACTGTAACGGTTCGGTTCCAGATTCGGGTCTCTCAAAATGCGATGGCATCTTGGGAGACCCAGTGAAAGTGTGTCCTAGTCTGTGCAGTGCTGTACCCTCCACTAGTGTATGGTAGTGTTCAAAACATTCACCAATGCAAAGACCAGGATTGTCAGGACAGGAGTGACAAAAATAGCGGGTGTCACGCCTACATGCGCGCTTTCTACAGACACATTTTCTTTGGGGGCTCGTTGGGTAGGGGTACTAGGGAGGACATACGGAAAATGCCTCTCATGCATCCTACTTACTGCATTTGGATTGGGAAGGTGAGGTCGAGCACCGTCTGGAAACAGAAGGGCTCTGACGATCTCTTCCTGGAATTTAAGGAAGGATCCAGTCCGTCCTGAAGCCCGGTATAGCAGATGAGCGTTCAGCAAAGCCAATTGAAATAAGTATACAGAAACTTTTTTTGTACCAGCGTCTGGCCTTATGGGCAACAACTGGTCGTTGAGGTCCACCACTCCCATATTTTGGTTATATTCGTGGACACAGAGGGGTTTCTCCACAATACCAGTCGCCATAGGAATTTGGACCGTCGTGTCTGCGTGAAGGGAGGACAGAACGAAAACATTCTTATTATCACGCCACTTCACAGCAAGCAAATTATTACACTTGAAGCAGGCTCTCTCCCCCCCAGCCTAAGATGGGAATCTACAAGCCTCTGGGTAGGGCTGGGCGATTTCCCCCCCCCCAAAAAATCTGCTATTTTTTTAGAAAAAACTCGATTTACGATTCGATTTTTTTTTTAATTATATTAATTGAAGTGCATCAACAAACAAAATTGCAAAGGCAAACCCTTTCTCTAACTGCAAAGTCAGTGTGCAGTGTGCAACAAAGATTGTTAAATATCCAAATTATTAATACTGTATTTGGATTTAGCTAATAAAACAACAAAAAATCTTGAGGTTACTCTTAGTTGAATTGAACTGTGCCCGTGCCTCACTGTGCCCGTGTCTCACTGTGCCCAATGCCTCACTGTGCCCATGCTTCAATCACTGTACCCGTACCTGAGGCAGATTTTCATGGGATACGGATTTTACTGCTACACCGGTGGCCATTCCAGTATTCAAAAGCCGCGCCTCCTCCTCGTCTGTGATAGGCGGAACACTCAATTTCTTTCTCGTACATCACGGGACACAGAGCGACATAGTCATTACTAATGGGTTATATAGATACCGTCAGGTGCTGGCACTGGCAACTTCCAAAACCGGAAGTACCCTCCCCTATATAAGCCCCTCCCATCCGGGAGCACCTCAGTTTTTTGCCAGTGTCTAAGGTGTTGGCCAAGAAGAAACATGTGTTTTTCACTGAGCTTGCGTACAGGTTCTTTTGGGCCTCAGTAAGCTATTCCGGATCCGACCAAAAAAGCTTCATAGCTAAACGGTCGGTACCCGGGCCTTGCAGAGAAGAGCAAGGTTTTGCCTGTAATGCTTCTCTTAGGAGAGCTGGACCCTGGGATCCAGAGCTCTGGTCATACCCACGACCAAGATGTTTTCTGTGCAGGGTGCTATACAGGTCCAGGGGAGTGGAATCCTTGGGAACCCGGTCCCTGAAGGTTTGATTACAATGCCTGCCGTGATAGGTGAAGTTTGGGCTTTTGTGGACCAAACAAAGTCCTGCGGCGGGGAACAGGTAAGTGGGGGCCCCCAGGAACTTGGTTCTATTGGGGGACCCCCAAGCCTAATTTTTCTTTCTGTCTGTTACCTAATGGTATTCCCGCAAAATTCTGTGCATGCCTGTAACTACAAAAAAAATGTATTAGACTGCGGTACCTGTGTTTGTCCACTAGAGGCCGCTGTGGAATGTTTTCTTGTCATGTGGACTAGCTTCTTCTCAGCAGAGCAAAGTCCAGGCAGATGGTGAGTTCTCTTATAGGAAACTGCTTCCTCTGCCATGTTGCAGTGCTCGTCCATCCCCCGGCCTGCGGCAAAGAGGGGCCCTGGCTCCTGTCCCTTGTTACCATATTTGAAATTAGCGCCGAAGGCGCACGTGGCCGCGCGCGTGCGCGTGCACGCGCCTCTCTATATAGAGGTGAGCCGGGAAAGGGGGCGGAGCCTGGGGGGTGACGCTCTGTGCGCGCCGCAGCGCTTCTGCGCATGTGCGGGCGTCCCAGCAGTTTAAAAAAACCACAATATTGTAGTGAGCTGGCTATGAAGTACAGAGACAGAGCTGGCAACATTTAAAGGCATACAGCAAGCGGTTGATACAGGCATCCCCTAGAAAGGCACATTAGTAGACACCAACTGTGATATAGCAGCAATTGTGCTAGACTATTCTCAGTAAAAGTGGTGTATTACGGCTGGAATACCTCAGCTTTAGGCTTAGGAATATGCCGTCCAGAAGCTCCGGAACTGAATCTTCCAGGAAGCGAAGGGGGTCTCCATCGGGCTCGGAGGATCTTGGGCATACTTCTGCTGCACCAGTCTCCCCTGAAGTTCAGAGGTAAGTGACCGTAGAGACCCCGCAGGGGTACTTGGTACTGTGGCTGTCCTCAGTTCACCTGCTCCTGTGTATGTAACAGAGGAGGTTTTTTCCTCAGCTCTGGGAGGATTAGAGAGAGATTGTCAACATTTATCGCTGCCTCCCTGTCAGGGAAAGCACGCCCGATCTCCATCTCCTCCTTCAGAGTGCCTGTTAGCAGAGCAACAGTCCCATACAGGGATCGACCTGCCTGAAGGGGATCAGGATGAGGTTGATTCTGTTATAGAGGAATCAACAGTGGGGGAACCTTTTCTCAGCATCTCAAGCTGAAAGATTATGGGTTCAGTCTCTGACTAACATGGTCCGATCAGCATTTAAAAATGCACCTTGCGGAACCATCAACCACTACTGTATCCTCGTTGGGGTCGCTAGAAGCCCCCAGACTGTTTGTTCTTTTCCACTTCACCCTTTACTGAAAGGGCTCATTTACCAGGATTGGGAACGTCCTGAGAAAATATTTATTCCCCCAAGAGATTTCCGGTGGTCTATCCCATGGAGGATAAGTTCATCAAAAAAAAAAAAAAAAAAAAAATGGAAGGTCCCTACAGTGGACGCAGCCATCTCTTGTATGTATAAATCACTGACATGTCCAGTGGATAATGTCCAAATGTTCAAGAACCCAATAGATAAAAGATTGGAGTCCTTATGAAAATCTGCTTGGTGATACAACCAGCAGTAGCAGCTATTGGGGTCTGCTAAGCAGTGAAGGATCAGTTGAAACAGGTCTTGAGGGACTTGACAGATCAGCAGGCTTTGCCCTAGCTGATCTACCTAGAGCCTTAGGCTTTGCGGTTGACGCCATAGAGGATTCAGTCCATCAGGCCTCCCGCCTTACGCTGTCTATAGTACATATGCGTAGGCTCCTATGGCTCAAAAACTGGTCTGCTGAAGCTCCCTGTAAAGAATGGCTGGTTAGCGTCCCATTTCATGGTGAACGCTTATTCAGGGAAAACCTGGACAAATATATCCAGAAAATTTCCAGCGGTAAAAATACGCTCTTGCCGGTTAAAAGCAGAGTTAGAGGTCCCTCTTTAAGAGGCCTGCTTCTCCAGTCCCTGGGGCATCGGCTGTGTAACAGTTCCGACGGCCTCCTCGGTCAAATCCCGGGGGTAAAAAACAGGGACAGTAGCAGGGTAATGAGAAACCCTGGGTCAGGGGAGGTACAAAACCTCCCCCAAAGTTAAATTCATTGAAGCCCCCACTCAGTCGGGTGGGGGGAGGACTCCAGTTGTTCGCAAGAGACCTGGCGGGACACGATCAAGACAGATAGGTGCTCTCCGCAGTAGGTTTGGGATACAGTTTGGAGTTAAAAGACTCTCCTCCTTCCCATTTTTGAGGTCAAACGTGCCAAGGGATCCCCGGAAGAGAGAGTCCCTCCTGTTGGCACTAGAACAACTATTGCTCCAAGGAGTAATTATGGAGGTTCCCCTGGAAGAATGAGGGTTCGGGTTTTACTCAAACCTCTTTACAGTCCCGAAGCAAACGCGGACGGGAGGCCCATATTAATTCTAAAAGGGCTATACAAATTCCTGTATATCAGGACTTTCCGATGGAGTCGATCCGATCGGTGGCCACTGCCCTACAAGGGGAGGATTGGTTAGCCACGATCGACATCAAAGATGCTTATTTGCACATTCCCATCTTTCCAGTCCACCAAAAATTTCTACGCTTTGCAGTAGAAGGGCGCCATTTTCAGTTCAGAGCCTTACCCTTCGGTTTGGCCACAGCACCACGAGTGTTTACAAAAATTCTGGCCCTTTATTGGCCAATCTAAGAACACAAGGTGTAATGATAATGGCATATCTGGATGACTTGTTGCTGATAGACCACTCAGTGAAAAAACTAGACGTGGTCGTTCACAAGACGATCAAGTATCTGGAATCTCACGGTTGGATTATCAACCGAGACAAGTCAGCCCTAAAAACCAGTCAAAAGTCTGGAATACTTGGGGCTAAGGTTGGATTCAGGCCAGAGAAAAATATTCTTGCCTCGAGGAAAGGTGTTGTCTTTGAAAGATTTGATCCACTTAGTGGGTACAAAAAAGACAGCCGTCCATACGCCTGTATATGAGGCTGCTGGGAAAAATGGTGGCATCATTCGAAGCAGTACCCTACGGTCAATTCCATTCAAGGAATTTGCAAGGGGCCATACTGTCAGCCTGGAACAAAAAAGTTCAGGCCCTAGACTTACAATGTCCTTGTCCCCTTCCGTTCGCAAGAGCCTCCGTTGGTGGTTGGTTCCCCAGAATCTGGAAAAAAGGAAATCCTTCAGTCCGATTTCTTGGAAGGTGGTCACTACAGATGCCAGCCTTATAGGCTGGGGAGCAGTACTGGAGCAATAGTCTCTCCAGGGCAGATGGTCGGATGCAGAAAAGGCCCTGCCCATCAATCTCTTAGAGATACGAGCAGCCCGGTATGCCCTAGTAGCATGGACATCCAAACTCCAAGGGTCCCCTGTCAGAATTCAATCAGACAATGCCACAGCAGTGGCATATATCAATCATCAGGGGGGCACCAGGAGTCGTGCAGCCCAGAGGGAAGTAAATTACATCCTGAAATGGGCAGAAAAATATGTCCCAGCCATCTCTGCGGTATTCATTCCAGGAGTGGAGAATTGGAAGGCGGACTTTCTAAGTCGCCAGCAATTATGCCCAGAGGAAGGGTCCCTTCACCCCGAGGTTTTCTGGACAATATGTCAGCGGTGGGGAACATCGGATGTAGATCTTCTAGCATCCAGATTCAACGCAAAGGGGGACAGGTTTGTCTCTCGGACAAGGGATCCCCTAGCTTGCGGCTCGGATGCCCTAGTGTTCCCTTGGGATCAGTTCAAGCTGATATATGCATTCACACCGCCACAATGGTTACCTCGATTACTCCGCAGAATCAGGGTAGAAAAGAAACCAGTGATTCCGGTGGCTCCAGCGTGGCCCCGAAGAGCGTGGTACGCGGAGATTGTAAAATTTCAGTGGGGAGTCCTTGGACTCTCCCACGTCGTCCGGCTTTCGCAAGGACCGATATACCACCCTTCCTTACCAGCCCTAGGTTTGACGGCCTGGCTATTGAAGCCCACATTCTAAAAAAGAGAGGGCTCTCTAATGCTGTGGTATCTACCATGATCAATGCCAGGAAGCCGGTATCCAGGCAGATCTACTATAGAATCTGGAAGGCGTACATCGCGTGGTGTGAGGCCAAGAAATGGCATCCACATGAGTACGTAATAGGTAGGATTCTGGACTTCCTACAGTGGGCTGTAGATAGGAAGCTTGCCTTGAGTACTATCAAGGGTCAGATTTCGGCCTTGTCAATATTTTTTCAAAGGCCCTTGGCTTCGCATTCACTAGTCAAAGCCTTTATACAAGGAGTGATGCGTATTAGTCCTCCGGTTAATATTCCCATATGTCCATGGGATCTAAACTTGGTTCTGTCGGTTCTACAGAAACAACCATTTGAACCATTACAGCATATTTCCTTGGTGCTTCTCACCAGGAAATTGATTTTTCTAGTAGCCATTTGTTTCGGCTAAAAGAGTATCGGAATTAGCAGCTATGTCCTGTAAGGAGCCATATCTGGTTATCCATAAGGACAGAGTAGTGTTACGTCCTCATCCAGCCTTTCTTCCTAAGGTGGTATCGAGGTTTCATTTGAACCAAGATGTGGTTCTTCCTTCTTTTTTCCCCAAACCTACTTCGGTAGAGGAAAAGTTATTGCATTCTTTGGATGTAGTAAGAGCAGTTAAAGCTTATCTAAAAGCCACTGCTCAGATTCGCAGAACGGATACTTTGTTTATTCTGCCGGAAGGCCCCAGAAAGGGTCAGGCAGCGTCAAAATCCACTTTAGCCAAGTGGATTCGACAGGTCATAATACAAGCCTATGGCTTGAGAAGTAGACCGCCTCCGTTCAAAGTTAGGGCGCACTCCACGAGAGCAGTTGGAACTTCATGGGCAGTGCATCACCAGGCCTCCCTGGCTCAAATCTGTAAGGCCGCAACATGGTCTTCGGTACACACGTTTACTAGGTTCTACCAGGTGGACGTTAGAAGTCAGGAGGATGTCGCCTTTGGGCGCAGTGTGTTGTAGGCCGCAAAAGATCCTCATGTCTGATAGCGCTCAGCTTATATATGGTGTATCCCCCCCCCCCTCATTTGGCATTGCTTTAGGACATCCCATTAGTAATGACTATGTCGCTCTGTGTCCCGTGATGTACGAGAAAGAAAATAGGATTTTTATAACAGCTTACCTGTAAAATCCTTTTCTTGGAGTACATCACGGGACACAGAGCTCCCGCCCCTCTTTAGGGACACTTATTGCTTTGCTACAAAACTGAGGTGCTCCCGGATGGGAGGGGCTTATATAGGGGAGGGTACTTCCGGTTTTGGAAGTTGCCAGTGCCAGCACCTGACGGTATCTATATAACCCATTAGTAATGACTATGTCGCTCTGTGTCCCGTGATGTACTCCAAGAAAAGGATTTTACAGGTAAGCTGTTATAAAAATCCTATTTTCCCAGCATTCAGTGTTCCGCCTATCATGGACATCCGCTCATCCTCATAACACAGACGAGGATGAGAGGATGTCCGTGATAGGCTGAACACTGCCTGCTGTGAAATTGAGTGTTCCGTCTATCACAGACGAGGACTCGGGAGGCGCGGCTTTTGAACACTGCAATGGCCGCCATCTGTCTGCATGACACGCTGATCAGGTAGGCAGACGGCGGCTTGCGGTTAGTTAGTGTTACATTACATCTACTCGCGGCGGCTGCGGCGAGTAGATGTAATTGGGGTAACGCCACCCAGTGCCATTCCGGATACGCCCCCTGCAGCCCTGCTACGGAAACTTTGAAGGGAAAAAAAAATCTAAAAATAAAAAATAAATCGATTTGAACTCAAAACTCGATTCAAGATTAAAATCGATTTTTTTCCCAGCCCTACCTCTGGGGTAAGCCCCGCCGATTAAGTCGCACGGTGCCACATGTGCCAATTTGATGATCAAACAAGTGACTAAAAAGTGGCACGCTTGTGTAATAATTGTCCACATATAAATGGTACCCCTTTCCGAATAAGGGTGACACCAAGTCCCACACAATCTTGCCAGCTCTCCCTATGTAATCTGGGCAGTTCTCCGGCTCTACGTGACTATCTCTTCCCTCGTAAACCATAAAACTATATGTATAGCCTGTTGCCCTGTCACAGAGCTTTTACATCTTGACCCCATATCTGGCATGCTTGCTGGGAAGGTACTGTTTGAAAGACTAGCAGCAAGAAAATTTAATCAGGCACTCATCAACGCAGACAACTTGATTGGGAGTATAAAAAGGCTGCAAAACTTTGGTTGAAGTGGTTTACGAGGGGCCGAATTTTGTAGAGCCGATCGTATCCAGGATCTTCACGAGGACGACCAAGTTTGTTGTTGTTAAAGTGCATGAACCGCCATATCTGCTCGTATCGTGCCCTGGTCATGGAAGCAGAGAACAGGGGCATATGGTAAATTGGGTCAGTGGACCAATATGTCCGCAACAGCTGATGGTGAACCTAAATAACTAACTGGCTAACTAGCGTCACCTGTGACACTAATACGGCAATCAGAAAAAAGATTGCTTGGTGACACTGGCGACTAGGGGTGAAAGGGTTAACTGGGGGCGATCAAAGGGTTAAACCTTTATTGGTGGGTGTTAAGGGGGTACCATAGACCTAAAGGGGCCTACTACTAACTGCCCTAACACTTTTTACAGTCACAAATGACACCAAATGCAGTGATCAGTAAAAAAATGAACACTGCACTGGGTGACAGTCAGGAAGGGTAGAGGGGAAAGTGCCAGGGAGGCCGATCCAGGGCTTGAGCATCCCAATAAGTATGCTCCATTGAGTGACATTGGTGAAACCAGTCAGGGACCAGCACTGCTGTAGCTGAGGGACTCTCCTAGCTGCCGGGGGAAGAACTCCTCCAGTGAGAGTGGGGGGTAAGCAAAGGGAAAGGAAAGACAGATTCTGGTGGTAGGGGACTCAATTCTTAGAAGGACAGAGAGGGCAATCTGTAACAAAGACCTGAAGCGCCAAACTGTATGTTGTCTACCGGACGTCCGGGTTTGGCACAAAACGGATCTGGTGGACAGATTACTGGGAGGGGCTGGGGAAGACCCAGCTGTCATGGTGCACGTTGGCACCAATTACAAAGTCAGAGGCAGATGAAGTGTCCTAAAGAATGATTTTAGGGACTTGGGAGCTAAATTTAGGAAAAAGGACCTCCAAGGTAGTATTCTCAGGAATACTACCGGTACATCGAGCCACCCCAGAAAGGCAGAGGGAGATTAGGGAAGTAAACAAATGGCTGAAGAGCTGGTGTAGTAAGGAGGGGTTTGGGTTCCTGGAAGACTGGGCCGACTTCTCAGTCGATAACCAGTACTATAGAAGGGACGGACTGCACCTAAATGAGGAGGGTGCAGATCAGCTGGGAATGAAGATGACCAAAAAGTTAGAAGGGTTTTTAACCACCTGCCTACCGGGCACGAAAACCCCCTTCCTGCCCAAGCCATTTTTCAGCTTTCAGCGCTGTCACACTTTGAATGACAATTGCGCGGTCGTGCGACGTGGCTCCCAAACGAAATTTGCGTCCTTTTTTTCCCACATATAGAGCTTTCTTTTGGTGGTATTTGATCACCTCTGCGGTTTTTATTTTTTGCGCTATAAACAAAAGAGGAGCGTCAAGTTTGAAAACAACACTTTTTTACTTTTTGCTATGATAAATATAATTTTTTTTTTCTTTTCCTCAGTTTAGGCCGATACGTATTCGTCTACATAGATTTACAGCATTTTTTTATTTTTTACTAGTAATGGCGGCGATCTGCGATTTTTATCGTGACTGCGATATTGTGGCGGACACATCGGACACTTTTGACACATTTTTGGGACCATTCACATTTATACAGCGATCCCTGCTTTAAAAATGCATTGATTACTGTATAATTGTGACCGGCAGGGAAGGGGTTAAATGTGTTTCCTAGATGTGTTCTAACTGTGGGGGGAGGGGACTGACTGGGGGAGGTGACCGATGGTTGTCCCTATGTACAAGGGACACACCATCGGTCCCCTCTTCCTGACAGGACGTGGATCTGTGTGTTTCCGCACACAGATTCACGGTCCTGCTCGGTTACTGGGCAATCGCGGGTGCCTGGCGGCGGCGCGCCCCCCCTAGTGGACTTTAAAGGCGCAACGTCATATGACGTCCACCCAGGATAACAGTGTCTTCCTGCCGCCGTCAATTGACGGCGGCCGGTTGACAACTGGTTAAACTAGGCGACGGGGGGGGGGAGGGTCCAGACACAGAGATAGTCAGCGTGGAACATATTCCAGAGGGTAGTATTAGGGGCATTAGTGGTAGGGTAACCAAAGCACATAAACCCAAGGTAAGTATAGTAGCAAGTCCTAGTTGCAATCTCGGAACACCCAAGAGGATAGTATGTGACCGGTCAAAATATATTAATGCATTAAAGTGTTTGTTCACCAATGCAAGATGTCTGCCAAGCAAAATAGGTGAGTTGGAAGCTCTGGTGCATCAGAAGAGCTATGATGTAATCCGTATTGCTGAAACTTGAAACTAATTGCTTCATTCCTCACATGACTGGGCTATTAATATTCCTGGCTATGCACTCTTTCGGAAGGAAGGGTAAAAAGGAAAGGTGGAGGGGTCTGTCTCTATGTCAGAAGTGATCTCAAAGCAAGTGTGAAAGAGGACCTGGTGGATGGAGAGTATGATGAGTCTGAAGCATTATGGGTGGAACTGCATACAGATGTGTGTAGTTCAAAGTTAATCATTAGAGTTTGTTATAGACCACCCAATGTTAATGAGGAGGTGGAGACTCGGCTCCTTGCACAGATGGAAAGGGCTGCAAGGGCTGGGACGGTGATAATAATGGGGGATTTTAACTACTCAGAAATTGACTGGAGTAATGGCACTGCTGGGACAGTTAAAGGGCAAAAGTTTATAAACCTATTACAGGACAATTTTATGGTCCAGCTTATTGAGGCCCCAACTAGGAATGATGCTCTGTTGGACCTGGTAATCTCAAACCATGCAGAGCGTATTACTAATGTTCAGATAAAGGAACACCTGGGTAGCAGTGACTATAACATGATTTCATTTGATGTTAGCTGTAAGCAAAAATCACATACGGGAAAGATAAAAACACTTAATTTCAAGAGAGCAAATTTTCCAAGGATGAGGGCTGCTCTCCAGGACTTGGACTGGGAGAGAATATTGGCATCAATGGACACGGAACAGAAATGGGAATTATTCAAAAAGACTGTTTGTTTGTGAACTCACTGCAAAGTATATTCCCATGGGCAATACGTTTAAAAGGCTAAAAATAAAACCTATGTGGCTCACGGCCAAAGTTAAAAAAGCTATAAACTATAAGAAAATAGCTTTTTAAAAATATAATGAATAATAAATGAAGGAACACTAGTGACATTTAAATGTTATAAAAAATATAACAGAATATGTAAAAAGGAAATCAAGGATGCAAAAATTCAAATGAATGACAGATTTCAAAAGATAGTAGGACAAACCCCCAAAAATTCTTCAAATATATTAATAGTAAAAAGGTGAAGTCTGAGCATGTAGGCCCTTTACAAAATAAGCTAGAGTGGGTGACTGGGGACAAAGAGAAGGCTAATTTAATAAATACTTTCTTTATTTCTGTGTATACAAAGAAGCATGGGGGAGCTCATGTTCATAATGGGGGTGGTAGTGACACAGCTCAAATCCACAATGGCTCAAAAGTGATATGGTCCAGCAATATTTAGACAGAATAAAGGTGGATAAAGCACCTGGACTAGATGGCATGCACCCACAAATCCTAAAAGAATTGAGCTCTGTAATTTCAAAGCCATTGTATCTCAATTTTAGGGACTCATTAATGACAGGAATAGTACCACTGGATTGGCGCAGGGCGAACCTGGTGTCGACATTTAAAAAGGGAACAAAGTCTTTACCAAGTAACTATAAACCTGTTAGTTTAACTTCTAAAGTTGGGAAGATACTGGAGAGATTAATAAAAGACCACATAGACGAGTTCTTGCTGGAAAAAAACATTTCTCTTACCCACTTAACGACCGCTCACTGTATATATACGTCGGCAGAATGGCACCGACAGGCACAATCACGTAGAGTGTACGTGATTGCCTTTGTATAGTTGGGGGGTCCAATCGGACCCCCCTCCTATACAGTGAGCGGTGGCTAAGTGTCCGGGAGCATTCCGGGATGAGGGGGCAGCCATTCGTTTCTGGCCACCCCCTCGCGATCGCTCCCGGCGAATGGAAATGCCCCCTCTGTCTGTGTCAGACAGAGGGAGCAGGAGGAAGTGATGTCATCTCTGGTGCGGCGCTCACATATACCGAGCGCCGTACAAGAGAAGACATCAGGTCAGTGCACACAACACTACACTGACACCAGGACACATAGGGACATAAATCGCCACCCCAGATCACCCCCCAGATCACCCCCCCAGCCCCCAGTCACAGTGTCACTGATTGCAGTGACCATTTATTTAGTGATCACTGCAATCAGTGACATTTGTGACTGTAAAAGTGTCACCAAAGTTTAGTCTTAGGTCCAGTGTAGCCCCCTAACCCCCCCTAATAAAGGTTTAACCCCCTGATCACCCCCCAGATGACCCTTTCACCCCCTATCACCACTGTCGCTAAGCGATCATTTTTCTGATCGCTGTCTTAGCGTCAGTGATGCCGATCGGCAGCCAGTAATTTTTTTTAGGTTCGCCGCATGTTTTTATAGCGTCAGGTACCCCAATATATTATCTAGTAAAGGTTTAACCCCCTTGATCGCCTCCCAGGTAACCCTTTCACTCCCTATCACCACTGTCACTAAGCGATCGTTTTTCTAAACGCTGTCTTAGTGTCTGTGATGCAGATCGGTAGCCGGTAATTTTTTTTAGGTTCGCCGCAGGTTTTTATAGCGTCAGGTACCCCAATATATTATCTAATAAAGGTTTAACCCCCTTGATCGCCCCCCAGGTAACCCTTTCACCCCCATCACCACTGTCGCTAAGCAATCGTTTTTCTAAACGCTGTCTTAGTGTTGGTGATGCAGATCGGTAGCTGGTAATTTTTTTTAGGTTCGCCGCAGGTTTTTATAGCGTCAGGTACCCCCATATATTATCTAATAAAGGTTTTAACCCCCTGATTGCCCCTAGTTAACCCTTTCACCAGTGATCACCATATAAGTGTTACGGGTGACGCTGGTTAGTTAGTTTGCTTTTTATAGTGTCAGGGCACCCGCCGTGTATATAACCCAATAAAGGTTTAACCCCCTGATTGCCCGGCGGGTGATATCAATTAGGTTTTAGCGTCAGAAAGGGTCTGAGTCACACCCCAGGCAGCGTCAGGTTAGTGCCAGTAACGCTAACACCCACGCGTGAAGCATACACCCCCCTTAGTGGTATAGTATCTGAACAGATCAATATCTGATCTGATCAGATCTATACTAGCGTCCCCAGCAGTTTAGGGTTCCCAAAAACGCAGTGTTAGCGGGATCAGCCCAGATACCTGCTGGCACCTGCGTTTTGCCCCTCCGTCCAGCCCAGGCCACCCAAGTGCAGTATCGATCGATCACTGTCACTTACAAAACAAAAACACACATAACTGCAGCGTTCGCAGAGACAGGCCTGATCCCTGCGACTCCAGTGCTGTAGGAGGTGATTTCACCACCACAGTTAAAAAAAAAAAGCAAATATGCCGAAGCATTGGGGCAGCAGGGGCGGAGGAGCGATTTTGCTCCTAATGCCGCGTACATACGGTCGAAATAACGACGGAGGCTTGCCCGTGGAAAAGTCCGACCATGTGTGTGCGGCATAACTTTTTTGCGGGAGGATGCCCCCATGCTTCGGCATATATAAATGGTGCGTGTATGCCCATCATTGGAAGTGGGTGGATGAAGGGCGGTATTCTAATGGTGGGCATACCCACCGATCAATCTCTTTTTTCGTTCAGCCAATTACAATACATGTCCAACAAGGACCAGCAACGTACTGGTATGTTGCTGGACTTTGAATGTTTATACCAGAATGATGCCTGCGGGTTTAGGTATCATCTTGGTATCATTCTTTTCAGCCTGCGGCCAGCTTTCATGTAAAAGCAATCCTAGCGGCTAATTAGCCTCTGGACTGATTTTACAAGCAGTGGGAGGGAATGCCCCCCCCCCCCGGATATAAAAAGCGCCATTGGGAAATTGGGAAAGCATTTTATCACACCGATCTTGGTGTGGTCAGATGCTTTGAGGGCAGAGGAAAAATCTAGGGTCTAGAAGACCCCAGTTTTTTCAAAAAAAGAGTACCTGTCACTACCTATTGCTATCATAGGGGATATTTACATTCCCTGAGATAACAATAAAAATGATAATAAAAAAAAATACTTGGAAGGAACAATTTAAAAATAAAATAAAAAAGCAAAATTAATAATAAAAAAAAAAGAAAAAAAAAGCAAGCACCCCTGTCCTGCCCTGCTCTTGCCCAATGGCGAACGCAAGCGTCGGTCTGGCGTCATATGTAAACAGCAATTGCACCATGCATGTGAGGTATCACCGCGAAGGTCAGATTGAGGGCAATCATTTTAGCAGTAGACCTCCTCTGTAAATCTACTGGGGTAACCTGTAAAGGCTTTTAAAGGCTTTTAAAAATGTATGTAGTTTGTCGCCAATGCGCGTTTGTGCGAAATTTTAAAGCATGTCGTGTTTGGTATCTATGTACTCGGCCTAAGATCATCTTTTTTATTTCATCAAACATTTGGGCAATATAGTGTGTTTTAGTGCATTAAAATTAAAAAAAGTGTATTTTTTAACCCAAAAAATGCGTTTGAAAAATCGCTGCGCAAATACTGTGTAGAAAAAAAAATGCAACACCCACCATTTTAATCTGTAGGGCCTTTGCTTTAAAAATATATATAATGTTTGGGGGTTCAACATAATTTTCTTGCAAAAAAAAAATGTTTTCATGTAAACAAAAAGTGTCAAAAAGGGCTTTGTCTTCAAGTGGTTAGAAGAGTGGATGTAAGCTTCCTAATGTTGTGTATAAAATGCCAGAACAGTTCAAAACCCCCCCAAATGACCCCATTTTGGAAAGTAGACACCCCAAGCTATATACTGAGAGGCATGTCGAGTCCATGGAATATTTTATATGTTGACACAAGTTGCGGAAAAACGACAATTTTTTTTTTTTTTTTTTTTGCACAAAGTTGTCACTAAATGATATATTGCTCAAACATGCCATGGGCATATGTGGAATTACACCCCAAAATACATTCTGTTGCTTCTCCTGAGTACGGGGATACCAGATGTGTGAGACTTTTTGGGAGCCTAGCCACGTACGGGACCCCAAAAACCAAGCACCGCCTTCAGGCTTTCTAAGGGTGTAAATTTTTGATTTCACTTCTCACTGCCTATCACAGTTTCGGAGGCCATGGAATGCCCAGATAGCACAAACCCCCCCAAACGACCCCATTTTGGAAAGTAGACACCCCAAGCTATTTGCTGAGAGGTATTGTGAGTATTTTGTAGATCTCGCTTTTTGTCACAAAGTTTTGAAAATTGAAAAAAAAAATATATATATATATTTTCTTTCTTCATTTTCAAAAACAAATGAGAGCTGTAAAATACTCGCCATTCCTCTCAGCAAATAGCTTGGGGTGTCTATATTGCAAAATCGGGTAAATTGGGGGGGTTTTGTGCGATTTTGGCATTTTATGGCCTTCGAAACTGTGATAGGTAGTGAGGAGTGAAATGAAAAATTTGTGCCTAGAAATCCTGAAGGCGGTGCTTGGTTTTCGGGGTCCCGTACGCGGCTAGGCTCCTAAAAAGTCCCACACATGTGGTATCCCCGTACTCAGGAGAAGCAGAAAAATGTATTTTGGGGTGTAATTCCACATATAACCATGGCATGTGTGAGCAATAAAGGGATTTTTATAACAGCTTACCTGTAAAATCCTTTTCTTGGAGTACATCACGGGACACAGAGCGACTTAGTCATTACTAATGGGTTATATAGATTACCTTCAGGTGCTGGCACTGGCCACTTCCAAACCGGAAGTACCCTCCCCTATATAAGCCCCTCCCATCCGGGAGCACCTCAGTTTTGTAGCAAAGCAATAAGTGTCCCAAAAAGAGGGGTGGGAGCTCTGTGTCCCGTGATGTACTCCAAGAAAAGGATTTTACAGGTAAGCTGTTATAAAAATCCCTTTTTCTTTTTCGTACATCACGGGACACAGAGCGACTTAGTCATTACTAATGGGACGTCCCAAAGCAATGCCAAATGAGGGGAGGGATACATAAGCTGGGCGCCATCAGGCATGAGGATCTTTTGCGGCCTGCAACACACTGCGCCCAAAGGCGACATCCTCCTGACCTCTAACGTCTACCTGGTAGAACCTAGTAAACGTGTGTACCGAAGACCATGTTGCGGCCTTACATACTTGAGCCAGGGAGGCCTGGTGATGCACTGCCCATGAAGTTCCAACTGCTCTTGTGGAGTGCGCCCTAACTTTGAACGGAGGCGGTCTCTTTCTCAAGCCATAGGCTTGTATTATGACCTGTCGAATCCACTTGGCTAAAGTAGATTTTGATGCTGCCTGACCCTTTCTGGGGCCTTCCGGCAGAATAAACAAAGTATCCGTTCTGCGAATCTGAGCAGTGGCTTTAAGATAAGCTTTAACTGCTCTTACTACATCCAAAGAATGCAATAACTTTTCCTCTACCGCGCTAGGTTTGGGGAAAAAAGAAGGAAGAACCACATCTTGGTTCAAATGAAACTTCGATACCACCTTAGGAAGAAAGGCTGGATGAGGACGTAATACTACTCTGTCCTTATGGACAACCAGATATGGCTCCTTACAGGACAAGGCGGCTAATTCCGATACTCTTTTAGCCGAACAAATGGCTACTAAGAAAATCAATTTCCTAGTGAGAAGAACCAAGGAAATGTGTTCCAATGGTTCAAACGGTTGTTTTTGTAGAACCGACAGAACCAGGTTTAAGTCCCATGGACATATGGGAATACTAACCGGAGGGCTAATACGCATCACTCCTTGTATGAAAGCTTTGACTAGTGAATGCGAAGCCAAGGGCCTTTGAAAAAATATTGACAAGGCCGAAATCTGACCCTTGATAGAACTCAAGGCCAGCTTCCTATCTACAGCCCACTGTAGGAAGTCCAAAATCCTACCTATCACGTACTTACGTGGATGCCATTTCTTTCTCGTACATCACGGGACACAGAGCGACATAGTCATTACTAATGGGTTATATAGATACCGTCAGGTGCTGGCACTGGCAACTTCCAAAACCGGAAGTACCCTCCCCTATATAAGCCCCTCCCATCCGGGAGCACCTCAGTTTTTTTGCCAGTGTCTAAGGGCCCAGAGGGAAGTAAATTACATCCTGAAATGGGCAGAAAAATATGTCCCAGCCATATCTGCGGTATTCATTCCAGGAGTGGAGAATTGGAAGGCGGACTTTCTAAGTCGCCAGCAATTAGGCCCAGAGGAAGGGTCCCTTCACCCCGAGGTTTTCTGGACAATATGTCAGCGGTGGGGAACATCGGATGTAGATCTTCTAGCATCCAGATTCAACGCAAAGGGGGACAGGTTTGTCTCTCGGACAAGGGATCCCCTAGCTTGCGGCTCGGATGCCCTAGTGTTCCCTTGGGATCAGTTCAAGCTGATATATGCATTCACACCGCCAATGGTTACCTCGATTACTCCGCAGAATCAGGGTAGAAAAGAAACCAGTGATTCCGGTGGCTCCAGCGTGGCCCCGAAGAGCGTGGTACGCGGAGATTGTAAAATTTCAGTGGGGAGTCCTTGGACTCTCCCACGTCGTCCGGCTTTCGCAAGGACCGATATACCACCCTTCCTTACCAGCCCTAGGTTTGACGGCCTGGCTATTGAAGCCCACATTCTAAAAAAGAGAGGGCTCTCTAATGCTGTGGTATCTACCATGATCAATGCCAGGAAGCCGGTATCCAGGCAGATCTACTATAGAATCTGGAAGGCGTACATCGCGTGGTGTGAGGCCAAGAAATGGCATCCACATAAGTACGTAATAGGTAGGATTCTGGACTTCCTACAGTGGGCTGTAGATAGGAAGCTTGCCTTGAGTACTATCAAGGGTCAGATTTCGGCCTTGTCAATATTTTTTCAAAGGCCCTTGGCTTCGCATTCACTAGTCAAAGCCTTTATACAAGGAGTGATGCGTATTAGTCCTCCGGTTAATATTCCCATATGTCCATGGGATCTAAACTTGGTTCTGTCGGTTCTACAGAAACAACCATTTGAACCATTACAGCATATTTCCTTGGTGCTTCTCACCAGGAAATTGATTTTTCTAGTAGCCATTTGTTCGGCTAAAAGAGTATCGGAATTAGCAGCTATGTCCTGTAAGGAGCCATATCTGGTTATCCATAAGGACAGAGTAGTGTTACGTCCTCATCCAGCCTTCTTCCTAAGGTGGTATCGAGGTTTCATTTGAACCAAGATGTGGTTCTTCCTTCTTTTTTCCCCAAACCTACTTCGGTAGAGGAAAAGTTATTGCATTCTTTGGATGTAGTAAGAGCAGTTAAAGCTTATCTAAAAGCCACTGCTCAGATTCGCAGAACGGATACTTTGTTTATTCTGCCGGAAGGCCCCAGAAAGGGTCAGGCAGCGTCAAAGTCTACTTTAGCCAAGTGGATTCGACAGGTCATTATGCAAGCTTATGGCTTGAGAAGGAGACCACCTCCGTTCAAAGTTAGAGCGCACTCCACGAGAGCAGTTGGAACTTCATGGGCAGTGCATCACCAGGCCTCCCTGGCTCAAATCTGTAAGGCCGCAACATGGTCTTCGGTACACACGTTTACTAGGTCCTACCAGGTGGACGTTAGAAGTCAGGAGGATGTCGCCTTTGGGCGCAGTGTGTTGCAGGCCGCAAAAGATCCTCATGTCTAGATAGCGCTCAGCTTATATATGGTGTATCCCCCCCCTCATTTGGCATTGCTTTAGGACATCCCATTAGTAATGACTATGTCGCTCTGTGTCCCGTGATGTACGAGAAAGAAAATAGGATTTTTATAACAGCTTACCTGTAAAATCCTTTTCTTGGAGTACATCACGGGACACAGAGCTCCCGCCCCTCTTTAGGGACACTTATTGCTTTGCTACAAAACTGAGGTGCTCCCGGATGGGAGGGGCTTATATAGGGGAGGGTACTTCCGGTTTTGGAAGTTGCCAGTGCCAGCACCTGACGGTATCTATATAACCCATTAGTAATGACTATGTCGCTCTGTGTCCCGTGATGTACTCCAAGAAAAGGATTTTACAGGTAAGCTGTTATAAAAATCCTATTTTCTTGGCCTCACACCACGTAATGTACGCCTTCCAGATCCTATAATAGATCTGCCTGGATACCGGCTTCCTGGCATTGATCATGGTAGATACCACAGAATTAGAGAGCCCTCTCTTTTTCAGAATGTGGGCTTCAATAGCCAGGCCGTCAAACCTAGGGCTGGTAAGGAAGGGTGGTATATCGGTCCTTGCGACAGCAGGTCCGGACGATGTGGGAGGGTCCAAGGACTCCTCACTGACATTTTTACAATCTCCGCGTACCATGCCCTTCGGGGCCACGCTGGAGCCACCAGAATCACTGGTTTCTTTTCTACCCTGATTCTGCGGAGTAATCGCGGTAACAATTGTGGCAGTGGGAATGCATATATCAGCTTGAACTGATCCCAAGGGAACACTAGGGCATCCGAGCCGCAAGCTAGGGGATCCCTTGTGCGAGACACAAATCTGTCCACCTTTGCGTTGAATCTGGATGCTAGCAGATCTACATCCGGTGTTCCCCACCGCTGGCATATTGCCTGGAAAACCTCGGGGTGAAGAGACCATTCCCCCGGGCATAATTGTTGGCGACTTAGAAAGTCCGCTCTCCAATTTTCCACTCCTGGGATGAAAACCGCGGATATGGCTGGGACATATCTTTCTGCCCACTCCAGGATGCAATTTGCTTCCCTCTGGGCTGCACGACTCCTGGTGCCACCCTGGTGATTGATATATGCCACTGCTGTGGCATTGTCTGATTGAATTCTGACAGGGGACCCTTGGAGTTTGGATGTCCATGCTACTAGGGCATACCGGGCTGCTCGTATCTCTAAGAGATTGATGGGCAGGGCCTTTTCTGCTTCTGACCACTTGCCCTGGAGAGACCATTGCTCCAGTACTGCCCCCCAGCCTATGAGGCTGGCATCTGTAGTGACCACCTTCCAAGAAACCGGATTGAAGGGTTTCCCTCTTTCCAGATTCTGGGGCACCAACCACCAATGGAGGCTCTTGCGAACGGAAGGGGACAGGGACATTGGTAAGTCTAAAGCCTGAACTTTTTTGTTCCAGGCTGACAGTATGGCCCTTTGCAAATTCCTTGAATGGAATTGACCGTAGGGTACCGCTTCGAATGAAGCCACCATTTTTCCCAGCAGCCTCATGCACAGGCGTATGGATGGTTTTCTTTTTGTACCCACTAAGTGGGTCAAATCTTTTAAAGACGACACCTTCTCTGGAGGTAAGAAAATCTTTCTCTGATTTGAATCCAGCCTTAGCCCTAAGTATTCCAGACTTTTGACTGGTCTTAGAGCTGACTTGTCCCGGTTGATAATCCAACCGTGATATTCCAGATACTTGATTGTCTTGTGAATAGCTACTTCCAGCTTTTCCACTGAGTGGTCTATTAGTAGCAGGTCGTCTAGATATGCCATTATCGTTACACCTTGTGTTTTTAGATTGGCCAATAGTGGGGCCAGAATTTTTGTGAACACTCGTGGTGCTGTGGCCAGACCGAAAGGCAAGGCTCTGAACTGAAAATGGCGCCCTTCTACTGCAAAGCGTAGAAATTTCTGGTGGGCCGGAAAGATGGGAATATGCAGATAAGCATCCCTTATGTCGATCGAGGCTAACCATTCCTGCCCTTGTAGGGCGGTGGCCACGGATCGGATCGACTCCATCCGAAAAGTCCTGATATTTAGGAACTTGTTTAGCCCTTTTAGATTTAATATGGGCCTCACGTCCCCATTCGGTTTGGGGACTGTGAAAAGGTTCGAGTAAAACCCGAATCCGCTTTCTTCCAGGGGAACCTTCATGATTACACCTTGGAGCAATAGTTGTTCTAGTGCCAGAAGGAGGGATCCTCTCTTCTGGGGATCTCTTGGCACGTTTGACCTTCTAAATTGGGCAGGAGGAGTGCCTTTTAACTCCAGCTTGTATCCCAGACTTACTGCGGAGAGCACCCATCTGTCTCTGATGGTGTCCCGCCAGGTCTCTGTGAACAACTGAAGCCTTCCCCCCACCCGATTGAGTGGGGGCAACGCTTCATGACTTGGGGGGAGGTTTTGTACCTCTCTTAATCCAGGGCTTCTTGTTACCCTGTGATTGTCCCTGATTTCTGCCCCCTGAATTTGACCGCGGAGGCCGTCGGAACTGCTTCACAGCCGATGTGCCCGGGACTGGAGAAGTAGGCCTCTTAAAAGAAGGACTTCTACTCTTGTTCTTAACCGGTAAGAGTGAACTTTTACCGGCAGAAATTTTCTGGATATATTTGTCCAGATCTTCTCCAAATAAGCGTTCTCCATGAAATGGGAAGCTAACCAGCAGTTTCTTACAGGGAGCTTCAGCAGACCAGTTTTTGAGCCACAGAAGCCTACGCATATGTACTATAGACAGCGTAAAGCGGGAGGCCTGTTGGATTTTATCCTTTATGGCGTCCACCGCAAAACACAAGGCTCTAGGCAGGTCAGCTAGGGCAAGAGCCTGCTGATCTGGTAAGTCCCTTAAGACTTGTTTCAACTGATCTTTCACTGCTTGGCAGACTCCAATCGCTGCTACCGCAGGTTGTGTCACCATGCTTGCTGTAGAGAAAGCAGATTTTAGTAAAGACTCCAATTTTTTATCTATTGGGTCTTTGAACATTGGAACATTATCTACTGGACATGTCAGTGATTTCTTCACAGAAGAGATGGCTGCGTCCACTGTAGGGACCCTCCATTTTTTTATGAACTTATCCTCCATGGGATAGATCACCGGAAATCTTTTGGGGGGAGCAAATATTTTATCAGGATGCTCCCAATCCTGGTAAATAAGCCCTTCTAATAAAGGGTGGATTGGGAAGGAACAGGCAGCCTGGGGAGCTTTTAGCGACCCCAGCGAGGAAACCGTAGTGGATGGTGGTTCCGCCAGAGGCATTTTAAATGCTGATCGGACCATGTTAGTCAGAGACTGAACCCATAATCTTTCAGCCTGAGATGCTGAGAAAGGTTCTTCCACTGTTGATTCCTCCATAACCGAATCAACCTCATCCTGATCCCCTTCAGGTAGGTTGATCCCTGTGTGGGGCTGTTCCTCCACTAACAGGCACTCTGAAGGAGGAGACGGAGATCGGACGCGCTTTCCCTGTGACAGGGAAGCAGCGATCAATGCTGTTAATCTCTCTTCCAATCCTCCCAGAGTTGAGGATAAAACCTCCTCTGTTATATATACAGGAGCAGGTGGACTGGGGACAGCCGCAGCACCAGGCACTCCTGCGGGGTTTCTACGGCTACTGACCTCTGAATTCTCAGGGGAGATTGGTGCAGTACAAGCATGCCCAATATCCTCAGAGCCCGATGGAGACCTGGAAGACTTATTTCCGGAGCGTCTGGACGACATATCCTTTAAGCACAAAGCTGAGGTATTCCCGTCGTCATACACCAATTTTGCTGGTAATAGTCTAACACAGTTGCTGCTATATACCAGCTGGTGTCCACTAAAGTGCCTTTCTATGGGGATGCCTGCATCAACCGCCTCTGTGTGCCACTGTTTGTTAAGGAAAAAAAGTTGGTGGAAATCGCGCTACCCCGTGACCAATCACTGTGACAGTGAACAAGTGGATTAAAAATCAACAGTTAACCCATACATCACAAATCAGAAATGAACGGATAAGTGAGAAAAGGTTATGTATATAAAACAAACTATAAATCTATGAACATTAGATAAATAAAAAATGGTCCATCAAAAAAGTTTGTTTAAATAAAGTCCAAAGTATTAACACCAGTGCTTTATGTAGAAATCATAAACAAATTGTGCTGTGTCCACATTCATCTGTGACATTCCACCACCAAAACTCAGGATTTCTCCTTACCAGCTGTACATGACCCCCTATTACAGAGGGTCAGTGTATGCATTCAGTAGTTTCTCCCACAGGTCACCGCAGCACACAACACAAGAGATTCCTAAGATACCGACCTCCGGTTCTCATCAATGGGCTCATATGTATAAAAAGAATGGAACACACTCCACATAGTGCATTATATCTTTTTTTAAAATTTATTCCATAAAAAGCAAGTATTGCACTTACATGTATGCAGTTAAAAAATCGCCTGATTACGTCTGGTGTGCCGGCCGTAGCACATTCAACAGACACCCGTCCTTGTTGGAAATATCAGAGGTGACGACAGCGCTCCGCTCCGCCCTACGTCCGTTTCGTAACAGTTTACTTCTTCCTGGGGCACCACTGTTTGTTGCTAGCTCTGTTTGCATCCAGCTGACACTTGTACTGTGTCTTTATACAAGCTGGGACGCCTGCACATGCGCAAAAGCGCCGCGGCGCGCATCGAGCGTCATCCACCCGCCCCGCCCCTTTTTTTTTCATAGGAGGCGCGTGCACGCGCCCGCGCGCCCGTGCGCCATTGGCGCCCTTTTCGAAACCAAACAGGGACTAGGAGCCTGGGCCCTTTTTGCCGGAGGGCCTGTGCGGTGGATGAGCGCAGCAACAGGGCAGAGGAAGTGGATTCCCACAGAGAAACTTACCAACTGCCTGGATCTTTTGACTTGAGAAAAAACCAAAGATCCACATGACAAGAAAAATGGACCACAGCGGCCTCTAGTGGTTTAACACAGGTACCGCGGTCCTCTTTTTTTTTTTTTCTTGACTACTATTAAAATGTTAAATTTTCAGTAGTTACAGGCATACACAGATATTAGCGGGAATACCGTTAGGTAACAGACAGAAAGACAAATTAGGCTTGGGGGTCCCCCAATAGAACCAAGTTCCTGGGGGCCCCCACTTACCTGATCCCCGCCGCAGGACTCTGTTTGGCCCACAGAAGCCCAAACTTCACCTATCACGGCAGGCATTGTAATTAAACCTTCAGGGACCGGGTTCCCAAGGATTCCACTCCCCTGGACCTGTATAGCACCCTGCACAGACAACATCTTGGTCGTGGGTATGACCAGAGCTCTGGATCCCAGGGTCCAGCCCTCCTAAGAGAGGCATTACAGGCAAAACCTTGCTCTTCTGCTGCAAGGCCCGGGTACCGACCGTTTAGCTATGAAGCTTTTTTGGTGGGATCCGGAACAGCTTACTAAGGCCCAAAAGAACCTGTACGCAAGCCCAGTGAAAACACATGTTACTCTTTGGCCAACACCTTAGACACTGGCAAAAAACTGAGGTGCTCCCGGATGGGAGGGGCTTATATAGGGGAGGGTACTTCCGGTTTGGAAGTGGCCAGTGCCAGCACCTGAAGGTAATCTATATAACCCATTAGTAATGACTAAGTCGCTCTGTATCCCGTGATGTACGAAAAAGAAATATCATTTAGTGACAACTTTTTGTAATTTTTTTATTTTTTTTTTGTCATTATTCAATCACTTGGGACAAAAAAAAATATATTCAATGGGCTCAACAGGCCTCTCAGCAATTTCCTTGGGGTGTCTACTTTCTAAAATGGGGTCATTTGGGGGGGTTTTGTGCTATTTTGGCATTTTATGGCCTTCAAAACTGTGATAGGTAGTGAGGAGTGAAATCAAAAATTTGCGCCCTTAGAAATCCTGAAGGCGGTGCTTGGTTTCCGGGGTCCCGTACGCGGCTAGGCTCCCAAAAAGTCCCACACATGTGGTATCCCCGTACTCAGGAGAAGCAGCAAAATGTATTTTGGGGTGAAATTTCACATATAACCATGGCATGTGTGAGCAATATATCATTTAGTGACAACTTTTTGTAATTTTTCTTTTTTTTTTTAGTCATTATTCAATCACTTGGGACAAAAAAAAAAAATTCAATGGGCTCAACATGCCTCTCAGCAATTTCCTTGGGGTGTCTACTTTCCAAAATGGGGTCATTTGGGGGGGTTTTGTACTGCCCTGTCATTTTAGCACCTCAAGAAATGAGATAGGCAGTCATAAATTTAAAGCTGTGTAAATTTCAGAAAATGTACCCTAGTTTGTAAACTCTAACTTTTGCGCAAACCAATAAATATACGCTTATTGACATTTTTTTTACTAAAAACATGTGGCTGAATATATTTTGGCCTAAATGTATGACTACAATTGAGTTTATTCGATTTTTCTTATAACAAAAAGTAGAAAATATCATTTTTTTTCAAAATTTTCGGTCTTTTTCCGTTTATATCGCAAAAAACAAAAATCGCAGAGGCAATCAAATACCATTAAAAGAAAGCTCTATTTGTGGGAAGAAAAGGATGCAAATTCCGTTTGGGTACAACATTACAATTTACAGTTAAAGCAGCGCAGTGCAAAATTCTGAATTCACCTCTGGTCCTTTAGCTACCAAATGGTCCGGGGCTTAAGTGGTTACCGTCCACGAACTGACACAGCCGCTTCATTCTTGACAAAGTGTGTTATGTTCCTGCTCATAGGAGACGACTAGGCAGAATGTTAGATGTTTTAACATACATTCATTTACCAGAGCTGTACAGCCCCGCTCAGGGGGCGGTTCCTCTGGACATAACCCTCCTACCTGCAGCCAGCAGCCTCAGTTTTTTTCTGCCTAGCAGAGGAGAGGACATGGCTCTCTTCAGAGCCAGTCTCTTGAAGAAATATTTTATTCTTTTAAAATTTTTATTTTATTTTTGAGATCTTCTATCAACAGTCGGCTGGGCAACAGGTTGGGTAGTTCGCTATCCTCGTAGTCTTCCCAGTCCGACAATCGAGCGTGCTGATCCTCGCTCTGCGTGAGATCAGTCCACGACATACCCCGCGACTCCTGGGGTGGCCGGTGAGCTTTTTGCTCCAGGGTCCACGTATGTCTGAACAGTTTTGCTGTATCTTTCACAGTGGACCGGGCCGACAGCTACTCAGTACTGCACTGTGATAGGTCTGTCAGGAACACACTAGTGGGTCCTCGCTGGACGGGTAAGTACTGTTCCCCCTGCCTCAGCAGGTGAGTTCATGCTGTGTGCTCCTATGGTAGGGGGGTTTCTCTGCCCCCCCCTTGTTTTTTTGCTACTCTCTGTCACCTTCTCTGGCTATGCGCTGACTGGGGGTGTCTGGGGGTCACTCTGCCCCGGGTGGGGTCCGTGTGGGGTCTGCTTTATGTGTGGGGATGCCTCTGGGTCAGCCTGGGCCTTGTGTTTTTTTTTCGGCGCCGCTGGGCGCCATGTTTACTGTGTGTTTCTATTACTATTGTAAACCTCATTGGCGGCCATTTTGCCATGGCCGCCTCATGGCGCACTTATAATAGCGGAGGCCATTTTGATGTAGCCGCGCGCTTTTTTGCTGCTAGTTTGGCCTCTACTGCTGACTGGGACGGCGCAAATCTCCTCAGTCGCCTCGCGGTTCTCTCACTCTAGAAGTGGTGCACAGGCAGCAGAGCTGAGCGGTCCTCTCTGGGTTGGTGAGTCCCCTGGGTAACCCCCCACAGTCAGCGCAGCCAGAGGGTGGACGTTTCTCTTTCTTTGACAAAGTCTCAGAGGGTGCTGGTTATTATGGAGTCAGTTTCACCTGCTTCCCTCTTCATGTCAGAGGCAACAGGCAGTGCTCCTGCACCTGCGGTACCTCTGGACCAGTTGTCAGCAGTCCTGGAATCATTTGTGGCCAGGAATGAAGCAGCGTGCGAGCGCAAGGGGGCTAAAAAGCGCCCTCTCCCCACACCATCTCCAGGGGAGTGCTCTTATTCAGAGATGGGCCTTGCCGCGGCACAGGACCCTAGCTCTGAATTTTTTATTTTTTTTTAACAGAGATGAGCTCTGAATTTTTAGGGTTGAATATATTTTTATTGGTAGCATAAACAAAACATTTAGATACACGATTGACATATTGTTCACAGAAAAAGTGGCTCGAGCGTGCCAAATGGCTATCGCCCACAGCTGTGCTCGTGCCTAGGATGTTGCATACAGTCACATAGTCAATTTGTGTCTAAAAGTAAACTAACATTAGGGAGAGAAAAAAGTAGGAAAGAAGAGAGAGAGAGAGAATAAGGGATCAGAGGAGGGGGAAACGAAGAAGGGGGAGGGTCCGCTGGGAGAGACAGGGCAGGAGAGGCGTGTATTTGGCGAATGAGGAATCACCAATAAGTTGAGGCAGAGATCAGGGTCTAGGTTATGATGGGCTCGGGGAGGTAGGGAGCATGCCAAGCATAGTATCAGCTCTGAATTTTTAGATATGTTTGACCAGGACATTCCTTGTGAGGAAGGCTCCTTATCTGGGTCAGTGCATGACAGGGCGCTTGTTAGTGAAGTTATTGATGCTGTGAGGGACACTCTTAAGCTGGATGCTGCGGCTGAGGAACCCCTGGTGGAGGCAGTCTCCTTTGGTTAGTTTAAAGCGCATCCTTCAAAGAAAGTTTTTCCCTTCTTTGACAAATTCATAGACCAGGTATGGGAAAAACTGCAGAAGACCTTTGTGGTCTCGCGGCATTTGGCGGTTAGGTACCCCTTTGAGGAGAACCTGGTTAAAAAATGGACCTCTCCTCCGGTTGTCGACCCCCCCGGTCACCCGGCTGAATAAAGCCACGACCCTCCCGGTTGAAGGGACTCCTGCCTATAAGGACCCTACCGATAGGAGGTCAGAAGTGGTGAGCAGGGCCATGTTCACCATGCTGGGATCCACGCTGCGTCCTATTGTAGCGGTGACCCTGGTGTCTCAGACACTCACGGAATGGGTGAAGATTCTGCACCGGACTGTGCAGGAGCATAATCTTCCTCCAGATTGCATTGCAGTGGCCGACCAAATGGTACAGGGCCTGGTGTATGTGTGCGATGCCACTTTGGACGCTGCCCCCCTAATCACTGAGGCCTCAGTGTCTGCGGTGGTTTTGCGTCGCCTGATCTGGTTAAAATGCTGGTCTGCTGACCTGGTCTCTAAGAAGCTCCTGACGGATTTGCCTTTCAAGGGCGGAAGACTTTTTGGTGCTTCCCTGGATGACATTATTAAAAATGTCATGGGGGTAAGAGCACCCTTCTTCCTCGGCCTACTAGGGCGAAGGAGCCGCGCCTTAAGCCGGGTCCTTCTTTCCCACTCAGAAGAGGTTTTTTCGTCAGTCAGATCCCACGGGAAAATTCTCCCGGACTGACAAGGGTGCGGCTGGAGGACAGAAGCGTCCCTGGGTGCGTAAGCCGAACAAGCCGGCAAGTAAACTCGCCACCGCATGAAGTCTTGCCCCCGCCCGACTCTGGGGTGGGGGGATGACTTTGCAGGTTCACGGATCGGTGGACCTCCCGGATCTCCGACCGGTGAGTATGCGAGTTGGTCACCTCGGGGTACAGGATAGAGTTCCTTTCCTGGCCACCAGACAGGTTCTTTCCCTCAAATCTCTCTCTCCTTCCGGCGCGTTGAGCTGCCCTATTGAGGGACTTGCAAGACTTGCTGAGGTGCGGAGTGATTGTGCCGGTACCGTCAAGGGAGAGGTTTCCGGGATTTTATTTGAATCTATTTGTGGTCCCAGAGAAGGACGGAGTCCGTCCAATTCTGGACCTCAAAGCCCAAATGCCTTTGTGAAGGTTCGCAAATTCTGCATGGAATCCATTCGCTCGGTGATTGCTGCGTTTCACCCAGGGGAATTTCTGGCATCCTTGGACATCAAGGACGCCTACTTGCATGTCCCAATCTGCGTGGGTCACCAGAAGTTTCTGCGCTTCGCGATAGGCGAAGACCACTATCAGTTTGTGGCTCTTCCCTTCCGTTTGGCGTCAGCACCGCTGGTTTTCACCAAGGTGCTTGCCCCGATTCTAGCTTTGCTGAGACAGCGAGTTATTGCTATCGTGGGCTATCTAGACGATCTTCTTATGAGAGCAGACTCTGGCTCAGAATTAGAGGAAAATGTGGTGATAGCCAGTCAGGCCCTCTGGGAATTCGGCTGGCTGCTGAACGTTCAGAAGTCGGTCCTGGTTCCGACTCAGTGTCTGGAGTACCTAGGCTTGATCCTGAACTCCTCGGAGGCGAGGGTCTAGCTACCCTTGGAAAAATTACAGACTCTTCAATCTGCGGTACGGGTGTTGACGTCCCGCAAATGGTCGTCACTCCGTTTTTGAATGAGGGTCCTGTGACTCATGGTGGCTTCCTTCGAGGCGGTGCCGTATGCCCAATTCCACACGAGTCTTACAAAGGGAGATCCTATCTTGCTGGAACAAGTTTCCTTTATCACTGAATTGTCAGATCCAGGTGAGTCACCTGGTCAGGGCATCCCTGACGTGATGGCGGAGATCCCCGGCCTTTCGGTCGGGGAAGTCGTTCCTTCCTGTTCAGTGGACTGTGATCACGACGAACGGCAGTCTTTTGGGCTGGGGCGGAGTCTGGGGAGTGGTGTCAACCCATGGGCTCTGCACTCCGGACGAATCCCGTCTACCGATCAATGTCCTGAAACTTCGGGCTATCAGACTGTGCCTCTCCTCATGGTCAAGGAGGACTGCAGGGATGCTCAGTCAGGATCCAGTCGGACAACGCCACGGTGGTGGCTTATGTCAACCATCGGGGGGGACTCAGAGCTCAGCTGCGGCGTCCGAGGTCGCTCACTTCCTAAGATGGGCGGAAAGAAGCGTGCCGGCTCTGTCGGCCGTTTACATTCCAGGCGTAGACAACTGGCAGGCGGACTATCTGAGCCGCCAGATGTTGGACCAGGGGGAATGGTCCTTGCATCCGGAGGTGTTTCACCTCCTTTGCCGGAGTTGGGGCACGCCGGATGTGGACCTATTGGCCTCTCGACTCAATCGCAAGGTGTCGAGATTTGTGGCCAGGTCCAGGGATCCCTGGGCAGACGCGTTGGTGGCTCCGTGGGGTCGGTATCGGCTGATTTATGGCTATCCTCCACTGAAGTTGCTTCATCGCCTTCTTCGCAGGGTGGAGGCCGAGGAGATTCCGGTGATCCTCATCGCGCCAGATTGGCCTCGGCGTCCTTGGTACGCCGATCTTGTGTGCCTAGTGGCGGACGTTCCATGGCGACTTCCTGTGCGGGATGACTTTCTGTCTCAAGGTCCCATTCTTCATCCTGCTTTCCAGTCGCTGGCTTTAACGGCATGGCTATTGAAAGCCATGTGCTGAGAGTCTGGGGTCTCTCGGGTTCGGTCATTTCGACCATGTTGAGGGCAAGGAAATCTTCCTCCAGGAAGATATACCACCGTACTTGGAGGGCCTACATCGCTATGTGCGAGGAGCTGGATTGGCGTCCACGGACATATTCCGTTCCCAGGATCCTGCTGTTCTTACAGCGTGGTGTGACCCAAAAGCTTGCTTTAAGCACCATTAAGGGTCAGATTTTGGCGTTGGCCGTTCTCTTTCAGCGGCCGCTAGCGGGCCATTCCTTGATTTGGTACCTTCGTACAGGGGGTCCGCCATGTGCTCCCCCTATTAAACCACCTCTTCCTCCTTGGGATTTGAATTTGGTGCTCCCGGTTCTTCAAGAACCTCCTTTTGAAAACATCAGAGATATTCCTCTCAACTTTATCTCCGAAGGTGGCTTTTCTAGTAACCATTACTTCTGTCTGTTTATGAATTGGCGGCCTTGTCTTGCAAGCCGCCATACTTGGTCCTCCGTAAGGATAAGTCGGTGCTACGCCCGCAGCCTTCTTTTCTCCCGAAGGTGGTCTTGGCCTTCCACCTTATGGAGGACATTGTGCTTCCGTCTTTATGTCCTCGTCCATCACATCCCAGAGAGTTTGCGCTTCACGCGTTAGACGTGGTACGTGCTTTACGGGTGTACCTGTCTGTTCCGGCTTCATTTAGGAATTCTGACTCGCTGTTTGTGTCGGTGTCTGGTCCAAAACAGGGCCAGGCGGTTTCGGCTGCCACCATTTCTAGGTGGATCAGACAGACTGTCATACAGGCCTATGCCCTTAAGAGGCGGGCTCCTCCCTTTTCGGTTACGGCGCATTCAACCAGGGCAATTTGTGCTTCCTGGGCTTTCCGACATCAAGCGTCTGTTGCAAGAGTGTGCAAGGCGGCGACCTGGTCGTCCGCACATACCTTTTCAAAGTTCTATAAGGTTGATGTGGCTGCATCTTCTGATGCTTCCTTCGGCTGCAAGGTTTTGCAGGCGACTGTTTAATGTTGCAACTCCTCCGTTGGAGCTCTCGGCTTGTTTGGGGTGACGTTTTTTTTTTTTTCCCGTGATATGGTTCCCACCCCTCGTTCTTTTGCACTGCTTTGGGATGTCCCACTTTGTCAAGAATGAAGAGGCTGTATCAGTCCATGGACGGTAAGAGAAAATAGGATTTTTGTACTCACCGTAAAATCTGTTTCTCTGACTTCCATGGACTGACACAGCACCCACCCCTTCTTTTTTAGAGTTTGTACTGCTTTGATACGAACTGAGGCTGCTGGCTGCAGGTAGGAGGGTTATGTCCGGAGGGACCGCCCCCTGGGCGGGGCTGTACAGCTCTGGTAAATGAATGTATGTTAAAACATCTAACATTCTGCCTAGTCTTCTCCTATGAGCAGGAACATAACCCACTTTGTCAAGAATGAAGAGGCTGTGTCAGTCCATGGACGTCAGAGAAACGGATTTTACGGTGAGTGCAAAAATCCTATTTTTAAGCAACAGACAGCATTGATTCATGAAAGACAGAAGTTGTCAGACAAACCTGATTTTTTTTTATGAAGAGGTAAGTAAAACCTTAGACAGAGGCGTGGCTGTGGACGTGGTATACTTGGATTTTGCAAAAGCGTTCGATACAGTTCCCCACACACGGCTAATGTGTAAGGTAAAGTCTACAGGCTTGGAAACACCAGTTTGTAAAAAGATAGAAAACTGGCTAAAAGACAGAATTCAGAGAGAAGTAGTTAATGATTCTTACTCTGAATGGTCTAAGGTTATCAGTGGAATAACGTCCTTACAGGATCTAATTGGGCGACTATGTGGCAGACAGTGTTGTTCATCTTACGTTAAAAAAGTAATTGGTTACAGTTACAAATTACTTCTTCCAAAAAGTAATTGAGTTAGTAACTCAGTTACTACATTGAAAAAGTAATTAGTTACTCAGCAAAGTAACTATATTGGTTATATTTAGAGTTGAGCGGACACCTGGATGTTCGGGTTCAGCCGAACTTCGGAAAAAAGTTCGGGTTCGGGACCGAACTTTAACCGGAACCCGAACCCCATTGAAGTCAATGGTGACCCGGACTTCTGAGGACTAAAAAGGCTCTAAAAAAGTAATGGAAAGGGCTAGAGGGCTGCAAATGGCAGCAAAATGTTGTTAAGAGCATGGCAAGTGCTCTGCAAACAAATGTGGATAGGGAAATAACTTAAAATAACATAAAAAAAATAAAAAAATATGCTGGAGGCCCCCTTTTCAGCAGAAGAGGTACAGGAAGTCATTAAGAACCTCAGAAACTCAACGGCACGATGCCACACATATGGTGGGAATGCCCCAGAATACGCCCTTTCTGGAATAAATTATTCAATTTAATGGATAAGCTCGCGGGAAAATAAAATACTTTGAAATAAAAATGTAGCGGGGTGCTAAATTTAAGGGAAGTGTTTGAGTGGTAAATAGGCTCAAACACCCTAATTCTGTAGGGTTCATGGACCATTTTGTCCTCGGGGGACAGTATTGGTGTGCAGTTCCCTGCGGCCTACAGGTGGCGCTGCCATGGTAGGCTAGGGTTGAACCGCTGATACAGTGCTGTGCCTTTTGTGTCCCCTCTTGGCAGTAGTACAGCGGGGCGGGGAACCTGCTGTGCATGCTGGGAGAGCATATAAAAGGGGCAGACCTTTGGCCTGGGGGCTGATGTCCAGTGGGGTCCGCGCCCAGGTGCCTTCGGCCTGGATGCATGTGTTCCTGTTCCATCTCGGGCACCTTTAGCCCGGGGTGAGGTACTATCCTGGAGTTCCTGCTGCCCTGGGTATGGAGGTCTAGGGGCAGGAGTAAAGCCTGGAGTCCAGAGCCTTCGTCTGGAGTCCGCTAAGGGTCGAGGAGTCTTAGGGTGCCGCCTCATGTAGGGGACCCTGTTCCAGGGAAGGGAGGATCATTCTGATGGACCGATGCGGGAGTCACGGTGAAGGAAGGGTCTGTTGACTCCCTGGAGAGATGTCTTCCCCTTGATATGAGCTAGGTTCGTAGAAGGAGAAGCTCAAGGTCATCTTGACTATATCAGAGGCCTTATTCACCCGGCCCGTGGCAGGGGCCTTATACACCCTGGTCTGTGGCAGAGACCAAAGTTCTCCAGGTCCGTGACAGGGGCCTTGTACACCCGGTCTGTGGTAGAGACCAACCTCAAGGTCTGTGGCAGAGACCGTGCACCTAAAACTGTTTGAGAAACCTAAGCTGTGAAGTGAATGTGCTACGTTTGTGCCTGGACCTCCTCCACACCTTAAGCTGTCCTGTTTCTTTGCTCTAACCTTTTCTATCCGAGTAGAGTTTATTTTGCCATGAGAGAATAAGAGTTGTAGTTTCAGCTGGCGTGGACATTGACTTTACTGGGAATAAAAGGACTTGCCTCCACCAGCAGCACCACGACCGGGGCCACCACGTCCCTTTGACCTTCTCCTCATATTTTCCAAATTTAGGATCTTGCCCTAAATGGGTGTTTTTGGAAGAGCAGAACACACCCACAGTACGTAACCGCTGAATCGCACAGCTACAGAACTGCAGAAAATGCTATTCAAAAATTTTTTTGTTTTTTTAGTATAGCACAGTAGAAGAAAAATATATAGAAATTGTTTATTTCACACACCTCCACATATGTATAACACACTGCAAAATATTTTTTGTGGCCCTAAATGGGGATTTTGGAAGACCACAACACACCCACAGTACGTAAGCACTGAATCGCACAGACGTAGAACTGCAGAAAATGCTATTCAAAAAATTTTTGTTTTTTTAGCATAGCACGGTAGAAGACAAGTATATAGAAATGGTTTATTTCTCACGCCTCCAGATATGTATAATACACTGCAAAATTGTTTTTTGTGGCCCTAAATGGGTCTTTTTGCAAGAGTACATTAAAGTGCAAATTTTTTTTTTGCCCTAAATGGGTCTTTTTTTGCACGAGCAAAGTAAAATGCAAATTGTTTTTTTTTGCCCTAAATGGGTCTTTTGGAAAAGAGCACAATAAAGTGCCTTTTTTTTATTTTTTTGCCCTAAATGGGTCTTTTTCCAAGAGCAGAATACACCCACAGTATGGAAACGGTGTATTTCTCAACGTAATATATGCAGTGCTGGTGCACTGAGCTTGCAGATAAAAGTTAGATTTTCTCTGACACTGGGCTCATGGCAGTGTAAAAAGACTGTGCACTGCAACACAAACAGGTAAACCTATGCAGATCGCTGAGTTATATCTCTGAATCTGGACTCCTATTCCTATATAATAAATCTCTCTCCCTGAAAGCACCAACAGGAACCTGGCCCTACACTACACCGTCTCTCTATCTTTTCCCTCAGATTGCAGAATCAGGACTAACTCATGTATTTTTCAATCTCTCCCTATAAGCAACAGCAGCAGACAAGATCCTCTCCCTATCTATTCTGAAGCAGAGTGACGTGTGTGCTGTGTGCCTCTAGCTTATATAGAAGCTGGGTCACATGTTGCACAGACCAATCACAGCCATGCCATTAGTAGGCATGGCTATGATGGCTTCTAAGGGCACACCAGCTAATCAAAAGGTGATTGGCTGGCCCCTGAAGCATTTCTAACTGCGCCATTAGATTGCCGAACCCGGACTTTCGCGCAAAGTCCGGGTTCGGGAAAAAGCTAAAGTTCGGTACGGACCCGAACTTTACAGTTCGGGTTCGCTCAACCCTAGTTATATTATATATATATATGCGGCAGCGGGGCGGTAGAAGGATGATATACAGTGGGGCAAAAGAGTATTTAGTCAGCCACCAATTGTGCAAGTTCTCCCACTTAAAAAGATGAGAGAGGCCTGTAATTGTCATCATAGGTATACCTCAACTATGAGAGACAAAATGTGGAAACAAATCCAGACAATCACATTTTCTGATTTGGAAAGAATTTATTTGCAAATTATTGTGGAAAATAAGTATTTGGTCACCTACAAACAAGCAAGATTTCTGGCTCTCACAGACCTGTATCTTCTTTAAGAGGCTCATCTGTCCTCCACTCATTACCTGTATTAATGACACCTGTTTGAACTTGTTATCAGTATAAAAGACACCTGTCCACAACCTCAAACAGTCACACTCCAAACTCCACTATGGTGAAGACCAAAGAGCTGTCAAAGGACACCAGAAACAAAATTGTAGAGCTGCACCAGGCTGGGAAGACTGAATCTGCAATAGGCAAGCAGCTTGGTGTGAAGAAATCAACTCTGGGAGCAATAATTAGAAAATGGAAGACATACAAGACCACTGATAATCTCCCTCGATCTGGGGCTCCATGCAAGATCTCACCCCGTGGGGTCAAAATGATCACAAGAACGGTGAGCAAAAATCCCAGAACCACACAGGGGGACCTAGTGAATGACCTGCAGAGAGCTGGGACCAACGTAACAAAGGCTACCAACAGTAACACACTACACCGCCAGGGACTCAGATCCTGCAGTGCCAGACGTGTCCCCCTGCTTAAGCCAGTACATGTCCGGGCCCGTCTGAGGTTTGCTAGAGAGCATTTGGATGATCCAGAAGAGAATTGGGAGAATGTCATATGGTCAGTTAAACCAAAGTAGATCTGTTTGGTAGAAACACAACTCGTCATGTTTGGAGGAGAGAGAATGCTGAGTTGCAACCAAAGAACACCATACCTACTGTGAAGCATGGGGGTGGCAACATCAAGCTTTGGGGCCCTTTCTCTGCAAAGGGAACAGGACGACTGTACATGAAAGAATGAATGGGGCCATGTATTGTGAGATTTTGAGTGCAAACCTCCTCCCATCAGCAAGGGCATTTGAGTTGAATCGTGGCTGGGTCTTTCAGCATGACAATGATCCCAAACACACAGCCCGGGCAACAAAGGAGTGGCTTCGTAAGAAGCATTTCAAGGTCCTGGAGTGACCTAGCCAGTCTCCGGATCTCAACCCCATAGAAAACCTTTGGAGGGAGTTGAAAGTCTGTGTTGCCCAGCGACAGCCCCAAAACTTCACTGCTCTAGAGGAGATCTGCGTGGAGGAATGGTCCAACATACCAGCAGCAGTGTGTGACAACCTTGTGAAGACTTACAGAAAACGTTTTACCTCTGTCATTGCCAACAAAGGATATATAATAAAGTATTGAGATGAACTTTTGATATTGACCAAATACTTATTTCTCTTATCGTCCATGGACTGACACAGCTCTCATACTGTTTACGTGTGGTTATATGTCCCTGCTTGCAGGAGAAGATCTAGGCAGAATGTTGGATGTTAGAAACATTCTAGAACAAAACCAGAGCTAAACAACCCCGCCCAGGGAGGTGGTCCCTCCAGACATAACCCTCCTACCTGCAGCCAGCAGCCTCAGTTTTTTTCTGCCTAGCAGAAGGAGAAGACGTGGCTCTCTCAGGAGCCAGTCTCCTGGAAGATTTTATTTTTAAATTTTATTCCTTTGGGAATTTTATTATTTTATTTTTGAGACCTTCAATCAACTGTCGGCTGGGCAACAGGTTTGATACACTGGTATCCTCGTAGTCTTCCCTGTCCGACCATCGAACATGCTGATCCTCGCCTTGTGTGCGTGAGACTCAGTTCACGACATACCCCATGACTCCAGGGGTGGCCGGGTTGCTTTTATGCTCCCGGTCCTCACAAGATTGAACAGTACCTGTCTGTATCTTTTGCGGTGGACTGGGCCGACAGCTACTCAGTACTACTCTGTGATAGGTCTGTCTGAAACAAGCCAGTGGGTCCCTCTGGGACGGGTAAGTAGTCTCTCCTGCTGCAGGTGAGTACATGCTGGCTGTGTTTCTTTATCTGTGGGGTTTCTCCCTGTCTCCCCCCTGTTATGCTGCTCTCTGCACCCTGTACTGGTGCTGTACTGTGTGGGGGTGCTTGGGGGTCGCTCTGGCCTGGCGGGGGGCGCTCATGTCTGTTTAGTGGACTCTGGGAGAGGAGCAGTGTTCTGGTGTGTGAGTGTGGGGTCTTTATTGCGTGCGCCATTAGCGCTGTATTGTGAATTTAAAAAAATGCGCTCGGCGGCCATCTTGCTGTGGTTCAATGGCACAGTTATACATGCGGCCGGCGGCCATTTTCTTGTAGCCGCAGTGCTTTCACTTTCGGCCTCTAGCGGCGCTGCTATGGCGCGAATCTCCTTAGTCTCCTCACAGGATTTCTGCCTTACGCCCAATAGTGGTGGCGACCCTTGTGTCTCAGACACTCACAGGCTGGGCAAAGATTTTGCATCAGACAGTGCAGGAGCATAATCTCCCTGCTGAGACCATTGCCCTGGCTCACCAACTTGTGCAGGGTTTAGTCTATGTGTGCGATGCCACTTTGGATGTGGCCCCTCTAATATCCGGGGCCTCTATCTCTGCTGTGGTGCTGCGTCGCCTTATCTGGCTGAAATGCTAGTCGGCCGACCTAGCTTCCAAAAAGCTCCTGGCTGACTTGCCCTTTAAGGGTGGTAGACTGTTTGGGGCCGCCCTGGATGACATTATTAAGGATGTCACAGGGGGTAAGAGCACCTTCCTTCCTCAGTCTATTAAGGGAAAGGAGCCCCACCACAGGCCAGGCCCTTCCTTTCCGGTGAAGAAGACGTTATTTCATCAGTCAGATTCCACGGGTAAGCCCGCCCAGACTGAAAAAAGTGTGGCTGGGGGACAAAGGCGTCCCTGGGTGCGTAAGCCTACCAAGCAAGCTCCCAAGCCTGCCACCGCATGAAGTCTTGCCCCTGCCCGACTCTGGGGTGGGGGGACGTCTTCGCAGGTTCACGGTGCGGTGGACCTCCCGGATCTCCGACCGGTGGGTGTGCGAGGTGGTCACCTCGGGATACAGGATAGAGTTCCGCTCGTAGCCCCCAAACGGGTTCTTTCCCTCGACCTCCCTCTCCTTCCTGCTCGCCGGGCGGCCCGCTTGGAAGGCCGTACAGGATTTGCTCAGGTGCGGAGTAATTGTGCCGGTTCCGTCACAAGAGAGGTTTCAGGGGTTTTACTCGAACCTGTTTGTTGTCCCGAAGAAGGACGGGGTCCGGCCAATTCTGGACCTCAAGGCCCTGAATGCCTATGTGAAGGTACTAAAATTCCATATGGAATCCATTCGCACGGTGATTGCAACACTCCACCAAGGGGATTTTTTGGCACCCTTGGATATCAAGGACGCTTACTTGCACGTTCCAATCTGCGCAAGTCACCAGAGGTTTCCGCGCTTTGCCATAGGTGAAGTCCACTATCAGTTCGTGGCTTCTCCCTTCGGCCTAGCATCGGCACCACGGGTTTTTACCAAAGTGCTTTCCCCGGTTCTAGCTTTGCTGAGACAGCGAGGAATTGTTATCGTGGGCTATCTGGACGATCTCCTCCTTCTACGAGCAGAAAATGGCTCAGAATTGGAGGAAAATGTGACAATAGTCAGTCAGACCCTCCGGGACTTCGGGTGGCTTCTGAACATGCAGAAGTCGGTTCTAGTCCCGACAACGATTGGAGAATCTGGGTCTGATCCTGGACACTTCGGCAGCGAAGGAGTTTCTACACTCAGAGAAGTTACTGACACTTCAGTCGGCAGTGCGGGTTCTGACGTCTCGAAAATGGTCGTCAATTCATTTCTGCATGAGAGTCCTGGGACTAATGGTGGCCTCCTTCGAGGCGGTTCCGTATGCCCAATCACACACTCGGGCATTGCAGAAGGGAATTCTGTCTGTCTGGGACAAGTCCCCATTGTCATTGGATCTTCAGATCCAGGTGAGTCACTCTGTTAAGGCGTCCCTGACGTGGTGGCTGAGATCCCCGGCTGTTCGGGCCTGGAAGTCGTTCCTCCATATCCAGTGGACGGTGGTCACGACAGATGCCAGCCTGACGGGCTGGGGAGGAGTTTGGGAAGTCCTGTCAACTCAAGGGCTCTGGACTCCGGACGAATCTCGTCTACCAATCAACATCCTGGAATTGCGGGCGATCAGGCTGTGTCTCTCCGCGTGGTCGAAGAGGCTACAGGGCTGCTCGATCAGAATTCAGTCGGACAACGCCACGGCCGTGGCGTATGTCAACCATCGGGGGGGCACTCGGAGCTCGGCTGCGGCATCCGAGGTCGCCCACATCCTAAGGTGGGCGGAAAGAAGTGTGCCGGCGCTGTCGGCCGTATACATTCCGGGCGTAGAAAACTGGCAGGCGGACTATCTGAGTCGCCAGTCCCTGGACCAGGGGGAGTGGTCCTTGCATCCAGAGTCATGTTTCAACTCCTTTGTCGGCGGTGGGGCACACCGGATGTGGACCTGATGGCATCTCGACTCAATCGCAAAGTGTCGAGGTTTGTGGCCAGGTCCAGGGACCCTTGGGCGGATGCCTCGGACGCGTTGGTGGCCCCGTGGGGTCAGTATCGCTTAATGTATGCTTACCCTCCGCTGCAGTTGATTCCTCGTCTGCTGCGCAGGGTAGCGGCTGGGGGCATTTCGGTGATCCTTATTGCCCTGGACTGGCCTCAGCGTCACTGGTACGCCGACCTGGTACGTCTCATCGCGGACGTCCCTTGGCGCCTGCCCTTGAGGGAGGACCTTCTGTCTCAAGGTCCTATCTTTCATCCTGCTTTACAGTCTCTGGCTTTAACGACATGGTTATTGAGAGCCAGGCACTAAAGGACCGAGGCCTGTCGGATTTGGTAATTTCAACCATGCTTAGGGCATGGAAGTCTTCTTCTAGAAAGATCTATCACCATACTTGGAGAGCTTACATCGCTATGTGCGAAGAGCTAGACTGGCGTCCACGGACGTACTCTGTCCCCAGAATCCTCCGGTTCTTGCAGCGTGGTGTGGCCCAAAGGCTGGCTTTGAGCACAATTAAGGGTCAGATTTCGGCCTTGTCCGTTTTCTTTCAAAGACCCCTAGCAGGTCATTCCTTAGTTGGCATTTTTGTGCAGGGGGTTCGCCATGTGATTCCACCTGCCAAGCCTCCGCTCCCTCCTTGGGATCTGAACTTAGTGCTCTCGGCTCTTCAGGAACCTCCTTTTGAAAATATCAGAGATATTCCTCTTTTAACTTTGTCTCAGAAGGTGGCTTTCTTAATGGCCATCACTTCTGTTAGACGGGTGTCTGAGTTGGTGGCTCTGTCATGCAAGTCGCCTTACCTGGTCCTCCATAAGTATAAGGCGGTGTTGAGACCACGACCGTCTTTCCTTCCAAAGGTGGTATCGGCTTTTCACCTTAATTAGGACATTGTCCTACCGTCCTTGTGCCCTCACCCATCGCATCCTAGAGAGTTTGCGCTTCACAATTTAGATGTGGTGCGAGCCTTACGGGTGTACCTAGCGGCTACTGCTTCTATTCAGAAGTCTGACTCACTGTTTGTGTCTGTCTCTGGTCCAAAACTGGGCCAAGCGGTTTCGTCTGCCACCATTTCTAGGTGGATCAGACAGGCTGTTATACAGGTAATACCATTAAGGGGCGGGCGCCTCCCTTTCCGGTCACGGCACATTCCAGCAGGGCAATTGGTGCTTCCTGGGCTTCCGACATCAAGCGTCGGTTGCACTAGTGTGCAAGGCGGCGACCTGGTCGTCCGTTCATACCTTTTCAAAATTCTGTAAGGTTGATGTGGCTGCATCTTCGGATGCTTCCTTCGGCCGCAAAGTGTTGCAGGCCGCAGTTTAATGTTGCAACTCCTCCGTTGAGGAGCTCTGCTGGTTTTGGAGTGAAGTTTTGGTTGTTCCTTTACTATTTGCTCCCACCCTTTTCTTATACTGCTTTGGGACGTCCCACATGTTAACAGTATGAGAGCTGTGTCAGTCCATGGACGATAAGAGAAAATAGGATTTTTGTACTCACCGTAAAATCCGTTTCTCTGACGTCCATGGACTGACACCGCACCCACCCTTCTTTTAAGGTTTGTACTGCTTTATTACAAACTGAGGCTGCTGGCTGCAGGTAGGAGGGTTATGTCCGGAGGGACCGCCCCCATGGGCAGGGCTGTTCAGCTCTGGTTTTGTTCTAGAATGTTTCTAACATCTAACATTCTGCCTAGATCTTCTCCTGCAAGCAGGGACATATACCCTCACGTAAACAGTATGAGAGCTGTGTCAGTCCATGGACATCAGAGAAACTGATTTTCCACCATAATTTTCAAATAAATTCTTTCCAAATCAGACAATGCGATTGTCTGGATTTGTTTCCACATTTTGTCTCTCATAGTTGAGGTCTACCTATGATGACAATTACAGGCCTCTCTCAGCTTTTTAAGTTGGAGAACTTGCACAATTGGTGGCTGACTAAATACTTTTTTGCCCCACTGTATATGTAATTTTTCAGTGTATAAAAATAATAGGAGGGATAACAATAAATAATATTGGTTATGTGCCCATGCCTCACTGTGCCCATGCCTCACTGTGCCCATGCCTCACTGTGCCCATGCTTCACTGTGCCCATGCCTCACTGTGTCCGTGCCTCACTGTGCCCATGCTTCACTGTGCCCGGCCAACCCTTACGTACCTGATCGGCATCCCGGCGGCCATTCCAGTATTCAAAAGCCGTGCCTCCTCCTCGTCTGTGATAGGCGGAACACTCAATTTCCCAGCATTCAGTGTTCCGCTTATCATGGACATCCGCTCATCCTCATAACACGGACGAGGATGGGAGGATGTCCGTGATAGGCTGAACACTGCCTGCTGTGAAATTGAGTGTTCCGCCTATCACAGACGTGGAGGCGCGGCTTTTTGAACACTGGAATGACCGCCGTCTGTCTGCATGACACGCTGATCAGGTAGGCAGACGGTGGCTGTAATTGCGGTTACATCTACTCGGGCAGCGTTACCCCAATTATATCTACTCACCACAGCCGCCACAAGTAATGGGAACAGCGTTGCCATGAGGGGAAGAGTAATCCGTTAGATTACTCGTTACCCTCATAAGTAACTGCGTTAAGTAACGCTGTTTATTTTAACACAGTTACTTACAACACTGGTGGCAGATGAGGTTTAATGTTTATAAATGTAAAGTTATTCACTTAGGGGCTATGAATAGGCATGCATACTAGGGAGAGTACAACTGGGGGGATCCATAGTTGAGAAGGATCTGCGGGTTTTGGTAGGTCATAAGCTCAATAATGGCATGCAATGCCAAGCTGCGGTTTGCAAAGCGAGCAAAGTCCTTTCTTGTATTAAGAGAGGTATTGACTCCAGAGAGTGAGATATAATTTTGCCCCTGTACAAATCATTAGCAAGACCTCATCTGGAAAATGCAGTTCAGTTTTGGGCACCAGTTCTCAAAAAGGATATTGGGGAACTGGAGAAAATGCAGAGAAGGGCAACCAAACTGATAAGAGGCTATGAGGAACTGAATTTATTCACTCTCGAGAAGAGGAGATTAAGGGGGATATGATCAACATGTACAAATATATAAGGGGTCCATATAGTGAACTTGGTGTTGAGTTATTCACTTTACGGTCAACACTGAGGACAGGGGGGCACTCTTTACGTCTAAAGGAAAAGAGATTTCATCTCCAAATATGGAAAGGTTTATTCACAGTAAGAGCTGTAAAAATGTGAAATAGACTCCCTGCAGAGGTGGTTCTGGCCAGCTCAGTAGATTGCTTTAAGAAAGGCCTGGATTGTTTCCTAAATGTACATAATATAACTGGGTACTTACATTTATAGGTAAAGTTGATCCAGGGAAAATCCGATTGCCTCTCGGGGGATCAGGAAGGAATTTTTTCCCCTGCTGTAGCAAATTGGATCTGCTTGGGTTTTTCGACTTCCTCTTGATCAACTGTGGGTATAGATTGGGTATATGGGATTGTATGATATTTTTTTTTTTTTTATGGTTGAACTGGATAGACTTTTTTCAACCTAACTATGTAATTGCAATCGGTGACACTGTGACTGGGGATGCAGGGGGTGATTGGGGGTGAAAAGTGTGCCTACGTGTACTGGTGTCAGTTTACTGTTGATGCACTTACTGTGAGATGTCTTCTCTCCTCGGCGCCAGACGAAAAGACCGACATGAGGAGAGTGACATCACTTCCTTTGCCTGTGTTTACACTTTCACAGGCAGAGGAAGCATCTCATTCGTGAGGGGGTGGCCATGAATCAGTGGCCTCTGCCGCAGGCAACGGGGGGGGCCCGATCGTGCCCCCCGTCCGCTGGAAGGCAGGGACGTACAGGTACGGCCATATGCCTGCCCGTGCCATTACATTGACGTCCATCGTCGTGCGGCAGTCGGCAAGTGGTTAAAATGGATCTCCAGTGCTGCAGTGTGCTGGAGTTCCTCGTCTGCCAGTCTGCTTCATATATGATCGCCAAGGCTTACCCGCATCTTTTATAGGGAATTGTCAAAAAGATGTTCATGATTAACCAATAAAATACATATAAATTAAGTCTGCACCTGCCATTCCAAAGCATAAAAATTCCCATCCCTGCATGGAATAAAGCCTGAGACTGGTCCAGGTGCCTGTCACTACGGGATATTGGAGACAATGGGGGTAATTTATGAAAGGCAAATCCACTTTACACTAAAAGTGCACTTTCAAGTGCAGTCACTGTAGTTCTGAGGGGGACATGCAAGGAAAAAATAAAACAGCATTTTTGCTTGCACATGATTGGATGATAAAATGAGCAGAGCTTCTCCTAATTTCAGAGCTTCCCCTCAGATCTACAGCGACTGCACTTACAAGTGCAGTTTCAAGTTGATTTACTAAAGGGAAATCCACTCTGCACTACGTATCGGCCTAAACTGAGGGAAAATTTATTTTTTTAATATATTTTTGGGGGATATTTATTATAGCAAAAAGTAAAAAATATTGAATTTTTTTCAAAATTGACTCTCTATTTTTGTCTATAGCGCAAAAAATAAAAAACGCAGAGGTGATCAAATACCACCAAAAGAAAGCTCGATTTATGGGAAAAAAAGGACGTAAATTTTGTTTGGAAGCCAAGTCGCACGACCGCGCAATTGTCAGTTAAAGCGACGCAGTACCGAATCGCAAAAATGGGCCTGGTCCTTTAGCAACAAAATGGTCCGGGGCTTAAAGTGGTTGTAAACCCATAAATATATATATTTTTTAAACTAACCACCTGCAAGACAAACCATTATGAGCTAGTATGACTAGCATACTAGCTCATTATGCAGTACTTACCTTAGATCGAAGCCCCCAAAGCCGTCCACGTGTTCCCCTCCGGCCGCAGTCATCTCGCCGGAAGGTTACTTCTGGGTATTGCCGGAAAATCCACTCTGCACTACGTATCGGCCTAAACCCCAATGTCTCCTTCCAGCGCCCCCTGCCTCCCCAGCAGCCGCTAACATAAACTTCCGGTCTCCTGCGACATCACTTCCGGTGTGATATGGTGATGTGAAGCTGTGCCGCACAGTACTAGGGATGTGGTGCCGTTCTTTCCAAGTTTAGCATGAGCCTTTTTGTTTTTTTTACTTTTTTTGTTGTTTTTTTGAAGCTTTGATAAAGCATCAATAATGCATGTTAAATGCCCATGAAAGTCATGCAAAGGAAATGATCTGCTTTGAGGCATGTTTTTTTTTTTTTTTCGTTTGCATCACAATAGCTCGGAATACTCTGGATGTATGATTCTGGGTGCTGCTTCACCTCTTTACCTCTATGAGTATGGATACCTTAAAGCGGAGTTCCTAAATTGAAACTATTTGTTAACCACTTAAAGTGGTTATAAACCCTCCCCCGGAAGTTACACCTACAGGTAAGCCTAGATTAAGGCTTACCTGTAGGTGTTTGCAATATTTCCTAAACCTACACGGTTTAGGAGATATTTGCTGAAAGGTAAACACCGTTGTCTATGGCACATGCGTGCCGTAGACAATGGCGCAGGCACAGTGAAAAGCCCATTCATAAAACCAGCAACGCTGGTTTTGATGGCTCCCGCTCGCATGTGCAGAGTGACGTCTTCGCCGCTCCGGGCAATCACAGCGCTGGAGCTGAAATACCCGGAAGTAACCTTCCGGCGAGATGACTGCGGCCGGAGGGGAAAACGTGGACAGCTTTGGGGGCTTCGATCTATGGTAAGTACTGCATAATGAGCTAGTATGCTAGTCATACTAGCTCATAATGGCTTTTTTTTGCAGGTGGTTAGTTTAAAAAAATAAATAAATATGGGTTTACAACCACTTTAAGCCCCGGACCATTTTGTTGCTAAAGGACCAGGCCCCTTTTTGCGATTCGGCACTGCGTCGCTTTAACTGACAATTGCGCGGTCGTGCGACTTGGCTCCCAAACAAAATATACGTCCTTTTTTTCCCAAAAATAGAGCTTTCTTTTGGTGGTATTTGATCACCTCTGTGGTTTTTATTTTTTGCGCTATAAACAAAAATAGAGCGTCAATTTTGAACAAAATGCAATATTTTTTACTTTTTGCTATAATAAATATCCCCAAAAAATATATAGAAAAAATTCATTTTTCCTCAGTTTAGGCCGATACGTATTCTTCTACATATTTTTGGTAAAAAAAATTGCAATAAGCATTTGATTGTGTAGGGCCCTGCTCCCAATGACTGGGCGCTATGGTAAATTTAGTGGGTGTCTGAGCCAATAGTTAGCTCAGACTCTGTAAATAATTAATGCTAAATCAGCCTCTGTTCCGGCTATGGCTGTGTTGGAAGACCTCCCACTGTTTGCCTGTGGGTGGCGTTACCAACCCAGGCCAATGTGGACGACTGACAGGCCAAAGTGCATTGGGTGCCCTTCCCCGGGAACAGTTCAGTGGGCGTGGTCTACCTGCTGAGCATGCTGGGAAAGGGTACGTAAGGTGCAGACGCCATCTTAGGGGGTCCCTTCTTGCCCTCGCGGCCCTCCTCGCAAGAGGAGTATGTGTGTATTCGGCCTCGGGACCATGTTGGTCCGAGGCTGCAACTCAAAAAAAAAAGTAGGCCCAGTTATGCTGACTGGGGCCTATACTTTGAAGGTGATCCTGTGCTGTCCGTCCTGCGGGAGGAAGCCACTCAATGGAGGAAACCTGGGGAGGACCTGTCCTGGAAAAGACCGAGCGGAAGGCTGGTGTCTTGAGGAGGGCCTAGTAATTCTATTGGAGGATGCACCGTAGCTAAAGTTCTCCTTACAGTCTGCCGGGTCGGCTTAAAGGCTCTTTGACTGCTTGGCTGGAAGTTCGGGCACTAAGTCCTGTGGCAGAGGATCCCGGACTATCCAACTTTGTACACAACCAGTCTGTGGCAGAGACTGGTCCTGAACATTGTCCGTGCATCATTCCGGCTGCTAGGCCATGTGAGAGGGTCACTATCCGGGTGAGCAATACCCACTCGAGGAAGAGTGGTGAATGACTGACTGTAGTTGAGAAGTTTTCTACAGTGATTTGTACTGCGTACCTGAACCTACCCATTTATCTTCATCCTTCTACTATTCTTCATATGTTTTATACAAAAGAAAATAAAACCTAACAGCATAAGGTTTTACATCTTGTGTGGACATTGGAGTTCTTACAGACTTTCTTCCCCTAGACATCGAACATTGAGGTAACGTGCAAGGCCCAAACTTAAACCAGCAGCTCCTACGGGGGTAGTGCTACAATTGGTTTGCGCAAAAGTTATAGCGTCTACAAAATAGGGGGTAGTTTTATGGCATTTTTATTAATAATTTTTTTTTTTTACTAGTAATGTCGGCGATCAGTAATTTTTATCGTGACAACAACATTATGGCGGACACATCGGACACTTTTGACACATTTTTGGGACCATTGTCATTTTTACAGTGATCAGTGCTATAAAAATGCACTGATTACTGTGAAAATGACACTGGCAGTGAAGGGTTTAACCACTAGATGGCGCTGTAGGGGTTAAGTGTGCCCTGATGAGTGCTTCTAACTGTAGGGGGGATGGGCTGTGTGTGACAAGACAGTGATCACCGCTTCCGATTACAGGAAGCTGTGATCACTGTCATTGTCACTAGGCAGAGCGGGGAGATGCTTGTTTACATAAGCATCTTCCCGCTCTATTTCTCCGTGAGACGATCGCGGGTGTCCCCGCGGTGATCGAGTCCGCGGGACCCATGGTCGGGCTCATGGAGAAAGCGGCAGGGTCGCGAGCGTGCGACCACACGGTGTCATAACTCATCACATGTGCAGCATCATGGCAGTTGAAGATTAAACAAAGGCCAAGATGGCAGCTTCCTTGGCTGAAAACGATAGGAGGGTTTACTTCCACTTTAATTATTTTTTTTGCTGTTTTGTTCCTTCACTGGTTTCATTACCTGTTTCTCTTAGTTGCAATGCTGGCGCCTGCACCTGAGCCGATGGCTTTGGGGGGCTGACATTGCGGGATCCCTGCACAGATAAGTGTCCTTATATTGAAATTCAGCAGCTACAGTATTTGACTTTTAAATTTTTTACTGACTTTTAAAAGAAAAATTCAGAGGCTGGAACTCCGCTTTAATACCAGCCTGTGTGACACTTGCTGACACTGTCCCTTCCATGTACCAACAGTTGTTGGCACGGTCTCTTGCTGACACAAAAAGCTTTGCCACTGGCAATAATGCTCAATGCCTCTACCCTTTCCTGGCACTGTCAGTATTGCTAGCTGGCATGATGGTTTTGCCTGCACACAGAAGCAAATGGTGTTGCCACACGGCTGTTCTGTGCAAACAGAAAATTAAAAGAGAAAAAAATCCCCCCATAATCATACTTGCCTAGGTGGATGTAGCATCGGACGGATGCTGCATCTGTCCCCCGGCGCGCTAAGAACAGAGCCATCGAACATCGCCAATGGCTAGGTTCTCTCAGCTCCCTGAGCAGAGAGCTGCTGCCTGTCAATCAGCAGCTCTCCTGCTCTGCTCCTCCACGTTCACTGGAGCACTGAGCTGTGGAGGGGTGGGGAGCGGGCGTCTCAGCGGCTCACTAAGAGGCTGAGACGGCTATCAGTCCAGGCACCTGGCTGATCTAGACTCCCAGAGTTGGGATGACGTGGTGCCTGGACTGATCTGTGTTACGTCAGCAGAGAGGGGACTTCAGACCGCTCTCTGTTGAAAACGGTTCACAGGACTGCAAAACTAATTGCACTCCTGTGACCCTTAGGAAGTCCAGCCAAAGGAGCTCAGGCTGGTCTTCTCCTTTTAAGGTCTTGTTTATAGCCCTTTCTATCTGCTGCATTAACATGTTTGTCTGCTGGGCACTCTACTGTATGTAGTCTCAGCTACATACAGTTTACAGCACTGTTCCCCAGGTGTAAGACAAGACCTCCCTATTTCACACCCAGAACAACATAGTGTTGGTCTTAGCAGTGCTCAGCGATTAACCACTTAACGACCGCCCACTGTAAATATACGTTGGCAGAATGGCACCGACAGGCAGAATCACGTATATGTACGTTATTGCCTTTGTATAGTTGGGGGGTCCGATCGGACCCCCCTTCTTTACAGTGAGCGGTCGTTTTACCTTCGGGAGCGATCCGGCATGAGGGGACGGCCGTTCGATTCCGGCCACCCCCTCTCGATCGCTCCCGGCGAATGAGAGCTTCCCCTGCCTGTGTACTTGTTTACACAGGCTGGAGGAAGTGATGTCATCTCTCCTGCGGCGCTCACATATACCGAGCGCCGTACAGGAGAAGATGCAGGTTAGTGCACACAACACTACACTGACACCAGGACACATAGGTACATAAATCGCCCCCCCAGGCCCCCCCAGATCACCCCCCAGCCCCCAGTCACAGTGTCACTGATTGCAGTGACCATTTATTTAGTGATCACTGCAATCAGTGACATTTGTGACTAAAAGTGTCAGTACATTTAGTTTTAGGTCCAGTGTAGCCCCCTAACCCCCCCCTAATAAAGGTTTAACCCCCTGATCACCCCCCAGATAACCCTTTCACCCCCTAGTACCGCCGTCGCTAAGCGATCATTTTTCTGATCGATGTCTTAGCGTCGGTGATGCTGATCGGTAGCCAGTAATTTTTTTTAGGTTCGCCGCAGGTTTTTATAGCGTCGGGTACCCCCATATATTACCTAATAAAGGTTTAACCCCCTTGATCGCCCCCCAGGTAACCCTTTCATCCCCTATCACCACGGTCACTAAGCGATCATTTTTCTGATCGATGTCTTAGCGTCGGTGATGCTGATCGGTAGCCAGTAATTTTTTTTAGGTTCGCCGCAGGTTTTTATAGCGTCGGGTACTCCCATATATTACCTAATAAAGGTTTAACCCCCTTGATCGCCCCCCAGGTAACCCTTTCACCCCCTATCACCACTGTCACTAAGCGATAATTTTTCTGATCGCTGTCTTAGCGTCGGTGATGCAGATCGGTAGCTGGTAATTTTTTTTAGGTTCGCCGCAGGTTTTTATAGCGTCAGGTACCCCAATATATTACCTAATAAAGGTTTAACCCCCTTGATCGCCCCCCAGGTAACCCTTTCACCCCCTATCACCACTGTCGCTAAGCGATCATTTTTCTGATCGCTGTCTTAGCGTCGGTGATGCAGATCGGTGGCCAGTAATTTTTTTTAGGTTCGCCGCAGGTTTTTATAGCGTCAGGTACCCCCATATATTATCTAATAAAGGTTTAACCCCCTGATCGCCCCCCAGGTAACCCTTTCACCCCCTATCACCACTGTCGCTAAGCGATCGTTTTTATGATCGTTGTCTTAGTGTCGGTGATGCAGATCGGTAGCCAGTAATTTTTTTTTAGGTTCACCGTCAGGTTTTTATATAGCGTCAGGTACCCCCATATATTACCTAATAAAGGTTTTAACCCCCTAATTGCCCCTAGTTAACCCTTTCACCAGTAATCACCATATAAGTGTTACGGGTGAAGCTGGTTAGTTAGTTTGCTTTTTATAGTGTCAGGGCACCCGCCGTATATAACCCAATAAAGGTTTAACCCCCTGATCGCCCGGCGGGTGAAATCAATTAGGTTTTAGCGTCAGAGAGGGTCTGCGTCACACCCCAGGCAGCGTCAGGTTAGTGCCAGTAACGCTAACACCCACGCGTGAAGCATACACCCCCCTTAGTGGTATAGTATCTGAACAGATCAATATCTGATCTGATCAGATCTATACTAGCGTCCCCAGCAGTTTAGGGTTCCCAAAAACGCAGTGTTAGCGGAATCAGCCCAGATACCTGCTAGCACCTGCGTTTTGCCCCTCCGTCCAGCCCAGGCCACCCAAGTGCAGTATCGATCGATCACTGTCGCTTGCAAAACACAACACACATAACTGCAGCGTTCGCAGAGACAGGCCTGATCCCTGCGACTCCAGTGCTGTAGGAGGTGATTTCGCCACCACAGTTAAAAAAAAAAAGCATATATGCCGAAGCATTGGGGCAGCAGGGGCGGAGGAGCGATTTTGCTCCTAATGCCGCGTACATACGGTCGAAATTCCGAAGGAAGGCTTGCCCGTGGAAAAGTCTGACCATGTGTACGCGGCATAACTTTTGCGGGAAGATGCCCCCATGCTTCGGCATATATAAATGGTGCATGTATGCCCATCATTAGAAGTGGGTGGATGAAGGGCGGTATTCTAATGATGGGCATACCCACCGATCAATCTTTTTTTGAAAAAAAAGATTACAATACATGTCCAACAAGGACCAGCAACGTACTGGTATGTTGCTGGACTTTGAATGTTTATACCAGAATGATGCCTGCGGGTTTAGGTATCATCTTGGTATCATTCTTTTCAGCCAGCGGCCGGCTTTCATGTAAAAGCAATCCTAGAGGCTAATTAGCCTCTGGACTGCTTTTACAAGCAGTGGGAGGGAATGACCCCCCCGGATATAAAAAGCGCCATTGGGAAATTGGGAAAGCATTTTATCACACCGATCTTGGTGTGGTCAGATGCTTTGAGGGCAGAGGAAAGATCTAGGGTCCAATAGACCCCAGTTTTTTCAAAAAAGAGTACCTGTCATTACCTATAGCTATCATAGGGGATATTTACATTCCCTGAGATAACAATAAAAATGATAAAAAAAAAAAAAAAAAAAAAAGCAAAATTAATAATAAAAAAAAAAAAAAAAAAAGCACCCCTGTCCTGCCCTGCTCTTGCCCAATGGCGAACGCAAGCGTCGGTCTGGCGTCATATGTAAACAGCAATTGCACCATGCATGTGAGGTATCACCGCGAAGGTCAGATCGAGGGCAGTAATTTTAGCAGTAGACCTCCTCTGTAAATCTAACGGGGTAACCTGTAAAGGCTTTTAAAAATGTATGTAGTTTGTCGCCAATGCGCGTTTGTGCGAAATTTTAAAGCATGTCGTGTTTGGTATCTATGTACTCGGCCTAAGATCATCTTTTTTATTTCATCAAACATTTGGGCAATATAGTGTGTTTTAGTGCATTAAAATTAAAAAAAGTGTATTTTTTCCCCAAAAAATGCGTTTGAAAAATCGCTGCGCAAATACTATGTAGAAAAAAAAAATGCAACACCCACCATTTTATTCTGTAGGGCCTTTGCTTTAAAAATATATATAATGTTTGGGGGTTCAACATAATTTTCTTGCAAAAAAAAAAAAATGTTTTCATGTAAACAAAAAGTGTCAAAAAGGGCTTTGTCTTCAAGTGGTTAGAAGAGTGGATGTAAGCTTCCTAATGTTGTGTATAAAATGCCAGAACAGTTCAAAACCCCCCCAAATGACCCCATTTTGGAAAGTAGACACCCCAAGCTATATACTGAGAGGCATGTCGAGTCCATGGAATATTTTATATGTTGACACAAGTTGCGGAAATAAATACAATTTTTTTTTTGCACAAAGTTGTCACTTAATGATATATTGCTCAAACATGCCATGGGCATATGTGGAATTACACCCCAAAATACATTCTGCTGCTTCTCCTGAGTACGGGGATACCACATGTGTGAGACTTTTTGGGAGCCTAGCCGCGTACGGGACCCCAAAAACCAATCACCGCATTCAGGCTTTCTAAGGGTGTAAATTTTTGATTTCACTTCTCACTGCCTATCACAGTTTCGGAGGCCATGGAATGCCCAGATGGCACAAAACCCCCCCAAATGACCCCATTTTGGAAAGTAGACACCCCAAGCTATTTGCTGAGAGGTATTGTGAGTATTTTGCAGATCTCGCTTTTTGTCACAAAGTTTTGAAAATTGAAAAAAAAAAAGAAAAAAAAAAATGTTCTTTCTTCATTTTCAAAAACAAATGAGAGCTGTAAAATACTCACCATGCCTCTCAGCAAACAGCTTGGGGTGTCTACTTTCCAAAATGGGGTCATTTGGGGGGGTTTTGTGCTATTTTGGCATTTTATGGCCTTCGAAACTGTGATAGGTAGTGAGGAGTCAAATCAAAAATTTGTGCCTAGAAATCCTGAAGGCGGTGATTGGTTTTCGGGGTCCCGTACGCGGCTAGGCTCCTAAAAAGTCCCACACATGTGGTATCCCCGTACTCAGGAGAAGCAGCAAAATTTATTTTGGGGTGTAATTCCACATATAACCATGGCATGTGTGAGCAATATATCATTTAGTGACAACTTTTTGTAATTTTTTTTTTTTTTTTGTCATTATTCAATCACTTGGGACAAAAAAAAAATATTCAATGGGCTCAACAGGCCTCTCAGCAATTTCCTTGGGGTGTCTACTTTCTAAAATGGGGTCATTTGGGGGGGTTTTGTGCTATTTTGGCATTTTATGGCCTTCAAAACTGTGATAGGTAGTGAGGAGTGAAATTTAAAAATTTACACCCTTAGAAATCCTGAAGGCGGTGCTTGGTTTCCGGGGTCCCGTACGTGGCTAGGCTCCTAAAAAGTCCCACACATGTGGTATCCCCGTACTCAGGAGAAGCAGCAGAATGTATTTTGGGGTGTAATTCCACATATAACCATGGCATGTGTGAGCAATATATCATTTAGTGACAACTTTTTGTAATTTTTTTTTTTTTTTGTCATTATTCAATCACTTGGGACAAAAAAAAAATATTCAATGGACTCAACATGCCTCTCAGCAATTTCCTTGGGGTGTCTACTTTCTAAAATGGGGTCATTTGGGGGGGTTTTGTACTGCCCTGCCATTTTAGCACCTCAAGAAATGAGATAGGCAGTCATAAATTTAAAGCTGTGTAAATTCCAGAAAATGTACCCTAGTTTGTAAACGCTATAACTTTTGCGCAAACCGATAAATATACGCTTATTGAATTTTTTTTTACTAAAGACATGTGGCTGAATACATTTTGGCCTAAATGTATGACTAAAATTGAGTTTATTCGATTTTTCTTATAACAAAAAGTAGAAAATATCTTTTTTTTTCAAAATGTTCGGTCTTTTTCAGTTTTATATCGCAAAAAATAAAAATCGCAGAGGCAATCAAATACCATTAAAAGAAAGCTCTATTTGTGGGAAGAAAAGGACGCAAATTTTGTTTGGGTACAACATTGCATGTCCGCACAATTTACAGTTAAAGCAGCGCAGTGCAAAATTCTGAATTCACCTCTGGTCCTTTAGCTACCAAATGGTCCGGGGCTTAAGTGGTTAATAAGCAGCTTTGTATTTTGTCAATTAATACAAAACTTTCTCTGATTAGCTGAGTCGGAGATCATGACATCATTGGCCCACCTCTCCGACTCAGCCAATCTGAGGAAGCTTGGGCCAAGCTGGCCCATACCAACTATTTAGAGTGAAAGTAGTGCTGGAGATCAGCTTTAAGCTGAAAATGCAAACTTAGAGGACTACATATGTTGGCACTGTTGACCTTCATCTAAAAATGATAGTTGCTTTTCTAGTGTAGCAGATTTTTTTTTTAGTCTCTGTTCACACTAGGGCGATTTCAGATGTGACTCAAGTCGCACAGAATCGAATGACAAAAGAATCCCTTTATTTTCAATGGTGCCCATTCACATCAGTGCATCAACCTGACCTGTGTAGAGTTGTACAATCTTTGCTGCAATTTGGATCTACAGTCTGCTGTAATATGTCACTGTCCCACTGCCAAGCTTTCCCCGGATTGGTATTTATAGCTGTAATAATTTGCTGTGGTTTTATGTGTTGCGATTGATTATTAATGGTCTGGTTAATGTCTAATATGGTCTAAAAGCATGAAAATTATATTAACTTGTGAGCCTTTCCTGGTAGATGATGATTTAAGCCTTCACCAAGCTCCCATAAACCAAACCCTTCTGTGTCCGGTATCAATTATCTTAACCGGTAATTCCAGTCAGTATGGCATTTAATTGAACATAAAAATGAGTTGTTGCTCTTGTGCTCTGGTATGATACCAGCCCTTAACCTTCAATGAATACATCTACAGACTACATTTTTCAAGATAACTCAACCTGGGGCTGTCTGTCTACAAAATGGCCACATGACCATGCTTTATTTATTAAAGGGCTTACTCTATTTTTTGTGCTTATAAATGCTGAGTACTTGTGCACAAATTAGACACTGAAATATCATGACTGTTTTGCATGTCTGTTTTGAAGTGCTTTGTTAGCTGTTCCATAGCTTGTATAGGGTCCTTATCTGTGTTGTTTGAACCTCTGGATGGCTTATAAGCAAATGGTAGCATTTTCTCCAGCATTATTAAAGCGAACCCGTATTTTGTCCTTGTAGAAAGGATAGTGTAGGGAAGGTGAGTTTATATAAAGGGTGTTTAATTCAGCATGTTGCTTTGCTCTGCATGGCAAACAGCCCTGTCCTGAAAGAAGTCAGAATTTTTAAAGTATATCTAAAGGCAAAACTTTTTTTTTTCGTTTTGGATAGAGTGGAGAAGAATTAGAGCTGGTTCAAAATGACTTCTGTATTGAAGTCAATGCAAGTCGCCCCCAAAGTCGTACAAAAACCCTTTTCCAAGTCAGAGTGACTTGCGTCGCTCCTATTAGAACGGTTCCATTGAAGAGAGCGGAGCACGACTTGTCAGGCGGCTGAGTCGCCTGACGAGTCGCCCCTGTGTGAACCGGCTCTTAGAAAACACCTGTCAGTTTTTATTGCTGTCTGTGTCCCCATTAGGGAGATTCACCCTCTCTTATTGTCCTGTTACCATTATTAGTGAAAGTAAAAGACGTTCCTACACTTTTGGTTGTTCCCAGAAGAGTAACAGCAGAGAAATCTTCCAATGGGGACACTAGTTCTGGTGACCTGGGGGTTCCCAAGGAATTCCCTGAATTTTCAGGGATTTATTTTCACTTCCTGTTTGGCTATGGGACAGGAAGTGAAGGGAAATCTTGGCAATCGGACACAGATGGCAATAAAAAATCCGACAGGGGTTATAACCCTCCCTTGCTCTATCTAAAATGAAAAAATAAATAAAAATTGTGTCATACTTACCGTAATTTTCCTTTCCTGGTGCCTATCCATGGTGGCATACCTGTGATAGGCTCTGCCTTGGATTCCCTCCCCTCAGTACAGTGACTATTATAAAAAGAAAAGGTAAAGCCCGCCCCCCCCCTATCATTTTCCGTAACATAGAATACAAAAGGAGGGGATGTATGCTGCCACGGATCGTCACCCTGAAAGCAAAGGAAAATTACAGTATGATACAATTTTCTGTAGTGCTGCATGAACGGGTTTTGGGAAGACTATGTTGCTGCTCTGCAAATTGTATCCACCGAGATGTTCGCCCTTGCTGCCCAAGATGTGGAAACTGCCCTGGTTAAAGGCGCTCTGACCAAAGGAGGATCCAAACTTTTAGCCCTGTACGCCTTCTGTATTAACTTGCATATCCATAATGCAATAGTTCTCAAGGAAGCTTCCTTGCCTTTATTATTTACCTTGAAAAGGAGCTGTAGCCTGAAGGTAGCACCTTAGGACATTGGAGATGTCTAATTCAGCCTGATTTCTGATCCGGGATGTAGGTAGGGCCCAAGGTTCTAAAAGAGAGTAATGAGAAGACACCTTGGGAACAAAACTCTGTACCATTCGAAGCTCCACTCTGTCTGGGAAGAAGGCATTATGTTTGTTTGCTGCTCCCAAAGCCTGTAATTCTGAGACTCTTATGCCTGTCACTGCAATCAGAAAAGCTGCCTTGAGGGTTAGATTCCACAGGGAAGCAGACTCTGTTGGAGCAAAAGTTTGAGTTAGCAAAACATCTAGGATAAGGGAGAAGTCCCATGCGGGAAATGTTTGCTTAGTAGGCAGGCCTATCTTCATTACGGCCTTGAACAATAGGATCACAAGTGTGTCCTCCGTTCATCTCTTGTCTGTAGCTGCTATTGCCGCAACTTGAACTTTAGGGGAACTTAAACCAAGGCCAAGGTCCAGGGCCTGCTTGAAGGAAATCCAACAGAAGGGAAGCTGATGGTAGAGCAGGGTCAGGTACCTTGCCAACTGTAGACATCTTGAATTTGTCCTATATCTTGGTGTATACACGGTTTGTTAAAGGTTTTCTGGCTTTCAGGAGAGTTGAGATTACTTCTGATGAGCAACCCATTTGCCTTTTAACCTCCAAGCTTGAAGCTTTAACTTGTGAGGGACCAGATGCACAAATCTCCCATGAGATAGGAGGCAAGGTATGAGTGGAATTTTGACTGGATGTTGGATACTGAGATGCATCGCTAGGGGAAACCACGGGCGCATCAGCCAGTAGGGGAGAATTGCTATCACCATTACTAAATTAGCTAAGCTTGTAGCTGAAAAAGTTCATGAGCATTTTTGAGCTACAAGCATAAATATAAAAAAAAATTAGGGTGTGTTTTTCCTTGATTGAATGAGTCCACACAAGGAAAGGAGAATATACCTCTATGCCAGGGCTCGACATTCCCTGGGCGCCATGGGAGAAAAAGAAACCCTGGACTGCCGCACTCTGTATAGACAGTTATTTATTCCAAAATTTCAAGTAAAAAATCCAAATTCAAAATAAATCCATAAATCCAAAACAACAAATGCAGATAGTCACCCTTCCCTGCATGCACACTATCTGCATTTGTTGTTTTGGATTTATGGATTTATTTTGAATTTGGATTTTTTACTTGAAATTTTGGAATAAATAACTGTCTATACAGAGTGCGGCAGTCCAGGGTTTCTTTTTCTCCCATGCATCAGTGCAGAGCCAGCACCTGTGTGAGTGACCAGGCGGAAGCAGCTATTTGGTGAATTCTTAAGCTTTTGAGCGGTACGTTTTTCCAATCCCTGGGCGCCAGGTCGCAAATGCGACTAGAATTAGCGACCTGGGGCAGCACAGCTGAGGTTTCCTGTATCTCCGTGCGCCCCCCCCCCCCGCGCGATCTCGTCGGGCCGCGCCGGCCGGTAATTTAGGCCGCGGCTTTGCGGCCTTCTGCAGGCCTAGGCTTCATTCTGTAATCTGGCGCCATCTTGTGGTGGCCGTTGGTATGACAAGACAACCAGCAATGCTTGCCTGTTTCACTGCCCGCCCATCTCCTTCCCTTTACTTGCAAGTTAACCCCCAAACATTATATATATTTTTTATTCTAACACTATAGAGAATAAAATGGCGGTCGTTGCAATATTTTCTGTCACACCGTATTTGCGCAGCGGTCTTATAAGCGCACTTTTTTGAGGAAAAAAATACACTTTTTTAAATTAAAAAAATAAGACAACAGTAAAGTTAGCCGAATTTTTTTTTATATTGTGAAAGATAATGTTACACCGAGGAAATTTGATACCCAACATGTCACGCTTCAAAATTGCATCCGCTCGTGGAATGGCGACAAACTTTTACCCTTTAAAATCTCCATAGGCGACATTTAAAAAATTCTACAGGTTGCATGTTTTGAGTTACAGAGGGCTAGAATTATTGCTCTCGCTCTACCGATCGTGGCGATACCTCACATGTGTGGTTTAAACACTGCTTTCATATGTGGGCGCTACTCACGTCTGCTTTCGCTTCTGCACGCATTGGTCGTTAAAAAAAAAAAAAAACTGGCTCCTAATTTTTTTAGCTGGCTCCTAGATTCCAAGCAAATTTGTCAAGCCCTACTCTATGCACATGTGCATGGTGCTTCAGTTATTATGTTTTTTTTTTGTTACAGATCTTTTTCAATGTGGATGGGTTTATGATATGTTTGATTTTCTATACAAATACTGCACAGCAGAGTTCTTTAAAGGTTTTGCCATTAGCAGTAGAAGTGTATTCACCCCAGAGTTTTCACTCCTCTCCAGCAGTTGTTGTAAAACAGCGGCAATCTTACACCTTGGGGAGGAAATCTGCCAAGATCTGTATTTAAATCACCACTGTCTGTTGCTGGCAGTCAGGGCATCAAATCTCAGCTCTAAAGGGATGGATAGATGTCTTATTGGCAACTACACACTTTTGTAATCTGTAGCTCAGAGATCCCTGAGCAAAAGTTGCTGCTCTGGGGCATTCTGTGAATCCGAACATGTGGCCCTAAAGGACCGCTCCAAATTAACCGTGTTTCACATAATACCCCTTCTGTAAGTTTAGAAAGCTCTTTACTGCAGGATTTCTGAGCATTAAATATATAAAGTGTCACAACCACATGCTGCCTCACGCTTTCTTTCATTGTAAAGTTGTGGTGTTTTTTTATGTATATTTATTTATTATGGTAACAAACAAAAAACTCCACTTTCGTAGGGAAAAAAATAGCAAACAATATACAGTTGTGCTCATAAGTTTACATGCCCTGGCAGAATTTTTCAGAGAATATGAATGATAACACAAAAACATTTCTTTCACTCAGGGTTAGTGTTTGGCTGAAGCCATTTATTAATCAACTGTGTTAAGAGCCCATTCACACAGGGGCAACACGACTTCCAGCGTGATTTTATGAGGCAACTCAGACAGGACTTGAGAATGAATCACAGCGCGACCTGGAGCTATTTACAAGGCAACTCCAAGTTGCCTGCAGGACAGGAGACAGTCCAGTGGCCAATCAAACAAGAATCAGCTCTGTGGGAGGGAGGGAGGGAGAGGTTTGCCTGATAAATGTATGTTTTCTTCCTGGAGAGTTGCTCCTATTAAGACAGTGAGAGGCGACTCCCATTGAAATGAATGGTTACAGGTCGCCTAGGAGTCTGATTGAAGTACTACAGGGACCTTTTTTGAAGTCGGAGCGACTGCAGTAGTGTGCATAAGGACGGCTCCATTAACTTACATTGATTTCTTCAGCCAGCGCGACCTGAGGCGACTAGGGGCGACCTGGGGCGATTTGGAGTCGGATCCAAAGACGCCCCTGTGTGAATGGGCTCTTAACTCTTTTTAAATCATAATAACAGAAACTAGCCAAATGATCAAAAGTTTACCCTGGTGATTTTTGCCTGATAAAATGCACTCAAGTAGACACAAAGGGGTTTGAATGGCTGTTAACCACTTCAGCCCCGGACCATTTGTCAGTTTAAAGACCGGAGGTCTTTTTACAATTTGGCACTGCGTCGCTTTAACTGACAATTGTGCGACGTGGCTCCCAAACAAAATTGACGTCCTTTTTTTTGCACAAATAGAGCTTTCTTTTGGTGGTATTTGATCACCTCTGCGGTTTTTATTTTTTGTGCTATAAACAAAAATAGAGCGCCAATTTAAAAAAAAACTCAATATATTTTACTTTTTGCTATAATAAATATCCCCAAAAAATATATAAAAAAATATTTTTTTTCCTCAGTTTAGGCCGATACGTATTCTTCTACATATTTTTGGTAAAAAAAATTGCAATAAGCGCTTATTGATTGGTTTGCGCAAAAGTTATAGCGTCTACAAAATAGGGGATAGTTTTATGACATTTTTATTAATATTTTTTTTTTACTATTAATGGCGGCGATCAGCAATTTTTATCATGACTGCGACATTATGGCGGACACATCGGACACTTTTGACACATTTTCGGGACCATTGTCATTTTTGCAGCGATCAGTGCTATAAAAATGCACTGATTACTGTGAAAATGACACTGGCAGTGAAGGGGTTAACCACTAGGTGGCGCTGTAGGGGTTAAGTGTGCCCTAGTAAGTGTTTCTTACTGTAGGGGGGATGGGCTACATGTGATACAAGACAGGGATCACCGCTTTCGATTACAGGAAGCGGTGATCACTGTCATTGTCACTAGGCAGAGCGGGGAGATGCATGTTTACATCAGCATCTCCCCATTCTAACTCACCGTGAGATGATCGCTGGTAACCCCGTGGAGATTGAGTCCGCGGGACCCGCGGTTGGGTCCACGGAGCTCGCATGCGCATGTGCACAATGTCGCTTCTTTAAAGGGGACGTATATATACATCCTTCTGCCCAGGAGTGCCATTGTGTCGACGTATATAGTCGTGCGGCGGTCAGGAAGCGGTTAAAGGTAACCATCCTCACCTGTGATCTGTTTGCTTGTAATTAGTGGTCTTTCACACTGGGATGGGAGGTGCGTCGGCGGTAAAGCACCGCTATTTTTAGCGGCACTTTACCGCCAATTTCGCAAAGCTATTCGGCCGCTAGCGGTGCGGTTTTCCCCCCGCTAGCGGCTGAGAAAGGGTTAAAAACCACCGCAAAGACCTCTGCAGAGGCGCTTTGCCGGCGGTATAGCCGCGGTGCCCCATTGATTTCAATGGGCAGGAGCGGTGGAGGAGCAGTATACACACCTCTCCAAAGATGCTGCTAGCAGGACTTTTTTTTTTTACCGTCCTGCTAGTGCACCGCTCCAGTGTGAAAGCCCTCGGGGCTTTCACACTGGAGACACAGCAGCGGCTGTTCCATGTCGGTTTGCAGGCGCTATTTTGAGCGCAATAGCGCCTGCAAAATGACCCAGTGTGAAAGGGGTCAGTGTGTGTGTGTGTGTGTGTGTGTGTGTATATAAAGGGTCAATGAGTTTCTGGACTCCTGACAGACCCTTGCATCTTTCATCTAGTGCTGCACTGATGTTTCTGGATTCTGAGTCATGGGGAACGCAAAAGAATTGTCAAAGGATCTGCGGGAGAAGGTAGCTGCGGGAACTGTATAAAACAGGAGAGGGATATAAAAAGATATCCAAGGAATTGAGAATGCCAATCAGCAGTGTTCAAACTCTAATCAAGAAGTGCAAAAGCAAACAACGGTCTGGTAGACTAACTAAAATTTCAGACACAATTGCCAGGAAAATTGTTTGAGGTGCAAAGAAAAACCCACAAATAACTTCAGGTGAAACACAGGACTCCCCTGGCCAACATATTGCCAGCAACACATGCTGAGATGTTTGTAGAAGCCTTAGCATATCATTGTTATTGTCATTTCAGTCCTCCATGACAGCCATGAATCCACCCTGGGGTAATGGTAGACTGTCCCAGCACGGAGGTTTTTTCTTTCCTGCCAGGGGGTAGACATGTGCAATTTGTTTCGGTCCAAATGTAAATTTGTACAAATTTTTGGTTATACATCCAAATCTCTGAATGAAATCTAAATAAATTTAGTTGAAATTTGTTTAATATGGTTTTGTTTATTCGTTTTCTAACGAATTCCAAATTTTCGGAACGATTTGAATTTGGATCAGTCGAAAAATGATCGCCCAATTTGAATTCTGTGTGAAGCATAGCTAAATGTTAAAGGGGTTGTAAGGGTTTGTTTTTTATTTTTTAAATAGGTTCCTTTAAGCTGCATTGTTGGTTCAACTACCTTTTCCTTAGATTTCCCTTCTAAATATTTGTTTTCTTTGTCTGAATTTCTCACTTCCTGTTCCTCCTCAGTAAGCTGTTCTGGCTGACTCCACACCACTCGGATGATGGTGTGAAGTTTAGTGAGGAGAAACAGGAAGTGAGAAATTCAGACAAAGAAAAAAAATATTTAGAAGGTAAATCAAAGGAAAAGGTAAGTGAACCAACAATGCACTAGCTTAAAGGAACCTATTTAGAAAATAAAAAACGAACCCTTATAACCCCTTTAAGGATTGGGTTGGGAAACCAGCCACCGCTGGTCTTCCCACTGACAGCTGATGAGTCATCGGTTGTTAAGGATGCAGCGGCTTGCTTTCCAGCCCGCTCCTTAACAACCAACTGTTCTTCACACAGAATTAAAATCGGTCGATCGTTTTTCTACCGATCCGAATTCAAATCATTCCAAAAGTTTGGAATTTATTAGAAAATTTATAAACTAAATTAAATTAAATGAAATTATACAAAACAAAACGAAACACATTTCAAAACAAAATTAGTAACATAACAAGTCTATCTGAAACAAAACAAATTTTTCCATTCTGCACGTCTACCCGGGGGGGTCACTACAGCCTGAACTGTTTTGAATGTGCGTGTGATTGGGGTTTTATAATGCAATTACTTTGGGGTCCTTTTTTGTGACAAATTAAAGCAAATCAGAGATTAGTCTACTTCTTTAAAGGGAAACTCTACTTTTGTGGGGAAAAAATATTGCAAATAAAAAATAATATACTTTATGATATGATCGTATACAATTGCAACACAAATATTGTAATTTTATTGTTATTAAAATTACCTTTTCTTTTCAATCTGCAGCACTTTAGTTTTCTGTAAAATTCTATGCAAAATGGCAATTTGGTGGCGTTCTGTAAACAGTTGGTGTACGGAATGCCCCCAGAGATTTAATTTCCTGCTTGTGTGATTGGCTTACTGATTTTCCCAGATGTCTGCACTAAGATACACGTCAGATTTTGGACATCCTCTGCAACAAAATTTTCAGTTATGGTAAAAATGCAATCTATCCAGACATGCTGTGCCTCCCTCCGATCTGTCTGTGTAAGTTGATACTGCGATCCTTGATGTACTGATGTTTTGGAGCTGTGTCACCACTTTGGAGAGATTGGATTTCTTGTGCTGTTCCGTGAGGACGTGTCCAGAGGAGTCCACATCCATACCTTCTGCCTGTTTGACCCACCACCGCTGGTGTGTGTGTGTCCACGCTCAGGGGTAAGAGTATCCATTTCTTTCCCCCATCCCTGGTGTTGGAGTCGCGTCCCTGGGTGTCGCAGATTTGTGAACAAATGCTTCCTATGAACTCAAAGCTTTTTGGATTCCTTTAATGGGGACAATGCACTGAAGTTTTGTTACACATTTTCTTTCCTTGTTTCCAGTACACGTAGTGGGAACCTTCATTGGACTTTAATATTATTTTATTGTATATGGTTGTATACAGGTCCTTCTCAAAAAATTAGCATATTGTGATAAAGTTCATTATTTTCTGTAATGTACTGATAAACATTAGACTTTCATATATTTTAGATTCATTACACACAACTGAAGTAGTTCAAGCCTTTTCTTGTTTTAATATTGATGATTTTGGCATACAGCTCATGAAAACCCAAAAATCCTATCTCAAAAAATTAGCATATTTCATCCGACCAATAAAAGAAAAGTGTTTTTAATACAAAAAAAGTCAACCTTCAAATAATTATGTTCAGTTATGCACTCAATACTTGGTCGGGAATCCTTTTGCAGAAATGACTGCTTCAATGCGGCGTGGCATGGAGGCAACCAGCCTGTGGCACTGCTGAGGTGTTATGGAGGCCCAGGATGCTTCGATAGCGGCCTTAAGCTCATCCAGAGTGTTGGGTCTTGCGTCTCTCAACTTTCTCTTCCCAATATCCCACAGATTCTCTATGGGGTTCAGGTCAGGAGAGTTGGCAGGCCAATTGAGCACAGTAATACCATGGTCAGTAAACCATTTACCAGTGGTTTTGGCACTGTGAGCAGGTGCCAGGTCGTGCTGAAAAATGAAATCTTCATCTCCATAAAGCTTTTCAGCAGATGGAAGCATGAAGTGCTCCAAAATCTCCTGATAGCTAGCTGCATTGACCCTGCCCTTGATAAAACACAGTGGACCAACACCAGCAGCTGACATGGCACCCCAGACCATCACTGACTGTGGGTACTTGACACTGGACTTCAGGCATTTTGGCATTTCCCTCTCCCCAGTCTTCCTCCAGACTCTGGCACCTTGATTTCCGAATGACATGCAAAATTTGCTTTCATCCGAAAAAAGTACTTTGGACCACTGAGCAACAGTCCAGTGCTGCTTCTCTGTAGCTCAGGTCAGGCGCTTCTGCCGCTGTTTCTGGTTCAAAAGTGGCTTGACCTGGGGAATGCAGCACCTGTAGCCCATTTCCTGCACACGCCTGTTCACGGTGGCTCTGGATGTTTCTACTCCAGACTCAGTCCACTGCTTCCGCAGGTCCTCCAAGGTCTGGAATCGGTCGTTCTCCACAATCTTCTTCAGGGTCCGGTCACCTCTTCTCGTTGTGCAGCGTTTTCTGCCACACTTTTTCCTTCCCACAGACTTCCCACTGAGGTGCCTTGATACAGCACTCTGGGAACAGCCTATTCGTTCAGAAATTTCTTTCTGTGTCTTACCCTCTTGCTTGAGGGTGTCAATGATGGCCTTCTGGACAGCAGTCAGGTCGGCAGTCTTACCCATGATTGCGGTTTTGAGTAATGAACCAGGCTGGGAGTTTTTAAGAGCCTCAGGAATCTTTTGCAGGTGTTTAGAGTTAATTAGTTGATTCAGATGATTAGGTTAATAGCTCGTTTAGAGAACCTTTTCATGATATGCTAATTTTTTGAGATAGGATTTTTGGGTTTTCATGAGCTGTATGCCAAAATCATCAATATTAAAACAAGAAAAGGCTAGAACTACTTCAGTTGTGTGTAATGAATCTAAAATATATGAAAGTCTAATGTTTATCAGTACATTACAGAAAATAATGAACTTTATCACAATATGCTAATTTTTTGAGAAGGACCTGTATATACATGAGTTTTCATGCACATGTGATGGTTTAATTTTATGTGCACACAGTTGGATTCACTGAGGCCTTTTCTTGGCGGTACATTTTCACTGTTTATCACATGCTCATATCCTTACATGCGTTTGGGCCTTCTCACATATTTCAGGCGCTGCATTTTTATTTTTTACGTGTTATTTTTTGCAATATGTCTATTTGCTGATGCTGGCAGCCATATTTTCACTAGTTCACCCAGTAGCGCAACTTTTCCCTTTATATATATATACTATAGTTTGTAGACGCTATAACCCTCGCACAAACCAATTAATATACACTTATTGGGATTTTTTTACCAAAGAGATGTAGCAGAATACATTTTGGCATACATTTATGAAGAAATTAGATTTTATTATTGGATATAAAGTAGATTTTTTGGTACTATAAAGTTTATTTTTTTTGGTACTTTTCCATTTATATAATAATAAAAAAAACTCAGTGATGATCAAATACCACCAAAAGAAAGCCCTATTTTTCTAAATAAATTTCATTTGCATACAGTGTTGAATGACCGTGCAATTGCCAGTTAAAGTAGCACAGTGCAGAATAGCAAAAAATAGCCTGGTCATGAAGGGGGTAAAAACTTCATGAGGTCAAGTGGTTAAAGAGAATGCAGAGTCATTTTAATTGGTTTAAACCCAAAAATAGAAATGTAATATACTGCAGTTTACCAACTTTTAGATGTGGTATCTGAATTAGTGTAATGCACAAGGTCGCTGATTTGTGGCCCAGAACAGCCTAAAGCAATCACATGCTGCTCTGCTGATTACAGAGGAGCCACAGAATAAAATCTGCCTACCTGGGAGTGTGCTACATCAGTATTCTTTTATTTAGACTTTTTTTTATTTTATTATTTCTTTATTTTCACTTGTTATTCTGTTATTTCTCAACTTCCTTCCTACTTATTCAGCAAAAATGTCAGTAAGAGGAATAAGACAAACCATTTAAATCTGACAGGGATGCTGACAATGGTCAGATTGTATTAATTTATGTAAAACCTCTATACCAAAAAGGGAATAAAACCTGTTGTTGTAATTTGCTTAAACATGTTAGCTGGAGTTCAACTTTAATTTATCAGTCAAATCCATCTAATATCTGCTAGTGCATCCATCACTACCCTCTCCCCAGATTTACAATGTTGCTGTTGGTGTTGGTGTTCACCATAAGGGATCCACTCCAATGGCCTGTATACACGATCCAAAAATTGGACGACAGATCGTCCGACTTTTTTTGCTTAATAGTCGCAAGTAGAAATTGAATATCGGCAGGTTACTAAAGTCACAAAAATTCTCGTACGACAGAAATAAAATCGTAAGTGATGTCATGTGTTGTGGTGTATTTGTATTGTATTTCCGGACGACAACTATACAGACTTAACGAAAATCGTACGATCTGGTATCATATGAGAAAAATTTTCGTGCTTGTCCGATCTAATAATATCGGCTGAATTGTCGTGATCAGCTGTCGAAAGCTCTGTACTAATAATCGGATTATCGTACGATTCTTCCTCGGACGACAGTTTTCATACGATATTCGGATCGTCTGTACGGGCCATAAAACAGGAAGTGTGTTACTGGCCGGATCAACACTTGAAAAATAAAGAAAAAAAAAGGCAGAAAATAAGAAAACTGTTGAGCCCACCACATTTAAAGGGGTTGTAAAGGTTCCGTTTAAAAAACAAAAAAACAAATATGTCATACTTACCTCCTCTGTGCAGTTGGTTATGCACAGAGTGGCCCCCATCCTTCTCTTCTGGGGTCCCTCCGCGGCGCTCCTCCTGTTCTCTAGTGTCCGGCTGGAGAAACACTTTCTGACGGGACACCCGTGCAGGTGCGCTTCCGTGTCCTGCTGCTGCGCCTGTAGACACAGACAGCAGGACTCGTCTCTGCCCCTCGGCTCCTGCGTTATTGGATTTGATTGACAGCAGCGGGAGCCAATGGCTGCTCTTCTATCAATCTATCCAATCGGGACACGAGACACCGGCCTGAGCTGGTGTGCTCGTTCCCGCCCTGGGAACTACGGGGGTTAAGGTAAGTAAAGGGGGGCTTGGGGGCGCTGCTGCAGCACAGGAGGTTTTTCACCTCAATGCACAGAATGCATTAAGGTGGAAAACGGCGAGGGTTTACAACCCCTTTAAGGATTAGTAAACTGCTATGTAATTTTTTGTTTAAGGTTGTAGATATACTTTAAAGCGGAGTTCTGCCAAAAAAATTAAAATAAATTAAAGTCAGCAGCTACAAAAAGTGTAGCTGTTGACTTTTAATAATCGGACACACCTGTCTCACGGTCCAGCGATGCGGGTGTATGAAGCCCGGCTCCTCTCCCCCTCCTCTCTGCGGCGCCGGAATTCTTACTGTGGGCGCCTGGCTGTGGCTTCACAGCCAGGCATGCGCGAGCTGCACTGCACGCTGTGAATGGCCAGGCAATCTTCTGGGACCTGTGATGTGTCTCAGAAGATTGCAGGGAGGAAGGGGGGAGTGGTGAATTTCCTTCCAGCGCCGCATAGCCCTGGGAGGAAGTGGGAGCTGGATGCCTCTAAAAAGAAGGGTATCCTCTCCCCCCCCACCCCCCAAAAAAATGACATGTCAAATGTGGCATGTCAGGGGGTCACTGTCACTTAAAGCAGAAGTTCCATTTTTGGGTGGAACTCCGCTTTAAATCTATTTTTTTTTGTATTGATGTGTCTTACGGTTGTGTGTGTGTGTTAGTTTTGATAGCTTTATTTCTATGTATTCTGGCTGCAATTATTCTGATAATGACTATCCCTTCGTGAGACCTTTATGCCTGCCTGATATATAGCAGAGGCACTCACCACGGACAATATTCTTCAGATAGCTGAACTTGGCAAACACTTGAAATTCAAAAATGTCTTAAATGAACGTCGCCAAAGAGGAGTATTGGCTTTTCCTAGCCTCAATGTGTGTCTTGTATCGAAAGATAAAGAAGCTCACACACTAAGACCCCTTTCACACTGGGGCACTTTGCAGGCGCTATAACGATAAAAATAGCGCCCTGAAAGAGCCGCTGCTGTCTCTCCAATGTGAATGCTTTCACACTGGTGCGGTGCGCTAGCAGGACGGTAAAAAAAGTCCTGCTAGCAGCATCTTTGGAGCGGTGTGTATACTGCTCCTTCACCGCTCCTGCCCGTTGAAATGAATGGGCAGCGCGGCTATACCACCGGCATAGCGCTGCTGCAGCAGCGCTTTGCAGTGGTTTTAACCCTTTCTCGACTGCTAGCGAGGGTAAAAGCGCCCGCTAGCGGTCGAATAGCGCAGCGAAATTGACGGTAAAGCGCCGCTAAAAATAGCGGCGCTTTACCGCCGACGCACCCACCGCCCCAGTGTAAAAGGGGCCTTAGAAAAGGAAGTTAACTCAGAAGAAGGGGGCAGGAAATGCAGAAATTAACATGTAATGCAAAAATAGGCAACAGCATAATAAAAAAAAAACAACCAAAAAACATCATAGGCATCACAGCTGCATTTGCCATATACTGCGGCGCACTATGGGGTTGATTTACTAACGGCAGTTGCGCTACATCTGAGGGGAAGCTCTGCTGATTTTTATCATCCAATTATGTGCAAGCAAAAATGCTGTTTACTCTTTCGTTCATGGACCGACACAGCTTCCTATTGACATAGTGGGTATTATCCGTCATTTAGGAGTGACTAGGCAGAAAAACTTGTAAAAAGTGTTGCATCACACCCTCTACAGCACCGCCCAGGGGGAGGACCCTCTGGGTATAATACCTCTCTGCACCTCGCAGATCAGTTTTTTTCTGTCTAGCAAGGAGTAGGACATGGCTCCCTTCGGACCCATTGGTCAGGGGAAAATTTACATTTTTTTGGTTCCTGCGTTTAACTGCCAACTGGGTGACAGGCTGGGTCCTCGATCCTTGTAGTCCCCCCAGTTTCGGCCATTGAGCGTGTGCCGACCCTAGCTACGCGCTGGGTTTTCCACAACATGCCCATCGCTCTACGGGTGGCCGGTGAGCCTACGCTCCAGGGCCTGCATCGGACCGCTCAGCTTTGGCTGACCTTACGGCCGAGTCGTAGCAGCCTGTCCGGTCAGCTAATGCTCCAGGGCATGCATACGATCATTCCCTAGGGTTCAATCACAGCATGCCTGGCCGACTGTCACCTCCGTGCGCGGATGATGATCTGTCCGGAATGTCTTCCAGCATGATCCACGCAGGAAAGGTAAGTAGCTCCCTTGCTTCGGCAGGGTGACTTGGCTGGACATTCCTGGAGAGATCAAGTAAGTGGTTGTGGCCCCTTTCTTTCCTCTCTCCCTGCCTTCCCTCCTCCCTGGGCTCTAGCTAAGGTGGCTGGGTGCTGGGGGTCACCTGGGGGGCTCCATCTGGAGCGGGGCTGCGCTGTGTTGTCATTTTAAAAGATGTCATTTTGCTTACCTGTAAGTGTGCCTCTCTCCCTCCATGCTGTCGGCGGCCATTTTGCAGTGGTCCATGCCTGTTTTGGCCTCTAGTGACTGTCTGGTGGCCATTTTCTTGTGGTTCGCGCCAATATGTATACATCGCCGCTCGGCGGCCATTTTTTTGTGGTTCACACCCGCTTTGGCCTCTAGCGACTACTCGGCGGCCATGTTTCTTAGGATTCACGCCTGAATGTATATACCGCCGCTCGGCGGCCATCTTTTTGTGGTCCGCGGCCGCTTTTGCCTCTACTGTCGGCTCAGCGGCCATTTTCTTGGAGCCCACATTGTTCAATACAGCCGCTTGGCGGCCATTTTGCGGTAGTCTCCGGCCTCTAGGGTGCATTTCACTGGTGCAAATTCACACAGGGAACGCTGATGAGAATCAGACTGCCACAGGCAGCGGTGGGATAGCATCACAGGCGGAGCACACGGCAGCATAGCGGTACCGTTCCAAGGGTGGCGAGTCCTCTGGGAGACCCTGCATCTCTGAAGCAGCTAGGAGGGTGGCCTATTGATACCTTGCCTGGAGCCCTGTGGGTGTCAGCGCGTGGGTCAGCATGGCGTCTGAAGCAGACGGTTTTTTCCCCTGAAACACCTGACTGATGGCGTCCACAGATACATCATCAGGGGCACCAGCTATGTCTGTTGCCAGGGTGGAAGCGGCACATGAGAACACGGGGGGTAGTAAACGCCCCCATCCCCTGCAATCTTCCGGGGATAATTCTGATGCAGAACCAGGCCCAGCTATGGCTCATGGCCCGGATTCTGATGCATCAGAGAGTCCAGACCGTGACCAATCGGACAGTGAGAATGCTCCAAGTCCAGGTCAGCACGCGAAAAGGCTTTGGTATCTGACCTGTTTACTGCAGTGCGGAATACGGAAGGCTGCAGAAGCAGCAGAAACACCCGTCCCCTTTGTGTTCCGTAAGCCGGCCCAGACTGCTAAGGTGTTTCCTTGTGTGTCTTTTTTTGATAAGCTTGTACAAGGAGTGGGAAAACCCACTGAAGGTTTTTTGCAGCACCAAATAATAATTTTTTTTTTTTGGGCAGTCAGGTACCCCTTGAGGAGAGTTCCTGAAAGGATGGACCTCTCCCCTGATAGTGGACCCCCCTGCGTCCAGACTTAAGTTACCACGATTCCAGTGGAAGGGGCTCCTGTCTTCAGGGACACTCGCTACCTATACACAGTGGGGGGGCTCAGCGGTATGTCCAACATTGGCTGGGTTTTCTTTTTCTGATGCCTCAGACACTTACTGAGTAGGCAAGATGCTACTCCAGGGGCTAAAAGCACAGGAGGCTCCTCTGTACGAGGTAGCTCTGGCCGACCAGTTGGTACAGGGCCCTGAGTCTGTCTGCAAGTCAGACACAGATACTACCCCTTGCTGCCTTGAGCCTCAGTTTATGCGATGGCGCTACGCCACCTAATCTGACTAAGGTGCTGGTCTTCAGGCCAATCTTTCAAGAAGACCCTGTTGGATCTGCCCTTTTAGGGCGACAGACTTTTTTGGGGCCTCTCTGGATGACATCATTTAAGAGGCTACAGGAGGTAAGAGCACATTGCTTCTGCAAGCCAAAAAAGGGTAAGGAGCCATGCCATAGGCTAGTGCTCTCCTTCACCGCGCACAAGCGGTCCCTTTGTCCGCCTAGTGCGGCACGTAAATGACCCCAGGCTGATAAAGCGTCTGCTGAGGGACAGAAGCGTCCCTGGGTTTGCAAGCACAACCTTGCTTGCCTACCAAACAGATTTTTTTCCCCTCTTAACCGCCAGCTTCAGCCGACTTGTCGGGAAGCCCTACATGGGGCGGTCCAGGACCTGCTGATACGCAGGGTAGGCCTTCCTGTCTTAGTACAGGAACGGGTTCAGGGGTTCTACTCAAATCTGTTCGTAGTGCTGGAGGGGGTTCGTCCAATCTGGATCTTGGGACCCTCAACTGCTTTGTGCAAGTACAAAGATTCCAGAAAGGAGTTGGCTCGCTCTGTTGTCGCTGCCCTCCATCCGGGGGATTTTCCGGCAACTTGGACGATATTCTTCTGAGGGTCACTTTAAACGTAAATTTAGAAGTGAGCGTGTCTTTAACCTGTCAGACCCTCCGATACTTGGTGGGGTGCTGAACACTCAGAAGTCAGTATTGGAACCGTCCCAACTCCTAGTGTATCTAGGGTTGATTCTGGACTCCTCAGAGGCGTACGTTTTTTTTCTCCCTAGGGGAAAGTTGCAGACCCTTCGGGCTGCGGTGCAGCAGTTGACATCCCAAGGATGGGTTGTCACGCCACTTTTGCAGGCAAGTCCTGGGCCTCATGGTAGCCTCCTTTGAGGCGGTACCATAGGTGCTATTTCACACACGAGTGTTACAGAAAATAACTCTGTCCTGAAGGGTCAAATGCCCTTCATCCCTGGATTATCAAAATCCGGGTGAGCCACCTAATCAGGACCTCCCGAGTTGGTGGCCGACAGCACCGACATTTCTGTCGGGGAAATTGTTCCTTCCTGTTTACTGGATGGTGGTCACGGCTGTCTTCCCGGTTGCAAAGGAGTCTGAAGAGCTCATTCAACCTGGGTCGCTGGACTCCGGAGAAATCCCATTCATTGGCCTGAAATCCAGACGAGCTGGCCTTGCCTCCCCACATGGTCTCAGAGGCTACAAGGGCGTCCAGTCAGAATCCAGTCGGACAAACACCACAGTGGTGGCGTATGTCAATCATCAAGGAGGAACAAGCAGCTCTGCTGCAGCATCGGAGGTCGCTCGTATCCTGAGGTGGGCAGAAAGGAGCATACCAGCACTGTCGGCCGTGTGCATTCCGGGTGTGGAGAACTGGCAGGCGGACTACCTGAGTCGCCAAATGCTGGACCAGGGAGAATGGGCCTTACACCCGGGTGTGTTCTAGCTCCTCTGCCAAAGATGGGGCACGCCAGACGTAGATCTTCTGGCGTCCCGACTCAATCGGAAGGTATTGAGGTTTGTGGCCAGGTCAAGAGACCCATAGGCAAGCACGACAGATGCGTTGATGGCACTGTGGAGTCAGTACCGACTAATCTATGCCTTTCCTCCTCGGAAGCTCCGTCCTCATCTGCTTCGCAGACTGGAGGCAGAGAGGATTACAATGGTCCCAATTGCTCTGAATTGGCCTCGACGTCCTTGGTACGCTGATCTTGTGCGTCTGGTAGCAGACGCCTTTTGGCATCTACCGCTAAGGAAGGACCTGCTGTTGCAAGGTCCCATACGCCATCCTGTTTTACAGTCACTGGCTTAAAGGCATGGCTCGAGAGCCAGGTGCTAAGAGACCGGGGGCTGTCAGACTCGGTTATCTCTACCATGAGGAGTGCTTGGAAATCATCCCCTAGGAAGATTACCATTGCACTTGGAAGATCTGCATATCCTATTGTGAGGAAATGAGGTGGCATCCGCATACTTATTTGGTTCCAGAGTCCTGCTGCTTTTAAGGAGGTAACGGGCCAAAAATTCTACTGTAAGTACAATTAGGGGGCAGGTATCTGCCCTGGCTGTCTTTTCAATGACCCCTGGTGGCTCACTCTCTAGTGAGAACGTTTGTACAGTAGATTCGGCAGGTGGCCCCTCCGGCTTGTGTAGCAGATGTCCTTTTGGTGTCTACCACTTCGAGAGGACCTGCTGGCGCAGGGTCCTATATGCCATCCTGCCTGCAGTCGATGGCTTCAACGGCATGGCCTCTAAATGTCTCAGAAACCACCGTTTGAGAACATCAGGGAGATCCCTTGTTGACACTTTTTTAGAAAGTGGTATTTTTGGTGGCTGTTATGCCAGTTAAGACTGGTTTCTGAGCGGGCAGCCTTGTCATACAAGCCTACCTATCTGATCTTCCACAAGGATAAGGTGGTGCTGCGTCCGCAGCCTTAGTTTCTTCCTAAGGTCGTGTTCAACCTTCCATCTCAAGGAAGACATTGTACTGCCATCCTTGTGTCCTCATCCGTCGAATCCTAAGGAGACGACGTTGCATTCCTTGGATGTTGTCCAAACTCTGAGAGAATGCTTGTCTGGACTGGTACTGCTATGTTCCAGAGTCCAGGCTCATTGTTTGTTTCAGTGTCTGGTCCCGAATAGGGCCCAGCGGTTTCGTCGGCCACCATCTCTAGGTGGATCCGACAGATTGTGATCAGGCTTACGCCATGAAGGGTCAGTCGCCTCCCTTTCCCGGCGCATTCGGCCAGGGCAAGAGATGCCTCTTGGTTTACATCAGTTAAGACGGTTTTCTGAGCCGGCAGCCTTGGCATGCAAGGCTCCTTATCTGATCTTCCACAAGGATAGGTGGTGCTGCGTCCGCAGCCTTCTTTTCTTCCTAGGGTCTTTCGACCTTCCATTAAGGAAGACATTGTACTGCCATCCTTGTGTCCTCATCCGTCGAATCCTAAGGAAACGACAACGTAATTTTTGGATGCTGTCCGAGCTCTGAGAGCATCCAGCGTCTGTTTTCACCAGGTGTGTAAGGTGGCGACATGCTCGTCCGTTCACACTTTCACTAAACTTTACAAGTTGATGTGTGTGAATCTTCGAATGCTTCTTTCGGCCGCAAGCTATTGCAGGCGGCTGTTTAGAGTTGCAACTCCTCCATGGAGGAGCTCTGTTTTGTTTGGGGTGAAGTTTTTTTAATACAAACGTTTTTTTATTGGGTATAGACAGAAAAAAAAAGCACATATTTTATCGGGATGCAACCCACACATATAACATAAAAATTACATTGCAACATATAATATCGAGAGGAAAAGAGCATAAGAGGATCAGTCACAGGGGCAGAAACTAAATGTGTTACTCGAGGTCAGGCCCAGTGACGGCCCTTCGGGTGCATCCCAGGGTTCAAACAGAAAGAAAATTCTATTTATGCTTAAAAGAAATCAAGAAGGAAACAGGATTAGAGGGGAATAAGGGAGAATCTCCATGGAAGGATAAGAACGAAGGGAAAGAAAGATTAGGGAAAAGAAAAAGCTTAGACAGGTACATGGGTAGAAAGGGGAAAACAACCTGTTGAAAAATAAACTTTAATCTGCTACTTCTGGTATGAATAATTCGACCGACCCAGTATCAAACAAAAAGAAAAAGTATAGGATGTACTCCTAGTTGGGTTGGGATCACATGTCCTTACCATCTCCTAGTATCCCCAGGCCCAGGGCCCAAAGGAAACGGGAGAATATGGGGTACCTATCCGACCATACAGAGGCGGCCTCACAAGAAGCAGTGCGTTGGTCACAGTATAGCCGCTCCTGACGACCACGCCGCCCATTTATTATTTTGGAGGTCTGCATGGTGTCCATGATAGTGTGATAGATCCTCTCCATAAGACGGATAGACTCCATCCGCTGGAGTACCTGTGTCCATGGAACCGACTGGGACCGCCAATTCAAGGCTATGGCCCAATGAGCTGCACAGAATAGGGTATTCACTAATCTCTGGGTATGGGGAGGCAGACCCGGTATAGTGGCAAAGAGCAAACACACTGGGGCCGTCAGGTCTAGGATGGTGCCCGCAATCTGCGTCACCCTGGATGCCACCTGGCTCCATAGGTGCCTCAGATGAGGGAAACCCCAAAACGTGTGCAGAAGGGTGCCAGGGCTCTGGCAGCCCCTAAAGCACGTCTCCTGAACTGTAGGGTAGTATTTATGAACTCTATCTGGAGTGAGGTACCACCTCATATGTAGTTTAAGTACTGTCTCCTTAGTGGCTATGGAGCGGGTACATCTGTGCATATTCTGTAGCATGTCGCTCCAGTCTTCTGGGGGGAATGCCACACCCAGGTCTGATTCCCAATGGGTCATAGCCGAGGACTTAACTGGAAGCTGAGAATCATTCAGTGACATATATATTGTAGAGATCGTTCCCTTGCCTCTAGCACCATTCTGGCAGATTGTTTTATACTGGGATAAGTTGGATCTAGTGTTCAATGTGAATAGGGATTCAAAAAAGTGCCTAATTTGTAGGAATCTAAAGAATTCCGTTCCCGGGGCTTCGAACTGCTCTTGGAGTTGTGTAAATGAACAGAAATGTGTGCCTTGCGATAGTGCTTTTAATGTCAAGAGGGAGTTTTGTACCCACCAATGGAAGCTCTCAGGGGATCGGAAAGCAGGGGGAAAACTGGGCGATCCCAGGAAGGTGGACAGGGGGGGTCTGCCTGACCTAAGTTTAAATTTGTGGTGATATAGGGACCAAAAGTGTATTGTCTGACCCACTACCATGTTTAGCGTGCCCAGTTCCCTGGGCTTAAGGCCCGTCTGCCATAGAAGTCCCGGGAGGTAGTATGGGCTGACAGAGGACATTTCAAACTGTAGCCAGGGGATGCTGTCTGGTGCGGCATGCCACTGTGCCGTCTGGGCCAACCTGGCTGACAAGTAATACAACCAGATGTTAGGAAGCCCCAACCCCCCCCCCCCGTGAAGAGGGTCTGTGTGTGATAAGACCACCATACCTAGGATGTTTATGGTTCCATAGAAACCCATTAATCTCACGTTGGATCTGCAACAGAGTATGTCGTGATACATAAAGGGGGAGAGCCCTAAAGAAGTAAAGCAATTTCGGTAAAATGGACATTTTACGGCTGTGACGGTGATGTGGAATGTAGACCATAGGTGTAACCATTGTCTGACTTTGGCGAAGATCTGGGGGTAGTTAGCGTTATATAATTCTCTTAGGGTGGGGGCTAGACGAATCCCGAGGTATTGGAGGGTTTTATTTGATACTGAAAAGCCAAAAGAAGATTTAAGGGCAGAGGTGACTCTGGGAGGGATATTGACAGGGAGGGCCGAACACTTGGAGAGGTTGACGCCAAGGCCCGAAAATGTGTGAAAGGATTGGAGTGTAGAGATTAAATTAGGGAGGGAAGTAACTGGGTCCTGGAGGAACATAAGGATATCATCCGCGTATAGGCTCACCTTATACTCCCCATCCCCCTTCTGATACCCCCTAATGTTCTGGTCTGTGATGATCGCCCTCGCCAAAGGCTCCATGGCCAGGGCAAACATCAAAGGGGACAGAGGGCAGCCCTGGCGTGTCCCCCTGCCCAGGGGGAAGTAATCCGAGGTGCAACCTGGGAGCTTAACGCGTGTGTGAGGATTGTGGTACAGTGCCCTAAATCCATGAACAAACTCCCCTGAAAAACCAAACCTAGTCATGACCGCGTCCATATATGGCCACAGGACACTATCAAAGGCCTTGTGTATATCCAGGCCCAACAGAAGAACCATGCGGGAAAATAGCTCCGCATCCTGGATAATGTCCGTCGCCAAGCGGATGTTGTCTGTGATTTGCCTAGAGGGGATGAATCCGGTTTGTTCGGGGCCAACCAGGGTGGAAATTATGGGGGCTAGTCTATCTGCAAGAACACGACCTAGAATCTTAATGTCATTGTTAAGAACCGAAATTGGTCTGTAATTCTGGGGGAGGGAGTGATCCTTGTTAGGTTTAGGGATTAGGGTCATATTGGCTGCAAGCATTTCCTCTGGAAGTGAGTGGCCTTGCAATACGTGGTTGATTAATTTAGTCAATTTAGGGGCCAGCGTACCTGCAAATTTTTTATAGTAAGTCGCCGTATACCCGTCTGGGCCCGGGGCTGTTGACGCTTTGAGCAACTTAATGACCGTCAGGACCTCCAGTTCTGTGCATGGGGCGTTCAAGTTGGTCAGTTGTTCGTGTGTCAAAGTCGGAAGTTGGATGGAGTTCAACCAGTCCTCAACTCCAGCAGGGGTTGGGGTGAAGTTTTAATGCTGTTCCCACCCCTCATTTTTTACACTGCTTTGGGATGTCCCACTATGTCAATAGGAAGCTGTGTCGGTCCATGAACGAAAGAGTAAATAGGATTTTTTTCCCCACGTAAAATCCCTTTCTCTGAGTTCATGGACAAACACAGCACCCACCCCTCGTTTTAAGTTTGTACTGCTTTTGACAAACTGATCTGCGAGGTGCAGAGAGAGGGATTATACCCAGAGGGTCCTCCCCCTGGGCGGTGCTGTAGAGGGTGTGATGCAAAATTTTTTACAAGTTTTTCTGCCTAGTCACTCCTAAATAACGGATAATACCCACTATGTCATTAGGAAGCTGTGTCGGTCCATGAACTCAGAGAAAAGGATTTTACGGTGAGTGAAAAATACAAATTTTTTTTTTCCTTGCATGTGATTGAGTATTATTTGCAAAGTGAAGCTTTACCTCATTTACCACCTAAGCTCTGGATCAAGTGCACTTGCAGTGCACAGTATATTTGCCTTTAGTAAATCCACCTCCCTGTGCAGTTTTTTTTTTTTTTTGTTTGTTTTTTTTTTTTACTATTTTGGGCCAGTTTTCATTTGATAAAAATAAAAAAAATCAGGAGATATGTTGCCGTTTACCACCAAATGAAAGCCCAATTTGTCCTGAAAAAAACAAGTGTAGCGGCCTCACCCTCTCTCCATCTTTATCGGTTACACACCAACTCATGTCTAGGGGTTCCTGGGTTGTGAGAGTGAGATGCGCCACGGCCCATGTCCTCCCCATTTCAATAGGGAGGTGAAGGCCACTTCCTGATGTTTCCTCGGGCCAATGTGTTCTGCGAATGTACCGAGTCTGTAACCACAAGCTCACCCGCCTCCCCTTTGATTCCAGTAACTGGAGTTCACACACCGAAGAAAGGTCCAACACTTGTTTATTTGGCACTCCAATAGCAAAGCACGATAAACAGTTCTTTTAACAGCAGACTGGTTGGGACCTATAACCTTGCCAACGGTGGGATGAGCAGATCAAGGCACTTCCTAACGTTTCAGTTCTATGCCACTATACTATGACCAGCGGCGCCTAAGCCAATCCGGCTGTTACAGAACAGGAAGGATGGGGTCTCTTCCAGCAACCCCTATGAACAGCAATGGAGCCCTCTTCGATACGCTGTGGCCCCTATCAGGGGGATGTGTCCTCCCAAGAGAGTTCCCAGAGGCCCACTGTCACCGGGTTGGTGCTGCTCCGGGTCTCCAGTGGGTAACCTCCCCGGCCTCCTCACCTCAGGTACGAGTCCCTCCGCTCAGGGACCCTCGGACAGTCCACCCTAGCGGGACCTAGTCGAAGGTACTGGGCCCCAGGCCTCCTAGATAGTACCTCACCCCAGGCTAAAGGTGCCTGGGATGGACGCCAACATGACTCCGGACCAGGCCATGGGCACCTGGACCAGACTCCTGGATCTCCCGCACCCAGGCCTAAGGGCCCTGGGTGCGGACCGCAACCCTCCTCCTCCGAGGACCTCCTTCTCCGCAAGACGACGACGTCGTGGTCAGGGCGTCTCCCCCTTTTATCTCCTCCCTTCAACGGCCCGGCGGGTTCCCCGCCCCAGCCATACCATCTCCGGGAAGAGACCAAACAGGGAGCACTGCAGGGGATGATTCTACCTGAAGCCCGTGGGTACCCCGCCACCCACAGGCAAAGGAGAATATTACATCCTCCAATCCTCCACAAAACAAAAAGGGGTCTGAATCCTAACACAATTATACACCTGGGTCACACTATTGCCCAGGTGTATCCCATCAATTTGAGGACCCCGCTACACAAGGTATAATCCACCTGGATGCACAAAGTAGTTGTGATGATATGTATGGTTTTATTAGCACGTGTCAAAGTTGCAAAATTGTGCTTAGGCTTTAAGATTTGATTTACCCGTAGGCATGACAGAGTTAGACTTGGAAACATATTTTTCTAAATCACACATGGCTAGTGGAAAATCTACTCACAGTTATGAGCTCATTACTGCAATTGTACTCTTTCAGATAGAACATGCATCGAGTGTAGCAGTGACCCACTACTGCTGCATATAGTCTAGCTTGGGGCATTTAAATTAGCACTTTATCCATATCCACTTAACTGAAGTCCCCAATCACAGATAAAACCTCTTACATTGAATTGACTCCTACAAAAAAAAAAGCCTCACTCGCATCATATCTGAAAATCATATCAAGAAAATGCTTTTATGACCTCATTTCATTTGAAACTTGTAAACTTCATTGTAAAGCCTCCATTATCCCTCTCTTTCTCCTCTTACTTGCCTCCCTCTCTCCTCCTTCCATTTTTATTTCCTCTGTATCTATCTCCCTTCCCCCAACCCTTCCTCTGTCTGCATCTTTTTCTCTCTTTCTTTCTTTCTAAATGCTTCCTCAATCTCCTACTATGCTTCCTATTTCCTCCTTCTCTCTTCTTCCATAGCTCCTCTGTCTTTATTAATCTCCCTCAGTTCCTTCCCTATTTTTTGTGTATGTTTTTTGGGTTTTTCCCTTTCTCTCTCTCCCGCCGGTGGCCCCCATACCTTCTCTGTTTTCTGCAATCTCTCTTTCTTCCTTCCCTCCATATATCCTCTTTCTGTCTCATCTTATCTTCATTCTATTTGTCTATCTGTCTCTTTCTTTCTCTATCTACCCCAATTATCCACAAGTGGAGATACATAGAGTGCCCCCTCAAATCCCCCTCTATGCAGCGATCCTCCATGACTGGTCAGTGAATCTGACCAGACAGGTTTTGTGTAATACTAAGTTCATTACAGACTCAAAACATGCAATTGTGGCTTTCTTACTATCCTGGGGGCAGCACAATTATACACACACAACCACAGCTGTTCTCTGTAAAATGCCATGAAATTTAAAAGTGGTCTCTACGTGCACTGCAAACCGCAAATGAATAGTTTTAGCCCCCGTGCTGCCTGCTGAACCCAAAAGAACATATTAAAAAATATTTGCATGGTAAAAGAATATCTGTGTCCCTGCTGGGGGGGGGGCAGCCGCGAATTGAGAAGCGGGGGGTGCCGCAAAAAAAAAAGGGGGGTTGCCATCCGGGGCTCTGGGGACCTCTGGACCCCTTCCAAAAAAATATATATATTTATAAAAAAAAAAAATTTTTTTTTAAAAAGGGGGGTTGCCATCCGGGGCCCTGGGGACCTCTGGGCCCCTTACAAAAAAAAATATATAATATATATTTTTTATATATAAAAAACACATAAAAAAGGGGGGGTTACCATACCTCCGGGCCCCTTAAAAAAAAATATATATATATATATATATATATATATATATATATATATATATATATATTTTTATAAAAAAATAATAAATGGGGGGTTGCCATCTGGGGACCTCTGGGCCCCTTACAAAAAAATTATAATTTTTTTTTTTCATAAAAAATACATAAAAAAGGGGGGTTACCATCCGGGCCCCTTACAAAAAAAAGAAAAAAAAAAGGGGGGGTTGTCATCCGGGCCCCTGGGTCCTCCCCTGGGGACCTCCGGGCCCCTTACAGGTGTACTGCCTGTACCCCCCTGATGGGTACAGGCAGTAGGGGGTGATTTAAGACTTCTCAGTTTGGAGTCTGTGTTGTAAGGAGACTTTGAAATTTTGCCTGTCACACAACGTTCGTTTTCCCAATAACGCATTCTCTTGTGTGGGGTTATTAGAACATCGCTGTGTGCTTTGGTATGTCAAGTATTAATCTCCATCAGTGGATTTCTGATACCTTTGCTAGCAAAACCAAATGGGCTCAGAGTTTATGCTGTGCCCCAATGTGTAGTAGAGCCTTTAGGTCCCATTCACTCCTGAGCATTTTGTGGCTCAAAGATCCAAAACACTCAAAATCCAAAATCCCATGCATTTCCCAGCTATAGTCACTGTTCACATATGAGCACTCGGGCACCTTTAGCTTGACACCTGACGTTTCAAAATTTAGTTGAGCTACTTTTGAGGCAGAATTGGGTGTTTATGTCCCTATAGACTTGAATGGGAATGCCCGAAAAGTGCTATGTGTTTTTTTTTTCAGGCATTTTTAACCTGTAAAAACTGGTCTCCTCCCCTAGTGCTTTCATAGTTAAATAGTAGGTGAGGTTGAAAAAAGACACAAGTCCAACCTATGTGTGTGATTATAGGTCAGTATTACCTTGTATATCCCTATATGTTGTGGTTGTTCAGGTGCTTATCTAATAGTTTCTTGAAACTATCGATGCCCACCGCTGAGACCACCGCCTGTGGAAGAGAATTCCACATCCTTGCCGCTCTTACAGTAAAGAACCCTTTACGTAGTTTAAGATAAAACCTTGTTTCTTCTAATTTTAATGAGTGGCCACGTGTCTTGTTAAACTCCCTTCTGCAAAAAAGTTTTTATCCCTTTTGTGGGGTCACCAGTATGGTATTTGTAAATTGAAATCATATCCCCTCTCAAGTGTCTCTTCTCCAGAAAGAATAAGTTCAGTGTTCGCAACCTTTCCTCATAACTAATATCCTCCAGACCATTTATTAGCTTTGTTGCCCTTTTTTGTACTCGCTCCATTTCCAGTACATCCTTCCTGAGGACTGGTGCCCAGAACTGGACAGTATACTCGTTCATGGACTGACACAGCTTCCTATTGACAAGTGGGTATTATCCTATTTTTAGGAGTGACTAGGCAGAAAAAACTTGTAAAAAGTGTTACATCACACCTTCTACAGCACCGCCCAGGGGTATAATCCCTCTCTCTACACCTCGCAGATAATTTTTTTCTGTCTAGCCAGGAGAAGCACATGGCTCCCTTCGGGCCCACTGGTCCGGGGGAAAAAAAATTTGACGTTTATTTTTTTGTTTCCTGCGATCTTCGATCAACTGCCGACTGGGTGACAGGCTGGATCCTCGATCCTTGTAGTCCCCCCAGTTTCGGCCATCGAGCGTGTGCCAACCCTAGCTACGCGCTGGGTTTTCCACGACATGCTCGTCGCTCTACGAGTGGCCGGTGAGCCTACGCTCCAGGGCTTGCATCGGACCGCGCAGCTTCGGCTGACCTTACGGCCGAGTCGCAGTAGCCTGGTCGGTGAGCTTACGCTCCAGGGCTTGCATCGGACCGCTCAGCTTCCGCTGACCTTACAGCCGAGTCGCAGTAGCCTGTCCGGTGAGCTCACGCTCCAGGGCATGCATACGATCGTTCCCTAGGGTTCAATCACAGCATGCCTGGCCGACAGTCACCTGCGCGGATGATGATCTGTCCGGAATGTCTTCCAGCATGATCCACGCAGGAAAGGTAAGTAGCTCCCCTGCTTCGGCTGGGTGACTTGGCTGGACATTCCTGGAGAGATCAAGTAAGTGGTTGTGGCCCCTTTCTTTCCTCTCTCCTTGCCTTCCCTTTTCCCTGGGCTCTGAAGCTAAGGCTGCTGGGTGCTAGGGGTCACCTGGGGGGCTCCATCCGGAGCGGGGCTGCGCTGTAGCTGTCATTTAAAATTTTTTATTTTGCTTACCTGTGTGTGCCTTTCTCCCTCCATGCTGTTGGCGGCCATTTTGGGGTGGTCCATGCCTGTTGGCCTCTAGTGACTGTCCGGCGGCAATTTTCTTGTGGTTCGCTCCAATATGTATACATCGCCGCTCGGCGGCCATTTTCTTGTGGTTCGCGCCCGCTTTGGCCTCTATCCACTGTTCGGTGGCCATCTTTCTGGTGGTTTACGCCTGTATGTAATTACCGCCGCCCGGCAGCCATATTTTTGTGGCCCGCGGCCGTTTTTTGCATCTACTGTCGGCTCGGCGGCCATTTTCTTAGGGCCCACATTGTTTTCAATACGGCCGCTTGGCGGCCATTTTGCGGAAGTGTTCGGCCTCTAGGGTGCATTTCACTGGCGCAAATTCACGCCGGGAACGCTGATGAAAATCAGACTGACACAGGCAGCAGTGGGATAGCATCACAGGCGGAGCACACGGCAGCGATAGCGGTATCGTTCCAAGGATGGTGAGTCCTCTGGGAGATCTGCATCTCTGTAGCAGCTTGGAGGGTGGCCTATTGATACCTTGCCTGGAGTCCCTGTGGGTGACAATGCGTGGGTCAGCATGGCGTCTGAAGCAGACGTTTTTTCCCCTGAAACACCTGAGTTGGCAGCTGGTGCCCCTGGAGGCTTTGTTGCCAAGGTAGAAGCGGCGCATGGGAACGCGGGGAGGGTGGGGAATCGCCCCGTCCCCCGCCATCTTCTGGTGATAATTCTGATGCAGAACCAGGCCCGGCTGTGGCTCATGGCCCAGATTCTGATGCATCGGAGACTGCAGACCCTGACCTGCATTGGCTGGGGTTTTTCTGATGGCTCAGACACTGACTGAGTACGCAAAGAGGCTACTCCAGGGGTTAAAGACATGGGAGACTCCTCCTAACGAGGTAGCTCTGGCCGACCAGTTGGTACAGGGCCTTGAGTCTGTCTGCGAGTCAGACATGGATACTATTCCCTTGCTGTCTTGAGCCTCCGTTTATGCAGTGGCGTTACGCCGCCTGATCTGGCTAAGGTGCTGGTCTGCAGGCCAGTCTTCCTAGAAGGCCCCGTTGGATCTGCCCTTTTAAGGCGACAGACTTTTGGGGCCTCTCTGGATGACATCTTTTAAGATGCCACAGGAGGCAAGAGCACATTGCTTCTGCAATACAAAGAAGGTAAGGGCTAGGCTAGGGCCCTCCTTCACTGCGCACAAGCGGTTCTTTCGTCCGCCTAGTGCGGCAAGTAAATGACCCCAGGCCGATAAAGTACCTGCTGAGGGACAGAAGCGTCCCTGGGTTTGCAAGCCCAACCTTGCTTGCCTACCGAACAGATTTTTTCCCTCTTAACCGCCAGCTTCAGCCGACTTGTCGGGAAGCCCTACATGGGGCGGTCCAAGACCTGCTGATACGCAGGGTGGGCCTTCCTGCCTTAGTACAGGAACGAGTTCGGGGGTCCTACTCAAATCTGTTCGTAGTGCTGAAGAAGGAGGGGGTTCGTCCTGTCTTGGATCTCAGGACTCTCAACTGCTTTGTGAAAGTACAAAGGGTCCGGAAAGGAGTTGGCTCGCTCTGTTGCGCTCCCCTCCATCCAGGGGATTGTCTGGCATCCTTGATCATCAAGGACGCATGCTTGCATGTATCCATATGCACCAGGCATCAGAGATGTCTGCGTTGGCGGCCGGGGAAGACCACTACCAATGGTGGCTCTCCCCTTTGGCCTGGCATCGGCGCCAAGGGTGTTCACCAAGGTGCTTGCCCCGATTCTGGCCTACTAAGACAGCACGGGCAACTTGGACGATCTTCTGAGGGTCACTTCAGACTTAAATTTAGAAGTAAGCGTGTCTATATCCTGTCATACCCTCTGATACTGGTGGGGTGCTGAACACTCAGAAGTCAGTATTGGTACCGTCGCAACTCCTAGTGTGTCTAGGGTTAATTCTGGACTCCTGAGAGGCGTAAGTTTTTTTTCTCCCTAGGGGAAAGTTGCAGACCCTTCGGTTGTCACGCCACTTTTGCAGGCAAGTCCTGGGCCTCATGGTAGGCTCCTTCGTGGCGGTACCATAGGCACTATTTCACACGCGAGTGTTACAGAGGTAACTCTGTTCTGAAGGGTCAATTGACCTTCATCCCTGGATTATCAAAATCCGGGTGAGCCATCTAATCAGGACCTCCCTAGTTGGTGGCCGACGTCACCGGCATTTCTGTCTGGGAAGTTGTTCCTTCCCTTTTACTGGATGGTGGTCACAGCGGACGCCTGTCTTCCCAGTTGCAGAGGAGTCTGAGGAGCTCAGTCAACCTAGGTCGCTGGACTCCGGAGGAATCCCATTGCAGATCATTGGCCTGAAATCCGGGCGATCTGGCTTTGCCTCTCCACATGGTTTCAGAGGCTACAAGGGCGTCCAGTCAGAATCCAGTCGGACAAACACCACAGTTGTGGCGGATGTCAATCAGGGAGGAACAAGCAGCTCTGCTGCATCATCGGAGGTCGCTCACCTCCTAAAGGGGCTCCCTTACCAGAGGGGAAGCACGCCAGTCATATATCTTCTGGCTTCTTGACTCAATCGGAAGGTATTGAGGTTTGTGGCCAGGTCAAGAGTCCCATGGGCAAACACGACAGATGCGTTGAGGGCACTGTGGAGTCGGTATCGGCTAATCTATGCCTTTCCTCCTCGGAAGCTCCTTCCTCATCTGCTTCGCAGACTGGAGGCAGAGAGGATTACAATGGTCCCAATTGTTCTGAATTGGTATCGGCGTCCTTGGTACGCCGATCTAGTGCGTCTGGTAGCAGATGCCTTTTGGCATCTACCATTAAGAAGGACCTGCTGTCGCTAGATCCCATACGCCATCCTGTTTTTACAGTCACTAGCTTGAGGGCATGGCTTGAGAGCCAGGTGCTAAGAGACCGGGACCTGTCAGACTCGATGATCTCTACCATGAAGAGTGCTCGGAAATCATCCCCTAGGAAGATTACCATCGCACTTGGAAGACCTGCATATCCAATTGTGAGGAAATGAGGTGGCATCCGCGTACTTATTTGGTTCCAGAGTCCTGCTGTTCTGCAGCAGGGAATGGGCCAAAAATTTTACTTAAGTTCAATTAGGGGGCATGTATCTGCCCTGGCTTTCTTTTTCAACGACCCCTGGTGGCTCACTCTCTAGTGAGAATGTTGTACAGTGGGTTCGGCTGGCGGCCCCTCCGGTCCACCCTCCACTACCTCCGTGGGGCTTGTGTAGCAGACGTCCTTTTGGCGTCTACCACTACGAGAGGCCCTCCTGGCGCAGGGTACCATATGCCATCCTGCTTGCAGTCAATGGCTTCAACGGCATGGCCTCAGAAACCACCGTTTGAGTACGTCATGGAGATTCCCTTGTTGACACTTTCTCAGAAAGTGGTCCTTTTGGTGTCTGTTATGCCAGTAAGATGGGTTTCTGAGCGGGCAGCCTTGTCATACAAGCCTCCCTATTTGATCTTCCACAAGGATAAGGTGGTGCTGCGTCCACAGCCTTCTTTCCTTCCTTCCTAAGGTCGTGTTTAGACCTTCCATCTCAAGGAAGACATGTACTGCCATCCTTGTGTCCTCATCTGTCGAATCCTAAGGAGACGACGTTGCATTCCTTGGACATAGTCCAAACTCTGAGAGAATGCTTGTCTGGTACTGCTACGTTCGTGATCAGGCTTACGCCATGAAGGGTCAGGCGCCTTCCTTTTCCAGCGCATTCAACCAGGGCAAGATATGCCTCTTAGTTTACATCAGTTAAGACGGTTTTCGGAGCCGGCAGCCTTGGCATGCAAGGCTCCTTATCTGACCTTCCACAAGGATAGGTGGTGCTGCGTCCGCAGCCTTCTTTTCTTCCTAGGGTCTTCGACCTTCCATCTCAAGGAAGACATTGTACTACCATCCTTGTGTCTTCATCCATCCAATCCTAGGAGACGACGTTGTTTTTGTTTTTTGGACGCTGCCCGAGCTCTGAAAGCATCTAACGTCTATTTCAACAGGTGTGTAAGGCGGCGACCTGCTCGTCCCTTCACACTTTCACTAAACATTACAACTTGATCTGTGTGCATCTTCGGATGCTACTTCGGCTGCAAGGTATTGCGGCTGTTTAGAGTTGCAACTCCTCTGTTGAGGAGCTCTGTTTTGTTTTGGGGTAAAGTAGTTTTAATGCTGTTCCCACCCCTCGTTTTTGACACTGCTTTGGGATGTCCCAAAAGCTGTGTCAGTCCATGAACGAAAGAGTAAATAGGATTTTTTACTCACCTTAAAATCCTTTTCTCTGAGTTCATGGACTGACACAGCACACATCCCTCGTTTTAAGTTTGTACTGCTTTTTGACGAACTGATCTGTGAGGTGCAGCGAGAGGGATTATACCCAGAGGGTCTGCCCCCTGGGCGGTGCTGTAGAAGGTGTGATATAACACTTTTTAAAAGTTTTTTCTTCCTAGTCAATCCTAAAGATAGGATAATACCCACTTGTCAATAGGAAGCTGTGTCAGTCCATGAACTCAGAGAAAAGGATTTTACAGTAAATAAAAAATCCTATTTTTAATGCATACCAATATTCTGTTTGCTTTGTTAGCAGCAGCTTTGCATTGCATGCCATTGCTGAGCCTCCCCATTTATCACCACCCTCTGAACTCGCCCTTGTAGCCAGTTTTCAATCCATGTACTCACCCTATGGTCCATGCCAACGGACCTTATTTTGTACAGTAAACGTTCATGATAATCCAGATACACCATGTCTACGGGCCTTCCTTTATCTAGATGGCAACTCACCTCCTCATAGAAGGTTAATAGATTGGTTTGGCAAGAACGATTCTTCATAAATCCATGCTGATTACTGCTAATGATACCATTTTCATTACTAAAATCTTGTATATAGTCCCTTATTATCCCCTCCAAGAGCTTACATACTATTGATGTTAGGCTAACTGGTCTATAATTCCCAGGGTTGTATTTTGGCCCCTTTTTAAATATTGGTGCTACATTGGCTTTTCTCCAATCAGCTGGTACCATTCCAGTCAGTAGACTGTCAGTAAAAATTAGAAACAATGGTCTGGCAATTACTTGACTGAGTTCCCTAAGTACCCTCGGATGCAAGCCATCTGGTCCCGATGATTTCCATTTGCTAAAACAAAAAATGCCTAAGGCTCGATTACACATGTAAAACATTTTGAAATATACTTCAAAAGTGCTTGAATACACACGCAAAGATGCAAAAAAATTAAAAAAACACCTAAAATCTGTGTTTCCTGACTGCACAGAAGCCAAACATAGTGGATTACAAAAATAGCTTTGTTCCTTATGTTTATTGCCTTTGGATCTGTATGGCCCATTGGACTGCTTCATAGCCATGATGTACAGCTAATCTTTGTGTCCCCATTTGAAGGCAATTCGTCCCCTAAAACTCTATCAATGCAGATTTGTTTTTCTTGTGTATAAAGAATACTAATGCCTCGTACACACGTACGGGATTCCCGGCGGTAAAAAGTCCTCTGGGAATCCCAAAGGGAAAACCGAGAACCTGCTCGGTATCTTTCCCCCTGTACACACGAGAGGTTTTCCCGTTGGGAAAACTGCCGTGAGAGCTTTGGCCAGGAATTCCGGCCGTGTGTATGCTCCATCGCAAAACTGCCGGGAAAAAGACCGCCGGGAATGTTCTCTTTTTTTTCCCGCAGTTTTCCTGTCGGGAAAACTGTGATGGAGCATACACACGGCCGGGATTTCCAGCCAAAAGCTCTCATGGCAGTTTTCCTGCGGGAAAACCGGTCGTGTACGAGGCAATATTGCCTTAATGTTTTCAATTGCGTATGCCGCATTTCCTTTATGTGCCAAGTAAAGCTGTTAGTCAAGCTATAGGAATTGAAATGTCTGATGTACATCCTCTGATAACATGCCTCTTCATTGGTGGCATCCCCTCTATCTGCCTTTTTCATATGGCTAGTAGATCCCACCTTTCACGGAGAGGATTCTTCATCCTCATACAGGCTTCCGGAACTTCAGGTACCTGATCCCAGAACCCCTCCTAGTACTTAGATCCGTTTAGATGGCATCTCTCCTCATGGTGGGGTCTGAAGCTCACACAGAGTTCCTCAGGGATATCACTCTCTATAGGTGTCCCTGACTCTCCAGAGGCGCTGACTGCATTTTATTATATGGCTTAGCTATAGCAGAGATGTTTTCTTATGTTGTCCTTCTGTTCTTATTTTACTCTACACATTTCTACTTGTTTTAACAATGTCTTATAGATACAGTAATCTGTCATAGTTATAAGTATACCTACTGTTTTGCCGGGAGAGTTTAACAGACGCCGATATTGTCTGGGTTCTTGAGACGGCCCCATGCACACGAGACGCTGTTATTTGCTGTTGAACGCGCGTTCAGAGGCAGTTGGACGCTTTTTTCAACTGCTCCTGAACCCATTCAATGTTATCCTATGTGTCCATGCACACACTCTCGTTTTTTGGCGTTTACAAGCAGTTGCGTTTAACCTCGTTTTTTCAGAAGCAAAAAAATGGGTTCAGACGCAAAAGTTTTCCACGTTTCAGACGCTAAACGCTGCTAAACGCGGCTAAACGCGGCTAAACGCGGTACCGGCGTTTTTCCGCGTTTGCGTTTATAAGCGTTTTTAAAGGTGACCTATTTTTTAACATTAGAAATCTCAAAAATTATGGCAAATGATGAAAAACTATTAAAAAATATAAAAGAAAACTGTAATTGCTTGCATTGCATTGTGGACAATCCACAACTTGTGGCAGGTAACGTGGCAAGTGGACAATCCACAGCTTGTGGCAGGTAACGTGGCCAGTGGAAATCAACAACTTGTGTCAGGTGACGTGGCCAGGTGACGTGGTCAGTGGACAATCCACAACTTGTGGCAGGTGAAGTGGCTAGGTGACGTGGCAGGTAACGTGGCCAGGTGACGTGGCCAGGTGACGTGGCAAGTGGACAATCCACAACTTGTGGCAGGTGACGTGGCCAGGTGATGTGGCAGGTAACGTGGCCAGGTGACGTGGCCAGGTGACGTGGCAGGTAACATGGCCAGGTGACGTGGCAAGTGGACAATCCACAACTTGTGGCAGGTGACGTGGCCAGGTGACACGTGATGTGGTCAGGTGATGTGGCAAGTGGACAATCCACAACTTGTGGCAGGTGACGTGGCTAGGTAACGTGGCCAGGTGATGTGGCCAGGTGACGTGGCAGGTGACGTGGCAAGTGGACAATCCACAACTTGTGGCAGGTGATGTGGCTAGGTGACGTGGCCAGGTGACGTGGCTAATGGACAATCCACAACTTGTGGCAGGTGACGTGGCTAGGTAACGTGGCCAGGTGATGTGGCCAGGTGACGTGGCAGGTGACGTGGCAAGTGGACAATCCACAACTTGTGGCAGGTGACGTGGCTAGGTGACGTGGCCAGGTGACGTGGCTAATGGACAATCCACAACTTGTGGCAGGTGAAGTGGCTAGGTGACGTGGCAGGTAACGTGGCCAGGTGACGTGGCAAGTGGACAATCCACAACTTGTGGCAGGTGACGTGGCTAGGTGACATGGCAGGTAACGTGGCCAGGTGACGTGGCAGGTGATACGCTAAATACAAGTACACTGCGGCTCTCTCAGCTGCTGCTACTCACTCTGGTCTCACAAACTGGCTGAAATGGTTAAAATTTACTGTTTTTTGAGCTTAGGGAGGGTCTTATGATGAAACGCTTATAAACGCAAACGCGGTAAAACGCCGCTAAACGCCAATAAACGCGGCCAAACGCGCGTTTTTAAACGCCGGTTTCAGCGTTTAAAAACGTGTGTTCAGCAGAGTTTGCACCTGCGTCTCGTGTGCATGGGGCCTTACGCTCTCTTTTTTAGCTTTTGCCTCACTCCCCACCTCTTCCCTTTCCAGGGGGGAGGGACAGAAGAGTGGTGCATGGAGAGCTGACTGCTGAGGGACATTTACTATTTAGGTACTTAGATTTTGCTGCAGGTGTTTTGTTTTCTTTTTCTGTAGCCGTGGTGGGTGGGACTAGTTGGGAGTTTCTCTCTCTCTCTGGGTTTGGTTTAACCACACTCCCACTTGGGTTAACACTCCTTGACCCGACTGAATGTCGGCGAGTGTTCGAGCAATATTTTGCTAAATTAGTCTTAAGGCTGCGCCACCTAACGCCAGCCTCTATACTATCTCTGATTTCTGCCTTCTCCTTTTCCTGTTCTAACTCTGCCTACACTTCCTACATTTTCCTTTCACCCCCCCTTTTTTTTTTCTCCACGATGAAAGCTATATGCATTGTATCTCTTAACGCTAAGGGCCTTAACTAGTTGGAGGCCGGGCCATAGACGAATGACGGCCTCAAGGTGGCTCTAGATATCCGGGAGGACGTCAATAGACGTCCTCGGCTCCTCTGGCCACTGGGGGGCGCGCCCGGCGCGTCACTGACATGCCGATGCGCGTGCCTGGCGGCCGTGATGTCCACTAGGCACCCGCGATCGGCCGGTACACAGACAAGGACGTGGATCTGTGTGTGTAAACACACAGATCCACGTCCTGTCAGGGAGAGGAGGCCGATGCTGTGTCCCTTGTACATAGGGACACAGATCAGTCACCTCCCCCAGTCAGTCCCCTCCCCCCACAGTAGTAATCACTCCCAGGGCACACATTTAACCCCTTCCTCGCCCCCTAGTGTTTACACCTTCACTGCCAGTGTAATTTTTACAGTATAAAGAAAACAAAAATTAGGTATACAAAGAAAAAGAGCTCACCCCCTATATTCACTGGGGTAAGTTAGTTTAAAAGGGAAATTAATCACTTATATTAATTATATCCCCATTCTCGAGTTAGTCCCGATATATATAGTTATATAAACTTAATTGGGGTAACTTTTCCCCTTTAGTTCCTCTGAATTGATTTAAGCATATAAGAAAAGAGGAAAGATAAAAAGAAAATCCTTCCAAGAGAAATTCTTCAAAAAGTAACTGGTGAAAATTGTATATTTATTAAACAAACCGCAATATATTAATACAAATGGAATTAGAAAACAAACACTGTTACAAAACCCTTCAACTTATTATTAAAATGAGACTAGTCTTAAAACCTAAGAACATGGGTGGCCACCCGACCAGCCATACACCACAATCAATCTGCTATCAAATCATCCATCCAATATTCATAGATCAGTCCAAATGGTTAAATGCCCGGAGAGGATCCTCCTTCAAGTGCAATAGGCTGTCTATCATGGGAATGAAAATGGTTTTGACAAGAAATTTGATCGTTTTTAGGAAGTCAGGAAAAGATGTAAAGGTAAATAGTAGATTAAATCTGAACTTTACTGTGACCCGCGTTAATAAATGTCTGTTTTCACTGGGTTATTTTGCACATTGCTATACACGAGATCCGGTGTTGACGATCATAAATTTGCTGACAGTACATGTAAAAAAGTAACTGAATGGATTGATCTCACCGTTTGTAGTGTTCCACGAGTGGATTTTTCTACACTCGTATCGCCTCCATCTTTCAGGTGCTCTCCTAAATGGAGACAGCGATGTTCACTTGATCTCTTTCCAAGGTTGTAGGTATGTTGATCCCAGTTTTAGATCATATATAGCGGGCCATATATGTTCAGCATCGAACCATCTGTCTTTTTCCTGTCTGTTTGTGATTAAGGACAAACCTGATAACAGGTGTACAGCGATCAATGATTTTTAGTTTGATCTTTTCTCCTTTATCATTCCTTCAGAGTGGATATAGATGAAAATAGATATATTGATCAGATGATCAGGTGGTTGGCTCCATGGGTCGCACACCCATATTCAGGATACTGCTGGTGTACAGGCAGGCTGCTTACATGTTTCGGTTTGTTAGTCAAACCTTCATCGGAGCATGCGTGGTGTTCAAGTGTGAGTCTAGATATACTTTGCTCATCAGGTGTTTGATTTCAATCACCTGTGGATTCATTAAGTCACTCACGCATCATTCAGGCCTTTCACACAATGTTGTTTTATACAGACATGATCTGGAAGGGGGTCTGCGCCGCTATAAACTAAATTAAATAAAATTATCTTTCAAAGAGTCGTGGATTTATATATTGATGCTTATAACAGCAGCATATCTAAGACATCAGGTAGCAATTCAGTTAAATGACAGTGGTATTAGATCGTCAAATAGGGTTACTGCTGGGTATCGTTGGCCATAATACTGCCATAGACAACACAATCCAGATTGGCTTCGTAAATAGATGGCAATTGAATCACCAAAAGGATTACTGCTCGATATCATTTGCTATATCGCTGTCATAGACAAAACAATCTAAATTGACCTCATGTAGAGAGGTCTTAATAAATCAGGTTTTTACACAGGCGATGTATTCCATATAGTTTTGGATTTATACATAGAAACTTACAATGTGAACATTACGCTCTTTCACACCATGTACCGTATTTATCGGCGTATAACACGCACTTTTTTCCCCTTAAAATCAGGGGAAAATCGTGGGTGCGTGTTATACGCCGATACTCACCTATGCCCGGCGATCTCCACTGACTGTGAGCGGAGCGGAGCGATCGCCGCCGAGATACACATAGCCGAGTGTATTCGGCTATACTCTGCTTTTCTCGGCTCCGCTCACAGTCACGCCCAGTCCCGCCATTGGACCTGTGATATGTCCATCATAGGGCGGGACTCGGCGTGACTGTGAGCGAAGCCGAGAAGAGCCGAGTACACCCGAATACACTCAGCTATGTGTATCTCGGCTCCGCCCAGTCCCTGCGTTCTCAGCGGCGTTCGCCCCGCTCCGCCCTGTATCAGCGGCGATCTCGGCGGCGCCAAATTTAAATTCAAGGCTGCAATAAACACTGGCTGCAATGTGACAAGGCTGCACTGGACACTGGCAAGGCTGCACTGGACACTGGGCAATGCTGCACTGGACACTGGCAAGGCTGCACTGGACACTGGCAAGGCTGCACTGGACACCGCTGCACTGGACACTGGCAAGGCTGCACTGGGCAATGCTGCACTGGACACTGGCAATGCTGCACTGGACACTGGCAAGACTGCACTGGACACTGGGGCAAGGCTGCACTGGACACTGGGGCAAGGCTGCACTGGACACTGGGGCAAGGCTGCACTGGACACTGGGGCAAGGCTGCACTGGACACTGGGGCAAGGCTGCACTGGACACTGGGGCAAGGCTGCACTGGACACTGGGGCAAGGCTGCACTGGACACTGGGGCAAGGCTGCACTGGACACTGGCAAGGCTGCGCTGGACACTGGGCAAGGCTGCACTGTGACAAGGCTGCAAATGACACTGGTAAGGCTGCATTTAAATGTATTTTTTTTTTTCTTAAACTTCCCTCCTAAAAGTTTTTTTCCCTAAAATTCCCTGCTAAACTTGGGGTGCGTGTTATACGCTGGCACGTGTTATACGCGGATAAATACGGTATATATAAATTAGTCTTAAGTAGCAGGTATGTTAGTTCCTGATATTTAAGGTCTATTAGTTGTTGTCAAGTTTATTTCCTATATATTGGAAACTATATCCACGATTCCTATTTTTCAGGAAGAAGATTAACCTCATGTGTGCTGGTATCAGATTTTTATCATTAATTATCCACTTTCATTTGTACCTTTCAAAGGAGGTTTATAAGTCAGATCATTTAATTACTTTACTAATGCACTTATAAATGTGGTTTGAAATTCCAGATATCACTCCAGAGATAATAATAATACTAAAATAAAATTGTCGAACAAATGTCGATAGATTAGCTGACTTTGCCAGTTTCTCTACCATAGACAATACAATCTAGATCTGCCTCATCTAGTTATGGCAGTTATATTAAATCGTCCAAAGGGCTGCTGATAGATATCATTTGTTATGTTGCTGCCATAGACAATACAATCTAGATTGACCCAATGTAAAGTAGTCCCAGTAGGTCAAATTTTTGCACATAAGATATCTTCCATAGAACTCGTGGATATATATATATAGAACCAAGCAATGGAAACATTACACGCATTCATACAATCTATACAAATTTAACCTAGATAACAAGTAGGTTAATTCCCAATGTTTGAGATCTATCAGTTGTTATCATGTTTTTGTTTTTATATATTTATTATATGGGGCTATCTCAACGAATGGTATTTTTCAGGAGAGATTAACCTCATATATGCTGGTATCATCTTTTTATCATTAGTTGTCCTATTTCAATTATACCTTTCAAGAGAAAATCATAGGTCAGATCATTTTATTACTTTAATAGTGCACTTATAGGTGCTTTTTTTGAAATTCCAGATATCACTCCAAGGAAGATAAAAATAATAATTAAATAACATTGTCGAATAACTATCAATACATTAGCTATTTTTATCGATTTCTGACGTACCAGACTTTTGTATTACAGTAACCAGTGCATTTTTATAGCACTGATCGCTGTAAAAATGACAATGGTCCCAAAATGGTGTCAAAAGTGTCTGCCATAATGTTACAGTCACAATAAAAATAGCTGATCGCTGCCATTACTAGTAAAAAAAAAATTAATAATAAAAATGCTATAAAACTATGCCCTATTTTGTAGACGCTATAACTTTTGCGCAAACCAATCAATAAATGCTTATTGCGATTTTTTTGACCAAAAATATGTAGAAGAATACGTACCGATCTAAACTGAGAATTTTTTTTTTTTTTTCAATTGGTATATTTATTATAGCAAAAAGTAAGAAATATTGTGTTTTTTTTTTCAAAATCGTCGCTCTTTTTTTGTTTAGGCTCCATGTACACAGAAGCTGATAAACTGCAGTTTATTGGCGTTTTGGCGTTTTTTTAACCACTTAAGCCCCGGACCATTTCGGGCCATTAGGACCAGGCCTGTTTTTGGGATTCGGCACTGCGCTGCTTTAACTGTAAATTGTGCGGACATGCAATGTTGTACCCAAATGAAATTTGCGTCCTTTTCTTCCCACAAATAGAGCTTTCTTTTAATGGTATTTGATTGCCTCTGCGATTTTTATTTTTTGCGATATAAATGGAAAAAGAACGAAAATTTTGAAAAAAAAAGATATTTTCTACTTTTTGTTATAAGAAAAATCGAATAAACTCAATTTTAGTCATACATTTAGGCCAAAATGTATTCAGCCACATGTGTTTAGTAAAAAAAATGACAATAAGCGTATATTTATTGGTTTGCGCAAAAGTTATAGCGTTTACAAACTAGGGTACATTTTCTGAAATTTACACAGCTTTAAATTTATGACTGCCTATCTCATTTCTTGAGGTGCTAAAATGGCAGGGCAGTACAAAACCCCCCCAAATGACCCCATTTTGGAAAGTAGACACCCCAGGGAAATTGCTGAGAGGCATGTTGAGCCCATTGAATATTTTTTTTTTTTTGTCCCAAGTGATTGAATAATGACAAAAAAAAAAAAAATTACAAAAAGTTGTCACTAAATGATATATTGCTCACACATGCCATGGTTATATGTGGAATTGCACCCCAAAATACATTCTGCTGCTTCTCCTGAGTACGGGGATACCACATGTGTGGGACTTTTTAGGAGCCTAGCCACGTACGGGACCCCGGAAACCAAGCACCGCCTTCAGGATTTCTAAGGGCGCAAATTTTTGATTTCACTCCTCACTACCTATCACAGTTTCGAAGGCCATAAAATGCCAAAATAGCACAAAACCCCCCCAAATGACCCCATTTTGGAAAGTAGACACCCCAAGCTATTTACTGAGAGGCATGTTCAGTCCATGGAATATTTTATATTTTGCCACAAGTTGCGGGAATATGACAAACTTTTTTTTTTTTGCACAAAGTTGTCACTAAATGATATATTGCTCACACATGCCATGGGCATATGTGAAATTACACCCCAAAATACATTCTGCTGCCTCTCCTGAGTACGGGGATACCACATGTGTGGGACTTATTGGGAGCCTAGCCGCGTACGGGACCCCAAAAACCAAGCACCGCCTTCAAGGTTTCTAAGGGCATAAATTTTTGATTTCACTCCTCACTACCTATCACAGTTTTGAAGGCCATAAAATGCCAAGATGGCACAAAACCCCCCCAAATGACCCCATTTTGGAAAGTAGACACCCCAAGCTATTTGCTGAGAGGCATGTTGACCCCATTGAATATTTTTTTTTTGTCCCAAATGATTGAATAATGACAAAAAGAAAAAAAAAAATGTACAAAAAGTTGTCACTAAATGATATATTGCTCACACATGCCATGGTTATATGTGGAATTGCACCCCAAAATACATTCTGCTGCTTTTCCTGAGTACGGGGATACCACATGTGTGGGACTTTTTGGGAGCCTAGCCGCGTACAGGGCCCCAAAAACCAAGCACTGCGAACGCTGCAGTTATGTGTGTTGTGTTTGGTAAGTGACAGTGATCGATCGATACTGCACTTGGGTGGGCTGGGCTGGGCTGGGCTGGGCGGAGGGGCTAAACGCAGGCGCTAGCAGGTATCTGGGCTGATCCCGCTAACACTGCGTTTTTGGGAACCCTAAACCGCTGGGGATGCTAGTATAGATCTGATCAGATCTGATCAGATACTATACCACTAAGGGGGGTGTATGCTTTGCGCGTGGGTGTTAGCGTTACTGTCACTAACCTAACACTGCCTGGGGCGACGCAGACTCTCTCTGGCGCTAAAACCTAATTGATCTCACCCGCCGGGCGATCAGGGGGGTTAAACCTTTATTGGGTTATATACGGCGGGTGCCCTGATGCTATAAAAAGCAAACTAATCAACCAGCGTCACCCGTAACCTTTATATGGTGATCACTGGTGAAAGGGTTAACTAGGGGCAATCAGGGGGTTAAAATCTTTATTAGGTTAAATATGGGGGTACCTGACACTATATAAAAACCTGACTGGTAACCTAAATAACTAAATAACTTACTGGCTAACCAGTGACACCAGTGACGCTTATACGGCGATCACTGGTGAAAGGGTTAACTCTAGGGGCAATCAGGGGGTTAAAATAATATATGGGGGTACCTGACACTAATAAAAACCTGCGGCGAACCTAAAAAAAAATAACTGCCTATCTAAAACACCAGCGACACGAATACAGCGATCGGAAAAACAATCGCTTAGTGACGCTGAAGTTAGGGGGTGAAAGGGTTACCTGGGGGGTGATCAAGGGGTTAAACCTTTATTAGGGGGGGTTAGGGGGCTACCCTGGACCTAAAGGGGCCTAATCCTAACTGCCCTGCAACTTTTTACAATCACAGATGACACTAAATGCAGTGATCAGTAAAATAAATGATCACTGCAATCAGTGACACTGTGATTGGGGGCTTTGGGGTGACCTGGGGGGTGATCTGGGGGTGACTGGGGGGTGATTTGTGTGCCTATGTGTACCTACGTGTCAGTGGACTGTTAGTGCACTAACCTGCTTCCTCTCTGCTCGGCGCCGGGAACGGAAAGACCGCGGCGAGGGAGATGACATCACTTCCTCCAGCCTTGTTTACATCACATGGCGGAGGAAGCATTTTCATTGGCCGGGAGCGATCGCGAGGGGGGGGGGCGGAATCGAGCGCCCCCCCCTCATGCCTGATCGCTCCCGAACACTTAACGGCCGCTCACTGCAGTGAAGGGGGGTCCGGATGGACCCCCCAACTGCACAAAGGCGATCACGTAGATCTACGTGATTCTGCCTGTCCGTGCCATTCTGCCGACGTAAATCGGCGGTGGGCGGTCGTTAAGTGGTTAAAAAGCCCATTAACTGCACTCTATGTTAGCCTATGTGTTCATGTACACATAACGTTTTTTAGCTTTAATGAGCAGTGGAGTTAATGGTCTTTTTTCTGAACGCAATACATTTGCGTTCAAAGTACCGTTTTCGCTCATAAACGCGAGCGGTTTTTTGCGTTTTATGGTCCATTGAAAAAAAAATATATATTTTTTTTTTAAACTAGAAAACGCTACACTGAAAAACGCTAATAAAAGCTAGTAAAAAAACGCTGATAAAAGCTATCTTTTTCTGCTGCTTTAAAAACGACCGTTTTTGAGCTTCTGTGTACATGGAGCCTTATAGCGCAAAAAATAAAAACCGCAGAGATGATCAAATACCACCAAAAGAAAGCTCTATTTGTGGGAAAAAAAGGACGCCAATTTTGTTTGGGAGCCACGTCGCACGACCGCGCAATTGTCATTCAAATCGTGACAGCGCTGAAAGCTGAAAATTGGCCTGGGCCGAAAGGGGGTTTAAGTGCCCAGTAAGCAAGTGGTTAATGTCCCTGAAAAAAAGACGCATGCTATTGCATGACTTGAAACAAATTCATGCTGATGTGGCATTTAATCAGGAAACTCACTTCAGAGAGGACAGACTTCCATTCCTTAAGAACCGATTTTATCCTATGACTTACCATTCCACTAATTAAGCTGTCAAATCGAAGGGTGTCTCTATCATACTCTTAGGTAAACTACCATGGACATGTTTGCGTAAACTTGTCGACACTGATGGACGATTTCTGTTTATCAAGGGCAAGATAGGCGATACTAGGGTGACACTAGCAACCCTGTATGCACCCAACGATCACCAGGACCTCTTTCTAAGTCCTACTCTCGATAAACTCCTCGAGTTTGCTGATGGCCAATTGACTTTGGAAGGCGATTTTAATATACATCTGATACCTGAAGTTGATACCTCCATCAGGTTCCTCCTCCGTTCCTCTGAGCTCCCGCAAACGAATGGCGCAGGCCATACATAGGGCACAATTGGTAGATGTATGGCGCTTGTTACATTCTGGAGAGAGGGACTATACTTTCTCCCCCCCCCCCCACACAAAATATACACACGTATTGATTTCTTCCTAATACCACATTGTCAACTTGACGCTGTCCTAGATGCCTCTATTGGTACCATTACATGGTCTGACCATGCATCTATCATCTTGACTTATGCGCTCTCCAATATACCGCCCTTCAAAAATCAGACATGGAAACTGAACGAAAGCCTCCTACAAGATCCAGAGATGCTGGCGAAGGTAACCAGGGAATTGAGCCTATACTTTCAATCAAACGATACTCCAGAGTGTACCCCTGGTACTATCAGGGAGGTCCACAAAGCAGTTATAAGGGGTGTGCTAATTAAGCATGGATCTCGTATTAAACATAATTGCGAGGAGAATCTTTCTTCCCTTTTGATGGAGATCCATACACTAGAATCTCGACATAAACATGCCCCATCCCCGACATTGGAACGAGACCTATTGGCTTTCCGTAGACAAGTTACCGATCTGTTGCAATATAAAGCTAAAGTGCCAATACAAGTCTGCCGGAGAATGTGCTACGACTTGTACGATAAGTGCCGCCGTAAGTTGGCCTGATCCCTCCCTTAGGGAACAAAAACTGACAACATATATCCCTCAAATTTCAGCTTTGGCAGGTCAAAAAGTTACCCTTCCTGACCAAATCACACAAGAGTTTAGAGAATTCTACTCTTCACTCTATAGTCTCCCTTTTTCTTTTGCCCTCTCAGACTCAATTGGAGGATTACCTTGTTTCATCTCATTTACCCAAAATTGTCTGCCTGAAGTGCGAGAAAAACTGGAAGCCCCTATCACACTAGAAGAGCTCCAGCGAGCTGTAGGTGCGACTAAATCGGGCAAATCCCCAGGACCTGACAGCTTCACGGTGCAATATTATAAGCTCCTCTTCCCCACTCTTGGTCCCTATATGGTGAAGCTGTTCAATTCACTTGGATCGGAGGCAATTTTTTCTAAGAAAACCCTTAAAGCCCTCATTTTCGTAATCCCCAAAGAGGACAAGGATCCAGAGTCTTGTGGGAGTTACAGACCGATATCCTTGCTGAATGTAGACCTTAAATTGTTTACAAAAATCTTAGCTGCTAGAACTCAACATCATCTACCACAACTAGTCCATTTGGACCAGGTAGGGTTCATTTTGACCAGTGAGGCCCATGACAACACAGAGGTCCTTAATTTAATTCATGTGTCCCACACCCCCTGTGTGTTCTTGGGTACGGCCGCTGAAAAAGCGTTTGACCGGGTAAACTTGCAGTTCATCTTTTCGGTTTTATGACATAGGACTTGGGGCCACTATGCTTAATTGGATTACCAGATCTATTCTAACCCAACAGAACAAGTTAAGGCCAACGGAGTTCTCTCCAAACCATTCTTAATTTCTAATGGCATTCCAGTGAGTGACATCCGCATCCCTCGCCTGCCTAACCACCACACTCCAAGCCTCGTTCTGGAATTCCTCCTCCATCGCAGCCGTCTTTCTCCATCTGTCAGTGGTGAGAGCGAACTTTCAGCTTTGCAGCGCCCCAACAGGACCAGAAGTGGACTGACAGACCTGATGGCCTTCTTCCTCTCGTTTGGGAATTGTTTTATGCCTTCTTTTCACCATCCAAATGTGAGTGGCTTATGTTTACTACTCAATTAAAATGTTTTAAAACTGCTACACCCAGAGGCGCCTCTTTCCTTGTGCTTTTAATTTCTAATGGGACGAGGCGGGGTGCCCCCTATCTTTTCTTCTTTTTGCCCTATCACTAGAGCCCTTCCTCTGTAAAATTAGTTTGAACCCGAATATCATGGGGTTGGAGGTGTTCAGCAGAAAGTGTCGGCATACGCTGATGACATGTTATTCACCTGGACTAATCCAACGATATCCCTGCCTAAACTGCTCTGTGAATTCAATCTATATGGGACAATGTCCAACCTAATAATCAACTTTAATAAGTCTGAGGCGGAGTGGAGATTTCCCAATCCATCCTCTGAAACCTGCAATTGCGTTTTAAAATCAAATGGACTGACTCTGCCCTGAAATATTTAGGCACACATATGCCATCCTGTCTCTCTCGCACCTTGGACTTCAACTTCCGCTTCTGAGTAAGACACAAGCCTTGCTGGATATATGGCATTGTGGGTTACACTCCTGGTTTGGGAGCTGCAATATAATAAAAATGAGCGTCTTACCAAAATTTGTATACCTCTTCCAAGCCCTACCTATAGCAATACCTCTTCACTACTTCAGACAAGCCCAATTTTTGTTCATTAACTTCATTTGGGCACATAAGCGTCCTAGATTTCGCCATCGGCAGCTGTCGCTCCCAAAACAATATGGAGGATTTGCAGTTCCTGCTATCCAAATACTATCAAGCGACCCATTTAGGGAGACATATTGATTGGTTTCGCCACCATGACACCAAGCTCTGGTCCCAGATCGAACAAACGCAAAGTCAAATCCCACTCTCCGGAACACCTTGGTGTTAGAAGTCATTACCATGTGCTTTGAAACAACATCCTCTAATAGGGCCTACGACACGAATATGCTCGCACATATGCATACATTCCTCCCTCTCTTCTCCAGACTCTCCTCTTTTCCCTGTTTTGGGCAATCCGCAATTTTCCCTGGGTCTTACTGATATGACTTTCAGACCCTATATGATTCGGGTCACTACCGAGCATCGCACTTTCTGACGAATGCCACTTGGCCCCCTATTTCCTCTCTAACTAAATGGGACAGTTGGGTCCATTTTCGACTAGACTTCTAGATGGCACTCCAACTACATAATTTTTTACATTCCTTACCACCTCCAAAGAACTTTAGTCGTCAACTCACCACCTTCAAGGAATACTGCTCAGACGAGAGAGCTTTGCCCCGCATCCTCGCTAAAACGTATACTCTATCACACCTCCGGGCGACTACCAACTGCCCTGTCTGACGAAATGGTAATCTGATCTAGCTCATACTTTTTCATCCGTTTAATGTGAGAAAATCCGATTTTTTTTCCCCTCAAATCCTCTATATGTATAAGGAGACCAATTTCAAGCTGTTGACGAGATGGTATTGTACACCATCTCAACTACATACGTTTTTCCCCAACACTACCGACCGTTGTTGGAGATGCCAGGAGGAGCGGGAGATGTTACTACATGTCTTTTGGTCATGCTCCAAACTTGAGCATTACTGGAGAGAGGTCCGGAGGATCGTTCAAAAGTTTACAGATTATACAGTTCCGCATGATCCAGCCTTTTTTCTTCATGTTTCTACCATTCCAACGAAATTTTTTAAAATATCGATTTGTCTGTCGCCTCTTAAACGCCGCTAAATCTTACATACCCCTTAATTGGAAGAGTCCACAGTCGCCGACCATTGGTCTCTGGCTTAAAAAGGTGGAAGACGTAAATAAAATGTAGGACTTAATCCTCACAGTGCAGCATAAATGCGAACGTTACTCCAAAACTTGGATGTTGTAGAATATGTTTGCCTTCTCTGAAAAAGGGAATGCTCTTTTTGATGAATAGAGCGCTGGGTGTATATGGAATCTAAATTCCTTTACTGCGATAGGAATATTAACTTTCCAATAGGGTTTAATATCTTCCGAAATAATTGAACCCCCCTTTTTTTCTTTCCCTCCCCACCCATCCCCTTCTTTTTCTCTCCTCTTTCTTTTAGGCTGGCTGGTCCTTCTCGTCTATCCTTTTGCACAGTCCTATACGGACAGAGCGTGTTGCCTAGAAGTGCTATCTAAATGCTTAATTTTTCATTTTGGTGTCTTGCCTTTACCTACTACCTGGATGTTTCGTTTACTGGAATACCGCTGTTTCTTTATTACTGACTTGTTGACAGGGAACTGCTTTTCTGTTGAAACATAAAATATTTGAAAGAAAAATTAAAAATCGCTCTGCTCAGGTGTCAATACAGCTTTAGTGAACTCATGGAGAGGTTACAGTTGGTTCAGAGAACACATTGGCTGTATATTTACAGGCTCCAATCCAGGGACCTTTAGAAGGTGAGAATACCAAAACCTGTAGAGATTTTGATTCCAGGACAGACAGGTTAAATGCCAGTCATTTATGCTTGTGAAGACCCCTGACAAAAGAATAACTTTTAGCAAGTATAAAATGTTTATAGCTTTGTCGCTTTGATTTTTCATCAAAACCTGGAATATAAAGTGTTTGTTGCCTTAAAAATAAACTTTAATAAATCTTTATCTTCTGTGGTCAGATTGTAGCCCCCGCCCCCTCTGCTCACTAGCAGCTCCCCTTTAGCGGAGCTTTGAAAGGCGTATGTAAAATTGCTTGGCAGCAAGCGTCACTTCCAGAAATGACATAAATGCCCCTGAGTTGGTCAGGCCCACCCACAGGTCTGTGACGCACTGAAGGAGGAGAAGCAATCATGTGACCTATAGAAAAAATCAGTAACAAAGGGTATACAAAACACAATTTTTTTAAGGTTGAATATATATTTATTAGCAATATATACATATATAAATCCAATAAATTCGTCTTTATAACAAAGTTTACACAACATAAACAGTAAAGCATATGAAAGGGGGAGTGGGGGGGAAACATTGGGGAGGTAGGAGAGGGTAGGGGGTAGTAGAGTCTCAGCTAAACACAGAATATAGTTCGTTCTCGTGAGGGTGCATATACAACTTAGTGCTGTGCTAATTCACCTGGTAATCTATGGGCAAGGCTTGTCGAATAGCGAACTGGACTGTCCCTGCGCAGTGTCATCTCTCAACGGACACCGCCCAGGGTTCGTTTACTGTAATATTTCAAACCTTTCCTGGTAAGTATTGACTATGTTGGTGAAGGACATTAGTCAAAAAGCGAAATGGCGACCCAAGGGGAGGAGGAGGGGGGGGGGGGGTAGCTCAGTATACGACCGTTCTAGACGGGCTGGATTTGGTATATCTTGCACTCTTAACCAGTGTCTAGCATACACTGCAATATTATACGTTGTTTAGGAATCCAACCGAAGTGGAGTGGTGTCGCCAAATTGACCACAAAGTGTTGAATTGATCATATCTATCATCCATTTTTGCTTGCATTTCTTCCATTAGCATGGTATCATTGACCACTTCCCTACCCAGCCATAGTAATATGACGTCCACAGATGGGATCTCCCATCCTGGGTGGACGTCATATGACGTCCTCTGCTTTGTAGGGGAATATCTGAATGATGCCTGCAGCTAGAGGCATCATTCAGATATCCTTTTGTTCTGCCAGCGATTCTCTGCACCATAAGAACGATCATAGCGGCGGTTCCGCCGCTTGATCGTTCTTATAGGCGGTGGGAGGGGGCACCCCCCCTCCCGCCGCCATCCGGTGCTTCGCCGGCTCTCCCAGGTACCGTTGTGTTCCTTAGGACACAGCAGTTCCCTGATGGGGGTAAATGAGTGGCGGCGGAGCAGCAGCGGCGGGCAGCGGAGCTTTCTGTGCGGCGCGGTGGGCAGCGGAGCGGCTTACCGGCTCCCATATGCAGAGCTGCAGCAGCGGCGTGCACGGCGCCCGCGCGCGCCCCCGGGGGCGCGCAGCGCGGCGATCTGGGATCCGGTGTGTCCCTCTGGACACACCGATTCAAGTAATGTGGCGGCGGGCGGCGGAGATTCCGGTATAAACTTACCGGAATTGATGATGCAGAGCGGCGTGCACGGCGCGCAGCGCGGCGATCGGGGCTGAGGTTTTTCCCTTGGATACAGCCCAGCCTCGATCAGGGTAAAGAGCCAATGAAATTGGCTCTTTACCACGTGACCGGCTGTGTCCAATCACAGCAGGTCACTAAATGTAAACAAAACACACAATTGTGTGTAACTCACTGTTGCCTGGTTCTCCTCTTCACACACCTGTGAGGAGGAGATCAGCTAACAGTGAGTTACACATATGTTATACACATATACATATGTACTACTGTGCCCAGATTGCCCCCCCTAATTAAAGAGTACCTGTCATCTAGTACCTGCCACCAGATCACCTGCCACCCACCTGTCCATTAGGAGTACCTGTCCATCAGGAGTACCCGCCACCTCAGAGTACCCGCCACCTCAGAGTACCCGCCACCAGTCCATCAGGAGTACCTGTCCATCAGGAGTACCTGTCCATCAGGAGTACCCGCCACCTCACCTGAGTACCCGCCACCAGTCCATCAGGAGTACCTGTCCATCAGGAGTACCCGCCACCTCACCTGAGTACCCGCCACCTCAGAGTACCCGCCACCAGTCCATCAGGAGTACCTGTCCATCAGGAGTACCTGCCACCTCACCTGAGTACCCGCCACCTCAGAGTACCCGCCACCAGTCCATCAGGAGTACCTGTCCATCAGGAGTACCTGTCCATCAGCAGTACCCGCCACCTCACCTGAGTACCCGCCACCTCAGAGTACCCGCCACCAGTCCATCAGGAGTACCTGTCCATCAGGAGTACCCGCCACCTCACCTGAGTACCCGCCACCTCAGAGTACCCGCCACCAGTCCATCAGGAGTACCTGTCGATCAGGAGTACCTGTCCATCAGCAGTACCCGCCACCTCAGAGTACCCGCCACCAGTCCATCAGGAGTACCTGTCCATCAGGAGTACCCGCCACCTCACCTGAGTACCCGCCACCAGTCCATCAGGAGTACCTGTCCATCAGCAGTACCCGCCACCTCACCTGAGTACCCGCCACCTCAGAGTACCCGCCACCAGTCCATCAGGAGTACCTGTCCATCAGGTGTACCAGCCACCTCACCAGGAGTACCCGCCACCTCACCAGGAGTACCCGCCACCAGTCCATCAGGAGTACCTGTCTATCAGGAGTACCCACCACCTCACCAGAGTACCCGCCACCTCACCAGAGTACCCACCACCAATCCATCAGGAGTACCTGTCCATTAGAATACCCGCCACCTCACCAGAGAACCTGCCACCAGAGTACCTGCCACCTCACCAGCATACCCACTATGTCCAGAAAGGTGTACACCCCAAAAGAAGCATATCAAATACTCAGTCTGACCGATGAGAGCAACGGGGAGCTCTCACCGCTCAGTTCTGATTCCGATTCTGGTTCGGAATATGAACCCCCCGAAGGCAGCACATCCGGATCCGAATTAGAGGAGGACACAGTACGTCCAAAAAGAAGACGGTCTGAACACCAGGCAGCGACCAGCAGTGCTAACAGCGGTAGACCCCAGGAGGCGAGGTCCAGTGCAAGCGCTGCTAGACCCCAGGAGGAAAGGCCCAGTGCAAGCGCTGCTAGACCCCAGGAGGAAAGGCCCAGTGCAAGTACACGCCAAAGAAGTAGGACCCGAACCCAGCTTCCAGATGGCTTGGCAAACCCATTGTGGTTGCCTTCTACCTCAGGGTCAGCCACGATCCCCCCTTTTACAGCACAGCCAGGTGTGCAGGTCAACACTGAGGGTTTTTCCAAACTTGATTTTTTTAATTTATTTTTCCCTGATAAATTGGTTCAAGGCATTGTGGAGCAAACTAATCTTTTTGCTCAACAATTCATTGAAAACAACCCCAGCTCCAGCTATGCCCGCCCTTTTGAATGGAGACCCCTAACAGTGGTGGAGCTTAGATTGTTTTTAGGCCTAACGTTTAACACGGGGCTTACAAAAAAATTGAAATGAATAGGTATTGGTCGAAGAAACCCATCCACCATATGCCAATTTTTACATCGGCCATGTCCAGGTCCCGATACGAACTTATAATGCGGTTCCTGCATTTCAGTGACAACTCACAGTGCCCCCCCCGAGATCACCCAAACTTTGACAAATTATATAAAATTCGCCCCCTAATTAATTTTTTTTCCAAGAAGTTTGCCGAACTTTATGTCCCTGACCAAAACATTTCTGTGGACGAATCCCTGGTGCATTTCACAGGCCGGCTGGGAATCAAGCAATATATCCCCAGTAAGCGGGCGAGGTACGGCTTGAAACTCAACAAGCTCTGTGAAAGCGCCACTGGTTATGTGCACTCATTCCGCATGTACGAAGGCAAAGATTCCCAGCTCGAGCCCCCTGAGTGTCCATCGTACATGGGAATAAGTGGAAAAATTGTTTGGGAGTTGGTATTTCCACTCCTCCAAAAGGGGTATCATATTTATATGGACAACTATTATACCAGCCTGCCCCTTCTCCGCCACCTCTACCTAAAAAAAACTCTGGCGTGTGGTACAACAAGAATAAACAGAAAGGGCTTCCCACAGCGTCTTGTCACCACAACCATTCAAAAGGGGGAATCGGCAAGCTTGAGGAACGAGGAAGTGTTGGCTGTGAAGTGGAGGGATAGGAAAGATGTGTACATCATGTCCACCATCCACGATGACACCTCGGTGGAACTTCACAGAAGACGCAGTACCGTTCGCAAGCCTTCCTGCATCAATGAGAACAATAAATTCATGGGGGGTGTGGATTTAAATGATCAAATGTTGCAGCCCTATCTTTCAACCCGAAAATCCCTCTTCTGGTATAAAAAAAATCGCAATTTACTTTTTTCATTTGGCCCTGTTAAATTCTTTCATAGTCTACCAAAAATCCACACATAGACCCTCCACCTTCATGAGATTTATTGAAGACATTGTCACTGCCCTGATCTACCAACAAACATCCCCCCCAGAAAGCATTCACTCAGATTGTGTCAGCAGACTACATGAGCGCCATTTTTCAGACCATATTCCACCATCACGATCCGGAAGACGACGCCAAAAAAAATGTCGGGTGTGCACCAGAAGAGGAATTAGGAAAGACACCAGCTTCCATTGTCCCGACTGTCCCTCCCAACCTGGCCTTTGCATCGGAAAATGCTTCAAGCGATATCACACTCTCGAAAACTATTAGCCCATATTTCTAATACTGCCATTTCCCCGTTTTCAGTATGTCCTGAATATTTCCCTGCCTCAACCAACCATATCATTGTCTTCCATGTGAACTGACCCTGGCCTGTTTCTCGACTATGTCTCTGCCTACCGTCTGCATTGTTTATCCGCCATGTTTCTGCCTTTCACGTGAACTGACCCTGGACTGTATGGATTATGCCTCTGCCTACCGTTTATTTCTGCCTTTTACCTGCACTGACCTCGGCCTGTTGACCATGTTTTTGCCTGCCCCCTTGGACTGATCTTTCACCCTGCTACACAGGGGTCTCACATATGTGAGGGGCTCCAGAATAGTGTTCTGAGTTCAGAAAAACAGTTTTTGGTTTTCTGTGTTCCCAGAACAGGGTCTGGTTGTCCGGAGGCTTCAAAGCGATTTGGGTGGGAGAAGCCTCTACCCCTGTCCCCATTCTTTCCTGACCGTTGCCCTAAGCTTGATGGTCCTGCCTGCTCCCTGGACAAATACTCTGGCTGTGCTGACCATACCTCTGCCTGCTGCATGTACTAACTATGGACAGTATTCCTGCCTGCTGCATGGACGATCCTTTGTTCCTTTTGCTACTGCTGACCACATCTCTGCCTGCTATCTGGACCAATGCTTTGGCTGTGCTGACATCATCTCTACCTGTACTGACTATTCCTGCCTGCTGCCTGTTTTGCTGTCGCTGTCCACGTTCCTGCCTGCTGCCTGGACCGATGCTCTCCTCTTTGGACCACTGCACTACTAAAACCGCAGGTAATCTTTTCTTTACCCTTTTTCTCAGAAGAATGTATTTTGGTTTATAATTGGTATGTACAGTACATGCTATGTTTTAGAAATATGAAGGGCCTTCAACAATGTGATAGGTTGTCAGGAATTTATGTGTGTAATTTATGCTCCTAGAACACATGACGGTGCTACTTAGATGTTAGGCCTCTGTATTTGGCCAGGCTGTGTAAAAGTCTCACACATTTGCTATCGCCATACTCAGGAGGAGTAGCAGAATGTATTTTGGGGTGTCATTTTTGCTATGTACATGCTATGTGTTGGTAATATCTTATAAATGGACAACTTTGTATAAAAAAAATGCGGTTTCATTTTTTTCCCACATATTCCAAAAACTTCTGGAAAAAAATGAACCGTTCAAAAGACTCATTATGCCTCATAGATTATACGTTGGGGTGTTAGCTTTCCAAAATGGGGTCATTTTATGGGAGTTTCCATTGTCCTGGTGCTCCAGGGTCTTCAAAACTGTAATAGGTGGTTGAGAAATGAGATGTGTAATTTATGCTCCTAGAATGCCTGAAGGTGCTATTTCAATGTTGGGCCTCTGTATTTGGCCAGGCTGTGTAAAAGTCTCACACATTTGGTATCGCCATACTCAGGAGGAGTAGCAGAATGTATTTTGGGGTGTCATTGCAAGTATGCATGTGCTGTGTGAGAGAAATAACTTGTTATTATGACAATTTTGTGCAAAAAAATAAAAATTTAAAAAAATTTAAAACATTTCCCAAGAATTGTGGGAAAAAAGTACAACTTCAAAAAACTCACAATGACTCTTACTAAATACATTGGAATGTCTGCTTTCCAAAAAGGGGTAATTTGGGGGGTATTTGTACTTTCCTGGCTTGTTAGGGTCTCAAGAAATGAAATAGGCCTTCAGTACATCAGGTGTGATCAGATGTGATAATTTTTCAATGATTTGCACCATAGCTTGTAGACTCTATAACTTTCACAGAGACCAAATAATATACACTTTTTTGGTTATTTTTACTAAAGATATGTAGCAGTATACATTTTGGCCCAATTTTATGAAGAAAAATTACTTGTTTGCAAAATTTTACAATAAAAACAAAAAAAAGTGTTTTTTAAAAAAAAAAAAATCTACCGTATTTATCGGCGTATAACACGCACAGGCATATAACACGCACCCTAACTTTAAGAAGGAAGTTTTAGGAAAAAAACTTTCCACAGCCCCCTGCGTATAACACGCAGGCACAGTTTACCCTCTATTTTCAGGGTAAAAAAGTGAGTGTTATACGCCAATAAATACAGTAACTTTTTTCGCTTATATTGCAAAAAATAAAAAACCTAGCGGTGATTAAATACCACCAAAAGAAAGCTCTGTTTGTGAGAAAAAAATGATAAAAATTTGGTTTGGGTACAGTGTAGCATGACTGAGTAATTGTCATTCAAAGTGTGAGAGCGCTGAAAGCTACAAATTGGTCTGGTAAGGAAGGGTGTATAAAAGCCCTGTATTGAAGTGGTTAAGGATATTCGCCCACCCCGATAGGTGGGGGGGGGGCGGAGTCCTTCTTCCAAGATAGAGATATATTATGTCTAAAACACAAATTTTTTAGAAGTATTATTATTATATATTATTTAAAAATACAGTATCAGTTTTTAGAATACATATATATGAGAAGTTGGCTGCACAACAACAGTACTTTACCTTTGATTAACAAATTCTGAGCATTCCTTGTGACAGTAGGTCTCCTAGAAGGCAAAAAAATGAGCAGCTCCAGCAGTTACTATTGCAGGATACCAGTGAGCAGGGTCAATTCTTCATTCATTGAGAGAAAGTTTGGTAGTACTGCTAGTAGGGCCATAGTTGATGGCACTAGAGGGATCTCTTTGACAGGCAAACAGCACTCTGTCTACCCCTAGCAACAGTACACAGTGGAAACACATAAAAAAAAATAACCCTCTCTAATTTTTACAATACACTAAACTAAAGCTGGCCATAGGTGGATCGAATCTCGGCCAGCTCAGTAGGAACCGACTGAGGTTTGATCCATCTATAGTCAGGCTGGTTCTACTAAAGCCGATCCATCGATTGACTGCAGTACAACCAGCCTGTCAGATTTTTTGCCTGCGATTACTGCCAGTGGCTATAGCAGTAATCATTGTGTTCTGCCGGAACGGAAGTCTCTCCACCAGCAGAACACAAGAACACAATAGCGCTGCGGTAGGGATTCCCCCCCATCAATGCTGACTGTGTTGATGGAGGGAATTGAGGAATTTTCTTTCCTGCAACCTTGTCCACATCACAGTTCCACCCCTCCTCGGCTCTGACCTCTGTATCATTTTCCACAGCCCCCACCTTTGCACACATCTCCCTCCAAAGCCCTTACACCCACATAAAAAGTTCCTCGCATCTCACCTTCCCAGCCCTGCTATAGTACTTCCCGGCAGATTAGGCAGTTCCGCCTCTCTCTCTCACTTGCAGGGAGATCTTTGGTTGGCATATGTGCACCTGGGCACAGATGAGGATCACAGTGCAGCTTACCATGTGATGCCCCTTCCCACTGCATCTCTCTTGTCCCTGCTCGGAGTACAGGGCAGGCATCTGTAAGAGCCGCCAAAAGGAAAGCTGTCCTTGTAAACACAGAAGGCTTTTGTGAGCAAGAAGTGGAGGGCAAAAGCCAGAGGCAGAAAGGAGTTCGGGGCACATGTGCAAGGGCCACATGAAATAGGTTCAGGTCGTGAACCTTGTGTTTCACACGTGATCTAAGAAAATTTTAATGTTCTATGTATGCTATTAAAGGAGAAGTCCAGTCTGGGCTCATTCGGCTAGACTTATCCTATGTATCACAGGAGTGCAATTCGTTTTGCACGCCTGTGACCCGTTTTCAGTCCAGGCACCGCGTCATTCCGACTTCGGAAGTCTGGATCCGCCAGGTGCCTGGACTGATGGCAGTCTCAGCCTCTCAGCGAGCCGCTGAGACAACCGCTCCCCGCCCCTCCACAGCTCAGCGCTCCAGTGAGTGTGGAGGAGCAGAGCAGGAGAGATGCCGACTGACAGGCAGCAGCTCTTCGCTTGGGGAGGTGAGAGAACCGAGCCATCTGCGGTGTTCGGTGGCATGGTTCTCAGTGAAGAGGTGGCAGGGGACAGATGCAGCATCGATCCAATGCTGCATCCACCTAGGTAAATATATGTTTTGATGTGAAGTTATTGCCCTGCATAATTGTTGTGTCGTCCGCAAAAACTGAGATCTATATCATTTATGAATAAATTGAATAGAATTGGTCCCAAGGCAGAACCTTGGAGTACCCCACTTACCACTCCAGACCAGTCTAAGTACATGTTATGTATCACCACCCTTTGGAAACGCCCCTGTAACCAGTTTTTTACCCAAGAACAAACCTTATGGTCCATGCCTGCAGACCTCAGCTTGTAGATAAATAATTTATGGGGAACTGTATGGAATGCTTTTGCACAATCCAGATACACTAAATCCACAGGCCGTCCCCTGTCTAGATGGCAGCTCACTTCCTCGTAGAATGTTAACAGGTTGGTTTGTCAAGAACGACCCTTCGTAAACCCATGCTGTTGACTACTAATGATACATTTACAGTACCGCTCTGTACTGTGATGATGTGACTCCCATTGCATCCTGGCCATCCAAGCAGCTGAACAGACAGAACCCGGAAGAAAGACCAGGAGAAGATGAAAGCATCTTGAAACCAGCAGGCGGCACAGTCCTGCAGGGCATCAATTAACAGGTCAATCTGTCATAATGTGCTAATATGTGGTACATACTAGCACATTCATGCATAAACCACCTAGGGGCCCATTTAAACTTTAAGTGTCATTAAACCTATACTATGAAAAACTCTCATCACATGCTGTTTAACAGAGTGTGCATACTCACAAAGCCACTAAAGTATTCATTTTGTGTGGAGTGAAATATACCCCTGCCTCCAGCTGTCCCTCCCATCTTCTCTGTGTCCTCACTGCAGCCTGAGATTGTGTGGATCAGTTGGTGTCTTCTACGGAGCATGCTCATATTTCAGTTCCCTTTTAAGCTTTTTACTTCCTTTTTCTTATCTGTGCAGCCCACTTGACTATAGAGTCACACGTGGCCGTATACACAGAGGTAAATGACACTCCGCTCCCTCCCTCCTTTCTCCTTCATGTCCTCTTTGCTAACCACTATGGGGGCAGGATATAGTATGCTGATTGAGTTTTATTATAAATCAGTATTCTGTATATCAAATGTAATTGATAATACTTGTAAAGTCAAAAAGAGAGGCTTTGATGCAGTTGCCATCTGAACAAAATGAAAGCCAATGTCCGTCATCTCTGACTCTGCACATGATGTTTAATAAAGATTTAGGCTGGGTTCACACTAGTGCGAATTGGAGGCGGGTTTCCAGCAGCAGGAACAGAGGGGAAGAGGATCCGATCATGGGGCTGCCAGTGCCTTCAAGGCTTCAAACCAGGTGTGATTTGAATAGACTACATCGCACTTTGTCTTTCTGAAATAATGGATGGTATAACTCACAGGCAGCAGGCACTTATTGGTCATAAGTTAACAAAATCAGCATCCAGCAGCCATGCTATGTGACACACTGTGAGAGAGCCAGCCAGAGCCATGATAGAGTGCCTGCTGCCTGTGAGTTATCATAATGCTGATGATGTTAACAAGTTGCTGATCGCCTGATAGCAGATTTACTGATACAGGGCGGTCCCGCTGCACAGGATCACGTATATACGTGATCCTGTATTTCTGGGAATGGGAGCCAATCAGCGGCTCCGGCAGACTCGATGTCCACCGGTACCCGCTGGTCGTTATGTACATAGGCAGAACGGTGGGCAGCTTTTGTTAACAAGGCAGATCGCCGTTCTGTCATTATGGAAGACATTGATCCTGTGTTCCTGCAAAGCAGGTACAGGGATCTATGCCTTCCCTTAGTAAAAGCACCTCACCCAAAGTGAGAAAACACTTGTTAGGCACACATTTAACCCTTTGATTGCCCTAGATGATATGCCCTTCCCAGACAGTTTTATTAGTACAGTGACAGTGCATATTTTTTTAGCACTGATCACTGTATTAGTGTCACTGGTTCCGACAAAGTGTCACTTAGTGTCCGAATTGTCCGCTGCAATATCACAGTCCAGCTAGGAGTCGCTGATTGCCACCATTACTAGTAAAAAAAAAAAAAAATGTCCCCGGATTTCATTTTAAAAATCTGGTCACCTTACTCTATGTAGCCGCTTCACATATCTCCGGGGGACCTGCGGAGCGGGTTGCACAGGAGTCCTGTGCGTCTTTGGCTCCATTTCAGGACCAAATTCAGGCAAAAATTTGTCCCTGATTCCTCCCTGAAACGGAGAACAGGGACACACCAGACCCCCTGCTGCGATCCGCATACAGAAGCAGTGTGAACCCAGCCTTATAGGTAGCTGTAAAAGTTTTTTTTTAATTTATAATTTCATTTAAAAATGTTCGTCATGTAATTGCCACAGCACCAATCAGGGCTGGGCAGACAGACTCATACTGCAGAGAGCATACATCAGTAGAGTAATAGAAGACCCATCCAAAGATCTTTCCCTGCAAAAAACAGGGAAAGATCATGTGACCATGCAACCGTGCTACAGGAATAAAGATTAAAAACAAAAAAAAAACATACATTGGCATTACACCCTGTTCCAAATTATTATGTAAATTCTATTTCAGTGTCACAAAGATTACATTTTTTTTTTTTTCAGTTTAACTCATGGATGGCATTGTGTCTCAGGGCTCTTTTGATCACTAAAAACAATCTCGGACACCTGTGATAATTATATTGCCAGGTGAGGTTCCACATTATTAAGCAGAGCACCATTTTCAAGCTATATGGGGAAGAAAAGGGATCTCTCTGCTGCCGAAAAGAGTGAAATAGTTCAATGCTTTGGACGAGGTATGATGACATTCGATATTTCACGAAAATTAAGCGTGATCCTCGCACTATTAAGAGATTTGTGGTTGTTTCAGAGCACAGACGGGTTTCGTGCAGATAAAGGCACATTGAGGAAGATTTCTGCCAGATCCATGCATCGGATCAAGAGAGCAGCTGCTAAAACACCATTACATGGCAGCAAACAGATATTTGAAGCTGCTGGTGCCTCTGGAGTCCCACGGACATCAAGGTGTAGAGTCCTCCAGAGTCTTGCAACTGTGCATAAACCTTCCATTCGTCCACCACTAACCAATGCTCACAAGCAGAAATGGCTGCATTGGGCAGAAAAATATATGAAGACTAATTTTCAAACAGTCCTGTTCACTGATGAGTGCCGTGCAACCCTGGATGGTCCAGATGGATGGAGTAGTGGATGGTTGGTGGATGGCCACCCTGTTCCAAAAAGGCTGCGACGTCAGCAAGGCAGTGATGTAGTCATGTTTTGGGCCGGAATCATGGGAAGAGAGCTGGTCGGCCGCTTTAGGGTCCCCGAAGGTGTAAAGATGACCTCTGCAAAGTATGTGGAGTTCCTGACTGACCACTTCCTTCCCTGGTACAGAAGGAAGAACTATGCTTTCCATAATAAAATCATCTTCATGCATGACAATGCACTATCTCATGCTGCAAAGAATACCTCTGCATCAATGGCTGCTATGGGGATAAAAGGAGAAAGTCATGGTGTAGCCTCCATCCTCCCCTGACCACCATCCCATTGAGAACCTTTGGAGAATCCTCAAGCAAAAGATCTATGAGGGTGGGAGGCAGTTTACATCCAAACAGCAGCTATGGAAGGCTATTCTGACATCCTGCAAACAAATTCAAGCAGAAACTGTCCAAAAACTCACAAGTTCAATGGATGCAAGACTTGTGAAGCTGCTATCAAATAAGGGGACCTATGTTAAAATGTAACGTGACCTGGTAAAATGTTTAAAAAGTTAAAATGTTGTTCAAAGTTTGATTGAAATAGCTTTTGATTTCAGTAAATATGCTGCAAACACAACAAATGACAAATGACTTTCAGTTCTTTAAAACCTATAAAGTGTTTTGAAACTTACTGTGCGTAATAATTTGGAACAGTACATTGTACGTTTTTTATTTTGAAAAATAAAAAAAAATTATCAGGAGGTTTGTTCAATAAAATTTGAATTGTTCTCTTAATAGTTGATAACATGAGAATTATGCTGACTGTTGTTTACATCAATTATTTAGGTAAATGAGAAAAATATCTGTAGCGGGGTCTCCTTTAAGGCCCCGGGACTACAGTACCCAGAGCCCCATTCGGCCTCAGGGCGGAGATTCCGCCGCAGAGACTCATGGGGGAGGTTACTTAAGAGGGAGGCGGGGGAAGCTCGCTCTCTTGGGACAACGCGCTTCAAGCAACAAGTGATCCTGCACGGATCTGCTGTGGGGTAAGGCCTGAAGCCTAAGGCCTTACCCGAAGTCCGAAGAGCCTTTCACCGTCCTGCGGAGCCTGGGTGGATCCTGGATCGTCAGTGTAGGACTCCAGTTGGATCGGGGACCCGATCGGTTGCAGACGCTGTGTGCGACGGACACACGCGGTGGAAGACCCAGGCTGGGATCGCGCCTGGAACGGTGAGCGGGCACTTGCCCATATCCATAGACTGAGTTATGTTCAGGCCTATAGACTGCCTAGGCCCACTGTTCGCTCACCAGTGTTCTTTGGGGGTCCGGTAGTTGGGACAGAGTTGAAGTGCCTACCCCCCCGTTTGCATACTGCTGCTACAAGTTACCACCTTTTTGGATTACAATTGGTTAATTTCTTCAAGTGCACCAACGAAAGCTGGCCGGTGAAGAAAATCTTACTCCCTTAGGGAAAGGGGACTATTTCATACACTGTCAGGCCTGACATAGGTGGGGAAAGTTATAAAGTTTGTGTTGCTGTGTCTTAGGGCGCGCACGCCATAATAGCTCCGCGTAATGGATACTGCGCGGCGCCATATTATAGTGTTGCCTCTGTAGCATTGGTTGATACAGGGTTCTGCAGACCCATGTAAGTGTTGCATGTCATGTTTTTATGCCACCATTTTATAGTAAAGTTATTACCTATTCATATTCCTGCCTCAGAGTGTTGTCTGTCTATTTAGGAACTGTTAAGTATCATACACCTGAGAGTGATAGGAAGCTATCCCTAGACTAACTGTGCCAGAGTGGGTCGAGTCAGATTGCCGGGGGTTGGCGGTGCTGTATACAGGGCCCGAGAAAACAAACCAGTGGCTCTCTTAACTGGGGGTAGCGCTACACGTGGGGGCTCTTGAGTCCGGGATTCTGTTGCAGCAAATAGCAGCCAAAAGGTACCAGCATGGACCCACTAGAAATAGCAAAGTGGTGCGCAGTAGTAAAAACAGATCCACATGAAGTAGTGATCATAGAACATATCATTGGCATAATAATATGGAACAGGGTGTATATATATGATGTATGTGAATAAATGATGGTAATTAACACTTCTCTGTTGCTTTGGGGGAGAGGAGGACACTATTGTGAGGGGGAGGGGAGCAGAGCACACTGCTATGGGGGGCAGAGGACACTACAGTGGGGAATGATGTGGGGGGGGGGCGCAGAGGATACTACTGAGGAGGGGCATAATACTGGCAGTCAGTTAATAAGGGTAATTTAGGCTTTTCTGTTTAACTTACTGGCTGCCACTGCCATACCGCTTGTCTCTTCCCTTCCTGGACACGTCCCACAGCCAGCTAAGCAGCTTCTGGGTTGCTGTGCTATTTATTCAGGCTGCTGAGGTTGCTGATGGAAGGGAGAGGTCAGGTGGTGCCACGTCAGTCATTTTTTACCCCCACACATACGTTGCTGCCTGGCAATGCAGGTGTATGAGCAGTGCAAGATGAAGGTAGGGTCACAGCTAGGCACCACTGCTAATCAATTCATGACCAGCAGATGTTGACGTGCACAGTAACAAATGAAAGGAATGATATGGCTAGGTGTGCAGCAATGCAAACATGGCATTGACAGGTAAAATGACAGAGAGCATTGAGTAATTAATGGCAGAACCCTGCACACCATTACCACCTATCCCCACAGCTACCTTTTTATAGCATTTTTCAGTCACATATTTCAAGACGACCATGGGATTCTCTGGTGGGCAATTCTGCCCCTGCTCTAACCACTGCAGTGTATACTGGAGATGAACTTAAACTCCATGCAGATTGTCTTGATTTAGGCTGGTTTCACTTCTGTACAAAGCGATTGAGGTGCATTTTACATGCGCTTTAGGTGCGTTACCATCGAACTGTATATAAACATGTGCTTTAATAAATGTGCATCAAAGATGCAACAAGCAGCATTATTTTTAATGCACTGAGCATAAAGTGCATGTAAAACACACAGGTGTGAACAGGGCCTTAACTTTTGCAGAGCTGTAAAGCACAGAACATCTAGTAGTTCTGCCATCAGCAGTTACAATATTTCCGTAACGCTTACTAATGGTGTTAAAAGCTGGTGTTCTCTCTCTTGTAATTAAACACAGCACTATCACATTCAGTCATGCTTACAAATCCTAGATCCAACAGCCAGGAAACATATGGTGCAGCTTCAGCCACCCACGTGTCCTGATCTACTGCTGATTGCCAGACAAAACCAAGTGATACAATAGTGCATTCAGGCTTTGTAAGTCATTGCAGGAACAATATTGCAGTGGTTTTCAGGGCACTAACAGACCTTGTCTCATAAAGAAATGTTCTTTAAATCTTTGGGTAAAGAATTGAGTTTACAGCTATTGTGCAAGTGTTACAGTAATAAACCACATCATAAGATTATGTACATATTAAAAATGAGAAAACGAAGGGTAGAATATGCAATAGTGAAAATAGTAATACAGGTATGATAACATACATTCAAAGACCACATAGATCAGTAATAAATCGAGATGGTAGGAAATAGCCTAATAGGACTTGGTGGTGAAGTTCTCTAGGGCAGGGTTCCCTAACCCCCGGTCCGCGGCCCACTGCCGGGCCGTGGCCTATTTGCAGATGGGCCGCGAAGGCTGCACTGTGTGAGGTGCGGCAGCGGGCAAGCAGAGAGATGACATCTCTCACCGCCCGCCCGGATCACGGCACTTCCGCCCACACAGCGGGGCTCCTACTGCGGTGAGGCGCGGGAGCAGAGAGATGAGATCATCTCTCGCCGCCCGCCTGGAAAGCGGCACTTCCGCCCACACAGCGGGGCTCCTATACTGCGGTGAGGCGCGGGAGCAGAGAGATGAGATCATCTCTCGGCGCCCGCCCATAACGCGGCACTTCCGCCCACACAGCGGGGCTGCTATACTGCAGCGAGGCGTGGGAGCAGAGAGATCATCTCTCACCGCCCGCTCCGCATTACCGCTGTTCTCCCTCACCTGCCTGTGCTGCCACCACGGCAGGTGACAAAAAAATCTACTGGCAGGTGGCAATCCACACCTGGTGGCAGGTGACATGGCAAGTAGCAATCCACACCTGGTGGCAGGTGACGTGGCAATCCACACCTGGTGGCAGGTGACGTGGCAATCCACACCTGGTGGCAGGTGACGTGGCAATCCACACCTGGTGGCAGGTGACGTGGCAATCCGCACCTGGTGGCAGGCGACGTGGCAATCCGCACCTGGTGGCAGGCGACGTGGCAATCCGCACCTGGTGGCAGGCGACGTGGCAATCCGCACCTGGTGGCAGGTGTTGTGGCAAGCGACAATCCACATCTGGTGGCAGGCGAGGTGGCAAGCGACAATCCACATCTGGTGGCAGGCGACGTGGCAATCCACATCTGGTGGCAGGCGACGTGGCAATCCACACCTGGTGGCAGGTGACGTGGCAAGCAACAATCCACACCTGGTGGCAGGTGATGTGGCAAGCAACAATCCACACCTGGTGGCAGGTGACGTCGCAAGCAACAATCCACACCTGGTGGAAGGCGACGTGGCAAGTGACAAACCGCATCTGGTGGCAGATTCTGCATTATGGTGAGTTTGAACTATTTCATTTTATATTACAATGCAATGACAGAAATAATGCGCTGCAATCATCCCAACACCATATCAGCCATTGTTGTGTGATGATTGAGGCGCTAACACTAGCCATTTCCCCGACAAACTGCCCGCGAAAAGCTACATAACCCAACCCCCCCCCCCCCCCCCGGGCCTTGGCACGATTCTATTACACAACGCCGGTCCTCGGTGCCAAAAAGGTTGGGGACCACTGCTCTAGGGTATACCAAAGGGTAATGAGTTGTATGCATAGGAAAAAGAGAAGAGATTGGAAGTAAGGGGAGAAGGAAAAAAATTTTGAATCCGTCTCATTGCAGTGTGTGTGGGTGTGTTTATGATCAGATGCAGATGTCCAAATCGATCAAATAGTATGATTTGAAATTTCTTGTTACAAGCAGTTTTCATTTGCGGCTCTAATGTAACTGTTTTTGATAGTATACAGGGAAACCATTTAGTTTGAAATCACAGTAATAATAATAATCTTTAAAGGTGGACTCTGGGCACAAAAAAAACTACACTTAAATATATTCCTCATGAACCAAAAATGATATAAATCCTGTTTGTGTGTGCAGCACACCCCCGTAGGAGCTGCTGGTTTAATTTGGGCCTTGCACGTTACCTCAGTATTCGTTGTCTAGGGGAAGAAATTCTGTAAAAACTCCAATGTCCACACAAGATGTAAAACCTCCTGCAGCTAGGTTTTATTTTTCCCTTTGCATAAAACATATGAAAAATAGTAGAAGGGTGAAGGGAAGGGGTAGGTTCAGGTACGCAGTACAAAACTGGGGAAACTCCTCAACTATAAAGTCATTCACCACTCCTCCTTGAGTGGGTATTGCTCACCCAGGTAGGCCCCTCTCACCTGGCCTAGCAGCCGGAATGATGCACGGACAATGATCAGGACCAATCTCTGCCACAGACTGGTTGTGCACAAGATTGGATATTCCGGGATTCTCTGCCACAGGACTTAACGGCCGGACTTCCAGTCAAGCAGTCAAAAAGCCCTTAAGCCAACCCGGCAGATTGCAAGGTGAACTTTAGCTATGGTGCATCCTCCAATAGAATTACCAGGCCCTCCTCAAGACACCAGCCTTCCGCTCGGTCTTTTCCAGGACAGGTCCTCCCCTGGTTTCCTCCATTGAGTGGCTTCCTCCCGCAGGACGGACAGCACAGGATCACCTTCAAAGTGTAGGCCCAGTCAGCATAACTGGGCCTACTTGGTAGAGTTTCAGCCTCGGACCAACATGGTCCCGAGGCCAAGATCACACAACACACTCCTCGCGCCAGGAGGGCCGCGTGGGGAAGAAGGACCCCACAAGATGGCGTCTGCCCCTTAAGTACCCTTCCCTGGCATGCTCAGCGGGTAGACCACGCCCACCTAACTGTTCCCGAGGAAAGATACCCAATGTACTTTGGCCTGTCAGTCTTCCACATTGGCCTGAGGTGGTAATGCCACCTACAGGCAAACAGTGGGAAGTCTTCCCAACACAGCCATAGCCGGAACAGAGGCTGATTTAGCATAATCACTTAAATCTGAGCCCAACTATTGGCTCAGATACCCACTAAATTTGACATAGCGCCCAGTCATTGGGAGCAGAGCGCAACATTCTCCCCCTGCTGCATAAAGACACTGTCCCCTGTGTCTGGGAAAGAAAACAACACCTCTAGCCTGAGGTTTTGGTACCTGAACCATAAAAACTTGGATGAGGAAGGGAGGGAAAAAGGCAAAGAAATAACAATGACATAAATTCTCAATAAGATAATAGCATATCACACATTATACATTACACATTACCACCCATCACTAACTATCTAGCCCTCCCCAATCTCCGGAGGTCTTGAAAGAAGATCTGGTTACCTAAAAGAGAAAACAAAACACAGAGATATACAGCAAAATAATTGTAGCAATCTTAAACACTTCTACAGAAGCAGAGCTACACCTCCTCTAGAGGTGGAACTTTCCTTCTTTTATTTTAAAGCCTATGTGATAAACGTAGAAAAGTCTCTCCCTACTCTATCGACCACTGCCACCTAGTGGCAGAGATAGCACACAAGAGTTCTTTAAGCAGGGGCTGAAGCAGATGACATCTTGATCCAGACGTCCTCAGCAACCCTATTCCTAACTGTCTAACTTCCCAAAGTCCAGTTAGCATAGTTAAGATGAGAAGGCAAACAAAAAAAAATATCCTTCTCACAGTTGAAAGTTTTTTTTTCTTTTCCTGCACAAAAGAAAAAAATGGAATTGAAGACAAAGAGTTACTTTGAATACTCATAGGTAAAACCTGGGATCCGGCAGAGTCAGAGGATTTCCTTGCTTGTCCAGGGTGGTAATAAAATAGGTGAGTGGTAATGCCACCTACATGGAAAAGAGTGGGAAGTCTTCCCAACACAGTCATAGCCGGAACAGAGGCTGATTTAGCATAATCACTTAAATATGAGCCCAAATATTGGCTCAGATACCCACTAAATTTGACATAGCGCCCAGTCATTGGGAGCAGGGCGCTACATGTGCACCAAATGTCCTTGCAAACCCAGTTATTACCTTGTAGAAGTGACATCATCACTGTGCTGTATATAGCCTGTGCAGAGAACAAAGCTGTGGGAAGGGCCCAGCAGGCCCCACCCACTACAGGCTGCCTGCAGAAAATGACAGGGAAGGAGTAGAGACAAGACCGGTCAACTCTACACAAGGAAAGAGAGCATTAGTGACTGGTCTTTATTACAGGAAATGCCTGTACAGAGGCAACGTTTCATGCTGGATTACTGCATAAAACTGGAAGGAATACACAAAGCACATGACTCTTGTATTTAGACAATATTTGATGATCCCGAAGTTCAGCATTAAATACAATGGCACCCTACAGTAAGATGAACATACTAAATCATCTCTTCTAGGGGTCTCTGTGGGCATGTAGTATTGCAAGGGAAAAGCCTTTGGATTGTGTGTGGAAAGCTGGCAATATCACAAGGCCTGACAGCGATCCTTCTTTCATGCTGATTCTCCTCATCGGAAGAGCGGAAGGAAGGAAGTCTTATTTAGCATCGTATGGGTATTAGCTGCCAGTTCATTCATTGTTGAAGAAAGCGGCCTTAGCGATATTTAATGACAGAAGGAAAACATCTCCATGTTTATATTGACCTTTTAATACCTTCACAGCTTTGGCTTCCCATGTTTGTGCTTGTCGGCTCTTGGGCTTTTTTTTTTTTTAAATTGATTCATGTCTTTTGTGGGTTGCAGTTGTAGAAATATGTTTTTTTCTTTTAACAAATAACAATAAATATGTGCATTTTTTGAGATATAAAGTAGAAACACTATTGAGTCTGTTAGAATAGAAATAAATGAAAGAGCAGAAGAAAACAAATTAACCCGGTCACTTAACAGCTAATGCTGTCCAGGAAACATAGCTTATCGGTTAAAGTGCAGTCATATATATTTTTCCTTTGTGACTTGGTTTTCCTCAGGCTTAAAGCGTTTGTTACCCCAACATTTTATTCCTGATATGTGCCCTGCTGTACCATGTACTTGTATGAAAAAGTGTCCTGTTCCCCTTGTATTGCTTCCTTTGTGTGAAATCCCTGGTCCTCCTGCCAGTCCCTCTGCTTTCCTATTAAAAATTGACCACACTAAGCAGGAGAGCACAACATGTTCAGTTCTCTAGCTGTGCTGGGAACTCGGCCTGCTCTCCTCCAATGATCAAACTTGTTCTGACAGGCCCCCCCCCCCCCCACACACACACACGGCCATTCACTGCGAAGCTCAGGGAATATGATCACTTATAGAAAAGGGGAAAAAGGTATTAATAATGTTTTTTTATATCTCTACACAAATGTTTGCCTCTAATTTCAATTTTAAACTGAATGGATTGTTTTACAAGGTGATCGTTAAGTTCACTTTTAAATCTTGTGTCTCAAATTTGAAGATTTACTCTAAATTCCTGTTCCACAGACACATAAGAAATGAAGGGATGTTTTTCCAATGGAAGAAAGCAATAAAAACCTGACAAATTGTCTGGAGTCCCACTTTAAGGTAGACTGGAGAACTATTTCATGTTTACAGCAAGTGCCAGAAGTCCAGCCTGACAAATCTCTGCTGAAATGATTGCTTTGAGGCAATTGGCAGTATCCCTTCCCTTATAGGGGCTCCCTCGCTATCGCATAAACTTGCATGCTCATCTAAGTGTGAATGTTTATGGTTTTCCCAGCTCAGACTCAATCTGTAGGGAATTTTGATTATGCCTGTATATTTATCTGCCATCCAAAGTTTTTAACCACTTAACGACCGCCCACCGCCGATTTACGTCGGCAGAATGGCACGGACAGGCAGAATCACGTAGATCTACGTGATCGCCTTTGTGCAGTTGGGGGGTCCATCCGGACCCCCCTTCACTGCAGTGAGCGGCCGTTAAGTGTTCGGGAGCGATCAGGCATGAGGGGGGGGGGCGCTCGATTCCGCCCCCCCCCCTCGCGATCGCTCCCGGCCAATGAAAATGCTTCCTCCGCCATGTGATGTAAACAAGGCTGGAGGAAGTGATGTCATCTCCCTCGCCGCGGTCTTTCCGTTCCCGGCGCCGAGCAGAGAAGAAGCAGGTTAGTGCACCAACAGTCCACTGACACGTAGGTACACATAGGCACACAAATCACCCCCCAGTCACCCCCAGATCACCCCCCAGGTCACCCCAAAGCCCCCAATCACAGTGTCACTGATTGCAGTGATCATTTATTTTACTGATCACTGCATTTAGTGTCATCTGTGATTGTAAAAAGTTGCAGGGCAGTTAGGATTAGGCCCCTTTAGGTCCAGGGTAGCCCCCTAACCCCCCTAATAAAGGTTTAACCCCTTGATCACCCCCCAGGTAACCCTTTCACCCCCTAACTTCAGCGTCACTAAGCGATTGTTTTTCCGATCGCTGTATTCGTGTCGCTGGTGTTTTAGATAGGCAGTTATTTTTTTTTAGGTTCGCCGCAGGTTTTTATTAGTGTCAGGTACCCCCATATATTATTTTAACCCCCTGATTGCCCCTAGAGTTAACCCTTTCACCAGTGATCGCCGTATAAGCGTCACTGGTGTCACTGGTTAGCCAGTAAGTTATTTAGTTATTTAGGTTACCCGTCAGGTTTTTATATAGTGTTAGGTACCCCCATATTTAACCTAATAAAGGTTTTAACCCCCTGATTGCCCCTAGTTAACCCTTTCACCAGTGATCACCATATAAAGGTTACGGGTGACGCTGGTTGATTAGTTTGCTTTTTATAGCATCAGGGCACCCGCCGTATATAACCCAATAAAGGTTTAACCCCCCTGATCGCCCGGCGGGTGAGATCAATTAGGTTTTAGCGCCAGAGAGGGTCTGCGTCGCCCCAGGCAGTGTTAGGTTAGTGACAGTAACGCTAACACCCACGCGCAAAGCATACACCCCCCTTAGTGGTATAGTATCTGATCAGATCTGATCAGATCTATACTAGGTTCCCAAAAACGCAGTGTTAGCGGGATCAGCCCAGATACCTGCTAGCGCCTGCGTTTAGCCCCTCCGCCCAGCCCAGCCCAGCCCAGCCCACCCAAGTGCAGTATCGATCGATCACTGTCACTTACCAAACACAACACACATAACTGCAGCGTTCGCAGTGCTTGGTTTTTGGGGCCCTGTACGCGGCTAGGCTCCCAAAAAGTCCCACACATGTGGTATCCCCGTACTCAGGAAAAGCAGCAGAATGTATTTTGGGGTGCAATTCCACATATAACCATGGCATGTGTGAGCAATATATCATTTAGTGACAACTTTTTGTACATTTTTTTTTTCTTTTTGTCATTATTCAATCATTTGGGACAAAAAAAAAAATATTCAATGGGGTCAACATGCCTCTCAGCAAATAGCTTGGGGTGTCTACTTTCCAAAATGGGGTCATTTGGGGGGGTTTTGTGCCATCTTGGCATTTTATGGCCTTCAAAACTGTGATAGGTAGTGAGGAGTGAAATCAAAAATTTATGCCCTTAGAAACCTTGAAGGCGGTGCTTGGTTTTTGGGGTCCCGTACGCGGCTAGGCTCCCAAAAAGTCCCACACATGTGGTATCCCCGTACTCAGGAGAAGCAGCAGAATGTATTTTGGGGTGTAAATTCACATATGCCCATGGCATGTGTGAGCAATATATCATTTAGTGACAACTTTGTGCAAAAAAAAAAAAGTTTGTCATATTCCCGCAACTTGTGGCAAAATATAAAATATTCCATGGACTGAACATGCCTCTCAGTAAATAGCTTGGGGTGTCTACTTTCCAAAATGGGGTCATTTGGGGGGGTTTTGTGCTATTTTGGCATTTTATGGCCTTCGAAACTGTGATAGGTAGTGAGGAGTGAAATCAAAAATTTGCGCCCTTAGAAATCCTGAAGGCGGTGCTTGGTTTCCGGGGTCCCGTACGTGGCTAGGCTCCTAAAAAGTCCCACACATGTGGTATCCCCGTACTCAGGAGAAGCAGCAGAATGTATTTTGGGGTGCAATTCCACATATAACCATGGCATGTGTGAGCAATATATCATTTAGTGACAATTTTTTGTAATTTTTTTATTTTTTTTTTGTCATTATTCAATCACTTGGGACAAAAAAAAAAATATTCAATGGGCTCAACATGCCTCTCAGCAATTTCCTTGGGGTGTCTACTTTCCAAAATGGGGTCATTTGGGGGGGTTTTGTACTGCACTGCCATTTTAGCACCTCAAGAAATGAGATAGGCAGTCATAAATTTAAAGCTGTGTAAATTTCAGAAAAACCAATAAATATACGCTTATTGACATTTTTTTTACTAAAGACATGTGGCTGAATACATTTTGGCCTAAATGTATGACTAAAATTGAGTTTATTCGATTTTTCTTATAACAAAAAGTAGAAAATATCTTTTTTTTTCAAAATTTTCGTTCTTTTTCCATTTATATCGCAAAAAATAAAAATCGCAGAGGCAATCAAATACCATTAAAAGAAAGCTCTATTTGTGGGAAGAAAAGGACGCAAATTTCATTTGGGTACAACATTGCATGTCCGCACAATTTACAGTTAAAGCAGCGCAGTGCCGAATCCCAAAAACAGGCTTGGTCCTAATGGCCCGAAATGGTCCGGGGCTTAAGTGGTTAACTAACCCAATAGTGGATGTAAAGCCTCACATATACCCAGTGCAGTGAACAGCCTCAGATGATACACAGAGATGAAACAAATCTCCCTACATAAGTTTTACATGTATATCTGCTGTCTTCATCTTGCTATATTCTTTAGAATTCTTACATCGAGTTAGAATTTTCACTTCCCCATTCAGCACTGGGAGTGTAGTCTTGGCTTATACTGGGAGACAGCTGATTGGAGGAAAGGCACACACCCCCACTCTACATAGGCAGAAGAAGGAAGATACTTTCAGAGCTGTACTGTGACAAGACAAGCTCTCTGCTAATCTATTTATAGTAACCTCCCAGGACACACATTTTCATCTGCTTTTATCTCCTGTCTCACAGAACTTGTCAGAAGTTATCATACTGATAACAGAAGAACAAACCAGCAGAAACACTCGGGACGTAGTATTTTGGAAAGATATAAGAAAACATTACAGATATATGTGCCTAGGTCAAATTTCATGAATCAGGTTTACATCCACTTTAAGTTGGCCATACACAGATACTATATATTTAATACAGAGTTTGACAGATCCCAGGTCACCATGGCGACTAGAAATTGCATCCTGGCGCCTGGGCTTTTGTTTTCCTATTCACTGTTGCAGGAATGCACAGTCTGTATCACATGACGCCCGACCGGACCTGCAGTTCTGGGCGCCGGGTAGGTAGTTTTTTTCTGCATTTAGCCCTGTTACGGGCAAGCAGCAGGGCTCACTCGTCAAGTGGAAGCATTCCACACACGCAGGTAAAGTGCCCCCTATGTATCCCAGGCTCCGCATGCCCATCTGTGGGACCAGGACAGGCATAGTGGGCGCCGAAGGGTAGAAGGGAGGGAGGAGAGCATTTCTGTCCCCGTTGACAGTTTCCTTAGGTTGAAGAAAACCTGTCACCAATAACTCAACACTTTTTGTTCCCTATGTGCCAGAAAAAAAAAAAGTTAAGTAAAAAAAAAACATTTTTTTTTTGATTGCAAAAAGTTAAAGTAACACCCAAGCACATAAAATCCCCCCCAAAAAATAAATAAAATCTTGAGGCCCCCGCCCCCACATATACAGGCATACATACGTAAACGCATGGGGGCCCTTATGCATTAAAAAATTGATTGCGATACACATTTTATATCGCCGCGCACAAACTGACTTTTTTAGCTGGCTCCTCGACTCAAAGCATATTTGGACAAGAGCAAGCAGGATGGGATTCTATAGCAGTGCATAAATTACAATTGTATCAAGTGAATTATAATAAAATATTTTTATTTTGACACCAAAACAAAAACAAAGGACAATAAAAAGTGGAATAGAAGGTGATGTTGCAAAAAATACAATTCAGATGGACAGTTTAGATGGTATAAGGTCCCGACATGTTTCGCCCCTGATTCGGCTTCTTCAAAAAGGGAAAGCATTGACCACTATGGTGATGTACACCTTCTACAAGGTACAAAAAGCACTATTAAAAATACAAAATATTGATAGTGATAATAAACAAATAAATCCAAAATAATTACAGTGATATGGATGAATATAAATTCTATGCATGCACAATTCACACTCCCTATGGTCAAGCCCCTTATCTCTCTCCGCCATCCAGCCAACTCAGATGGCCACACCCCAAATGGTAACACCTGGCCCCTGCCACATACACATCCACAGATCACAGGGGGTAGCGCATAATATCAAAGAAAGAGAGGGCCCGTGTTGGGCACTATCTGCAATTGGAAATGTCCAATGAGAATAGATACATGTAGGGATACGCATCAAACATATGTCCACATATATAAACCCCAAAAGAGCACACTACCGACTAGGCAGTGTGCCTCCTGGTGGTGCAGCCAAGATTAAAGAAAATTTGAAATAATACTGGCGACTTACAAGGGCTAGAGTAGAAACGACTTACCGTATATACTCAAATATAAGCTGACCCGAATATAAGCAGAGAAACCAAATTTTACCACAAAAAAATGGGAAAACGTATTGACTCGAGTATAAGCCTAGGGTGTTCATCTGCATGCCTCACTGTGCCTCACTGTGTCCATGTGCATGCCTCACTGTGCCCATGCCTCACTGTGCCCATGTCTCACTGTGCCCATGCCTAGACTGACATTTAACATGGGAGTCTATGGAAGGGGTGCCCAGCTTTGAAGAATCGGTGCTCCCCGGCCATAGGTCCCACAGACAACAAACTTTGTACATTTGTAGAGGAGAAATGGGGCTACATGTGTGCCAAGTTCTGGGTCCAGGGGACCTACAACCGGCCAGTATCGGGTCCCCAAATTCATCAGAGAAATGACCGTTTAACATTGGAGTCTATAGAAGGGGTGCCCGGATTTGAAAAATCGGTGCTCCCTGGCCGTAGGTCCCCCGGACAACAAACGTTGCACACTTGTAGAGGAAGAGGGGGGCTACATGTGTGCCAAGTTTGGGGTCCAGGGGACCTACGGCCGGCCGTTATCGGGCCCCCAAAATCTGGAAGATCAGGCGCAAAAAGGTGACTCGAGAATAAGCCGAGGGGGGCATTTTCAGCACAAAAAATGTGCTGAAAAACTCGGCTTATACTCGAGTATATACGGTAGTTCCTGGGACGGCACGGATAGGCAATTCAAAAAATGTTTAGGCAAACTCCCAACAAACTGGTAAGATAGATAATACATAGTAAAGAAGGGGTTAAGGAAACTCAAACACAGTGGTGAGAGCAAACTCGGAAGGAAATAAACTTAAAGTGGAGGTTCTCCCAAATTATTGACTTAATAATATCCCCTTCTGTGCATTGCATAGATAAGCAAACAACAATTTTTTTTTTTTTAAATGCTGTATTTACCTTATTATTTGTCTTCATTGGGGAACTTCCTGTCTGTTCCTCCCACGGGAGTAGGCGTGTACATGCCTTTTCCCCGGCGGCGCACTGTCTCCTGGGAGCTAAGTGTCAGCATTCCCAGGAGTCAGTGCGGATCGCCGCTGCGAAATCTCGCGAGATTGTCTGCGCTCCCTCCCCGTACTGTACTGTGTATATTTTTGGTTGCCATCACAACAGGGCGGGAACTTCCGACGCCTCCGCCCGTTGGGATGGCAACCTGCTCAGTTTACGGCGCTCCGCCGGGAAGTTATTGCGGACGCATACAGAGCCTGTTCTAATCAGTCGCTGATTCTTTTGATTTGAATCCAGTCACAACGGAGCGTGTACTTTGAACGACGCCACCCGTTGTGATGGCAACCAGAAAGTGTTGACGGCGCTGCTCGCCATCAACACTGCTCACGCAAGAGAGCGGTGAATGCCGGGAGACACGCATTCACCGCTTCCCGGAAGCCTGTGCTTGTGGGCTTCACTATGCCCACAAGCAAAATGGAAAATTAATATAAGTGTTTCTTTTATACGAAAATGGATGGGGGATGCTTTTAATCGCCAGAGTAGTGAGTACAAAACCCTTAACTTTAACCACATTGAATGCAGCAAAAAAAAAAAAAAAAACAATCGGCCGCAGAACCTCCGCTTTAATCAATGAATAGAGTTTACACAGGGGCAATCCATGCCTCCAATTCAAACATCTCTGGACAAGAGTACTGAGATACACAAAGTTAGAGAGGAAAAAAGGACAGAGGGAGAGTAAGCATACACTGCTATGTCAGGATGAAGAGAGATTTTTACCTTTTGTGAACGTCATAAATCGTGAGGTCCCAGGGGCTCAGCAGCATCTCTGCACTGATGCCCTAGGCTTATATATACACCCCCCATCCGGTCACATGGACCGGAAGCGGAAACAGGCTGTACCGCACAAGCGCAGACGCCGCCGCATGATGTCATTCTGCATCTCCGTTCTACTAGGAAGTCAGGAGAGCAAAGAGAAAAGGAAGTTGTGGAGCACTCTTGTGGTGGATTTTGAGAAGACACCCATTGGGGGCTTTTCCAGCAATGAACGCTGCGGTGGAGGTCTGCATGTAGGTCAGCAAAGCAGGCATCCAATAATAATTGGGCCGCCCTTGGGTGTCCATGTGATCAGGGCCGTTTGAAAAGGAATTTGGGGGCCCCAAGCAGATTGAGAATTTGGGGCCCCCAAGCGGGGGGGGCTACTGATTTTTTTTTTTGAGAAGCGGGGGGGGGGGGGTTTGGGCTGCTACACAATTTTTTTAGATTTTGCTTTTTAATTCAGAAGCGGAGGGGTGCTACTGAGATTTCTACAGATTTTTGGTTTTAATTTAGAAGGGGGGGTGCTAACGCGGGACATCGATCGCGGGAGGAGGGGCCGCTGTTCGCAGGAGGGGGACCACCGATCGGGGGGGCCTGCGGATCGCGGCAGGGGGCTGCGGATCGCGGCAGGGGGCTGCGGATCGCGGGGGGGCCGTGGATCACATGAGTGGGGGGGCCGCCGATCGCGGGAGGGGGGCGCCAAACGCGGGTGGGGGGGCCGCCAAACGCGGGTGGGGGGGGCCGCCGTTTGCGGGAGGGGGACCACCGATCGGGGGGCCTGCCGATCGCGGCAGGGGGGGTGCGGATCGCGGGGGGCCGCGGATCACATGAGGGGGGGCGCCAATTGCGGGTGGGGGGGCTGCCGATCGCGGGAGGAGGGCGCCAATCGCGGGAGGAGGGCGCCAATCGCGGGAGGGGGGGCGCCAATCGCGGGAGGGGGGCGCCAATCGCGGGAGGGGGGCCACCGATCGCGGGAGGGGGGGGCGCCAATCGCGGGTGGGGGGGGCCGCCGATCGTGGGTGGGGGGCCGCCGATCGCGGGTGGGGGGGGCCGCTGATCGCGGGAGGGGGGCCGCCAATCGCGGGTGGGGGGGCCGCCGATCGCGGGAGGGGGGCCGCCAATCGCGGGTGGGGGGCCGCCAATCGTGGGTGGGGGGGCGCCGATCTCAGGAGGGGGGCCGCTCTGCTGGGGCCCCAGGCCAGCTGGGGGCCCCAAGCAGTTGCTTGGTTTGCCTCTCCTGTTCCGACGGCCCTGCATGTGATCATGGGAAAGCGCTGGGCATGATGTGGGATGATCACCAGGAACGGCACCATGCTGGGCGGGCTAATAACGGAGAGAGAGGCTTGGTACCAATGGCTGCACCCGGGCAATGAAAAGGCATGCATATAATGTGTTATACAAAATAATAACAACAAAGTGAAGATAAAAAAATAAATAATGAAAAATAAGATGAATATATAATAATACAGAATCTATAAAACATATGACACTTTTTTCTATAGATGTGTCAAATTTGGCAATTACATATATAAAAAGGTAGCCTTCAAGAAAGAATTGTTTATATCTATCCATCAAAAACTAATTTTTCTCTTATCGTCCATGGACTGACACAGCTGGATACTGTAAACGTGTGGGTATATGTCCCTGCTCGCAGGAGAAGATCTAGGCAGAATGTTAGATTGTTAGAAACATACATTTTAGAACAAACCAGAGCTGAACAGCCCCGCCCAGGGGGGGCGGTCCCTCCGGACATTACTATCTCATCTGCAGCCCCAGTTTTTTTCTGCCTAGCAAAAGGAGAAGACGTGGCTCTCTCAGGAGCCAGTCTCCTGGAAGATTTTACTTTTAAATTTTATTCCTTTGGGAATTTTATTATTTTATTTTTGAGACCTTCAATCAACTGTCGGCTGGGGAACAGGTTGGGTACACTGGTATCCTCGTAGTCTTCCCTGTCCGACCCTCGAGCGTGCTGATCCTCACCTTGTGTGCGTGAGACTCAGTTCACGACATGCCCCATGACTCCAGGGGTGGCCGGGTTGCTTTCATGCTCCCGCGGTCCTCTCAAGATTAAACAGTACCTGACTGACTGTATCTCTCGCGGTGGACCGGGCCGACAGCTACGCAGTACTGCTCTGTGATAGGTCTGTCTGAAACAAGCCAGTGGGTCCCTGAAAGGGACGGGTAAGTAGTCTCTCCTACTGCAGGTGAGTACATACTGGCTGTGTTTCTTTATATGGGGGTTTCTCCCTGTCTCCCCCCTGTCTCCCCCCTGTTATGCTGCTCTCTGCACCCTGTACTGGTGCTGTGCTGTGGGGTGCTTGGGGGTCACTCTGGCCTGGCTGGGCGCTCATGTCTGTAGTGGGTTCTGGAGAGAGGGGCAGTTTTTCTGGTGTGTTAGGTGATTATTGCGTGCACATTAGCGCTGTTTGAGGTGGTTATTGCGTGCGCCATTAGCACGTATTAGAGCTTTGAATTTCGCGCTCGGCGGCCATCTTGGCGTGGTTAAATGGCGCAGTTATAGCTGTGGTCGGCGGCCATTTTCTTGTAGCTGCCGCGCATTTTTTTTCGGTTTCGGCCTCTAGCGGCGGCGCTGCAGCGCGAATCTCCTCACAATCTCCTCACAGATTCTTCACTCTCCTCAGGCTCACAGCGCGGTTTCTTCAGCAGGACTCAGCGGTCCTTAAGGGTTGGTGAGTCCTCCGGGTATCCCCTCCTCAGCCTCAGCGTAGCCAGTGGGTGGACTGTATATTCACTGTATAATGTATAAGGTCTCAGAGGGTGGCGTTATGGAGTCTGATACACTTGCTCTCCACACTTGCCTGGGGCAACTGGCAGTGCTGCACAGTTAAACATGTTCATATGTTTCCTGCACCTGCGGTCCTTATGGACCAGTTGTCAGCTGTCCTGGAGTCATTCCTTGTCAGAATAGAAGCGGTGTGCGAGTGAAAGGAGCTATAAGCCCCTTCTCCCCACAAAAATCTTTAGTGAAGGAGTGCTCTGATTCAGATATGGGCCTAGCTACTGTGCTCAGGACCCTAGCTCTGAATATTTAATGTTTATGAACAGGACATTCCCTTGTGAGGAAGACTCCAGTTCTGTGTCAGTGAATGACAGGGTGCTTGTAAGTGAACTCATTGATGATGTGAGGAACACTCTCAAGCTGGGTGCTGTGGCTGAGGTACCTCAGGTGAACGCTGTTTCCCTTGGTTCCTTCAAACTTTTCTTTTACACAGCTTCCTCACTGTTTTCCTCACGCTGCGTCAAGAGCAGCATGGATGATATAGTAGTGGTACACAGTGTTTCCCTCCCCCTGGTCGGTGCAGCATGGTGGGGGGGAGGACTTTATTCATTTATGTCTCTATTCCCTGTGAGCCTTCTGTGTGATGTCCTGAGGCAACAACAGGGTCTCTGCACCTATGATTTCCCACCATTTCCTGGGGAACGCTTTGAGCTCTGACAGACACACGGTCTGAGGATCAGAGGTTACCTTTTACATGCATGCTGCTTCGGCAGCACAATCAAGCAGGTTGGAACGATACAGAGAAGATTATGCGCCTCTGTGCCATAATTTAAACTCATCCTATACCTCTACACTGCATACATTCACAGTGTATGTATGTGTTATTGGTCTCTGTGTCTGCGTGGGTGTCCCCCCACGTTCCAGTGCTGTGTTTCAGTGCCATACATGATATAAACGTACAAAATATGTTTATGCACGACTCCAGATACATTCACAGAATATGTATGTATTATACTCTCTGGGTCGGCGCGTGTTTCCGCCGGGGGCTCCGGTGTCCTCCCGCGCTCTCATGGTATGTGCGCTCCGGCTCTCTGCACAGTATAGACATGTTCAATATGTTTATTGCACATACTATACATGTTAACAGTATGGGTATACTGTTTGCGTGGGGTTCCTCCGGGTACTCCGGTTTCCCCCCACGCTCCAATGGAAATGCACAGCATAAACATGTGCAATATGTTTATTCACATGCTATCATTCCTACACGGTATCTGTGTGCTGTCTGCGTGGGGTTCTTCCGGGTGTTACGGTTTCCTCCCACGCGCTGACGGTATGTGCGCCTTTGGCCTTCTGCACAGTTAAACATGTTCAATGTTTATCACGCATGCTATAATACCTACACGGTATGTGTATGCAGTCTGTGTGGGTTTCCTCCGGGTACTCCGGTTCCCTCCCACACTCCATTGGTATGGGCACTTCGGCGCTATGCACAGTCTAAATTTGTGCGATTGGATATCCACATACTAACATACCTACCCTGTATGTCTGTGCAGTCTGCGTGGGTTTCCTCCGGGTCTCCGCCCACGCTACATGACATGCATGCCTTTGGTGCAATACACGGTGTAAACATAAACATTATGTTTATACACAACACTAAATACATTCACAGTAGTTGTAGGTATTGCATTCTCTGAGTATGTGTGCGGTACTTCGGTTCCTCTCACGCGCCAACGGTGTGCGCGCCTTCGGTGCTATGCACACATGGGCTTGTGCAAAGTGTTTAGCATACTATAACACCTACACGGTATGCGTATGCAGTCTGCATGGGTTTCATCCGGGTGCTCTGGTTTCTCCCCTGCGTTCCAATGGTGTGCGCATTTTCAGCACTATGCACAGTATAAACATGTGCAATTTGTTTATTCGCAGGCTAACATACCTACATGGTTGTGTACGCAATCTGCATGGCTGGTTTACGTCCAAGCCCCGATGACGTGCTCGCCTTCGTCGCTGGCACAGTATAGACGTGTTTTAATAGGTTTATCCACACATACTAAACTACATACGCCGTATGTGGTTGTATTATGCTCTTTGTGGCTGGGTGGGTTTCCTCCCACACTCTATTTGCGCGTTTGACGCAATACATAGTATAAACTATGTGTTTGTACAATCAGCACTTATCCATGGGTAGCTGCTGGATGGAGCATTTTCACAAGGATCCCTGGTTTCAGGGGTACCACTTTCCACCTGCTTTCAGTGGTGATCAGAAGCGCTGGCTTGGACTGTGTTCGCCAGGCTGAGGTTAGCGTTACGCCCGTTAGTGGCTGCGTCTCTGGCGTTTTTGTAGCTCAATGACTGGGCAAAAGCCTCTGCTTCGTCCATCAGTCGTCTAGCAGGTGCACTGCAACTGCTTTAGCCTTTAGGGTCTCTGTGCCCGTGGTGGGTTTATGCCACCTGTGGAGGCTGAGGTACTAGTCCTCTGACAGAGTTTCTAGGGAAGTTCCGTCAAGTTGCCTTTATTGGCCAACAGTTGAGGCACCCTGTACAGCGGGGCCTCCCTTCTCCGATACATTGTGGAGTCTCTTTGGGATTTTCATAAATCTCGCTGCAAGACGGTCCTGTCGGCCGTGTGCATTGCAGGGGAAGGGTCCTTGCATCCGTAGGTGTTTCCACCTCCTTTACCAGAGGTGGGGCACCGGAAGTGGACCTTTATAGCCTCTTGACTCACTCGCAAGGTGGCAAGATCGTGGCCAGGTCCAGGGACCCCTGGGCGGACGCTTTGGAAGCCCGTGGGGGCAGTATCACCTGATATAGGCTTACCCTCCGCTACTGTTGTTGCCTCGCCTGCTTCGCAGAGTAGGGGCTGAGGCCATTCCGGTGATCCTCATTGCTCCGGAACAGCGACATTGGTACGCCAATCTACTTCGGCTAGTCGCAGACGTTCCTTGGCGACTGCCTATTGGGGTGGACCTTCTGTCTCATGATCCCATACTTCATCCTGCTTTACAGTCCTTGGCTTTAATGGCATGGCTGTTTAAAGCCAGGTGCTGAAGGACCAAGTTCTCTCGTATTCAGTCATCTCTTCTATGTTGTTGACACGGGAATCTTCCTCCAGAAAGATATCTCACCGTACCTGGAAGGCTTACATCGCTATGTGCGAGGAACTTAAGTGGCGTCCTCGGATGTATTCCGTTCCCAGGATTTTGCTGTTCTTGCAGCGTGGTGTGACCCAAAAGCTGGCCTTGCATACCTTTTTGAGGGTCGGATTTCCGCCCGGGCTGTCTTTTTCAATGACCGCTAAAGGGCCATTCCTTGATTAGCACCTTTTGTGCAGGGGGTTCGCCATGTGATCCCCCCTGTCAAGCCTCCTCTCCCTACTTGGGATCTGAATTTGATGCATCTTGGTTCTCCAAGAACATCCCTTTGAGAATATCAGAGAGATTCCTCTCTTGACCTTGTCCCGGAAGGTGGCCTTCTTAGTGGCCATTGCTTCGGTTAGACTGGTGTCTGAGTTGGCGGCCTTGTCCTGCAAGTCGCCTTATTTGGTCCTCCATAAGGATATGGCGGTGTTGCGCCCACGACCGTCCTTCTTTTCAAAAGATGGTCTCAGCCTTTCACCTTAAGAAGGACATTGTTCTTCCGTCATTGTGTCCTCACCCATCGCATCCCTGAGAGTTTGCGCTTCATACATTAAGATGGGTACAAGCCTTATGAGTGTACCTGTCTGCTACTGTTTCCATTCGGAAGTCTGTGTCTAGTCCAAAACAGGGCCGAGCGGTGTCGTCTGCCACCGTCTCTAGGTGGATCAGGCAGACCATCATACAGGCCTATGCCCTTAAGGGGCAGGCGCCTCCCTTTCCGGTTGCAGCGCATTCCAAGGCAATTGGTGCTTCCTGGGCCTTCCGACATCAAGCGTCGGTTGCACAAGTGTGCAAGGCGACGACCTGGTCGTCCGTTCATACCTTTTCAAAATTTTAGAAGGTTGATGTGACTGCATCTTCGGATGCTTCCTTCAGCCACAAAGCATTGCAGGCCGCTGTGTAATGTTGCAACTCCTCCGTTGAGGAACTCTGCTTGTTTGGAGTGAAGTTTTGGTTGTTCCTTTACTACTGCTCCCACCCTTCTGATACTGCTTTGGGACGTCCCACACGTTTACAGTATCCAGCTGTGTCAGTCAATGGACGATAAGAGAAAATAGGATTTTTGTACTCGCCGTAAAATCCATTTCTCTGACGTCCATGGACTGACACAGCACCCACCCTTCCTTTTAAGGTTTGTACTGCTTTGTTACAAACTGAGGCTGCTAGCTGCAGGTGGGAGGGTAATGTCCGGAGGGACCGCCCCCCTGGGCGGGGCTGTTAAGCTCTGGTTTGTTCAAGAATGTATGTTTCTAACAATCTAACATTCTGCCTAGATCTTCTCCTGCGAGCAGGGACATATACCCACACGTTTACAGTATCCAGCTGTGTTAGTCCATGGACGTCAGAGAAATGGATTTTACGGTGAGTACAAAAATCCTATTTTTCTATATATGCTAGCAAAGTGAAATATAATCCATATGTTTGGTCGACTCATGCAACCAATAGAACAATAGACTATAAATTTCACATAGACTTAGGGGCCAAAAAAGGACTAAAGGAAAAAAGAAAGGAAAAGAAAAAGAAGGTGGGGGGGTAGAGAGAGGAAGTAAGGAAAAAAGGGGGGGTTTTTGGAAAGAGAGAAGGAGAAGGTAGAAAGGGGTGGGGTGGGGGGGGAGGGAGAATGTAGGGGAAAAGAGGGAAATTGTGAAGAGAAAAGGAAGAAAAGGGTGAAGAAAAAAATCAGGACAGCAATGGAGAAAGGGAGGCAGCAAAGGAAACTATCTGCATAAATCATAAAAAAGGTTTATAACTCAACATTTCATTCAATCCTAGATAAATTGTAGCTTTTAGCGAAAAAATCCAACAGGATTCCAATTGCAGTAGTTTCTGATCATTGCTGCCTCCCCTAACATCCAGAGGAATATGTTCCAAGGCCATAAATTTGATGGTATCCAATCTGAAGTCCTGAAATATACCAACATGATGACTGATTAGGGTTTCCATCCTTCGTTTTTTTTATCAAACATATGTGGTCATTTATTCTTTTGAAAAAAGGGCGTTTTGTTTTCCCTATGTAAAAAGAATTACACGTGCATTGCATCATGTACACAATGCCTGGAGTCTGGCACGTTACTCTATGTTTAATCCTGTGAGTGCACCCGTTGGATAGTTTGACTTCATTACTGTTTAGCATGAAACGACAGTTGTCACATTTCCTACATGGGAAGGACCCGGGGGATACTGTAGCTATCGATGGAGTTTTATAATGACTTTGAGTCAGCCGATCCTAAAGGGATTTAGCCCGCCTATAGGTGATTTGGGGTTCCTTCTCTATGTATTTACATGCTATAGGGTCTGCCAATAAAAGTGGCCAATATATTTTTGAAAAAAGCCAATTTATTGTATTCTCGTCTTCGTGACCGAGGATATACCCATAGCATTTAAAAAAAAGTAGGGCTGTTACTGATTAAAATTTTCGTGTTCGATTAATCAAATTTTTTTTTAATCGATTAATCGACTAATTTCTATTAATTATAATGCACATACAGATCGAACTAATTTTAGCTGATCTCCTTGCAGGCTGATTCCCAGTGCAGCTACCAACCACTGGAAAAATGATTAGCAGGATATAAAAAACACACAAAGGCAGCGCTCGATGGGAATAGCATTAAAACGTGTTTATAGTCTTCAAGTAGGTAACAAAATAAATATTGCACTGGAGATAAAATCGATGTAGCTACATAAACTGTAAAAATAGTGCGAGTAATACCAAACGATAGCAAAAGCAGTCATAAAAACATGTAGCTAAGTATGATACTGGTATAAAAATGTGTACAACGATACCACTGCTGAATCCAGATGAGGAGGGGTTAACATCAGTCCGTTGGCATGTAGATGTCCCGTGAAGGGAACTATCACAACTCCCAGTGGATGGCTGTAGAATCCCAGGTTGATAGAGGGAAGTGTAACAGCCCTTGCGTGTGGCAGATAGTAAGGTCCCGCCGGCATGCAGATATGGAGGCACAGCAAAGGAGCCCTTCAGATGGACACGGCAAGCCCCGCCGGTGTCTGTGGCGTCACCGGATCTCTGACGGAACTCCCTGAAGACCCGGAATTTTGATCGATCAAAAGAATTTTGATCGATCTAAAAACGTAATCGATTAATCGAGGAATTAATAGTTAATTTCCACAGCCCTAAAAAAAGCCTTTAACAGAGCTAAAGCACACGTTAGGGACACCTTGATTCATCAGAAAAAAATTAAGTGCAAAACTCAACCTGTTAGAATTATAACATCATATAACAGACAGCACAAACAGGTAACACAGATCATCAACAACATATTGGCCACTTTTATTGGCAGACCCTATAGCATGTAAATACATAGACAAGAAACCCCAAATCACCTCCTTCTTTTTCTCTTTCTTTTCCTTTCTATTTCCCCCCCCCCTCCCTTACTTTCCCCTTCTTCCCTTTTCCTTTTTCCTCCCCTCCCCCTCTCCCCTTTTTACCCTTCTCCCCCCATTTCTCTTTTCTGTCTTCTCCCCTCTTCTCACCTTTGGTCTCTCTACGTGTGGGATAACATCCTCCCAATCCCTCCCCCATTCCCCAAATGTCCATAGGACTAAATAACAGCTTTTGTCCTTTTTTGGCCCCTAAGTCTATGTGAAATTTATAGTCTATTGGTTGCATGAGTCGACCAGACATATGGATTATATTTCACTTTGCTAGCATATATAGAAGAATAGGACTCACCGTAAAATTCTTTTCTCTGAGTCCATGGACCGACACAGCTTCTCTATTGACAAAGTGGGTATTATCCGTTAATTAGGAGTGACTAGGCAGAAAACTTGTAAAAAGTGTTGCATCACACCTTCTACAGTACCGCCCAGGGGGTGGACCCTCTGGGTATATCCCCTCAGTCTGCATCTCGCAGATCAGTTCGTCAAAAAGCAGTACAAACTTAAAAGGAGGGGTGGGTGCTGTGTCGGTCCATGGACTCAGAGAAAAGGATTTTACGGTGAGTAAAAAATGCTATTTACTCTTTCGTCCATGGACCGACACAGCTTCTCTATTGACAAAGTGGGACATCCCAAAGCAGTGTCAGAAAAAACAAGGGGGGGTGGTAACAGCATAAAAATAAACTTCACCCCAAACACAAAACAGCACTCCTCCAACGGAGGAGTTGCAACTCTAAACAGCCGCCTGCAAAACCTTGCGGCCGAAAGATGCCTCCGAAGATGCGCCTACATCAACTTTGTAGAATTTTGTGAAAGTGTGAGCGGACGACCAAGTCGCCTCTTTACAGAATTGGGAAACAGACGCTTGATGTCGGAAAGCCCAAGAGGCACCTGTCAGAAACATTGACGCATCTCAGCATAGTGCGTACAAGTATGTCAGAATGTTTATACTGAAATATAAAAATAATTATTGCGGAAATAGGCAAATCTTAGTTTTCGGGGATTCCCAATTTCCTAGAATATCAAACAAGAAATTCTAAGTTCTTGTATCCATGCTAGTTTGAAGACAAGTAACACAAATGAATATTGCTTAAAATATTATATATATTTATTTAGTAAAGTACAGTGCAAAATAAAATCCGGTATATGTCGTGATCAAACAAATGAATGGATATACTTCTACAATCAGAGATAAATGATGATTAAGGTTCAGATAATATTTACATACATTTCTATGTGAGCTCTATATGACAAAGTATATTCACAGTGCAATACTTAAATGATACTTGTACATTAAAAACTTGGTTCACTTTAACACTATTTCTTTCTCAAACAAACAGATCTCCTGATTACACTTCTTAAACGTGTCCAGACCAAGTGTCATATAAGGAACACGGCTTTGATAAAACATCAAGTCTTATATTAAATTTAGAGAGAATTAATTTTTACACCTATATCATAATAAAACCATTGTACTACTTGGCTCTAGCTTTTTAAAGACAATCAAATTAGGGTATGTGCCTTAATATTTGGAATAATATTTAATTTATACTGCAGTTAAAACATAATACAATTCCAATTTGCTTTGCAAAATGGTTTTAGTTATGTGTATGCAAAAACAACTCCATTACCAAAGCAGGTAAATAAATACGTTACCAGGTTAAAGTTCTGTCTGTTTGAGAAGCTTCCATTATGAGTCCCACAGGACTCCTTGCAACATTGCTACATGTTGGCGTTCTAAGATCTGCTTCCAGCGGGCATCTTCCTTCAAGAGATCCTTTCAGAGATAGAGTTCCCCAGAGCTCGAGTGAGAAATCTCCATCTGTAGAGTGACCTGTTCCCTCAGAGATCTCCCTGAGGTTCTCTCGATCTTAAGGACCTTTTCTGCTATCTCAGCTGCTACTTTTATCTGACTCCAAAAGTGGGTGTGTATCTTATCACTAGGTAACTTTTTTGGAAGGTTGTCTTAGCAACCAAATGTATGCCATCTTGAACAATGTCAATTTTAACCTGTAGGGGCAGTGGTGTATAAGGAATAATTCCTAATGTTAGGGTTACCGAGTTCAATTAAAATTTATGACCCCCTGTTGACCAAGCCTTAGAAAAATACCATTGATTGTCCAACGGTGTCAAAATGTGTCAAGTATACCAGACATTTCGGCGAATGGCTCAGAGTAATGTCTTGGGAAAATCTACCCACCTCTCTGCTAATGGGTTGTTAACATTCCTCAAAGCTGAAGTCATTTGGAATAACTTTTAACTTACTTTTGACAAATACAGCTCCTAATATCAATACAGCTAGGATCTCACATTTTGTAATAATATATATATGTAGATATGGGTTTATACATATATACATATATATACTATAAAAGAAACATTAAAGATATATAATACAACAGGAATTTTGAATAAGCCCTACAGTTTCGTAACTTATTCTGAAATACTAATTTAGGTTTTTAGGCTCCCTTGAAACAAGAGTTCCTTATCTTGTTTATTTTACCAAGTGTCCAAACCTTCGAATTACAACCTGGGGAGGCTGGTATATTTTCTTAAGTGTTCAAAAGCTTTGAGTTTATGGTCTGGGAAACAGATACAGAAAAACAATGCCTTCTTGTGAGACAGAAAATAACTTTAAACATAGAGAATTTGGGTTTAACCTCATAAAGAGAAAATAGGAACCATAATATACTCGCTCATAATATACATGAATATGAACCATATGAAAAATACATAATATGCATAATATAAAGGCCTATATGTAATTCTTTTTAACCCCAAATGTTCTGACACACCTATTGCCCTGGTCGAATGCACCGTGACCGGAAAGGGGGGCGCTTGACCCTTTAAGGCGTAAGCCTGGATTACTATCTGTCGGATCCACCTAGTGATGGTGGCCGACGAGACTGCTTGGCCCTTCTTGGGACCAGCCACCGAAACAAACAGTGAGTCTGACTTCCGGAACAGGGAATTAGCAGATAGGTATACTCTCAAAGCTCGGACATCGTCCAAGGAATGCAACGCCGACTCCTTAGGATTCGACGGATGAGGACACAAGGATGGAAGTACAATGTCTTCTTTGAAATGAAAAGCCGAAACGACTTTCGGAAGAAAGGAAGGCTGCGGCCGCAGCACCAACTTATCCTTGTGGAAAATCAAATAGGGAGCCTTGCAGGACAAGGCTGCCAGCTCAGAGACTCGTCTGACGTAACAGCCACCAAAAAGACCACTTTCTGAGAAAGTGTCAACAGAGGAATATCTCTAATATTCTCAAACGGTGCCTTCTGAAGCACCGAGAGGACCAGGTTCAAGTCCCACGGAGGTAGCGGGGGACGGACCGGAGGGGCCACATGTCGAACCCCCTGCACAAATGTACTCACTAGAGAGTGAGTCGCCAGGGGTCGCTGAAAAAAAGACAGCCAGGGCAGATATCTGTCCCTTAATCGTACTTAGGGCAAGCCTTAGGTCCAACCCATGCTGTAAAAACAGCAGGATTCTGGAAACCAAATATGTACGCGGCTGCCATTTCATTTCCTCACACATGGAAATGTAGGCCTTCCAAGTGCGGTGATAAACCTTCCTAGAGGACGGTTTCCGAGCACTTCTCATAGTAGAGATTACTGAATCTGACAGGCCCCGGTCTCTCAGTACCTGGTTCTCAACAGCCATGCCGTTAAAGCCAGTGACCGTAAAGCAGGATGGAGTATGGGACCTTGCGATAGCAGGTCCTTCCGTAGTGGTAGGCGCCATGGGACGTCTGCTACCAGACGTATTAGATCGGCGTACCAAGGACACTGAGGCCAATCTGGAGCGATTATGATCATTGGAATTCCCTCTGCCTCCACTCTGCGGAGCAGAAGAGGAAGAAGCCTTAAGGGAGGGAAGGCATAGATTAGCCGATACTGACCCCACGATGCCACCAACGCGTCCGTTGCATCTGCCCATGGGTCTCTTGACCGGGCCACAAACCTCAATACCTTCCGATTGAGTCGGGAAGCCAGAAGATCTACGTCTGGTGTGCCCCATCTTTGGCAGAGGAGTTGGAACACCTCTGGGTGTAAGGACCATTCTCCCTGGTCCAGCATCTGGCGGCTCAGGTAGTCCGCCTGCCAGTTTTCCACACCCGGAATGTACACGGCCGACAGTGCCGGTACGCTCCTCTCTGCCCACTTCAGGATGCAAATGACCTCCGATGCTGCAGCTGAGCTTCTTGTTCCTCCTTGATGATTGACATATGCCACTGCTGTGGCGTTGTCTGACTGGATCCTGACTGGATGCCCTTGCAGCCTCTGAGACCATTTGAAGAGGCACAGCCTGATCGCCCGGATTTCCAGGACATTGATCGGCAGGAGGGCTTCCTCTGGGGTCCAGCGACCTTGCGCCGACTGAACACCCCAGACTCCCCCCCCAACCTATAAGGCTGGTGTCCGTCATGATCACTATCCAGTAAACCGGAAGAAATGACTTCCCGGCCATTAGAGCCGGTGCTGTCAGCCACTATACCAGGGATCTCCTGACTAGGTGGCTCACTCGGATTTGATAATCCAGAGATGATGGACATCTGTTCCATCTGGACAGAACTTCCTTCTGTAACACTCGAGTGTGGTATTGAGCATATGGGACCGCCTCGAAGGAGGCTACCATGAGGCCTAACACTCGCATGCAAAAACGGAGTGACGACCAATTCCTGGAAGTCAGCTGCCGTACTGCAGCCCGGAGGGTCTGCAACTTCTCCACAGGGAGGAATACCTTTGCCTCTGAGGAATCCAGAATCAACCCCAGGTACACTAGGCGTTGAGTGGGCACCAATACTGACTTTTGCGTGTTTAGTATCCAACCACAGTCTCGAAGAGTCTGACAGGTAATGGCCACGCTTACCTCTAATTCTGAGCTTGAAGGGGCTTTCAGTTGAAGGTCGTCCAAGTAGCCCATGATAGCGATACCCCGCTGTCTTACAAGTGCCAGAATCGGAGCGAGCACCTTGGTGAACGTCCTGGGTGCTGAGGCAAGGCCAAACGGGAGGGCCACAAACTGGTAGTGGTTCTTCCCGATAGCAAATCGCAGAAACCTCTGGTGTCTGGAGTATATGGGGACATGCAGGTATGCGTCCTTGATGTCCAAGGAGGCCAGAAAGTCCCCCGGATGGAGAGCCGTGACTACAAATCGAACCGACTCCATCCGAAATCTTTGTACCTTCACAAAGCAATTGAGGGCTCTGAGATCCAAGATTGGATGAACCCCATCCTTCTTCGGCACAATGAACAGATTTGAGTAAAAACCCTGACCCCGTTCCTGTTCTGGAACTGGAATAACTACCCCGCGTTCCAGTAGACCCTGGACCGCCCCATGCAGGGCCTCCCGACAGGTCAGTAGTAGCTGGAGATTGGAGGTGACGAATCTGTCCGGTGGACAAGAGAGAAATTCTATCTTGTAGCCTGAGGAGATTACTTCGCAAACCCACCTGTCGGAGACTAGAGCTGTCCACTGAGTCGCGAATTTGCGGAGACGTCCCCCCACTCGAGAGCTGGGTGGGGGCGGACCTTCATGCGGACGCAGATTTGTCTGCAGGCTGGTTGGGTTTGCGGGACCAAGGACGCTTTTGTCCTTGGGCAGGCGCCTTGTCGGCCTAGGGTCTTTTTCCTGTCGCCCTAGGGGGATGAAAAAAACGCTTGTATGCAGTAAAGGAGGGCCCTTGGCGTGGCCCCTACCCTTGCTAGTTTGAGGAAGCAAAGTGCTTTTACCTCCTGTAGCATCCTTGATGATGTCATCCATAGAGGCCCCAAAAAGTCTGTCGCCCTTAAAAGGCAGATCCAACAGGGCTTTCTTGGAGGTCTGGTCTGCAGACCAGCCCTTTAGCCAGATCAGGTGGCGTATTGCTACTGCATAAACCAAAGCTTTTGACAGCAGGGGAATAGTATCCATGTCTGACTCGCATACAAACCTAAGGCCCTGGACCAACTGGTCGGCCAATGTTATCTCATCAGGAGGAGCATCTCGCTCCTTAACCCCTGGAGTAGCAATCTTGCCCATTCAGTAAGTGTCTGAGACACTAGGGCCCCCGCCAATGCCGGGCGTACTGGCGAGCCTACCACTGAGTATAGGTAGCGAGCAAGTGCTTCAGCCCTCTTACCCACAGGGTCCTTGAAAACAGAAGCCCCTTCTACTGGAATTGTGGTGGCTCTATTAAGTCTGGACACCGGAGGGTCCACTATAGGGGGAGAGGTCCATTTCATCAGAAAACTCTCCTCAAAGGGGTACCGTACCGCAAACCTCTTTGGGGCTGTAAAGACCCTCAGTGGGTTCTCCCATTCCTTGTATAAGAGTTTATCAAAATAAGACACACAAGGGGAACACCTTAGCAGTGCGGGCAGGTTTATGAAACCCAAAGTGGACCGGAGTCTCTGCTGCTTCTGCAGTATTTTCCAACTTTAGCATATCCCGCACTGCAGTAATGAGGTCAGATACCAAAGCCGTCTCGCGTACTGACCTGGACTTGTAGTCATCCTCACTGTCCGGTCACGGTCTGCAGTCTCTGATGCGTCAGAATCTGGGCCCTGAGCTTGCAGGGGACGGGGGCGTTTACTACCCCCTGTATTCCCGTGTGCTGCTTCCACCCTGGCAGCAAACGCCTCTAGGATTGCCGTCATAGCGTTCATAGACACCTCAGGGGCACCAGCTGCTAAATCTGGTGTTTCAGGGGAGAAGGCATCTGGCTCAGATGCCATGCTGACCACGCGCTGACACCCACAGGGCTCGAGGCAAGATATCAATAGGCCTCCCTCCTGTGCTGCAGAGATGCTGGGTCACCCAGAGGACTCACCACCCTTGGATCGGTACCGCTATGCTGCCGTGCTGCGCCTGTAATGCTGTCCCACCGCTGCTGTGTCAGTCTGCTTATTTTATCAGTGCTTCCTGTGTGAATTTCTCGCGCCAGTGTAATGCACCCTAAAGGCCGGAGACTCTCGCAAAATGGCCGCCAAATGTCTGTATGGAAGATAATGTGGGCTCTATGAAAATGGCCGCCGAGCCGAAGATAGAGGCCAAAGCAGCCGTAGACCACAAAAAGATGGCCGCCGAACGGCAATATATACATACAGGGTGGATCATTACAAACATGGCCGCCGATCAGTTGATAGAGGCCAGAGGGTGTGGAACTACAAGAAAATGGCGCCAAAACCACTGGAAGATGGCCGCCGGACAGTCACTAGAGGCCGAACCCGGCATGGACCACCGCAAAATGGCCGCCGACAGCATGGAGGGGGAAGAAGCACACACACAGTTAAGCAGAAATTACATCTTTTTAAATGTTATTTACAGCCAGCCCCGCTCCAGTGGAACCCCTTAGGTGACACCCAGAAACCTTAGCTAGAAGCCCAGGGAGGAGGGAAAGGCAAGGAGAGAGGGAAGAAAGGGGCCACAACCACTTACTTGGTCTCTCCAGGAATGTCCAGCCAAATCACCCAGCCGAGGCAGGGGAGTTTACTTCCCTATCCTGCGTGTATTATGCTGGAAGACATTCCAAACAGATCATCGTCCTCGCACGGAAGGTGACTGTTGGCCAGGCATGCTGTGATTGGACCCAAGGGGACGATCATATGTATGCCCTGGAGTGCGACGCTCACCGGACAGGCTGCTGCGACTCGGCCGTAAGGTCAGCCGAAGCTGAGCGGTCCGATGCAGGCCCTGGAGCGTAGGCTCACCGGCCACCCGTGGAGCGACGGGCATGTCGTGGAAAACCCAGCACGTAGCTAGGGTCGGCACACGCTCGGTGGGCGAAACTGGGGAGACTACAAGTATCAAGGATCCAGCCTGTCACCCAGTCGGCAATTGATCGAAGATCGCAGGAAACAAAAAAAAAATGTAGCAAAAAAATATATTTTCCCCCCGGACCAATGGGCCCGAAGGGAGCCATGTCCTACTCCTTGCTAGACAGAAAAAAACTGATCTGCGAGATGCAGACTGAGGGGTTATACCCAGAGGGTCCGCCCCCTGGGCGGTACTGTAGAAGGTGTGATGCAACACTTTTTAAAAGTTTTCTGCCTATTCACTCCTAATTAACGGATAATACCCACTTTGTCAATAGAGAAGCTGTGTCGGTCCATGGACGAAAGAGTAAATTAGTTTTTGATGGATAGATATAAACAGTTCTTTCTTGAAGGCTACCTTTTTTATATATGTAATTGCCAAATTTTACTATATTTATATAATTTTATACATCTATAGAAAAAAGTGTCCTATGTTTTATAGATTCTGTATTATTATATATTCACCTTATTTTTCATAATTTTTTTTTTTTTCTTCACTTTGTTGTTATTTTGTATAACACATTATATGCATGCCTTTTCATTTCCTGGGTGCAGCCATTGGTACAAAGCCTCTCTCTCCATTATTAGCCCGCCCAGTATGGTGCCATTCCTGGTGATCATCCCACATCATGCCCAGCGCTTTCCCATGATCACATGGACACCCAAGGGCGGCCCAATCATTATTGGACGCCTGCTTTGCTAACCTACATGCAGACCTCCACCGCAGCGTTCATTCCTGGAAAAGCCCCCAATGGGTGTCTTCTCAAAATCCACCACAAGAGTGCTCCACAACTTCCTTTGCTCTCCTGACTTCCTTGTAGAACGGAGATGCAGAATGACATCATGCGGCGGCGTCAGCGCATGTGCGGTACAGCCTGTGTCCGCTTCCTGTCCATGTGACTGGATGGGGGGTATATGTAAGCCTAGGGCATCAGTGCAGAGATGCTGCTGAGCCCCTGGGACCTCACGATTTATGACGTTCACAAAGGTAAAAATCTCTCTTCATCCTGACATAGCAGTGTATGCTTACTCTCCCTCTGTCCTTTTTTCCTCTCTAACTTTGTGTATCTCAGTACTCTTGTCCAGAGATGTTTGAATTGGAGGCATGAATTGCCCGTGTAATCTCTATTCATTGATTAAGTTTATTTCCTTCCGAGTTTGCTCTCACCACTGTGTTTGTGTTTGCGTTTCCTTAACCCCTTCTTTACTATGTATTATTATCTATCTTTCCAGTTTGTTGGGAGTCATTGCCTATACATTTTTTGAATTGCTTATCCGTGCCGTCACAGGAACTAAGTTGTTTCCTCTCTATCCCTTGTAAGTCGCCAGTATTATTTCTAATTTTCTTTAATCTTGGCTGCACCACCAGGAGGCACACTGCCTAGTTGGTAGTGTGCTCTTTTGGGGTTTATATATGTGGACATATGTTTGATGCGTATCCCTACATGTATCCATTCTCATTGGACATTCCCAATTGCAGATAGTGCCCAACACGGGCCCTCTCCTTCTTTGATATTGTGCGCTACCCCCTGTGATCTGTGGATGTGCATGTGGCAGGGGGCGGGTGTCACCATTTGGGGTGTGGCCATCTGAGTTGGCTGGAGTGCGGAGAGAGGTAAGGGGCTTGACCATAGGGAGTGTGAATTGTGCATGCATAGAATTTATATTCATCTATATCACTGTAATTATTTGGGATTTATTTGTTTATTATTACTATCAATATTTTGTATTTGTAATTGTGCTTTTTGTACCTTGTAGAAGGTGTACATCACCATAGTGGACAGTGCTTTCCCTTTTTGAAGAAGCCCGAATCAGGGGCGAAACATGTCGGGACCTTATACCATCTAAACTGTCCATCTGAATTGTATTGTTTGTAACATCACCTTCTATTCCGCTTTTTATTGTCCTTTATTTTTGTTTTGGTGACAAAATAAAAATATTTTATTATAATTCACTTGATACAATTGTCATTTATGCACCGCTATAGAATCCCATCCTGCTTGCTCTTGTCCATTTACTATTTTGGGGATTTGGTGCTATAATTATTAGTTGGATATCCACAACCATAAAAAAAAAACGAATCAAAGCATATTTGTCAAGCCCTGATTTAATCCTAATAATAATCCTAAAGCCTCATGCACACTGGACCTTTTTTGATGTTTTTACTGCTGCTGTTTTTAGCTTCAGATGTTTTTTTCTACAGTCAATAAACTCTCCAGCATGTTATCCTATGTGTCCATGCACAGATAGGCTGTTATCAACTGTTTTGGCTGTGGGTTCTGAGAGGCGTTTACTTCAGCTCTAAAAAATGCTCTAACATCAAAAAATGCCGATAAATGCTGAAAATCACTGAAAAACGCATCTCACCAGCGGTTTTTAATGTTTTTGATCCATTGAAAAAAAAGCTAAAAAGCGCTAATGCTGAAAACCGCTAAAAATGCTATTGCAAAAACATTGAAAAGCGTTGAAAAAGTCACTGTAAAGCTACCAGCGTTTTATAACGTTAATATAACGTCCAGTGTGCATGAGGCCTAATAATTAGATCTAACAGACTCCTCCCGTCTATGTTAACAGCAGGGGTGGACATTCACTGCTTTCTGGCTGTCAGAATACCTGAACAGCGGCTGCATCTGATTGGATAGATGTCGGGTGGGAGAGGACTGACTGGGGCCACCCACAAAGAGAATTTAGGCTGGTTCAACATGAACCAGAAGAAATTCACGCAGTGTATAGGCAGCTTAAGGAACAAAAGGAGGCACATTTTTTATCTGGTTTAGGCAAGGCAAAGTGAATATAAACATGCTACGTACAGCTGGGCCCATATATATTTGAACACAGGCACAATTTTCATACTTTTGGCTTTGTATGCCACCAGAATAAAATAAAACAATTCAAATGCATTTGAAGTGCAGACTTTCATCTTTAATTCAAGGGGTTGAACATAAATATCAAGTACATTTTTTTACACAGTCCCCCCATTTTCAGGGGATCAAATGTAATTGGACAAATAATTATAATCATAAATAAATTGTACATTTTTTATATTTTGATGAGAATCCTTTACTGGCAATGACTGTCTGAAGTCTGGCAGTCCTCCTTTCTGATGCTTTCCCAGACTCTAACTGCAGCTGTCTTCAGTTGTTCTTTGTGGGTCTTTCTGACTTTAGTTTTGCCTTCAGCAAGTAAAATGCTCAATTGGGTTGAGATCAGGTGATTGACTTGGCCATTGCAGAATATTCCACTTATTTTCTTTCAAAAGCTCCTGGGTTACTTTTGCAGTGTGTTTTGGATTATTGTCCATCTGTATTGTGAAGCGCCGTCCAATCAATTTTGCTAAATTTGGCTGAATCTGGGCTGACAGTATATCTCTAAACACTGCAGAATTCATCCGGCTGCTTCTGTCTTCTTTCACATCATCAGTTAACACCAATGACCCAGTGCCACTGGAAGCCATGCATGCCAATGCCATCACAATGCCTCCACCATGTTTTACAGATGGCGTTGTGTGGTTTGGATGTTGAGCTGTTCCAAGCTTTCGCCACACTTTTTTCTTCCCGTCATTCTGGTACAGATTAATCTTAGTTTCATCCATCCAAAGAATGATTTTCCAGAACTGGTCTGGCTTTTTTAGATGTTTTTTGGCAAAGTCTAATCTGGCTTTTCTATTCTTTAGGCTTATGAATGGTTTGCACCTTGTGGTGAACCCTCTGTTCTTTCTCTCGTGAAGCCTTCTATTGATTGTAGACTTTGACAATGATACGCCCATCTCTTACAGAGTGTCCTTCACTTGTCTGGATGTTGTGAATGGGTTTTTCTTTACCATAGAAAGGATCCTGCGATCATCCACCACTGTTGTCTTCCATGGCTGTCCAGGCCTTTTTATGTTTCTGAGCTCACCAGTGCGTTCTTCTTTCCTCAGAATGTACCAAACTGTTCATTTGGCCACTCCTAATGTTGCTGCTATCTCTCGGTTGGATTTGTTTAGTTTTTGAAGCCTTACAATTGGCTGTTTCACTTGCATGGACAGCTCCTTTGAACGCATGATGTAGGTTCATAGCAATAGATTCCAAATGCAAATACCAAACTTAGAATCAACTCCAGATCTTTAACCTGCTTAACCACTTCAATACAGGGCTTGTATACACCCTTTCTTTTCCAGACCAATTTTTAGCTTTCAGCGCTCTCACACTTTGAATGACAATTACTCAGTCATGCTGCACTGTACCCAAACAAATTTTTACAATTTTTTTTCTCACAAACAACTTTCTTTTAGTGGTATTTAATCACCGCTGTTTTTTTTATTTTTTGCAATATAAGCGAAAAAAGAAAGACATTTTTGAAAAAAATAAAAAGTTTTTTTAGTTTCTATTGTAAAATTTCGCAAATAAGTCATTTTTCTTCATAAATTTGGGCCAAAATGTATACTGCTACATATCTTTTGTAAAAATAACCCAAAAAAGTGTATATTATTTGGTCTCTGTGAAAGTTATAGAGTCTACAAGCTATGGTGCAAATCATTGAAAAAATGATCACATCTGATCACACCTGATGTACTGAAGACCTATCTCATTTCTTGAGACCCTAACAAGCCAGGAAAGTACAAATACCTCCCAAATTTCCCCTTTTTGGAAAGCAGACATTCCAAGGTATTTAGTAAGAGGCATAGTGAGTTTTTTTAAGTTGTAATTTTTCCCACAATTCTTGGGTAATATTTTTAATTTTTTTCACAAAATTGTCATAATAATAAGTTATTTCTCTCACACAGCACATGCATACTTGCAATGACACCCCAAAATACATTCTGCTACTCCTCCCAAGTATGGCGATACCACATGTGTGAGACTTTTACACAGCCTGGCCACATACAGAGGTCTAACATCCAAGTAGCACCGTCAGGCGTTCTACGAGCATAAATTGCAATTCTCATTTGATGACAACCTATCACACTTTTGAAGACCCTGGAGCACCAGGACAATGGAAACGCCCACAAAATAACCCCATTTTGGAAAGCTAACACCCCAACGTATAATCTATGAGGCATAATGAGTCTTTTGAACGGTTAATTTTTTTCCAGAAGTTTTTTAAACGCATTTTCTCTTATCATCCATGGACTGACACAGTGTCTCTTTACACTTTACACGTGGGTTATGTCCCTGCCTGCAGGAGAAGACCTAGGCAGAATGTGAGATGTTATACATACATTCTAAAAGCCAGAGCTGAACAGCCCCACCCAGGGGGCGGTCCCTCCGGGCATAACCCTCCCACTACAGTCAGCAGACTTCAGTTTTTTTCTGCCTAGCAGAAGGAGAAGACGTGGCTCCCTCAGGAGCCAGTCTCCTGACCTATTTTATTCCTTTTTGGAATTCTTTTTTATTTTATTTTTGAGAATCTTCTATCAACTGTCGGCTGGGCAACAGGTTGGGTACAAGATATCCTCGTAGTCTTCCCTGTCCGACCATCGAGCGTGCTGATCCTCGCCTTCTGTGCGTGAGACTCAGTTCACGACAGGCCCCATGACTCCAGGGGTGGCCGGGTTTGCTTTCATGCTCCCACGGTCCTCTCAAGACTGAACAGCTCCTGACTGACTGTATCTTTCGCGGTGGACCGGGCCGACAGCTACTCAGTACTGCACTGTGATAGTCCTGTCAGAAACACCAGTGTGTCCCTCAGGGGACGGGTAAGTAGTCTCTCCTGCCTGCAGGTGAGTACAAAGGGCTGTGTGTTTCTCTGTGGGGGATTTTCCCTGTCTCCCCCTGTATTTTATTGTCGCTCTCTGTCACCATTACTGGCGCTGGCTGTGTGGGGTGCTTGGGGGTCACACTGTTCTTGGGGGGCTCATGCTGGTCTGCAATGTATGCCTTGGGGCTTTTTTGTGTGTTTTTTTTTTTTTTTTGGGGCCTGAGCGCCGAGTGGCGCTGTGCGTGTGTGCTGTTTCATTTTAACTGCGTCATGGTGGCCATCTTGCCGCGGATCGCCTCAGTGAAGTGCGGCGGCCATTTTCCTGTAGCCCGCGCGCTTTTTAGCACTAGTTTGGCCTCTAGCGCTGCTGTAGCAGCGCGAATCTCCTCACAGTCTCCTCACAGCTCACCAGTGCTGACACAGCGCGGTACAGACAGCGGAACTAAGCGGTCCCTGGTCCGGTTTGGTGAGTCCCCTGGGCGCCCCCTCCTCAGTCAGCACAGCCTGTGGGTGGACTTTTTATCTGAGAGAGTCTCAGAGAGGGACAATATGGAGTCTGTGTCACCAGCTTCCCCTAAAAATGTCAGTGGCAACAGGCAGTGCTTCAGCACTGCGGTCCCTATGGACCTGTTGTGGGCAGCCCTGGAATCAATTTCTGACCAGGATGGGAGCTGTGTGCAAGCGCAAGGTGCAAAAAAGGCGCCCTCTCCCCACTTTATCTACTCGAGGGCAGTGCGCTGATTCAGATATGGGCCTAGCCACTTTCGCTCAGGACCCTAGTTCTGAATGTATGGATGGTTTTGAACAGGACATTCCTTATGAGGGAAACTCCAGTTCTGAGTCAGTAAATTACAGGGTGCTTGTTAGTGTGCTCATGACTGCGGTGAGGGACACTCTCAAGCTCAAATGCTGCGGATGCAGAACCTCAGGCGGATACTGTCTCCTTTGGTTCTTTTAAGGCCAGGCCTTCTAAAGGGTTTTTTTCCATTGTACTTTCTTTGACCAGCTCATTGATAAGGTCTGGGAAAAGCCGCAGAAGAATTTTTTTATGGTCCCGCGGCGTTTGTCTATCAGATACCCCTTGAAGATGCCCTACTTAAAAAGTGGGCTTCTCCCCCAGTGGTCGACCCTCCAGTCGCCCGGTTGAACAAGGCCATCACTCTCCCGATGGAGGGGACTCCTGCATTTGAGGACCCCACTGACAGGAGGTCAGAAGTGGTGAGCAGAACCATGTTTGCCTTGTTGGGATCCGCCCTACGACCTGTGGTAGCGGCGACCCTTGTGTCTAAAACACTTACAGGTTGGGCAAAAATGTTGCACCTAGCTGTACAGGAGCATATTCTTCCTCCAGACACAGTTGCTCTGGCCCACCAACTGGTTCAGGGCCTGGTTTCTGTGTGCGGCGCCACGCTGAACGCGACCCCTTTAATATCCAGGGCCACTGTCTCGGCGGTGGTATTGCGTCGTCTTATCTGGTTGAAATGCTGGTCTGCTGACCTAGCCTTAGGAAGCTCCTGACGGATCTACTATTTAAAGGCGGTAGACCTTTCGGTGCTGCTCTGGATGACATGGTCATGGATGTCACGGGAGGTAAACGCACTCTTCTTCCTTAGACTAGCAAGGGTGAGGAGGCCCGCCGCAAACAGGGGCCTTCCTTTCCAGCAAAACGGGGTTTTTTTCGTCAGTCAGAGTCCACAGGTAGGCCCTCTCAGGCTGACGGCAGTGCGGCTGGTGGGCACAAGTGCCCCTGGGTGCGTAAGCCAAACAAGCGGCTCCCAAGCCCGCCTCCGCGTGAAGTCTTGCCTTCGCCCGACTCTGGGGTGGGGGGACGACTTCGCAGGTTCACGGATCGGTGGACCTCCCGAATCTCCGACTGGTGGGTGTGCGAGGTGGTCACCTCAGGATATAGGATAGTATTCCGATCCTGGCCCCCACACAGATTCTTTCCCTTGAATCTTCCTCTCCTTCCTACCTGTCGGGCAGCCCTCTTGGGGGCTGTACAGGATTTGATCAGGTCCGGAGTGATTGTGCCGGTTCCGTCACAGGAGAGTTTTCAGGGATTCTGCTCGAATCTGTTTGTCGTCCCAAAAATAGGACGTGGTTCGACCTATCCTGGACCTCAAGGCCCTGAATGCCTTCGAGAAGGTGCAGAAATTCTGCATGGGATCCATTCGCACGGTGATCGCTACACTCCACCAAAGGGATTTTCTTCTGGCGTCCTTGGACTTCAAGGACGCCTACTTGCATGTTCCGATCTGCGCAAGTCACCAGACGTTTCTGCGCCTTGCGATCAGCGAAGTCCACTATCGATTGTGGCTCTTCCTTTCGGCCTTGCCTCGGCACCAAGGGTGTTCACCAAGGTGCTTGCTCCGGTTCTAGCCTTCTGTTACAGCGAGGTATTGCTGTTGTGGGCTATCTGGACGGTCTTCTGCTATGAGCAGAAAGTGGCTCAGACTTAGAGGAAAGGTGACTATCGTCAATTAGACCCTCAGGGACTTCGGGTGGTTCCTGAACATTCAGGAGTCAGTCCTGGTCCCGACTCAGTGTCTGGAGTATCTAGTTCTGGTTCTGGACTCCTTGGAGGCAAAGGTATCCTACCTCTGGAGAAGTTGCTGACACTTCAGTCTGCGGTGCGGGTGCTGACATCCCGAACATGGTTGTCAATCCGTTGTTTGCATGAGAGTCCCGGGACTCCTGGTGGCCTCCTTTGCGGCCATTCCGTATGCCCAATCACACACCAGGGCATTGCAGAAGGAGATCTTGTCCACCTGGGACAAATCCCCGTTGTCCTTTGGATCTTCGGATCCAGGTGATTCACCTGGTCAGGGCGTCCCTGACATGGTGGTTGGGACCCTCGGCTCTTCGGTCCGGAAGGTCGTTCCCCTCCCATCCAATGGACGGTACTCACGACGGACACCAGCCTGACGGGCTGGGGTGGAGTCTGGGGAGTCCTGTCGGCTCAAGGCCTTGGACTCCGGATGAGCCCGTTTACCAATCACTGTTCTGGAAATACGGGCCATCAGACTGTGTCTCTCCTCAGGTCGGAGAGAGTACGGGGTCGCTCCATCAGGAGCCAGTCGGACAACGCCACGGCGGTGGCGTATGTAAACCATCACGGGGGGACTCTGAGCTCAGCTGCGGCTTCCGAGGTAATCCGTATCCTGAAGTGGGCCGGAAGAAACGTGCCGGCTCTGTAGGGGCGGACTATCTGAGTCGCCAATCGCCAGACGCCGGACCAGGAAGAGTGGTCCTTGCATATTTCAACTCCTTTGCCGACGGTGGGGCACGTTGGATGTGGACCTGATGGCCTCTCGACTCAGTCGCAAGGGTCGAGGTTGTGGCCAGATCCAGGGATCCTTGGGCGATCCCTCGGATGCGTTGGTGGCCCCATAGGGTCCTTATCGCCTGATATAAACTCCGGTGATCCTAATTGTTCCGGATTGGCCTCAGCGTCACTGGTACGCTGATCTGGTACGTCTCGTTGCGGACGTTCCCTGGCGGTTGCCGATGAGGGAGGACCTTCAGTCTCAAGGTCCTATGTTTCATCCGGCTTACAGTCTTTGGCTTTAACGGCAGAGCTGTTAAAAGCCAGGTGTTGAGGGACCGAGGTCTCTCGGACTCTGTCATTTTGACCATGTTAAGGACACGGAAGTCTTCCTCCAGGCAGATCTATCACTGTGCCTGGAAAGCTTATATCGCCATATGCAATGCGCTGGACTGGCGTCCTCGGACGTATTCCGTCCCCAGAATCCTGCGTCCTCTGCAGTGTGGAGTGACCCAAAAGCTTGCTTTGAGTACCATCAAGGATCAGATTTCGGCCTTGGCCGTCTTCTTTCAGCGACCTCTAGCGGGTCATTTCTTGGTTAGCACCTTGTGTTGGGGGTTCGCCATGTGCTCCCTCCTGTCAAGCCTTCTCTCCCACCGTGGGATCTGAATTTGGTGCTCTTGGTCCTCCAGGAACCTCCTTTTTGGGAATATCCGGGATATTCCTCTCTTGTCTTGTCTCAGAAGGTGGCCTTTTAGTGGCAATCACTTCTGTTTGACGAGTGTCTGAGTTGGCGGCTTTGTCCTGCAAGTCGCCATATTTAGTCATCCATAAGGATAAGGCGGTGTTGCATCCGCGACCTTCCTTTTTGCCAAAGGTGGTGTCTACCTTTCACCTACATGAGGACATTGTCCTCCCGTCCTTGTGTACTCACCCATCGCATCCCAGAGAGTTTGCGCTGCACATATTGGATGTGGTACGAGCCTTACGGGTGTACCTGTCTGCTGCTGCTTCTATTCGGAAGTCCGACTCACTGTTTGTGACTGTCCCTGGTCCATAACAGGGCCAAGCGGTTTCGTCTGCCATCATTTTTAGGGGAATCAGACAAACCGTCATTCAAGCCTATGCTCTCAAAGGGCGGGCGCCTCCCTTTCCGGTTACGGCGCATTCCACCAGGGCAATTGGTGCTTCCTGGGTTTTCCGACATCAAGCGTCGGTTGCACAAGTGTGCAAGGCGGCGACCTGGTCGTCTGTTCATACCTTTTAAGTTTTTTATAAGGTTGATGTGGCTGCATCTTCGGATGCTTCCTTCGGCCGCAGGGTGCTGCAGGCTGCTGTTTAAAGTTGCGACTCCTCCGTTGAGGAGATCTGCCTTCTTGGAGTGAAAGTTTGGTTTTTCCATTTATACTGCTCCCATCCCTCTTGACACTGCTTTGGGACATCCCACGTGTAAAGTGTAAAGAGACACTGTGTCAGTCCATGGATGATAAGAGAAAATAGGATTTTTTGTACTCACCGTAAAATCCTTTTCTCTGACATCCATGGACTGACACGGCACCCACCCTTCCTTTTAAGTTTGTACTGCTTTGTTACGAACTGAAGTCTGCTGACTGTAGTGGGAGGGTTATGCCCGGAGGGACCGCCCCCTGGGTGGGGCTGTTCAGCTCTGGCTTTTAGAATGTATGTATAACATCTCACATTCTGCCTAGGTCTTCTCCTGCAGGCAGGGACATAACCCACGTGTAAAGTGTAAAGAGACACCGTGTCAGTCCATGGATGTCAGAGAAAAGGATTTTACGGTGAGTACAAAAAATCCTATTTTTTTTATATACAGAGTTGTCCATTTATAAGATATTTCCAACACATAGAATGTACATAGAAAAAATTACACCCCAAAATACATTCTGCCGCTACTCCTCCTGAGTATGGCGATACCAAATGTGTGAGACTTTTACACAACCTGGCCACATACAGAGGCCCAACATTGAAATAGCACCTTCATGCATTCTAAGAGCATAAATTACACATCTCATATCTCAACCACCTATTACAGTTTTGAAGACCCTGGAGCACCAGGACAATGGAAACGCCACAAAATTACCCCATTTTTAAAATCTAACACCCCAACATATAATCTATTAGGCATAATGAGTCTTTTGAACTGTTCATTTTTTTCCAGAAGTTTTTTAAACTGTGGAAAAAAATTTAAACGCATTTTTTTTTTACACAAAGTTGTCCATTTATAAGATATTTCCAACACACATGTACATAGCAAAAAGGACACCCCAAAATACATTCTTCTACTCCTCCTTAGTATGGCGATACCACATTGTAACGGCACCCCAAATACGAAAGGGGGTTAATGCCGTTTCCTCTGTCCCCTCTCCTGGACACACATCCACTCGCTACCAATCTTCCACAGCCAAACGACCCCTTCCCATAGGAATTAATCCTTCTGAAGAAACGAGACGCACTCTGTATCCTTCTGGGGTAGAATGACTTTATTGAGAAACATTGTAACTTTTATATATATCCAATACTGCATTAGTTTAACATGAACAATGGCCCAGCTCCACCCACACATCACAAGACTCAACACATCATCCTGACGTCTGCTAGGCTTCAAAAGATCCCACACAATAGAATATAACGATCCCCAATACACATCTTATCACAAAGTGTTGGCAGCCAGTCTGTCTGCCGGATACCATACACACAGGCATGGTGTTAATTATCTCTGTTCACACCAGACCTTCCCAAGTCATAATGAACAATAGAATGCAAATCACCTTAATTCCTCCCAGCAATGATTACACAAAGACAAGGGGCTGGGGGTGATGACATTAGCATCTAACAGTATGTGTCCCAACATCATGAAGGCGTCACTTTTCAATTACCCTGTTGAGGTCATAATCAAACAGTAAATAGTTCTTTGCAGATATCCTGAGGAATATGGTGGATCAATATTACAGACCCAATCTAGATAAAATGTATGTACAGCATTGAATATGGCTATCATAGACCATATTGGGGTTTTTCCATTCACCCTGTGTCCAAAGTGACCCCCTTGTCACACACATGTGTGAGACTTTTACACAGCCTGGCCGCATACAGAGGACCAACATCCAAGTAGCACTGTCAGATGTTCTAGGAGCATAAATTACACACATAAATTCCTGCCAACCTATCACATTGTTGAAGGCCCTTCATATGTCTAACACATAGCATGTACTGTACATACCAATTACAAACCAAAATACATTCTGCTGAGCAAAGGGTAAAGAAAAGATTACCTGCGGTTTTAGTAGTGCAGTGGTCCACAGAGGAGAGCATCGGTCCAGGCAGCAGGCAGGAACGTGGACAGCGACAGCAAAACAGGCAGCAGGCAGAAATAGTCAGTACAGGTAGAGATGTTGTCTTCACAGCCAAGGCATTGGTCCAGATAGCACGCAGGGATGTGGTCAGCAGCAGCAAAAGGATCAAAGGATCATCCATGCAGCAGGCAGGAATACTGTCCATAGTTAGTACATGCAGCAGGCAGAGGTATGGTCAGCACAGCCAGAGTATTTGTCCAGGGAGCAGGCAGGACCATCAAGCTTAGGGCATCGGTCAGGAAAGAATGGGAACAGGGGTAGAGGCTTCTCCCACACAAATGGCTTTGAAGCCTCCGGACAACCAGACCCTGTTCTGGGAACACAGAAAACCAAAAACTGTTTTTCTCAACTCGGAACAATCTTCTGGAGCCCCTCACATATGTGAGACCCCTGTGTAGCAGGGTGAAAGATCAGTCCAAGGGGCAGGCAAAAACATGGTCAACGGGCCGAGGTCAGTGCAGGTAAAAAACAGTAATAGACGGTAGGCAGAGAGAGGCATAGTCGATACAGTCCAGGGTCAGTTCACGTGAAAGGCTGAAACATGGCGGATAAACAATGTAGATGGTAGGCAGAGGCATAGTCGATACAGTCCAGGGTCAGTTCACGTGAAAGGCAGAAACATGGCGGATAAACAATGCAGACGGTAGACAGAGGCATAGTCGAGAAACAGGCCAGGGTCAGTTCACATGGAAGACAATGATATGGTTGGTTGAGGCAGGGAAATATTCAGGACAGAAATTGAAAACGGGGAAATGGCAGTATTAGAAATATGGGCTAATAGTTTTCGAGAGTGTGATATCGCTTGAAGCATTCTCTGATGCAAAGGCAGGTTGGGAGGGACAGATGGGACAATGGAAGCTGGTGTCTTTCCTAACTCCTCTTTTGGTGCACACCAGACATTTTTTTGGGCGTCGTCTTCCGGATCCTGATGTTGGAATACGATCCGGAAAATTGCGCTCATGTAGTCTGCTGACGCAATCGGAGTGAATGCTTTCTGGGAGGGATATTTGTTGGTAGATTAGGGCAGTGACAATGTCTTCAATAAACTTTATGAAGGGGCTGGGTGTTTCCGTTGATTTTTGGTAGATTATGAAAGAATTTAAAAGGGCCAAATGAAAAAAGTAAATTGCAACTTTTTTGTACCAGAAGAGGGATTTTCGGGTTGAAAGATAGGGCTGCAACATTTAATCATTTAAATCCACCCCCCCCCCCCCCCCATGAATTTATTGTACTCGTTGATACAGGAAGGCTTGTGAACGGTACCGCGTCTTCTGCAAAGTTCCACCGAGGTGTCATTGTGGATGGTGGACATGATGTACACATCGTTCCTATCCCTCCACTTCACAGCCAACACTTCCTAGTTCCTCAAGCTTGTTGATTCCCCCTTTGAATGGTTGTGGTGACAAGACGCTGTGGGAAGCCCTTTCTGTTTTTCCTTGTTGTACCACAGGCCAAAGTTTTTTTAGTTATAGGCTGCGGAGAAGGGGCAAACTTGTGTAATAGTTGTCCATGTTAATATGATACCCCTTTTGGAGGAGTGGGAATGCCAACTCCCAAATAATTTTTCCACTTATTCCCATGTACGATGGACACTCAGGGGGCTGGAGCTGGGAATCTTTGCCTTTGTACACGCGGAATGAGTGAACATAACCGGTGGCGCTTTGACAGAGCTTGTTGAGATTTAAGCCGTACCTCGCCTGCTTACTGGGGATATATTGCTTGATTCCCAGCAGGCCTGTGAAATGCACCAGGGATTCGTCCACAGAGATGTTTTTGTCAGGGACATAAAGTTTGGCAAACTTCTTGGAGAAAAAATTTATTAGGGGGCGAATTTTAAATAGTTTATCAAAGTTTGGGTGATTTCGGGGGGGGGGGGGGCACTGTGAGTTGGCACTGAAATGCAGGAACCGCATTATAATTTCGTATCGGGACCTGGACATGGCCGATGAAAAAATTGGCATATGGTGGATGGGTTTGGTCGACCAATATTTATGCATTTCATTTTTTTGTAAGCCCCATGTTGAGCGTTTGGCCTAAAAACTATTTAAGCTCCACCACTGTTAGGGGTCTCCATTCAAAAGGGCGGGCATAGCTGGAACTGGGGTTGGTTGCAATGAATTGTTGGGAAAAAAGATTGGTTTGGTCCACGATGCCTTGAACTAATTTGTCAGGGAAAAATTAATTAACAAAATCAATTTGGGAAAAACCTGCAGTGTTGACCTGCACACCTGGCTGTGCTGTAAAAGGGGGGATCGTGGCTGACCCTGTGGTAGAAAGCAGCCACAATGGGTTTGCCAAGGCATCTGAAAGCTGGATTTGGGCTCTAATTCTTTAGCGTGCACTTGTACTGGGCCTTTCCTTCTGGGGTCTAGCAGCGCTTGTACTGGGCCTCTCCTCCTGGGGTCTACCGCCATTGGCACTGCTGGTAGCTGCCTGGTGTTCAGATTGTCTTCTTTTTGGATGGACTGTTTTCTCCACTGATTCGGATCCTGATGTGCTGCCTTCAGGGGGGGCTCATATTCCGAACCAGAATCGGAATCAGAACTGAGCGGTGAGAGCTCCCCGTTGCTCTCATCGGTCAGACTGAGTATTTGGTATGCCTCTTCTGGGGTGTACACCTTTCTGGACATAGTGGCTGTATGTACTCTGGTGGCGGGTTCTCTGGTGGCGGGTACTCTGGTGAGGTGGCAGGTACTCTGGTGGCAGGTACTCTGGTGGCAGGTACTCTGGTCTGATGGCAGGTACTCTGGTGAGGTGGTGGGTACTCTGGTGGCGGGTACTCCTGATGGGACCAGTACTAGATGACAGGTACTCCTAGTGACAGGTCCTCTTTATTTAGGGGGGCAATCTGGGCACAGTAGTACATATATGTATAGTACAGATGTGTAACTCACTGGATCAGTGTGTGAAGAGGAGAACCCAGCAACAGTCGTTACACCTCAGGTTTATTTACATTTAGTGACCGGCTTTGATTGGATACAGCCAGTCACGTGGTAAAGAGCCAATTTCATTGGCTCTTTACTCTGATCAGGGCTAGGCTGTATCCAAGGGAAAAGCCTCAGCCCCGATCGCCGCACTGCGTGCCCCCGGGGGCGCGCACGGGCGCCGTGCACGCCGCTACTCACGCAGCTCTGCATAGTGACCAATCACAGCCGGTCACGCTGCTCCCGAAGCTGCGCTGCCCGCTCATTACTCCCATTGCGGAACATGCTGGATCCCTGATTGCTGCTCTGCGGACCCCCCGGGGCTCGCAGTAGCGGCGGAAAGCTGAGGACGTCATATGACGTCCACCCAGGATGGGAGATACCATCTGTGGACATCATTTGACTATGGCTGGGTATTGAATTGGTTAATTGATGAAGAAATAACGAAGGAGTTGCCCACACCTGGCCATGAAACAGCTTTTGATTCAATTGTTCAATTACTTTTGGTCCCTTGAAAAAAGGGGGATGACTATTCTTAAGCTATAATTCCTAAACCCTTCCTCCAATTTGGATGTACATACCCTCAAATTAAATCTGAGTGTGTGCACTTTCAGCCCATATCATTATATAACTATAGCTTGAATATGTTTTGGTAAATACCTGAAAAAAAATTAAATTGTGCCTGTGTCCAAATATGGACCTTAACTGTATGTCCAGAGAGTGAAACATTTTAAAAATAAGCTTAATTTGCTACATATCGTTTTAATTAGCTGGCTCCCAGCTGTCATGTTAAAGTGTCAGATTTGCTCTGCAGCCACCCAATCACTTTTACAGTGCAGGCGGTGGGGCATCCTCTGCCAAACCCCTTCCCTCCATGCACTCCAAGGAGGAATGGGAGAGCCTGGGACCACAACAAACTGTCTTAGAATGCCGAGCAGCAGGAGCTGAAGGAACATTTGTTCCCTAATCTCCTCTGCAGCAAGTGAAGCTGGAAGCGATTAGCTCTGAGCGTCCGCGGTTACAGAGCTGGCATTCCCTGGCTACTACAGCCAGAGAAGCAGTTAATAAAGCACTGGCTGTGCTTGATTAGCTTCAGTGGAGGGCAAGGGACTAATTGAGGGTTTGATAGACCCCCAATGTCTCCATAAAGAGACATAAAACCTGTCACCTGCCCAATGCTATCACATAGGGGGCTTGTTATTCTTTTACACCCGCAAATGTATACACGCAGACCATGACTGAACCACATGTGTGAGTTTGCCACAAATCCTATGTAGCAATGTCCCGGGGCCCCTAAAGCCCAATGGTGACCTCCAGAGTTAAGGACAGCTGACATCCTTCAGTGTAGTGGGTTACAAGGTATGGTGGGTGTAATGCAAGATGAACAGGTGGGCGCCAGACACTTTTTGAATGCAAAGAGATTTATTGTCTCTTAAACAAAACTGTGGGAGAGAGGTCTAGTGCCAGGACACCCTTAGGTAGATGCAATGTTAATTGGCAGACTCTTGAGACTTCTATAGGTAGACAGCTATACAGGTGAAGGCCTCTAGCTGGACCCCACTTCTGTATAGGCAGAATCACTGTCCTATGGCAACAATCTTGTAGCTGTTACTAACAGTAAAGGTATTTAACTACCCTTCAGGGCTCATTGTGTGTTATTGGGTCACCACACTACCATTTACAGTGTACAGCGACAGCCCCAAAACATCACTGCTCTAGAGGAGATCTGCATGGAGGAATGGGCCAACATACCAGCAACAGTGTGTGACAACCTTGTGAAGACTTACAGAAAACATTTGACCTCTGTCATTGACAACAAAGTATATATATAACAAAGTATTGAGATGAACTTTTGATATTGACCAAATACTTATTTTCCACTATAATTTGCAAATAAATTCTTTCCAAATCAGACAATGTGATTGTCAGGATTTGTTTCCACATTTTGTCTCTCATAGTTGAGTTATACCTATGATGACAATTACAGGCCTCTCTCATCTTTTTAAGTGGGAGAACTTGCACAATTGGTGGCTGACTAAATACTTTTTTGCCCCACTGTAAATAGGTTCTCCCAGCAGGCCAAGGGACCCAAGAAAATCCCTGCCCATTGGCTGAGACTCCCCATTCATTCCTAATCTGTCCTTGCAATGCCCTTGTCTTATCTGATGTCACCAGACACTCGGCCACCTAGTGACATAAGAGAGAAGTGCAGCAATTCCAGAATTAGGGCAAAATCAATTGACCTAACAATTGGCCAAGGCAACTAAAACTTGGCAAATAAATTTAAAAGCAACCCTGCCTAAACATCAGGGTGCTACATCTATAATTCGGGGGCCACAATTTATGGTTAACTCTAAACTGATGAGCTGTAAAGGCTTTTAAAATGGATAATTTTAGATATTTTTTTTTTTCACAATATCACAAGCGCACGTAATTTTAAGACTTTACATGTTTGGTATCAATTTACTCAGCACAACCCCTTATTTTATGTTTTACCAAAACAATGGCTGTTATATTGTGTTTGTTTGCAGTAAAATAATTTTTAGTGTATTTTTTCCTGAAATTATAATTTGATAAACAGTTGCACAATTATTGTGCATTATAAAATATTGCGATAACATCTTTTTTTTCTACAAGGTGTGACAGATCTCGGATACCCCAGGTGGGCACATCCGCCAGACCTGTGTCTCCTGTCCTCCAAACGCACCCGCAGCCTGCAGATTCGCCATAACCAGCCCTTAACCCCTCAATCACGAGACAATCCACACAGGTGTTGAGGGTTAAACATGCAGAGCATCCACTGGCGTTGCAAGGCAGGTGCGGGGGGTGCGGGTCGCACCCGGGTGACACCCGCCAGAGGGGTGACACCATCACGGCGCTGGATTGAGAGAGGCACCGCGGCTCTCTCCTTTTCCTCCTTCCCCTGCGCACTCCAGAATCTCCTTCGCTCCCCGCAATGTTCGGGGAGGGAGGAGGAATTGTGTTGTGAGGCAGACAGTGCCATAGTCCAGTGCACAGCGCCCGGCACTGCAATCCGCCTATTGACGCTCAGGCAGGTGGGGAGAGGTGTCGGCTCACAACAAATACATTCCTCAGACCGATGGAGCCTAGTCTCCTCCTCCTCCACACTGACAGTATATTCACAACAGGAGGAGGAACGTCCATGTGGACAGAGCGCGCTGATCTGAGGTCTGTGACTGTAGGGAGAGAGGAGATATAGGGGGGGGGTTACATTAGGGAGATTGCAGGTGGGGGGGGGATTACATTAGGGAGATTGCAGGGGGGGGGTTACATTAGGAGGAATACAGGGGGGGTTACATTAGGAGGAATTGCACAGGGGGGATTACATTAGGGAGATTGCAGGGGGGGGTTAAATTAGGAGCAATTGCACAGGGGGGGGTTACATTAGGGGGAATACAGGGGGGTTACATTAGGGGGGTTACATTAGGGGGATTACAGGGGGGTTACATTAGGGGGAATACAGGGGGTTACATTAAGGGGATTGCACAGGGGGGTTACATTAGGGGGTTGCACAGGGGGGTTACATTAGGGGGATTGCACGGGGGGGTTACATTAGGGGGAATACAGGGGGTTACATTAGGGGATTGCACGGGGGGGTTACATTAGGGGGAATACAGGGGGGTTACATTAGGGGATTGCACAGGGGGGTTACATTAGGGGGATTGCACAGGGGGGTTACATTAGGGGGAATACAGGGGGTTACATTAGGGGGAATGAACAGGGGGGTTACATTAAGGGGATTGCATTGGGGGGGTTAAATTAGGGGGATTGCAGGGGGCTTACATTAGGGAGGTTGTACGGGGGGATGTGACATTAGGGGGATTACACAGGGGTTCCATTAGGGGGATTACACGGGGGTTCCATTAGGGGGATTACACGGGGGTTCCATTAGGGGGATTACACAGGGGTTCCATTAGGGGGATTACACGGGGGTTCCATTAGGGGGATTACACGGGGGTTCCATTAGGGGGATTACACAGGGGTTCCATTAGGGGGATTACACGGGGGTTCCATTAGGGGGATTACACGGGGGAGAGCTGTGCTTATGTGCTAGAATGCTCAGTGCCCCGGGTGGCTCAATGAACTGGGGGGGGGGTGACACCAAATTTTACCGCACCAGGTGACACCAACCCTAGTGACGCCACTGAGAGCATCAACTGTTTATTAAATACAAAACATACACTTTTACACACAGTTAGGGACACTCCCCTTAGCCTTGTCATAGAGGGGGGTAGGGGACAAGGAAGAACCAATGGGAACTGAACACTTGTACATTGAAACTGAGACTACAGTTAAACATAAAGGGATTATGGTAAGCAGGCAGCCCCTCAATACATATCCCCTGCGGAGAGATGTCTTCAGTCCAGACCATTGTCTACATGCCCTGAACCAACACAATTAAACACAGCAACAAGAGGGGGGGGATGGGGGAGAAGGGATGTAGCATTACATTACATTATCTCAATGCCAGCTTGTCCCCAAGTCTCTCAGTCTCTTCTGGGCCATAATCTGTGGGTAAGAGGCCAGCCCACAGTCCCTTCCAAAACACACAGTGACAGTGGGTTCTGTCACACAAGGCTTCTGCTTTCAATTCAGAAAATATATAATATTCTGGGGATTTTAAGTAATTTTATAGGCAGAAATACAGATATTAACGTTTATGCAAAAAATTAAAAAAATACTCTAGAGGGGAAGTGATTAAAAAAAATCAGACATGTGAACCGGCTGGTTATTTTCAGGTGTCACTCTTCCATGTCTCTACACTCTTATCGGAATATCACCAATAAATGACAGTTATCACCAGCTGAAAGTCACAACATGTATGACTCCTAACTGCTTTACTGTGACCTCAGCTACCCTTAACAGCATAGTGAAGTTCCCTAAATGTGCGCACTCGCATCAAGTGAAAAACTGAAATCTTCGTTTTGAGTGGAATTGATCTTAATTTCCCTCTGTCCTCAGTCCTCAGAGTCATATACCCATTCTGTATCTTCTTACCTATCACTTTCCCAAGATTTGCGCAGTAGAATCCAGGGCACAGCAGGAGTGTGATGCACAGGTTAATACCACGTGGTACAGATCCTTTACACTTCCTCACCAGAAATCCTCTTACTGAAAGCTGATCTGCAGAAGCAGAGAATTGGAATAGCACAGTGGGTTATGACACCTGCGTGCACTGTTTATCCCTCTCTGGGCTGTGTCATTGCTCTGTTCTAGAACCAGTCTCCAACCTAATGCCACCTTTCATTTCCCAAACACAAATGTATCTTATAGCATTAAACTAGCACTAAAATGTATTTTTAGTTTTGGATAGATCTGGAGAAAGGGTCAGTTTTTTTTCTTGATTTCTCTTTTTTTGTCACAGCTTTTCACCAGGATAAAAAGTTAGGGGGGATATCTTTCCATTGGGCTCACTGACAGCAAAACATTCACAGAGGTTCTAAGCCTTCCCTACTTAACCCAATGCTGGCACTGGAAGAAATGTGACTTAAAGGGGTTGTATAAAGGTTTTTTTTTTTTTTTTAAATAACAAATATGTTATTCTTGCCTCCTCTGTGCAAGGGTTTTGCACAGCGTGGCCCCAATCCTCCTTATCTGGGGTCCCCCAGCAGCGCTCCTGGCTCCTTCCCTCATAGAGTGCCCCCTCGGAGACCCGTATTCCGAGGGGACACCCGAGCGCGCGCGCTCCTGAGTCCTGCTGCTGCGTCCATTGACACAGACAGCAGGACTTGACCCCGCCCCCCGGTTCACTGGATTTGATTGACAGCAGTGGGAGCCAATGACTGCGCTGCTATCAATCTATCCAATGAGGACCTGAGACAGCAGCTGGAGCTGCTGTGCTCATCCCCGTCGATGGAACGATCGGGTTCAGGTAAGTAAAAGGGGGGTTCTGAGGGGCAGCTGTACTAAGAAAGGTTTTTCACCTTAATGCATAGAATGCATTAAGGTGAAAAAGCACAAGGGTTTACAACCCCTTTAAGGCTAAACTCCAACCTGATGGACTTTTTATATTGCAGTTAAATGGGTATTAAACACAAATCAAAAATGTAATATATTGCAGCTTATCAATCATTAGATGTTATGGCTGTATCAGTTTCCTTTCTTAGGCTTCTTTCCCTCTGTTTTCCCCTGGTGATCTGTATTAGAGTGCCCCCACTCTGGATGAATGAGCTCAAGGGGTACCTTTTGGACAGAAGCATTGTCAGTCTGGAGGAAGGGGCGTGTTAAAAGTACTAGCAGGTTTAGATACACTAACAAATTAAAGCCAAACTTCAGCTAACATTTATAAGACGTTACAGCAAACAGTTTTTCTCTTATCGTCCATGGACCGACGCAGCTCTCATACTGATTACATGTGGGTATATGTCCCTGCTCGCAGGAGAAGACCTAGGCAGAATGTTAGAGGTTAAAACATTCTAGAACAAGCCAGAGCTGAACAGCCCCGCCCAGGGGGGCGGTCCCTCCGGACATTACCCTTCCACCTGCAGCTAATCAGCCTCAGTTTTTTTCTGCCTAGCAGAAGGAGAAGACGAGGCTCTCTCAGGAGCCAGTCTCCTGGAAGATTTTACTTTTGATTTTTATTCCTTTGGGAATTTTTTTATTTTATTTTTGAGACCTTCAATCAACTGTCGGCTGGGCAACAGGTTGGGTACACTGGTATCCTCGTAGTCTTCCCTGTCCGACCATCGAGCGTGCTGATCCTCGCCTTGTGTGCGTGAGACTCAGTTCATGACATACCCCATGGCTCCAGGGGTGGCCGGGTTGCTTTCATGCTCCCGCGGTCCTCTCAAGATTGAACAGTACTTGACTGACTGTATCTCTCGCGGTGGACCGGGCCGACAGCTACGCAGTATGACTCTGTGATAGGTCTGTCTGAAACAAGCCAGTGGGTCCCTGAAAGTGACGGGTAAGTAGTCTCTCCTACTGCAGGTGAGTACATGCTGGCTGTGTTTCTGTGTGTGGGGGTTTCTCCCTGTCCCCCCCCTGTTATGCTGCTCTCTGCACCCTGTACTGGTGCTGTGCTGTGGGGTGCTTGGGGGTCACTCTGGCCTGGCTGGGCGCTCATGTCTGCAGTTTTTTCTGGTGTGTGAGGTGATTATTGCGTGCGCCATTGGCGCTGTTTGAGGTGGTTATTGCGTGCGCCATTGGCGCGCATTAGAGCTTTGAATTTTGCGCTCGGCGGCCATCTTGGCGTTCAGTGGCGCAGTTATAGCTGCGGCCGGCGGCCATTTATTTCTGCCGGCGGCGCGAATCCCCTCACAATCTCCTCACAGACTGAGCTGTCCTTAAGGGTTGGTGGGTCCTCCGGGTATCCCCTCCTCAGCCTCAGCGTAGCCAGTGGTGGACTGTATATTCACTGTATAGTGTATAAGGTCTCAGAGGGTGGCGTTATGGAGTCTGATACACCTGCTCTCCACACTTGCCTGGGGCAACTGGCAGTGCTGCACAGTTAAACATGTTCATATGTTTCCTGCACCTGCGGTCCTTATGGACCAGTTGTCAGCAGTCCTGGAATCATTCCTGTCAGAATGGAAGCGGTATGCGAGCAAAAGGAGCTATAAGCCCCCTCCCCCCACAAAAATCTTTAGTGAAGGAGTGCTCTGAGTCAGATATGGGCCTAGCTATTGGGCTCAGGACCCTAGCTCTGAATATTTAATGTTTATGAACAGGACATTCCCTTGTGAGGAAGACTCCAGTTCTGTGTCAGTGAATGACAGGGCGCTTGTAAGTGATCTCATTGATGATGTGAGAATCACACTCAGGCTGAAATTGCTGTGACAAGCTTTTCTTTTACACAGTTTCCTCACAGTTTTCCTCACACGCTGCCTCAAGAGCAGCATGGATGAGGGAGGACTTTATTCATTTATGTCTCTAATCCCTGTGAGCCTTGTGTGTGATACCTGAGGTAACATTTCCCGCCATTTCCTGGGGAATGATTTGAGCTCTGACAGACACACGGTCTGAGGATCAGAGGTTACCTGTTACCTGCATGCTGCTTCAGCAGCACAGTCAAGCAGGTTGGAATGATACAGAGAAGATTATGCGCCTCTGCGCCATAATTTAAACTCCTCCTATACCTCTACACTGCATACATTCACAGTGTATGTATGTGTTATTGGTCTCTGTGTCTGCGTGGCTGTCCCCACGTTCCAATGCTGTGTTTCAGTGCCATACATGATATAAACGTACAAAATATGTTTATGCACGACTCCAGATACATTCACAGTATATGTATGTATCATACTCTCTGGGCTGGCGGGGGCTCCGGTGTCCTCCTGCACTCTCATGGTATGTGCGCTTCGGCTCTCTGCACAGTATAGACATGTTCAATATGTTTATTGCACATATTATACATGTTTACAGTATGGGTATACTGGTTGCGTGGGGTTCCTCCGGGTACTCCGGTTTCCCCCCACGCTCCAATGGAAATGCACAGCATAAGCATGTGCAATATTATGTTGATTCACATGCTATCATTCCTACACGGTATCTGTGTGCTGTCTGCGTGGAGTTCTTCCGAGTGGGCGCTTCGGCGCTATGCACAGTCTAAATTTGTGCGATTGGACCTACCCGGTATGTCTTTGCAGTCTGCGTGGGTTTCCGCCCACGCTACATGACATGCATGCCTTTGGTGCAATACACGGTGTAAACATACACATTATGTCTATACACTACACTAAATACATTTACAGTAGTTGTAGGTATTGCATTCTCTGAGTATGCGTGGGGTACTTCGGTTCCTCCCACGCGCCAACAGTGTGCGCGCCTTCGGTGCTATGCACACATGGGCTTGTGCAAAATGTTTAGCACACATACTATAATACCATACACGGTATGCGTATGCAGTCTGCATGGGTTTCATCCGGGTGCTCAGGTTTTTCCCCTGCGTTCCAATGGTGTGCGCATTCTCAGCGCTATGCACAGTATAAACATGTGCAATTTGTTTATTCGCAGGCTAACATACCTACACGGTTGTGTACGCAATCTGTGTGGCTGGTTTACGTCTAGGCCCCGATGATGTGCACGCCTTCGTCGCTGGCACAGTACATACGCGTTTAATAGGTTTATCCACAAATACTAAACTACATACGCCGTATGTGGTGGTATTATGCTCTTTGTGGCTGGGTGGGTTTCCTCCCACACTCTCCATTTGTGCGTTTGACGCAATACATAGTATAAACTATGTGTTTGCACAATCAGCACCTATCCATGGGTAGCTGCTGGATGGAGCATTGTCACAAGGATCCCTGGTTTCAGGGGTATCACTTTCCACCTGCTTTCAGTGGTGATCAGAAGCGCTGGCTTGGACTGTGCTCGCCAGGCTGGGGTTGGCGTTGCGCCCGTTTGTGGCTGCGTCTCTGGCATTTTTTGTAGCTCAATGACTGGGCAAAAGCCTCTGCTTCATTCATCAGTCGTCTAGCAGGTGCACTACAACTGCTTTAGCCTTTAGGGTCTCTGTGCCCGGGGTGGGTTTGCGCCACCTGTGGAGGCTGAGGTACTAGTCCTCTGACCGAGTTTCTAGGGAAGTTCCGTCAAGTTGCCTTTATTGGCCAACATTTGAGGCACCCTGTACACTGGGGCCTCCCTTCTCCGATACATTGCGGAGTCTCTTTGGGATTTTCATACGTCTCGCTGCAAGACGGTCCTGTCGGCCGTGTGCATTGCAGGCGAAGGGTCCTTGCATCCGGAGGTGTTTCCACCTTCTTTACCGGAGGTGGGGCACCGGAAGTGGACCTTGTGGCCTCTCGACTCACTCGCAAGGTGGCAAGATCGTGGTCAGGTCCAGGGACCCCTGGGCGGACGCGTCAGACGCGTTGGAAGCCCGTGGGGGCAGTATCACCTGATATATGCTTACCCTCTGCTACTGTTGTTGCCTCGCCGGCTTCGCAGAGCATACTTCATCCTGCTTTACAGTCCTTGGCTTTAATGGCATGGCTGTTTAAAGCCAGGTGCTAAAGGACCGAGTTCTCTCGTATTCGGTCATCTCTTCTATGTTGTTGACACGGGAATCTTCCTCCAGAAAGATATCTCACCGTACCTGGAAGGCTTACATCGCTATGTGCGAGGAACTTGAGTGGCATCCTCGGATGTTTTCCGTTCCCAGGATTTTGCTGTTCTTACAGCATGGTGTGACCCAAAAGCTGGCCTTGCATACCTTTTTTTGAGGGTCGGATTTCGGCCCGGACTGTCTTTTTCAACGACCGCTGCCGGGCCATTCCTTGATTAGCACCTTTTGGGCAGGGGGTTCGCCATGTGGTCCCCCCTGTCAAGCCTCCTCTCCCTACTTGGGATCTGATTTTGATGCATCTCCGTTCTCCAAGAACATCCCTTTGAGAATATCAGAGAGATTCCTCTCTTGACCTTGTCCTGGAAGTTGGCCTTATTGGCCATTGCTTCGGTTAGACGGGTGTCTGAGTTGGCAGCCTTGTCTGGCAAGTCGCCTTACTTGGTCCTCCATAAGGATATGTTGGTGTTGCGCCCACGACCATCCTTCTTTTCTAAGGATGGTCTTGGCCTTTCACCTTAAGAAGGACATTGTTCTTCCGTCCTTGTGTCCTCACCCATCGCTTCCCTGAGAGTTTGCGCTTCCTGCATTAAGATGGGTACAAGCCTTACGAGTGTACCTGTCTGCTACTGTTTCCATTCAGAAATCTGTGTCTGGTCCAAAACAGGGCCGAGCGGTGTCCTCTGCCACCGTCTTTAGGTGGATCAGGCAGACCGTCATACAGGCCTATGCCCTTAAGGGGCGGGCGCCTCCCTTTCCGGTTGCGGCGCATTCCACCAAGGCAATTGGTGCTTCCCGGGCCTTCCGACATCAAGCGTCGGTTGCACAAGTGTGCAAGGCGACGACCTGGTCGTCCGTTCATACCTTTTCAAAGTTCTACAAGGTTGATGTGGCTCCATCTTCGGATGCTTCCTTCGGCCGCAAAGTGTTGCAGGCCGCTGTCTAATGTTGCAACTCCTCCGTTGAGGGGCTCTGCTGGTTTGGAGTGAAGTTTTGGTTGTTCCTTACTTTTTTTGCTCCCACCCTTTTCTTATACTGCTTTGGGACGTCCCACATGTAATCAGTATGAGAGCTGCGTCGGTCCATGGACGATAAGAGAAAATAGGATTTTTGTACTCACCGTAAAATCCGTTTCTCTGACGTCCATGGACCGACACAGCACCCACCCTTCTTTTTAAGTTTGTACTGCTTTGTTACGAACTGAGGCTGATTAGCTGCAGGTGGAAGGGTAATGTCCGGAGGGACCGCCCCCCTGGGCGGGGCTGTTCAGCTCTGGCTTGTTCTAGAATGTTTTAACCTCTAACATTCTGCCTAGGTCTTCTCCTGCGAGCAGGGACATATACCCACATGTAATCAGTATGAGAGCTGCGTCGGTCCATGGACGTCAGAGAAACGGATTTTACGGTGAGTACAAAAATCCTATTTTTCTTATTGGGATAAAGGTTTTACAAAAATAAATAAAAGCAAATCATGGTAAGCACCCCTGTCAGTGTTAAATGGTTAGTCTCATCTCTGTAATCAATAAATTCTGCTGTAGAGCTTGTTCTTTTGAAAAAAACAACAGACTTTCTTGCTGGATCGCCAGGTGAAAATAAAAGAAAGATAGAAAGACTAAAACTAGAAAATTAACTCCGCCATCACATCTAAGAAATGTTAGAGGAAGAAAACCCTGATGGGTTTTTCTTCCTTTTTATTCCCCTGCAAAGTAAAAGCATAATGTGCTAGTATGCATCGCATACTATCACATTATGTAACACTTACATGCAAACGAAGCCTGCAATGTCCTCGCTGCAGGCCGTATCCATGTTTGCCCCTCTTCCATCCGGGGCCGCGGACTTCGGCTCTGTGACTGGATTGGTGTCGCATGACGTCACTTCCGTGCATGCGCGTCGGAGCCGCCGTTCACGGCAATCGCTATTGAAAAAATGGCACCGGCGGCCGCTTCTTTATGGCACATGTTTTGGAGATATTTACCAGACATGTGAGTAAGTCACACATGTGCAAGTCACAAGCAAGTCTCAAGTCTTAACCTTCAAGTCTCAAGCAAGTCCCTAGTTACTGTGACGAAAAGCAAGCAAGCAAGTCAAGTCGAATCCCTGCTAGAAGTCAAGCAAGTCAAGTCAAGTCATTTATTTTGGTCAAGTCACAAATCAAGTCAAAATACTGATCTACCCCATACTGTATAAAAATAATAGGAGGGATAACAATAAATAATATTGGTTATGTGCCCATGCCTCACTGTGCCCATGCTTCACTGTGCCCGTTTCTCACTGTGCCCGTGCCTCACTGTGCCTGTGCTTCACTGTGCCCAATGCCTCACTGTGCCCGTGTCTCACTGTTCCCATGCCTCACTGTGCCCGTGTCTCACTGTGCCCAATGCCTCACTGTGCCCGTGTCTCACTGTGCCCGCGTCTCACTGTGCCCATGCTTCACTGTGCCCGTCAGCCGTGTACCTGATCGGCGGCATCCCAGAGGCCATTCCAGTATTCAAAATCCGCGGCTCCTCCTCGTCTGTGATAGGCAGAACACTCATTTTCCCAGCATTCAGTGTTCCACCTATCACCGACATCCGCTCATCCTCATAACACAGACGAGGATAAGAGGATGTCCATGATAAGCTGAACACTGCCTGCTGTGAAATTGAGTGTTCCGCCTATCACAGACGAGGAGGCGCAGCTTTTGAACACTGCAATGGCCGCCGTCTGTCTGCATGACATGCTGATCCGGTAGGCAGACGGCGGCTTGCGGTTAGTGTTAGTGGTGCCAAGTCATTGCAAGTCATATAGCCCAAGTCAAAGTCAAGTCGCAAGTCATTAGTGACAAGTCAAAGTCAAGTCGCAAGTCATTTATTGAATTCTGTCAAGCAAGTCGCAAGTCCTCAAACAGGTGACTCAAGTCTGACTTAAGTCAAGTCATGTGACTCAAGTCCCCCTACTCTGATATTTACAGTACCTATAGGTAAGCCTTATTATAGGCTTACCTATAGGTACAACTTACCAATGGAGGTTTACAACCTCTTAACGTTGCAATATAATAAATATTTGGGTTTGATACCGCTTTAAGCAATACAGCTTGATGACATTATGCCCTCAGTGTAATGATTAGCCTTGAACAATCGCCATCTGCTGGTTTTTATTTAGCACTGCAGCTCAAGTATCTTCAGTGAAGCAGAACAAGCAGCCTAGAAAGCCTAAATAGATTGTTGGACATTCAGCCTGTGCTGGATAACCGGTTAGTCTGTCTGAATATTTATGCCTTGAAATAAACTTGAGAATGGTTTGAACTGCCTTTGTACATGACTTCTCTTTGACTACAGTGTTCATCAGCCTATTATCTCTACTGTTATCAGTCATTACTCTGTTTACCTGACTGGAACCTGGATTCTGTTTTGACCTTTAGGTTGTAGACTGTTACTGTCTGCTGTATGCCCTGGCCATCTGTGCTTACACCGCTCTAGCTTCTGTCTTGCCTGTAACTTGACAATCGCTCTGATTGAAATGGTACAGCTACTGAAATATGTGACACAGCCTGTGATTGGACAATGAAGGAGCAACAACAAACTGATGAGGTCACCCCTTTTCTCTTTTAATCTGTCAGAATATTTGTATTGGAGCCAGGATGAATTTGATTTGAAGGGGTTGTAAAGGTAAAGTTTTTTCACCGTAATGCATCCTATGCATTACGGTGAAAAAACATCCGACAATACCGCGCCCCCCCAGCCCCCGTTTTACTTACCTGAGCATTTGAAAGTCCCGCGCTCGCCCCTGTCATCCTCCTCATTTCTGAGCCTGGCCGTTGATTGGCTACACTGGATGGGTTGAAAGCAGCGCAGCCATTGGCTCACACTGCTGTCAATCACATCCAATGATGGGGGGCGGGGCCGAGAGATACAGTGAGCGGCTATAGCCGCCAGCTGTATCACTCACCACCATGTGCGCTCGCTAGCATATAGGTGGTGAGTTCTTGCGGGGAGGAGCCGAGACAGCCGCCGAGGGACCCCAGAAGAACAGGTTCGGGGCCACTATGTGCAAAAACGAGCTGCACAGTGGAGGTAAGTATAACATGTAGCGCCCCCCACAATATTTGCGGGCGCTTTATGGAAATTTAGGGGTAGTCTGAGCCAGTAGTTGGGCTGAGACCAATCAATGATTCAATATTGCTCTGCTCTGGGTGTGATACTGCCTGGCAGTAGTGTTCTCCGTTGCCTGTAGGTGGCACTGTCACCACCGGCATAGGTTAAACTACGGGGGGTATCACTACACCTTAGGTGTCCCCTCTCGGCAGCTGTGCAAGGGGCGTGGTCAACCTGCTGTGCATGCTGGGAGAGGATACATAAGGGGCAGACGCCATTAGGCGTGGGGCGATTCCAGGGGGACCCCAAGGCGCACAGGGGGGACCTCTGGTCCAGTGAGTGTGCTTCGTGGCCCTCATGGCACGAGGTGCGCGAGTGTGTTTAGGCCTCGGACACCTTCAACCCGAGGCCCTGTTGCTGCATCATGGGCACAGCTCCGCTGGCAAGGGCCTACGCTTCAGAGAAGGATCCCAGGCTGCCCGCTTGTAGGGGGCCCATCTTGAGGAAAGGAGTCCAGGGGAGGATCAGCCCCAGGAGATTAGCGACGGTACTGCTGTCTCGGGGAGAGGCCTGGAAACTCGCCTAAAGAGGGATTCATCGTCTCTGATATCCGTGCTCCATCCCGGCTGCTAGGACCGCTCTCATAGGGACTATCCGGGTGAGCAATACCCAATCAGGCTTGAGTGGTGACGAATATAGACACTGAACATTAAGTGTTGCGTGCCTGAACCTTCCCCTACTTCTTTCAACTTCTTACTCTCTCTCTCTTCAAGTTGATTAGAAGAAAAAGATTAAAGCCTTGCTGATTAGGTTTTACTCCTGTGTGGACATTGGCCTTATTACAAGAGATCTTTTTTTTTTTTTGCCTGGACCACGGAGCAAAGGGATCCACTCTAGAGAGGTAAATGCTGCAGACCCAAAACAAAACCAGCCGGTCCCTTAAATGGGGGTAAGTGCTACAAACATGTTTGTTATTTTAAAAAAATAATAATAATTTATTTACAAACCCTTTAAATCAAGTCGATTTAAATCACTAGTAAAATAGCTTGATGATTTAAATTATAATTTTTAAAGAGAAACTGTCATCTCTGTCCTGCAGCTGCTCCTCCTCTGACTTGCTGTTGACTCACCGACAGTCTCATGCACTTTATTTAACCACTTAAGCCCCGGACCATTTGGTAGCTAAAGGACCAGAGGTGAATTCAGAATTTTGCACTGCGCTGCTTTAACTGTAAATTGTGCGGACATGCAATGTTGTACCCAAACTAAATTTGTGTCCTTTTCTTCCCACAAATAGAGCTTTCTTTTAATGGTATTTGATTGCCTCTGCGATTTTTATTTTTTGCGATATAAACGGAAAAAGACCGAAAATTTTGAAAAAAATATGATATTTTCTACTTTTTGTTATAAGAAAAATCGAATAAACTCAATTTTAGTCATACATTTAGGCCAAAATGTATTCAGCCACATGTCTTTAGTAAAAAAAAATGTCAATAAGCGTATATTTATTGGTTTGCGCAAAAGTTATAGTGTTTACAAACTAGGGTACATTTTCTGGAATTTACATAGCTTTAAATTTATGACTGCCTATCTCATTTCTTGAGGTGCTAAAATGGCAGGGCAGTACAAAACCCCCCCAAATGACCCCATTTTAGAAAGTAGACACCCCAAGGAAATTGCTGAGAGGCATGTTGAGCCCATTGAATATATTTTTTTGTCCCAAGTGAATGACAAAAAAAATAAAAAAATTACAAAAAGTTGTCACTAAATGATATATTGCTCACACATGCCATGGTTATATGTGGAATTGCACCCCAAAATACATTCTGCTGCTTCTCCTGAGTACGGGGATACCACATGTGTGGGACTTTTTAGGAGCCTAGCCACGTACGGGACCCCGGAAACCAAGCACCGCCTTCAGGATTTCTAAGGGCGCAAATTTTTGATTTCACTCCTCACTACCTATCACAGTTTTGAAGGCCATAAAATGCCAAAATAGCACAAAACCCCCCCAAATGACCCCATTTTAGAAAGTAGACACCCCAAGGAAATTGCTGAGAGGCCTGTTGAGCCCATTGAATATTTTTTTTTTGTCCCAAGTGATTGAATAATGACAAAAAAAAAAAAAATTACAAAAAGTTTTCACTAAATGATATATTGCTCACACATGCCATGGTTATATGTGGAATTGCACCCCAAAATAAATTTTGCTGCTTCTCCTGAGTACGGGGAGATACCACATGTGTGGGACTTTTTAGGAGCCTAGCCGCGTACGGGACCCCGAAAACCAAGCACCGCCTTCAGGATTTCTAGGCACAAATTTTTGATTTGACTCCTCACTACCTATCACAGTTTCGGAGGCCATAAAATGCCAAAATAGCACAAAACCCCCCCAAATGACCCCATTTTGGAAAGTAGACACCCCAAGCTGTTTGCTGAGAGGCATGGTGAGTATTTTACAGCTCTCATTTGTTTTTGAAAATGAAGAAAGAACATTTTTTTTTTTTTTTTTTTTTTTTTCTATTTTCAAAACTTTGTGACAAAAAGCGAGATCTGCAAAATACTCACAATACCTCTCAGCAAATAGCTTGGGGTGTCTACTTTCCAAAATGGGGTCATTTGGGGGGGTTTTGTGCCATCTGGGCATTCCATGGCCTCCGAAACTGTGATAGGCAGTGAGAAGTGAAATCAAAAATTGACACCCTTAGAAAGCCTGAAGGCGGTGATTGGTTTTTGGGGTCCCGTACGCGGCTAGGCTCCCAAAAAGTCTCACACATGTGGTATCCCCGTACTCAGGAGAAGCAACAGAATGTATTTTGGGGTGTAATTCCACATATGCCCATGGCATGTTTGAGCAATATATCATTTAGTGACAACTTTGTGCAAAAAAAAAAAAAAATTGTCTTTTTTCCGCAACTTGTGTCAACATATAAAATATTCCATGGACTCGACATGCCTCTCAGTATATAGCTTGGGGTGTCTACTTTCCAAAATGGGGTCATTTGGGGGGGTTTTGAACTGTTCTGGCATTTTATACACAACATTAGGAAGCTTACATCCACTCTTCTAACCACTTGAAGACAAAGCCCTTTTTGACACTTTTTGTTTACATGAAAACATTTTTTTTTTTGCAAGAAAATTATGTTGAACCCCCAAACATTATATATATATTTTTAAAGCAAAGGCCCTACAGAATAAAATGGTGGGTGTTGCATTTTTTTTTTCTACACAGTATTTGCGCAGCGATTTTTCAAACGCATTTTTTGGGGAAAAAATACACTTTTTTAAATTTTAATGCACTAAAACACACTATATTGCCCAAATGTTTGATGAAATAAAAAAGATGATCTTAGGCCGAGTACATAGATACCAAACACGACATGCTTTAAAATTTCGCACAAACGCGCATTGGCGACAAACTACATACATTTTTAAAAGCCTTTAAAAGCCTTTACAGGTTACCCCGTTAGATTTACAGAGGAGGTCTACTGCTAAAATTACTGCCCTCGATCTGACCTTCGCGGTGATACCTCACATGCATGGTGCAATTGCTGTTTACATATGACGCCAGACCGACGCTTGCGTTCGCCATTGGGCAAGAGCAGGGCAGGACAGGGGTGTTTTTTTTTTTTTTATTATTATTATTATTAATTTTGCTTTTTTATTTTATTTTTAAACTGTTGCTTCCATATTTTTTTTTTATCATTTTTATTGTTATCTCAGGGAATGTAAATATCCCCTATGATAGCAATAGGTAATGACAGGTACTCTTTTTTGAAAAAACTGGGGTCTATTGGACCCTAGATCTTTCCTCTGCCCTCAAAGCATCTGACCACACCAAGATCGGTGTGATAAAATGCTTTCCCAATTTCCCAATGGCGCTTTTTATATCCGGGGGGGGGGACATTCCCTCCCACTGCTTGTAAAAGCAGTCCAGAGGCTAATTAGACACTAGGATTGCTTTTACATGAAAGCCGGCCGCTGGCTGAAAAGAATGATACCAAGATGATACCTAAACCCGCAGGCATCATTCTGGTATAAACATTCAAAGTCCAGCAACATACCAGTACGTTGCTGGTCCTTGTTGGACATGTATTGTAATCTTTTTTTTTCATGCAGCCTGTTGGCTGAACGAAAAAAAAAGATTGATCGGTGGGTATGCCCACCATTAGAATACCGCCCTTCATCCACCCACTTCTAATGATGGGCATACATGCACCATTTATATATGCCGAAGCATGGGGGCATCTTCCCGCAAAAGTTATGCCGCGTACACATGGTCAGACTTTTCCACGGGCAAGCCTCCGTCGGAATTTAGACCGTATGTACGCGGCATTAGGGAGCAAAATCGCTCCTCCGCCCCTGCTGCCCCAATGCTTCGGCATATATGCTTTTTTTTTTTTAACTGTGGTGGTGAAATCACCTCCTACAGCACTGGAGTCACAGGGATCAGGCCTGTCTCTGCGAACGCTGCAGTTATGTGTGTTGTGTTTTGCAAGTGACAGTGATCGATCGATACTGCACTTGGGTGGCCTGGGCTGGACGGAGGGGCAAAACGCAGGTGCTAGCAGGTATCTGGGCTGATCCCGCTAACACTGCGTTTTTGGGAACCCTAAACTGCTGGGGACGCTAGTATAGATCTGATCAGATCAGATATTGATCTTTTCAGATACTATACCACTAAGGGGGGTGTATGCTTCACGCGTGGGTGTTAGCGCTACTGGCACTAACCCGACGCTGCCTGGGGTGTGACGCAGACCCTCTCTGACGCTAAAACCTAATTGATATCACCCGCCGGGCGATCAGGGGGTTAAACCTTTATTGGGTTATATACGGCGGGTGCCCTGACACTATAAAAAGCAAACTAACTAACCAGCGTCACCCGTAACACTTACAGTGCCTTGCGAAAGTATTCGGCCCCCTTAAACTTTTCATCCTTTTGCCACATTTCAGGCTTCAAACATAAAGATATAAAATTTTAATTTTTTGTGAAGAATCACCAACAAGTGGGACACAATTGTGAAGTGGAATGAAATCTATTGGATATTTTAAACTTTTTTAGCAAATAAAAAACTGAAAAGTGGTGCGTGCAAAATTATTCGGCCCCTTTACTTTCAGTGCAGCAAACTCACTCCAGAAGTTCAGCGAGGATCTCTTAATGATCCAATGTTGTCCTAAATGACTGATGGTGATAAATAGAATCCACCTGTGTGTAATCAAGTCTCTGTATAAATGCACCTGCTCTGTGATAGTCTCAGGGTTCTGTTGAAAGCGCAGAGAGCATCATGAAGACCAAGGAACACACCAGGCAGGTCCGTAATACTGTTGTGGAGAAGTTTAAAGCCGGATTTGGATACAAAAAGATTTCCCAAGCTTTAAACATCCCAAGGAGCACTGTGCAAGCGATCATTTTGAAATGGAAGGAGTATCAGACCACTGCAAATCTACCAAGACCTGGCTGTCCCTCTAAACTTTCAGCTCAGACAAGGAGAAGACTGATCAGAGATGCAGCCAAGAGGCCCATGATCACTCTGGATGAACTGCAGAGAACTACAGCTGAGGTGGGAGAGTCTGTCCACAGGACAACAATCAGTCGTACACTGCACAAATCTGGCCTTTATGGAAGAGTGGCAAGAAGAAAGCCATTTCTCAAAGATATCCATAAAAAGTCTCATCTAAAGTTTGCCACAAGCCACCTGGGAGACACACCAAACATGTGGAAGAAGGTGCTCTGGCCCGATGAAACCAAAATCGAACTTTTTGGCCACAATGCAAAACGATATGTTTGGCGTAAAAGCAACACAGCTCATCACCCTCAACACACCATCCCCACTGTCAAACATGGTGGCAGCATCATGGTTTGGACCTGCTTTTCTTTAGCAGGGACAGGGAAGATGGTTAAAATTGAGGGGAAGATGGATGCAGCCAAATACAGGACCATTCTGGATGAAAACCTGTTGGAGTCTGCAAAAGACCTGAGACTGGGACGGAGATTTATCTTCCAACAAGACAATGATCCCAAACATACAGCAAAATCTACAAAGGAATGGTTCACAAATAAACGTATCCAGGTGTTAGAATGGCCAAGTCAAAGTCCAGACCTGAATCCAATCGAGAATCTGTGGAAAGAGCTGAAAACTGCTGTTCACAAACGCTCTCCATCCAACCTCACTGAGCTTGAGCTGTTTTGCAAGGAAGAATAGGCAAGAATTTCAGTCTCTCGATGTGCAAAACTGATAGAGACATACCCCAAGCGACTTGCAGCTGTAATCGCAGCAAAAGGTGGCTCTACAAAGTATTAACGCAAGGGGGCCGAATAATTTTGCACGCCCCACTTTTCATTTTTTTCTTAGTTAAAAACGTTTCAAAAATCCAATAGATTTCGTTCCACTTCACAATTGTGTCCCACTTGTTGGTGATTCGTCACAAAAAAATTTAATTTTATATCTTTATGTTTGAAGCCTGAAATGTGGCAAAAGGATGAAAAGTTCAAGGGGGCCGAATACTTTCGCAAGGCACTGTATATGATGATCACTGGTGAAAGGGTTAACTAGGGGCAATTAGGGGGTTAAAACCTTTATTAGGTAATATATGGGGGTACCTGACGCTATATAAAAACCTGACGGCGAACCTAAAAAAAAATTACTGGCTACCTATCGGCATCACCGACACTAAGACAACGATCATAAAAACGATCGCTTAGCGACAGTGGTGATAGGGGTGAAAGGGTTACCTGGGGGGCGATCAGGGGGTTAAACCTTTATTAGGTAATATATTGGGGTACCTGACGCTATAAAAACCTGCGGCGAACCTAAAAAAAATTACTGGCTACCGATCTGCATCACCGACGCTAAGACATCGATCAGAAAAATTATCGCTTAGTGACAGTGGTGATAGGGGATGAAAGGGTTACCTGGGGGGCGATCAAGGGGGTTAAACCTTTATTAGGTAATATATGTGGGTACCCGACGCTATAAAAACCTGCGGCGAACCTAAAAAAATTACTGGCTACCGATCAGCATCACCGACGCCAAGACATCGATCAGAAAAATGATCGCATAGCGACGGCGGTGCTAGGGGGTGAAAGGGTTACCTGGGGGGTGATCAAGGGGGTTAAACCTTTATTAGGTAATATATGGGGGTACCCGACGCTATAAAAACCTGCGGCGAACCTAAAAAAAATTACTGGCTACCGATCAGCATCGCCGACGCTAAGACATTGATCAGAAAAATTATCGCTTAGTTACAGTGGTGATAGGGGGTGAAAGGGTTACCTGGGGGGCGATCAAGGGGGTTAAACCTTTATTAGGTAATATATGGGGGTACCCGACGCTATAAAAACCTGCGGCGAACCTAAAAAAAATACTGGCTACCGATCAGCATCACCGACGCTAAGACATCGATCAGAAAAATGATCGCTTAGCGACGGCGGTGCTAGGGGGTGAAAGGGTTATCTGGGGGGTGATCAGGGGGTTAAACCTTTATTAGGGGGGGGGTTAGGGGGCTACACTGGACCTAAAACTAAATGTAGTGACACTTTTACAGTCACAAATGTCACTGATTGCAGTGATCACTAAATAAATGGTCACTGCAATCAGTGACACTGTGACTGGGGGGTGATCTGGGGGGGCCTGGGGGGGCGATTTATGTGCCTATGTGTCCTGGTGTCAGTGTGCTGTTTTGTGTACTAACCTGCATCTTCTCCTGTACGGCGCTCGGTATATGTGAGCGCCGCAGGAGAGATGACATCACTTCCTCCTTCCTGGCAGGCAGGGGAAGCTCTCTCATTCGCCGGGAGCGATCGAGAGGGGGGGGGGCCGGAATCGAACGGCCGTCCCCTCATGCCGGATCGCTCCCGAAGGTAAAACGACCACCCACTGTAAAGAAGGGGGGTCCGATCGGACCCCCCAACTATACAAAGGCAATCACGTATATGTACGGGATTCTGCCTGTCGGTGCCATTCTGCCGACGTATATTTACAGTGGGCGGTCGTTAAGTGGTTAAGGCTGGTGATGCGGCAGGGACACAACAAGGTGAGGGACGTGGCAGCAGCAGGTGAGTGGATGCCCGCTAACAGGCGCTGCCGTGATGGATCTGAAATGACAGGTGCTCTTTAAATGTAAGGACTTTTTCTTGCTGGTAGTTCTTTAGTATTTGCAAAGAAAATGAAGGTTTCCTGTTTAGAATAATAAGCTGTAAGGTTAGTAAAACAGCAATATCAGAACTGATTCAATAATACAGTTTTCAATGTACATAGATTTGCAAAACAATGGGATAATGTTTCTGAACTTTGTTTTGTGTCACGGTTACTGTGAAATTGTGTGAATGTATCAATGCAGTGCATGCTATCTCAGCTTGCAGAGCTTGGATTCATTGAATAAGTTTACAAAAAAAAAAATATTGCAGAATATACAGCCTAATGCTACATAACTAAGCTCAATTTCATGCTGAATAAACTAAATTAAATAATGTATCTTAAATAGAAAACTATCTTTAGATTTATTTTAATAAAATGCTTTTGGAGTAAAAATCTATTTGATAAAAATAGCCACCCTGATTGGAGCACATTTGATTAGTCCATAATACTGCCTCTCCTTCTCCCAGTTCTATTCCTAAAGGGGATTACAGGAATTTGATATCAGCTAATTGCATTAGTTGCATTATTTTGGTTTCAATCATTTTATTTATTTTCAAAATAAGGTATGACACCTGAATTTCCCATACGGGGGCAGTGGATTAACATGCACGACGGCAAAGATCCATGGTGTATGCTGTTGTAAAATTCAGCATTGGGTTTAATGAGGGGATAAGAAGGAAATTAGTTTTGAGCAGGACCCCCAGACAAGCAAGGCCTCACCTTGCTGATATGATAACCCATGAACCATTTATAAGATGGTTTAGCTTTTGCTATATGTGTGGGCACCCAACACCACCTAAAGAGAACCTTGTAAGCAGATTCCACCATGGTCGCATTGAAGTAACATTTTGCTATCCTTGACCAAATTTTGCCCCAATCCAAGTTCTGGTTCCTTGGTGTAAGGAATAGCAGAGTGGGATGGACTGGTGTTAGGAGCAGCGTTTAAAAGAAATACAAGCTCTGGGGAATAAAGAAAAACGTTAAAAAAATTACTTTGTGTAGGGGAACTCCGAGGTCCTAATGAGAGTCAAAATCCACTGTCTAAGCTAGGGATATCTATCATATTCTATTTGGGTAGCTTTTTGGAGTTTCTGCAAAGTCGATCTTTCCATAAAAATTAAACGGCTCAAGGAGGACAGGCGTGCAGAATGTGGGACTCAGAGCTGGGCAAATATCACAATTTCTTCACAGTTTGGGAGTTCCAAGATAGCCCAGAACAAAGTGTCTTTGTAGCATGTACTGTAATAGGGAAACGTTTGAGGTCTTTGCGGGTTTATATAATTTTTTTATGTTGGGGGCCCTTAAGCCTTCTTGCAGTCTGTGTGTGTGTGTGTAAAAGGTAGAATGAGGTACTCTGGGTCTTGCATTAGTTGCATTTTTTAATAACTGCCTGGAGTTCAGCTTTAATATTAATTGGGGCCCTAAGTACAGCCTAGGCAAAAAATGTAAGGGGGACCTCACCAACATATCTGTACTGCATCACTGTTGTTACTTTAGAAACAATTTAACCACATCCCACCCGGCCTATAGACGGACGGGCATGGGTTTCATTTTTCTGACTAGACGTCATATGATGTCCTTCAGAACATGCTTCTCGTGGGTGCGCAGCATGGCAATCGGTGGTGTGGTGAGTCGCTCGGACACATCTCATTTTTGGTCACAGTAAAGAGCCTACCACGTGATCAGCTGTGTCCAATCACAGCTGATCACAGTGTAAATAGTAAGTGTCGGTTATCGGCATTCCTTTACTCATGCTGACCGCACATGAGTAGAGGAGAGCCGATAAGTGGCTTTCCTGATGAGGGATCTGTGCTGATAATCTGTGCAATGATCAACACTGCAGCCCCATCAGCATTGCCTGCCAGTGCCTGTCAGTGCCTCCTCATCAGTGCCACCTATCAGTGCACATCATTGCTGCCTATCAGTGCCCATAGCTTCACATCAGTGCTGCATATTAGTGCCTCCTCATCGGTGCCCATCAGTAGTGCCCGTCAGTGAAGCCTCATCAGTGAAGGAGAACAATTACTTATTTACAAAATTTTATAACCGAAACAAAGAAACATTTTTTTCCCCAAAAGTTTCAGTCTTTTTTCATTTGTTTAGCAAAAAATAAAAAACTTAGTGGTGATTACCGTATTTTTCAGACTATAAGACGCAGAAATATGGGGGAAAATGTCCCTGCATCTTATAGTGCGAATACATAACAGGGGCCCCGCCCCCCGCTGTCGCTGGCACCGCCCCTGTAATCCGCTCGCATCGCTCCCAGCCGCTGGAATCCCGACCGCCGCCACTGGCTCCGCCCCCCTGCCGGCAAAGCCCCTGACACTGCGGCGCGGCGAATCCAATTAGAGACGCTCTCTCTTTCCCTTCGGCTTACAGAAAGAGAAGGGCCACAGCAGAGGGCCAATCAGAAGACACTGGGGGGCATCATGGGAAATTAAGTCACTACAGAGTTCTGGCACCAGTTCCCCCAGCATGCAAGCACTCTGCTGGAGGGGAGGTAGGGGGTATTAGAAGAGGAGCAAAAGAGAATACTCTGCTGGGGGACACCCCCAGAGAGCCACGCTGTACCCCGCACCGCCAGAGAGCCACGCTGTACCCCGCACCGCCAGAGAGCCATGCTGTACCCCGCACCGCCAGAGAGCCACGCTGTACCCCGCACCGCCAGAGAGCCACGTTGTACCCCGCACCGCCAGGGAGCCACGCTGTACCCGCACCGCCAGAGAGCCACACTGTACCTGCACCACCAGAGAGGTAGAAAGACCGAGCCACTGCCAGGATACAGACATGCTACACTACTGAATAGAGTCACCCCAGGCAACCCAGAGTGAGCGAACGTCCAGCCAGAGGGATCACTGTTGCGATTTCGCTGGGTCTGGTAAGAGGGCCTGTTGGCCATTGTCCATTACTGTTCCCAGGGACTGAGCCATTAGGAAGTGCCTAACCTGATATGCTCTAGGCCTTATTGACCATCACAACGTCCCTCTGTGTCCTCTTCCCACGGCGTCCCCTCTGTCCTCTTCCCATGGCGTCCTTCTCCCAGGGCGTTACTCTGTCCTCTTCCCAGGGTGTCCCTCTGTCCTTCACCCATGGCAACCCTCTGTCCTCTTCCCACAGCGTCCCCTCTGTCCTCTTCCCATGAAGATGACAGGGTGAACCTTGACAGGAAGGGGTGGGGCATATTTAAATTAGGGGGTGCGCAAGTTTAGTCAGGCCTAGGGCAGCACAAAACCTAAATACACCACTGATGGCATGGTCACTCTGCGTTTACTATGGCAATGGTCACTCTGTTTGCTGCTTTCCATGCTGTGATATGTTTTTCACATTTTTGTTTTAATAAACAACCATTTTTGGAGTGCGGCTGTCCAAGCATTTTTTCCTGTTCTCTGCAATGGTCACTCTGCGTTTACTGTGGCATGGTCACTCTGCGTTTACTGTGGCATGGTCACTCTGCGTTTACTATGGCATGGTCACTGCGTTTACTATTGTGGTGGATATTTTGAATATTTCATATCGTGGACTCTAAATAACCCACCATGCCCCCAACGGACACCTGTATATATGTATCTATGTAGCACTACCCCCATAGGAGCTGTTGGTTTCACTGAATTTAGACATTGGGAACAGGGCGCTGCATGTGTATGTATATGTATATATGTATGTATGTATGTATGTATATATATATATGTAGGTGGACTGGTAAAATCTGTTAATGAGTTTACTGAAATATATATTATCTGTGAGGGAGAGCCCCCCTCATATTGTTTTCAAAGGTCTGATCATCTCCTACCAGTTGAGAACCCAAATTAGGTTTCAGGGGATACTTAAATATGTTAAATATCCTTTGTCTTGAAAGGGCCAGTCACCGCAGGGGCCCTTAGCATATATTGTGAGAACTGGTTGAACTGAGCATCAAAGGAACACACCTCTATCTGATAAAAGCAGCAAGTATTTCTGGTTTAGATTTGGAAGGCTAAGTAAAGAGGCTTGAGATTTCAACCAATCAGGTGGTCAGCTTTAAACCAATGAGACCATGGGATTTTGCATCCTGGTTGATGGGGGAGGTAGGCATAGAGGGGGTATATATTAGTCAGCCAGAGCCATGATTCGCTCCTTGCGAATGATGTCTTGACGCAGACGACATGGTGACGTAGTAAGCTCTCTCTGTCTCTCTCTCCCTCTCTCTCTCTCTCTCTCTGTCTCTCTCTCTCTCTCTCCCGGTCTCTCTCTCCCATTTTTAAGAAGATTAATCTTACTTCTCTTTTGCTCTCTTGTTCTTATTGCTATTATTGTGTATCATTTATGTTATGGCAATGTTCCTATTTGTATTATCGGTATCATCTTTGTTTTAAAGGTGATATCATTTATGTTATCGGATTAATACAAGTATCGTTTCTTTATAAATAAATGTAATTGTTTTCTCTTTTCCCACCGCTATAGTTTGATTTCATTTTATATAGACAAAAGATTTTTAATCACTTATTTTAATCATTTAAGGTAGGAATAGGTCCGTAACACTATGGCATGGTCACTCTGCGTTTACTATGGCATGGTCACTCTGCGTTTACTATGGCAATGGTCAGGCTGCGTTTACTATGGCAATGGTCAGGCTGCATTTCATGGGCACTGGAAAATATTTTAGTACACCATTTGGTTCAGAATATTTTTTTTCTTGTTTTCCTCCTCTAAAACTTAGGTGCGTCTTATGGTCAGGTGCGTCTTATGGTGCGAAAAATACGGTAAATACCACCAAAAGAAAGGTCTATCTGTCTCAAAATGTTGTTTGGGTACAGCATTGCATGACTGCGCAATTGTCATTCAAAGTGCGAGAGCGATGAAAGCTGAAAATTGCCCTCGGCAGGAAGGGGGTGAACGTGCCCAGCATTGAAGTGGTTAAAATGCTCATCCTTTTGCTTATGCCGCTCCTATACTTGTTTCCCATCTTTTTTTCTTCTTGACTGTTCTTTCTTCCTACCAGGCAGTTCTTTCTTCTTAGCTGTTCTGCAGGGTACGAACTGTTCTTTTCACTTTAGCTAAATGTACACAGTCCTTTCGCCTACACTTAACTTCATCTCAAGGGTGACTGTGAGCTCAGGAACAAATTTGTGTACCCTCACCCCCACACAGCTGTTATGAATACCATTGTCTGTAAAGTTCATTGTCAGTAGGCAGTGGACTGCTGATACACACACCTAATATGCATACTGTATATGTTAACTCTTGTACCTGCCCCAGCATTTGTAATTCTGTTCAGCTCTCTTGTGATTTACGCATGTCTGCTGCTTGAACAGTTGGGCAAATCGCCCTGCTACATCCTTGTGTGTTCCTATATCTTATACTTGCTGACTGGGCTACAAATGAGCATCTCCATCCTGTTGAGCTTCCCCCTTTGTTGTCCTCCATGTGTTGCTACTAAAGGATTATGCTACACTAGAAGTAATATATGGTTACTAAGTGATTTAACCACTTCCTTACCAGGCCTATTCTGGCACTCCTCTCCTACATGCAAAAATCATATTTTTTTTGCTAGAAAATTACTCAGAACCCCCAAACACTATATATATATATATATATATATATATATATATATATATGTTTTTTTTAGCAGACACCCTAGTCAATAAAATGGCGGTCATTGCAACTTTTTATCTCACACGGTATTCGCGCAATAATTTTTCAAACGCCCTTTTTTTGGAAAAAAAAACGGTTTCATTAATTAAAAAATAACAAAACATAAACGTTAGCCCATTTTTTTTTACATAATGTGAAAGATGATGTTACGCCGAGTAAATAGATACCTAACATGTCCCCCTTCAAAATTACACACGCTCGTGGAATGGCGCCAAACTTCGGTACTTAAAAATCCTAGTGGGCAACGCTTAAATTTTTTTTACTGGTCACATTTTTTGAGTTACAGAGGTCTAGGGCTAGAATTATTGCTCTCGCTCTAACGTTCGTGGCGATACCTCACATGTGTGGTCTGAACACCGTTTTTTATGTGGGTGGGACTTACGTATGCGTTCGCGCTACCGGGGACAGGGGCACTTTAAATATTTTTTTTATTTTTTTTTATTGTTAATTTTACTTTTAACTTTTTACTTTGACACTTTTAAAAAAAATTAAAAATTTGATCACTTTTATTCCTATTTCAAGGAATGTAAACATCCCTTGTAATAGGAATAAGCATGACAGGTCCTCTTTACAGTGAGATATGGGGTCAATAAGACCCCACATCTCACCTCTAGGCTGGAAAGCCTGAAATAAAATAAAAAGATCCTGGCTTCCCAGCCAAGGCGGCACCGTTTTTTTGAATGCAGAGGCCGGGCCTGACGTCATAACTTCGCACCCGGCCTCCAAACGGTCATAGAGACTCCGGCGACCATCTGGTCCGCCGGAAATCTCTATGGTAGGCATTCAGGGCCGGCGGATCTGTTCTCCGACTCACCGATCGCAGAGGTGAGTCGGTAGAAGCACTGGAGGGCGGCGGGAGGGGGGGAACGTCCCTTCTCGTCTACCGTAAGAACGATCAAGCAGTGGAACAGCTGCTATGATCGTTCTTACAGTGCACAGAATCGCCGGCTCTAAAAGACGATATCTGAATAATGCCTGTAGCTGCAGGCATCATTCAGATATCCCCGCTCAAAGTCAAGGACGTCCAGGGACGTCAGTCCGGTAGGAAGTGGTTAAAAAAAAGCTCAAACGCCATAATCTCAAATAGTTTTTGACCTGTTAGTATAATTTCAAACGTTTTTCTTTCAATCTTCCTAAATCTGTATCTTTCTGAGCTGAACAATTGATGATCCTGCCTTGTAGGTTCTTATTTAGGGCACCTCCTGTTATAGTCTGACAACTTTTTCCCAACTGTGTGCCCGCATTGTCACACTGTTGCAAATGCTACTACTTGACATTACAAGCGGCAGTGTGTACACACATTACACAGGAATGGAGCACAATCAGGGAACCTGTCCACATGCCCAACCACAACACCTGAGGCATAACCCTGTGCTGCTTTGTCCCAGCCCTGATTGCAATAGAGCCACAGGCAGTTACACAACTTAGGTTTATTATCTTTTTATTATGAATATGAACATGGCCTAAAGAGTGTATATGTGTGTATAACAGTTGTGCTCATAAATTTACATACCCTGGCAGAATTTATGATTTCTTGGCCATTTTTCAGAGAATATGAATGATAACACAAAAACTTTTCTTTCACTCATGGTTGGTGTTTGGCTGAAGCCATTATCAATCAGCTGTGTTTACTCTTTTTAAATCATAATGGCAACAGAAACTACCCAAATGACCCTGATCAAAAGTTTACATACCCCAGTTCATAATACCGTGTATTACCCCCTTTAACATCAATGACAACTTGAAGTCTTTTGTGGTATTTGTGGATGAGGTTCTTTATCTTCTCAGATGGTAAAGCTGCCCATTCCTCTTGGCAAAAAAGCCTCCAGTTCCTGTAAATTCTTGGGCTGTCTTGCATGAACTGCACGTTTGAGATCTCCCCAGAGTGGCTCAATGGAATTGAGGTCAGGAGACTGAGATGGCCACTCCAGAACCTTCACTTTATTCTGCTGTAGCCAATGACAGCTCGACTTAGTCATTGCTACGGGCAACAGCTCTCCTTCTGAACTTCTGGTCAGCCAGTCGCTCATTCCAGGCACTCAGATCAGGCTTCCCAAGTACAGATATTGAACTTTGGCTGGTCACATCCCTTTGCATTGACAACTGGGACAGTGGGCACTTGGAAACAACATGCCCCCACTCACTGCACCGCAGACAGTGCACTTGGCTCCGTGTCTTGTCCGGGATTCTCACACTGCATCCACTTTTAAGCTTAGGCCTCTGCACCTCAGTAACTGGTCTCCTTGCACAAGCATTGCTAGGGGCAACATCAGCCCTCCTAGGCATCACAGACTCTCTGGCATCCCAGCCCTCTTTGTGGGAATAGTGAGCTACCTCTTCACAGCAGCCCCGCCATCCAGACGACACTTCACTGGTTGCTATGGGAGACCGCACTCTCCCTGCAGAACTTCTCCTTGGCAAAATCTGTTCAGGCATGTATAGGGCTCAATCAGGCGGTAACAACCCCTCCAGCCACAGACCTCTGTCTCTCATTTCAGAGATCCTTGCTTCTTTTCGGAGCTTTGATCACCCCATACTCAGTCACTCCAAAACAACATTGCAGTCCAGCAAAAAAAAAATTAGGAGCACTGTCTCTTTGAACCACGTTGCTTTTCTCTTTGCTTCACTCAGCAATACACACAATCTCTTGAGACTCACGGTTTCCGGCATGCGAGGATTTGGACCAGCGCCATCTTTGCCCAAACCATTTTCCTCCACCAATTGTAAGACGTCGGGGTGATTATACTCAAGTGGTGCATGCGGTTTCAGGAACATGTCAGTCCAGACTGTATTTTAAATGCTTGGCAGCCCACTTTAATTTAAAGGAAAAAAAGTTCAAAGAAAATAACAGCAGATTCCCTCGCAGGGGGTTCCACCATTACTGTGTAGTTCAAACCTTCAGCCTCCTGGCTTAGTGCTAGTTCACACCAGACGCAGTTCCGTTCAGTTCTGTGTGCTTTTTTTCTGCACTAAAAATGCATGCAGTGTTTTCCATGTATTCCAATGGCTCTAGTTCACACCAGTGCAGTCAGTTTCCGGTGCAGAAACTGACTGGAAACTGACCAGAACTGACTGTATTGGTGCAGAAAAAACAGAACTGCATCTGGTTTGAACTGGCCTTTACTCTTTTGCAGCACCACTGCTTCAGACCTCACACTTAGGTCTTTGGGTTGCTCCTCAGAGCGTATGCTCACGCTGCCAGCTGCAGCCTCTCTCTCCTAGGGAACATGGATGTCCTTTTGACACTCATACATAGACCTTGTGCCTGTAGGGTGGAGTCCTCCTGACTCCTCAGCAAGACTTCCTGGGTGGAGCTGTCTCCAAAACGGGAGCCCTGAGCTCTAATCCTGGGAAGAATAAAAAACCCAGCCCACAGGTGTGCCATCAGCATGCCTGTCTTTGCAAAAAACAGGCTGAAGGTGCTAATGCACACAGTAAAACAGGGTCGCCTCTCTACAATATATATATATATATATATATATATATATATATATATATATATATATATTAGAGGTCGACCGATACAGTATATCGGCCGATATTTAGCTTTTTTTTTATTAATCGGCATCGGCCAATTGTGCTTATAAAAAAGGCTGATTTAAAACTTCAGCGCGACTTGCAAATTACTTCTGTAATAGAAGTCAATGCAAGTTGCCTGAAGTCTTCCCGTGGAGCGCCTTCTCTCTCCTATCTTGGCAGCCTGCCAAGTCTGAGAAAAGAAGCAAAGAGATACAATGTTTATAATTATCAATGGACTCAACTCCTGTGTAGGAGTTCTCAGTTTAACCATTTAAAGACTAAATCTTTTCTGACTGTATTTTCTTTCTTGTGAAAAAAAAAAATCCTGTATTTTCTGCTAGAACCCCCAAACATTATATATATATATATTTTAGCAGAGACCCTAGGGAATAAAATAGCGGTTGTTGCAATATTTTATGTCACACGGCATTTGCGCAGCGGTCTTTCAAACGCAATTTTTTGGGAAAAAATACACTTTAATGAATTTTAAAAAAAACAAAACAGTAAAGTTAGCCCATTTTTTTCGTGCAAAGGTTTTGATTACCTGTTTTTGTGTATTTAATATTTAATATTTTTTTTTTTATCTAATCTTTTTTTTTGTTTTTATTCTAAATTACCGGTATACATACAAGTGAACTGATTGGAGGCTTGTTTTGTTTAATAAATGTTTAAATGTAAGAAATTTTCTTTATTACTTAAGGCTGCTTTCACATTGGAGCGGGCAGGCATTGACGGTAAAACGCTGCTAGTTTTAGCGGCGCTTTACCGTCATTTTAGAGGCGCTATTCATCTGCTAGCTGGGCGCTTATAACCCAGCTAGCGGCCGATGAAGGGGTTAAATGCAGCGGTGCCCATTCATTTCAATGGGCAGGAGTGGTGGAGGAGCGGTATACACCGCTCCAAAGATGCTGCTTGCAGGACTTTTTTTTTAACATCCTGCCAGCGCATCGCCTCAGTGTGAAAGCACTCGGGCTTTCACACTGAGACTTCCGGGTGAGCCGTTTTGCAAGCACTTTACAGGTGCCATTTTTTTAGCCCAAAAGCACCTGAAAAACGCCCCAGTGTGAAAGGGGTCTAACTGTTAGATTTTATGAGATGAAGGGAAAAACAAAAAAAAAAAAAATTGGCCTAACACATCGGCCCAAAAAAAACGGAATCATTTATCGGCCATCGGCCGCCCCGATTTCTAAATATCGGCATCGGCCAGAGAAAAACCCATATCAGTCAACCTCTAATATATATATATATATATATATATATGTAGCGGGGTTTTCTTTAAGACTCTAGGACTGCATTTCCCAGAACCCCGTTTGGCACCCAGGGTGCAATGTTGCTACCGCAGAGACTTGTGGGTTGGGAGATAAAAGGAGGGGGCGAGGCTAAGCTCGGCCTCTTTCGACACCGCGCGGCTATCAACCAGTCTTCCTGTGCGGATCTGCTGGAGTATCAGGCCTGAAGCCTGGGGCCTGGTACAACTTCCAAAGAGCCTTCCACCTTGTTGCAAGCCTGGGTGGCATCTGACTTTCTTAAAGTTGCTGACATTCGTTGGATCAGAGACCCGATCGTTCAGACGCTGTGTGCGGAGACACAGTGGTGGAAGTCCCGGACTGGGATCGCGTCCGGAGTGGTGAGCGAGCATCTGCTCAATCCAATAGGCTGTACTGTTGCTAGGCCCAGAGACTGCCTGGGCCCACCGGCCGTTATTTGCTATTCTACTGAAGACTAGTGGCGGAACTAAGTGAGTGGTCTCCAGTGAACTGTTCTTTTTTTGATTGCCTACTCTGTGGATTACAAGTGTTGTTTCCTGTATGTGCACCACCATTCAAGTTGCATGCGAAGAAAGTGTTATTCTGAGGACTGAGTTAAATCTGTGTCAGGCCTGACCAGGGGGGAGAATATTGTTTGGTGCGCCACAGGGCGCATAGATACTAATAGCTGCACATGGTGTATGACCGCGCTGCGTTATTAGTGTATACTATATCTATTGCTGCAGGGCTCTGTAAGCAAGTTATGTGTTATGTTTCAACCTATGCCTTTTAACTAAGAGTACAACAGTTATACTTTACCACTTGCTATCAGTGTGTTATCACTGCACATAGTGCTTACCATCTAATATATTTGGGGCGTGTGTACTATCTGGTATAGATTGTGATAGGTAACACCCCCTTCCCCTAGACTAACTGTACTTGGGTTGAGTAGATTGCCGGGGGTTGGCGGAGCTGTACGCAGGGCCCGAAAAAAAATCAAAGCTGCGTCTCTCTTAGCTGGAGGTAGCGCTACAAAATTTTCCTGGATTAATGTTGGTGCAGATTTAGACTGGGATTCAGAGTTTCAGTTACCTTGAATGTCTCTCCTGATTCTTGCTTGCTATATTTCTCTTAATTGAAACAAAGATAAAAGGTCTGCAGTCACCAGTGATGCACCTCCATCCCTATATACATATACAGAAAAACACTATGCATACCACAGAGATTTTCAGCGAGAGACAATCCTCTTTTACCTTCGGGTCGGTGTTCTGCATCTGGAGACCTCCTCCTGGTTTTCTCGAACAGTGTCTGCCAGTAAATGAGCCCCACACCACTAAAGTCCAACACTCCTTTATTCTTCCGATAACAGAGTAATGCACAGACAGTTGGACTCCCTCAGCGAACAGAACAGACAGGGGGGGTGTGGATGCAAAAAGGCCCAGGCACAATGAACTCTCCACTTTCTTTCCTGAAAGTGGGTTGCGGTCTCCGAGCGAGGGGGGAATTTCCTTCCAGGCGGTCTCCGATGGAAGGCTCACCTGTCACCGGCAATATGCTGCACCAGGTCTTCAAGCAAGTATCTCCCACCGGTCCATTACGCCCTCCGGATTCGGGTACCCACTCCCGGGGTCCCCTAGGATCTCCTTCCCTCGCGGAACTTAGTGTTGGGCACTGAGCTCCAGACCTCCATCCGAGTACCTCACCCCAGGCTAAAGGTGCCTGGGATGGAACACGACCTCCGAACGTCCTCTAGGCCTAGGCCGCCTAGAGGACCGACACGAACCACCGCCCACAGGCTGAAGGTGCCCGGGACTCGACCCCCTGACAAAGATGGCCGGCCCCTTTATACCCTCTCCCAGCAAGCACGGCAGGTTCCCCGCCCCACCATACCGCTGCCGAGGGAGGACAAAAAGGGAGCACGGCACACAGCAATGGTTCAACCCCAGCCCAAGGCGACAGCGCCACGCGCTGGGCTGCATGGAACTGCACATCACTGGTGTCTCTGCCAGTTTTAAATACACAGAAAAGTGTATACCCGCTACATACACTTTCCCCACCCTAGCACTCACCTGGTGTTTTATCTGCATTTCCTGCACTTTTTTGGTTTCATTCAAAACGGCTTTTCCACAACCTTTTTTCACACTATAGGGGTTAAATTCCCAGACAAACACATTTTTTCAGGATTTACTTTCTTACCCATGGTCTCCTATGTCTGCTCCATTATTAGATCAGGTTAGTCCACATATGTTTCTATAAAAACAATTGTACAACTTTTGTCTACTTATTTAGTAAGGCTTGATATACATACCGTATATACTCGAGTATAAGCCGAGATTTTCAGCCCTTTTTTTTGGGCTGAAAGTCCCCCCCTTGGCTTATACTCGAGTCAGTGTACCTTGAGCGTCCATTTTTTTAATTTCGCGCTCCCTCCTGGTCCCGTGCGGTTCCGTGATATGCGATTGACACTGTGTTTAGTGATTCGCCAATCACGGACCTTCTCCTCTTGTTCGAGGATGAAAGAACGTCCGTGATTGGGGGATCACTAAACACAGTGTCTGCTGGGAAAGTCCGGGGATGAGAAGATGGCCGTGATAGGCGGAACACTGAACACAGTGTCAATAGCCTATCACGGAGCCGCACGGGACCAGGAGGAAGCCGCAAATTTAAAAAAATGGACGCCCGCAGCGCGATGGACATGGGAGGTGATCCGTAGAAGCCTGATCTTCGCTGTAGCAAGCAGAAGGTGAGTGTGGAGGGTAATGAGGTAATGGGCACAGTGAGGTAATGGGCACAGTGAGGCTGCAAATGGGCACAGTGAAGCTGCAAATGGGCATTGTTGACCCTCTTTTCTGCTTACAGTAGCTGCTGCATTTTTACCCTAGGCTTATACTCGAGTCAATAAGTTTTCCCATTATTTGGTGGTAAAATTAGGGCCTCGGCTTATACTCGGGTCGGCTTATACTCGAGTATATACGGTACTTATGTTAGAGCATACATGCTCTCATACAAAACATATTATTATTATACTATATAACTTGACGTTTATCTTGCTAATTTTGGCAAATCATTGAGACATATACATCTATGTTTACAGCTGATATCTATCAAGCCACATACTGAGACAATTAGACCACTTTCACACTGAGGCGCTTTTCAGGCGCTTTCACGCTAAAAAAAGCGCCTGAAAACTTATTTCCATTAAAATCAATGAATGCTTTCACACTGAGGCAGTGTGCTGAAAAAACGCCCCTCTCCATTGAAATGAATTGAAAGCGCTTGAAAAGCGCTTGAAAAGCGCTTCAAAAGCACTCAGTGTTTTACTGGCGGTTTTTTAAGCGCCTCAGTGTGAAAGTGGCCTTAGGACCATTCACCTTCACCCATGCCATGTCTTCCGCCTGGCGTCCCCCCTGGGGGTATTCGTGTCTGTTTTCTCCCCCTCAGCTCCCGTGCCATACTCCTGGCTGCTGCCGTCCATTTGGGGGTTCAGCGATGGAAACTCTGGTTTCGTTCATTGGTAAGTATTGGGCCGTTTTGCTCTGGCTCATTCCGCCATTGTTCTTACATTTACCACTGTGACACATCTTTTTGTCTATTTAGATACATCCCATCCGCATCCACCCCTGATGAGCGAGCAATGATCTTGCGAAACGTGCGTCGGGTTTTCTCATGCGTGCATTTGTATATACTGCATTGTATAATGTTTGTATCAATTTTAATTATTCTCTTTGTCATGTGCAAATCCATTGGCTGAGCTATTATGCTATATTATTCATGTATGTACATCAATTTTAATAAACATTTATACTGCTACTACTTTTGTTACTCAGTGGCAAACTGTTACCACCTCATTTAAAGTTCCAAAGGGCGACTCTTTTTCTGTATATTTCTCTTAATTGCACCTAATTGAGTGTAATGACTCTCATAGCATTTAGTAATTTCCTGCTGAAATGGCAGCATAGCATTAGTCTGACTTACATAAGAGAACAATTGGAACCTTTATGCCCTATGAGAGAATGGCAGCATTCGCCCCAAAAATTCTGTGAGTAAAAATGTAGCGCTGGAAATTAGGAGCGATCCAATCCCACTGAATGAGACTGAATGAGACTGGCCTCAAAGTGCAACAAGGTGAAAATAAATGAATAAGTCCACATAAACGTCCATTCAAATATCCGTAGAATGAAATGCTGAAGCCGGACGTGCAACAATATGGGTCATCAACATAAACCTTCTTGTAAAGGAGTAAGGTAGAATACTCTTACCGGAACCGGTGGATCTACTTATTGGGCAGATCATTAGAACATATGAAACCCTAGTGGCAAGTAACGTCTGCTTGTCTGAAGACTCAAGGTGGACCAAACGGATCACAGATGACAACTCTTTGGAAGGTGTCCCGACCTCAAAGGAGACTCTGGATTCATCGGATGTCCATGTGGTCCTCAGGCAATAAAGCAACGACTTCCAATCAAGGAATCCTTTTCAGGATTAAAGATGGCAAAACAGCAGGGGCTCCAAACAGCAACTCAATCAACCACAACATGGAACAAAAAAGATGAAGGAGGTGCTCCGATAGTGCAGGTCAAATGTGGGTTTATTGAAAAACCAACAAGTATAAAAGTGATCACAGTACAAAATAATTTTAATCTTTTATATTTTGTACTGTGATCACTTTTTCACCTTGTTGCACTTTTGAGGCCAGTCTCATTCAGTGGGATTGGATCTCTCCTATTTTCCAGCGCTACATTTTTACTCACACTCTTATATAATTTAGTCACATTGTATGTAGCTTCTCTTATTCGTTTTGTTTTTCACTTTTTTTGGTCCATTCATTTTTTCCCTTTACTTCCTTTTACTTCCAGCCCCAAAAATTCTGACCATCTTGTTCCCAATTATCTTCCTGCAAGGCATGGTGAGGGGTTATGGTTCAGTTCTCAAAAGCATCTCCTACTTTTCCAAGGATTTTGCTTGAGAGATCTGCCCAGTGGGGTTAGTGCTCCCTTCCCAGCCATGTAGTCTCATTATTCTTTCTGCTGCAAGAGGAGTCGTCTGTCTTACTGCTGAAACTGGCCTAATGCAGAACTTCAGCCAAGCCATTAAATACAGAATTTACATCACCTACCGTATATACTCGAGTATAAGCCGACCCGAATATAAGCCAAGGCACCTAATTTTACCACAAAAAACTGGGAAAATGTATTGACTCGAGTATAAGCCTAGGGTGTCCATCTGCATGCCTCACTGTGCCTCACTGTGTCCATGTGCATGCCTCACTGTGCCCATGACTCACTGTGTCCATGACTAGACTGACGTTTAACATGGGAGTCTATGGAAGGGGTGCCCAGTTTGAAAAATCGGTGCTCCCCGGCCGTAGGTCCCCCAGACAAAAAACATTGCACACTTATAGTGGAGAAATGGGGCTACATGTATGCCAAGTTTCGGGTCCAGGGGATTTACGACCGGCCGGTACTAAGTCCCCAAAATCACCAGAGAAATTACCATTTAACATGGGAGTCTATGGATGGGGTGCCCGGCTTTGAAAAATCGGTGCTCCCCGGCCGTAGGTTCCCCGGACAACAATCTGAGGCTATGTGTGTGCCAAGTTTGGGGTCCAGGGGACCTATGGCCGGCCAGTACCGGGTCCCCAAATTCCGGGAGATCAGGCGCAAAAAGGTGACTCGAGTAGAGGTCGACCGATATGGGTTTTTCTCTGGCCGATGCCGATATATGTTGCCGATTATTGCGGCCGATATTTTAGGCCGTTTTTTTTTCTTTTTCCTTCATCTCAGCAAATCTAGGGTGGAGAGGTGGGGAGGAGGTTATTGTTTAGGGGGGAGAGGTGGGGTGCAGCCTATTAGTGTCCATCAGTGCAGCCTGTCAGTGCCACATCAGTGCCCACCAGTGCAGCCTATCAGTATCCATTATTGCCCACCAGTGCAACATCAGTGCCCACCAGTGCAACATCAGTGCCCACCAGTGCCACCTCATCAGTGTCCATTAGTGCCCATCAGTGCCACCTTATCAGTGCCTACCAGTGGAGCCTATCAGTACCACCTCATTAGTGTCCACCAGTGCAGCCTATCAGTGTCCATCAGTGCCACCTCACCAGTGCATCACATCAGTGCCCACCAGTGCATCACATCAGTGCCCACCTCATCAGTGCCCACCAGTACAGCTCCTTAGTGCCCACCAGTACAGCTCCTCAGTGCCCACCGGTACAGCTCCTCAGTGCCCACCAGTACAGCTCCTCATTGCCCACCAGTACAGCTCCTCATTGCCCACCAGTACAGCTCCTCAGTGCCCACCAGTACAGCTCCTCAGTGCCCACCAGTACAGCTCCTCAGTGCCCACAGTACTGCTCAATAATGTCATTCACTGCCAGTCTTCCACCTCATCAGTGCCCACCAGCGGTGCGGTCGGCTCCAATCCGTCCCCTCGCCTGGCCAAGGAGAGCTCCATTCGTCCCCTGACGTGCTGCGCGCCCCGCCTCTGCCTCCACACTACAAACCCCAGAATGCAGCGCGGCCAGTAACAACCAATCGGCGGCCGCGCTGCCGACTTCCTCCACTGGGGAAAAAAATAAAGTCACCAGACAGTGGCCGTGATAGCAGCCGCTTAGAATAAACAGTGGGCGGCCTGGGGGGGGGGGGGGATTTCCACCCAGCATGCCCCCACTTCAGATTCCTCACATTCAGACTTTTTTTTTTACATAATAATCGGCCGATGCCGATTTCTTTAAAAAGGCGAAATATCGGTCGACCTCTAGACTCGAGTATAAGCCGAGGGGGAGCATTTTCAGCACAAGAAAATGCCCTAAAAAACTCGGCTTATACTTGAGTATATATGGTATGTAGTTTAGAGCCTACCTAAACAATTCCTGCCCATTTGCTAAATATAAATATACAAAGAGTATTTTACATTTATATTGTAACATATGTGGCTAACTTTAGAAGTGTGAGGACGTCAAAATCAATCTGTTTTTTATTCTATTACATTAGGCTTTTATTATACTTTCAGTTGACACTCAGTGCCAAGTTGTTTTAAAAGTTTTGTCAGATGTGCTGTTTGCCTCTGCTTGATTGTGACAGAATGACTTGGCTCTTTAAATGACAGCATATGGTGAAGCCTGGTCAGATCCTCTTTGTCATTGCGCCGATATCACAGATTTGCAGGATCAGAGAGGATTAATTTTCCTTACAGATGAGATGAAACCAGTGTGTAAGGGTAAGCGGCTACGTCTGACCTCTCCTCTACAATGTGCAAGCAGGCCCGTGGCCTCACAAAATTCTGTTATCAGGGCAAAGAAGTCATCACGGCAAGTCATAAGAGGACCTTCAAGACAACTGAGAAGAGGTGCTGGTCACAGCAACCTTGCCTTCAGAGAACTACAAGGCCCATCAGCTGTCAACTCAATACTGGAACGAACAGCTCTAGGAAAGCCGTGGCGAGAGCAGCATATTGATTGTGACAGTTGAGGTGGAGATTGCCACCAAGAATCAACACACATTTGTAATGGGGAAGGGGGTGGGGGGGGGGGTCTGGAAGACTTTAATGTGAGGACCAGACGGCTAGAGAAGGAAAGTCAGTCATAGCAGGAAACGGCAGATTTCAGAGGTGGAAGCAATGCAAACAATCTCAGCACAGTGACTTATATGTTCATTGCCCTCTAGAAGACCAGGGTTGTGGTGCTTGGCATTCTTACCAGCAAATAATATTCATATCAAAAGCAAAGATGGGTAGAGGCTTCTCCTTATTGCCTCACAGCCACATTGGAGGAAGCTCATAATGTGCAACTAAACTGTGCAAGGCTGGATTAGGAATCCTAAGAAACTGAGAAGATCTCCAAATGTTTGGAGCTAAGGAAACAGCCAGTATTATGCCAGAATCACCAATGGATGATAATAGGACCAGTCTAAGTCTTGGGGAGAAAGCCGTGTGTCGGATTGTTTACTGTGGGCCCCGTCCCAGAGTTCTCCTGCTGCCCGTGGCTCTTGAGCTGTGGCTCTATGTGCAGAAGACGCAAAGTATGCACAAGAAGAGGTGAGTAGGCCATACAAGGGCTGCTGTAAGCTGCTGACTTATTCAGTTAAACTGGTTGAAATGTAACCTGTCAGGGCGGAAATATGAAGAGGTGTCATTGTCAACTTTAGTTTTTTCTTTTTAAGATGTATATTTTGAGACTGCCATCATGACCCCATCTTTACTGCTCACTGAGTCATTGAACCAAGTGTGCAGCTGGTTCATTCAGGACACCTGGTCTACACTCGTTCCTGGTCAGCACCCCACTAAATAGTTAGGCAAAGATGAGGATGACCACCCTAAAGCCTACATCTTTGAAAAACAACTAAATGTAGCTCTCATATTACCTGTGTATACAGGGCTCTGGGCCACTGCTTCGCATTCAGGCATTGTTGTGTTGGGTCAGACAATGGATAAAAATTGCCTTGCTTCTAGTAATATGGTGGGGACACCAATGGCTAAGCTACTTGAACAGGCTGGTGTTTCTCAGCCTTGTCCACTGTAGGCTCGTTGCTGTCTTTTTTACAGAAACCGAAAGAATGTTGCATAACACAGTAATGTGACCTGACACGCACAATAGAGCTACCTGGTCTGAATTTACTATAAAGGGGTGCATTGTGGTATATGGCGTATTGCAAAGAACGGGGCCTGTAACACACACACGGGGTGAAGAGCAGGACATGTAGTTGCTAAGAGTAATCAACACAAAGGAAAATGACGTCAGCCAGACAGCAGGATTATGGCAGGGGTGACAGATTCTCTGCATAGTGTGGGGAGCGGTTCACTGTTCCCCTCCCGAGTGGTCAGTTCCCCAGCTAACTGGAACTGCGTCCATGTGGAGGATATCCCAGGGACCTAGCCGCACGTAAGGAAGGAGAAAATCAAGTTAAAGTAGAACTATATTAAAAAAAAAATTATTCATTAGAGCAAGGGAGGGTTATAAGGTATCAGTTTTTTTTTTCCATTGGGAAAAATTCCCTTCACTTCCTGCCCCATAGCCAAACAGGAAGTGAGAGGGAATTTCTTGGTGACCCCAGGTCACCAGAACTAGTGTCCCCATTGGAAGATTTCCCCCTCTATTACTTTTCTGGGAACAACCCAAAATACGTGATTTTCTTTTATTTTCACTTTCAATGATAATGGTAAACTGGACAAAGTGAGAGGGTAAGTCTTCATAACGGGGACACAGACAGCAATTAAAAATGATAGGTGTTCTAATCCCTCTGCACTATATTCAAAACAAAAAAAATAGTTTTGTTAGCCGCTAATCAGAGCTATTGTTTTGTTCAGCAGAGTCTGCTGAACATTTCTGATATAAGTTATGGTCACTGAAGTGACCATGAGCTTATAACAAAGCAGGACTTGGCCACCTTCTGTAGTTCCGTATGGTGTACGGACCTGGCAGTGAAAGGGTTAAAAGGATGCATTTTACACGGCATGGTCCCAATTCTAACTAAGGCAAACATGTCATTGGGCAGAGTAGAAAGTATACAGGACAATTAAACAAGCACCACAAGGTGTCTATACAGTGAAGGGAAAAAAGTATTTGATCCCCTGCTCATTTTGTACGTTTGCCCACTGACAAAGAAATAATCAGTCTATAAATTTAATGGTAGTTTTTTATTTTTTACAGTGAGAGACAGAATAACAACAAAAATATCCAGAAAAACACATTTCAAAAAAGTTATAAATTGATTTGCATTTTAACCACTTGCCGACCAGCCGCCACAGGCTCAAGTCTTGGGTGCAGTGTGCTAGCGTGGAGGGGAGCGGCGGTGGGCTACTAAAGTGTTGGCGATCACTAGCATGGAGCATTTGATCACATCTCCTGCCGGGTGTCCCCGGGTCTCGAGCGCAGTGATTGTCGACACTTTAGCAGCCGGTCTCTGTCCCAGCCAGCTGCATGTTTATAGCATTATTAGAGCGCCGAGTGAAGTTTCCCGCAGGCTCCTCCTCTGCTCTGACGTGTCTTCTGACAAGACAGGAGGCGGAGCCTGGGAAAGAGATTTCCCGGCGCTGAGGTCCCGGTAAGAGGTAAATATGTGCAGGAATCCGAGTATTTGTGCAAGAAGAGCAAGGGGGATTTATGCTGGAAGGGATTAAGATTTTTTTTGTTGCTGGGGAAAATCTGGAGGCGAGTGCCTTTGTATTGGGGTGGGGTTTGGACTGTGCTTGTAGGGGGGATTTGGCGAGGAGGGGTTAAATAAAAGAATGTGTGCTGAGGGTGGTTTGGGTGGAGGAATAAGATAATTTGTGTAAAAAGAGGGGTTTATTACTGGAAGTAAGGGGTATATGGGGAGGTGGATTTGTGATCACAGGCGAGATTTGGGGGGTGGTTAATATTATTTGTGTAAGAAGGAGGGGATTGGGGGGATTTATGCTGAGAGGGGAGATCTGTGCAGGGAGGGGGGAGAAGAGGGGATAATGTGTACAGAGCGGGGGGTTAAGATAATTTGTATAAGAAGGAGGGATTTATACTGGGAGGAGGGATATGGGGGGCATTTTGCGCTGAGAAGGGGGATTTGTGCTGAAAGGGGGGAAATGGAGGGGATGTAGTGCTGGAAGGGGGGCATATGGAGGGTGAGGATTTTTGCTGATAGGGGTAATATTGGGGGGGATTTGTGCAGAGCAGGGGGATGGGGGAAGGAGAAAGAGGAATTGCGCTGATATGGGGATGAGGGTCACTCTACACATAGTTCTTTAAACGATAGGAGGGCGGGGGGGGGGGGGCAATTTCAGAATAATGTTCCTAAATTTGTAAAATTGCAAGGACTTTAAATATACTGTAAAGAAAAAAACTGCGCTATCAAAAGTGGACTGTGAGCTGCAACAAATAAGTCTTATACAACACCAAACAGATAATATAAAAGACAAAAGTTGCGCTGAAAAAAATATATGAAAAAGGTGCTAGAAGGACTAGCACTGGTGCACAAGGACCATATGTATACACTTGTCCCATGAATCCAGTGAAAGCTCAAAGAAACAGTCTGAATGTATATAAAATAATATGTCCATAAACAGGGTATAAAACAATCTTCCACAGTGACTTGGAATCCCAGGGAATCACAGGGTAATAAACACCAAAGCAAGGGATGATGATAGGAAAGGAAGCCTCCACCTGGAAAAACACTGCCGCTTATCGCAACGTTATGATAGGGGATCGGAAAATGCCTGTGGCTTAATACCCAGCCTGGGGTCTGGTCAGCTTGCACCGGATGTCCGTCTCGGCAAAGGTGATGGCACTCACATGGAATAAGGTACGATCCCAGTGTAGACCAAGAAAGAATAAAAGCTATATAGTGTAAATCCTTACACATTTATTTGAGATAAAAAACAGATGGACACTTACAGTTATAACGATAAAAACAAGCATAAATCGAGCCGGCCAGCCATCGAGAATGCAGCCCGTAAGTTCCGGGATGGCGTGGGTGCGGTGACGTCAGAACGTAGCTTCTCCCTGCGCGTTTCGTCACTACAGGACGTGTTCACGGGATATTTGCCATCACTAGTCTTTGGTTTGTCGTTTTGCACCAGTGCTAGTCCTTCTAGCACCTTTTTCATATATTTTTTTCAGCGCAACTTTTGTCTTTTATATTAAATATACTGTATCATCAGCTACAGTACATAATATCAAAAAATTCCAAGAATCTGGAGAAATCTCTGTGTGCAGAGGACAAGGCTGAAACGCAATATTGGATGCCTGTGATCTTCAGGCCCTTAGATAGCACTGCGATTAAAAACAGGCATAATTCTGTGATGAACGTCACTGTATGGGCTCAGAAATTCTTCCAAAAATACCTGTCTGAGAACACAGTTTGACGTGTCATCCAAATATGCAAGGTAAAGCACTATTTGAACATGATCCTGAAATACTGCAATCATCTCTGGGACAAAGCACATTTAAAATGGTCTGTTGCAAAGTGGAAAACTATTATGTGGTCAGATGAATCGAAATTTGATATTCTTTTTGACAACCTTGTATGCTGTGTCCTCCAGACTAAAGAAAAGAGGGACCTTCCAGCTTGCTGTCAGTGCTCAGTTCAAAAGCCTGCATCTCTGATGGTATTGAGGCACATTAGTGCGAATGGAATGGACAGATTGCACACCTGTAAAGGCACCATTAATGCTGAAAGATATATCCAGGTTTGGAAACAGCACATACTCCCATCCAGACAATATATTTTTCAGCGAAGTCCTTGCATATTTCAGCAGGACAATGCTAATACTGTCCTTTTCAGTTCCCAGAGTGGTGGTAAAAGAAGAGGGGATGCTACACCATAGTAATCATGGCCCTGTCCTAACTTTTTTGAAACATGTTAGAACAATTTCAAAATTACCTTATTTTTTCTTAAGATGGTATATTTTTTCTGTTTTCTATTGTAAATAAAATATGAGTTTATTAGATTTGCAAATCATTGCATTCTGTTTTTATGTAGATTTTACACAGCGTCCCAAATTTTTGGAAATTGAGGTTTTACTTTCCTCTTGACTGCACGGTGTAGTTATCTGACATGTGTTATGCACTCTCAGGAGTTAGGAGACAGGGGAATTAATACAGAGTGTCATAAACACCCTGTAGAATTTTCTTGTGCCTCTACATGACAAATGTCGATGACAGATTCATGTACCTGTTGTAAACAGATATATCAAACTGAGTAAGCAACATGTTCGGAGGCTCACTGAGAATGTATTGTCCACAGTTCAGCTGAGCTCCCTTCCCACTGCTGCAGCTGTCACATAGACAGTACAGCAACTGAGGATTTTTGAAGCTGGGTGGGCAGAGCCTGATAGGGATTTAGAGATCCCAGTTTCCCATCAAGTTTACTCCCCTTGTGATTGGCAGCAGACAGTGGGCAGATTCATAGCCAATACGCAGTCTGCTATAATTGCCTATAGAATCCTCCTGCTGCTGATGTCAAAGACCAGGAGAGAACTGATCTAATGGGGAACTAGTGTGTCAGCTTTCTCATTAGGTTCTGCCCACTGTCAACATCATTGGTTGCTAGGAGTCTGTTGGCTGTAAAGCTGACTGCAGTCTTAACCATTTACAGATCGCCCGCTGTCAAAATACGGCAGCACGTTGAAGAGGGATATCGTTGTTATGGCAGCAGCTAGCTGCCATAACCCCCGGTATCCTCTTCTTCACCGGGTGGTCCACTTTCAGATAAAAGTGGTCCCTGTGGCTTACCGGAGCCACCGGCAGCAACAGAGGCGATCGGGTCCTCTTCCGTGTTAGGTATGGAACTGAGTGAGGGGAAGACGGCCCCCACCTGGCTATTTTTTATTGCATCTAATTGTAAATATGAGATCTGAGGTCATTTTGACCCCAGATCTCATATTTAAGAGGTTCTGCCATGCTTTTTTTCTATTAAGGGATGCTTACAGTAATAGGAATAAAAGTGACCTTTTTTTTTTTTTTTAAAAGAACAGTGTACAAATAAAAGGTAAAATGAATAAGAAAAAAATAAATACAAATTTTAACGCGCCCCGTCCCGCCAAGCTCACGTGCAGAAGCGAACGCATACGTGAGTAGCGCCCGCATATAAAAAAGGTGTTCAAACCACACGTGAGGTATCACTGTGATCGGTTGAAGCGAAACATGCAACCTGTAGAAAAAGGAAGTCCCACTAAAATGAATGTACACACTCCCCCCCCCCCTTCCAAAAAAAATGAAAAAATGACATGCCAAATGTGGCATGTCAGGGGGCGAGGAGTGCTTAAAGCGGAAGTTCCACTTTTGGGTGGAACTCCTCTTTAAATCCTTGCAATTTACATTCATCGCCCATTTATTTATTATTTATTGTTTTTTTTTTAACAAAATTGGATTGCCATTAATTATCTGAAATTTCTCTATCTATGAACTGGGGATCGTTATTTTTTAATTTGGTGCAGTAATAGCACCACTTTGTAGAAATGACACTATTAAGTACTACTTGAATCTGCTGCACGTGTCAGTAAAGCTTCCAAAATGGAAGGTAGAGATGATAAAATTCTATTTTACTGTGCTTTGTAATGCACTGTGTAGTTATGCAGACAGCTACGGTCTTGCACCCTGCTGTGAGCCACATAAACATCAGGGGAGGGCTCAGAGCAAGCTCTCTCTTCCGTATGGGCCATTTTAAAGGTCCATACTGCCAAAAAGTGGTATTTTGGCTTTGATAAACGCTCTTATTTATATGAGGTCAGGCAGCTGACAGGCCAACAACATCAGGTCATGTTTGACCCCTGACACTCAAGCTGAAGTGTCTGGCTGAAAGAAAGAAAACATGACCAAGGGCCAAAAATACAGGAGGTCTATACAATTACAGTAAATAAAAACTGAATATTTATATTCTTGCATATGTGCAGTCAAGACTGGTACTCTTTAAACTCTAGCCAATAATTGAAACTGCTTTGAATGTAACCCTTTAAGTGCAAGTATCATTGATTCGATGCATGCTGTATGGATGTGTGGCACCATGATTGATAAAAGATATTGATCCTCCATGTAAGGGAGCACTAAGGATTGCCCTGTTCAGATTTTGCAGTCAAGCTTTGTGGCTTTCAGTTGAAATCATTTAAATCTGTGTTATTAGATTACTGCAGATTCAGCCTACTGTAGTTCTGCTCAGTCTGTATAATTTTTAGTCCCCACACTCGGTGCCCCACATTCTTCTGTCTGGAAAGACTAGGATGGTATTGGTCATAGGCGGAACGTGCACAGAAAGCCCTGAATGGTTTCCATGACAACAATGAACATAACATATAAAGAACGCATGAGGAAAAATCTTGGGTTGCTGTGTAATTGGTCTACATGTTCGTATCTTTCAGGTGTCCTTTAACGGAACACATTTAAATTGTAGCTCAAGCCAAACAGCCAGATGCACAAATACATACATGGAAACTGTTCTGCCTGACAAAATTTGAATTATTCTGTTTGGCAGCACAGAACTAAATATCTTCACCACTATTCATTCAGGGCCTTCAGCTTTCTATGGGAATGGGGAGGGGGGGGGGGGGGGGCTTGGTGCAAGTTGTGTGACAAAGGGCAGTCCTAAAGTTGTTTCTTCTTCTGCTGGCTGTACGTTGGGGCCCTTTAAGAAGCATTGGTGCACTTAACAAGAGTCCTGATGAGCCTGCAAGTAGTGAAGAATTTCTGTGTTATATTCTTTGCATGGATGCAATGTAGATGTGGGATAACTGGGTAACGGTGCCTCAGATGTGATAAACAGTTCAGCACAGTGGTGGTATAAAATGTTGGTAGAGGTGCAGTATAGGTCTAGGATGAATGCGGTATGAGTTGGATGTACTTGCTGTCCTGCTCTCAGCAACTCAATCCCTGTTAGCAGTGTAAGTGGTGGGCTGGTAGTCCTATCCCCAGGGTACAACTGTAGACCTCCATGCCGGAAGGGGCCCCCTCAGTCTCTCCCCAAAACCTCTGGCGAACAGCAATGTAAGCGGATGGTGAATGGATGCTCCAGCCTCTTTCTCTGTGACAGTGGTGCGGTTGATGCTGAACTGAAACAGGTGCACTTTTTTCACAGTCATGGGGTCAGGTCCCTTCTAGCCAGGCTCCCCATGAACACAGATCTCCAGACCTATGTGCCAAAGAAGCCCCAAACCTCCTCGGGAAGTTTAATTAAAATCTTTCTCTCCCTTCTCCAATGTTTCGTCATCCTCATTGAATTTGTAGTCTCTGCATCTCTTCCTGTGCAGTGCAGCGTTCCTTCCAGGGCCTACATGTCCTAGTATGCAAAGTGGCAGCTCTGTGTTCTCCTCCAGCCGCCTATTAGTCCAGGTAGCGGGCCCCCGGATGAGAGGGAGAAAGGAGGCAGGGAGCAGGAGAGAGCGAGCTGACAGGTAGAGACTCGCAGCCCGACGCTCTAAAGACACGAACTGTTCCGACTGGTGAGTGGGGGGGCCCACTGACACTTGGCTACATATACATGTTGTATGCAAAATCAAATAACACTAGATCTACATAAACAGTAAGGCCAGATGCACACAGGTGTAATGATTTACTGATGTTTATACTCTGGTTCTTGACAGAAAGATCCTGAGTAAAATGTTCTATAAAGACCTTGCGTTAAGGCACATAAAATACTGCACTCAAACATAAAATTTTCTATTTATGTTTTATGTACTCATCGCTGTATTACTGTGTGCATTGTTCCATGGACAACAATGCATCTATATTCAGACCAGTAAAAATATGTGTAGCGGCCTCACCCCGTCTCCTTTGTCTAGGGGTATGTCACACGACAGGGTGAGATGCGCTACGGCCCATGTCCTCCCCATGGCTGTGGGTGAGGTGAAGGCCAGTATCAGTATCTTCCTCGGGCCAATGTGCTTTAGTTATGAAACTCAGTCCTGCTATGCTGGTACCCTCCTTTGCTCCCATTAACCTGAGTCCACACACCGATCACAGTCCAACTCTTGCTTTATTGTAAGCTCCACAATAAACAGTACTTCTGTAGCCAACTGGTTGGAACATTTTCTTAACAGCCTGATACGGTGGGATGAGCAGGTCGAGGCACTATCCTGATTTCAATCTAAACCACTGTGATTTCACCAGCGGTTATCGTAGCCTTGATTTAGCATAGAACATGTAACTTGTGAGTCTCTACCAGCAACTCAAGAGAACGTATTTAGGAGTACCTTCGCTGCGCTGTGGCCCCTATCAGGGGAAGATGTCTCTCTAAGGGAGTTACCGGAGGCCCATCCGTCACCGGGTTGATGCTGCTCCGGAATCTCCGGACGGGTGACCTCCCCGGCCACCTCACCTCAGATGCGGGTCCCGTCCACCTCGGGGACACTCGGATCACTTCGCCCTTGCAGGACCCAGTCGAAGTTACTGGGCCCCAGGCCTACGATCTAGTACCTCACCCCAGGCTGAAGGTGCCTGGGATGGACTCCAACTCCATTCCGGCCAGGCCTAGGGCGCCTGGGCCAGAACTCCGAACCGCCCGCACCCAGGCCTTAAGGTGCCTGGGTGCGTGAAGAGAAGATCCTCGAAGACCTCGTGTGGTGAGGGCGTCTCCCCCCTTTTATCCCCTCCCATCGACACCACGGCAGGTTCCCCGCCCTTGCTGTACCGTCTCCGGAAAGGGACAAAAAGGGTAGCACTGTGGTAGTGATTCTACCTCGAGCCTGTGGGTACACCGCCACCCACAGGCCAAGGAGAATAACACACCACCCAATCCTCCACGAATACAAAGGGGTCCAAAACCTCTCACAATTACACACCTGGGTCATACTACCACCCAGGTGTACCCCAACTAAATTTAAAGACCCTGCTACATATGTGGCATTTTTTTTCTTACTCCTGTGTGAAAGAGGCCTAAACCAGTTGTGAATTTTTACAGATTTGTATTTTTATTGTAGATCCCTCCATACTTCGCTCCTGAGAAAGCACCATAACTTGCTTTTTAATGATGTTGAAATATATTGTACTTTGTACTTTTTTTTATAAAGACATCATGAAATTTTCTATCTTTGGTACCTGAAAAATTTAGGATCTTATATTTCTTTCTCTGTCTAGGAATTGCACATAAAAAAAGCAGGATTAGATAGCCTAATCAGGAAAATGGTTGTCATGCTTTGTGAGAAAACAAAAAAAGTCCAAGATTTTCCAGTCTGTACTCAATTGCTAGCTAATTTATACACAGGCCCCTGCATTTCTTCCATGCACCTCTTGTTTCTGTAGATTAGTTGCCGTTATTGCATTGGAAGCTCCTCTGAGCCTAAAGTTCTGGTGCTGTGACAGACAAGTGAAATGTATTCATTCCATGCAAATTTATGGAAAATCTAGGTTGACTCAGGAGGATAATGTTCCTATCTCTGATTTCTTTGTGGTTTGTTCCAGATGTATTTTGCATCCTGCGGCTCCCCGGATTCCGCAGAACTGTAGAGCTGACCATACGTGCTATGATTTTCCATTTTTCCAAATAGGTAATCTTTTAGATGCCCTAGGGTTTGTAATTCGGTTCAGCCAGTCTTTTTATCAAAACACTCCTTACAGATTGTGAAGCCAGATTGCAGACCTCACATTTCTCCAGTGTATTAAACACAATAGCTTGGTCAGTAAATTGCCCCCAGCCTGTTGATTGGATGGTGAAGAAGCAGCTGCTCACCGATGAGGTCATCACTCTGCTCTCTCCCTTTGTCAGCAAGCTTTGCAGTTAGATTGACAGCACTGTGTAATGTGTGACATTTACAGCTTGACATTTTTGCAATGCAGGGGATTATAGGCACATAGTATTAGGACAGATTAATATACTTAAACTAGCTGCAGTTAAAGTATGTTTATGTTTAGTTAAGGAATTAACACAATGGATTAAATGGTAATAATTTATATTTGCAAGACCAAACTTGATCCTGCTGAAACCTTTTCTGTAATGGACATAGAGTTTGACTGTCATGCCTCGTACACATAACCGGTTTTCCCAGCAGGAAAAAAAAACAACGCTTTTCCCGATTGAATTTCTCTCAAGCCTGCCTTGCATACACACAGTCACACAAAAGACCGCTGAACTTTTGACTGCCAGGAACTCTGTGACGTCAAAGACTACGACGAGCCGACAAAATGACGTTCTATGCTTCCGCGCATGCGCCGAATTGTTTACGAGCATGCATATTTTTTTTCCCCTCAGGAAAGCATACAGACGACCGGTTTTCTCGGCAGGATTTTTTCCTGATGGGAAAATAGAGAACAAGTTCTCTTTTTTTCCTCCGCAGTTTTCCTGCCGGAAAAACTGCGATGGAGCATACACACAGCCGGTTTTCCCGGCCAAAAGCTGTCATGGCAGTTTTCCCGACGGGAAAACCGGTCGTGTGTACGAGGCATCACAGTTAAACAATAATTTAAAATTTTCCATTAGAACATACCAATTTTTGTATTTACCACTTTGTTAAAGAAACTACAATGAACACCAGATTTTTCTTTAAAAAAAAAAACAATATGTTGGTTTCTGTTGGAAAATTACTTCTATACTCTGCGGTCAAAGTCATGAATGACTTCTCTCAAAATTTCTGATGTGGGTACATGTGAATGTTTGACCCCAGAGGGACTTTTCTTGTATTTTTAGTCATAATTTATTTATTTTATCTGCTTTCCTGTCATAAATTTTAAATTTTATTAAATAGCTAAGGCATTATTTATACATGAAGACAAAGACTGACCAAAATAGTATGGCAGAGGTCAAGGAGAGATGGGGTTTGGACAAACTTGCACAGAATGACACAGTATAAAGAATTGAAGACCCACTCCAGTCTAATATAAAAAAAAAAATGTAAACTGAATAATGGTAGACAGCTTGTCTGAATCAGGAAACAATTGGCTCCTGTAATATGAGAAAATATATAATCTTGTGTTTTATGCAAAATATGCCTACTTTAAAAAAAAATAATCTTTAATTAACATATGTCATTATCTTATTGTCTCACAAAGCCATTCGTGTGTTTTTCAGGATGGAGGCCTCCTGCTTGGAGCTAGCATTAGAAGGTGAGCGCTTGTGCAAGGCCGGAGATTTCAAAGCTGGTGCAGCTTTCTTTGAAGCAGCTGTCCAGGTTGGGACTGAGGATCTAAAGACACTTAGCGCCATCTACAGTCAGCTGGGGAACGCATACTTCTACTTGAAGGAGTACGCTAAGGCGCTCGAGTATCATAAACATGACCTTACCCTGGCCAGGTGAGCACACCCAGTTGACTAAGCATTTTTCAGTATATTACAATAAGCAATTACAGCAAGGTGAGGCAATAGGAACTGCTAAAATATCATGAAGAACAGCACTGTCCTCCTAAAATAGGAGGTATTTTATCGTTCTTTCAATGCAAAACCCCCCAAAAAACGTACTCATTAAAGTGTATGTACAACCAGTTTACCATTTGGCCAATTTCCCCTAACATCATATGTGGGAGACACAACAGAAAGTTAGAGAAAATCTCACAACATGAGAGGATTTCTCTTCTTAGACAGTTGTATCCAGAACATTTGCCCCTATTCAAAGGTTTTCTCTCACCTATTGTTCTTAGAAAAACTCTAAAAGTTTGGATTTTTCCAACCGTCACTGGTACAAATAGAGTGGTGAAGCTCCTTAATGGGGACACAGAAAGTCAGGCCTGGACTGGCCATAGGGCATATCGGGCATATGCCCGGTGGGCCACTGCGGGCCGCCGGACCGCATGTCACGTCTCCCCCCCAGCCCTGTAATACTCCCCCGTCCCTCAGGGATCTCCAATGTCTCCGGAGGCAGCCGGAGTTGGTGGGCGGAGCTGGGGTTGTGGCTGCCCCCTCCACTCCTCCCACAGATGCGTTCACTCTGGCTGATCCCACAGCTGAAGGAGAAAGAAACGAGGACACAGCAGCCAGAGTGTCTTTATCTCCAGGCATGCTGTAAGTTACTGCACTGCTGCACATGTCACTACATAGAGTCCTAACCTGGCACCATATCACCCCAGCCTGCCCTATGCCACCGCACCCTGCCCTATGCCACCCCAACCTGCCTTATGCCACCGCACCCGGCCCATGCCACCGCACCCGGCCCATGCCACCGCACCCTGCCCTATGCCACCCAAACCTGCCTTATGACACTGCACCCTGCCCTATGCCACCCAAACCTGCCTTATGCCACCGCACCCTGCCCTATGCCACCGCACTCTGCCCTATGCCACCGCACTCTGCCCTATGCCACCGCACTCTGCCCTATGCCACCTCACTCTGCCCTATGCCACCGCACTCTGCCCTATGCCACTGCCCTATGCCACCGCACTCTGCCCTATGCCACCGCAACCGACCCTATGCCACCGCAACCTGCCTTATGCCACTGCAACCTGCCTTATGCCACCGCACCCTGCCCTATGCCACTGCAACCTTCCTTATGCCACAGCACCCTGCCCTACACCACCCCAGCCTGCCCTACACCACCCCAGCCTGCCCTATGCCACCGCAACCTGCTCTATGCCACCGCAACCTGCCCTATGCCACCGCACCCTGCCCTATGCCACCGCAAACTGCTCTATACCACCCCAACCTGCCCTATGCCACTGCAAACTGCTCTATACCACCCAAACCTGCCCTATGCCACCGCAACCTGCCCTATGCTACCGCAACCTGCCCTACACCATCGCAAACTGCCCTATACCACTGCAAACTGCTCTATACCACCACAACCTGCCCTATGCCACCGCAACCTGCTCTATGCCACCACACCCTGCCCTATATCACCCCAACCTGCCCTATGCCACCCAGCCTGCCATATACCACCCCAACCTGCCCTATACCACCGCAATCTTCCCTATACCACGCAAACCTGCTCTATACCACCCCAGCCTGCCCTATACAACCCCAACCTGCCCTATGCCACCCAGCCTGCCCTATATCACCCCAACCTGCACTATACCACCGCAACCTGCCCTATGCCACCCAGCCTGCCATATATCACCGCAACCTGCCCTATATTACCCCAACCTGCCCTATATTGCCCCACCAGGCCCAATACCACCCTATACTTTCATTTACAGGGGTCATTTGGGGGTGCGCCTTGTGACCGTGTGCTGCCTGCAGGGCGCTGGGCAGGATAGACAAGAGGCGGGTGACACCATGTCTTGCCGCACCAGGTGACACCAACCCTAGTGACGCCACTGCCCCAGTGCACTCTCAGCTGCGAGTCGGAGCCGCACTCGAGTGACGGTGACACCCGATGGCACATCAGGGGGCCGGAACCCGCAACGATCCCCTTCTCTCTGGCAAGGTGGCCGCGGCACTGATGATCTGATCAGTCTCGGCTCGGCTGTCTCACACAGCCGAGCAGAGTGAAGCCACCTCCCCCTCCTCCTTTATGTCCACTCAGGGGGAGGGGACCCAACATGCAGTCCCGCGCTGATCTGAGGTACATTATGGGTCTGAAGGGGGGGTCTGTATTGTAGGGGGGTCTGTAATGTAGGGGGGTTCTGTATTGTAGGGGGTCTGAAATGTAGGAGGGGTTCTGTATTGTAGGGGGGTCTGTAATGTAGGGGGGTCTGTATTGTAGGTGGGGGTCTGTATTGTAGGGGGGTCTGTATTGTAGGGGGGTTTTGTATTGTAGGGGGTCTGTAATGTAGGGGGGTTCTGTATTGAAGGGGGGTCCTAAATGTAGGGGGGGTTCTGTATTGTAGGGGGGTTCTATATTGTAGGGGGGTCTAAAATGTAGGGAGGTTCAGTTTTGACGGGGGGTCTGAAATGTAGGGAGGTTTTGTATTGTAGGGGGGTCTGTATTGTAGAGGGTGGTCTGTAATGTAGGGGGGTCTGTATTGTAAGGGGGGTCTGTAATGTAAGGGGGGTCTGTCCTATAGGGAGGGGGTCTGTTCTGTAGGGAGGGGGTCTGTACTGTAGGGAGGGGGTCTGTACTGTAGGGAGGGGGTCTGTACTGTAGGGAGGGGGTCTGTACTGTAGGGAGGTCTGTGTAACATGCAGGGGGTCCAGAACTGTTAGGGGGGTGTCTGTAACAAACTGTGGGGGGCTGTATAATCTAAAGGGGTCCAGAGGTGCGGTGCTATGTAATGTAAAGGGGTCCAGAGGTGCAGGGTGCTGTGTAATGTAAAAGGGTCCAGAGGTGCAGGGTGCTGTGTAATGTAAAGGGGTGCAGGTTGCTATGTGATGTAAAGGGGTCCAGAGGTGCAGGGCGCTGTGTAATGTAAAGGGGTCCAGAGGTGCAGGGTGCTGTGTAATGTAAAAGGGTCCAGAGGTGCGGTGCTATGTAATGTAAAGGGGTCCAGAGGTGCAAGGTGCTGTGTAATGTAAAGTGGTGCAGGGTGCTGTGTAATGTAAAGGGGTCCAGAGGTACAAGGTGCTGGAACCCCACATCCTATCATTAACCGCCGCCGCGCCCTCCCCCCAGGCTGCTCAGTCTAAAATGCCAGGGCCTATTTTTTGACCCAGTCCGGGCCTGCAGAGAGTAATAACATTTTTGCAAAGGATCTACACTTTAATGGATACTGGGTAAAACTGCAAAATATTTCTTGACACATTAGCCAATTGTCCATCCAGAGCTGCTGTTTATAAGTCACAAAACAGCATGGATTACAAAGCTATTTATCCTACGGTCCATCCAGAATGACTGGTACAGATACCACCTAAATATAGAGTATAACACAGATACATCCTAAATATAGGATCATTTATTACCTATCCATCTAGAGCTGATGGTGTATAGCACAGATAAAGACTAAATATGGAGCCAATCATCCATCTGTCCATCCACAACTGCTAGTTTATAGTCTAATTACAGCCAAATTACACAGCCAGTTTTCTAAGTGCCAAGCCAGTGCTGCTGGTGTGTAGCCCAGATAGAGCCTAAATATGGAGTTATTTATCCAACTGTGCCACCAGAACCAATGTATTATAGCACAGATGCAGTTGAACTATAGAGCCATTTATCCAATTTTTTTTTTTTTATAACTGTTTAAGGCTTCTGGGTTGTCGCTAATGCAGATAAGACATAATGTGGGGAATTAACAAAGATTTGTGTAAACACAACGCTTGCAGAAGTCTTCTAAACTGAGAACACTAGCAGATGTTCTTCAGTTTTGCAAGCCCCTTTGTTAATTAGTAGTGGTCCATTCTCTGTTCTGTGGCTGTGACAGGCAAGCTCCCATCTCACAGCACCCCTCCCCACCCTGTGCATCTCCGCTTGTGTTGTGTAATCACTGCATGAGCAGAGTGAGAGAGATGGGTGCTGTCTGCTGAAAGTTCACACCCCATTTGACATGTCACAACTGGTGGGAAAATGAAACAGTTTTTCATATTGAAAACTGCCATATTCCTGTTGTCATTTAGGTGCAGACCGTCGCTAGTTTCTATTTCACGCTGAAATAGAAACTGGCCAAGGTGGCACGAATAGACCTGAACAAGGTCTATCTGTTTGGTTAATGTGGCGCACGCCACTACTGACAGTTTTCTCATTATAAAGGCGCAGGAAGCTTAGTTATTCCACCAAATCACTTACACAATCAGACATGGAATAATTATATAGTTGCCCTCCTTGTACGCATTCATCCGATTCTCCTGATGGAAACTTTTATGCTGTTCTCATCTTAGATACAGACATACATTTAAAAATCTGGCTTTCTTATAAACTAATATATAGTGTGATAATTATGTTAAAGCCCAGTTACCTAAATGATATTAACATTTAAACTTGCTATATAACATTACACTATTAGCATTGTAGAAAATTATGTTCGGTATGAGCATGATATAGAGAAGATGGTGAGAACAGACACATTTTGTAGGTGACATTGTTGCAGATGATCTGATATACTGTACTATGGAACGCACAAAAATTTAGTTGGAAATTCACAAACCAATTTAACACTATATTACCACAGTGCCAGAGATATCAGCATTTTGTACTGTTGTGGGACTTTTTGTGGATTACTACAGGATATGAGTGCAGTATACAAATAAATAATATTGATGACACATTGTTGCAGTTTTTTTTGGGAATTGTGCAGGTTCCACTGTGAAGGATTATGGAAATTAGACCTAATCCCATTACATTGTTGCCTATTTTTCGGTAAAAAATACAGCACACTGATGGCAATTGTCATGAGTGCTGCGTCGTATCACATTTTCACTATTCAGCAGTAACATAACGTCTTTTTGTTGTAGGTCTATTGGAGATCGTATTGGAGAGGCCAAAGCCAGCGGGAACTTAGGCAATACCCTCAAGGTCCTGGGACAGTATGATGAGGCCACTGCCTGCTGTCAGAGGCACCTGGATATCTCACAGGAGCAGGGGGACAAGGTATAAAAACCCATTGCCGAATCAAATTTCCTTCTCAAACTGATGCTTTATATTTTGCTGGTGAAAGCAAATCTCGCTTCTGCTGCAGTCTTGCGAGGATTGTCAGTTGTCCTGCTGCAATCTTCATCATCTAAAACTGGAAACATTACAGCTGCAACAAAGTCAGAAAATCTGCCCATATCACTGTAATATAAACCAAACTTTCATGTATGCTTTTGGGCTGGATCATGGACTCTTGTCATATGATTCTATGATGGTTGTCCTCTCTTTCATATTTCATTGAGTGTGGGTAAAACTCTAGATACGTTTTTGGGCTTTTGCGGGTATGGATAACAGTGACTGTAGAGATTTACCTGATTGGGCATCCAGAAGCAAAAGGTTAATGCCAGGATGAAAATAATTGCTGCATGGCAAGGTAGTCCTTGAATTCCACACCCATCCGCCCCACCCCTTCCCAGATAAGGTTACAAACACATCTAAATATTTCTGTTTTCTGTGGCCTGCAGGTGGGTGAAGCACGAGCATTATATAATGCTGGCAATGTATTTCATGCCAAAGGAAAGCAACTGTCATGGAACATGCCACAGATTCCAGGAGACCTCTCTGAGGAAGTGAAGGAGACACTCCTGAAAGCTACAGAGTATTATGAGTGAGTACTGAATTTCTGACAACTGTGCCATTCACTGCCAGTCTTAAATACTAACGCACTTCTTAAGTCATTATGATAAGCAATTTGCTTTTTGAAGGAGTAGAAGGTCCTTGAGATTATGTGAAACATAAGAAATCCCCAAGACTCTGCTGCAGATTGCCACCTTGTCAGGTGTAACAATGATTGTGGTAAATGTTAAAGGATAATTTCACCTTTTGGAACATGTTACATGTTCCACCTGTATTTAGGGTGGAACATGTAACATGTTCCAGCTAAAGCCACCAATTTCACTGATCTCCCCCACTTTATGACAGCGGGCAGGTGATCTTCTCCCCCCACTTGTTGTCACTGTTTGGCACACGTCATTCATTCACAGTTTCATGTGAAGGAATGAACTACATCTACTGTCAGCCATTGCGACTGATGGCTTGTAGTTCTCAATGAGCTGAGAGGGCGCTGGTGAGCGCCTTCGTAGTTCATTGATTCTTCCTGCTCTCAGGTAACTGCCTGCCCGTACAAGGTACAGGCATACAGCTATCTTGGGAGTCTGCAAGAGCCCTGCATTGCACCCATGATCTGCTTATCACGGATGCAATGCTCTGCAGCCTCACTTGGGGAAAAAAAATGCACGTTTTTTTACCTGCAAAAAAAGTGTATTTATTTTATTTTTATTTTTTTTAAGAAAAGGTGAATTTATCCTTACAGAAATCAGTGAGGATTGCAACATGGGACATGTTACTATTTGTGTCTGGTGCTATCATCCTTATCCTGATTTTACTTTCTGCATGCTTGTTTTAGGTCAATGACTAATCAAGTAGTGAAGCGAGAATAACAAAGTTGGCTCTAAAAATTATGTCTTTAAAAAATTTCAAAAATTAGTCCCCATATTTCCCATACTTTCCTTAAAATGACATTGTTTTTAAATTACTTTGTTTACAGTACATTGACAGCTTGGGTACAAAAACATGCTCAGATGTCAAAAGAAAAAGTCCTAAAAGATTTAAAGAATCCCATGGTTATCAGTTAGGAAACATCTATTTTCCAGGAGATATCTTCTGCTTATGCTTATTGGTGAGAGAAACTAACCTTTTGCTGGTCTGTTTAAAAAAAACAAAAAAAAACACAAGCTCTGCATTACAGGCTGCAGGAACCTAGAAACATGTAACATGTAAGTAAAGAATGGCAACAGGCTGTGTAAATTATTTTCTTTATCGTACATCACGGGACACAGAGCGGCATAGTAATTACTATGTGGGTTATAGAGCTTACCTTCAGGTGATGGACACTGGCACACCCAAGACAGGAATTTCCCTCCCTATATAACCCCTCCCATATCGGGAGTACCTCAGTTTTGTTGCCAGTGTCTAAAGGTGTTGGTCACGGTTAAGCATGTATTCAAGTTAGCTCTGCGTATGGTCTTTGAGGCCTAAAGGTGAGCTATTCCGAATCCGTCCAAAGTGCTTCAATGCCAAAATGGACGGTACCCGGGCCTCGGGGAAGAAGATGTGGACCATCTACGAGGTTTGGCCTGTAATGCCTCTCTTAGGAGGGCTGGACCCTGGGATCCAGTACTCTGGTCAGACCCAATACCAAGAGGTTTCTGGCAGGGTGCTATACAGGTCCAGGGGAGTGGTGTTCCTTTCAGTAGGACCCCGGTCCCTGAAGGTCAAATGACGTTGCCCGCCAAAGGGGCGAAGTTTGGGCTGTCTGTTCCGAACAGGGTCCTGCGGCGGGGACAGGTAAGTGAGGGTCCCTGATGAACTTGGTCCAGCAGGGACCCTTCAAAACTAATGTGTTTGCCTGTATTTTACCTACATGGTATATTTCCCACTGTACCTGATGCCTAAAATATCTTTGATAAACCTGAAATGTATTTTGTTATGGTTCTATTGGACATTATGTAGTACTCCTGTGTGGCCACAGGAGGGAGATACTTGAGAATGTCTATATAGCTGGGCATACCTTCTAAGTGTAATGCCTAGACAGATGGAGGAGCATTCTTCTATGTACAAGCTCTGCAGTACCCATCTGTAAAAATGTTACCATACCTGCTAGGGGGACCTGGAAACAGCGTTCTTAGACATGGCGCTGTGGTCTCCCTCTATAGTGTCAGCTTGGCTCCAATGTAAAACTGCAGCTCCCTCCTGCTCCTCTCCCCATTCCTTCCAGGGAGCGTTTCTGGCGCGCATTGGCTTGAGCTAGGACTATGCCTTCCAAGGGCTCTGGGAGTAAAAATCCTAAGAGGCTAAAGGGTTCGCCATCGGGCTCTGAGGATCTGGGGCTTGCTCCTACTAATATATCCTCCCCTGATAAATCAGAGGTAGTTACCCGAGGGGAGCCATCAGGAATGCTAGGTGCTGCGGCTGCCCTCAGTTCACCTGCTCCGGTATATTTGACAGAAGAGGCTTTTACCTCTGCTCTGGGAGGGTTAGAACAAAGATTGGCGGCATTAATCACTTCCTCCCTGCCGGGAAAAAAGCGCGCCAGATCTCCATCTCCACCGTTAGAGTATCTAACAGCAGAGCAATTGTCTCAGGATGAAATTGATTTTCCTGCAGGGGATCAGGAGGATGATGCAGCCTCGGAGGAATCTACTTTAGAGGAACCATTTTCAGCCTCTCAGGCTGAAAAATTGTTAGTTCAGTCTTTAACAGACATGGATCGGTCAGATTTCAAGCTGCCCCTTTCAGAACCAGCAACTACATCGGTTTCTTCATTGGGCTCTTTGAAAGCCCCACAAGCTAATGGTTCCTTTCCAGTGCATCCATTGTTAGAAAATCTCATTTATAAAGATTGGGAACATCCTGATAAATTGTTCCTTCCTCCCAAAAAGTTTTCTGTGGTATATCCTATGGAGGAAAAGTTAACCAAAAAATGGAGCCTTCCTTCTGTAGACGCTGCCATCTCTTCTGTGAACAAATCCCTGACATGTCCAGTGGACAATGTACAGATGTTTAAAGATCCAACAGATAAAAAGTTGTAAACCCTATTAAAGACTGCTTTTTCTACAGCTGGTACTGTAACTCAGCCTGCAGTGGCAGCCATTGGCATCTGTCAGGCCTTGAAAGACCAGATGAAGCTGGCTTTAAAAGACATGCCAGTTCAGCAGGCGCAGGATTTAGCAGATCTACCTAGGGCTTTATGTTTTGCGGTTGACGCCATTAAAGATTCAATTCATCAGGCCTCCCGCCTTACGCTGGTGTTGGTACACATGCGTAGACTCCTATGGCTGAAAAACTGGTCAGCCGAGACGCCCTGTAAAAAGGTCCTGGCTGGATTTCCATTCCATGGGGAGCGTTTTTTTGGTGAGGACTTGGATAAATACATCCAGAAAATCTCCAGTGGGAAGAGTACCCTTTTACCTGTTAAAAGGAAATTCAGAGGTCCTGCCTTCAAATGGCCCACCTCGCCAGTCCCAGGAACTTCAGCCTCTAAGCAGTTCCGACGGCCTCCCCGATCCAATCCTGGAGGGAGAGCTCAGGGACAGCCACAGGTTAATAAAAAGCCCTGGAACCGAAGGAATACTAAACCAGCCCCCAAGTCGGCCTTATGAAGGGTCGCCCCCACTCAGACGAGTGGGGGGAAGACTTCTGTTGTTTTCAGGGGTTTGGCGAGAGACGATCCCGGGACAGATGGGCTCTCTCCATGGTATCCTTGGGATACAAGTTGGAGTTACAGGAATTTCCTCTTCCTCGGTTTATAACATCAAACGTCTCAAAAGATCCAATAAGGAGAAGATCTCTCCTTTTGGCGTTAGACCGACTATTATCCCAAGGGGTAATTGTGGAGGTTACGGTAAAGGAACAGAGGTTGGGATTGTACTCAAACCTCTTTACCGTTCCAAAGCCCAACGGAAATGTAAGACCCATACTAGATCTCAAAGGTCTAAACAAATTCCTAATCGACAAAACGTTCCGTATGGAATCAATTCGGTCAATAGCCGCCTCCCTACAAGGGGGAGAATGGTTGGCGTCCATCGATATCAGGGACGCTTATTTACATGTTCCTATATTCCCCAGTCATCAAAAGCTTCTACGCTTTGCGGTGGAACAGCGCCATTATCAGTTTGTGGCGCTACCCTTCGGGTTGGCCACGGCTCCGCAAGTGTTCACAAAGATCTTGGCCCCTCTGTTGGCCGACTTAAGAACTCAGGGAATATCTATAAGAGCCTACCTAGACGACCTATTGATAATAGATCAGTCGGCTTCCAACCTAAGGGTTGCTGTACACAACACGGTACAATACCTGGAATCCCGGGGCTGGGTCCTAAATCTGGAGAAATCGGCCTTGCAGCCAGCAAGAAGACTCGAATATTTAGGCTTACTCATAGACACAGACCAAAGAAAGGTTTTTCTGCCTCAGGCAAAAATCTCTTCCTTAAGAGAACTAATTCAAGCGATCTGTGCAAAGAGACAGCCATCCATTTGTCTTTGCATGCGGTTGCTGGGAAAGATGGTAGCCTCATTCGAAGCAGTTCCGTATGCTCAATTCCATTCAAGGAAATTGCAGAACGCCATCCTATCCGCCTGGAACAAAAAGGTTCAAGCCCTAAACTTCCCAATGTCCCTGGCGTCGTCAGCACGCAGGAGTCTATGTCGGTGGTTGGTACCCCAAAATTTACAAAAGGGAAAGTCGTTCATTCCAATCTCTTGGAGGGTAGTAACTACGGATGCCAGCCTTCTAGGCTGGGGGGCAGTACTGGAGCAATGTTCACTCCAGGGAAAGTGGTTGAATATCGAGAAGACCTTGCTGGAAATTCGGGCGGCACGGTTGGCCCTGGAAGCATGGACTTCCAAGCTACATGGGTCTCCTGTCAGGATCCAATCAGACAATGCCACAGCTGTGGCATACATCAATCACCAAGGGGGCACCAAGAGCGGTGCGGCCCAGAAGAAGGTGAATCATATCCTGATATGGGCAGAAAAACATGTCCCATGCATGTCCGCTATCTTTACTCCAGGAATAGAGAATTGGAAAGCAGACTTCCTGAGTCGGCAGCAGTTATCCCCAGGGGAATGGTCTCTTCACCCCGACATCTTTCAGACCATATGTCAGAGATGGGGGACACCAGATGTAGATCTATTGGCATCCAGGTTCAACACGAAATTGTTCAGCTTTGTGTCCAGAACAAGGGACCCGCTCGCTTGCGGATCGGATGCACTGGTGTTCCCGTGGGATCAGTTCGCACTAATATATGCGTTTCCTCCGCTGCAGCTACTACCTCGACTCCTCCGCAGAGTCAGGATGGAAAGGAGGCTGGTGATTCTGGTAGCCCCAGCATGGCCTCGGAGATCCTGGTACGTGGAAATTCTAAGCATGTCTGTAGGCAAGCCTTGGACCCTTCCGCTTCGTCCAGACCTGCTCACGCAGGGTCCGATATACCACCCTTCTTTACAAACTCTAAATTTAACGGTCTGGCTATTGAATCCCACATTCTAAGAGAGAGAGGTCTCTCTAACACAGTGGTGTCTACGATAATAAATGCAAGAAAGCCAGTATCTAGACATATATATATTATAGAGTTTGGAAGGCGTATGTGGCATGGTGTGAAGCCAAGAAATGGCATCCTCGGAAGTACGTCATAGGCAGAATACTTGACTTCCTGCAGTGGGCTGTTGTCAAAAACCTAGCCTTAAGTACTATTAAGGGACAGGTTTCGGCCTTATCAATATTTTTTCAAAGGCCACTAGCTACACATTCGCTAGTAAAGACCTTCTTGCAGGGTGTCACTCGTATCAACCCACCAGTGAGGTCTCCCATATGTCCATGGGACTTAAACTTGGTTCTATCAGTCCTTCAAAGACAACCTTTTGAACCATAACTCCACATTCCTTTAGTGCTCCTCACCAGGAAATTAGTGTTCTTGGTAGCTATATCCTCAGCCAGGAGGGTATCGGAATTAGCAGCTTTGTCTTGCAAGGAGCCATATTTGATTATCCATAAGGATAGAGTGGTTTTACGTACACATCCAGCCTTTCTTCCGAAGGTCATGTCAAGTTTTCATTTGAACCAAGATGTGGTTCTCCCTTCCTTTTTTCCCAAACCTAGTTCGGTGGAAGAGAAATTATTACATTCTTTGGATGTAGTAAGAGCAGTTAAAGCCTATCTTGAAGCTACTGCTATGATTCGGAAAACTGATGTTTTATTTATTCTGCCAGAAGGCCCCAGAAGGGGCCAGGCAGCGTCGAAATCTACTATTTCTAAGTGGATTCGGCAGGTTATTATTCAAGCCTATGGTCTGAGAAAGAAGATGCCTCCATTTAAAATTACAGCACACTCTACTAGAGCGGTTGGTGCTTCTTTGGCAGTGCATCACCAGGCCTCCTTGGCTCAAATCTGTAACGATAAAGAAAATAGGATTTTTATAACAGCTTACCTGTAAAATCCTTTTCTTGGAGTACATCACGGGACACAGAGCTCCCACCCCTCTTTTGGGGACACTTATTGCTTTGCTACAAAACTGAGATACTCCCGATATGGGAGGGGTTATATAGGGAGGGGACTTCCTGTCTTGGGTGTGCCAGTTTCCATCACCTGAAGGTAAGCTCTATAACCCACATAGTAATTACTATGCCGCTCTGTATCCCGTGATGTACTCCAAGAAAAGGATTTTACAGGTAAGCTGTTATAAAAATCCTATTATTACAGTGTACCAATACAGGATACTATTATCAGATAAAGTAAGCTTAAAGGGGTTGTAAAGGTTCGTTTTTTATTTTCTAAATAGGTTCCTTTAAGCTAGTGCATTGTTGGTTCACTTACCCTTTCCTTCCATTTCCCTTCTAAATATTTTTTTTCTTTGTCTGAATTTCTCACTTCCTGTTCCTCCTCAGTAAGCTGTTCAGTAAGCTGTTCTGGCTGACTCAACACCACTCGGATGATGGTGTGAAGTTTAGTGAGGAGAAACAGGAAGTGAGAAATTCAGACAAAGAAAAAAAATATTTAGAAGGGAAATCAAAGGAAAAGGTAAGTGAACCAACAATGCACTAGCTTAAAGGAACCTATTTAGAAAATAAAAAACAAACCTTTACAACCCCTTTAATAAGTCATTGATTGTCTTTATTTATACAGCTCTGACATGTTCTCATATACTTTGCAGAGAAAATGCAATAATTTATAACACTGCAGAAAAGCTTACACTCTAATGTTTCCACCAAGTACCTAGAAAGTTAGTCACTTCTCTGGCTTTGTAGCTGAGCGTTAATCTATTCTAGAGCTATCTGCTGTCAAGTTGTGGTAAGCAATGCAGTAGTGACCCAGAAACACATGCACTCACTCTGATGATAATATATCATCACCCAGCATAACAGCAAGAGCTTAGTGGGGGCAACCTGGTTTGCTTCAGGCTATGGGGTTTATTCACTAAAGCTAGAGAGGGCAAAATTAATCACAATTCTGCATAGGAACCAATCCGCTTCTAACCTCAACTTCTTCAATTAACCTGGAAGCTGATTTCTATGCAGAATTGTGACTAATTTCGCCCCCTCTAGCTTTAAATAAGCCCCTCTGTGTCCAATAATTGCATGTTTGAGTTTGTTCAAATTATTCAGCTTTTTTTTAAAAAATAATAATGCATATATGCCATAAACTGCTATCTTGATATTACTGGCTGCAAACCATTTATTAGAGCCAAGCTGCTTTTGCTGGAGTTCTTGATGGTTATCAGATGGTATGTAACAAACTCTAGTTTCTTTCTTATCTGTATGAATCTGTATGAATACCATTATGGCAAGTACTTGACATACTGTTCAACATAGACTACACATCTTTGTACTGTAAAGATGCAGTACTGGTGTATTTAGAGAATAGCTTTTGTGAATTAACGTGTTTTTGGAGTTAGTTATTGCATTAGCCTTATATTCGCCCTGCTACACTGTAATTATGCTTCATTACATGAGTTCTCATGGTCGCTGGCCCTTCTGTGTTACAGGAGGAACTTGGAACTGGTGAAACAGCTGGGTGACAGGGCAGCTCAGGGTCGGGCTTATGGAAATCTAGGAAACACACACTACCTCTTAGGCAACTTCAACGAGGCCATCGATTTCCACAAAGAGGTGAGTCACTTTGATGCACTGTATCGTATATCTGATGTACTCACACTTCTATAAGCTCATTGCTTTTTTGTATTCTCTGCAAGATTAACTTCCTATATGATGGAGAGGGGATGTGGAAGTATACATAAACCAATTCTATCTTCTTCACCCAACATAACTATTTGTTATCCTAATTTATGGAAGATGAAGTGTCATTACTGTAATATCAGTTCTTCTTCAACTAAAGATTGATTTCTTAGGTGAAATGTGAAGTTATTTCACTTCCTGACAACAAAGGAATAAGCCACTCAGGAGAATTAAATGCCCACTGAGACCACCTTTATATATACACAGTACAGCGGGTAAAATAAGTGTTGAACGGGGGCGTGTCTTAGCAATGGCCGAGTAAAGACGTGCGCTGCAGGAGCTCCCGGCCTGACTCGCCCTGACCTGACCACCAACCACCCTTTTACTCATGTGGGCACGGCATGAGCACCCCTAGATGCTACAGGACACATTCGGCGACCCGAGGGATTCACCACCAAGCCTCACAACCCGGAATCCGGCGATTCTTTAGAGACCCGCAGAGTGTATCACCGGGCGCCATTGCGGGGCGCCACGAGGGAACAGCATGGCAGCACCTCACACCTCGCCAATACCCTCACCAGAACTCATGATCTCCACTGGATTTACAGCAGACTCTCAATCGGTTATGGCCGGACACACACAGAGCCAGAGCAGACTTGATGATGACCTCCGCGCCATGCTCCGGGCTCTCCCGACGAGGGCGGACATTGAGGCTCTCCCTACGAGAGCAGACATTGAGTCCCTAATCCTCTGTATAGAAGAGGCACACAGCAGAGACATACAGGAGGTGAAGGCAGAGCTGCAGACAATCACTGGCCGAGTGACCACAGGTGAATCCCTACTTACCTCGCTGGAGACCCGAGTGCTGGCGCTGGAGCGGGTGCAGGACGCGCACATGACAGAGTCGCAAGATATGCAGCTCCACCTGGACGAAATGGATGACCGCAGCCGCCGCAATAACCTCCGTGTTCCGGAAGCCACCGGCCAAGAAGACCTTGCGGAGACCGTCACAGCGATCTTCCACAGAATTTTGGATGCCCAGCTGCCTGCTCTGGAAATTGATCGGGTCCACCGCATACTTGGTCCAAAATCTGCGGATCCCTCGAGGCCCCGGGACGTCCTCTGCCGCCTACACCACTATGCACAGAAAGAGTCTATACTGCGGAGGGCATGGGATCACGGGGGCATAGACTTTGACGGTGGGCCTATTCAGATCCTTCCGGATTTATCCAAAGCCACCCTGCAGAGACGTGCAATGCTGAAACCGGCCCTGGAACTTGCAAGACAGCGAGGCTGCACCTATCGTTGGGGTTACCCTCTGGCGGTGATCTTTCGCACGGAGAGAGCTTCTTTTACCCTCCGTGCACCTGCAGACCTTCCAGCGCTATTCACCTTCTTGGAGGCAGACCCGATTCCGGTACTGAATTGGCTGACGAGGATACCGAAACCGACAGGCCGTTCTGGTCCATCCGCAAGCAGATACAATCAGCCTGCTCGGTCCCAGAGATCCCGAGGACGTCCCCGTACCTCATCCAACCTTGAGTCACATGAGTCATGAGCACATCTTACACAACTTTCCCCTTGTTACTAGACTGACCATGTCCTCCCCCCCCCCGGCAGGCACGCACCCCAAGCAGTTATTGTTGCATATAGTTTGTGCCCCCCCTGATGGTATTGTCCACCCCCCGCCTAAGCTTATTGATGAGCAGGAGACGTTGCTACGAATGTGACCGGACACATCCCTGCTATCCCCCTCCACACTCCCGAGACACAGGCACACTGCGGGGTTCACGGTCCACCGGTCACCACATCTTACGCCATACCTAGGTCCTCCTGGAACTGTTTGGGGCCCTGTAGTTGTGGTTGCTCCTGTTTAACTTCCTGGTGACCCCCTGCGGAGGACGGACGTGGCTGTTTCGCCCCCCCCCCCCCTCCCTATCTGGAAGACTTTTGGAAAAGGCCAGCTGGTGATCCCCCCCCTCCCCCCCATACGTCTGCTGTTGTAGTCCTGCTCCCTTGCCTGAATTATCAGTACCACGGGCCACATATGCAGAGGATTATTTTTTATGTGGATCACTGAACTACTATTTTTCATGGGGACCACTTTGCACCCCTTCAGCAGTTGCTGACTTACATGTTCGTGAACTGTCCCGCTGCCCCCTGGCGGTTCGTTTTATCCTGCAGACCCGCTGGTCCTCAAGACCGAACAATCTCCGATGTAGTGATACCCCCGGGGCTGCCGGATGGCAACGGCCCAACAAAACATTCCAGCAGGGTTTTGCGATTGGCTACGGTATGGGGAGACAGCTATGGACTTACTCCTTCTGGGAACCCATATGGAAATGGCTGGGCTTCTTCTCTGGAGGTGGGGTGAAGCAGGCTTGATTTGACCGCGGGGCAGTGTGTCAAACAGAAGGGGGGGTGCTGCAGTGGAATGGAGTTGGGGGGACATAGTTCTAAAAGGGTGACGAAGATGGCTGCCGGGAGTGGCTGGGAGATTTCCTCATCCTTCCCCCCCCCCCCCGCTATATCTCCTCCACCAGGCAACCTGTTAGCGTCCAATTGGGGGGGATCCGGATGCGGGGACTTAAGTACCCTGAGGGGCTTTTTAAGGGCGCTGCACGGAGGGGAGATGTAATTACTATATACAATATGGTTTAATTTTTGAGGTCAGTCTACATGGTTAAGTTTCAGATTATATTGCTATGTGCTGAAGAGTTGTTTTGAGAATGTTTTATATAACCCAAAGGTCTTCTATGCGTCTAAATGTCTGTTTATATGTTCAGATACTAACTTAACTTTACCTGTTTAGTGTCCTAATAGACACCTGCTATTTGCCCACGTTACCACACTCAGGAACGGTTGGAGGGGTTGGGGAGGGCCTGGATGCCCCCTAGCGGCTTTTGCTAACCAATCCCCCCACTAGGACAACGCTTTTAGTCTGGATTTTTCTGGAGAGCGTTATAGCAAGATTTTGCTGACACTTTAGAAACCCAGCCAAGCTGGTCAGTGACCGCTGAGGGCATCTCTTATCCACCCAGGGTGGTCACTGCTTCCCCCTCCCCCGTGGGACTTTTCCTCTACAGGGGGACACCGTATCCCTTTCCTTCTTCCTCTTTTCTGCATCTTTACTACTCCAACATATATATTTCCCTCCCCCCTCCCACTTTTTTATATTTAATTTTTATTTATTTTTCCTCTTCTTCTCTTTTCCTACCCACAAGCATGGACGAACTTACCATTGTCACACTAAACGCAAAGGGACTCAATGTCCCTGAGAAAGCGACGCATGCTACTAAACAACATGAAACGTATGGCAGCGGATGTGGTCCTACTGCAAGAGAGACACTTCTGAGAGAACACCTTCCCTGTCCTAGAGAATAGATTCTACCCGACGGTGTACCATTCCACTTACTCAGAGGCCAAATCCAGGGGGACCTCATCCTGATTTCAGCAAGGCTACCGTGGACCCTGATAGCCATGCAATCAGATCCGTCGGGCAGGTTTCTATTCATCAAAGGCCTAATAGGCGACGTGAAGGTAACTATTGCCAACCTATACGCCCCCAATAGCCAACAGGACACTTTCATTAAGAAGCATATGAGCATGCTCCAGAGGTTCTCTGAAGGTCAACTTCTAGTAGGAGGGGACCTGAATATACCCCTCCTTCCTACGGAGGACACCTCGACGGGGCTTTCTTCAACCCCCCGGGGACCCTGCAAGACTATCCACACGGCACTACATAATTTACAGTTGATAGACACATGGCGCCTTTTTCATCCCGGAGAACAGGATTACACCTTCTACTCCCGCCCTCACCAGACATATTCCCGCATTGACTATCTTTTTGTACCACATGACCAACTTCAGGCAATCAGACATACTTCCATCGGGTCTATTACCTGGTCAGACCACGCCCCTGTCACCATGCGTTACGCCCTAACTGACTTCTATAGAGGCCGAAGGAAGCTGTGGAGGCTCAATGAGAGCCTGCTGCAGAATCCGGAGGTTCTGGCAGATGTGACGAAAAGAAATCAAGCATTACTTTCAAACGAATGCCACTGCAGATGGTGACGGAACTGGTCTGGGAGGCACACAAAGAGGTGATTTGCAGCACGGTGCGAGACTCAAACGCCTACGGACTGAGCAACTAAATAAACTGCAAGCAAAAAGCGGGTCAGCTTTTCAGACACGGAAGGTGAACCCCCAAATGACACTTTTGCAGCGACTGGATCTGACCATTCCTCTGACAGCTCCAAACCCGAATACACACGTAAAGATCAACCGGTTCCTTTAAACCCTCACGGTCAGAATCACAGCAAGAAAAACAAGAAGAAAAACACAAAAGGACCTTCTTTTGAGATTTACAGCATAACTTGCAAGGTTGTGCTTTATTGCATTGGAATTTTGCAAATTTAGTACCTATCCTGTCCTTTGGTGCGTTAGACTTGAAACATGAGCCTGTCTGCACAGTGTCCTGTCCCTTTTTCTTAATTAGTATCAGTGGTGTTTTCTTGTCCTCCAGAGGATTTTTGGAGATCAATCATTGTGAGGCCAAGCATCATTGTATCTGTTCTACCTCTGTTTACATCTACCTTCTCTTTGTGTACACATATTTGTAAACACATATTTGTAAACATTATTTTCAAACCAATGATGGCCAATTACTCCATTCATTTGTCGCCGTGTTTGTATGGGCATAACTCTAATGCAATATATCTATATCTATATAAGATAAAAATATCCTTTTGATTTTTTTCAATTTTTGATATTATATATTTTTATATTTTTGTTTCTTTATAAATGCCCATACACCACGACGACAATCCTCGAGCTATTATTAACTACTAGCCCTCGAACTAACAGTAATTCCGTTTTCAATACATATTTGAAATTCCGTGATTATGAGCATTGGTTTCCAGTACTTAGGTACCATAGTGTCTATGCACATGTCCGGCCACCATGTACACTTTTATATTTTCATATATTATTTTATTTAATTTTCAATTTTGGATAAGTGCGGTGATTGACATGTGCATACACACTATTTTAACAGATTCCCTTGACAATTAAGGTTAATATCATGATTTTATCATTATTTGAATATTGGGTTTATATCTTAAACCACAGAGATGAGGGTACATCTATGCAAAGATGCATTGTCATCTTGCTAGATAGTATTGTGTGTGGTTAAATACCATTTTCCTATATGGATCTGAACATCCGAATTTCCTTACACACATTTTCATGTACCCCCTTGCATGATTTTATTGTATATTATCGTGCATATCTTTGTACATTCTTATACTCATTTATTATACATTTCTTATTTATGTTTATGTTTAAAGTTGAAAGTTCAAGGTTCATGTGTGCATACAGGAGAGAAATGTGTCTCCGGTAAATTTATATATTCACACATGATTTTTATTTTAATTTTATTGATTTATCCATGTTTATTTTGTTCTATGGCATATTGTATTATATCCATTGACCCATTACAAGGTGGATTATATTATGTTATATATCACATTTATAGACATTCATACATGGACATTTCTTTACACTTTATACACACATATATATCTCCTTCATGATCACTTATCATTTATTTATTCACATTTATCATTCTTCACATTTCCCTATGTAATTGTCACACAGTCTGTTTGGCAGTAGCACGCATCGTGCACATTTTGTGCATTTAAATTTTATCATTTATTATTTATTAATTAATTCATCATTATGTTTTTTTGGAGTACTTGTAAATCACTATTATTATTATTTCAATTCACACGAATATCACATAATAATTATTTCACATACATGAATATATTCACATCTATGGCTTACCATCTCCAAAAAACATTTTCACATTTTTCACTTTTCATTTATTTTTTCATTTAAAAAGATTTTTTCGTTCATTTTTTGAACTTAATTAATTGACATTCATACCCATCACTGTCATATTCATTCACTTCAAATAATATATACACACACTTTGGTGTGTCTATGTTTAATCATTAAGTGTTTAGTTTATAATTTATACACATTTTGTATTCTTGTGAATGGTCTTCAAAAGAGTGCTATTCCCTTCCCCCCTCTCCCTTTCTTGGGAGTGCCGGTGACTTGTCCTTCTGGTTCCACTATCTGTATGGTTCCACGCGCAGCCGAACAGCTGTTGAAGCTCGGAGATTTCCGTCGGCTTGCCTTGCGCCTGCGCAGTAGAGGGAACCAGAGCGATAGGAACCATAGGCTCGGCAACTGTGGACGCGCTCCCCCCCCCCCCCTGCTTCATTACACACGCCGCCGCTTTCCTCTTCATACAGCAAGGGGCGGCTCAGATGTCATATTGTGCAATGCGATTTCTTTGTTTATACACGACACTCTATCCAGCCCCTTGCTGGATAGAGCGTTGTGTATAAACAAAGAAATCGCACTGCTCATTATCACATCTCAGCCGCCCCTTGCTGTATGAAGAGGAAAGCGGCAGCGTGTGTAATGAAGCAGCGGGGGCGAGCGCGTCCTATCGATATGCTTCCCTCCTTGACTGCGCAGGCGCTGCCGAACAGCTGTTTAAGCTTGGCGATTTCCGTCGCCTCGGCTTGCGCCTGCGCAGTCAAGCTTGGAACCATACAGATAGGCGGAACAAGCTTGGCAGGTCACCGGAATCAAACATAAGGTTATCCCAGTCAGCTGTGTTCTTTCAGTACTGATTGGTGTAAAGTTACTTTATTTTTCATTTATACCTCTATTGATTCCCACACACCCTAGCTATGAGTAAGCGTCAATTCGTGACGTGAAACGCGTTAGCCATCCTTCCCTGCATGCATACTATCTGCATTTGTTGTTTTGGATTTATGGATTTAATTTGAATTTGGATTTTTTACTTGAAATTTTGGAAATTTTGGAATAAATAACTGTCTATACAGAGCGCGGCAGTCCAGGGTTTCTTTTTCTCCCATAAATAAACTGCTCGGTAGACTACGAGACCTGGAAACTGCACACAAACAGACCCAGACCAGAACCCTAACAGCCGAATTAAACACAGTTTGTGCACAGATTACCGATCTGCTAACTTTTAAGGCTAAAGTGGCCCTCCAAGCGTCCCTCAAAATGATATACGAATCGGGAAATAAATGTGGTAGATTGTGGGCACAATCCTTACGCTCCCAGAAGCTGGCATCCTATATACCCTACATACATACCTCATCGAGACGACGCGCAACCCTGCCCCGACAAATCACCCAGGAATTCAAAACTTATTACGAGGCCCTCTACAACCTGCACACGACACGCCCCCCCCCCCCCCCCGGACCGACTAATGGACTATATTGCCACCTCCTTAATGCCGACCATAACTGCGGAAACACGTGACCTGTTAGAAGAACCCATCACACTGCCAGAGATACAATTGGCGATAGGGACCACCAAACAAGGGAAGGCACCGGGTCCGGACGGCCTAACTGTCACTTATTACAAAACGCTACTCCCCTCGCTGGGGGGATCACTTAGTCGCACTCCTTAACGACCTCGGGAAAGGGAGCAAATTTCACGGCACTACCCTGCAAGCCCAAATATCCGTCATCCCCAAAGACGGTAAAGACCCATCTCAGTGCGGGAGCTACCGACCAATATCTCTGCTCAATTCTGACCTCAAACTATTTACCAAAATTATAGCCACCAGATTGCAGTTGCATCTCCCTCAACTGATTTACTTAGACCAGGTTGGCTTTGTCCCCACCAGGGAGGCTCGGGTCTTGAACCTACTATACTCGGCTACCCTTACCAAAACACCCAGTGTCTTTATAGGCACTGACGCAGAAAAAGTGTAAGATCGCAAAAATTGGGATTTCATGTTCACAACATTGCGCCATGTGGGGTTGGGTGATACTATGCAAATGTGGATCTCGGCAGCTTACACTTTACCGACGGCCAGAGTTAGGGCTAACGGCGTGATCTCAGACCCATTCCCCATAACTAACGGGACGAGACAGGGCTGTCCACTGTCGCCCCTCCTTTTCGCGCTCTCTCTGGAACCTTTCTTGGGCCATGTGAGGTTGAACCCGAATATTACAGGAATTCAAATAGGCTCCTCCCAACATAAGGTGTCTGCGTATGCAGACAACCTGCTTTTCTCGCTCACTAACCCTTCAATTTCTCTCCCGAACCCATTGCAAGAATTTGCGACATACGGCGCACTCTCCAACTTAAAAATTTATTTTGACAAATCTGAGGCCATGGGCGTGGGAATACCACTGTCACAACTGTCCCACCTCCAGTCCAATTTCACACTGCAGTGGACAAACATAGCCCTAAAATACCTGGGCACACACATCCCCCCGATGATCTCGAAGCTATACGAACTCAACTTCCCACCACTACTAAAAAACAATAAAGTCATTACTAACTCAATGGAACACAGGCCTACATTCCTGGCTAGGCCGATGCAATATTCTGAAGATGACGATCCTCCCGAAACTCCTTTACCTCATGCAAGCCCTACCCATCCACATACCGACATCTTACTTCAAACAGGTGCAATCTGTATTTACGGAATTTGGGCTAAGAAAAGACGTCGCCTGGCACACAAACTGCTTGTCCTTCCGAAGCTGCAGGGTGGTCTGGCGCTACCAGATGTGCATGCCTACTATCAGGCAGTACATCTGGGGAGACTTATAGACTGGTGCCGCCAACGGGACACCAAACTCTGGACTCAAATTGAGCAGGCCCAGAGCACGATCCCATTACGAGGGGCCCAATGGTGCTACTCCACACTGTCGGCAGACCTCAAACGACACCCACTGATAGGGAACTCCCCACGACTCTGCTCCCGACTCCTGTCTCAGGCATCGCTATCCTCCTCAAACTCTCCTCTATACCCCATACTGGGAAACCCTCAGTTTTCGCCCGGCGTGCAGGATGCGGTCTTTCGGGGTCTGAGCGAGACGGACCTACACCAGGCATCCCACTTCAGCGCTGGGGGCGCTGGAAAACGATTTCAGAGCTCACTTACTTCCTGGGCCCGTTTCGTCTGGACTTCCTGAGAGCGCAACAATTGAGCCATTTTCTCAAATCTAAGCAACCGCCTGCAGATAGTAGCCTGCCACTTACAACGCTAGAGGACCTTTGCACCACGACGGGGGTACTAGGAAACACACTCTCCCTGACTTATGACCTGCTGAACAGACCACTGGCTGACTTTGTCCCCCCAGGTGTACTGAAATGGGAAAAGGAACTAGACCGACAATTCACCCCAACCGAGAGACAACACATGCTTCTATATACACACAAATCCTCCATATGTGCCAAAATCCAAGAAACCAATTACAAGCTTCTATCCCGGTGGTACAGAACCCCGGCGCTTTTGCACAAATTCTTTCGGACAGCGTCAGATCTTTGCTGGCGCTGCCTGGAAGATAAGGGTACCTTGGTTCACATCTTTTGGTCCTGCCCTTGACTAACACACTTCTAGAGAGTAGTCCGGGAGACTGTACAGAAATTCACAGAACGCAACATCCTGAACGACTCAGCATTCTTCCTCCTCCACGCGTCCTCCATACCTGATAGGGTGTACAAAAAAATCGGTGGTCCGCCACTTACTAGATGCAGCCAAAACTTGCATTCCACTTCATTGGAAAACCCCACACTCTCCAACGGTCGCCCTGTGGCTCCGGAAGGTGGAAACTATTAAACACATGGAAGACCTTATCCTCACGGCGCAAAAACGTCAGGAGTCATTCTCCAACACTTGGTAATTGTGGAACTTATTCATTTTTTCGGTAGAGGGCCAGGCGATGCTTAGCGACACCGCTGATGTAGAAACCGGTTAGAATCCGTGGAACATCCTCTAGGTCATACTGTAATTCGAATAGACACCCCGGATGCACTTCCAAATACACAGCCTCGACAATCCATGCTTGTGGGTACACCTACCCTAAATTCTCCGCTCCCCCTTCTTTTTTCCCCGCCCCCCTTACTATCTGTTTTTCTTTTATATTTTTATTTTCTCTCTTTATATTTTCTTAACCAATTAGGTCTTACCTATGCTGTTTTTTCCAACTTCCAACTGGGGAGTTCTGTGTACAAAGAAAATGGAAAAGACAGGGCGGAGCCCATGGGGCAGCAGCCACGTGCCACACCACACTGGTAACACGACCCGGCCACCTTGAAATTCTAACCGCTCTATAGAGCGGTGTACACAGGTCGACTATAGGAAGCATAGAGTCACACTGTGAAATATTACACTGTATGTGCATACTTGGTTATCCTCAATTGCCTACAGTAATGTCTTTGAGGTAATGGAAGTATATGACGTGTTATGATTTTGTATATGCACCAAAATTTTCTGCTATGTATTGTTTTGTGGTGTTGCGGCCCATGTGGGTCTCTGTCCTGATATAAATAAAAAAATAAGTGTTGAACACATCAACATTTTTCTAGGTAAATATATTTTTAAAGGTACTATTGACATGAAATTTTCACCTCGTCGGTAACAAGTCATGAAATCCATACATACAAAGAAACCAAAACAAATACCGTAAGTTAAAAAATTAGGTTATGTATAATAAAATTGAATGACACAGGAAAAAGTATTGAACATGGTAACTGAAATTTATTTAATACTTCGTACAAAATCCTTTGCTGGTAATGACAGCTTCAAGAAGCCTCCTGTATGGAGATACTAGTCGCATGCATTGCTCAGGTGTGATTTTGGCCCATTCTTCCACACAAACAGTCTTCAAATCTTAAAGGTTCCACGGGCCTCTTCTATGAACTCCGATCTGTAGTTCTTTCCATAGATTTTCTATTGGATTTAAGTCAGGTGATTGGCTGGGCCATTCTAGCTGCTTTATTTTCTTTCTTTGAAACCAATTGAGATTTTCTTTGGCTTTGTGTTTGGGATCATTGTCTTGCTGAAATGTCCACCCTCGTTTCATTGTTATCATCCTGGTAGATGGCAGCAGATTTTTTATCAAGAATGTCTTGGTACATTTTTCCATTCATCCTTCCTTCAATGACATGAAGTTTGCCAGTACCATGAAAAAACAGCCCCACACCATGATGTTCCCACCTTCAAATTTCACTGTTGGTATTGGGGTGTTTTTTGGGTGACGTGCAGTGCCATTTAACCTCCAAACATGGTGTGTATTATGGCATCCAAAGAGTTAAATTTTGGTCTCATCTGACCAGACTATATTCTCCCAACATTTCACAGGCTTGTCTAAATGTTGTGCAGCAAACTTTAAACAAGCTCCAACGTGCTTTTTGTTCAGCAATGGAGTCTTGCTTGGTGAGCATGCATACAGGCCATGGCAGTTGAGTGCAATACTTATTGTTATATTTGAAAAAAAATGTACCTACTAATTTCAGGTCTTTCTGAAGCTCTCCACAAGTGTTCTTGGGCCCTTGGGCAACTCTTCTGATAATTCTTTTCACTCCTCTCTCAGAAATCTTGCGAGGAGCACCTGGTCGTGGCCGGTTTATGGTGAAATTATGTTTCTCTTTCGTTCATGGACGGACACAGCATCTTAATCTTGACATTAGGGTATTAGCCTTCTATCAGGAGAGGACTAGGCAGAAAACATGTTAATGTGTTAAAACAACATCAAAACTGTACAGTACCGCCCAGGTGGGCGGTCCTTCTGGGTACAACCCCTCTCCCTGCATGCAGCAGCTCAGTTTTTTTCTGCCTAGCATAGGAGAAGGACATGGCTCCCTGTGGGCCCATTGGTCCTGGAGTTTTTCTACTTTTTTTCTATTTTTGATCCTGAGATCTACTATCGCCGACTGGGTGACAGGCTGGATCCTCGATCCTTGTAGTCCCCCCAGTTTCGGCCATCGAGCGTGTGCCGACCTTTAGCTACGCGCTGGGTCGTCCACGACATGCCCCGTTGCTCCAGGGGTGGCCGGTGGGCTATATGCTCCGGGGCACACATATGACAGGGCTCTATGTCCGTGTCACAGTGTGGCGGGCCGACAGCCAGGCCGTAACCGCGTGGACGTTGGGTCTGTCAGGAATGCCTTCAGCAAGTCCACGCAGGACGGGTAAGTAGCAGTCCCCCTGCTCCGGCAGGGTGGGCACGACTGGGCATTCCCGGGGAGGTCGATTAGGGGGGTCCCACCCTTCCTTTCCTCTCTCCCTGTCCTCTCCCTCCTTCCCATGCTCTGTGGGGCTGGGCCTGCTGTACTGACCGGGTGTCCTCCGGGGGGCTCTGTGTCCTGGTTGGGGGCTGTGCGGGGTGCCCAGGGTCCGCTCTCCATGGGGGGGGCCTTCGCGCTGAGGCCCAGCGTGTTCTCCTTGGTGGGTATTTTGGCAGCGCCCGGCGCCATTTTCTGGTGGCCGCGCTTGTATTTAAGGCTGGTAAGTGGCGGCTATTTTCTTGTAGTCCCGGCTCGGTTTTTGCCTCTAGCGGTGAAAACGTCCGTTCTGAATGGCGCGATCAGCACGGAACACCTCAGGCACAGGAGTACACCGCAGCCCTGCCTGATAGGAGGCATATGGGGAGAGCGGGCGGTGGCACTGACAGCACCTGCATCAGAGCGGTGAGTCACCTGGGGGGGGGGTCCCTTGGCAGCTAGGGGGGTGGACTTTTTGTGCCTTGCCTCGGTCCTTATGGGTGTCAGGCAAGTATGGGTTGCATGGCGTCAGAAACTGGCGTTTCCTTCCCTGATATCCCTGTGGTGGCAACCGGTGCCCTGTACCTGGGGTGCTTATGGATGCCTTATCGTGATCCTGGAGTCCCTTATACCAGGGTGGAAGCAGTGTGCGGGCGCAAAGGGTGGTAAAAACACCCCCTCCCCCCCACCACCTTCGGGGAAGAGTTCTGATTCAGACTCGGGCCTTGCTGTGGCAGATGTCCCCTGCTCTGCCCTGTCAGAGGATGCAAACCAGGACCTTTTCGGACTGTGCGGAACGACGGTTCTTGCTTGCTTCCATGTCCGGGTCAGTGCTAAAAAGGGCTCTTGTTGGAGCATTTATCACCACGTGCGTGTTCCCCAATAAAATGGAGGTTACGGCGAGGGCATCTATTAAGGTGTCGGCCACTTCTGGGTCCCACAGGCCGGCCCGCACCGCTGGGAGGTTTCCCTACATAGCTTAGGGGATACGTTTCCTTACTAAGACTGGGAACGGCCGCAGCGTTCTGAAAAATCACATGGCTGTCCGTTGTCCCTTGTGGAATGTTTCCTGTTAAAGGACATCTCCCCTGATGGGGTCCCCCAGTATCCTGGGTATTCCATGAATCCGGTGGACCCCTGTTTTTTAAGCCCCCTGCTGACAGGAGGTCCGAGGCGGTGGCCTGGTCCTTGTTCAGGGTGGTCGCGACCCTGGGGTCACTGATGCTTCCTTAATGGGCAAAGATTTGCTGCACCGTGTTTTGGATATCGAAAGGCTTCCCTGGTCTGCATGATCGCAGACTAGTTGGTGCATGGCATTAACCACTTGACAACTGGGCACTTAAATCCCCTTAATAACCAGACCAATTTTCAGCTTTTGGTGCTCTCACATTTTGAATGACAATTACTCAGTCATGCAACACTGTACCCATATGAAATTTCCGTCCTTTTTTTCACATAAATAGAGCTTTTATTTGGTGGTATTTGATCACCTCTGCGGTTTTTATTTTTTTCGCTATAAATGAAAAAAGACCGAAAATTTTGTAAAAAAATTCATTTTTCTTCATTTCTATTATAAAATTTTGCAAATAAGTAATTTTTCCTCATAAATTTGGCCAAAAATGTATACTGCTACATATATTTGGTAAAAATAACGCAAATTAGTGGATATTATTTAGTCTGGGTGAAAGTTATAGGGTCTACAAGCTATGGTGCTAATTACTGAAAATTGATCAATTTGATCACACCTGATGTACTGACAGCCTATCTCATTTCTTGAGACCCTAACAAGCCAGTAAAGTACAAATATCCCCCAAATGACCCCTTTTTGGAAAGTAGACATTCCAAGGTAGTTAGTAAGAGGCATAGTTAGTTTTTTGAAGTTGTCATTTTTTCCCACAATTCTTTGCAAAATTAAGATTATTATTATTATTTATTTTTTTCACACCAAATTGTCATTATAACAGGTTATTTCTCTCACATGGCATGTACATTCCACAAATGACACCCCAAAATATATTCTGCTGCTCCCCCCGAGTATGGCAATACCACATGTGTGAGACTTTTATACAGCCTGCCCACATACAGAGGCCCAACACTGAAGTAGCAACTTCAGGCGTTCTAGGAGCATAAATTGCACATCTAATCTCTCAACCACCTGTTACACTTTTGAAGGCCCTGGAGCACCAGGACAATGGAAACGCCCACAAAGTGACCCCATTTTGGAAAGCTAACACCCCAATGTATAATCTATGAGGCATTATGAGTCTTTTGAATGGATCATTTTTTTCCAGAAGTTTTTTGAAAATGTGGAAAAAAATTTAAAACGTAATTTTTTTACACAAAGTTGTCAATTTATAGGATATTTCCAACACATAGCATGTACACAGCAAAAATGACACCCCAAAATATATTCTGCTGCTCCTCCTGAGTATGGCAATACCACATGTGTGAGACTTTTATACATCCTGGCCACATACAGAGGTCCAACACTGAAGTAGCAACTTCAGGCGTTCTAGGAGCATAAATTACACATCTAATCTCTCAACCACCTATTACACTTTTGAAGGCCCTGGAGCACCAGGACAATGGAAACGCCCACAAAGTGACCCCATTTTGGAAAGCTAACACCCCAACGTATAATCTATGAGGCATAATGAATCTTTTGAATGGATCATTTTTTTCCAGAAGTTTTTGGAAAATGTGGAAAAAAAATTAAAACGCAATTTTTTTACACAAAGTTGTCAATTTATAGGATATTTCCAACACATAGCATGTACACAGCAAAAATGACACCCCAAAATATATTCTGCTGTTCCTCCTGAGTATGACGATACCACATGTGTGAGACTTTTATACAGCCTGGCCACATACAGAGGTCCAACACTGAAGTAGCTAAATTACACATCTAATCTCTCAACCACCTATTACACTTTTGAAGGCCCTGGAGCACCAGGACAATGGAAACGCCCACAAAGTGACCCCATTTTGGAAAGCTAAGACCCCAACGTATAATCTATGAGGCATAATGAGTCTTTTGAAAGGTTATTTTTTTTCCAGAAGTTTTTCGAAAATGTGGAAAAAAAATGAAAACACATTTTTTTTACACAAAGTTGTCCATTTATAAGATATTTTCAACACATAGCATGTACATTGCAAAAATGACACCCCAAAATATATTCTGCTACTCCTCCTGAATATGGCAATACCACATGTGTGAGCTTTTTTAACAGCCTGGCCACATAGAGGCCCAACATCCAAGAAGCACCATCAGGTGTTCTAGGGACATAAATTACACATCCAATTTCCTTACAATCTATCACATTTTTGAAGGCCCTTCATATTTCTAACACAGCATGTACATACCAAGAATTACACCCTAAAATACATTCTGCTGAGTAAACGGTAAAAAAAAAGATTACCTGTGGTTTTAGTAGTGCAATTGTCCACAGGAGTAGAGCCCTGATCCAGGCAGCAGGCAGGGACGTGGTCAGCGACAGCGAATGGAATTGTCCAGGCAGCAGACAGGAATATTGTCCATAGTCACTACAGGCAGGAATACTGTCCATATACAGTCCAGGGTCAGTGCAAGTAGAGACATTGCCAGCAGTGCCATAATATTGGTCCTGGTAATAAGCAGGAACATGGTCCAGGTAGCAGGCCAGGAAAGAATGGGGACAGGGGTAGAGGCTTCTCCCACCCAAATCTCTTTGAAGTCTCCGAGTCTCCAGACCCTAATCCGGGAATGAGAAAACTAAAAAATAGTTTTCTTCATCCAGAAAAACAATTCTGGAGCCCCTCACATATGTGAGACCCCTGTGTTCCCACTAGCATAGCAGGGTAAAAGATCAATCCAAGAGGCAGGCAAAAAACGTGGTCAAACAGTCCAGGGTCAGTTCCAGAGCAGGCAGAGGTAGGTACAGTTAAGCGTTAGGCAGAAGAGTGGTCGTATAACAGGCCAGGGTCAGTTCCGGAGAAAGCAGAGGTAGGTACAGTTTAGCGTTAGGCAGAAGAGTGGTCGTATAACAGGCCAGGGTCAGTTCCGGAGAAAGCAGAGGTATGTTTAGCGTTAGGCAAAAGCGTGGTCGTATAACAGTCCAAGGTCGGTTCCGGAGAAGGCAGAGGTATGTACAGTTCAGTGCAGTGGCATAAGGGGTGTGGAGGAAAATGACAGGAAATGAGAATTGCATTTACCATACTTCCCTAATAGTGTAGAAACGTATGGTAACGGCGGAAACATTCGCCTATACAGAGGCCTGGTTGGGAGGGACAATCGGGACAATAATATACGGTGTCTCTTCGAATTCCTCCTCTGGAGCACACCCGACATCTCTTCTGACGTCTGTAGCCTGTTTCACGGGGGACGGCTTTCTCAGGGAAGTGGCGCTCGTGGAGTCTGCTCACGGAATCAGAGCGAATATTTTCTGGTGGGCTTTCAGGGTACAAAAGGGCAGAGATAACTTCTTCTTGGTAGAGTAGATAGGATACGGGGTTCTCTGTTGATTTTTTGTAAATAACATAAGTGGTATACATGGCCAAACTAAAAAAATAAAGGGACACTTTCTTATACCAGTGGCGGGATTTTCTTGTGGGAAGATAGGGTTCAATCATCTGATCGTTGAGGTCCACTCCCCCCATAAACAAATTATAATCGTAGACACAAGCTGGTTTCTGGATTGTGCCGTTTCTTTTGGGGACTTCAACGTAGGTGTCGTTGTGGATTGAAGTGAGCATGTGGACGTTTTGTTTGTCCCTCCACCTGACAGCCAATATCTCCTGGTTCCTCAATGATGCCGTCTCCCCTCGTCGTAGCTTTTCATTGACGAGTTTTTGTGGGAAGCCTTTTCTATTGGGTCTTACTGTGCCACATGCTGGGGTGTCCCTCCAGTAAAGATTGCGGAACAGGGGCAAGCTGGTATAAAAATTATCCACATAAAGGTGGTACCCCTTTCCAAGGAGTGGATAGATAAGCTCCCAGACCACTTTTCCGCTGACTCCGATGTACTCTGGGCATTCAGGGGGATGCAGTTGGGAGTCCTTCCCTTCGTACACCAGGAAGGCGTAGATGTACCCCGTAGCTCGGTCACATAGCTTGTACATTTTAACCCCATATCGGGCCCTTTTGCTGGGGATAAACTGTTTAATGCACAGCCTGCCTGAGAATTTTATAAGGGACTCATCCACGGAGATATTCTGTTCAGGGATATACAACTGGGAAAAATTTTCAGAGAAAAAATTTAGGAGTGGCCGAATTTTATATAGTTTGTCAAAAGCTGGGTCATTTCGGGGAGGGCACTGGGTGTTGTCATTAAAGTGGAGGAACCGCAAAATCATTAGGTATCGGGATCTTAGCGTAATGGATGAGAAGAGTGGCATGTGGTGGATGGGTTTGGTAGACCAGTAGGAGTACAGTTGTTTTTTTTTTGAGAGTCCCATAGTAAAAGTTAGGCCTAGGAAAATTTTGAATTCCTCTATGGTAAGTTCTCTCCACTCAAAGGGACGGGCGTAACTAGACCCAGGGTTGCTTACGATGTACTGCTGTGCGTAGAGGTTGCACTGGGCCACAATGGAGGATAGTAAGTCTTCGGTGAATACTAAATGAAAAAAATCGAGCATGGAAAAACCATCGGTGTTCACCTGGACACCTGGCTGGGCGGTGAAAGGGGGGATATTTGCTGCTCCGGAATTAGGGGGAAGCCACAGGGGGTTTTGAAGGCCATAGGGAAGGCTGGCATGGCCCCTATCCCTTTGGGGCTGAGATGACACCCTACTGGTGCCTGGCCTTTGTTGCAGTGGCACTGCGCTTGGGGTGGACGGCACTGCGCTTGGGGTGGACGGCACTGCGCTTGGGGTGGACGGCACTGCGCTTGAGGTGGACGGCACTGCACTTGAGGTGGACGGCACTGCGCTTGAGGTGGACGGCACTGTGCTGCTGGTAGTAGGCCGCTTCCCCACGCCAGAACCCCTTGTTTTCACGGGCACACATTCCTCTTCTGATTCTGTATCAGACCCACTGTCTGTAATGGGTTCATAGGCCGAATCCGAATCGGACTGAGACTCCTCGCTGCTCTTATCGGTCATGATTAGACGCTGGTAGGCCTCCTCACAAGTAAATAATTTTTTTGCCATGCTGGTGGCTGGTGAGGCTGCACTGCAGAGCACTGTGGTGGCACTGGTGGGCACAGGCGGCACTGATGTGGCACAGGTAGCACTGGTGTGCACTGTAGTGGCACTGGTGTGGCTCTGGTGGCACTGATTAGCACACAGGCGGCACTGGTGGGGACAGACGGCACTGGTGGGCACAGGCAGCACAGGTGGCGCTGATGGGCACAGGTGGCACTGATGGGCACAGGTGTGGCTCTGGTGTGCACTGGTGTGCACTGGTGGGCACTGGTGGGCACAGGCGGCACTGATGTGGCACTGCAGTGGCGCTGATGGGCACAGGTGGCACTAGGCACAGGTGGCACTGATGGGCACAGGTGTGGCTCTGGTGTGCACTGGTGTGGCACTGGTGTGGCTCTGGTGGCACTGGTGGGCACAGGCAGCACTGGTGGGCACAGGCGGCACTGATGTGGCACTGCAGTGGCGCTGATGGGCACAGGTGGCACTGGGCACAGGTGGCACTGATGGGCACAGGTGTGGCTCTGGTGTGCACTGGTGTGGCTCTGGTGTGCACTGGTGTGGCTCTGGTGTGGCTCTGGTGGCACAGGCGGCACTGGTGGGCACAGGCGGCACTGGTGGGCACATGCGGCACTGATGTGGCACTGCAGTGGCGCAGATGAGCACTGATGGGCACAGGTGGCACAGATGGGTACTGGTGTGGCACTGGTGTGGCACTGGTGTGGCACTGGTGTGGCACTGGTGTGGCCCTGGTGTGGCACTGGTGTGGCTCTGGTGGCACTGGTGTGGCTCTGGTGGCACTGGTGTGGCTCTGGTGTGGCTCTGGTGGCACTGGTGTGGCTCTGGTGGCACTGGTGTGGCACTGGTGTGGCACTGGTGTGGCACAGATGGCACAGATGTGGCACAGATGTGGCACAGATCTGGCACAGATGTGGCACAGATCTGGCACAGATCTGGCACAGATGTGGCACAGATGGCACTTTGGGGCACTTTTGGGCACTGTTTGGCACTGTTGGGCACAGCTGGGCACAGGAAAAATCAAGATTGACTCACTGTGCGGCACTGTGTGGCAGTAATGTCTCTCCTCTCCTCTCACGCTGCATCGGTGTGAGGAGAGGAGAGAGATGAACTTGTCCTGACCCCAGTTTGTTTACATTGTGATTGCGCCGTCATTGGACGGCGCGATCACATGGTAAAAGGCCGCTGTCATTGGCCATTTACCGCGATCTGTGTTGCTACGGGTCCGGTGGACCCGGCGAGCACAGTCGTTTGCGTGTGCGGGCGCGCGCAGGAACGATTCTAAGGGAGGACGTTATATAACGTCCTCCCAGAGTTAAGCAACCACCTTGTCGCCGTTATTCGGCGGCAGGTGGTTGTGAAGTGGTTAAGTATGTCTGCAATGCGGCTTTAGATACAGCTCCCTGGCTGTCCAGTACATCAGTATCTGCGGTGGGGCTACGCCGCATGATTTGACTGAAAGGCTGGTCTGCGGACCAGACGTCCGAGAAGGCTCTGGCGGATTTGCTCAGTCAGGGTTAGAGGCTTTGGAACCTCGCTGGATGACATTATTAAATATGTAGTTTGGGGTGAGAGTCCTGTGCTCCCACAATTCAAAAAAGGTAAGGAGCCACGCCGTAGGCCATGGCCCTCCTTTTTTTCCGCTCACAAACGTTTTTTTTCCTTCCGCCGGACCCGCAGGTCAGCGTTCCCGGGCTGACAGGGTGCCCGCTAAGGGACTAATAAGTATCCCTGTTTCTAGCAGCAAAACATGCCTGCGAGTAAATCTGTGGCGACATGGAGATTTTTTGCCCCTGCCCAGCTATGGGTTGGGGGGTCGCCCTCGAGAGTTTGCGGCTCGGTAGCCCTCCCTACTTCCGACCAGTGGGTCTGTGAAGTGGTTTCATGGGGTACAAGATGGAGTTTTTCTCTTGTCCACCAAGCAGATTTTCTTTCCCTCCAACCTTCATCTCCTTTTGGCTCGCCGGGCCGCCTGGTTTGGGGCAGTGCAGGACCTGCTGATGCGCAGGGTGATAGTGCCTGTGTCGGCGCCGAAAAGGTTTCAAGGATTCTATTCTGATATGGTTGTAGTCCCAAAGAAGCGAGGGGTCGGTCCGGTCCTGGATCTCAAGACCCTCAACAGCTTTGTGAAAGCACAAGGGTTCAGGATGGCAGCTTTTCGCTCTGTGGTCACTGCACTCCATCCGGGGGTTGTTTCTACCATCCTTGAACTTCAAGGACGCATTTATTGCAGTCCCCATATGCGTCAGGCATCAGAGGTTTCTGCGGTTTGCAGGCTGAGATGAGCACTACAAAATGGTAGCTCTCCCTTTTGGCCTGGCGTCGGCACCAGGAGTCTTTTCCAAGGTGCTCGCCCCGATCCTGGCCTTGCTGAAGCAGCAAGGGATCGCAATCAGTGGCTATTTGGTTGATCTCCGTCTGAGATCAGCTTCCACCTCAGATTTAGGCAGATTGTGGAGATTGCCAGTCAGACTCTTCGGGAGTTTGGTTGGGTACTGAACCTCCAGAAGTCTGTGTTGGTGCCGACTCAACGCCTGGAATACCTGGGCTCGATTCTAAACTCCTGGGAGGCGAGAGTTTTTTTCTCCCTTTGCAAGTTGCAGACTCTTCAGGCTGGTCACTGCACTTTTGCATGCAAGTCCTGGGTTTCATGGTGGCCACCTTCGAGGCGGTACCGTGTGTTTAAATTCCACACTCGAGTCTTGCAAACGGAGATCCTGTCAACATGGGACACATCTCCATTGTCCCTGGATTGTCAAATCCGGATGAGCTGGCTAGTCAGGGATCCCTGATCCGGTGGCTGAGGCCTCCGGCCCTTCTGTCTGGGAAGTCGTTTCCTTTTCACTGGACGGTAATCACAACGGACGCCAGCCTGACCGGTTGGGAGGGAGTTTGGGCGTACAGTCGACACGGGGTCGTTGGATGGAGGAAGAATCCCGCCTGCTGATCTGGGTGCCTTCGGGCGATCAGGCGGTGCCCCTCCACATGGTCTCAGAGGCTGCGGGAACGTTCAGTCGGGATCCAGTTGGACAATGCCACAGCGGTGGCATATGTCACCCATCGAGGAGGAACAAGTCGCTCGACTGCAGCATGCTGTCGCTGACATCCTGCGGTGGGCAGAAAGGAATGTGCTGGCTCTATCGCCCGCATACAGTCTGGGTGTAGGACACTGGCAGGCGGACTCCCTGAGTCGTCTGATGCTGTACCATGGTCTATGGTCGCTACATCGGATGTGTTTCGACTCCTTTCCGGAGTCAGGGATCGCCAGATGTGGATCTCCTGGCTTCTCGACTCAATCGGAAGTTTTGAGGTTTGTGGCCGGGTCCAAAGATCCCTGGGCGGACGCGTCAGACGCGTTAGTGGTCCTGTGGGGACAGTATCGGCCACGTTGGGCCTTCCTCCTGTAAATACTCTTCCTCGCCTGCTCGCAGAGTAGAGGCAGAGGGTATTCAGAGAATTCTAATTTGCTCCAGATTCCGGCGTCCCTGGTACTCCGCCTTAGATGACTGGTGGCGGATGTTCCTTGGCGACTGCCAATGTGAGAGGACCTTCTAGCGCAAGGTCATACTTTTCTTCCTGCTGACAGTCACTGGACTTCACGTCTTGGCTGTTGACTGTCGGATACTGTGTGACCGAGGCCTGTCGGTTTCGGTGATTTCCACCATGCTGAGGGCACGGAAGTCATCTTTTCGGAAGATTACCATTGCACATGGAGGGCATCTCTATGGTGGAGATGGAGTGGCGTTCACGTACATATTCGTTTTCCAGGATCCTGCTGTCTTTACCGCGTGGAGTGGATAAAAGACTTGCTTTTGCTCCATTAAGGGGCAGATATCAGCATTGGCTGTTTTCTTTCAGTGACCCTTGGCGGCTCATTCACTGATGAGTACGTTTGTCCCAGGGTTTCGATATGTGTCCGTTCCGGTTCAATCACTGCTGCCTTCATGGGATTGTATCTGGTTCCATTGGTGTTTCAGTAACCACCATTTGAAAACATTAGAGAGATTTCCCGGTTGACACTTTCTTGAAAAGTAGCTTTTCAGGTAGCTTTTGCCTCTACCAGAGGTTTTCTGAGTTGGCGGCCTTGTCTGGCAAGTCTTCCTACTTACTCCTCTACAAGGATAAGGCGGTGCCTTTGTTTCTTCCTAAGGTTTTTTTCGGCCTTTTTATCCAAATGAGGACATTGTGCTTCATCCTTGTGTCCTCGGCCGTCGCACCCCAAGTGGTTGCTTGCTTTCCCTGGGCTTGGTCCAAGCTCTGCGGGTGTATCTGTCTACTACGACTCTGTTTTCGGAGGTCAGACTCATTGTTTGTGTCGGTGACTGGTTCAAAGAAAGGCCTGGTGGTCTCGTCGGCCACCATTTCTTGGTAGGTCAGACGGATTGTAATTCAGGCTTATGCCCTTAAAGGGCGGGCGCCTCCCTTTCCTGTCACGGCGCATTCGACCAGGGCAATAGGTGTCTCCTGGGCTTTCCGACATTGAGCATCTGTCTCACAGGTGTGTAAGGCGGCGATCTGGTCGTCCATTCACACTTTCACTAAGTTTACAAGGCTGACCAGCATGCGTCTGCGGATGCCTGCTTCGGCTGCAAAGTTTTTGCAGGCGGCTGTTTCAGGTTGCAACTCCTCTGTTGTTTGGGGTGAAGTTGGTTTGATTTCTGTTCCCACCCCTCGATTTTGACAATGCTTGGGGACGTCCCTAATGTCAAGATTAAGATGCTGTGTCCGTCCATGAATGAAAGAGAAAATTGGATTTTTGTACTCACCGTAAAATCCTTTTCTCTGAGTTCATGGATGGACATGGCACCCACCCCTCCTTTTTTATGTTTGTACTGCTTTTTGACGAACTGAGCTGCTGCATGCAGGGAGAGGGGTTGTACCCAGAGGGACCGCCCACCTGGGCGGTACTGTACAGTTTTGATGTTGTTTTAACACATTAACATGTTTTCTGCCTAGTCCTCTCCTGATAGAAGGCTAATACCCTAATGTCAAGATTAAGATGCTGTGTCCATCCATGAACTCAGAGAAATGGATTTTATGGTGAGTACAAAAATCCAATTTTTTTCCACTTCTGGATTATGGCCCCAACAGTGCTCACTGGAGCATTCAGAAGTTTAGAAATTCTTCTGTAACCAATGCCATCAGTATGTTTTACAACAATAAGGTTGTGAAGGTCTTTAGAGAGAACTCTTTTCTTTTAACCATCATGAGATGTTTCTTGTGTGACACCTTGGTAATGAGACACCTTTATATAGGCCATCTGTTGAGACTAAACCAGCTGATATTAATTTGCACTGACGAGGGTCTGGATTGCTTTCTGATTACTGATAGATTTCAGCTGGTGTTTTGGCTTTCCATGCATTTTTTGCACCTTCCTTTCTTCGTGTGTTCAATACTTTTTGCCTATGTCATTCCATTTTATTACACATAGCTTTTTTGAACATATTTGTTCTGGTTTCTTTGTATGTTTGGATTGCATGGGTTGTTACCGACATGTGGTGAAAATTTCATGTCACTAGCACCTTTTATATATTTACCTAGAAAAATGGTAACGTGTTCAATAGTATTTTACCCGATATATAGCCCAACACATCGTACAGCTCCCACCCACACTGCTGTATTGGGGCATGTGATTGGCTAAACAGCCTTCTAAAATACCTGACAATCTAGTCTGCTGGTGCTCCATAAACATTAACTAGTCTTCCGATTTAAACAAATAGTAATTTGGGAAGACTGTTATCTTAGTGTCTATATCAACCTTAGGGGCTTGTGTCAGCAGACATTCTAGTCAAACACTGCATTTTGCATTAAAATGCATGCAGCTGATTTTGACAAGGAAAAGCTGTGTTTGATGTGTTTTTCAAGAATTACAGATGAGAAAGTACAGATAGAGCATTCTATCCAAAAATAATGAACACATAAATTGTATCTTAACAGGCAACTGTTTCTTTTTGGATTTTTGTGTCTGGAAATGCCCTTAATATTGCATACCAGCTAGCTTTACAAAAAAATAAAATAATGTTTATTATAATGTTATTTCAAATATCTGGCATTATGTTGTGTAATTGTATGCACAATATAATTATCCCTTGTCACAAGTATTGGTGTCCCATTTAGTACCTCCTGAGTATATAATCACTTTTCAAATAGATGATACCCTTTAGGGTTGTCCGACACCAAACTGACTTCAACTATAGCAGCCTGCTGTTTTTGCTAGGTATTTGCCACCATCTGCACAGTTTTGGGTGAAATTTAAGGGATTAGAACTCCTGTGCAAATTGCACTTCCCATCTGTTATATTTGACAGTAACACTTCCTGTTCTTTCTAGAGACTCGCCATTGCAAAAGAGTTTGGAGACAAAGCTGCGGAGCGTAGGGCGTACAGCAACCTGGGCAATGCCCACATCTTCCTGGGGAGGTTTGATGCCTCTGCTGACTATTACAAGTGAGTGAACCTGAGCTGTCTGCATCTTTTGTTCCTTCCTCTTTAGGCAGGTGCCTCTATTTCAGAAAAGAGATTGGAGGGTGAATTAAACACAGTACATTTCATGAATTTTATTAATTTGCGTGCCTGCAAGTTCCATAGAGCACTACAGAGTAAATAAATCATCTACACCAGTCGTCCTTCCCAAATACACTTTTGCTTTAGTTTCTATTTTAGTAACACACTATGGCCAATTTGGTCAGATTCCATATAACCAACCATGTTTTGGGGGAGAAAACAAAAGGCAAACCTATAAACATGTATGACCTGAGACTGAGTGATTGAAAAATGTGGTGCTAATGCGCCATCTAGTGATTGGTAGTTTGTACTGTAGGATTTGTATACCACATCATGAGAGAGGGGCTGACATTATTTTCTTCTTATAAAGATGCTGGTTGACTAGCTGTTATGCTGACCCTCTGGATTCAATACTGAGTTGTCACTCAAACAAGGATGCAGATCAGAAAAGTTAGAAGTCCTTATCTGTATTTTTTATCTGGGTAAATGATACATAAGCATTGAAGCCAGAAAGTCAGCATGACTGGCGGGCAGCTAACATTTTCATAAGAACAAGTCATCAATGGCAGCCTATGTATTTCTCTAGTGACACATTCCCTCTAAAGGGAATGTTTGATGATATAAAATGTCTCTTACCAGTTCCTGATTTAATGAGGATTATTGTTTACTTTGTCATTAATTCTGTTATTTGCCTTGTCTTACAGTATAAAATACACTAGAAAGAAAGAAGGATAGAGACTTTTACTCTTTCCACATATTTTTGTGAAATAAGAAGAAAATAACAGGAGGGAAAACACAATGTGGGAAATTTATCAAAACTGAAGCAGCTGTCCATGGCACCCTATCAGCTCTTATCTTCAGCTTGTTCAGTTAAGCTTTGAAAATACAAGATAGAAGCTGACTGGTTGCCATTCACAGCTGCTCCAGATTCTGTCTGCTTCCATTTTGATAAATTCCCTTCAATGAATTTAAAGGAGATGTAAACCCTCAAGGTTTTTCACCTTAATGCATTATGCAATAAGGTGAAAAACCTTCTGCTCTGCAGTTGCCCCCTAGAGCCCCCCTTTTTCTTTCCAGCGACAAGCATGAGTCCTGCAGCTCTGGCCGCTGTCTCGGGTCCTCATTGTTTTAATATTGGAGGAAAAGTTTTTCTGGGATTTTTAGGAAGTCATGGCCTGGTACGGCCAGTTATTTCCATCCCAGGGGACTTTAAATGAGAGACATGCCACGGTACTGTCATGTCTCTCCATCCCACATAATTTTAGGAGAGGAGCGAAGAGGGGCGGGACTTTGAATGAAGCAGGTGTAAGCAAAAGCATAATGAGATGAACCAATTGGAATTTATTGCATATTACAATTAAGCACACATACAAATTAATTACATGGACATCAGTTGGTCATGGAATATACATTTACTATGATTGCAATGCAGTTGAGCATGGCAAGTTCATTCCCTAAACATCATTGGGTCATGGGGTGTACAATCAGTAAATAGGTAGCAAAAGTTATGTCATGATACATCCAAATAAAATTCCAAAGTTCATCAAAGCACATTGAGGTAAAAACATAGAAGAGAGTAATGCCTGCAGGGCCTCATGACATAACTTTTGCTACCTGTTTACCGATTGTACACCCCAAGACCCAATGATGTTTGGGGAATGAACTTGCCATGCTCAACTGCATTGCAATCATAGTAAATGTATATTCCATGACCAACTGATGTCCATGTAATTAATTTGTATGTGTGCTTAATTGTAATATGCGATAAATTCCAATTGGTTCATCTCATTATGCTTTTGCTTACACCTGCTTCATTCAAAGTCCTGCCCCTCTTCGCTCCTCATTGGATAGAATGATAGCAGCAGGAGCCATTGGCTCCCGCTTCCACCCTTCAAATCCAGTGACACGGGGGCGGGGCTGAGTCCTGCTGTCTGTGTCAATGGATGCAGCAGCAGGACTCAAGCGCGCGACTGCATGGGTGCTCCCATGGAAAGCGTCTCCCCATTGGGGCACCCAGATAAAGAGGAGGAGCCAGGAGCACCGCCGGAACACCCCAGAAAAGAAGGATTGGGGGCCGCTCTGTGCAAACCCCTTGCACAGAGCAGGTAAGTATAACATGTTTGTTTTACAAAAAGAAATAAAAAATAAACTTTACAATCACTAGAATGATCAATAAGGGTTAAGTAAGCAGCTGTGAAGATACCAGTGATGCTGAATGTGGTCATATAATAATGCATACGTGCTGCTTGTTATTTTTGTCCTGTTCTCCCAGAATTTGGTAGAAGGAGCATAGCCTTATCTTACTGATCTGTGTCTGCCTTATTCCTCAGGAAGACTTTGCAGCTCTCTAGACAGCTGAAAGACCAGGCAGTAGAGGCTCAGGCCTGTTATAGCCTGGGGAACACGTATACTTTGCTCCAGGACTATGAACGGGCCATAGAATACCACCTGAAACACCTCTCCATAGCGCAGGAGCTTGGTGACCGGTAAGAGATTGCACTTTTTCAATATCCATCTTGGCTACTTATGTGAAAGATGTACTTAATTTTTAACTCATTGAAATGTTATAATTCATTAGAATTTATACAAGATGAATATTTCTAGTAAAAATGCACTGCTTTCAAGTGGGTAACCTGCTCTCTCCCCAGTTATTCTCCCGGTTTTCATAAAAGCCACTTTACTGTCCTAAAGGCTTGATAATCAGTGAGGATGCAGCTTTGCAATCTTAGACAACACATTCTCAGCTGCATGATGAATATCTCATTCGCGGAACTGCATGCTTCCAGCTTCTGTCAGTAGTGAATGAGAAGCATGCATTGGTGAAGTTAATGTCTGATTTCGCATGTATTGCTCCACCATGCTTAAGTGGAGATGCTTGCCACAGACTTTAACCAAAACATTTTTTATTGTTGTTGGTTCTGGACTGTTTATTTTTATTTGTGGTTTGTGTCCCCACTGGGGAGATTACCTAATGTGATACTAAACAGACACTGTTTAATTGACATGATCTCTTCTTTATGTATGTGGATGTAATTATTTTAGGGTTGAATATATTTTTATTGGTAGAATAGACAGAACATGAGAAACACAATTGACACATTGTGCACAGAAAAGTGTAATTGAGCGTGCCAAATGGCTATCGCCCACAGCTGCGCTGGCGCCTAGGATGTTGCATACAATCACATATTCAATTTGTATCAAACAGTAAAATAGCATAAGGGAGAGAAAAAAGTAGGAAAGCAGATACAGAGAAGAAGGGATCAGAGGAGGGGGAAACGGGGAAGGGAGAGGGTCTGCTGGGAGAGACAGGGCAGGAGAGGCGTTTACTTGGCGAATGAGGAACCACCAATGAGTTGAGGCAGAGGGTCTGGGCACTGTAATTATTTTAATTAAAAAAACATTAAAGTACCTTTCCTATTAGATATACAGCTGTCACATGACCCAGCTTTTTCCCAACCTGTTTGCAGGGCAACAGTGGCAGGAAGAGCTTCTAGTCCTCTGTTGCTGGTCACGTGTTTAAAAAAAAAACACAGCTTTTGGAATACATAAGAATATATAAAAAAAAAAATAATATATCAAAAAAAAATTTAATTGCCATACAAATATATATTTGAAAGGAAATATTTATTATTTCTCTTTTGTCCATGGACGGACACAGCTCCTTATAATTCTTGACTTGTGGGTTATGTTCCGTCTATTAGGAGAGGACTAGGCAGACATGTTAGACATTTAAAACATGTAACTTTAGCAAAGCTGAACAGCCCTGCCCAGGGGGCGGTCCCTCTGGTCATAACCCCTCACACCGCCTCAGCAGCTCAGTTTTTTTCTGCCTAGTAGAGGAGAAGGACCTGGCTCCCTTTGGGCCCAGGGTCCTGAAGAAATTTTTACTTTTTATTAAATTTTTTGAGAATCTACTATCAACTGCCGGCTGGGCATGACAGGCGGCAGAATAATATAGATCCTAGTAGTCCCCCCAGTCCGGCCATCGAGCGTGAGTAGACCTTTGCTACGTGCGGGGTCAGCCACGACATACCCCGTGGCTCCAGGGGTGGCCGGTGAGCTATATGATCCGGGCTTCACATATGACTGGGCTACTGCTGTCTAAGTCACAGTGAACCGGGCTGACAGCTACGCTGTACTGCTCGGATGTAGGTCTGTCAGGAACGCGCCAGCAAGTCCTCGCATGGACGGGTAAGTACGGTTCCTCCTGCCTCGGCAGGATGGAGCAGCTGGGCATTCCTGGGGGGGGGGTCGATTAGGGGGTCTCCTGTCCTCCCTTTCCTCTCCCCCGTCCCCCTTTTTTCCTCCTCCCCATGCATGCAGGGCCTGCTATGTGTGACCGGGGTGTACCTGCGGGGGGGCTCCGGGTCCTGGCTGGGGGCAGCGGGGTGTCCGGGTCCGCTCTCTGGGTGGGTGTTCTGTCGTTTAGGAAGCCCCCGCCTGGCGTCTTCTCGGCCTTCTGTTTGACCGCCATTTTGGTAGCGCTGGTGCTATTTTCTAGTTGTCTGACTGCTGTGTTGTTTTTTGCATTGGTGGCCATTTTCCTGTAGCCTGCTGTTGCGCAGGTCTTTGCTGTGGGCCGCCATTTTCTTGTAGCTCGTGCCCTTTTCTATCTGAGGCGCCCGGAGGCCATTTTGGTGTGGGATTTTTTCTACATTTGGCCTCTAGCGCTGGCTGGCTTTCTGAACTGCGCGGTCAGCGCTGTTCATCTCAGAGAACACCCGAGAGACACACTCTGTGTGCAGAGAGGGAGCAGACCGCGGCGCTGAGCAGTTCTTTTGCCTGGGTGGTGAGTTCCCTGGGTAAACCCTTAGTCACGAGCAGCAAGGAGGGGGGGGGGCTCTTTTTACACAAGTGCCCAGACTTAGTCCTTATGGACTGTCAGGGGGTCAGCATGGCATCAGAAGCTGGCATTTTTTCTTCCCCAGATAGTCCGGTGGTAGCTGTAATGATGTGTATGTTTTATGCGGTGCCTGTGCACGCCTTGTCGGCAGCCCTGGAGTCCTTGCTGGCCAGGGTGGAAGCGGTGTGTGGGCGTAAAGGGGGGTTAAAACCGCCCCTCCCCCACCATCTTCTGGGGATTGCTCTGATTCAGACTCGGGCCTGGCTGTAGCACAGAACCCCTGTTCTGACGGGTCAGAGACTGCTGACCAGGACCATTCGGACAGTGAGGAGGACTCCATGTCTGGGTCAGCGCAGAACCAAGGACTTGTTGGAGCACTTATCACCTCAGGCGGGTAACTCTTAAGCTGGAGAGGTGTTGGTCCCTTTTTGGGTCCCACAAGCCGACCCGCATTGCTAAGGTTTTTTCCTTATGGGACTTATTCTGATAAGTTCATAGACAAGAAATGGGAATGGCCGCAGAGGGGTTTTTTAAGTTCCAAAAACGCATGGCGGTCCGTTGCCCTTTGAGGAGAGCCTGCTGAAAAGATGGGCATCTCCCCCGGTTGTGGACCCCCCGGTATCACGGTTAAATGAAGTAACCACTATTCCGGTTGAGGGGACCCCTGCATTTAAGGATACATTACGGCCAGGTTTGGCTGCGGCTCTGGTGTCACAGGCACTTACAGAAGGGGCAAAAAATTTGCACCAGGAGTTGGAAACATAACCGGTTTCCCCGGTCTGCGTAGAACTGGCTGACCAGTTGATGCATGGCCTCAAATAGGTCTGCGATGCAGACCTGGACACTGCTTCCCTGATTTCAAGAGCCTCAGTATCTGCTGTGGTACTGCGTCACCTGATTTGGGGCTCTGGCTGATTTGCCTTTCAGGGGTGAGAGGCTATTTGGAGCCTCGCTGGATGACATTATTAAGGATGTCACTGGGGGTAAGAGCTCACTACTCCCACAATCCAGAAAAGGTAAGGAGCCACGCCACAGGCCTGGGCCCTCCTTTTCCGCTCAGAAGCGGGTTTTTTTTCCGTCAGTCAGAAGCGTTTTTTTTTCCGTCAGTCCGTGCCGCAGGTAAGCGTTCCCTGGCCGACAAGGGGCCAGCTGAGGGACAAAAGCGTCCCGGGGTTCGCAAGCCAAACAAGCCCACGAAAAAATCTGCTACTGCATGAAGGTTTGCCAGGTGGGGGGTTGCCTATGCGAGTTTGCAGTTCGGTGGACCTCCCTGCTTTCCGACCAGTGGGTTTGCGAAGTGGTTTCATCAGGGTACAAAATAGAATTTCTTTCTTGTCCACCAAACAGATTTTTTCCCTCAAACCTTCATCTTCCTCCAGCTCGTCGGAATGCCCTGTTTGGGGCAGTGCAGGACCTGCTGATGCACGGGGTCAAAGTACCTGTACCGCGGCCGGAAAGGTTTCAGGGATTTTACTCCATTCTGTTCATAGTCCCAAAGAAGGACGGGGTCCGTCTATTTCTGGATCTCTATGCCCTCAGCACCTTTGTACAATTGTGAAGGTTTAGGATGGAATCAGTTCGCTCCATGGTCACTGCACTCCATCCGGGGGATTTTTTAGCGTCCTTGAACCTCAAAGACGCACACTTGCATGTCCCCATATGCATCAGGCATCAGAGTTTTTCTGCGTTTTGCAGTCAGGGATGATCACTACCAATGGTGGCTCTCCCTTTTGACCCGGCATCGGCACCAAGGGTTTTTACCAAGGTGTTCGCCCCGATTCTGGCCTTGCTGAGACAACAAGGAATCGCTATCGTGGGCTACCTGGTTGACCTCCTTCTGAGAGCTGCTTCAGTCTCAGAATTAGAAGAGAATTTGGCAAATGCCAGTTAGACCCTTCAAGGATTTGGTTGGGTACTGAACCTCCTGAAGTCGATGTTGGTTCCGAATCAGCGCCTGGAATCCTGGGCTTGATCTGGACTCCTCGGAGGCAAAGGTTTTTTTCTCCCTGTAAAGAAATTGCAGACTCTTCAGGTGGCGGTGAAGCTGTTAGCATCCCGCAGGTAATCGACGCTGCACTTTGCATGCGAATCCTGGGTCTCAGGGTGGCCTCCTTCGAGTCGGTACTGTATGCTCAATCCACACTCGAGTCTTGCAGTAGGAGATCCTGTCCAAATGGGACAAGTCTCCGTTGTCCCTGGATTGTCAAATCGGGGTGAACCAACTAGTCAGGGCTTCCCTGGTCTGGTGGCTGAGGTCTCCGGCCCTTCAGTCCAGAAAGTCGTTCCTTCTCTTTCACTGGACGGTGATCACTATGGACACCAGCCTGAGGGGGGTTCAGTCGACACAAGGTCGCTGGACACAGAAAGAATCCCGCCTGCTGATCTATGTACTGGAACTTCGGGCGATCAGGCAGTGCCTCTCCACATGGTCACAGAGGCTACAGGGGCGTCCAGTTAGGATCCAGTCGGACAATGCCACAGCGGTGGCGTATGTCAACCATCAAGAAGGAACAAGTAGCTCGGCTGCAGCATCGGAGGTTGCTCACATCCTAAGGTGGGCAGAAAGGAGCGTGCCGGCTCTATCGGCCGTATGCATTCCGGACGTAGAAAACTCGCAAGCTATTGCCTAGGTCGCCAGACGCTGGACCAAGGTGAATGGTCGCTACACCCGGATGTGTTCCAACTCTTTTGCCTGAGTTGGGCCACGCCAGACATGGACCTCTTGGTTTCTCGACTCGATCGCAAGGTATTGAGTTTTGTGGCCAGGTCCAGAGATCCCTGGGCACACGCGACAGACGCGTTAGTGGCTCCGTGAGGTCAGTATCGGCTAATTTTACGCCTTTCCCCCAAAAAAACGTCTTCCTCGTCTGCTCCGCAGAGTAGAGGTTGAGGGGATTCCAGTGATTCTGTTTGCCCCAGACTGGCCTCGGTGTCTGGTATGCCGACCTAGTGCGTCTGGTGGCGGATGTCCCCTGGGGACTGCCGATGCGGGAGGACCTTCTGTCGCAAGGTCCCATACTTCATTCTGCTTTACAGTCGCTGGCTTTACCGGCATGGCTATTGAAAGCCAGGCACTAAGGGACCGAGGCCTGCCAGTTTCAGTAATTTACCCCATGCTAAGAGCACGGATGTTATCTTCTTGGAGGATTTGCCATCGCATGTGGAAGGCCTGCATCTCTATGTGAGTAGATGGAGTGGTGTCCACGGGCATATTCAGTTTCCAGGATCCTGCTGTTTTTTACAGCATGGTGTGGATAAAGAACTTGCCTTAAGTAACATTAAGGGGCAGATTTCAGCCTTAGCTGTTTCTTTCAACGACCCTTGGCGGCTCTTTTCACTGGTGTGTACGTTTGTGCAGGGGGTCCGACATGTGGTCCCCTCGGTTCGACCACCACTTCTTCCATGGGAATTGAACCTGGTGCTCTCGGTGCTTCAGAAACCTCCCTTTGGGAACATCAGAGAGATTCCTCTTTTGACATTCTCACAGAATGTTGCCTTCTGGTGGCCATTACATCTGTCACAAGGGTTTCTAGGTGGCGGCCTTGTCTTGTAAGTCCCCATACTTGATCCTTCGTAAGGATACTGCGGTGCTACGCCCACAACCTTTGTTTCTTCCGAAGGTTGTTTCGGCCTTTCATCTGAATGAGGACATTGTGCTTCCATCCTTGTGTCCTCGGCCGTCGCATCTCACAGAGGTTGCGTTACATCCCTTAGACGTGGTACGTGCTCTGCGGGTGTATCTGTCTGCTACGGCTCTGTTTCGGAGGTCAGACTCACGGTTTCTGTCGGTGACTGAACCAAAGAAGGGCCTGGCGGTCTCGTCGGCCACCATTTCTCGGTGGACCTGCCAGACGGTAATTCAGGCCTATGCCCTTAGAGGGCGGGCGCCTCCCTTTCCTGTTTCGGCGCATTCGACCAGGGCAATTGGTGTCTCCTGAGCTTTCCGACATCAAGCGTCTGTTTCACAGATGTGTAAGGTGGCGACCTGGTCGCCCGTTCATCCCTTCACTAAGTTTTAAAGGGTTGATGTGTATGCATCTTCGGATGCTTTCTTCGGCCGCAAGGTTTTGCAGGCGATTGTTTGAGGCTACATCTCCTCCATTGAGGAGCTCTGGTTGTTTGGGGTGAAGTTGTTTAATTGCTGTTCCCACCCCTCGTTTTTTTTACACTGCTTGGGGACGTCCCACAAGTCAAGAATTATAAGGAGCTGTGTCCGTCCACGGACAAAAGAGAAAATAGGATTTTTGTACTCACCGTAAAATCCTTTTCTCTGAAGTCCATGGACGGACACAGCACCCTCCCCTCCTTTTTAAGTTTGTATTGCTTTTTGACGAACTGAGCTGCTGAGGCAGTGTGAGGGGGTTATGACCAGAGGGACCGCCCCTTGGCTGGGGCTGTTCAGCTTTGCTAAAGTTACATGTTGTAAATGTCTAACATGTCTGACTAGTCCTCTCCTAATAGACGTAACATAACCCACAAGTCAAGAATCATAAGGAGCTGTGTCCGTCCGTGGACTTCAGAGAAAAGGATTTTACGGTGAGTACAAAAATCCATTTTTTTTCCCATAGCATAGTGTGGGTGGCTTTCTGCCATTCACAAGCTGTTTCGCACCCCTCCAGCCTGTGTCTAAAGGCCCGCACACACGATCGGATTTTCCGACAACAATTGTGTGATAGCAGGGTTTTTGTCGGATAATCCGACCGTTTGTACGCTCCATCGGACAATTTTTGTCGGAATTTTCGACAAATGTGGGATAGCATGCGCTCAAATTTTCCGACAACAAATGTGTCCGATCGTGTGTACACAAATCCGTCGGACTAAAATCCAAAGTACAAACATGCATGCTCCGAACCAATGCTGATCATAATACAACATTAGCAGAAGTTGCCCAAAGGGTGGCGCTAAAGAGCAGAAAAACCACGTAGTTTCGTGAATGTTGGCTGACAAAGTTCTGACGTCTGTATGCAGAACTAGTTCACGGCCAACGCCCTTTGCACAAAATTCCACTGATTTGTCAGATGGAAATCCGATTGTGTGTACGAGGCTTTAGAATGACAAGGAGGTGAAGCCTCCATCAATCTGCATGTAATATCCTGCTCCAATTGTATTTGGCTAATTAATGGGGGAGGAGGGTTAGGAAGGGAGTGGGCTGTCATTTACCACTGTGTATGAACCCACATGTGTTACTCTATAGTCACATGGACTGCATACCTCCCAACATTTGAACTTCCCAATGAGGGACACTTGAGGCAAGGGACAACCTGCGGCGCACGCCACGGCAAAATGTGGGTGTGTAATGTACAGAGTGCAGGAGTGTGTAATGCAGAGAACGCTGCAGAGTGCAGGAGTGTGTAATGCACAGAATGCAGGGTCGGGAGTGTGTAATGCACAGCATGCAGGGTCGGGAGTGTGTAATGCACAGCATGCAGGGTCGGGAGTGTGTAATGCACAGAATGCAGGGTCGGGAGTGTGTAATGCACAGAACGCAGGGATCAGGAGGGTGTAATGCACAGAATGAAGGGGTCAGGAGGGTGTAATGCACAGAATGCAGGGGTCAGGAGGGTGTAATGCACAGAATGCAGGGGTCAGGAAGGTGTAATGCACAGAATGCAGGGTCGGGAGGGTGTAATCCACAGAATTCAGGAGTCAGGAGTGTTTTGGAGTCTGCATTTTTTACTACATTCTTTTACTACATAAAGAGTGCAGGGTGGCGGGGTGCTCTACGTACTAAGTGCAGGGTTGTGGGGTGCGCTACGTACCAAGTGCAGGGTTGCTGGGTTCGCTACGTACAGAGTGCAGGGTTGCGGGGTGCGCTACGTACAGAGTGCAGGGTGCACTACGTACAGAGTGCAGAGTGCACTACGTACAGAGTACAGGGTGGCGGGGCGCGCTATGTACAGAGTGCAGGGTTGCGGGGTGCACTACGTACTGAGTGCAGCGTTGCGAGGTGCGCTACATACTGAGTGCAGGGTTGCGAGGTGCACTATGTACTGAGTGCAGGGTTGCAGGGGGCGCTGTGTACTGAGCGCAGGGTTGCGGGGTGCGCTGTGTACTGAGTGCAGGTTTGTGAGGTGCGCTATGTACTGAGTGCAGGGTTGCGGGTTGCGCTATGTACAGAGTGCAGGGTTGCAAGGTGCCCGGGTGCGTTATGTACTCCATGGGATGGGGGGTGAATGGGGAGATCACGGGATGGGGGGTGGATGGGGAGATCGCAGGATGGCTGGGATGGGGGGAAACGCAGGATGGGATGGGGGGTGGATGGGGAGATTGCAGGATGGGATGGGGGTGGATGGGGAGATCGCAGGCTGGGATGGGGAGATCGCAGGATGGGATGGGGAGATCACGGGATGGGATGGGGGGATCGCGGGATGGGATGGGGGGATCGCGGGATGGGATGGGGGGTGGATGGGGGGATCACAGGATGGGATGGGGGGTGGATGGGGGGATCACAGGATGGGATGGGGGGTATCACAGGATGGGATGGGGGGTCTATGGGGGGATTGCAGGATGGGATGGGGAGATTGCAGGATTGGATGGGGGCTGGTATGGGGAGATCGCAGGATGGGATGGGAGGTGGATCGCAGGATGGGATGGGGGGGTGGATCGCAGGATGGGATGGGGGGGTGGATCGCAGGATGGGATGGGGGGGGGGTGGATCGCAGGATGGGATGGGGGGATGGATCGCAGGATGGGATGGGGGGGAGATTGCAGGATGGAATGGGGGTGGATGGGGGGGTCGCAGGATGGGATGGGGGATAGATGGGGGTCGCAGGATGGGATGGGGGATAAATGGGGAGATCGCAGGATGGGGTGGGGGGTGGATGGGGAGATCGCAGGATGGGATGTGGGGATCGCAGGTTGGGATGGGGAGATCGCATGATGGGATGGGGGGTGGATGGGGAGATCGCAGGATGGGATGGGGGGATTGCAGGATGGGATGGGGGGTGGGTGGGGGGATTGCAGGATGGATGGGGGTATCACAGGATGGGATGGGGGGGTGGATGGGGAAATCGCAGGATGGGATGGGGGGTGGATGGGGAGATCGCAGGATGGCTGGGATGGGGAGATCGCAGGATGGGATCGGGGGTGAATGGGGGGATTCGCAGGATTGGATGGGGGGGAGGGATGGGGAGATTGCATAATTCAGGATGAATGGGGGTGGACAGAGGAGCTCAGGAGAGAAACAGAAAGCATAAACAGTGCAATTCAGATTGAGACACAGAACACTTCCCCGTTCTCAGCACGCACTCTCCTTATCTCCTGCAGAGTCCTATACAGATGAAGCAGACAGAACGAGTGGTGCTCTGTGTCTGCAGCCTGAGCCCAGGTCTGTCTTCCAATAATCTAATAAGATTCTGGGCACAGACTTCACCAGAAATCCGTCTGTCATCTGTCAGGACACTGCAACAGCTTAACTGCAGCAACTTTTCTATCAGGCGCACACTGATCTGCCCTCCTTCATTGCAAAGCACCTCCTCATCTTCAGTACAGATCGGCAACTGACCCCGCCCCCACAGCACAGAGTGAGTCACGGTGTGAGTACAGGATGATTGCTATGAGCTGCAGCCAATCACCATGAGGACAAGCAGCCGGAAGGTTGAATTAAAGAAGATTTTCACATGCACAGTGAGAAAACCAGGTTCAGGCTGCGGGATTCTGTGTGCATGGGCGGGACAGCGGGAAAGCCCTCCCTTTGCGGGAAAATCCCGCCCATTCAGGGATGGTTGGGAGGTATGTGGACTGCTCAGATGTGATAGGGAGGAAATGCTCAGAATAGAAAATACACTGAAATCTGAGCATGTGCACTAGCTGCCAACACTGCCCTGCAAAATCCCCAACTGCAGTGGGGACATGGACAGAAGGGGTAGATAGAGAACAGCAGGATCAACTATTTTTTTGTAGAATACAGAAAATGAAATCCCATAGTGACTGAGTATGAACAGCATGTAATACAGCATTTATTAATAGTTTTTAATAATGTGGGTTTAATTGCACTTTAATTATCTGCCAGGACATCTGCTTTCTCCACTGCTTGTCCTGCTGTCACAGGGAGAGGAAATTAGGTGAAATTACCAAGGGCAGTAAAAGCTTAACGCATAAATTAATGCCAAAGCTTTATTGCTTAGTTTATTGGTCCCCGTAATACAGATGAAAGTGTTCTCCACAAGAGGGAGTTCTATGACTGGACAGAGCACAGTGTTGGAGTCCAAGACATAATATACCGTAATCAGCCATTCTTATTAATACAGTGTAAATAACAATGGCAATGGGAATTAACAAGTTTTCTTTTAGTCACTTAAAGAAGAAAGTACATATAAGTACTTTGTCCTGTGTTTGAAAGTGCTTTCTAACCCTATCTATAGGGTCTGACCTGCCTCTCGCCCCTCCTGTCATGGCTGATCCAACAACAGCTATGAAGGGGACGAATGATCCCTAGCTTCAGCTTGTCTTGGCTGTGAGCATTTTCCCAAGAAAATCAACGGCAATTAGAATGCAGCTACTGACTTGTCCCCTCTCCCTCTTACCATTGCTTGTTATGCGAAAGTACTCATAGCTTGGACAAGCTGCAGCTATAAGCTGCCCACTGCCATTTGCCCCAATTTTAATTCAGCCCAAATGAGTGGATTTTTCTACATAATGGCTGCACAGATTTTACAAGACCTATCTGCTTTTTTGAAAACGCACCCTTTCCCCATAAGATGCCTAATGGAGTCAGGTGAACAGTTTTTGCGTAGCTCTAGAAAAAAATTTGGATTTCGATTCATGCTTCCTCCACAGCTGAACAGTGCATACAGCTGCGGTGCTGAAAAGTTTATTTTTACCGAGCAGCAGGGGGTATACAGATTTTGGAATGCAAAAAGTAAATACCACTACCTCTCCATTAGCAACTGCCTTTTTTTAAAGAATTAAAATGTCAGATAAATGTGATATAATACTGATATTTTAAAGTATCCTAATGCTGTAACCAAAAAAGTCAGAATGCAAAAGTATCTCAGAATAAATTCATGATTCTGGGATAATATCTTTTATGAAGAGCTTTACACATGTGCCCAGGCTAGCAACTCCATGTAGATCCAACATATCTGCTTTATTCTTTTTAAGGCACAGCCAGTGCCAGATGTACAGGTGCAGCATGGATGTGTGTTTAAAGCCTCTACAGCTTCTAAGAAAAATTTTTTTGTGCTCTGAGACATTCCACTGTATTTCTGATTTGTTGTATCCGATCACTGAAAAATCCCTAATTTTTAATTCCAAGGTTTAATCTTGGTATATATTTCTATGCTCCAGCGTTCCTATTCACAGGTGAATAAAAACTGTGGAACTCTGACTATAACTGAAGTGTATATAGGACTAAACTTATTTATATATATATATATATATATATATATATATATATATATATATATATATGCTTTTAGTTATATTAAGAAATGTATAGGGCAGGGATATGCAATTAGCAGACCTCCAGCTGTTGCAGAACTACAAGTCCCATGAAGCATAGCAAGACTGACAGCCACAAACATGACACCCAGAGGCAGACGCATGATGGGACTTGTAGTTTTGCAACAGCTGGAGGTCCGCTAATTGCAGATCCCTGGTATAGGGGATTATATGGCTGTTTATGTTCCGCATTGTCACTAGGACAGAAAGAGATCAGAAATCCAACATTGTACAGTTTTCATCAGAACAGGTGAGGTAAATTCAAATCTGGACACCTGATTACTGGATTTCCTCTCGCTCCTTGTTGTGTCTCCAGGACAGGAAGTGAGGGGAAATCACCACAATGGGACAGTCTAACCAATGTCTGCTCTTAAATGTAAAAAAATGTACAATTAGAAAAACTAAGCCTAATAGAGTTCCTTTATCACCTAGGATGCAGACCCACTGGACAGTGTAAGCCAAGTAACTTCCCCATAGAATGAAGCATAGCTTTACAGTGGCGGTCGGTGGTATATTTTGGGGGGACAGTTGCTGCAAACAAAAGAGCATCTGCAAAAAATGTTTATCACACCTTGTTTACTTGTTTAGTTCTGTGTAGTAGTCTGTAGTTTTTACACTGAGCAATGAAAATACTACATATCAGACCGATAGTGTATATGGGTAGTATTATAATAAGCTTACATTTTTAGTTAAACATCAGACTTTTATTTATTAAGTTGTGATGACCTAGAAGATGTTGAAAACAAGCACCCACATTTCCCTTTCTTCCTACACACACTGCAATGGTGACCGTTCAAACGAAGGTTATACAAGTCAAAGCTGCTAGGGCTTATCTCTGAACACTGAACAGAAAGGGCTCTTGGCTTTGCCTCTAAGGAGTGCCAAACATAAGAGATAACTGTACATGCAGCAATGTGACCCCCATGTCACAGCAATCTCTGACCTTCCTGCAGTACTGCAAGCTATGCCATCACTACCAATTCTGAGATTTAGACATAAATATGTGTTCATGTCCTGGTATCAGGATAGATCTATGAAATGTCTGCTAGCACAAAAAATATCAGATGACTGAAAATTGTACACAGATGTGATTAAATGTAAAAATATTTGTAAAAGTACTAACGACTGTACAGATAACAAGATAAGTCTTTGAATGTCTGTTTAGGCCCTGCGTTAAAACTATGTGGTTCTCCAACATGCAGGAAAAACATGCTGGCTACCCTCTCCTCTTTCTTTTTCGTACACCACGGGACACAGAGCCTCTAATCATTACATAATGGGTTGTATAGCTCACCAGAGGTGATTGGACACTGGCACACCCAATGAAGAGAAGTTCCCCTCTATATAACCCCTCCCATAAGGGGAGTACCTCAGTTTTTTCGCCAGTGTCTAAGGTGTTGGTCACGACTAAGGATGTGCTAAGAAGAAGCTCTACTAAAAAGATCCCTCCAGGGGTCAAGGAGCTACGCAACCAGATCCATCCAAAAAGTCAAATAAATACGCTAAAGTGGATGGTACCCGGGCCTCACAGAAGGGTGAGGTTTTGCCTGTAATGCCTCTCTTTGAGGACTGGGCTCTGGGATCCAGTACTTTAGCTATATGTAAAAATGCGCAAAAGTTTCTGGCAGAGTCTTTTACAAGGTCCAGGGAAGAGGCCTCATTTAAGTAGGAACCCAGATCCCTGAAGATTGGCACAACATACCTGCCGTGATGGGTGAAGTTTGGTACTGTCTGGTCTTCAGCAGTCCTGCGGCGGGGATAAGGCAAGTGAGAAAGATCCTAAGTTTTAAAAATCTTAAGGACTTTCTCCTATGAGTAGTGCATGTCTTACCTGTTTCCACCACTAGTGGGAGTAAAGAGCTGACGTTCCACTTACCATGCTCTAGGAAACGAGAAGCTCAGTGTCGGCTGCTCCTCGGGCAGCTCACTTCTTCCGTTGCAGGCTCTGCCATGTCCAGAGAGAAGAGTCTCTCATAGTTTAGGCACGATCTTCGTTGGGGGTGCTCTTCCTCTCTCCCCTTCCTGCTTCGGTTACCGCCACCCCCCTACACGTGCAGAAGGTTGGTGGCGTGGTTACGCGAGCGGGCACGTGCAGCGTGCACGCCGCTCCACTGCGCAGGCGCAGAGCGGGATATTTTAAATAACCTCAGACGCCTGAAGAGCTCTGCATAAACGGAGACACGTAAGCTTTCTCTATTTGTGTTGGACTTAGGCACCCCGGACACCTACTCAGCATCAGGCTGTGCGATTAGTTGCATATTGTGTGTATATATATATATATATATATATATATTGCTAAACTAGCACAGTAGTGTATGCATTTATTTTTGTACCTCTGCTTTTTTGCTTAGGACTATGTCTTCCCATAAGAGGAATGCAGGGACAGGGAAGAGACGCGCTAAGGCATCGCCATCTGGATCAGGGGGTTCTAACCATTCCTGCCTGGTTCCGTCCTCTCCTGCAAGACCTGAGGCACCCGCACAGGATGAGCCATTGCCTTTGTCAGGCATAGCAGCCTCTCCTAAAATCGCAGCTCCTGCCTATGTCACTGAGGACACTTTAGCAGTAGCACTGAACAACTTGGAAGGGAGAATCGCTACTTTGATCGCAGCGTCCTCGCAGAAAGACAAAAAGCGGAGTAGGTCCCCTTCTATTGTTCTAGATCTCCCTTCAGAGAAGTCTGATGATGTAGCACCATCAGGGGATAAGGATGAGGAGCAGTCGGATGGATCAGGGGTATCAGAGGAACCTTTTTCTGCTTCCCAGGTTCTCAAATTGCAGGTGCAATGTTATGCTGAAGCAGTGCGTTCTACATTTAAGTTGCCCTCTTCTCAGTTAACTGAGTCCCCTGTCTCCTCCCTGGGTTAATGAAAATCCCCACAGGCTGCATGTTCTTTTCCGGTTAATCCTTTATTGGAAAATCTTATTTACGCGGACTGGCAACATCCAGACAAGCGTTTTTCTCCTCCCAGGAAATTTGATGTTCTCTATCCTATGGAGGAAAAGTTTACAAGTGGAGTCTGCCTGCAATAGATGCGGCTATTTCTTGTGTAAATAAAAACCTGACTTGTCCTGTAGACAATGCTCAGGTATTTAAAGATCCTTCTGAGAAGGAACTGGAATCTTTACTTAAATCTTCTTTTACTATGGCTGGCGCTGTAACCCAACCTGCTGTGGCAGTGGTTGGCATGTGTCACGTCCTAAAGGAGCAGGCTTAAAGGGGTTGTAAATAAAAAAAATATATTTTTTTAATTAACAAACATGTTATACTTACCTCCACTGTGCAGCTCGTTTTGCACAGAGTGGCCCCGAACCTGGTCTGGCTCCTCCCTGCAAGAACTCACCACCTATATGCAAGCTCACATGGTGGGGAGTCCTTGCGGGTGCGCTCCAGTGATCCAGCCGGCAGCTATAGCCGCTCACTGTATCACTCGGCCCGTCCCCCGGCACGCCATTGGATGTGATTGACAGCAACGCGAGCCTATGGCTGCGCTGCTTTCAATCCATCCAGTGTAGCCAATCAACGGCCAGGCGCAGAAACAAGGATGACTGGGGCGAGCACCGGACTTTCGAGGGCTCAGGTAAGTAAAACAGGGGCTTGGGGGGGGGGGTGGTATTGTCGGATGTTTTTTCACCTTAATGCATAGGATGCTATAAAGTGAAAAAACTTTTACCTTTACAACCCCTTTAAGGATCTTCCTCTGGATCAGGCTAAGCTATGGGAGAACCTGCCTAAGGCCTTATGTTTTACGGTAGATGCCATTAGAGATTCTATTCAGCAGGCATCCCACCACATGCTCCAGCTGGGGCACATGCGCAGGATTCTGTGGTTAAAGCATTGGTCAGCTGATGCTCCATGCATGGGTGTCCGCTCCATAGGGCAAGCAGGGTCAATTGCCCCCCCCTGGAGACACACTATATTTATATGGACATGGAGTGAAGCTGAATTATCCTCAAGAGCTATTTCACACTGCCAGCTGGCCACGTTATTGGGAAGCGTCGCTAGTATTGGCGGCGTTTTACCATCGTTTTAGTGGCGCTATTCGGCTGCTAGGGGGGGGGGTTTAAAAAAAAAATAGAAATTGCTAATAAGACAATGGCAGCTTGATCCTCCTATTAAGCTTTTGCATCAGGTTTCTCAAACCTTTGCATGCCTTCACTTTATGTCATAATGACTAAGCCCCTCCCCTTCATGACATTGTCAAAAAGGGACCGAGCATGGATGACCTTAAAATGATGCCCCCCCTGAAAAAAGTTCAGCGGACGCCCATGGCTCCATGTAAAAAACTTTTGCCTGGTTTCCCCTTCCATGGGGAACGACTCTTTGGGGATGATTTGGATAAATACATCCAGAAGAGTTCAAGTGGTAAAACTACTCTGTTACCAGATAAGAAGGAGAATAAGCGCCCTTGTTTTAAGCATTCTCTCTCCCCGGTTTTCGGGACCTCAGCCTCCAGGCAGTGGTGACGGCATTCTCAGCCAGCTACAAGAGCAAAAACCCAGAGTCAAGCCCAGGGTCACAAGAAGCCTTGGGGTCAGAAAGCTAGCAAGCAAAACCCCAAATCTCCCTTATGAAGGGGCGCCCCCGCTCGGCCTAGTGGGGGTGGGGCGGCTTCGGCAGTTTTGAGCAGCTTGGCAGACAGAGATCCGGGACAAATGGGTAGTTTCCACAGTATCCCTAGGGTACAAGCTGGAATTCCGAGAAATCCCACCTTATCGGTTCCTAAGCTCAAACATTTCCAAAGATCCAATAAAAAGAAAACCATTCTTTCAGGCATTGGATCACTTGCTGTCCCAAGGGGTAATCATAGAAGTCCCCCTAAAAGAGCAATGTTCAGGGGTTTTATTCAAACCTCTTTGTGGTCCCAAAACCAAATGGAGATGTCAGACCCATTCTGCATCTAAAAGCTCTGAATCAATTTCAGAAACTTCCCCATTTCCGAATGGAGACTATTCGATATGTGGTCTCCACCCTACAAGGCAGAGAATTATTGGCGTCAATAGATATCAAAGACGCATATTTACACGTGCCTCTCCATCCCGCTCACCAAAAGTTTCTAAGGTTTGCAGTAGAACAGCGCCACTTCCAGTTTGTGGCTCTGCCTTTTAGTTTGGCTCCTGCACCCTGGGTATTTACAAAGGTTCTAGCCCCGCTTTTAGCAAATCTAAGGGCGCGGGGCATAGCGGTGACGGCTTATCTAGACAGCCTACTACTGGTAGAACATTCAATAGCACGATTAAATCACAATGTGCTCAGTACGGTAAGATACCTAGAGCATTTAGGGTGGATCCTAAACCTACAGAAATCCTCTCTACAGCCCCTAAGAAGGGTGGAGTATTTGGGCATGGTCATAGACACGGCCCGAAGCAGGGTATTCCTACCAGAACCAAAGATCAAATCATTAAGAGAATTGATCCACATGATCAAGGCAAAGAAGGGACCATTCATTCGCCTTTGCATGAAGTTGTTGGGGAAGATGGAGGCCTCTTTCGAGGCCATTCCTTATGCCCAGTTTAATTCGAGACTGCTTTAAAACAGTATCCTGTCTGCCTGGAACAGGAGAATCCAAGCTCTAGATTTACCAGTGCGCCTGTTTCAGAGGCGCGCCAAAGCTTCAGTTGGTGGTTAAAGACCAAGAATTTGCGAAGCGGAAAATCCTTCCTCCCGGTTACCTGGAAGGTGGTATCTACGGATGCCAGCCTTTTAGGCTGGGGGGCAATTTCTGGAAGAGGCTTTGGTCCAAGTTCGAAAGGAACCTGCTCATCAACATATTGGAGATTCGGGCAGTATATCTAGCCCTCCGGACCTGGACACACAGGTTACAGGGTTACCCTGTTCGGATTCAGTCCCACAATGCTACTGCTTTGGCTTATATCAATCATCAAGGGGGCAGCCGGAGTCGGGATGCTCAGAGAGAGGTGAACCAGATTCTAGTTTGGGCGGAAAGTCATATTCCTTGTCTTTCAACAAGCTTCATTCCACGGGTAGAGAATTGGCAGGCGGATTACCTGAGCCATAAATATAAAAATGTATCACTAGTGGTTGAGGAGAAACGTTAGTGTCTCGCTAAGTAAATAAAGTCACTGGGTGTAAGACAGTGAAAAAATATAAACAAACCAACCAAAAAATAAGTGAAAGTGAATGTGCTAATAAGTCCACATGTAAGAAAAGAAAAACAAGAAAAATTACGGTCCATCAATAAAACATGTGGATTGACGGTGAAGAAAATAAACGTGCAGCCACGTAGATCATCATGGGGAAAATTTCTTCCGACTGCATAAAATAGATGGAATACGCTTACCAGAACCAATGGATCTGCCTGTCAGCGACAGCAGATCATACAGGCATGGAAAATCCCAAAATAAATCAGCCCAACTTGTCTGGCGACTCTGAGTGGTTAGGACCACGAACTTGGCCGTTGGGACCCGACAGTCCTCGGCTGAAGACCCTGGATGGATGGTATTCTGGATAGGTGGAACAAACCAGAGCTCGCAGGGTGTCCACCCTGTTTCCAACACGTGTTGAGATGATTTGGGATGGGAAAAACCCCAGAAGGGGTGGATAGGCACGGTGAAACAGCTCCAAAAACTTCAGCTATGGAGTGCAAGGGCCTTCCTGATTGCATGCAAATTGAAAGGGTTTTGGTAAATCTGTGTTATGTTTTCTCTCCCAGACACAGCTCCAACTCTTTTTATAGGATTACCTGAGCCGCCAAGAGCTGTTGCCAGGAGAATGGTCTCTCCACCCCGACATTTTTCAGGCTGTATGCCAGAAATGGGGGACCGTGGATGTAGACTTACTAGCTTCCAGGTACAACAGGAAGTCAGACAGCTTTGTATCGAGGATAAGAGATGCTCCAGCCTACAGAACGGATGCGCTAATGATTCCCTGGGATCAATTTTCACTGATCTATGCATTCCCTCCGGTTCCACTCTTACAGAGACTGCTTTGCAAAATCAAAAAAGAGGGAATACCAGTACTTCTGGTAGCTCCAAATTGGCCCAGAAGGACAGAAATGATAAGGATGGCGGTGGAGAAACCTTGGATTTTTCCACTTCGCCCAGACCTACTCTCGCAGGGTCCAGTGTTCCATCCTTCCTTACCAAAGCTAAATTTGACGGTCTGGCTATTGAAACCTACATATTGAAGAAACGTGGGCTCTCGGGTCCAGTTCTCTCCACTCTCATTAATGCTAGAAAGCCGGCCTCCAGGCTCATCTATTATAGAATCTGGAAGGCATATGTTTCCTGGTGTGAATTTAGAGGGTGGAACCCTCAAAAGTATGTCATTGGTAGGATTCTTGCCTTTTGTCAATTAGGGGTAGATATGAAATTAGCCCTGAGTGCCATCAAAGGTAAGGTCTCGGCTCTATCAGTTTTCTTTGAGATCGCTGGCATCTCATTCCCTAGCCTGGGCATTCATTTAGGGGGTACTGCGGGTAAATCCACCAGTCAAACCTCCCTTGTGCCCCTGGGATTTGAATCTAGTTTTGTTTGTCTTGCAAAAGCAGCCCTTTGAACCTATTCACCATATTCCGTTGATCCTTTTGAGTAGGAAATTGGCCTTTTTGCTTGCTATCTCCTCTGCTAGGAGAGTATCTGAATTAGCAGCTCTTTCTTGTAAAGAGCCTTATTTCGTTTTTCACAAAGACAAGATTGTGTTACATCCCCATCCTACTTTCCTTCCTAAGGTGGTGTCGACGTTTCATTTAAATCAAGATATTGTTTTACCTTCCTTTTTTCCAGAGCCGCAGTCGGCGGGGGAAGAATTATTGCATTCTCTAGATGTGGTGAGAGCAATAAAAGTTTATCTGCAAGCAACTGCTTCAGATACGTAAATTTATTCTGCCAGAGGGTCCCAGAAAGGGCCAAGCTGCATCGAAATCAACCATTTCTAGGTGGATTCGACAAGTTATAATTCAAGCTTATGGTTTAGGAAATAAAATTCCTCCTTTTCCTGTTAAAGCGCACTCGACCAGAGCAATAAGTACTTCATGGGCAGTGCATCATCAGGCTTCTATGGCTCAGATCTGTGAGGCTGCAACTTGGTCTTCAGTCCATACATTTACCAAATTCTATTAATTGGATGTAAGCGGGCATGAGGATTCCGCCTTCGGGCGTAGTGTGCTGCAGGCAGCAGTATAGGGCCTCACGTCCGATGGCGGCCTGCTTGATCTGTGTCTCCCTCCCCTCATATTGAGCATTGCTCTGGGACGTCTCATTATGTAATGATTAGAGGCTCTGTGTCCCGTGGTGTACGAAAAAGAAAATAGGATTTTTAAAAACAGCTTATTTGTAAAATCCTTTTCTTGGAGTACACCACGGGACACAGAGGCCCCCCCCCCTTCTTTGGGATCCTTACTGCTTTGCTACAAAACTGAGGTACTCCCCTTATGGGAGGGGTTATATAGAGGGAAACTTGTCTTCATTGGGCTATACAACCCATTATGTAATGATTAGAGGCTCTGTGTCCCGTGGTGTACTCCAAGAAAAGGATTTTACAGGTAAGCTGTTATTAAAAATCCTATTTTTGTTTGTAGGGTTGGTGAAGGACGGGCATCGTGGAGTCTAGGAAATGCCTACGTGGCATTGGGTAACCATGAAGAGGCCCTGCGATATGCTAGAAAACACATGGAAATTTCTTGTGAGGTGAGTGGAGAAGGGGGGATCCAGAACTTGACACATTAACTATAATACTTAACCATACTTGTTAAAACCTGATTAGACTATCCTATTTACTGTAGATCTACCAACAACTATGTAGTGGGCAGTCCTACCCTAAAATTGAGACAACGTTGTCACAAGTTAAAATGTACACAGCTGAGCTCAGAACCACACATACATTCACCAACCTACATCCACACAGAAGGGACAGGGGAACCAGATACACCAATGCTGTCAGTTCAAAACAACAGGGGTGAAGCAAGCTGATCTGTGTGCAGGGGTTTTAAAATCTACTATTCTCCCAGCGTGTTCACTATGGTAATGCAGCTGGGACATCCAATGCGCAAGTCTGTATCCCCTTGGTTGATAAGTTAAAAAAACAGCAGGTCTATTGCACTCAAATTGACTTAGCCCAGTCCTCCATCTGTCCGAACATGAATTAAGTTGGTGAATCAGGTCCTGGCTTTTGAGAAACTAGTGTACGAACATAGAGGTTGCCCTACAAAATATAATAAAGTATGGGATGTATGGTGTTACTCCACTCTTACTATATCTGGTACTAAAGAACATATACCGTATGTTGCCAAGTCTATTGGTTTGAAGGTATGGCACACTGTAATCTTTGGAATTTAGTCTTTTAAACTTGATTTTTGGGTACCCAGGGGTATAAGTTCTACTTGTTTTATGTTTTTCTTTTTGCTTTGTGATCCAAGGGCAGCTGTATCTGTACTTTTCAACAACTGTTATCTGATTGTATAATTGTAATATATATACTATGATGCTCATATTGAGCGTAATTGTTGAATATGTCCAATGTTTTGCACACTTGTCAATAAAAGGTGTTTAAAAAAACAAAAAAACTGCAGGTATCGTGTTGAGCATCAACAAGGGTTACTAGTTCCAGTATTAGTGGAGTGTCATTTTGTGAATCGATACAGACCATCCTGGTCAATCACGATACAGTCCATAAGACCAGTGCCGTTGGGCAGGGCCATCCTAATAGCATCATGGGCCCCTGGGCAAAGTAATGCTATGGGGCTCCTACAAGCTTGCCCCAATTTACCCACCTACTTTACAGCGTGTCACTTGCTACTGTCCCCTGCCTCCAGATTCAGCGTGTCACTTGCCACAGTCACCTGCCTCCAGATTCAGCGTGTCACTTGCCACTGTCACCTGCCTCCAGATTCAGCATGTCACTTGCCACTGTCACCTGCCTCCAGATTCAGCATGTCACTTGCCTCCAGATTCAGCGTGTCACTTGCCACCATCACCTGCCTCCAGATTCAGCATGTCACTTGCCATCGTCATCTGTCACCAGATTTAGCGTGTCAATTGGCACCCGTCCCCTGCCACCAGATTCAGCGTGTCACTTGTCACCGGTCCCCTGCCTCCAGATTCAGCATGTCACTTGCCATCGTCATCTGTCACCAGATTTAGCGTGTCAATTGGCACCCGTCCCCTGCCACCAGATTCAGCGTGTCACTTGTCACCCGTCGCCTGCCACCAGATTCAGCGTGTCACTTACCATCCATCCCCTGCCACCAGATTCAGCATGTCACTTGCCACAGTCCCCTGTCAAAAAATCAGCAGCGTTTTACCGTCAACGTTCGCCTCAGTGTGAAAGCAGCCTAAGAGTCAGGGAGTGAATGAGACAGAGAAGGTGTCTGAGAGACATAGGAGGGTGTATGAGAGACAGAGAGGGGGTCTGAGAGACAGAGGATGGGTCTGAGAGACAGAGAGGATGGGTCTGAGAGACAGAGAGGATGGGTCTGAGAGACAGAGAGGATGGGTCTGAGAGACAGAGAGGATGGGTCTGAGAGACAGAGAGGAATGGGTCTGAGAGACAGAGAGGAATGGGTCTGAGAGACAGAGAGGAATGGGTCTGAGAGACAGAGAGGATGGGTCTGAGAGACAGAGAGGGGGGGTCTGAGAGACAGAGAGGAGGGGTCTGAGAGACAGAGAGGAGGGGTCTGAGAGACAGAGAGGAGGGGTCTGAGAGACAGAGAGGAGGGGTCTGAGAGACAGAGAGGAGGGGTCTGAGAGACAGAGGAGGGGTCTGAGAGACAGAGGAGGGGTCTGATGCCGTGTACACACAACCGTTTTTAATGTCATTGAAAAAAACTGCATTTTTCTCGACGTGATTCTTCTCAAGCCTGCCTTGCCTACACACTATCATGGAAAAAAATGCTTGAGTAAAGCACGGTGACGTACAACACGTACATCGGCACTATAAAGGGGAAGTTCCATTCGGATGGCGCCACCCTTCATGTTAGTAAAGTTTGTTGAGCGACGATTCGCGCTTTTCAGCCTCGTGCTTTTCAGTCCGTTACAGCGTGACAAATGTGCTATCTCCATTACAAACGCTAGTTTTACCAGAACGAGCGCTCCCGTCTCATACTTGATTCTGAGCATGCACATTTTTTTTCACGTCGTTAAAGCCCACACACGGCAGTTTTTCATGACGAGAAAAACGACGATGTAAAAAACGACGTGAAATATTAGAGCATGTTCCAATTTTTTCATGCCCGTTTTTCACGTCGTGAAAAATGCTCTGAAGCCCACACACGATCATTTTTAATGACCATTTAAATGTTTTAAATTTTTCTCGTCATTAAGAACGGTCGTGTGTACACGGCATTAGAGACAGAGGGGGGGGGGTGGGGTCTGAGAGACAGAGGGGGGGGCTGAGAGACAGAGAAGGGGACTGAGACAGACCACATAGCACTGTCCCTTCCTGCAGTCCCTCCTCTGTTCACCCCCCTCCCCCCTCAGTGTGCTGGCATGTATGTATAGGATGCCGGGTACCTGATGGCCAGCAGTGGCAGCGCCGAGTCTCCCTCTAGATCCGGGGGGTGCTCTCGCTGTTCTGCTCCTTCCAGTGGCTCCTTGGCAGCCTCCGCCTCCCGCATGTTCCTTTCTCCCGGGCTCCCAGCCAGCCTGTCCTCCGGCCCAGGCTGCATGGCGCACGGTTCCTGGAGCAGAGAGAAGGTGGAGGAATCCAAGTTCTGGGAGCACGGGGGGAGGCCGCCCTCGCTCCTGTTCATCTCTTAGGTGGTTAGGGAGAGGGTGGACCTGTTCTCCCTCCTCGACTTTAACATCCAACTCCCCTTCTCGCTGGCCACCTTCCCCGAATCCCGCTGTTTGCTGCCACGCTCCCCCTGCCGCTGAACTCTGCAGAGACAGAACAGTCGTCCAATGGCAGCGCCGGAGACAGGACTTCCTATTAGCAGAGGCTGCAGTGTAAACAGGAAATAATCCTCCTGTGTGCACGGCACCGCTCCTCCCTCTGAGGCAGTCTGCCTAATACCTACATATCTTTTGTGGCCCCGGTGCTGGGAGATTGTCGGAGGCCACAAAAGATATATATGTTTAGATAACCTGGCGGGCCGTTCAATGCCGGACCGCGGGCCACACTTTGGACATACCTGATCTAATGAGACAGGTTTTAGAAGTACATCATGTCTGACTAACAACCCAATTAATTTAACTCTTTGATGCAAATAGTACAAGGCAAACAAGGGCTGCTCTGTTGACCTAAAGTGTTACTAAACCCACAACAGTAAAATCAGTCTGTATATGCAGCATAGCATGCTTGTTATACTCACTGTGGAACTTATGGGGTTAATCCACTGCATTGTGTAAAAAGGCTGTTTTATCCTGTATGCACAGATCCTCCCCTCCTGCACTATCTATCTGGGGGGGAAAGCCAGCTAACACTGGCAGGGTAATCGACATGCACATGCTCAGTTGCGTCTTTTATGCTGGAGAGAACGGTTTCTTGTTCTCAGAGTTAGCCAGGTCACATGATATTGACATCACACATGTGGGTGTGTATACAGGCTGAAGTGAAAAGCTCCTCCTTCCTGATCTCTCGGCACTGGAGAAACTGTGCAGTTTATCATGTAACGGTGGTATACAGATCATCCAAAAAGGTATATAGTGGCAGTATTTTAATGTAAAAGGAAGATTTATAAGCTGTGTGGGGGGATTAACTATTTTCATATTACTGGGTTTAGTAACACTTTAAAGGCTCTTCTTTTTTATGCTATTTTTTTAAATAACCGTCTTATGCTTACCTGCTCTGTGTAGTGGTTTTGCACAGAGCAGCCCTGATCCTCCTCTTCTCGAGTCCCCTGCTGGCGCTCCTGGCTCCTCCCCCCACTGCCTAATGCCACTATAGCAAGCCACTTGCTAGGGGGGGCACTCATGCATGCTCACTATCATGCCCTGCTCTGTGTGTACATAAGACACACAGAGAGGGCGGCTCAGCCCCACCCTCCAGCTCCCTTATCACTGTCTCTAATTAACAGCAGTGGGAGCCAATGGATTCTGCTGCTCTATCTGAGCCAATGAGGAGCAAGTGAGCCTCAGATCTCGTGCACATCGCTGTATTGAGATTGGGCTAAATTATGTATTTAGGGGTCTGCGAGAGAATCTGCATGCAAAAGTTTTTTTTTTTTTTACCTTACTGCATTTTATTCTCCAGGGTCTCTGCTTTCAGAAAATATATACTTTTGGGGGTTTTGAGTAATTTTTTGCAAAAAATGCAGATCGAACATGTGAACATGTGTGCAAGAAATTTAAAAAATTGCCCCAGTAGGCAACTGGTAGGTAGGTTTAGGCCTGTAACTAACTAAATACCTGCCAAGAGTGCTAGGTTTAATGACATTGATCACAGGTTCCCAATTCCTCTACCAGAAGTCATTCCATGTGTTTAGTATGGTCTATCTCTGATTGCCATGTGCTGATTGCTAATGGTGTGGGATAACTGCCCAGGCTGCTGTCAAGAATTGTCCTAGAATACCTTTCTTAGGCTGGGTTCACACTTGTCCGACAAACGCTCTGACATTGGGAGCTCATGTCGCATGACGTGTGAAAATCAATGTTTCCCTATGGGAGCCGTCTTAACTGGTCCGACACATGTCGGTCCGACTTTGAAAATGCTCCCTGTACTACTTTGGTCTGACTTTGGTCCTACTTCAGCCCATTGAATATCACTGAAGTCGGATCAAAGTAGGATCCTTGTCCTAACCATCCGACTTTTGACATCCGACATGGTGATTACAGCAGCAGTAAAAGGAATTAATCTCACACTGGGATTGTTTTGATTGGTCAAAGGACAAGTCAGACTATCACAAAGTCGGATCAAAGTAGTATCCTGTTCATGAAAGTCGGATGGATGTAGGACCAATGTAGGATCAATGTAGGACTGATGTCGCAGAGCAAAGTAGGATGAAAGTTGTATGACTGTCGTGTCGTACAAGTGTGAACCCAGCCTCAATCTTTTTAATCAATCCTGGAAGAATAGACAGTAGAATCACCTGTGGTGAGTTTGGAATGGTCGTGTCTGTAACTTTGGCATATAATCGAAGAATTGGATCCCAATAAATGTGAAAAAGGGGGACAAGCCCACCAAATATGCACGAATGAACCCTGGCTAAGTTGGCAATGCCAACAGAGATCCAACACCAAGGGATATAAATGGTGAAGAGTAGTAGGCCACCTATTCCACCTGGTTTATAATTGGTCTCTTGGGCCATAATAGCCAGGGATAAACGATAAGTAAATGTAAAGGATTTATTCTAATCGTCCTGAGAAATCTGTATGTCGAGTTCAGATGCCCATTTATCAGCATAATTCGGGAGGTCAGGGTGCGTGCAAAATAAAAGAGCGCTATATACAGCAGAAAGGACATGTTGAGGTGGAGAAGCTTGCAAGAGCAGAGCCTCCATAGAGGCACACTGGCTTTAGGCTCATTGCTGGTGATGAATATGTTTAAAAAATAGCTTCAGTCCCCTGTGATTTGGCCCTGTCCCGCAATGACACTTTGTGGGCACTCTTCATCATTTTTGTAGGTTTTAGTTAATACATTCTTCATTGTATGTTTATTTTTATCTAGGATTAAAAATAGTGTTCTATTTCTTCACCCTACAACCCTGTCTTTGTAATTTACTTCACCTTTAGCCTTGGGGGGGGGGGGGGATTTCATAGGCAGGGATATTTGTTAAAGCAGTATTCTACTGCACCTTTAAGAAAAAAATGTTGATTTATAAAAAAATTGGACCACAGGAGCCTGCAAAACATTATACTCATGATTAGTGCATCACAGATACAATATTAGGCTCCTGCAGGTACTTTTTCCAGCTCTCTGCCTGTACCTCTGTACTGGTTTTTCAATGGACTACGAGTACGCTAATTACCGTACTCGTGGCCTATTGATAGCTACAAGTCCATTTGCTGTGGTAGCAGGCAGATGATGTCCTAGGAGACGAAATGCGTCGGGAGGACTCCATTGTTGCCACATTCTTTGCAAAGCGCTTTTATATCAACTTAAATGCAAGTGTTTCCACTACATTAAATTTTGATTTATATACAGAGTTACGCTATGTGGCTGTTTCTTTTCTCTATTACATGATACTTACCTGCTCATATTGATTGGGATTTTCCCGGACTACTACTGCATATGAGGTTATCTGCTAAGAGGTCATCTTTCTTCTGCGGTTTCTCTCTCCATGTTGATGTTTGGCTATTTCCAGCACAGCAATTTGCAGCATACAGATTGTCCAGGTTCCATCGTGGTTCCACCACACCAAGCCCGTTTGACCCACTGAACATATGTTCCTCTGGGTTCAAACTATCTGGTAAGCTCCTTACCTATTGGTGGTGGTTCTCTTCATCTTCTCACCGTCACCTTTCCCTTCAAAGTCTTCACCCACTTTTGAATTTCACCAATTGCCTTCATTTTTTAATTACTTTAGGACACTCAGTTGCACAAGTTTTCACTTGTATTTCGCGTATAGACATTTTGTATATATGAGGACTTCTTACTGTTTTTACTTAATATTTGAGTGTCTTTTTTTATATTGCACCGTTTTTATATACTCATTTGAGTGCGTCATGCATTCTTGTTAATTTTTTTGATTAGCGCTACACTTTTTGTTTCCACTCTTTTTACTATTTGTCTACTTGTTGTGTTGGCAGCTTATCCAGAGGGCAGCGCGGAATTATTTTGTATGCTACTGTGGTAGCAGGTAGGACTTGTAGTTTATTCATGCAGAGATCTCTGTGAATGAATGACACTGTTGTGATGGCAGAGCATTGTTTAAGGGTCAGTTCATACCACATGCAGTCCAGTGTGTTTTTTTTCTGCATCAAAAACGCATGGAAAGTAGGTTATATGGTTTTCAATGGCATAGTTTACACCAGTGCAGTCAGTTCCAGGGCTTTCCAGTTCCAAAAAAAAAAAAAGAACATGCTGCATTTTTCCTGCACTTAACTTTCCTGGAACGCAGAAAAAAAACCCATCAAAAACGCACTGGAATGCATCAAAAACGCACTGGACCACAGAACACTGGGGAAAAAAATTGAAAAAAGAAGAAAAAAACCCATCTGGATTGCATCGGAAACGCATCAAAAAAGCAACGGAATTCGCCAAAAAGGCGTTAAAAACACACATGCAGAAACGCATCAGGAATGGATCTGGAGTGCGTTTTTGTGGTGTGAACAAGCCCTAAAAGCTATACCTCAGATCCTGGTAGTATACAATTTGAAACCTAGAAAAAGTATGTCATATTGCATACCATTGATTTTGTGCTTGGAAAAAATATGTTAGGTTTAGTACACAGTCATGTGGTTACCCATCACAACCCAGTTTGGTTCCTGACCCATCTCATCATCAGCCTTGGAACTAGATCTAAATGTGCTTGTAGCCCTACAGATTCTAATAACTGGTGACAGGTTACCTAGTCGTGCTTTAAATTTTATTGCTTACATTCAAATAGGCAGTTTTATTTTTCTCTGGTGCAATGAGTACATGGTCTTAAAATGGAACTCCAGCCAAAATTTTATTTCGAATTATGGAAGATTGGGTAAGGGTTAGAACCTCTATCACATATTTCTTTTTCATACATCATGGGACACAGAGTTAGGCTAATATTCATTACCTACTGGGTTATATGTCATCTCTAGGTGAATGGACACTAGTAGACAAAGTCTTAAGCCCTGTACACACGATCGGTTTGACTGATGAAAACCGTCCGATGGATGGTTTTCATCAGACCAACCGATCGTGTATGGGACCCATCGGTCTTTTTTCCATCGGTTTTAAAAAATAGAACATGTTTTAAATTTTTCCGATGGATAAAAAACCGATCAAAAACTCTGATCGTCTATGGGCAAGTTCATCGGATCAAAAACCCACGCATGCTCAGAATCAAGTCGACACATGCTTAGAAGCATTAAACTTCATTTTTCTCGGCTCATCGGAGTGTTTTACGTCACCGCGTTTGGAACGGTCCGATTTTTGACTGATGGTGTGTGGGCAAGACTGATGAATAACAGTTTCATCGGATTTCCGATGGACAAATCCATCGGACGAAAATCCATAGGTTATCCAATCGTGTGTACAGGGCTTTAGACAGAAAGTGATCCCCTATATAACCCCTCCCATCCAGGAGTACATCCATTTTTTACCAGTGTCTGCCAGGTGGATGGGCACCTTTGTTTGAGCTCTCTGAGTGCCAGGTCTCTAATCCCACAAACGGTTCTTAAATGAATCAAAGGATTGACCAATCGGATCCATTTGACACAGGCTCAATATGCCTAGATAAATGGTACCCGAGCCTCGCAAAGAAGACTCGAGATCCTGCAAGGTTTTGCCTGTAATGCGACCTCCGGGCGCTGGACCCTGCAAAGTTAAATCCTTGAAACCACAGCTCTAAGGCATTCATTGAAGGTCCTGAAGTGACAGGAACCCGCCGTGATGGGTGAAGATTGGACTCTTAGTTTCTAAGCTGCCCTGCGCCTGGTCGGGTAAGTGAAACCCCCTTTTTTATTTATTGTGGGGTGTCCCAGTGATTGTACCAATCAGTCAAGCCAGCGAAAAGCTGGACACCTATGTGCGGTGACCATACTAGGAAGTTTTGGGCTAGCTGTGGGTGTTTGCAATGTGTACCTTTATTGCTTGTGTGTCTGGCTGTTTTTTACCTGTATGATGGTGCACGACGGTGCACCATTTTGCCTTGGTTCGCCATGGCGCATGTGCATTCGCAAAAGCGCTGCTGTGATCAGCAGTTTGTTTGTTTGAAGGCCATGGCGCACACGGCTTCGCCATAGGCGTTGTGCGCACTCGGAGCTGCGTATGCGCCATAGCCTAATCTGGGTGCATGGAGATTTGCGTCATATGCGAATATAGCCCTGCCCATTTACTGGGACCGCGCAGGTATGCACAGAACGTCCCGGCGCACAGCCAGCTTTTTTAGGCTGTGTATGCCAAGCATGCAGTGCTTCCAGAAGGCGGCTGTGGGACACAGAGCAGGCTCTGAACTGGGCATTTGCATTGGTTCATTTGTCCTTACCCAGGTCACACGAGTCACCAGGTGTTGCTTGGCTTGCTAAGGTGCTTAGCAGGATTGTTGCATAGGGGCTTGGTGAGCCCAATAAAAGGTCTGCCTTCTGAGGTGTGTTAATACTACACCCAGGTACTCCCCTTTTGTGGCTTGTAAATGTCTTAAAAAAGAGGAGTGGGACTAACACTGCAAGGAAGGGCAGTCCGATGTCGTCAGTTGTTCCTCATGAACCTAGTCGTATCCCGTGTTGTATCCCCTGAAAGACCAGAGGCTTCTGGGCAATCTGAGCCGCTGCGCCTATCTGGTATTGTGCCTACAGTCAACACTGCTGCTTCACCCTTTATCACCAAGGATGAACTGTCCTCGGCCCTAGCCGGGTTGGAGCACAGGATTGCTGGCATGATTGCCTCCATCCCGCAGGGTGGCAAGAAGCGTGACAGATCCTCCTCCCCTGAGCCTCGTAGTTTTGAACAGGAATGGGTTGAGGATGGGGAAGAGCTAAAACATCTGTCCTATTTTCAGCAAGATCATCCTCCTGGTTAGGCCTGTCAGGCTGTCTGACCTGATCCTTTATGGACAGGCAGATACCAATTGCTGCAGCAGCTGGCTGAATAGATGGACTGGCCAAAGAAAAGGAAGTCTTTAATAATAACTCCAGTTTCTTGTCAGCAGGGTCTTTCAAGCCCTGTGTATTATCCATCGGACAAGTTAAGTTCTTGTTTAAGGAAGAGACTGCTGCATCTATGGCTGGCATGCTCCACTTCTTAATGAACTTTTCATCCATGGGATATATAAGGGAAAACCTCTTAGGAGCAACAAAAATCCTTTCAGGATGTTCCCAATCAGCATACAGTGCCTGTTCCAACAGTGGGTGTAAGGGGAAAGCCTGTGCGACCTGAAGAGGCCTCAGGGACTCCAAAGAGGACTATAGGATTTTGTGGAGGGCCTGGCGGATGAGTCTGCTTCTGAGCAATCTGGACAAGAAGATATCCAGTTGGTGTCTGCCTCTAAGTCACAGAGGCTTTGGATCCAGACTCTTACCGAGATGGTTCGTTCTGCCTTTAAGTTGCCTCTTGCAGAGGTTACTGAGCCCGACGGGTCCTCTTTGGGGTCCCTGAGGCCTCTTCAGGTCGCACAGGCTTTCCCCTTACACCCACTGTTGGAACAGGCACTGTATGCTGATTGGGAACATCCTGAAAGGATTTTTGTTGCTCCTAAGAGGTTTTCCCTTATATATCCCATGGATGAAAAGTTCATTAAGAAGTGGAGCATGCCAGCCATAGATGCAGCAGTCTCTTCCTTAAACAAGAACTTAACTTGTCCGATGGATAATACACAGGGCTTGAAAGACCCTGCTGACAAGAAACTGGAGTTATTATTAAAGACTTCCTTTTCTTTGGCCAGTCCATCTATTCAGCCAGCTGCTGCAGCAATTGGTATCTGCCAGTCCATAAAGGATCAGGTCAGACAGCCTGACAGGCCTAACCAGGAGGATGATCTTGCTGAAAATAGGACAGATGTTACTCGAGCGCTGTGTTTTGCTGTTGATGCCTTAAAAGGATTCAATACAGCAGGTTTCTCGTTTGGCTCTCTTGTCTGTACATATGCACAGACTTTTGTGGCTTAAGAACTGGTCAGCCGAGATTCCTTGTAAAAAGTTATTGTCAGGTTTCCCCTTTCATGGGGAACGTTTGTTTGGTGATGATTTGGACAAATATATCCAAAAGATTTCCATAGGGAAGAGCCATCTACATCCTGTAAAGAGAAGCACCAGGTGCCCCCCATTTCAAACTTCAGGGACTGCTTCCTCAGGTGTCTCAGTGCCAAGGCAGTTCTGCCGCCAATAGGGCGCTAGAGCCAGGGGCAAGCCGCAGGGCCAGGGCCAGAAAAAGCCCTGTGTCAAATGCTCTTCTAAACCCAGCACCAAGCCCTCCTTTTGAGGGGACGCCCCCAATCTATTGGGTGGGGGGAAGGCTGCTGCACTTTGTGGACATTTTGAGAACAGTGGTTCAGGACGAGTGGGTCACCTCGAGTATATCCCGTGGTTACAAGCTGGAGTTACAGGGGGGTTCCCCCTCAGAGGTTTCTAAGATCCAGCGTTCCCTCGGATCCTCCAAAAATAAACTTACTGTTTCAGGCACTACATCATTTAGTGCATCAAAGAGTGATTGTACAGGTTCCTGTATCCCGAAGGGGCGCAGGGTTTTTTTTTAACCTGTTTACGGTTCAAAAACCAAACGGGGACACAAGGCCCATTTTGGATCTAAGATCCCTGAACCAGTATCTACCTTTAACCTGCTGCCGGAGCTGGACTTAACTTACGGGCTGCTCTGTAAGTACTTCCATCACATGGTCTCCTTGGCTATCCCCATTCCATTAATAATTAATTATATCTATTTCCTTGATTTCCAGAGTATACAGTTACATCATACCCCTGATGATTGGTAGAAGCCAAGAAACGCGTCGGGTTTTCAACATATGATGTTTTAGCTCAGCCCCCCATATTAAATCCTGAATTTCATTATTATCAAAATTTGTCATTTGTCCCGATCATGTGTTTTTCTGATTTTTCAGTGTATTTATATAATCAAGTGTTTTAAATATGTCCATTGATTGTTTTTCATTTCATTTATTACCATGATTATCATGTAAATCTGTATGATTGACTATATATTATATTATGGTATACAATTAAATGTTTTTGCTCCTTCATATCTTGGACAACCCCTAGGGGTAGATGATATTTAAATAAACTAATTTTTTTCCCGGAGATTGTGAGACTGACAATAGATGGGCCATTGACACTTCCACGTCGCCCCGATCTACTGTCTCAAGGCACTATATTCCACCCCAATTTACAGTCACTAAATTTGATGGCATGGCTATTGAAGCCAGGGTGTTGAAGGACCGTGGCATCTCGGGACCAGTGGTGTCTACCCTAGTTCTAGAAAAGCTGTCACTAGGAAGATCTATCATAAGGTCTGGAAGACTTATATTGCTTGGTGTCAAGCCAGAAAATGGCATGCTCCGAAATACGTGATTTGGAAAATCTTCTACAGTCAGCTGTGGAAATCAGATTGGCTTTGAGTACAATCAGAGGTCAGATTTCGGCCTTGTCAGTATTCGTCAAAAAAAAGCCTTTAGTCTCCCATTGGCTGGTCCGAACCTTTATGGCAGGGGGCAACTTGTTTGCTTCTCCCCATTAGGTCACCTATGTGTCTTTGGTACTTGAACTTGGTGCTGTCTGTGTTACAGAAACAACCATTTGAGCCTATCAAGGAAATTCCATTAGACTTGCTGTCACGCAAGCTAGCTTTCCTGATGGCCATCACCTTGGCTAGAAGGGTGTGGGAGTCGGTGGCCCTTTTGTGCAGGGAACCATACTAGATCCTTCACCACGACAGGGTCGTGTTACGACCTGTCCCATCCTTTTTGCCAAAAGTGGTGTCAGCCTTTCATTTGAATTAGGACATTATTTTGTCTTTTTTTTTTTTTCTCTCAGCCTATTTTGGCGGAAGAGAGATCTGCGGAGATCCGAGGATCAGACTCCTTTTTTTTTTACCAAAAAAAACAAAACAAGAAGGGGCAGGCAGCTTCCAAAGCTTCCATTGCCAATTGGGTCCGTCAATTGGTTATTCAGGCCTATGGTCTAAAATGCAAAGCTCCTCCCTTTTAGGGTGAGAGCTCATTCTACCAGGGGTGTAGGAACCTCCTGGGCCATCAGGTATCTGTGGCTCAGATTTGTAAGGCTGCTTACCTGGTCTTCAGTGCATACGTTCACAAAATTTTATCAAGTGGATGTTCGAGCAGCCGAGGATTCGGCTTTCGGCCGCAGTGTCCTGTGGGCTGCCGTATAAGGTCTGATGGCTATTGTTTGGCAGGGTGTCTCCCTCACCTCAAGGCTATTGCTCTGGGACGTCCCCGTAGGTAATGAATATTAGCCTAACACTGTGTCCCACGATGTATTTAAAGAAAAGCATTTTACAAGTATGATGAAAAAATCAGATTTTTCTGCTATCTTTTGGAGAGATAATAAACAAAAAAACTGCTCCAATACAAGTCCAGAGGCTGGTGTGCGTAAAGCACTGATTAGTCAGCAAAAACACCAGAAACTAGAAGTGAGTTTTGTTCATGGTCTGAACAATGAAAACAATGTCCAGATAAAGTCCAAATGATACCCAAATATAATGGATTAATAAATATAGTCCCATGCACATCTGAACGAATCCACTTGATGGTAGGATAAATTATCAGTATGTAAATAGCACCCGGGGATCACAACAAACATAGGTGCCCTCCACCACTTAAATTAGCAGCTTACCAGAGGCAAGCCCACGAGAGTCAGGCGACTGTAACCCAGCCGGGGCCTTTGATCCCAGGGGACAGCAGGATGCTGGCATGCGACCTTACTGTCCTCCATCGGCTTGCCCGTGGAAAAGTCAGACGTGTGTACGCGGCATTACTTTTGCGGAAGAATGCCCCCATGCTTCGGCATATATAAATGGTGCATGTATGCCCATCATTAGAAGTGGGTGAATGAAGAGAGGTATTCTAATGGTGAGCATACCCACCGATCAATCTCTTTTTTTCGTTCAGCCAACAGGCTGCATGAAAAAAAAGATTACAATACATGTCCAACAAGGACCAGCAACGTACTGGTATGTTGCTAGAATTTGAATGGTTATACCAGAATGATGCCTGTGGGTTTAGGTATCATCTTGGTATCATTCTTTTCAGCCAGCGGCCGGCTTTCATGTAAAAGCAATCCTAGCGGCTAATTAGCCTCTGGACAGCTTTTACAAGCAGTGGGAGGGAATGCCCCCCCCCCCCGGATATAAAAAGCGCCATTGGGAAATTGGGAAAGCATTTTATCACACTCGGTGTGGTCAGATGCTTTGAGGGCAGAGGAAAGATCTAGGGTCTAATAGACCCCAGTTTTTTCAAAAAAAGAGTACCTGTCACTACCTATTGCTATCATAGGGGATATTTACATTCCCTGAGATAACAACAAAAATGATAAAAAAAAAAAAAATGGAAGGAACAGTTTAAAAATAAAATAAAGTAAAATAAATAAATAAAAAAAAAAAGCACCCCTGTTCCGCCCTGCTCTTGCGGAAAAGCGAATGCAAGCGTCGGTCTGGCGTCATATGTAAACAGCAATTGCACCATGCATGTGAGGTATCGGCGCGAAGGTCAGATCGAGGGCAGTAATTTTAGCAGTAGACCTCCTCTGTAAATCTAATGTGGTATCCTGTAAAGGCTTTTAAAGGCTTCTAAAAATGTATGTAGTTTGTCGCCACTGCGCGTTTGTGCGAAATTTTAAAGAATGTCGTGTTTGGTATCCATGTACTTGGCCCAAGATCATCTTTTTTATTTCATCAAACATATAGTGTGTTTTAGTGCAATAAAATTTAAAAAAGTGTATTTACTCTTTCGTCCATGGACCGATACAGCTGCTCTATTGACAAAGTGGGTATTATCCGTTAATTAGGAGTGACTAGGCAGAAAAACTTGTAAAAAGTGTTGCATCACACCTTCTACACCTTCTACAGTCCCGCCCAGGGGGCGGACCCCCGGGTATATCCTTTTAGTCTGCATCTCGCAGATCAGTTTTTTTCTGTCTAGCAAGGAGTAGGACATGGCTCCCTTCGGGCCCATTGGTCCAGGGGAAAAAAGATATATATATATATATATTTTTTTTTTTGCTACATTTTTTGTTTCCTGCGATCTTCGATCAACTGCCGACTGGGTGACAGGCTGGATCCCCGATCCTTGTAGTCTCCCCAGTTTCGGCCATCGAGCATGTGCCGACCCTAGCTACGCGCTGGGTTTTCCACAACATGCCCGTCGCTCCACGGGTGGCCGGTGAGCCTACGCTCCAGGGCCTGCATCGGACCGCTCAGCTTCGGCTGACCTTACGGCCGAGTCGCAGCAGCCTGGCCAGTGAGCTTACGCTCCAAGGCTTGCATCAGACCGCTCAGCTTCGGCTGACCTTACGGCCGAGTCGCAGCAGCCTGTCCGGTGAGCATCACGCTCCAGGGCATACATATGATCGTCCCTTTTGGGTCCAATCACAGCATGCCTGGCCAACAGTCACCTTCCGTGCGCGGACGATGATCTGTTTGGAATGTCTTCCAGCATAATACAAGCAGGATAGGTAAGTAAAACTCCCCTGCCTCGGCTGGGTGATTTAGCTGGACATTCCTGGAGAGATTAAGTAAGTGGTTGTGGCCCCTTTCTTCCCTCTCTCCCTGCCTTTCCCTCCTCCCTGGACTTCTAGCTAAAGGTTGCTGGGTGCTGGGGGTCACCTAAGGGGTTCCACTGGAGCGGGGCTGGCTGTAACTAACATTTAAAAGAAATGTAATTTCTGCTTACCTGTGTGTGTGCTTCCTCCTCCATGCTGTCGGCGGCCATTTTGAGGTGGTCCATGCCGAGTTCGGCCTCTTGTGACTGCCCGGCGGCCATCTTCCTGTGGTTCGGCCACACCCACTGGCCCCTATCAGCTGATCGGCGGCCATGTTTGTCCACCCTGTAAGTATATATTGCCATTCGGCGGCCATCTTTTTGTGGGCTATGGCTGCTTGACCTCTATCTTCGGCTCCGCGGCCATTTTCTTAGAGCCCACATTATCTTCCATACAGACGTTTTTGGCAGCCATTTTGCGAGAGCCTCCGGCCTCTAGGGTGCATTACACTGGCGTAAAAATTCACACAGGAAGTGCTGATAAAAGAAGCAGACTGACACAGCAGCAGTGGGACAGCATCACAGGCGCAGCACACGGCAGCATAGCAGTACCGGTCCAGGGTGGTGAGTCCTCTGGGTAACCCAGCATCTCGGCAGCGCAGGAGGGTGGCCTATTGATATCTTGCCTGGAGCCCTGTGGGTGTCAGCGTGTGGTCAGCATGGCATCTGAGCCAGATGTCTTCTCCCCTGAAACACCAGATTTAGCAGCTGGTGCCCCTGAGGTGTCTATGGACGCTATGTCGGCGATCCTAGAGGCGTTTGCTGCCAGGGTAGAAGCAACACACGGGAATACAGGGGGTAGTAAACGCCCCCGTCCCCTGCAATCTTCTGGGGATATTTCTGATGCAGAACCAGGTCCAGCTACGGCTCATGGCCCAGATTCTGATGCATCAGAGACTGCAGACCGTGACCGATCGGACAGTGAGGATGACTCCAAGTCCAGGTCAGTACGCAAGACGGCTTTGGTATCTGACCTTATTACTGCAGTGCGGGATACGCTAAAGTTGGAAAATACTGCAGAAGTAGCAGATACTCCAGTCCCCTTTGGTTTTCGTAAACCTGCCCGCACTGCTTAGGTGTTCCCTTGTGTGTCTTATTTTGACAAACTCTTATACAAGGAATGGGAGAACCCACTGAGGGTCTTTACAGCCCCAAAGAGGTTTGAGGTACGGTACCCATTTGAGGAGAGTTTTCTGAAGATATGGACCTCTCCCCCTATAGTGGACCCTTCGGTGTCCAGACTTAATAGAGCCACCACTATTCCAGTAGAAGGGGCTCCTGTTTTCAAGGACCCTGTGGATAAGAAGGCTGAAGCACTCGCTCGCTACCTATACTCAGTGGTAGGCTCGGCAGTACGCCCGGCATTGGCGGGGGCCCTAGTGTCTCAGACACTTACTGAATGGGCAAAATTGCTACTCCAGGGGTTAAAGGAGCGAGATGCTCCTCCTAATGAGATAACTTTGGCCGACCAGTTGGTCCAGGGCCTTAGGTTTGTCTGCGAGTCAGACATGGATACTATTCCCCTGCTGTCAAAAGCTTTGGTTTATGCAGTAGCAATACGCCGCCTGATCTGGCTAAAGGGCTGGTCTGTGGACCAGACTTCCAAGAAAGCCCTGTTGGATCTGCCTTTAAAGGGCGACAGACTTTTTGGGGCTTCTCTGGATGACATCATCAAGGATGCCACAGGAGGTAAAAGCACTTTGCTTCCCCAAACTAGCAAGGGTAAGGGGCCACGCCAAGGGCAAGGGCCCTCCTTTACTGCACGCAAGCGTTTTTTTTCGCCCCCCTAGGGCGACAGGGAAAAGACCCCAGGCCGATAAAGCGCCTGCCCAAGGACAAAAGCGTCCTTGGTCCCGCAGACCCAACAAGCCTGCGGACAAATCTGCGTCCGCATGAAGGTCCGCCCCCACCCAGCTCTCGGGTGGGGGGACGTCTTCGCAAATTCGCGACTCAGTGGACTGCTCTAGTCTCCGACAGGTGGGTTTGCGAAGTAATCTCCTCAGGCTACAAGATAGAATTTCTCTCTTGTCCACCGGACAGATTCATCACCTCCAATCTCCAGCTACTACCGACCCGTCGGGAGGCCCTGTATGGGGCGGTCCAGGGTCTACTGGAACGCGGGGTAGTTATTCCAGTTCCAGAACAGGAACCGGGTCAGGGTTTTTACTCAAATCTGTTCATTGTGCCGAAGAAGGAGGGGGTTCGGCCAATCTTGGATCTCAGAGCTCTCAATTGCTTTGTGAAAGTACAAAGATTTCGGATGGAGTCGGTTAGATCTGTAGACACGGCTCTCCATCCGGGGGACTTTCTGGCCTCCTTGGACATCAAGGACGCATACCTGCATGTCCCCATATACTCCAGACACCAGAGGTTTCTGCGATTTGCTATCGGGAAGAACCACTACCAGTTTGTGGCCCTCCCGTTTGGCCTTGCCTCAGCACCCAGGACTTTCACCAAGGTGCTCGCTCCGATTCTGGCACTTCTAAGACAGCGGGGTATCGCTATCACAGGCTACTTGGACGACCTTCTGCTGAAGGCCCCTTCAAGCTCAGAATTAGAGGTAAGCGTGTCCATTACCTGTCAGACTCTTCAAGACTGTGGTTGGATACTAAACACGCAAAAGTCAGTATTGGTGCCCACTCAACGCCTAGTGTACCTGGGGTTGATTCTGGATTCCTCAGAGGCAAAGGTATTCCTCCCTGTGGAGAAGTTGCAGACCCTCCGGGCTGCAGTACGGCAGCTGACTTCCAGGAATTGGTCGTCACTCCGTTTTTGCATGCAAGTGTTGGGCCTCATGGTAGCCTCCTTCGAGGCGGTCCCATATGCTCAATACCACACTCAGGTGTTACAGAAGGAAGTTCTGTCCAGATGGAACAGATGCCCTTCATCTCTGGATTATCAAATCCGAGTGAGCCACCTAGTCAGGAGATCCCTGGTATGGTGGCTGACAGCACCGGCTCTAATGGCCGGGAAGTCATTTCTTCTGGTTTACTGGATAGTGATCACGACGGACGCCAGCCTTACAAGTTGGGGGGGAGTCTGGGGTGTTCAGTCGGCGCAAGGTCGCTGGACCCCAGAGGAAGCCCTCCTGCCGATCAATGTCCTGGAGATCCGGGCAATCAGGCTGTGCCTCTTCAAATGGTCTCAGAGGCTGCAAGGGCGTCCAGTCAGGATCCAGTCAGACAACGCCACAGCGGTGGCATATGTCAATCATCAAGGAGGAACAAGAAGCTCAGCTGCAGCATCGGAGGTTGCTCGCATCCTGAAGTGGGCAGAGAAGAGCGTACCGGCACTATCGGCCGTGTACATTCCGGGTGTGGAAAACTGGCAGGCGGACTACCTGAGCCACCAGATGCTGGACCAGGGAGATTGGTCCTTACACCCGGAGGTGTTCCAACTCCTCTGCCAAAGATGGGGCACACCAGACGTAGATCTTCTGGCTTCCCGACTCAATCGGAAGGTATTGAGGTTTGTGGCCTGGTCAAGAGACACATGGGCAGACGCAACGGACGCGTTGGTAGCATCGTGGGGTCAGTATCGGCTAATCTATGCCTTCCCTCCCTTAAGGATTCTTCCTCTTCTGCTCCGCAGAGTGGAGGCAGAGGGAATTCCAATGATCCTAATCACTCCAGATTGGCCTCAGCGTCCTTGGTACGCCGATCTAGTACGTCTGGTAGCAGACGTCCCCTGGCGCCTACCACTACTGAAGGACCTGCTATCGCAAGGTCCCATAGTCCATCCTGCTTTACAGTCATTGGCTATAACGGCATGGCTGTTGAGAACCAGGTACTGAGACCGGGGCCTGTCAGACTCAGTAATCTCTACTATGAGAAGTGCTCGAAAACCGTCCTCTAGGAAGGTTTATCACCGCACTTGGAAGGCCTACATCTCCATGTGTGAGGAAATGAAATGGCATCCGCGTACCTATTTGGTTTCCAGAATCCTGCTGTTTTTACAGCATGGGGTGGACCAAAGGCTTGCCCTAAGTACGATTAAGGGACAGATATCTGCCCTGGCTGTCTTTTTTCAGCGACCCCTGGCGGCTCACTCTCTCGTGAGTACTTTTGTGCAGGGGGTTCGACATGTAGCCCCTCCGGTGCGCCCCCCGCTACCTCCGTGGGACTTAAACCTGGTCCTCTCGGTGCTTCAGAAGGCACCGTTTGAGAAGATTAGAGATATTCCCTTGTTGACACTTTCTCAAAAAGTGGTCTTTTTGGTGGCTGTTACGTCAGTTAGACGAGTCTCTGAGCTGGCAGCCTTGTCCTGCAAGGCTCCCTATTTGATTTTCCACAAGGATAAGGTGGTGCTGTGGCCACAGCCTTCCTTTCTTCCGAAAGTCGTTTCGGCTTTTCATCTCAATGAAGACATTGTACTTCCATCCTTGTGTCCTCAGTCGTCGAATCCTAAGGAGTCGGCGTTGCATTCCTTGGACGTTGTCCGAGCTTTGAGAGTATACCTATCTGCTACTTCCCTGTTCCGGAAGTCAGACTCACTGTTTGTGTCGGTGGCTGGTCCCAAGAAGGGCCAAGCAGTCTCATCGGCCACCATCTCTAGGTGGATCCGACAGATAGTAATCCAGGCTTACGCCTTAAAGGGTCAAGCGCCCCCCTTTCCTGTCACGGCGCATTCTTCCAGGGCAATAGGTGCCTCTTGGGCTTTCCGACATCAAGCGTCTGTTTCCCAATTATGTAAAGCGGTGACTTGGTCGTCCGTTCACACTTTCACAAAATTCTACAAAGTTGATGCAGGTGCATCTTCGGATGCCTCTTTCGGCCGCAAGGTTTTGCAAGCGGCTGTTTAGAGTTGCAACTCCTCCGTTGGAGGAGTGCTGTTTTGTGTTTTGGGGTGAAGTTTATTTTTATACTGTTACCACCCCTCGTTTTTTCTCTGACACTGCTTTGGGACGTCCCACTTTGTCAATAGAGAAGCTGTGTCGGTCCATGGACGAAAGAGTAAATAGGATTTTTTACTCACCGTAAAATCCTTTTCTCTGAGTCCATAGACCGACACAGCACCCACCCCTCCTTTTAAGTTTGTACTGCTTTTTGACGAACTGATCTGTGAGATGCAGACTAAGAGGATATACCCGGGGGTCCGCCCCCTGGGCGGGACTGTAGAAGGTGTGATGCAACACTTTTTACAAGTTTTTCTGCCTAGTCACTCCTAATTAACGGATAATACCCACTTTGTCAATAGAGAAGCTGTGTCGGTCCATGGACTCAGAGAAAAGGATTTTACGGTGAGTAAAAAATCAAATTTTTTCCCCAAAAAATGCGTTTGAAAAATCGCTGCGCAAATACTGTGTGGAAAAAAATAATGAAAAACCCACCATTTTAATCTGTAGGGCCTTTGCTTTAAGAAAATATATAATGTTTGGGGCTTCAACGTAATTTTCTTGCAAAAAAAATGTATGTTTTCATGTAAACAAAAAGTGTCAGAAAGGGCTTTGTCTTCAAGTGGTTAGAAGAGTGGATGATGTGTGACATAAGCTTCCTAATGTTGTGCAGAAATGCCAGGACAGTTCAAAACCCCCCCAAATGACCCAATTTTGGAAAGTAGAAACCCCAAGCTATTTGCTGAGAGGCATGTCAAGTCCATGAAATATTTTATATGTTGACACAAGTTGCGGAAAAAGGACAATCTTTTTAATTTTTTTTTGCACAAAGTTGTCACTAAATGATATATTGCTCAAACATGCCATGGGCATATGTGAAATTACACCCCAAAATACATTCTGTTGCTTCTCCTGAGTACGAGGATACCACATGTGAGACTTTTTGGGAGCCTAGCCACGTACAGGACCCCAAAAACCAAGCACCGCCTTCAGGCTTTCTAAGGGTGTGAATTTTTGATTTCACTCCTCACTGCCTATCACAGTTTCGGAGGCCATGGAATGCCCAGATGGCACAACCCCCCCCCCCCCCAATGACCCCATTTTGGAAAGTAGACACCCCAAGCTATTTTCTGAGAGGTATGGTGAGTATTTTGCAGATCTCGCTTTTTGTCACAAAGTTTTGAAAATTGAAAAAAGAAAAAAAAAAAAAATTCTTCATTTTCAAAAACAAATGAGAGCAGTAAAATACTCACCATGCCTCTCAGCAAATAGCTTGGGGTGTCTACTTTCCAAAATGGGGTCATTTGGGGGGGTTTTGTGCTATTTTGGCATTTTATGGCCTTCGAAACTGTGATAGGTAGTGAGGAGTGAAATCAAAAAATTGCGCCCTTAGAAATCCTGAAGGCGGTGCTTGGTTTTCGGGGTCCCGTACATCGTTAGGCTCCCAAAAAGTCCCATACATGTGGTATGCCCGTACTCAGGAGAAGCAGCAAAATGTATTTTGGGTTGCAATTCCACATATAACCATGGCATGTGTGAGCAATATATCATTTAGTGACAACTTTTTGTATTTTTTTTTTTTTTTTGTCATTATTCAATCACTTGGGACAAAAAAAATAAAAATATTCAATGGGCTCAACATGCCTCTCAGCAATTTCCTTGGGGTGTCTACTTTCCAAAATGGGGTCATTTGGGGGGGTTTTGTACTGCCCTGCCATTTTAGCACCTCAAGAAATTAGATAGGCAGTCATAAATTAAAAGCTGTGTAAATTCCAGAAAATGTACCCTAGTTTGTAGACGCTATAACTTTTGCACAAACCAATAAATATACGCTTATTGACATTTATTTTACTAAAGACATGTGGCTGAATACATTTTGGCCTAAATGTATGACTAAAATTGAGTTTATTCGATTTTTCTTATAACAAAAAGTAGAAAATATAATTTTTTTTCAAAATTTTCGGTCTTTTTCCGTTTATATCGCAAAAAAAAAAAATCGCAGAGGCAATCAAATACCATCAAAAGAAAGCTCTATTTGTGGGAAGAAAAAGACGCAAATTTCGTTTGGGTACAACATTGCATGTCTGTGCAATTTCCAGTTAATGCAGCGCAGTGCCATATTGTAAAAACACCTCTGGTCTTTATGCTGCGTATTGGTCCGGGGCTTAAGTGGTTAATGGTACACACAGCAATGAAACCTTAAATTGGTTCCTCCACTTTTTCAGTAACGTATGAGTAAATAAATATTAGTTTGATTGAAGATCTACTGTAACTATGCAATTTATTTACAAGGTTAATGAATTGAAAAAATATATAATACTTGGTGACAGGACTGGACTGGGACAAAAATTTGGCCCTGGACTTCATCCAGATCACCCCAATTTAATTTTCCAAGCATGCACAAAAACAAGTGAAGTGGGAGGGCTAACGTCATGCGGAACATTGCTACAGCCGCATTGGCTGGAATTTCAAAAACTGCCATTGGCTGCCTTTCAGCAATGCAGCGGCACTGAGGCTGAGCCGGGATGCGCACTATGAAGTGAGGTGATGAGCAGTGCCGATGACAGGTCTCTCCTTTACCGGCCGGCCGGCCGGGCGTATGTGGACAGTCCAGGGTGGTATATGAACAGTCCAGGGTGGTATACGGACAGGCTAGGGTGGTATATGGACAGTCCAGGGTGGTATACGGACAGGCTAGGGTAGTATAAAATAAAACAACAGAAAATTGGCGCTTCGGATAAAAATGTGATAGCAATTAAGCTGCAGCAGCTGCACCAAAAGTGCTAAACTTTCACCACTTGCCTACAGGGCACTTTCACCCCCTTCCTGCCCAAGCCATTTTTCATCTTTCAGCGCTGTCACACTTTGAATGACAATTGCGCGGTCGCGCGATGCTGTACCCAAACAAAATTTGCGTCCTTTTTTTCCCCACAAATAGAGCTTTCTTTTGGTGGTATTTGATCACCTCTTTGGTTTTTATTTTTTGGGCTATAAACAAAAGGAGAGCGACAAGTTTGAAAAAAAAACACAATATTTTTTACTTTTTGCTATAATAAATATCTATATTTTTTTTTCCTCAGTTTAGGCCGATATGTAATCTTCTACATATTTTTGGTAAAAAAAATCGCAATAAGCGTATATTGATTGGTTTGCGCAAAAGTTATAGCAGCTACAAAATAGGGGATAGATTTATAGCATTTTTATTATTTACTTTTTTTACTAGTAATGGCGGCGATCAGGGATTTTTATCGTGACTGCGATATTGTGGCGGATAGACATGTGCACTGCCAAAAAATTCGATAATTTTCGTTTTCCTTTCATTGTTTTTTTTTTCCGGGTCATTCGTTATGATCGCAATTCGTAAATTTGTACATTCGTAAATTTATACATTCGTAAATATATACATTCTAAATTCGTAAATTTATAAATTTGTACATTCGTAAATATATACACTCGTAAATTTGTACATTCGTAAATTTGTAAATTCGTACATTCGGAAATTTGGAAATTCAAAAATCCGAAAATTCGAAAATCTGAAAAAATAACTATTAAATTATAGGTATTGTAATTTCCTTTGAAATTTGGCTGTTAGCGAACGTAACGAATACAAATTTATCCGAAGTTACGCATAACCTGAAATAACAAATGCCACATCTAAACAAATGGAACGGAACAAATTAATAATTAATAATAAAACATTTTTATTATTATTATTGTTATTTATTATTATTATTATTAATTCATTACGTTCCATTCGTTTAGATACGGCATTCATTATTTCGGAAAACAATTCGTAACTTTGTTAAGTTCACTAACAGCCAAATTTGAAAGGAAATTCCAATACCTATAATTTAATAGTTAGTAATAGTTAAGTTATTATTAGTTAATTATTATTTCAGATTTCCGAATTTACTAATTTACGAATGTACGAATTTACAAATTTACGAATGTACGAATTTTCGAATACGAATTTTCGAATGTACAAATTTCCGAATGTACACATTTCCGAATGTACAAATTTACGAATGTACGAATTTTCGGATATTCTAATTTAGGAATATTCGTTAAAATTTGTTAAATGAGTTTTTGTTAATTCGGATATTTCCGAATTAACGAATTTGTCGAAATTAGTTAAAAAACGAATTTGGAACGAAATGAATTGCACATGTCTAGTGGCGGACACATTGGACACTTTTGACACATTTTTGGGACCATTCACATTTATACAGTGATCTGTGCTATAAAAATGCATTGATTACTGTATAAACATGACTGGCAGGGAAGGGGTTAACACTAGGGGGCGATCAAGGGGTTAAATGTGTTCCCTGGAAGTTATTCTTACTGTGGTGGGAGGGGACTGACTGGGGGAGGTGACCGATGGTTGTCCCTATGTACAAGGGACTCACCATTGGTCTCCTCCCTGACAGGACGTGGATCTGTGTGTTTACACACACAGTTCCACGATCTTGCTCGGTTACTGGGCAATCGCGGGTGCCCGGCAGCCATCGCAGCCGCCGGGCACACGCATCGGGTCCCCAGTGACGTGGCGGGCGCGCGCGCGCCCCTAGTGGCTTTGGAAGGCGCAACGTCATATGACGTCCGCCCAGAACAACAGGGTCTTCCGCCCGCCGTCATTTGACGGTGGGCAGTTGACAAGTGGTTAAATGTGAAAAAACATATATTTATAAGCAGCGCTGGCAGTAAACTTGTGTGAAAACTTCATTGAGGAACAGGTCCATAAAGAAAAATATATATTTGTATTGGTGATACAGATGGGTGTAGTAGTTCATCAAATAATGATAGTACTGAGCAAAGTGAAACTTGACATAGAGAAGAGTGGATCCCACTGCGGAGACTCCACTCACTAAAGTGTCCACAAAATCAAAATAGTGTCAGTAAAAAACAAAAAACGAAAACCCTCTTATTGTCCATGCATGGAAAATTGCTGAATGTAACACATAGGTTATAACACAGTCCTCAAATGATTAAAAAGATCTCCCTTCAGGGACCTTAGTCACCGATTGGAGATGATCAGCAGCTTCCTGGTCTGGAGTTGTAAATGTGAGCAATTTCTGGTGTATTACTTGATAGATGCTTCATTGAAGGATTTTAGCTCCCACCGATAATAAAAAAACATGTGGAGGATAAAAAATGGTGAAGTACGCTCAAACAGCGCTAATTGGAAAGTTAGCGGCAGAGACAGGCAGTCAATGAAAACTTCCGTGAACGCCTCTAGGAAGGCGCGCGTTCCACGGAGACAGGAACTTGCATTACAGGTTGGCCGCAAACCGGAAATACGTCAACACGTTTTGTCCCTCCTCCTGGGCGTCATCAAAGGACGTCATGGATGGACTGTGTTATAACCTATGTGTTACATTCAGCAATTTTCCATGCATGGACAATAAGTGGGTTTTTGTTTTTTTCTAACACTATTTTGATTTTGTGGACACTTTAGTGAGTGGAGTCTCCGCAGTGGGATCCACTCTTCTCTATGTCAAGTTTCACTTTGCTCAGTACTATCATTATTTGATGAACTACTACACCCAGCTGTATCACCAATACAAATATATATTTGTCATATATATATTTTTCTTTATGGACTTGTTCCTAAATTAAGTTTTCACACAAGTTTACTGCCAGCGCTGCTTATAAATATATGTTTTTAGGGTAGTATATAGACAGGCTAGGGGCAGGCTTGAAGGTCAGCAGAAGCTGTCAGCGCACGCTGGGAGTTCTGGTTCCACAACAGCTGGCAGGTGACAGTTCACTTTTCAGCTCATAGCTGACCTCCTGCCTCCACTCAACACATCCTGGGCTTTGGCACTGAAGGTCCCCCAGGGCCAGGTCTTCCTCAGCACATGTAAGTGATGTCCCTGTGCAGAGCAGAAACATGCCCTCCGGGAGCGAGGCATGGCCATCAAAGTTCCCAGCCAGCTGCTGACCAGGAAGTGGAGAGGAGGGGAGTGCAGGTCACCTGGGATGAACCCCAGGGAGCGCAGGCTAGTGGGACACCTGGGAATTTCCACTACAGAGACCCCCAGAACTGCTCAGTCCAGGCTGGAAAATGTGGCAACTCAAGGTGCGATGGGGGGAGCAATCACAGGAAAGATGCCGTGTGTCTGTGTCTCTCCCTCCCTGCAGCCACCAATCCGAATCGAGCACACACACGCTGCCCGGACAGACTGTGCCCTGCACACGGCACTGCACAGCAGCAATTATGCACAGGGAGGCAGAACACAGTGAGTGAGACTCCGGACACGGACGTCAGAGTCAGCATAGACAGGAGCTGTCACTGAAACCAGCCCACTGAGCCATCGGCCCACGGGAAACTCCTGGTGATCCTGATGGCCAGTACATGCCTGCTTGGTGATACAAAAGTTATGTTTATAACATTTTAAATAAAATGTGTTGAAATATACAGTGTCAACTTGTAAGCGCCACAGATACACCCACTATTTTGATTTAGGTTTATTTTAACATAATGCCATCAATTTAATCTTTTAACACTACTAGTATTACATGGCCACATAAACCAACAGATCACATTTTCTGTGCAGTGGAACATTGATGGTGTTATAATACATTTGCTGTTATATGACTTTATTCCTTATGTAGAATATTTTTAAATGTTTGTAAAGCCACAAAGACGACAGAAGAGGCCCCAGTATTTCAGCAGGTCAAAAAAATAATTAAAAAATCATACTTTAAAATGTTATTAATAAATGATATTATTGAACAGTACTCTGTTCCTGCAAATTAAAATCCTCTTTTTAGAGCAGGGCACAAGGGAAGAAGTCTAAGGTGACTTCACAAATTAGGACACACATCTCTTTCATTGTTCTAAAAGTATACATTTCCAGACTAAAGTTTTCATTGAGCTTTGGTGGTTGTTACAGATTGGGGATCGTAATGGAGAATTAACAGCTCGCATGAATGTAACGCAGCTAATGTCTGCCCTTGGCATGATATCTAATGAAGATGATAGTGATGGAGTGCAGTACGATGGATATGAAGCACAAGGTAGGCTGGATGTTTTGTTTTTTTTAATTTTCAGAATAAATGTTGTTTTTGTTGTGACATTCAGAAATATTTACAGTAGAGCAAAAGATAAGACTTTTTTTTCATTTTGGATAGAGTAAGGGGGTGTTATAACTTCTGTCAGTTTTTTTTTTTGCCATCTGTGTCCCAAATAGATCGGAAGATTTCCTTTCACTTCCTGTCCCATAGCCAAAACATTAAGTGAGAGGTATACCCTACAAAGTGAAGAAATCCCTGGTTGTCACCACAACTAGTATCCTCCAATGGAAGATTTCTCCTTTATTCCTGTTTTTGTGACAAGCCAAAACGTGGGATTTTCTTTTTATCTTCACTCTTTGTGATAAAGGTAAACAGGACGATTAGAGAGGATGAATCTCCCTAACAGGGGCACAGACCGCAATAAAAACCAGACAAGTGTTCTGATCCCTCTCCACTCAAAACAAAAGGTTTTGCCTTTAGTTATACTTTCATCTGCAATTTGTTAGTCAAGTCCATCTAAATCTGCTAGTCTAATGCTGTGTACAGACGATCGGACATTCCGACAACAAAACCGTGGACAGAACCAACGGATGCTGGCTCAAACTTGTCTTGCATACACACGGTCACACAAATGTTGTCGGAAATTGCGAACGTCAAGAACGCGGTGACGTACAACACATACGACGAGCGGAGAAAAATTAAGTTCAATAGCCAGTGCGTCTCTTCTGCTTGATTCCGAGCATGCGTGGAATTTTGTGCATCGGAATTGTGTACAAACGCTTGGAATTTCCGACAACAAGTTTTTTTGTCGGAAAATTTGAGTACCAGCTCTCAAACATTTGTTGTCGGAAATTCCGACTGCAAATGTCCGATGGAGCATACACACGGTCGGATTTTCCAACAACAAGCTCACATCGAACATTTGTTGTCGGAAATTCCGACCGTGTGTATGCGGCATAACAATACCCTCTTCCCAGATCAAGCATGCTGCTGTCCAAAGATGTCTGCTTTATTATTTCTTCCAGAAAGCAGACATCCTAAGACAGGAAGGTTAAAAGGAGAAAACCAATGTAGCGTCTTCTTTGGTTAACATGACCATATGTGGGAGTTTTGGACATGAGTTGACAAGTGATCTGGTCACAAAAGATGGTGTATAAAGTGATGGACACTGGTACAATCATCAGTGGATTTAGTTCATACAATATAGTGCATTTTAAATGTACATGTTGCAGTTTACCTGAACAAATGTGTGTTTATATCCCCCTGAGGATGGATAGTAATACACAAAAAATGTAACTATTATGTTATGATATAGATGATTAATGCGTTTGTAATCCCATCAAAATAGATACTGATCCCTTAAAGCATGAATAACAACACAGTGCTTGTGCTGTGTGATTTGGCCCCTTCTATCACCTAAAAAACCTGGTTGTTTCTGCCTGGCTATACCCTCCCCCCTGTAAACTGACCACGGTTTATCATGGCTGCTGAGCCCTGACACCATGCTCAGTTTACGTGCCTCTGTCATCCGTAGCTATCTACAGCTCTCCTCTGTCCTCTCTCCCCCATCCTCTCCCCCTCCCTTCTCTGACAACTAGTCTGTGCCACTATTCTCCCCACCCCTTCCCTTCCTACTGCTATCATAACTGTACAACAAACATGCCATCCTCTCTGTTAGCTAACATTATCTATCCTAGTGTCTTTGCTGTAAAATAAAAATGCAGATTACACCTTATATTAGAGCATCTCCTGGCGCTCACCTGACTGCTCTGATCTCTCTCCTCCCCTCCTCCCTGGCTGACGTCAGCAGCAGTGCTCAGCCCTGCCCACTAATAAAGCTGTCAGCCAGATAGAGGAGAGAGCCGAGGAGTCACATGAGCACTGGGAGACGCTCTAATATAAGGGATAATCACCATTTTTCTGATAATGATAGCTAACAGAGGATGTGGAATGTTTGTAGTACAGTGGCTTAACAACCACTTTAATGCATGCAAACATCTCTGAAAGCTGTACTGAAATATGAAGACATTTTATTGATAGAAAGTGTAAAAAGGTGTGTTTTGCACAGTACTGTGCAAATGTTTTAGGCAGGTGTGAATAAAAGCTGTTATTTAAGGCCCCTTTCACACGATAAGCCCACTCAGATCCGCCTGTCAGTTTTGCAGGCGGATCGGAGCGGGCCATCCATTGACTCCTATGGGCAGTCGGAAGTCAGCGGAGATGTGTCCACTGACACCCGTCTGCCATTCGATCCGATCCACTCAAAACAGACGTATGAACTCAGTGGAGATCAACGGAGCGATCCCCTGCTGAGCTAGCAGAGTCCGCTGAGTGGATCCGCCCCGTGTAAAAGGGGCATAAGAATGCTTTCAAAAATATATTTTTTAATTGTTTATTTTTATCAATTTAAAAAATGCAAAGTGAGTGAACAGAAGAAAAATCTAAATCAAATCAATATTTGGTGTGACTATCCTTGGATTCAAACCAGCATAAGTTTATACACATCAAAACTTTGCACACTTGCACAAAGCCAGGGATTTTGTAAGATTAGAGTCATGTGAATGATTATTCAGTTATACCAAACAGGTGCTAATGATCATCAGTTTCATATGGGTTGAAACACAGTCATTAACTGAAACAGAAACAGCTATGTAGGAGGCTTAACACTGGGTAAGACACAGCCAAACTCTGCTACTAAGGTGAGGTTGTAGAAGACCGTTTCATTTCACAGGTCATACACTATGGCAAGACTGAGCACAGCAACAAGACAGAAGGTAGTTATACTGCATCAGCAAGGTCTTTCTCAGGCAAAGATTTTAAAGCAGACTGGGGTTTTAAGATGTGCGGTTCAAGCTCTTTTGAAAGAAGTATAAAAAGAAACGGGCAATGTTGAGAACCGTAGACGCAGTGTTTGGTCAGGGAAACGTAATGCAGTAGATGAAAGACACATCATGCTGATTTTCCTTAGACATCAGAAGATGTCCAGCAGTGCCATCAGCAGAGAACTGGGATGCAGATACACCCATCTACGGTCCAGAGAAGTCTGGCCAGAAGTGGTCTTCATAGAAGAATTGCTGGCAAAAAGCCATATACCTCCAAAGTGGAAACAAGGCTAAGCGACTCAACTTTGCATGAAAACATAGGAACAGGAGCGCTGGCTGAAAAATGGCAGCAGGTTCTCTGGACTGATGAGTCAAAAATTTTAATATTTGGCTGTAGCATAAGGCAGTTTGTTTGTTCGCCGTAGGCCTGAAGAGCAGGACAATAATGAGTGTCTGCAGGCAATAGTGAAGCATGGCAATGGTTCATTGCAAGATAAAGTATATAAACAGCAATAAAATCAAAATTTCTAAAGTGTCATAAGTGCATTCTGCAACATAGTGCAATATGGAACAGCAAAAGTAGATGTACCTACATCACTTAAAGTGGTTTTATGCTCGCAAGAAAAAAACAAAAAAAAACTGTAGGACAAAGGCATAATGAGCTAGTATGTACCGCATACTAGCTTATAATGAAATACTTACCTTAGAACAAAGCGCCGGCATCACCTCCCGGTCACCGCTGAGGGAGCTGACATGTTCTCTCAGCATTTCTTCCAGGTTTGCGGCTCTGGTGTTGTGAGTGGCTGGAGCCACGATGATGTCACTCCCGCACATGCGCCTGGTAGTCCTCTTTCTGGGGTTCAGATAGTGCCCGGGTTGAACTGAGCATGCGCAATTGGAGATCACGGAAATCTCAGAGACTTAACATCCGTTCCGTCAGCTGTTCTTGGAGCATGCGCAGTTGACAGGCCGCTCGCTCCCAATGCTTAGCCACGACACTCGCTGTATCAGATGGGGGACCCATCTCGATAGAACCGCGCTGGCTGCGCTCACAGCAATTCAGCAAGGTGGCGGGTGGTTTTTAAAAAGGGTCTGGTGTATTATTTAGCAGTGATTTTTTTACAAGTTGAACATCTCGATAGAACAACGCTGGCCGCACTCACAGCAATACAACAAGGGGCAGATGGTTAAAAAATTACTGCTCAATAATACACCCGCCCCTTTTTAAGAACCATCTGCCCCTTGCTGTATTGCTGTGAGCGCGGCCAGTGCTGTTCTATGGAGATGTCCAACCTGTAAAAAATCACTGCTCAATAATACATCCGCCCCTTGCTGTATTGCTGTGAGCACAGTCAACTCTTTTCTATCGAGATCCCCATCTGATAGAGCGAGCGCCGTCGATCAGCATCGGGAGTGAGCGTCGTAATTGCGCATGCTCCAACTACAGCTGACTGAACAGATGTTCAGTCTCTGAGATTTCCGTGATCTCGGACTGCGCATGCACAGTCCAACCCAGGCACTCACTATCTGATAGGGGACCCAGAATAATAGGACACCGGCAAGGAGCTCTGATTTTCCGGCAGCAACCGCCGGATAATCAGAGCGCATGTGCCACTGACGTCAGCGGCTGCATGCAAGGTGAATATCTCCTCAACTGTACAGGTTGAGGAGATATTAATTTTACCTATAGGTAAGCCTTAGTAAAGGCGTCCGTCTGCCTTTTTATATATATATATATATATATATATATATATATATATATATATATATATATTTATGGTCGGAGCCCTCTGTCAGAAGAGATATGAACCACATAGACACGCCACAAGACTAACGACACAAATAAGACCTGAAGTGTGGCCTGGCCTGCTGTATGGTATGCCAAAGAAGGGGCCATACCTAAGATAGAAGTAATGAATAATTCTGTTGAGAATTGTTTGAAGGGAAGTGCCCTAAAAAGGGGGTATGGGTGGGTGGGTACCGCGCACTAGAGCTGACACTGACCATCGTGGATGGTCTGAATAAGTACCCCTCGAACTCCTCCCATAATTTCAGGCCAGCATACTGGCCTTCCTATTTATGGTCGGAGCCCTCTGTCAGAAGAGATATGAACCACATAGACACGCCACAAGACTAACGACACAAATAAGACCTGAAGTGTGGCCTGGCCTGCTGTATGGTATGCCAAAGAAGGGGCCAAAAGTCACACAAGTTAGGGATGAATGGATTTATTATGAAAGTAGATGACTACAAAGCGAGACTGTTGAAGGCTCGTGCTACCTCCGACTGAGGATCGGGGACATAACGAGCGAAACACATGGATTTCCATCGGCCCATTGTCTTGATGACGTGGTCCGGGACTCCGTTCCGTGATGCTGCGGAGGCGGCTCCGATGCGGAAGGAATGTCCGGTGTATCGTCTGGGGTCAAGGCCCAAAGTAACTAGCAGTGTCCTGACATGGGTGATGAATTGGTTCCCGCTCAGGGGTTCAGAAGGAAAAGGCAGGAGTGGGCTGTCCGCGGGTAGGTCGGACAGTAAGGTAACCAGACGATCTAAGACGTCCACGGGGCACCAGGCGTTGTGCGTCCGGAAAAGCATGTCAACCCCGGGACCGGTTTGATGGGTTTTCGACACCGTTAGGTGCAGGACGAAGTGATCCTGGTGGCGAGTCAGGTGGTGTCTACGGAGTACCTGGCAGCTAGGGCTGGTGACAGTAAACTCACTGGGCCGGAGGAAGCCGTAGAAGGCTAGATATATGGCTGCCTGTATGACCAGACTAGGCCGTACACCGAAGGGAGCGCGTGTGAGGATTGTGGACATGCTCCGGAACATGGAGCTGGTCACCGGTAGGCGCTTGGTATCGGTGTGCGGTTGCTGCCTTTGGATGTCGCGTAATATGGCCTTGACCGCGTGGGTGGCAAACAAGGAAGGCGTGGTCGGATCTTGTAGGGACATGAAGTGCTGGATGCCTGCCAAGTACAACCTGATAGTATTACACGACAGCTTGAGCTGGGTGTGGCAGTGGGAAATGAAGGCCAGGATATGGCTGAGGTTCCCTGAGAGCGCCCCGGGGTTAGCGGCTAGGAACCTGTTGTAGGTCTTCCAGGCGGAGCGATACGCTTTCAGCGTGTTGGGAGATAAGGATGCGTTGACCAGGGAGGTAGCACCCTGGAGGTGTTGACTCAATCCAGGGTCAGTTGAGACCAGTGTGGGACGTGTGACATGGTTGGATCGGCTCCGGGCTCCTGTGAAAAGAATGCAGTATAATTAGAGCGTGACAGTGCGTCGGCTGAGGAATTGCTATGACCGGGGATGTGGACACAGAGGACATTGAATTGGTGTTGAAGGGATAACAGCATCAGCCTGCGCAGGAAGGACATGATGGCCAATGATTTGGACCTGCCCTTATTGATGATAGCGGCCGTGGCCTGGTTGTCTGTAAAGAAGGTGACGGTCTGACCGACCCAGGTGCTGCCCCAAACTCGAGCTGCAGCGACTATGGGGTAGATCTCAAAGAGGGAAGAGGACTGACTGAAACCGGGAATGGCGAGTATTTCTGGCGGCCATGGCCCGGCGAACCAATGATGGCCGAAAATAGTGAAACCTGTGGAAGCAGCTGCGTCAGTGACTACTTGAGGAGAGGACGGGGACACTGAGGGAATGAACATGGATCTACCATTCCAGTTCTCGAGGAACTGATCCCACATGTCCAGATCTGCTACAGCGGCCGAGTCTAGTCTAACGATTTGGTCGGGATCTTGTGCCTGGGAAAGGAAAACTAACAGTCGTGAGATGAAGGAACGCCCTTGGGGGATGATCCTCATAGCAAAATTGAGCATGCCCAGCAGGGACTGCAGCTGTCTCTTGGTGCACACTCGCGAGATGGTAAAGGTGTGGACGACTGTTCTGATGCGGGTCAGTTTATCGAGGGGCAGGCTGGCCTGCATGGAGCGAGTATCGAGATTGACTCCCAGGAAAGTGATAAGCTGTGCTGGGCCTTCGACTTTCTTTTCTGCTATCGGAACATTGAGATTTCTGAAAACCTCTCTAAGGCTTCCTAGGTCTACTGGAGGCCTGCTAGGTGACTCTATGAGGAGGAAGTCATCTAAGTAGTGGATGACCTTCTGACAGTGAGCCTGATGTGAAAGAATCCAGGAAAGGGCTTGTGCAAAGGTGTCGAAGAGCCAGGGACTACTCTTGGAGCCGAAGGTCAGCTTTGTTGCAAAATAATATAGACCTTTCCATTTGAGCCCGTGCCACCTCCACAGGTTCGCCTCGATGGGCAGTAATTTAAAGGCATCTGAGATGTCAGCTTTAGATAGCCAAGCCCCAACCCCTATTTTGATTATCGATTGGATGGCTAGATCAATGGAGGAGTATTTGAGGGAGAACTCCTCAGATGGTATGAGGGAGTTTAAACTAGGAATGACGGAGGAATGAGGCGCGGACAAGTCGTATATTAAGCGTAATTTATTAGAGAATTTGCCCTTGACAAGCCCAATAGGGCTGACTCTCCAGGTGGTAAAGGGTGACTGAGAGAAGGGGCCAATCATGTACCCCCGGTCCAACTCGACCTGTAGAAGGGTGGAGATAGCTTCCTCGTCTGAGGCTGCCGAGAGCAAGTTTCTGCACTCGTAGGTGGAGTCGGGAAGGGCGATGAGTCCGGTATGGAATCCTGTTATGAACCCCTGTATTAGAAAGGCTGTAAGGGAGGGGGTCGGGTGAGCGGACAGGTAGAAGCTGAGCCACCCGACGTGTACGCGGCCTAGTCAGGACGGACCCAGCTGTTTGATGCTGCAGGCACTTTTTGGATGGGCCTTCTGGCACAGGAGGCAGATGTGTAGAAGTCTGCAGTTGGGGTAAAAGCAACTCTTAAAGTTGAAGTTGTTACATATGGGTGCCCCCCCAACGCTCGAACCGGACGTCCTAGCCTGTCGGCCTGGGATGACTGCATGTTTGTATGGGGAGCATTGGAGGTGGAATGGAAGCTGGGGGGACGTCTGCCACTCGTCTCGCAGCACCAATTCGCCGTGTGGGCGGCAGATTGGCAGATGGTGCAGAGTGGTGAGCGAAGGCCAGCGAAATGGCGGCAGAACAGTTCCGTGTCAATGGTGCTCCAGTCGGTGACGAGCTGGAACTGGGACAACCTGGCTGCGGCTTTTGCAGAAAAGGAACGATGATAGTCATAAAAAGAGCACCCACCATATTTGTGGCCTAGGTCGACTATCGCGTGGAGGTACAGGTCGAGTTCCTCCCTCCTGACGGGGTTGGCTGAACAGAGCACATCTCTGAACATCCCGAAGGCCAAAACGAATTCAGTGATCGAGAGCTTACGGCTGAGCCTGGGATCTTTGGCCTTTAGGACAATAGAGACGTCCCCCCAGGAGTACGATTTATTCTCTGCCATGTCCTGGACGGAAATGAGCAGAGACGCTAAATTCACGTCCTTGCCGTCCAGGATGTCCTTTCTGATGCCCGCTGGGACAAGGTGGGAAGGGAGGACGGTGGTGCTACTGCCCGGGGTACCCGTGAGAGTGGGTACTGCGACAGCCGTGGAGACTGGGGTTGCTGGTGGTGAGGTTGGATGTGTTTCCAGGACCCCTACTCTAAGCCGGACGTCGGTGAGTGATGTGGCTAGCGAAGCCACTAAGTCGTGGAGCTGGGTGATGGCGGAGGATATGGACTGTAGAGACGCTTGTGGATCGGATGGGGCAGCCGCTGGTGGTGGGAACAACAGCCGAAACAGCTCGGCTTTCCTGGCGGTGGCAGGGTAAGGGATGCCTTTACGGCGAAGTTCGGCCGTAAGCCTGGGGATGGTCCATGCCCTGAGCGGCTGCATAGAGCCGTCCAGGGCGCCCGCGAGGGGTGATGGTGGGTCGGAGGCGAAGTCCTCGCTGTCGGCCTGCGACATGTTGTCGGCTAGGAGAAGGGGAATGCATATGTTATAGAATAAGAAGCCAGATAGGAGGGGATAGAGAAATCTAGGCAACGGGGAATGAAAAGGAGAGCAGTGAGGATAGGGCAAGGAGTGATAGGCGTAGATGACAGATTAGTTTGCGTACGAGCGCGGTTGAGTGAAAATTTGGAAAACTCAAAAGAATGCGTGGCAACTGAGGTGAGCCAGGAGGTGACTGGCTAGGTCACCGATAGCTCAGGTGCCGTCTGTGCTCGGCACAGACTGATGAACCAGAGCCCCCAGGGCGTGCTGGGGCGGGCCGCAAAGGTCTGGTATACTAAGTAAGAATGTTTCGATCTGTAGTGGTTGACGTGTGGCCGGTCTTCTAACCCTTGCACTGCCAGCAAGGTGGATGTTAAGCGACCTTGTCTGTGTGGTGAAGGATCTCAGATCGCTGTTCGAAAACAGAGTGTAATGCACAGAAGTATGTGACAGTCACTAGCGCCTCATGAGCGGTCGAATTGATGTATGTGAAGGAACATATGTCGTGAAAGAGTGCGAGAAGAAAGCAAGGAGGGGCCTTGCATTGTTTCTTTTTCGTACATCACGGGACACAGAGCGACTTAGTCATTACTAATGGGTTATATAGTTTACCTTCAGGTGTTGGCACTGGCCAATTCCAAACCGGAAGTACCCTCCCCTATATAAGCCCCTCCCACCCGGGAGCACCTCAGTTTTTTGCCAGTGTCTAAGGTGTTGGCCAAAGAGTAACATGTGTTTTCACTGGGCTTGCGTACAGGTTCTTTTGGGCCTTAGTAAGCTGTTCCGGATCCCACCAAAAAAGCTTCATAGCTAAACGGTCGGTACCCGGGCCTTGCAGCAGAAGAGCAAGGTTTTGCCTGTAATGCTTCTCTTAGGAGGGCTGGACCCTGGGATCCAGAGCTCTGGTCATACCCACGACCAAGACGCTGTCTGTGCAGGGTGCTATACAGGTCCAGGGGAGTGGAATCCTTGGGAACCCGGTCCCTGAAGGTTTAATTACAATGCCTGCCGTGATAGGTGAAGTTTGGACTTTTGTGGACCAAACAAAGTCCTGCGGCGGGGATCAGGTAAGTGGGGGCCCTCAGGAACTTGGTTCTATTGGGGGACCCCCAAGCCTAATTTGTCTTTCTGTCTGTTACCTAACGGTATTCCCGCTAAATATCTGTGTTTGCCTATAACTACTGAAAATGTAAAATTTTAATAGTAGTCAAGAAAAAAAAAAAAAAACAGGGACCGCGGTACCTGTGTTAAACCACTAGAGGCCGCTGTAGTCCATTTTTTCTTGTAAATGTGGATCTTTGGTTTTCTCAACTCAAAAGATCCAGGCAGCTGGTAAGTTTCTCTGAGGGAATCCACTTCCTCTGCCCTGTTGCTGAGTTCATCCACCGCACAGGCCCTCCGGCAAAAAGGGCCCTGGCTCCTAGTCCTCTGTTGGTTTTCGAAAAGGGCGCCATTGGCGCACGGGCGCGCGCGCGGGCGCGTGCACGCGCCTCCTATGAAAAAAAAGGGGCGGGGCGGGTGGATGACGCTCGATGCGCGCCGCGGCGCTTCTGCGCATGTGCGGGCGTCCCAGCATGGTTAAAAGACACAGTACAAGTGTCAGCTGCATGCAAACAGAGCTAGCAACAAACAGTGGCACACAGAGGCGGTTGATGCAGGCATCCCCATAGAAAGGCACTTTAGTGGACACCAGCTGGTATATAGCAGCACCTGTGTTAGACTATTACCAGCAAAAATTGGTGTATGACGACGGGAATACCTCAGCTTTGTGCTTAAAGGATATGTCGTCCAGACGCTCCGGAAATAGATCTTCCAGGAAGCCAAAGGGGTCTCCATCGGGCTCTGAGAATATTGGGCATGCTTGCACTGCACCAATCTCCCCTGAGAATGCAGAGGTCAGTAGCCGTAGAAACCCCGCAGGAATGCCTGGTGCTGCGGCTGTCCCCAGTCCACCTGCTCCTGTATATATAACAGAGGAGGTTTTATCCTCAACTCTGGGAGGATTGGAAGAGAGATTAACAGCATTGATCGCTGCTTCCCTGTCACAGGAAAAGCGCGTCCGATCTCCGTCTCCTCCTTCAGAGTGCCTGTTAGTGGAGGAACAGCCCCACACAGAGATCGACCTACCTGAAGGGGATCAGGATGAGGTTGATTCAGTTATGGAGGAATCGACAGTGGAAGAACCTTTCTCAGCTTCTCAGGCTGAAAGATTATGGGTTCAGTCTCTGACTAACATGGTCCGATCAGCATTTAAAATGCCTCTGGCGGAACCACCATCCACTACGGTTTCCTCGCTGGGGTCGCTAAAAGCTCCCCAGGCGGTCTGTTTCTTCCCAATCCACCCTTTATTAGAAGGGCTTATTTACCAGGATTGGGAGCATCCTGATAAAATATTTGCTCCCCCCAAGAGATTTCCGGTGATCTATCCCATGGAGGATAAGTTCATAAGAAAATGGAGGGTCCCTATAGTGGACGCAGCCATCTCTTCTGTTAACAAATCACTGACATGTCCAGTAGATAATGTTCCAATGTTCAAAGACCCAATAGATAAAAAATTGGAGTCTTTACTAAAATCTGCTTTCTCTACAGCAAGTATGGTGACACAACCTGCGGTAGCAGCGATTGGAGTCTGCCAAGCAGTGAAAGATCAGTTGAAACAAGTCTTAAGGGACTTACCAGATCAGCAGGCTCATGCCCTAGCTGACCTGCCTAGAGCCTTGTGTTTTGCGGTGGACGCCATAAAGGATACAATCCAACAGGCCTCCCGCTTTACGCTGTCTATAGTACATATGCGTAGGCTTCTGTGGCTCAAAAACTGGTCTGCTGAAGCTCCCTGTAAAAAACTGCTGGTTAGCTTCCCATTTCATGGAGAACGCTTATTTGGAGAAGATCTGGACAAATACATCCAGAAAATTTCTGCCGGTAAAAGTTCACTCTTACCGGTTAAGAACAAGGGTAGAAGTCCTTCTTTTAAGAGGCCTACCTCTCCAGTCCCGGGCACATCGGCTGTGAAGCAGTTCCGACGGCCTCCGCGGTCAAATTCAGGGGGCAGAAATCAGGGACAATCACAGGGTAACAAGAAGCCCTGGATCAAGAGAGGTACAAAACCTCCCCCTAAGGCATGAAGTATTGCCCCCGCTCAATCGGGTGGGGGGAAGACTTCAGTTGTTCACAGAGACCTGGCGGGACACCATCAGAGACAGATGGGTGCTCTCCGCAGTAAGTCTGGGATACAAGCTGGAGTTAAAAGGCACTCCTCCTGCCCAATTTATGAGGTCAAACGTGCCAAGAGATCCCCAAAAGAGAGGATCCCTCCTTCTGGCACTAGAACAACTATTGCTCCAAGGGGTAATCATGAAGGTTCCCCTGGAAGAAAGCGGATTCGGGTTTTACTCGAACCTTTTCACAGTCCCCAAACCAAATGGGGACGTGAGGCCCATATTAAATCTAAAAGGGCTAAACAAGTTCCTAAATATCAGGACCTTTCGGATGGAGTCGATCCGATCAGTGGCCACCGCCCTACAAGGGCAGGAATGGCTAGCCTCGATCGACATAAGGGATGCTTATCTGCATATTCCCATCTTTCCAGCCCATCAGAAATGTCTACGCTTTGCAGTAGAAGGGCGCCATTTTCAGTTCAGAGCCTTACCTTTCGGTCTGGCCACAGCACCACGAGTGTTCACAAAAATTCTGGCCCCATTATTGGCCAATCTAAGAACACAGGGTGTAACGATAATGGCATATCTAGACGACCTGCTACTAATAGACCACTCAGTGGAAAAGCTGGAAGTAGCTATTCACAAGACAATCGAGTATCTGGAATATCACGGTTGGATTATCAACCGGGACAAGTCAGCTCTAAGACCAGTCAAAAGTCTGGAATACTTAGGGCTAAGGCTGGATTCAAATCAGAGAAAGATTTTCTTACCTCCAGAGAAGGTGTCGTCTTTAAGAAATTTGACCCACTTAGTGGGTACAAAAAGAAAACCATCCATACGTCTCTGCATGAGGCTGCTGGGAAAGATGGTGGCTTCATTCGAAGCGGTACCCTACGGTCAATTCCATTCAAGGAATTTGCAAAGGGCCATACTGTCAGCCTGGAACAAAAAAGTTCAGGCTTTAGACTTACCAATGTCCCTGTCCCCTTCCGTTCGCAAGAGCCTCCATTGGTGGTTGGTGCCCCAGAATCTGGAAAGAGGGAAACCCTTCAGTCCGGTTTCTTGGAAGGTGGTCACTACAGATGCCAGCCTCATCGGCTGGGGGGCAGTGCTGGAGCAATGGTCTCTCCAGGGCAGGTGGTCAGAAGCAGAAAAGGCCCTGCCCATCAATCTCTTAGAGATACGAGCAGCCCGGTATGCCCTAGTAGCATGGACATCCAAACTCCAGGGGTCCCCTGTCAGAATTCAATCAGACAATGCCACGGCAGTGGCATATATCAATCATCAGGGTGGCACCAAAAGTCGTGCAGCCCAGAAGGAAGCAAATTGCATCCTGGAGTGGGCAGAAAGATATGTCCCAGCCATATCCGCGGTTTTCATCCCAGGAGTGGAAAATTGGAGAGCGGACTTTCTAAGTCGCCAACAATTATGCCCGGGGGAATGGTCTCTTCACCCCGAGGTTTTCCAGGCAATATGCCAGCGGTGGGGAACACCGGATGTAGATCTGCTAGCATCCAGATTCTACGCAAAGGTGGACAGGTTTGTGTCTCGCACAAGGGATCCCCTAGCTTGCGGCTCGGATGCCCTAGTGTTCCCTTGGGATCGGTTCAAGCTGATATATGCATTCCCACCGCCACAATTGTTACCGCGATTACTCCGCAGAATCAGGGTAGAAAAGAAACCAGTGATTCTGGTGGCTCCAGCGTGGCCCCGAAGGGCATGGTACGCGGAGATTGTAAAAATGTCAGTGAGGAGTCCTTGGACCCTCCCACTTCGTCCGGACCTGCTGTCGCAAGGACCGATATACCACCCTTCCTTACCAGCCCTAGGTTTGACGGCCTGGCTATTGAAGCCCACATTCTGAAAAAGAGAGGGCTCTCTAATTCTGTGGTATCTACCATGATCAATGCCAGGAAACCGGTATCCAGGCAGATCTATTATAGGATCTGGAAAGCGTACATTACGTGGTGTGAGACCAAGAAATGGCATCCACGTAAGTACATGATAGGGAGGATTCTGGACTTCCTACAGTGGGCTGTAGATAGGAAGCTGGCCTTGAGTACTATCAAGGGTCAGATTTCGGCCTTGTCAATATTTTTTCAAAGGCCCTTGGCTTCGCATTCACTAGTCAAAGCCTTTATACAAGGAGTGATGCGTATTAGCCCTCCGGTTAGTATTCCCATATGTCCTTGGGACTTAAACCTGGTTCTGTCGGTTCTACAGAAACAACCGTTTGAACCATTACAACACATTTCCTTGGTTCTTCTCACCAGGAAATTGGTTTTCTTAGTAGCCATTTGTTCGGCTAAAAGATTGTCGGAATTAGCAGCTATGTCCTGTAAGGAGCCATATCTGGTTGTCCATAAGGACAGAGTAGTATTACGTCCTCATCCAGCCTTTCTTCCTAAGGTGGTATCGAGGTTTCATTTGAACCAAGATGTGGTTCTTCCTTCTTTTTTCCCCAAACCTAGCTCAGTAGAGGAAAAGTTATTACATTCTTTGGATGTGGTAAGAGCAGTTAAAGCTTATCTAAAAGCCACTGCTCAGATTCGCAGAACGGATTCTTTGTTTGTTCTGCCGGAAGGCCCCAGAAGGGGTCAGGCAGCATCAAAATCTACTTTAGCCAAGTGGATTCGACAGGTCATAATACAAGCCTATGGCTTGAGAAAGAGACCGCCTCCGTTCAAAGTTAGGGCGCACTCCACAAGAGCGGTTGGAACTTCATGGGCAGTGCATCACCAGGCCTCCCTGGCTCAAGTATGTAAGGCCGCAACATGGTCTTCGGTACACACGTTTACTAGATTTTATCAGGTAGACGTTAGAAGTCAGGAGGATGTCGCCTTTGGGCGCAGTGTGTTGCAGGCCGCAAAAGATCCTCATGCCTGATGGCGCCCAGCTTATGTACCCCCCCCTCATTTGGCATTGCTTTGGGACGTCCCATTAGTAATGACTAAGTCGCTCTGTGTCCCGTGATGTACGAAAAAGAAAAAGGGATTTTTATAACAGCTTACCTGTAAAATCCTTTTCTTGGAGTACATCACGGGACACAGAGCTCCCACCCCTCTTTTTGGGACACTTATTGCTTGGCTACAAAACTGAGGTGCTCCCGGGTGGGAGGGGCTTATATAGGGGAGGGTACTTCCGGTTTGGAATTGGCCAGTGCCAACACCTGAAGGTAAACTATATAACCCATTAGTAATGACTAAGTCGCTCTGTGTCCCGTGATGTACTCCAAGAAAAGGATTTTACAGGTAAGCTGTTATAAAAATCCCTTTTTTACGCACCTGTCTGGTGCGCCGGTAGTTGGAGTCTGGTAGAGGTCGAGACGTGGGTCGACCGGAAACCTGAGACAAGGGTGACATGGAGACATGTATCTATGTGTGAATAAATGACATATTCCCCCCCTTTTTTTTTCTTCTTCTTAATATATATATATATATTTTTTTTTTTACCTGGGAAGGATAGTGTCCGAACCTGGAGGAGGGTGGACCAAGTGAAGCTTAACTGTAACCTGACCTGTGTGGGGAAAGTGATAGCGAAAACGGTGAGTAGCCGTGTCGCTACTGGAGATGATGAGTGGCTGATTTTGAACCACTTGTCGAATGCTCGCAGCGATTGCGAGGAAAAGCAGCCTTGCTGAGAGGCGAAGGAAGGAAAGTTTGTGAATCGTGAGTATGTAGGGATGACCGTGGGAGATGAACATGAAGTAATTAAAGTCAGGTGCATATGTGATGCATGAGAAAAGTTGCATTTCGTTTTTTTTTTTGTTTTTTTTTTGGAAACGACTGGGTTAGTAAAGGATCTGAATCTTGGAGCCGACGTTACGACTGGTTCGGATCGGTCAAAATTTTGATGGTGCGGATCCGAGCCGTTCGAGCCGGTGGTGCGACTATGCTTGGATCGGACGTGTTTAGCGAGGGATCCGAACCTTGAGCTGATGCTACGACTGCGTTCGGATCGGATAGAATGGTTCGTAGCTAAAGATCCGAGTCGGACGAGCCGGTGCTGCGACCAGGCTCGGATCGATTGGGAATGCCATAGGTCCGAAAGTTTGAGCCGATGCTACGACTGACTTCGGATGGTTAGAAATTTGATGTTTAGAAGATCCGAGCCGATGAGCCAGTGGTGCGACTGTGCTCGGACCAATCGTGGATGCGAGAGATCCGAATCTCTGAGCCGATGCTGTGCCTGTATTCGGGCTGACAACGGGTGCAAGAGGAGGGGTTTTGAATTGCCGGATCCGAATCATAGCGCCGGAGATACGGCTGGACTCGGACGGCTGTTCGGTGTTTCGAAGTTGAAGGGGCTTGTGGTTGCCGAGGGTCCAACCTGTAGTGTCGATTGTTGCGACTAGGACCGGACTGTTCGGTGTATGATGTGTGTAGTAGGAGGTGTGAGGCATCAGTAAGGTGAAGGGAGAGTATCGTAGGAGGTGTAGGGCATCAGTGACTAGGGATGAGGAAATGAAGTGTGGGATACCAGTCTGACGACTGGATATCGGATGTGCGAGCTGCGAGTAATTCGTACAACAGCTCTGCGAGACGTAGTGTCTAGGCGGGCCGTTACGGTGGTAACGAATGTGCGACAGGGTTCGACAGACAACTGGACTAGTCGGTAAACATATGATGCAGATGGAAAACACAGGGTTATGAACCGTGTGATTTGTACAAGAAAAACGTGTACCGGCGCTACGATTCGTATGAATGGTAACGACCGGTCCTACCTGCGACAGCGAGCGGGGATACGATCAACTGCGAGCGAAGCTGGAAGGTACGAAGCAACTACACGGACGTTGCGAGTCGTATGGCGACGAATACCGCGCACTAGAGCCGACACTGACCATCGTGGATGGTCTGAATAAGTACCCCTCGAACTCCTCCCATAATTTCAGGCCAGCATACTGGCCTTCCTATATATATAAGCACGGGCGGTCCAACTTCATCTAGTAATAAAAGTAAGTAATGTCACCTGAATGGATAATAGCTAGAATGCCTCATCATGGAGGCACTCAAAGAAGCAAACAAAATACCACCTTATCAAGCAGCCAACACTTTAAAGGCTGCAAAAGGAACCACAAACAAACCAAATAAAATAATCGACTCCATCCAGTGGTAATAAAAAAAGTAGAAAATCTATATACTATCAGCCTGCCTGTATCATAAACCTAAACCAGAGGAGAAACTAGACACAATATGTAAAAAAATCTTCTATTCCAATAAAGGCCCCCATTCAGTTCCCTTATATTATATGTTCAGCAAGCACCATGCCATGAGTACGTGTCAAAAGTAACCACAATAATTGTAATTTTTTTTGCCAAGCAGTAAAAGGGATAAGAAAGTTAGTCCTAAGCTACCCAATAACCGTAGGGACAATATCAAATTGGAAGCTGTATCCCTAACTATTAGCATTGCAAGTTTGGTGCTGCATTTCTGAAAATGGAGTTGGAGATTTGGTCAGGATCAATGCTGTCTTCAATGCTGAGAAATATAGTCAGATACTTATCCATCATGCCATACCATCAGGGAGGTGTGCAATTGGCCCCAAATGTATTCTACAGCAGGAGAACAACCCCAAACTTACAACCAATGTCATTAAGAACTATCTTCAGCAGAAGTCACAGCAAGGAGTCTTGGTAGTAATGGTTTGGCCCCCACAAACCCATGATCTCAACATCATGTGCCAGTCTGGGATTACATGAAGAGACAAAAGGATTTGAGGCAGCCTACATCCATAGAAGATTTGTGGTTGGTTCTCCAATATGTTTAGAACAACCTACCTTCCAAGTTCCTTCAAAAACTGGATGCAAGTGTACCTAGAAGAATTGATGCTGTTTTGAAGGTAAAGGGTGGTCACACCAAATATTGATTTAATTTGGAATTCTTTTCTGTTCATTTACTTTTCATTTTGTTAACTGATAAAAATAACCTTTTAGCACTTTTATTTCTGAAAGCATTCTCAATTTACAGCATTTTTACACCTTTATATACAAACACACACACACACACATATACATTGAAGAACTTGGAGTATAAATGTTGTACTTATGAGCTTTAATACGATGCTGTAAGTTCAAGTGAAGTTGTTTGATGAATGTATTTGTAGTACTGTCTTTTTCCCCAAAAAAGGTTGGGACGCTGTGTAAGGCCCCTTTCACACGCGGCGGACCATTCAGGTCCACCTGTCTATTTTTTAGGCGGACCCGAATAGATGCTCCATACAGTTCTATGGAGCGGCGGATGTCAGCGGTGACATGAATCCAGACGGATAGAAACCCTATTTTCCATCCGTCTGACAGATCGGATGAAAATGGACAGGCAGTCTGTTTTCATCCGATCCCCCATAGAGGAGAGCAGGTGTCTGACAGGTCTGTCCCTGCACAGTGAGCAGAGATGAACCTGTCATCCGTCGGCTCAATGGGAATCAACGGATTGATCCCCGCTGAGCAAGCGGAGTCCGTACACGGACAGCCCCATGTGAAAGGGGCCTAAAATCTACATAAAACAGAATGCAACGATTTGCAAATCACATAAACCCATATTTTACTCACAATAGAAAATAGAAAACATATCAAATATTAGACTGGGAAAGTGTACCATTTTAAGACATTTTAACCACTTAAGGACCGGACCAATACGGACCATAATAACCAGAGGTGATTTCACAATTTGGCACTGCGCTGCTTTAACTGGAAATTGTGCGGACATGCAATGTTGTACCGAAACAAAATTTGCGTCCTTTTCTTCCCACAAATAGAGCTTTCTTTTAATGGTATTTGATTGCCTCAGCAATTTTTATTTTTTGCAATATAAACAGAAAAAGACCAAAAATTTTGAAAAAAATAAATAAAAATTCTACTTTTTGTTATAAGAAAAATTGAATAAACTAAATTTTAGTCATACATTTAGGCCAAAATGTATTCAGCCACATGTCTTTAGTAAAAAAAATGTCAATAAGCGTATATTTATTGGTTTGCGCAAAAGTTATAGCGTCAAGGAAATTGCTGAGAGGCATGTTGAGCCCATTGAATAGTTTTTTTTTGTGCCCCAAGTGATTGAATAATGACAAAAAAAATAAAAAATTCAAAAAGTTGTCACTAAATGATATATTCTGTTGCTTCTCCTGAGTACGGGGATACCACATGTGAGGGACTTTTTGGGAGCCTAGCCGCGTACAGGACTCCGAAAACCAAGCACCGCCTTCAGAATTTCTAAGGGCGTAAATTTTTGATTTCACTCCTCACTACCCATCACAGTTTTGAAGGCCATAAAATTCCAAGATCGCACAAAACCCCCCCAAATGACCCCATTTTGGAAAGTAGACACCCCAAGCTATTTGCTGAGAGGCATGGTGAGTATTTTACAGCTCTCATTTGTTTTTGAAAATTAAGAAAGGAAATCATTTTTTTTTTTTTTTTTTTACATTTTCAAAACTTTGTGACAAAAAGCGAGATCTGCAAAATACTCACCATAACTCTCAGCAAATAGCTTGGGGTGTCTACTTTCCAAAATGGGGTCGTTTGGGGGGGGTTGTGCCATCTGGGCATTCCATGGCCTCCGGAACTGTGATAGGCAGTGAGAGGTGCTTGGTTTTCGGGGTCCTGTACGCGGCTAGGCTCCCAAAAAGTCCCACACATGTGGTATCCCCGTATTTAGGAGAAGCAACAGAATGTATTTTGGGGTGCAATTCCACATATAACCATGGCATGTTTGAGCAATATATCATTTAGTGACAACTTTTTGTACATTTTTTTTTTGTTGTCATTATTCAATCACTTGGGACAAAAAAAAAAAAATATTCAATGGGCTCAAGATGCCTCTCAGAAAATAGCTTGGGGTGTCTACTTTCCAAAATGGGGTCATTTGGGGGGGTTTTGAACTGTCCTGGCATTTTATGCACAACATTAGGAAGCTTATGTCACACATTATCCACTCTCCTTTTTGACACTTTTTGTTTACATGAAAACATACTTTTTTTTTTTGCAAAAAAATTACGTTGAACCCCCTTTTAAAGCAAAGGCCCTACAGATTAAAATAGTGGGTGTTGCATTTTTTTTCCCCACACAGTATTTGCACAGCGATTTTTCAAACGCATTTTTTGGGGAAAAAATACACTTTTTTATTTTAATGCACTAAAACACACTATATTGCCCAAATGTTTGATGAAATAAAAGAGGATCTTAGGCCGAGTACATGGATACCAAACACGACATGCTTTAAAATTGAGCACAAACGCGCAGCGGCGACAAACTACATACATTTTTAAAAGCCTTTACAGGTTACCACATTAGATTTACAGAGGAGGTCTACTGCTAAAATGACTGCCCTCGATCTGACCTTCGCGGTGATACCTCACATGCATGGTGCAATTGCTGTTTACATATGACGCTAGACCGAAGCTTGCGTTCACCTTTGCGCAAGAGCAGGGGGGGACAGGGGTGCTATTTTTTATTTATTTTTTATTATTTATTTTTTATTTTTATTTTATTTTTAAACTGTTCCTTCCATTTTTTTTTTTTTTTTTACCATTTTTATTGTTATCTCAGGGAATGTAAATATCCCCTATGGTAGCAATAGGTAGTGACAGGTACTCTTTTTTTGAAAAAAATTGGGGGTTTAGACCCTAGATCTTTCCTCTGCCCTCAAAGCATCTGACCACACCAAGATCGGTGTGATAAAATGCTTTCCCGATTTCCCAATGGCGCTGTTTATATCCAGGGGGGGGGACATTCCCTCCCACTGCTTGTAAAAGCAGTCTACAGGCTAATTAGCCGCTATAATTGCTTTTACATGAAAGCCGACCGCTGGCTGAAAAGAATGATACCAAGATGATACCTAAACCCGCAGGCATCATTCTGGTATAACCATTCAAAGTCCAGCAACATACCAGTACGTTGCTGGTCCTTGTTGAACATGTATTGTAATCTTTTTTTTTTCATGCAGCCTGTTGGCTGAATGAAAAAAAGAGATTGATCGGTGGGTATGCCCACCATTAGAATACCTCCCTTCATCCACCCACTTCTAATGATGGGCATACATGCTCCATTTATATATGCCGAAGCATGGGGGCATCCTCCCGCAAAAAAGTTATGCCGCGTACACACGGTCGGACTTTTCCACGGGCAAGCCTCCATCGGAATTTTGACCGTATGTACGCGGCATAAAAGGTTATGCTGCGTACATACGGTCAGACTTTTCCACAGGCAAGCCTCCGTCGGAATTTTGACCGTATGTATACGGCATTAGGAGCAAAATCGCTCCTCCGCCCCTGCTGCCCCCATGCTTCGGCATATATGCTCTTTTTTTACTGTGGTGGTGAAATCACCTCCTACAGCGTTTGAGTCACGCCTTTATGTATTGTGGGAGCAAACGCTGTTGCTGTCAGGATAAATAAATCCGCGCTGCAATTGAATGGCGTACCTGAAAACAAAAAGTTACATACCTGAAAAGCAAGCATGATAAAACATTGCAGAATAGAATACAGTAAAAAAGAGCAGAACAATAGAGAGAAAATAGAGAGAGAGAGAGAGAACAATAAAAATTTTATTTTTTTATTTTATATTTTTTTTGTGTTTTGTTTTTTACGTTTTTTTTTGTTTTTTTTTTACACTTTTTTTTACTCAACTGTAACGGTTCGGTTCTCTCAAAATGTGATGGCATCTTGGGAGACCCTGTGTAAGTGTGTCCTGTTCTGTGCAATGCTGTACCCTACGCTAAAACTTCACTTTTGTGTGCTAGCGTTCAAAACATTTACCAATGCACAGACCAGGATTGTCAGGACAGAGTGGACAAAAATAACGGGTGTCACGCCTAAATCCGCGCTTGCTACAGCCACAACATCTTTTTTGGGGGCTCGTTGGGTAGGGGTACTCTCGAGGACATACGGATAATGCCTCTCATGCAGCCAGCTTACTGCATTTGGTAGGGGATGGTGAAGTGCAGAACCGCCTGGATACAGGAGTTCTGTGACTATCTCATCCTGGAATTTTAGTAGAAATAAAGTCCCGCCTGAAGCTCTGTATAGCACATGAGCGTTCAGCAAAGCCAATTGAAATAAGGATAGAGACACTTTTTTGTACCAGCGTCTCGCCTTACGGGCAATGTGATACGGCGCCAACTTCTGGTCGTTGAGGTCCACCCCTCCCATATTTTGGTTATATTCGTGGACACAGAGGGGTTTCTCCACAACACCAGTCGCCGTACGAATTTGGACTGTCATGTCTGCATGAAGGGAGGTAAGAAGGAAAACATTCTTATTATCCCTCCACTTCACAGCAAGCAAATTATTACACTTCAAGCAGGCTCTCTCCCCCAGCCTAAGTCGGGAATCTACAAGCCTCTGGGGAAAGCCCCGGCGATTAGGTTGCACGGTGCCACATGCTCCAATCTGATGATCAAACAAGTGACTAAAAAGTGGCACGCTCGTGTAATAATTGTCCACATACAAGTGGTACCCCTTTCCGAATAAGGGTGACACCAAGTTCCACACTATCTTGCCAGCGCTCCCTATGTAATCCGGGCAGTTGACCGGCTCAACCTGATTATCTTTTCCCTCATAAACCGTAAAGCTCCATACATAGCCTGTTGCCTTATAGAGCTTGACCCCGTATCTGGCACGCTTGCTGGGAAGGTACTGTTTGAAAGACAAGCGACCAGAAAATGTAATCAGGGACTCATCAACGCAGACAACTTGATCGGGAATAAACAAGGCTGAAAAACGTTAGTTGAAGTGGTTTATGAGGGGCCGAATTTTGTAGAGCCGGTCGTATTCAGGGTCTCCACGTGGACGACAAAGTTCATTGTCGTTGAAGTGCATGAACCCCAAAATCTTCTCGTATCGTTTCCTGGACATGGAGGCAGAGAACACGGGCATGTGGTCAATTGGGTGCGTGGACCAATAAGCACGTATTGACGAAAATTTGTGTGCCCATGTTGAGGGAAAGGCCCAGAAAGGTCTTAAATTCGGAAACCGTAATTGGTCTCCAATCTCTGGCAATGGAAGGCAACTGGGGATTAGCAGCGATGAATTGACCAGCATATAAATTACTCTGGTCCACAATAGATCTATAGAGATCTTCCGTGAAAAACAGCGAATAAAAATCAAGTGGCATAAAATCAGCTGTTTCCACCTGAATACCGGGTTGGGTAGTGAATGGGGGAAGTACGGGTGCTGCAGAAGTGGTGGGGACCCAATCAGGATAGGTGAATTCTGCAGGAAGGGCATGACGGGGCTGCCTTTGTCTTCTTCTTCTTCTTGGTGGCAGCGGGACACTACTTGTGCTTGCCACCTCGCCAGCTTGAACTGCACTTATGGGACTCGCCACGTCACCACGTGATACTGCAGTGCTGGATGTACGCCCAGGCTGTACTAGGCCGCTGGTGCTTGCCAGTTCACCAGAAAGAATAGCGGCGCTAGTACTACTCTGCTCCATGATACGAGAGACCTGCGGTTCTTGCTCCTCAACAACCTTAGAAGACCGGGATCGGGTGCGCCTGACCTTAGCAGGGACCTCATCATCTTCGTCGCCCGGGCTATCTGACATGGAGCCGCTGTCTTCTACGGGAAGGTATTCTGAGCCTGAATCTGACAGATCCGTGACCTCCTCTTCCCTATCTGTCATGCTCAGAATCTCGTAGGCCTCTTTACTAGTGTTCCTTAGATTTGCCATTTTGGGCTCTAAATTTAGGGGTACACTAGTAAGATTCACAGGAAAAAAGCACCTGACTGTCGTCAGCAAATATATTAAACGCTACAAAACAAACTGTTAGCGATCGCAGGGATCAGGCCTGACTCTACGAACGCTGCAGTTATGTGTGTTGTGTTTGGTAAGTTACAGTGATCGATCGATACTGCACTTGGGTGGGCTGGGCGGAGGGGCTAAACGCAGGTGCTAGCAGGTATCTGGGATGATCCCGCTAACACTGCGTTTTTGGGAACCCTAAACCGCTGGGGACGCTAGTATAGATCTGATCAGATCAGATATTGATCTGTTCAGACACTATACCACTGAGGGAGGTGTATGCTTTGCACGTGGGTGTTAGCGTTACTGGCACTAACCTAACGCTGCCTGGGGCGACGCAGACCCTCTCTGGCGCTAAAACCTAATTGATATCACCCGCCGGGCGATCAGGGGGTTAAACCTTTATTGGGTTATATATGGCGAGTGCCCTGATACTATAAAAAGCAAACTAACCAACCAGCGTTACCCGTAACACTTATCAGGTGATCACTGGTGAAAGGGTTAACTAGGGGCAATCAGGGGGTTAAAACCTTTATTAGGTAATATATGGGGGTACCTGGCGCTATATAAAAAACTGACGGGTAACCTAAATAACGAAATAACTAACTGGCTAACCAGTGTCACCAGTGACACTTATACAGTGATCACTGGTGAAAAGGTTAACTCTAGGGGCGATAAAGGGGTTAAACCTTTATTATATAATATATGGGGGTACCTGATGCTATAAAAACCTGCGGCGAACCTAAAAAAAATAACTTGCTACCTAGGGGCACCACCGACACTAATACAGCGATCGGAAAAACGACCGCTTAGTGACTCTGGCGATAGGGGATGAAAGGGTTACCTGGGGGGCAATCAAGGGGTTAAACCTTTATTGGGGGGGGGTTAGGCTACCCTGGACCTAATGGGGCCTAAACCTAACTGCCCTGCAACTTTTTACTGTCACAGATGACACTAAATGCAGCGATCAGTAAATAAATGATCACTGCAATCAGTGACACTGGGGGCTGGGGGGTGACCTGGGGGGTGACTGGGGGGTGAAATGTGTGCCTATGTGTACCTACGTGTCAGTGGGCTGTTGGTGCACTAACCTGTGTCTTGTGACGAAAAGACCGCCACGAGGAGAGATGACATCACTTCCTCTGCCTGTGTTTACATTTACACATCAGAGGAAGCATATCATTCGCTGGGAGCGATCGCGAGGGGGTGGCCAGAAACTAATGGCCGCTCCCTCATCACGGATCACTCCCGAACGGATAACCACCGCTCACTGTACCAGAGGGGGGTCCGATAGGACCCCCCACCCATACGAAGGCAGTCACGTACAGGTACGTGATTGTGCCTGTCCGTGCCATTCTGCCGACGTATATATAGAGTGAGCGGTCGTTAAGTGGTTAAACATTTGATATGTTGAGTTCATCATGGGACAAATTCAGAATGGCAAATTAACTTGTGACAACTAAACAAAAATTAGTTTTTGCTATCTCTGCTCTTTTTAATGTGCTGGTAAATACCAGAACCTGCTCTGCGTGTATGTTTGTACTGAAATTCGGCCTGTTCCTTTCATAGTACTACTGCAAGTTCACTACTAATATTCCCTCAATGCTGATGTTTATTTCACTTTTTTGAGAAAATAGTTGCATTTTGCAGCTGTAGACAAACCCCATCCAAAACAGATAGTTTAGGTTGGCATGGTTGTTGTCCGGGTGCTGAATAATTTGTGGGTTCCAAAGGCAAGATCTTCTCACTAGAACTGCATCCAAATGCGGCAGTTGGTGAAAAGCCAAGTAACAGCATTACATTCTACCAACAGTTTTCACAAAATAAACACCTTTATTACTTTGTGGGAGGGGCAGACACATGGACTACTGCAGGGAAATCTTGCCTCAGAGTCTATGAGAAATATTTTGAACTATCAAGTTTATCTTGAGTTGCCCTTTAAATTTGAATTGATCTTATTTGTGTACAGTTTATTGAAATAAAAAATCCCTCAGTCCCTGCTCTACCTCCTCAGCAGAACCTGCTCTGCGTGTTGACACAAAGTGTTGGTTTTTAAGGTGTAGTTGGGCAAATATTTGTAGAAGCACCTGCCAGGTTTCTACAATGTGGATTTAGGTTACTTGGACTCAAAACTAAGTTGGCTTGCTAAAACCAAAGGGAAATTGGTGACCAACAAAAAGCCACATGATTGCAAGTATGATGCATACAAATAAGAGACATATGAGATGTATTAGCACATTAAACTTTTCACATGAATCTAATTAAATAGTCACGTCACAGTGCATCAAGTCAGCTTTGCCTGCTTGGTTCTGTTGATGGTGTTCTCAAGCTTTTAACTCTCAAGACATGCAGACATTTTTTTTCTTCAAAAAACTGATGTGTGTGGTTACTACTTTTACTGCATAATGGTCTAGCAGGTCTGAAACAAGAAAATAAAAGGCTTAGTTCCCATAAAGCAATGTGAGCCCCTTTTTTTCTATGTCAGCTGTGTTGCCAGTCGGCATGATTTAGACACATAGTTTGTGACTTTGTTGGATACTAAAAATGTATATAGGCTATTATTGAAGAAAGGAGACTGCCCCAGACCAAGCAGCATTCACACATGGTGTACACATGCATGCCCCAGAGTAATGACTTGTCATTAGTGAAGAAAGGACAAAATTTACAGTCTTAGAGAATGTGACTCCAAAATATTTAGGTGTATGCAGCTGCCAAGTTTCTGAAAGAGCTATTTTGTCTTAAAAAAAATACAAATTTTTTAAATAATATATGGTATAAAATTAAAACTACAAATCTTTTTGTTGGTGTTAAAGGAATTTGTGGGGTGTCTTTTGGTATAAAACAGATTTGACTGGTGCTTAAAATGAACTTATGCTTGGCAGGCTAAGGGCACAGCAACAAGTTTACTTAGCGGACGCTCTCCTCATCAGCATCAGCACTCTTTGCTTCCCTGCCAACCTGTTCAGCCGCCAATAGTAAAGACAAATACAATGTACTTCTGAGTATGGGAGAGCATGCGACTCATTCACCTTCACTGTTGCTCGTGATTGGCTGCTTAGGCACTCAGAGCTGTCAACTGGGAATAAAGAAGAATCCCTACCCACTGATACCTTTCCAGCTACCTCATTGGAACCCTCAGTTAAAACCTGGCCCTTCCGGGTATGGAGAAGCATATAACCTCATTCCAAAATACACCACAATAGCCTGCGTGGCCAGTCACCAGATCCAAACGCAGTCACATGCCAAGTAGGAGAGAGAGTTAACTGTTTGTAAGATCTGGCACAGAACTTACACAGGGTTAGGTCTTAGAACTCAAATTGAGAAGCAGGGGAGCATGGGGAATGTAATGGGAGGGCCCGTGGAACCCAGAAGTTCTTAGAAAGTATGAGCCAGAAAATAATGGACATAGAGAATATGTCTTGGATTGCTTTAAAATGGGTCTGTAATATTAATCCACAATATTTCCAAGGCTATCTGTAAAATAACTATCTACTGGTTGTTGATCCTGAACTCAACAGGTTAATTGAGAGATGCTGATGTGTTCTAAAGATCCTTTCATTGTGGATTGTGATAATTAACTCTGTAATTGTGTGTGTTGTAAATTAGCAGACAGACAGTCTGGGGAACATAAAGGTTATGCATAGTCATTTAAGCTGAAAAGGGATTAGCTAATGAACTCACCTGTTGTCTGCTAAGAGATGTCAAAATAATGTGTATTAGGACCTCGTTATGTAACCATTGTGTGATGTTGTGGGTGGAGTTGGGCCATTGTTTATTTAGATTAATGCAGTATTATTTTGGTGTATATAAGAGCATGCTCTCAATAAAGATTGTCAGACCAGTTGGAAACCTAAACAGAGCGGTTGTCTCGTTTGTGGAGGGAGAAGTATTTGTATGGGGTCTTATTCGGCTGGTTGGGAGTGTCTGGTGGCTGTCGTGTGTTCAGAAAGGGAATATCCTAACGGCGTTAACCCCTTTCATACTTGGGGTGCCGTTACAGGGAACAAGGATCAGTCACTTTGACATGAGTTGGCAAACCAAGAAGCCTTTGCAAGTAATGTGTTGTGTTTATTAGGCCTGCTGTATCGTTATCAAACGTGTACATTCTCCCTCCAGTGTCTGTGATGTGCATATTGCAGCAGTTGCTTAGCTTCTCTATATTGTGCGTTGTGCAGCACAGCAAAGCAGGAAGCAAAGCCTGAATATGTAATAGGTAACTATAGCTACCTCTGTGTACCTATATAATTACAAACTATACATAGTAGCAAGATTTGTAATTATTTTTACATTAGGCTTACCAATTTCCTATGTATATCTAAAAATCATAAAGTAAAATTTACAGACAAACAGCTACATTTTATAGTTCAAAAACATATAAATGTGACATTTTACCTGCTAAAGGATTTGTAATTCTGCTCTGACAGCACAACCAGATCCTGGACCTCCCTGCAGAATACGTTACAGTTGAGCAATATTGACCGGTCTAGGTCCCACCCTAGCCCGTGACTGGGTACTGAAAGAGAAATGGCATATTTATAAGGTCAATGCTGGCTTCCCTGTCTGTAAGCATGTTTCCCATAAGTGAAAGGGCTCTAATTGGCTTATATTGCTGACTTTTCCTTTACCTGCCGGAGTGCTGCGAAGTAGTATACACGAGGCTGATAACAGGACATAGCATAATTTTTATGCAAAATGCATATAATAATTCATATAAATGAGCACTAACTATACATAAATGTTTTTCGCATCCGAGAGTTTAATCTTTAATTTCACAGTATATCTAACTCACCATGACTATACAAATGCATGTATTATACTCAAAAGAAACATAGGAACATAATACTAAATAATGCAAACTATTTTACTCTAATGTAAATATCAGGATGCCACTTTCAGGATAAAGATAGTTTATGAAAATAATGTATATGGACTATCATATGAATTATTGATGTCAACTAGATGCAAGAAATCATCCACCTTTTAATTCATTTTGCTCTTGTATTTTCCCGTGCAAATAAGTATTTTTATTTGATTTGATCCAGTGTGTATTTCTAATAAAATGTTCTGTATTTTATGAACATCACATAAACATTTTCTATAACCTAAACAATTGTTTATACACACATTTTCATCTTAAGGCCATTGCATTTCCCAGTCCTAGCATATCCTTTTTTTAAATGATGAAACTGAAAAACAAAAACTGAAAAAACATACCAGGAGAATACAGGAATAGGGACTCTGTTTAACAGGTTGTCATATAATCCTTATAATACAAAACGTACAGAGCAGAAGATTTTGGTTGAGGGCCAAAGTGATATAGTATTTGTTTCAGGTTTTTATAGTGGGCGCTGTCTCTCTATAATTGGTGCAGCCAATTGCTGAATTTTATCAGTATTCTGTCTTTTTTTTAATCAATAACTGTTTTATTTAAAGTTATATCAGATACAGGTTAAATGCATTGGTCTTACAGCAAACAGAATAATCACTTTCCATTCTGGGTTATACGTTTGTAAGAGTTCCTGAGCATGTAAGCACTGTACATCTGCCAGCTATGCAATTTTCTGATCTTATCAGGTTATCTTAACGTGTACGTATAGTGCTATCAACCAAACCTTTGAACTGATAAGACTATTAGATACTCCAGTGCATGGGTCCCATAAGGACTCCCATGAAGAGGGAAAGAATAGATAGGGAAAGGAAGAAAGAAAGGAAGAAAAAGAAAGAAAAAAAAAAGGGAAGGTGGGGGGGAGGGGGGGGGGGGGGGAATGTCATCAAGGTGTACCTGGCTCCGAGTCACTGTGGTCCTCCCGGCGGTGCCACAACTACCAGACCATGTTGTGCGCGTCTAGGCGATCGTGGATCCTCGCCGTCATCCTCTCCATCAATTCTACATCCCTAATCCTGGCATACAGCGCTCCCTCCGGAGGAGGGGAGCTGCACTTCCAGTTCACTGCCACTAAGCAGCGCGCTGCCGTAAGGACATGTCTGGCTAGTTTCTTATATGGCTGTGGGGCCTTCAGAGACATCAGTCCCAGCAAGAAGAATTTAGGGGTAAATGGTACTGCCGTCTCAAGGAGACGAATCAGTAGTTGGTGAACAGAGTTCCAGTAGGGTGTTATCAGCGGGCATTCCCAATAAATATGATACAGTGTTCCCTTTGCTCCCTGGCATCTCCAGCAGCGGTCCGAGCTGGCTGGGTGGATGGCATGAAGAACATCAGGAGTCATGTACCAAAAGTACAGTATCTTGTATATATTTTCCTTTATAAAGCATGCATAGCGACGTTTTGGACGCCTGGTTCTATATGACCCTCCATTGTTCCACGGGTATCTCCTCTCCCAGTGCCTTTTCCCATTTGATCATATAGTTGTGTTTGCCCATTGAGTCAAAGGGCCTCTCATTTAATATTTTGTAAATATCCGAGATCAGACCTCTCTGTGCAGAGCCTGCCAGAATGAGATTTTCAAAAGGGGTAGGAGGGGAAAATTGCAGCGTTGGAGCGAAGGTTAAGGCATAGTGGCGAATCTGGAGATACCCATAGAAAACCTGCTTGGGGAGACCATATTGGGACTGCAGATCTGCAAAGGAACGCAGTTTGCGGGTGCGAGGGTCTATCAAATTTCCAATTTGAAAAAGGTCTCTCGTAGTCCAGGGGGAGGACATTTGGTAGGTTAAGCTATCTGGCATATTGGGGTTGCAGGCAAATGAGGTCAGGAGCGAGCTGTCAGAGGCCAGTCTATGTTGACGTGTCAGTTTGCGCCATAGTCTCCTAAGCTGCGCCATCGGTCCCAGCAATCGTGCAGGTTCTACCTCAGCGTTCGCGTTCCATAGAAGGTTGTTTGGGTGTATCGGAGCTAACCACAATTTCTCTATCTCAGTCCATTTATTATAAGAACGGAGAGTAAACCAAGAAGTTATCGCCCTCAGTTGTGCCGCCTGGTAGTATTTAGTAAGGTTGGGGAAAGCTAGGCCACCATCCGATCTAGCCGCCTGCAATACCGAACGTGGGACTCTATGCCTCCTGTAATTCCAGGTGAATTGCAGTAAGTCTGCTTGTAAGTGTTTCATTTGGCCATAGGGGATGGGAATGGGTAGGGTCTGAAAGAGATACAGTAGTTTCGGGAGGATCGTCATCTTCACAGATGCGATCCTTCCGAGTAAGGAGATGTGGTGCTTTTTCCATTGCTGGAGAAGGGTCCTGATATTGTGAAAAAGAGGAGGGAAGTTTTCCTGGTATAGAGTAGAGTATTGCGGGGTGATATTAATTCCCAAGTACTTTAGGGCGGTAGATTTCCAGCTTTAGGGGAAATTGGCTTTCAGGTGCGCTACCTCCCCCTCTGATGTATTGATTGGGAGGGCTTCGGACTTAGAAGCATTAATTTTGTATCCCGATAGAGCCCCATAGCGATCTAGTTCTGTGTGAAGGATTGGAAGGGAGGTTCTGGGTTGGATTAAGGAGAGAATGATGTCATCTGCGAACAGGGAGATTTTAAACTCCCTGTCCCATACCCTTATGCCCTTAATGTCCGGGTTGTTACGAATTGTTGCTGCTAGGGGTTCAACACATAGCGCAAAGAGCAGGGGTGATAGCGGACACCCCTGTCTGGTGCCATTCTGCACTGGCAGCGAAGCGGACAGGGCAAAGGGGGTCCTGACCTGGGAAGATGGGTTAGAGTATAAGTGTTGTATGGCTCTATAGAAGGGTCCCCTGAATCCCACATGGCGGAGCGTGGCGAACAGGAAGGGCCACCCCAGGTGATCAAATGCTTTTTCCGTGTCCAAGCTCAGCAGCAGGGCTTGTGCGCCCTCCCTGTTCGCCACCTCGACCAGGTCTATTATCTTCCTAGTATTGTCTCCCGCTTGGGGGAAGGGGACGAGTCCCACCTGATCTTTATGGATCAGGGAGGGTAAGACCGTGTTCAGGCGCATAGATAGGAGATAATATTTTAGGATCCGAATTCAGCAGGGCGATTGGTCTATAGTTAGCACAAAGGGAGGCGTCCTTCCCGGGTTTGGGGATCACTGTGATAAAGGAGCTCTGCATATCCCTCGGGATCGGGGTGTCATGAAGGAAGGCATTGAACATGTAGGGGAGGAGGAGCGGGAGAAATTCCTTGTAGTACTCGTACGGGAAGCCATCTTGGCCTGGGGCTTTGCGATTAGGTAAGGATTTGATGGTCTGCTCTATTTCCTCTTGTGTGATAAGGGCATTCAAGGAGTCAAGATCTGTAGATTGGAGCTGCGATACGCCACTAAGGTTCAGGTATTGCTGGATACGTTTAGTCAGGTCAGGCGAGGGGGGGTTTGCGGGGATGTCAGGGTTATTGTACAGGGCCTTGTAGAATAACTCAAAGGAATGGGCTATGTCAGTAGGGTGGGAGACCAGGCAGCCTGAGCTGTTCTGGATCTGGTGTGGGGCTGACATTTGAGTGTTGTCCCGGAGCTTCCGGGCCAGAAGCGTGTGGGCTTTATTCCCCTTGTCATAAAACATCTTTTTCAATTTGAGTAAGGCTTTCTCTACTCGGCCCAGGGCCAGGTCCCCTAACGTTGTTCTGAGGGCCGTAATTTTTTTCAGGAGGGCCAATGTGGGGTTGGATTGAAGCTGCTTTTCTAGGTTTTTAAGCTCTTTTTCTGTGTGCTTCTGCAGGGCCTGCACATCCTTTTTCATGGCTGAGGAGAGGGCCATGCATCTGCCCCTCATCACCGCCTTATAGGTTTCCCACAGTGTGGATACGGATACATCCCCCGTGTTGTTGTCCACCAGATAATGTTGTAGCGTGGTATTTAGTTCAGTTTTGGAGGGGAGGTGTTGTAATAGGAATGTGTTTAGACGCCAAGTGCAGGGTCTATGTGTTGGGGCGCCTAAGTCCAGGGTTATCTCTACCGGGGCGTGATCAGACTACGAGATCGCCAGAATCTGCGCAGTTCGGGTCATGCGTAGGGTAGCGTTGTTGACAAAGATGTAGTCTATGCGGGAGTGCGTGCGATGGGGGGCCGAATAAAAGGTGAACTGTCGGTCGCCAGGGTGAAGAGCCCGCCAGGCGTCAAAGAGGGCATACCTTCTGGTAATTTGGCGGAAGAGCTTTGAGTCTCTAAGTGCTCTCGGTGTGGGCGCCCTGGGGTCCAACCCCTGACGATCCGCCAGCTCCGATTGGGTTAGGTTAAAGTCCCCCCCACCACTAACACCCCATGATCCGAGCGAAAGAGGCGAGCTAGCGCCTTATTTAGGAATCCAGTCTGCCTGACATTTGGAACATAGACAGTGATCTCCCTGTCCAGCCAGAGGCCCCAGAGGATAAGAAAGTGACCTTGGGGATCGCTGTAGTGGGACGAGTATGTGAAGGGGACCCCTATTTGATTAGGATGGCCACACCCGCCCTCTTGTGGGGTCCCGATGACAGATAGTTTTGTGGGTAGTACCTGGAGGCGAACGCAAAGGTGCCCTCTTTGTCAAAGTGAGTTTCTTGTACCAGTATGACACTTGCTCCTGACTGTCTAAACTCCCTCAATGCCAAATGCCTTTTACGATTAGAGTTCAGGCCGTGAACATTTAGGGATAAAATCTTAGCCATGGGAACTAGGGTGGGGGGCATAAATACTCATCTGGTGCTGTTGAAGATGGTCCGGACGGCCAGGGACGGGCCCCGCACGGGAGGAGATCCGGAAGGAATGGTGACTGCGTTCGGTGAGCCAGGCGATGACAAGGGAAGAGAGGGGGTTAAGAAAAGCTAGGAAAAAGAAAAGTAGTTAGAGTGGTAACATCATGCATAAACATAAAAAACAACTTCAACAGACCTAAAGAGGCCAGCCGGCCCAGGTCCAGAAGGCCTCCCCGCCCCCACCCGGATAGGGTGAGCCAGGGGAGCCCAAAGTCAAACATGCAAGACAGTGGTAACCCGCTTGCTCTAATAGTTTCGTAATCTAAGAGGGGGGGAGGCAGGGGGTGCCCGGACAGTCTCTCTCTAAAGTCTTTTTCAAGACTCGCCCATGATGTCGGTCAGTTCTGTAGCAAGGGAGCCAAAGGTGGGTCAGTGCATGGCCGATTGCCAGGGTGGCTTCACCATGGAGTGCAAAAAAACAATGGAAAAAGATAATAAAAATTAAGGAACAGCAAAATGTAAACAGGGACAGGAGTGATCTTTCAGGTATTTAGCAAGTCAGTCAGTGTAGGACTCGATCAAGATCTCCTCTGCTGCGAGCTCCGATCCCTTGGAGATCCCTCCGGACCTCGGGAGCGCTTGGGTGGGGGGACCTTCTGCCATACTGTGGGCGGCGGTGGTGGAGTTGCCACGAGATCCCAATCAGGAAGCTGGGGTGCCCTAAGATCCAGGGTGTCGCAGAAAGGCTCCAGGTCTCCCGGGTACCTCAGGGTCGCTGTCTTGCCTTGATGTTTGGCTGTAAGGCTAAAGGGAAATCCCCAGCGGTACGGGATATTCTCATCTTCGAGAATACGCAGCAGTGGTTGAAGTAGTCTTCGTTTCTGTAGGGTGATCCAGGACAAGTCCGGGAACAACTGAATGTGATGGTCTCCAAGGGTCACCTTGCGAGCTAGGCGGGCCTGCCTCATGATATCCTCTTTCAAGGGGAATGATGTCAGCCTGCAAATGATATCACGGGGTCTGGCAGAGGTGCCCTTGGGCCGCAACGCTCGGTGTGCTCTGTCCATTTCAATAGTGTGGGTCGGGGCCGCCCCCAGAAGGTCGTTAAAGAGAGATTGTGGTGTGTTCTGGACATCCTCTGTGTCCTCTGCTTCTGCAAACAACAGGATGTACAAGTGGTCAGGAAATATAGCTTAGCGTCACCTACAGCAGTCCCTATTCCTAGAAGCCAAACAAGCCTACTCTTACATGGCTGCTCCTAGGAATGCCATGTTCATTGGCCAGGGGGTACAGGAGGATGAAGAAAGTCGGAACAAAAGAGTTCTCGTGGCTCCAGTAGTGATGTTATCTGCAGGGGATGGCCTAGATTGGTGTCTCTCAGGAATGTAGCCAGCAAGACATGCAGATGGGTCAGTTCAGGAAGCAGGGAGAGACATGGTGAATAAACAGGCAAAGAATCGGTCCAGATAGCAGGCAGAAACATGGTCAATAAACACGCCAGGGTAAGTACAGGTAGCAGGCAGAGGGAACACTGCACTGGTGTGATCAGGGACGTTGTTGCTGGCTGCAATGGTTCTGGTGACACTGCACTGACTGATGTTGCAGAGATCAGGGACACTGTTGATGGCTGTACTGGCTCTAGTAACAGTGTGTCAGGGCTGAGTTCAGCCCTTCCTTCTCTGTGCTGGCAGCTCAGCTGTCAGCTAATTGCCAGCTTCCATCTCTCCACAGTGATCCACCTGTTGATGATCCGCTCGTCAGCTCTGCCTACTTAAGGACTTCCAGCTAATTTGCTCTTCGCCGTCGCCTGTGTTAACATCACAAGAGACTTTGTCCTGCATTCCATTTGAAGACCTGCTTGACTGTTGTCCCCTCTGGCTATGGATCCTGCTTCCTGTTCTATTACCTTTATCGCTGGCTCTTGGACTTTGGCTTGGCCGACTACCCGATCCGGTTACTGAACTACGCTTACTCTGTTTACCTTTTTATTAATTATTATTAAACTAGTGTGATTTAACTGTACTTCTGTCACGGTCTGATTCATGGTTTCTGACAGTAGGCGAAGGCCATGAATTCAGAAGATGCAGCCAATCCACTTGTTGTTAATATTTTTTCCAGATTGGATGACCTGGATCACCGCATGGATCAGTTTGCCACGGCGATACAGACGCTCCTGAGTCGCACGGCTCGTCTAGAGTCTCCCACTGTGGCCGCTCCGGTAGTCCCTATGCAGGCACCCGTCTCGAGTATTACCTCTATTAGAGGTATGTCTGGTTCCGCCCCATTTATCCAGCAATTTGGGGGCGATCCAATGCAGATGTTTTCTCAACCAGGTTGAGATATATTTTGAGATGCTGCCCCAGGCATTTCCCACGGACAGAAGCAAAGTAGGTTTCGTGATATCTTTGTTTTCTGAGAAAGCCTTGGCCTGGGCAAACCCTCTATGGGAGACGCAAAAACCAGTGGTCCTGAGTTACCCAGAATTTGTGTCTTCCTTCAAAAGGGTATTTGACGTTCCCGCACGCTCTGCTTCTGCTGCCAAGAGCCTCATGTCCATCAAACAGAGTACGAGAACTGTTGCCGATTACGCCATTGAATTCCGTACTCTGGCAGCAGAGGTTGCTTGGAACAATGAGGCCCTCGTGGCTGCTTTTTCTCATGGTCTCTCGGATAACATCAAGGATAAGATAGCAGCCCGAGATATACCCACTGAGCTGGAGAAGTTGATCACATTTGCCATCCTCATTGCCTCCAGACTCAGAGAAAGACTCTCTGTTAAGGAGCGCTTGCGGAAGCCTCCTGTACGTTTGTCTCCGAGCTTTGCAGTCCCACCCTTGCCTCCCTCACCTCCCATGCCTCCTGGTACCGAGTCGGTCTGTAAAGATGAACCCATGCACTTGGGCTTCACGCGTTTCTCTGCGGATGAGAGAGCCCTTAGGAGGAGGGAGAGATTGGGCCTTTATTGTGGCCAGGCCGGTCACTTTTTGAAGTCTTGTCCTTCCCGTCCAGGGAACGCCCGAACCTTGAGGTCCTGTCACGGACAGACCTTAGGTGGCATTGTTTCGTCTCCAGTTGCCCAGAAGGATAAGCCCCTGGTTTTGGTTACCCTGTCTTGGGCTGAGTCATCCAGCCGAATAAAAGGTGAACTGTCGGTCGCCAGGGTGAAGAGCCCGCCAGGCGTTAAAGAGGGCATACCTTCTGGTAATTTGGCGGAAGAGCTTTGAGTCTCTAAGTGCTCTCGGTGTGGGCGCCCTGGGGTCCAACCCCTGACGATCCGCCAGCTCCGATTGGGTTAGGTTAAAGTCCCCCCCACCACTAACACCCCATGATCCGAGCGAAAGAGGCGAGCTAGCGCCTTATTTAGGAATCCAGTCTGCCTGACATTTGGAACATAGACAGTGATCTCCCTGTCCAGCCAGAGGCCCCAGAGGATAAGAAAGTGACCTTGGGGATCGCTGTAGTGGGACGAGTATGTGAAGGGGACCCCTATTTGATTAGGATGGCCACACCCGCCCTCTTGTGGGGTCCCGATGACAGATAGTTTTGTGGGTAGTACCTGGAGGCGAACGCAAAGGTGCCCTCTTTGTCAAAGTGAGTTTCTTGTACCAGTATGACACTTGCTCCTGACTGTCTAAACTCCCTCAATGCCAAATGCCTTTTACGATTAGAGTTCAGGCCGTGAACATTTAGGGATAAAATCTTAGCCATGGGAACTAGGGTGGGGGGCATAAATACTCATCTGGTGCTGTTGAAGATGGTCCGGACGGCCAGGGACGGGCCCCGCACGGGAGGAGATCCGGAAGGAATGGTGACTGCGTTCGGTGAGCCAGGCGATGACAAGGGAAGAGAGGGGGTTAAGAAAAGCTAGGAAAAAGAAAAGTAGTTAGAGTGGTAACATCATGCATAAACATAAAAAACAACTTCAACAGACCTAAAGAGGCCAGCCGGCCCAGGTCCAGAAGGCCTCCCCGCCCCCACCCGGATAGGGTGAGCCAGGGGAGCCCAAAGTCAAACATGCAAGACAGTGGTAACCCGCTTGCTCTAATAGTTTCGTAATCTAAGAGGGGGGGAGGCAGGGGGTGCCCGGACAGTCTCTCTCTAAAGTCTTTTTCAAGACTCGCCCATGATGTCGGTCAGTTCTGTAGCAAGGGAGCCAAAGGTGGGTCAGTGCATGGCCGATTGCCAGGGTGGCTTCACCATGGAGTGCAAAAAAACAATGGAAAAAGATAATAAAAATTAAGGAACAGCAAAATGTAAACAGGGACAGGAGTGATCTTTCAGGTATTTAGCAAGTCAGTCAGTGTAGGTCTCGATCAAGATCTCCTCTGCTGCGAGCTCCGATCCCTTGGAGATCCCTCCGGACCTCGGGAGCGCTTGGGTGGGGGGACCTTCTGCCATACTGTGGGCGGCGGTGGTGGAGTTGCCACGAGATCCCAATCAGGAAGCTGGGGTGCCCTAAGATCCAGGGTGTCGCAGAAAGGCTCCAGGTCTCCCGGGTACCTCAGGGTCGCTGTCTTGCCTTGATGTTTGGCTGTAAGGCTAAAGGGAAATCCCCAGCGGTACGGGATATTCTCATCTTCGAGAATACGCAGCAGTGGTTGAAGTAGTCTTCGTTTCTGTAGGGTGATCCAGGACAAGTCCGGGAACAACTGAATGTGATGGTCTCCAAGGGTCACCTTGCGAGCTAGGCGGGCCTGCCTCATGATATCCTCTTTCAAGGGGAATGATGTCAGCCTGCAAATGATATCACGGGGTCTGGCAGAGGTGCCCTTGGGCCGCAACGCTCGGTGTGCTCTGTCCATTTCAATAGTGTGGGTCGGGGCCGCCCCCAGAAGGTCGTTAAAGAGAGATTGTGGTGTGTTCTGGACATCCTCTGTGTCCTCTGCTTCTGGGACCCCCCGAACGCGGATATTGTTCCTGCGCCCCTGTTGTCCAGGTCTTCTATGTGACGGTGCATGTCCCTGAGGAGGGTGCAGTGGTCTGTACTTTGAAGTTGGGTCCTGTGTACCGCTAATTTTTTTTCTTGGATTTCTTCCTCCGCCATCTCCACCCTGTCTGCTAGGTGTTTGAGACCCGATTGTAAGGTTTGAATCTCTGATCTGCAGGTGGACTTCACTTCCTCGACCAGTTGACTGAAATCGTCCTTTGTCTGCATCACTTGAAAGTAAACGTGCCACTGCGGTGGCATTGGGGGGGGTTGTCCCTGTCCCAGTGCCCTGAGGTTGTTGTCAGGGGTATCATGAGGGTAGTGGGGGTAAAGGCTGACTCCCCAGGTGGGATTCGGAAGAGGGGTGTCGGGCGGCCTGGAGTTCCCATGGCTCACTCCAATCCGGGCTGTGTGGTGGCTTATGGTCCCTGTCAGGCGACATCGGGGGGTGAGGAGAGGCCGAGTTGCTAGTTGCCTGGGCAAAGGAGGGAGCCGACGCGGCATGGGGACCCTGTGGGTGAGGGTCCCTCGATCTGGACTGTCTCTGCGCCCCAGGAGGAGGGGGGTCCAGCAAGATGGTCTCGTGGGGGGTAAAAGTTCCCGGCGTCCCGCCGGCTAGGGGTAGGTGGGCCAGGCCCAGTGGGGATGGAGAGCCCTCCACTCCCCCTGTGCTGGGCGGTGAGCTGGCAGCTGTCCCCATGAGGCCCGGGTCTGAAGCAGTGCAGAGGAGCTGCGGGAATGCCTCAGAGCACTGGGTGTAAGGTTGCTGCCTCGTGGGGAGTCCCAAGATGGCCGCCGGGGACATGGGGAGGAGTGCTTTAAGAAGGACCATAGGCCCGAGAGGGGGACTCACGGCTCCCTGGTCCTGAAACGTCTCCCCGGCTGGCTGATGAGAGGTTCCTGGGCTCAGGGGGGTCCCGATGCTGATCTGGAGCATGGATGGAGGTAGGATGGAAAGATGCGGCCTGTCCTGTAGCGCCGGCCAGCGCCATCTTAGCCAGACCGCCCGGCAGGACATCTGGGTGAGTAAAGTAGTCCCGGAGGTCGGAGGATGTGCCCGGGGGGGGTTGTGAGGACCCCCCCCACGGCTTTGTGGAGTGGGTTGTTCTGGAGCCACTCATGGTAGTGGAGTATAAACCCCTTTTTCCGGCGCTATAGCTGCGGGCTGAGAGAGAGCTCCTGGTCTATGCTGCCATTCAGGTCGGGTTCCGGCCACGCCCCCCATTCTCTCTTTTTTAAGGTTACAACTATATACATTTTTGCACTCTCAACTCTTCCTCCTGACTTATGAACAATGCCAGGCACTCGGTGTGCAGCCCAATTTGTAATTATAGCTAGTGTGAACCACCAATGGGGGCAGAGGCAGCAGTTAAACTTTCTATTCTATTTTTATTTCTATTTCATAGACTATGAAAAAATTGTGGCTACAATTCCACTTCAAAAATAGCTATTATTAGTAATTGTATATTTTCTACTGTGTCTATATATTTTGAGTAGTGGGACTTAAAGTCTAGGGATTGCAGTGTCAGCTGTGTATAGTCACCTGTCCCAGAATCCAGTTATGTGTTAAGCTGTCCATAGATGTATCGAAATGTAGCCAGTTCAGCAGGGATCAGCCAAGTTTCAATCAATCTATGTTCCTTCATAATCGACTTCTGAAGAACAGGACTGTTGGAAAACTTTTGTTGATCAGCGGCTGCAGTACCCCTGTCAGAATACAATACCTCATGTGTGGATGTGGGAACCATTTGTTTTTCTTTAATCAGCCAGAGGGCTAATCGAAAAAAGAATGAGGCATCTATGGCCAGCCTTAGTACTCTAGCCTTGTTTGTTTTTATCATAATAAACTCAATGATCAGCTTCCTGCATTGACAAGGTTTCTATAGTCTGTGTTGCTCCAAACACAAGTGCAGTTTTTCCTGAGAAGGAACTGTTTACCCAGCTCTGGAAAGAATTCTTCTGCACTATATAAATGTTCTCGGTGCCACTACATCCGGAGCTTGCTAGAGACTTCACTGAACAGACATGGCTGGACACAGAGGTAACTTACTTTCCAAAGAATTACAGGATATCAGTACATTACTGAATATATGCAGTTAAATTAAAGAGGTATTGGTGATCTAGGCAGTAATTGTGTTATTTTTAAACTTACTTTAAAGTGATTGTAAACCCTTCTTTGCAAGTTACACCTACAGGTAAGCCTAGATTAAGGCCCACCTGTAGGTGTTTGCGATATCTCCTAAACCTACACGGTTTAGGAGATATTTGCCAAAGGGATTACACCGTTGTGTACGGCGCATGCGCGCCGCAGACAACGGCGCAGGCCCACTGTAAATCCCATTCACAACACGCATGCACAGAGTGACGTCGTTGCCGCTCCGGCCAATCACAGCGCTGGAGCGGCAATACCCGGTAGTAACCTTCCGGCGAGATGACTGCGGCCGGAGGGGGAGACGTGGACGGTTTCAGGGGGCTTCGATCCAAGGTAAGTAGTGCATAATGAGCTAGTATGCTAGTCATACTAGCTCATTATGGCTTTGTCTTGCAGGATTTTAAAAAAAAATTTCAGTGTTTACATCCACTTTAAAAACTTCAAGACCAGACTGTTGCACCCCTTTCCTGCTAATGCCATTTTTTAGGTTACAGCGCTGTCACACTTTGAATGACAATTACTTAGCCATGCAACACTGTACCCAAATTCATTTTATATCATTTTCATGAGACAGATGGAACTTTCTTTTGGTGCTGTTTAATCATCCGATTGTTTTAGTTTTTTTGGCATATAAAGGAAAAAAGACTGAAATTTTTGAAAAAAAAATCTTAGTTTCTGTTGTAAAACTTTGTAAATAAATAATCGTTCATAAATTTAGGCCAAAATGTATTCTTTGGTTAAACAAAAAAAGGTATATATTATTTAGTCTTCATGAAAGTTATGAAGTCTACAAACTATGGTATATTTATTTAAATATTGATCGGTTTTGATGTTCTGACTGCCTATTTCAATTCTTGAGGTCCTAAAATGCCAAAATGACAGTACAAATTCTCCCCAAATGACACCTTTTTGAAAACTAGACAGTCCAAGGTATTTAGAGGCACGATACATTTTTTGAAGTTGTAATTTTTAGCCACAAGTCTTTGGAAAATGATAAAAGGAAATAACATTTTTCTTTCCCCACAGAATTATAATTTTACAAGTTATTTCTCAGACACAGCATAGGCATGCTTACTGTCACGTACCTGACGGATGAGCCTGACATGTAGTGGGAAGGCTTGCGCATACAACCATGGTTCAAGGGCCACCGATGTTGCAACAGTGGCCGCAAGAGCCTGGCGGTGTATGGGTGCCTGGATCGTCTTCCATGCAGAGGATGTGTCACCAGGATAGACCAGCAGGTTAAAACGGCAGGTGTTGTCGGTTCAGCTGATGCAGCAGGAAACAGGAACAAGAAGCAGCCTGGTATGTGCAGAGCTGAGGAGCCACTGAATGCGTAGTCAGACAAGCCGGGTTTGATAACAGGCGATCAGATGCAGATATAAACGACAGGCAGAGAATGGTCAGGATACAGGCAAAGTTCGGCAACAGGATATCAGGCAGGTAAGAGGTATGCAGAGTCAATAAGGCAAACCGGGTCAGGATAACGGATAGTAACGTAGTCAGAACAAGCAGGAACCGGATCAGGATCTCAGGAACAGGTTTCACAGGGTACAAGCTGCAGATCAGACTGCTGCAGCATATAAACTAGACAGTCTGGCACCAATCACTGCAATTACTGTGTACTATTGTTAACCCCTAGGTAACCACTGCGCTGGGTAACTTCATGACATTGCGCCCTCCTTACAGCAACCTCCGGAATGCCCAATTGGTTTCTCTTCTGTGGCTGGCTGCAGAAGAAGGCATCAATCAAGTATTTGGCATGAACATCTTGTAACGACACCCCGGAATTTTCCTCCGGGTCGTATCCCTTCCATTTTATGAGGTATTGTACCTGGTTTCTTCTTCTCCTACAGCCAAAAATGGCTTCCACTTCATACTCCTATTCCCCATCTATAATCACCTGTTCCGGCAGCCTGGTTACTCTATCTGGAAAAGAGTCAGGGACTGCGGTTTCAAGAGAGAGACATGAAAGACAGGGTGTATTTTGAATGACTCAGGTAGAGATAGCTCATAAGCAACTTCATTAAGTTTTTTTCTTGACTGAGAATGGTCCCACAAATCTAGGCGACAACTTTTTTGAGGGACATGCCAACTTGAGATTTGTGGTGGACAGCCATACCTGGTCTCCTGGTTGGAGAATCAGTTCTCCCCTTCTTCTCTTCTTAAAGGCCTTCTTGTTGGCTGCTTGTGCCTTGGTAATTGTTTCCTGTAGCAACTTATGTTGCAGTTAGGGAACTCCACCGTGTCCTGGACAGCAGGAACTGTGGCCCCTGGAACAAGGTCAGGCAAAAAGAATGGGTGAAAACCATAATTAGCAGGGTGACTGACCTGTAGCAGAGTGGCTGGCATTATTGTAGGCAAATTCCTCCAGTGGCAGCAACGATACCCAATTATTCTGGACGAATGTGGTGAAGCATCGGATATAATGCTCCAGCGTCTGATTGGTCTTCTACATTTGCCCATTAGTTTGGGAGTGGTAGGCAGCTGAGAAAGATCTTTCAATTTTAAGGACTTCACACATATTTTTCCAGAATCGGGACGTGATTTGGACCCCCGATCAGAAACAATGTTCGTGGGTACTCCATTCAGTCTTTCGATCTCCCTGATGAACACCCGAGCCATCTCAGGATATCAGATAGTAACGTAGTCAGAACAAGCCGAGTCAAACACAGGAATCAGATCAGGATCTCAGGAACAGGGTTCACAGCGTACAAACTGCAGATCAGACAGCAAAGACACAGTGCTGCTGCAGCACTTAAATAAGGCAGTCTGGCACCAATCACTGCAATTACTCTGTACTGTTGTTAACCCCTAGGTAACTACTGCACCGGGTAACTCCATGACACTTACAGATATACCCCCAAACACATTCTGCTGCTCTCACCATGTAAGGGGTGTCTAAACTTTTTTCAAAGAGGGCCAGATTTGATGACGTGAACATGCGTGAGGGCTGACCATTTTGCCTGACATTCTTTGAACCATTAAAATTCTGTCTAAGTGTGTTCATTCGAGCACTAATACACTACCCAACAAGAATTCTCTTGTCTTTGTGGCTGTGTGTGAGTTAAGAGATGAGCTCGGGTGTGTTATTTGGATATACTGTATTTATTGGAGTATAACACGCACCTTCATTTTAAGAGGGGAGTTTCAGGAAAAAAAATGTAAATAAAGAACTGTGAAGCAAAATAAGGATCAGTGCCCATCTGCAGCCTCACAAGTGCCCATCTGCAGACCCACCATTGCCATGAATGCAGCACCCCCATTGCTAGGAATGCAGCACCCACCATTGCCAGGAATGCAGTACCCACCATTGCCAGGAATGCAGCACCCATCATTGCCAGATTGCCAGGAATGCAGCACCCACCATTGCCAGGAATGCAGCACCCACCATTGCCAGGAATGCAGCACCCATCATTGCCATCAGTGCAGCCTGATTGATGCCCATCCATCTGCAGCCTTGGAGGGGACAGGGAGGGGGCGGGACGAGCACCAAAAGATTACATACAGGAGAAACTCGTGTTTACACAGCGGCCTATTTACTACAAAGTCCTGCCTCCTTTGATGGACAGAACAGTTGTCCAATGGCAGCACAGGAGACGGTACTTCCTATTACAGAGGCCGCCCATAACAGGAAATGATCCTCCTGTATGTACGGCACTTGTCCCGCCTCCTCCCTGTCCCCTCCAAGGTAACAGCCAGAATATATATCTTTTGTAGCCCCGGCGCTGGGAGATCGTTGGGGGCCACAAAATATATGTATGTCCACATAACCATGCGGGGCGTTCAAAACCGGAACGCGGGCCGTGATTTGCCCGCGGGCCGGACTTTGGACATGCCTGGCCTAGATGCATAGAGGGACCCACAATCCAAAAAACACACTCTGACTTTTATAGGCATAAATTACGCATCTAATTTCATGGAGCATCAGGACAGTAGAATCACCCACAAAATGGCCACATTTTGCAAAGTAGATAGTTCATGGTATTTAATAAGAGGCATAGTGAATTTTTTAAAGTTGTAATTTTTTTGCCATAATTCTTTGGAAAATGGTAAAAGTTATTTATTTTTTTTTCACAAGTTTTAGCACACGTTTTTGGAAAATGTGGAAAGGAAATTAAAATGTATTTTTTACACAAAACTGTCAATTAAAAAGATATTTCTAACACATATCATAGGTCTACTTAAAATTACACCCCAAAACACATTCTTATACTCTTCCCGTGTATGGGAATACTACATGTGAGACTTTATCACAGCTTAGCCACATAGGAAGGCCCACATTTTCAAGTGGACCTTCTGGTGTTTTAGGGGCATAAATTTACTTCCCGACTACCTATCAAATTCCTGGAGGCCGTGGAGCACCGGGACAGTGGAAACACCCACAAAATGACCACAATTTGTAAACACTTTTAAAGATTTCATTTATTTTTTTATTTTTTTTGCTACAAGTTTTGGAAAATGCGGAAAGCAAATAAAAATTATATTTTTTACACTAAGTTGTATAAGATATTTTTCATACACATCATGAATATACTTAGAATTACACCCCAAAACACATTCTACTACGCCTACTGAGTATTTGTGAGACTTTTTCAATGTTTGGACTGATTATGTAGTGGACATCACATCTTGTGTATCACAAAGATCAACCAATTGTAGCAAAAACAGTGTACTGTAATGGTCACTACTGTACAAGTGGTCAGGAAATATAGCTTAGCGTCACCTACAGCAGTCCCTATTCCTAGAAGCCAAACAAGCCTACTCTTACATGGCTGCTCCTAGGAATGCCATGTTCATTGGCCAGGGGGTACAGGAGGATGAAGAAAGTCGGAACAAAAGAGTTCTCGTGGCTCCAGTAGTGATGTTATCTGCAGGGGATGGCCTAGATTGGTGTCTCTCAGGAATGTAGCCAGCAAGACATGCAGATGGGTCAGTTCAGGAAGCAGGGAGAGACATGGTGAATAAACAGGCAAAGAATCGGTCCAGATAGCAGGCAGAAACATGGTCAATAAACACGCCAGGGTAAGTACAGGTAGCAGGCAGAGGGAACACTGCACTGGTGTGATCAGGGACGTTGTTGCTGGCTGCAATGGTTCTGGTGACACTGCACTGACTGATGTTGCAGAGATCAGGGACACTGTTGATGGCTGTACTGGCTCTAGTAACAGTGTGTCAGGGCTGAGTTCAGCCCTTCCTTCTCTGTGCTGGCAGCTCAGCTGTCAGCTAATTGCCAGCTTCCATCTCTCCACAGTGATCCACCTGTTGATGATCCGCTCGTCAGCTCTGCCTACTTAAGGACTTCCAGCTAATTTGCTCTTCGCCGTCGCCTGTGTTAACATCACAAGAGACTTTGTCCTGCATTCCATTTGAAGACCTGCTTGACTGTTGTCCCCTCTGGCTATGGATCCTGCTTCCTGTTCTATTACCTTTATCGCTGGCTCTTGGACTTTGGCTTGGCCGACTACCCGATCCGGTTACTGAACTACGCTTACTCTGTTTACCTTTTTATTAATTATTATTAAACTAGTGTGATTTAACTGTACTTCTGTCACGGTCTGATTCATGGTTTCTGACAGTAGGCGAAGGCCATGAATTCAGAAGATGCAGCCAATCCACTTGTTGTTAATATTTTTTCCAGATTGGATGACCTGGATCACCGCATGGATCAGTTTGCCACGGCGATACAGACGCTCCTGAGTCGCACGGCTCGTCTAGAGTCTCCCACTGTGGCCGCTCCGGTAGTCCCTATGCAGGCACCCGTCTCGAGTATTACCTCTATTAGAGGTATGTCTGGTTCCGCCCCATTTATCCAGCAATTTGGGGGCGATCCAATGCAGATGTTTTCTCAACCAGGTTGAGATATATTTTGAGATGCTGCCCCAGGCATTTCCCACGGACAGAAGCAAAGTAGGTTTCGTGATATCTTTGTTTTCTGAGAAAGCCTTGGCCTGGGCAAACCCTCTATGGGAGACGCAAAAACCAGTGGTCCTGAGTTACCCAGAATTTGTGTCTTCCTTCAAAAGGGTATTTGACGTTCCCGCACGCTCTGCTTCTGCTGCCAAGAGCCTCATGTCCATCAAACAGAGTACGAGAACTGTTGCCGATTACGCCATTGAATTCCGTACTCTGGCAGCAGAGGTTGCTTGGAACAATGAGGCCCTCGTGGCTGCTTTTTCTCATGGTCTCTCGGATAACATCAAGGATAAGATAGCAGCCCGAGATATACCCACTGAGCTGGAGAAGTTGATCACATTTGCCATCCTCATTGCCTCCAGACTCAGAGAAAGACTCTCTGTTAAGGAGCGCTTGCGGAAGCCTCCTGTACGTTTGTCTCCGAGCTTTGCAGTCCCACCCTTGCCTCCCTCACCTCCCATGCCTCCTGGTACCGAGTCGGTCTGTAAAGATGAACCCATGCACTTGGGCTTCACGCGTTTCTCTGCGGATGAGAGAGCCCTTAGGAGGAGGGAGAGATTGGGCCTTTATTGTGGCCAGGCCGGTCACTTTTTGAAGTCTTGTCCTTCCCGTCCAGGGAACGCCCGAACCTTGAGGTCCTGTCACGGACAGACCTTAGGTGGCATTGTTTCGTCTCCAGTTGCCCAGAAGGATAAGCCCCTGGTTTTGGTTACCCTGTCTTGGGCTGAGTCATCCATCGAGATACAGGCTCTAATCGACTCCGGGACTGCAGGCCTGTTCATTGATGCTGCTTTTGTGTCTAAGCACTCGATTCCGCTGCAGCTGCGTGACACTCCACTTGCCATTGAGGCTCTTGATGGGAGACCTCTACAGCCTGCTTATGAGACTGTTCCATTGTCCATGGCCATAGGGGCTCTTCACCATGAGATAATCCAATTCCAAGTTATTTCCTCAACTAAGTTTCCGCTGGTTATTGGTTATCCTTGGTTACAGAGGCACAACCCGTCTTTTGATTGGCTCCGTGCTGAGGTTCTGTCCTGGTTGCCACAGTGCAGTGAGAGATGCTTCCAGAAGGTAGCCAAGGTCCTGTGCACCTTTTCACTCTCCTCCCTGCCAAGGGAATACCGCGATTTTAGCAATGTCTTTGACAAAGGTCAAGCCGGTACGTTGCCTTCACACCGTTCGTATGATTGCGCAATTGACCTTCAACCTGGTGCCATTCCCCCTCGTGGCCGGGTTTACCCTTTGTTGGTCTTGGAGGATAAGGCCATGGAGGAGTATGTTGCAGACGCACTTTCTCGAGGTTTCATCCGCAAATCCTTGTCTCCTGCTGGTGCTGGTTTCTTTTTTGTGAAGAAGAGTGGTGTACTGAGACCTTGTACTGATTATAGGGGTCTCAATCGTTTCACCATTAAGAATGCCTATCCGATCCCGTTGATTACGGTGTTATTTGACCGCCTCAAGGGAGAAACGGTCTTCACGAAGCTTGATTTGAGAGGGGCATACAATCTCGTCAGGATTAAGGAGGGCGACGAGTGTAAAACTGTGTTTAACCCTTTGAGACCCGGGCCATGTACAAATGACGGCCTCAATGCGGATCTAGAAATCCTGGAGGCCGTCATTATACGGGCTCAGGTATTCTGGCCACTAGGGGGCGCGCGCGCCCGGCGCATCACTGAGATGCCAATGCGCGTGCCTGGCGGCCGCGATGTCCGCCAGGTACCCGCGATCGGCGTGTACACAGAGCAGGGATGTGGATCTCTGTGTGTAAACACAGAGATCCACGTCCTGTCAGGGAGAGGGACCGATGCTGTGTCCCTTGTACATAGGGACACAGCTCGGTCACCTCACCCAGTCAGTCCCCTCCCCCCACAGTAGTAACCACTCCTAGGGAATACATTAACCCCTTCCTTGCCCCCTAGTGTTAACCCCTTCCCTGCCAGTGTCATTTTTACAGTAACCAGTGCATTTTTATAGCACTGGTCGCTGTAAAAATGACAATGGTCCCAAAATGGTGTCAAGTGTCCGATGTGTCCGCCATAATGTCGCAGCCATTACTAGTAAAAAAAAAAAAAAATTATAAAAATGCAATAAAACTATGCCCTATTTTGTAGACGCTATAACTTTTGCGCAAACCAATCAATAAACGCTTATTGTGATTTTTTTTTACCAAAAATATGTAGAAGAATACGTATCGGACTAAACTGAGGGAAAAAAATATTAAAAAAATAAATAAAATTGGGATATTATTATAGCAAAAAATAAAAAATAGTGTTTTTTTCAAAATCGTCGCTCTTTTTTTGTTTATAGCGCAAAAAATAAAAACCGCAGAGGTGATTAAATACCACCATAAGAAAGCTCTATTTGTGGGAAAAAAAGGACGTCAATTTTGTTTGGGAGCCACGTCGCACGACCGCGCAATTGTCATTCAAATCGTGACAGCGCTGAAAGCTGAAAATTGGCCTGGGCAGGAAGGGGGTTTAAGTGCCCAGTAAGCAAGTGGTTAATACCAGAACAGGTCATTATGAGTATCTCGTAAACGCCTTTTGGCCTCTGGAAAACTGCAGGAGCATTACAGGAGTTTATTAACGATGTTCTCCGAGACTTGTTGCAGTTATGTGTGGTGGTTTATCTCGACGATATCCTCATATTTTCCAAGTCCCTGGAGAGCCACCACACAGATGTCTGTCGAGTGCTTCAGAAACTAAGAGAGAACAATCTCTATTGTAAACTGGAGAAGTGCGAATTCCATTGTGAACAAGTTCAATTCCTGGGTTATGTAATTTCCACGGCTGGTTTTTCGATGGACCCAGAGAAACTTAATGCAGTCCTACAGTGGCCTCGACCCATGGGTTTACGTCCTCTGCAGCACTTTCTTGGCTTTGCCAACTATCATCGGAAGTTTATTTGTAACTTCTCGTCTCTAGTCAAGCCCCTGACTGATATGACCAGAAAGGATGGTAACCCACAAAGTTGGTCTCGAGTCCATTAAGGCTTTTGAAAGTCTTAAGACTACCTTTGTTTCTGCTCCTGTGTTTGCACATCCTGATCCCACGTTGCCTTTTATCCTAAGTCGATGCTTCCGAGACTGGAGTTGGCGCCCTTCTGTCTCAAGATCCTAGCTCTGACAGCGCTATGCATCCGTGTGGCTACTTTTCCAAGAAATTGTCACCTGCGGAGTGCAATTACGAGATTGGTGACAGAGAGCTTTTGGCGATCATTTTAGCCCTGAAAGAATAGAGATATCTCCTCGAAGGTACCACTGTGCCGGTTCTCATTCTTACTGACCATAAGAATCTCACCTTCTTGTCTGAGGCTAAGCGCGCCTCTCCCAAAAGGGTACGATGGGCTGTTTTCTTGTCGAGTTTAAATTACATTGTCTCATTCTTACCCGGTATTAAGAATGTAAGGGCTGACGCCTTGTCACGACAATTTTCCTCCACTTCCAAGATGGAGTCAGTTCCGGTGCCTGTTATTCCTCCTGATCGTATTCTGGCTACGGTTCGCACCAGTCTCACTTCTCCTTTGGGTGACAAAATTCTGGCTTCTCAGGTCGATGCTCCTCCTGAGAAACCTTGTGACCGCTGCTTTGTTCCCGAGAGTCTCCGTACTGCCGTGCTCCAGACTTAACATTCTCCCAAGGCTGCTGGCCACCCTGGGAAGAATCAACTCTTTTGGGCCATTTCCCAACAGTTATGGTGGCCTAGTCTACGTGCCGATGTAGCTTTGTAGCTGCCTGTTCCGTGTGTACTCAGAGTAAGTCTCCACGACACCTTCCAGTGGGCCTCCTACAACCCATACCCAATGGAGAGAGGCCCTGGACCCACCTGTCTATGGATTTCATTGTGGAGTTACCCAACTCCCAGGGAAACACAGTTATCCTTATGGTGGTAGACCGGTTCTCAAAAATGTCTCACTGTATTCCACTTAAGAAGTTGCCTACGTCTAAGGAACTGGCTTCCATTTTTGCTCGGGAGATCTTTCGTTTACATGGCCTACCCAAGGTCATTGTCTCTGACAAGGGAAGTCAGTTTGTGTCCCGGTTCTGGCGAGCCTTTTGTGCACAGTTGGGAATTCAGCTAGCCTTCTCCTCTGCGTATCACCCACAGTCTAATGAGTCAGCAGAACGAGCCAATCAGTCCTTGGAGCAATTCCTGCGTTGCTATATTTCTGACCATCACAACAACTGGTCAGACCTCTTACCATGGGCGGAGTTTGCTCAAAATAGGGCTCTGAATTCTGCTTCCCGTTTGTCCCCGTTTATGGCGAATTATGGTTTCCAACCTTCCATGTTGCCTGACTCGTTTGTTCCTCAGAGTATTCCTGTGTTAGAGGAACATCTCCGTGGTCTTCGTTCCACTTGGGTACAAGTCCAGGAGGCTTTGCGACAGGCTAACGAGAGGTACAGACTCTATGCTGACCGCAGATGCCTGCCTGTGCCTTCCTATCAGGTCGAGGACAGGGTCTGGCTGTCATCTTGCAACCTCCGACTCTGTGTTCCTTCTCTGAAGTTCGCACCTCGGTTTATTGGGCCTTTCCGTATCCTTCGCAGGATAAACCCAGTGGCTTACGCGTTGGACCTTCCTTCCAGTATGCGTATCTCTAATGTGTTTCATGTCTCCTTATTGAAACCTTTGGTCTGCAACCGTTTTACCTCCTCGGTGCCACGTCCTCACCCTATACAGGTTGAGAACCATGAGGAGTATGAAGTACAGTCCATTGTTGACTCCCGTAGATTCCGTGGGCGCATTCAGTGCCTGGTGCATTGGAAGGGGTACGGTCCGGAGGAACGCTCTTGGGTCCCATCCTCGGACGTACATGCCCCTGTCCTCCTCCGTGATTTCCATAGACGTTTTCCCCTCAAGCCCGGTGGCCCTCCGAGGGGGAGGGGTCATTGAGGAGGCGGTACTGTCAGGGCTGGGTTCAGCCTTTCCTTCTCTGTGCTGGCAGCTCAGCTGTCAGCTAATTGCCAGCTTCCATCTCTCCACAGTGATCCACCTGTTGATGATCCGCTCGTCAGCTCTGCCTACTTAAGGACTTCCAGTTAATTTGCTCTTTGCCTTCGCCTGTGTTAATATCACAAGAGACTTTCTCCTGCATTCCAGTTGAAGACCTGCTTGACTGTTGTTCCCTCTGGCTACGGATCCTGCTTGCTGTTCTATTACCTTTATCGCTGGCTCTTGGACTTTGGCTTGGCCGACTACCCGATCGGGTTACTGAACTCTGGCTATGTTTTGACTACGCTTACTCTGTTTACCTTTTTATTAAACTAGTGTGATTTAACTGTACTTCTGTCTCGGTCTGATTCATGGTTTCTGACACAGTGGCACTGGTATGGCTAGTGAACAGGAACATTGTTACTGGCTGCACTGGTCTAGTGACATTGTCACTGTTATGGTGGCAACCAGGAACACTTTACCGGCCACACTGGTCTGGCGACACTGTGAATAGTATGATGGTGATTGGGGACACTGTGACTGGCTGGTCTCACTGTCTGTTTACTGTACAACATTTAATAAATTTACTATATCTGACATACTAGCTCATTTTTGCCTTCAATCCGCATGCTTCATACAAAGTCCCGACCCTTTTCTGTTTTTGTGCTTACAGGGATGAAGGCTTATTGACTTTATTGTCTCAGGCCTCAAATAAAGTCCCAACCTTTCTCTTTCAATTGGTCTCACTGTCTGCATTCCAGGCCTTGCATGGATACAAGATTGGGAGCAGAAGTTTTGTCTTTGCAGCTGCTGCATTGAAATGCACGGAACACCTGTGCATCGCTGTGTGAGTAAACATGGCCTTCGCACATTGTATGCAGGCCTTATGGTGATGTGGCAGGTATCGGGGATGCTGTGAATGGCTGTACTTTCAGGACTCATTTACACAGGGTTTATCAATGCATACCTCATGGGAGCACCGTGTTTACCCGCATAGGGATGCACAGGTGTTTTTGCATCCCTGTGCAAGCAGTCCCATTGATGTTTCCGTTGGTACACAGTGGCTGCATGGACACAGCAATTGCTCCCAATTTGATCAGGTGCATGTCCCCAAACTCACACTGTCTTTGTTCGGGTCTTTCACCTACACATATGTCATATTGGGAGCAGTGGCTGTGTCCCTGCAGCCGCTGTGTCCCAATAGACATGAATGAGAAACTGGGTACACATTGATACACCCTGTGTGAATGAGCCCTTATAGTGACACTGAGACTGGCGTGACAGTGTTCAGGGACACTGTGACTGGCTGCACTGGTGTGGTGAGTTTCGTTAACACATGCAGTTGAGAGGGCAGTAAAACCCAGCGGTTGAGCTGCATAGTTACCGCTCCTCAACCGCACCCCCTTTAGCTGGGAAGTTACTGTGCTATAAAACAGCACAGAGAAACCATACCCTAAATGCCCACTAAAGTCCTTTTGAAGCACAGACATTAAATTAGTATCTACAATGATTGACTAGATCACATGTGCTCAGAGTCCCTTATAGACCATTGCATTTTTAATGTTTAATGTTTTAATGATGTGTTTTCATCCCTGGTTACCTGTGAAAAATTGACATGTGACTCAAAAAAGGATGGTGCTGGTTTTTTTATGTGCTCCCATAGACTTCAATGGAAGGTGTGTTTTTCAAACAGGGCACTGAAGATGCTGCAAGCAAGAACTCAGTGCACAGATGAGAACGGCTGGATGGGATTTAAAGGGGACTATTTTCTTGTTCATACATCACGGGACACAGAGCAGCATAGTCATTACTATGTGGGTTATATAGAATTACCTTCAGGTGCTGGCACTGGCAACTTCCAAAACAGGAAGTACCCTCCCCTATATAAGCCCCTCCCATCCGGGAGTACCTCAGTTTTTTGCCAGTGTCTAAGGTGTTGGCCAAGGTTAACATGTATTCATCTGGGCTTGTGTACAGGTTCTCTGGGCCTTAGCAAGCTATTCCGGATCCGACCAAAAAAGCTTCATAGCTAAACGGTCGGTACCCGGGCCTTGCAGAGAAGAGCAGGGTTTTGCCTGTAATGCCTCTCTTAGGAGGGCTGGACCCTGGGATCCAGAGCTCTGGTCATACCCAAAACCAAGAGGCTATCTGTGCAGGGTGCTATACAGGTCCAGGGGTGTGGAATCCTTGGGAACCCGGTCCCTGAAGGTCTAGTACAATGCCTGCCGTGAGAGGTGAAGTTTGGGCTTCTGTGGACCAAACAAAGTCCTGCGGCGGGGAAAAGGTAAGTGGGGGCCCCTCAGGAACTTGGTTCTATTGAGGGGACCCCCAAGCCTAATATGTCTTTCTGCCTGTTACCTAAAGGGTATTCCCGCTAATAGCTGTATATGCCTAAGAAATCCTAGAAATGTTTTTACATAAGGGAAGTTTTAAAAAAACTGTAAACCTGGAAATGTTTTTCATAAAGGAGGTTTTTAAAAAAAAAAAAAAGACAAAAGTGCGGTACCTGTGTTTGTCCACTAGAGGCCGCTGTGGAACGTCTTTTTTCTTGGGACTATTCCTTCCATGGTGAAAGTCCAGGCAGATGAGTGAGCTCTCTATCAGGGAAGCTGCATTCCTCTGTCATGCTGCCAAGTAGTTTCCTTCCATCCCCGAGTCCTGGTGAAACAGGGACCCTGGCTCCTCTCCCTACATGGCGCCAAGAGCGCACACGTGCACGCGCGCACACATGCTTTCTTTTTATAAGGTTTAGCTTCAAAAAAGGGGGCGGAGCCTGGCGGATGACGCGCTCTGTGCGCCCAGCGCTTCTGCGCATGTGCGGGCGTCCCAGCAAGATAAAAGGACTCAGTCCACGCTGCTTGCTATGGACACAGAGCATGAAAAGGAGCTGGTAGCATGGTATAGGGGCTTACAGCGGGCGGTTGATACAGGCATCCCCAGAAAGACGCATTAGTAGACACCCACTGATGTACATAGCAGCAAATTGCATTAGACTATTTCAGTAAGGGGTGTATTGCGGCTGGAATACCTCAGCTTTGAACTAAGGAATATGCCGCCTAAAAAAACTCTGAGATATACCTCTCAGGAAGTGTAGGGGGTCTCCATCGGGCTCTGGAGCAGTCATCTGCACCCTCCTCCCCTGAGAAATCAGAGGTTAATACCCATAAGGAACCCCCGGGAGTGCCAGGTACTGCGGCTGTCCTCAGTCCACCTGCTCCTGCATATATAACAGAGGAGGTTTTTTCCTCAACTCTGGAGGGATTGGAGCAGAGATTGGCTGCATTGATCGCTTCTTCTCTACAGGAAAGAAAGCGCGCCAGATCTCCATCACCTCCATTAGAGTGCCTGTTGGCAGAGCAACAGTCCCAGGAAGGGACCGACCTACCTGAAGGGGATCAGGAGGAGGTTAGCTCTGTTTTTGAGGAATCGACAGTAGATGAACCATTTTCAGCATCACAGACTGAAAGATTGTGGGTCCAGACCCTAACTGACATGGTTCGATCTGCATTTAAAATGCCTCTTGTTGAACCATCAACTACTGCTGTCTCCTCATTGGGGTCGCTAAAAGCTCCCCAGGTTAATTGCTCCTTTCCAATACATCCATTATTGGAAGGACTTATATACCAGGACTGGGAACATCCTGATAAACTATTTGTTCCGCCTAAAAGGTTTCCGGTGATCTATCCCATGGAGGAAAAGTTCACCCAGAGATGGAATGTTCCTACGGTGGACGCAGCCATTTCTTCTGTGAACAAATCACTGACATGTCCAGTAGATAATGTTCAAATGTTCAAAGATCCAGTGGATAAAAAATTGGAATCTTTATTAAAATCTGCTTTTTCCACAGCAGGGGCTGTTACACAGCCAGCAGTGGCAGCTATTGGAGTCTGCCAAGCTTTAAAGGATCAAATGAAAATGGTCCTGAGGGATTTGCCAGACCAACAGGCCCAGGCTCTGGCTGATCTGCCTAGAGCATTATGCTTTGCGGTTGACGCCATCAAGGATTCTATCCATCAGGCCTCCCGCCTCACGCTGTCTTTGGTACATATGCGTAGGCTTCTGTGGCTCAAAAACTGGTCTGCTGAAGCTCCCTGTAAGAAGCTCTTAGTTAGCTTCCCATTTCATGGGGAACGCCTTTTTGGCGAAGACCTGGATAAGTATATCCAGAAGATTTCCAGTGGTAAAAGTACTCTCTTACCGAGTAAGAAGAGGTCTAGGGGTCCATCTTTTAAGAGGACTACCTCTCCTATCCCTGCGACGTCTGCTACTAAGCAGTTCCGACGGCCTCCTCGGTCAAACTCAGGAGGTAAAAATCAGGGACAGCCACAGGGTAATAAAAAGCCCTGGATCCGAAGAGGTACTAAACCAGCCTCCAAGTCAAGCCTATGAAGGGCTGCCCCCACTCAAACGGGTGGGGGGAAGACTTCAGTTGTTCGCAGAGACCTGGCGGGAGACGATCAAAGACAGATGGGTGCTCTCCGCAGTAACTCTGGGATACAAGTTGGAGTTAAAAGAGTCTCCTCCGTCCCATTTTATGTGGTCAGGCATGCCAAGAGACCCTCTGAAAAGACGGTCTCTCCTATTGGCGTTAGAACAACTATTGCTCCAAGGAGTAATTATGGAGGTTCCTATGGAAGAGTGGGGGTTGGGTTTCTACTCAAACCTTTAAACAGTCCCGAAGCCAAACGGGGACATAAGACCCATATTGGACCTAAAGAGTCTAAACAAATTTCTAAACGTCCGGTCTTTCCGGATGGAGTCGATCCGATTGGTCACCGCTGCCCTACAAGGGGAGGAATGGTTAGCCTCGATCGACATCAAAGATGCTTGCTTGCATGTTCCCATCTTTCCAGGTCATCAAAAATTCCTACGCTTTGCAGTAGAAGGGTGCCATTTTCAGTTCAGAGCCTTACCATTCGGTCTGGCCACAGCACCACGAGTGTTCACAAAAATTCTGGCCCCACTGTTGGCCGATCTAAGAACACGGGGTGTAACGATAATGGCATACCTAGACGACCTGTTGTTGATGGACCACTCAGTTGCCAAGCTAGAAGTGGTAATTGTCGATACAATCAAGTATCTAGAATCTCACGGTTGGGTCATCAACCTGGACAAGTCAGCCCTACAGCCAGTGAAAAACCTGGTATATCTAGGGCTACGGCTGGATTCAGACCAGAGGAAGATTTTCTTACCTCTAGACAAGGTATCCTCTTTGAGGGGCTTGGTCCGTCTGCTTTGTGCAAAAAGACAGCCGTCCATACGCCTGTGCATGAGGCTGCTAGGAAAGATGGTAGCATCATACGAAGCTGTGCCATACGCCCAATTCCACTCAAGGAATTTACAAAGGGCCATATTGTCAGCCTGGAACGGAAAAGTTCAGGCTCTAGACTTCCCGATGGCTTTGTCCCCTTCTGTTCGGAAGAGTCTCTGCTGGTGGTTGATCCCCCAGAATCTCCAGAAGGGAAAACCCTTCAGCCCGATATCTTGGAAGGTGGTCACTACAGATGCCAGCCTTACAGGCTGGGGGGCAGTACTGGAGCAATGGTCTCTCCAGGGCAGATGGTCAAATGTAGTAAAAACCCTGCCCATCAATCTCTTAGAGATACGAGCAGCCCGGTACGCCCTAGTAGCCTGGACATCCAGACTCCAAGGGTCCCCTGTCAGAATTCAATCAGACAATGCCACAGCAGTGGCATATATCAATCATCAGGGAGGCACCAGGAGTCGTGCAGCCCAGAGGGAAGTAAGTCACATCCTGGAATGGGCAGAAAAGCATGTCCCATGTATATCAGCTGTCTTCATTCCAGGGGTGGAGAATTGGAAGGCGGACTTTCTGAGTCGCCAACAGTTATGCCCAGGGGAATGGTCCCTTCATCCCGAGGTCTTCCGAGCAATATGTCAGCGGTGGGGAACACCGGATGTAGATCTGCTAGCATCCAGATTCAACGCAAAGGTGGACAGATTTGTCTCCCGGACAAGGGATCCCCTCGCTTGTGGCTCGGATGCTCTGGTGTTCCCTTGAGATCAGTTCAGACTGATATATGCATTCCCTCCGCTACAATTGTTGCCTCGACTCCTTCGCAGAGTCAGGTTGGAGAAGAAGCCGGTGATCTTGGTGGCTCCAGCGTGGCCCCGAAGGGCCTGGTACGCAGAGATCATCTAAATGTCTGTGGGGAGTCCTTGGACCCTTCCACGTCGTCCGGACCTGCTTTCGCAAGGACCGATATACCACCCTTCCTTACTAACTCTAAGTTTAACGGCCTGGCTATTGAGTCCCACATCCTAAAGAAGAGAGGTCTCTCTAACTCTGTGGTATCAACTATAATCAATGCCAGGAAGCCTGTATCCAGGCAGATCTACTATAGAGTTTGGAAGGCGTACATCACTTGGTGCGAGGCCAGAAAATGGCATCCACGTAAGTACGTTATAGGCAGAATTCTGGACTTCCTGCAGTGGGCTGTAGACAGGAAGTTTGCCTTAAGTACTATCAAGGGCCAGGTTTCGGCCTTGTCAATACTATTTCAAAGGCCCCTGGCTATGCATTCACTTGTCAAATCCTTTATGCAAGGTGTGACTCGTATTATTCCACCGATTAAGGCTCCCATATGCCCATGGGATCTAAATTTGGTTCTGTCGGTTCTGCAGAAGCAGCCATTTGAACCTTTGCGGCACATTTCCTTGGTTCTACTCACCAGGAAATTGATATTTTTAGTAGCCATATGCTCGGCTAGAAGAGTGTCGGAATTAGCCGCCATGTCCTGTAAAGAGCCATATCTGGTTATCCATAAGGACAGAGTAGTATTACGTCCTCACCCAGCCTTTCTTCCTAAGGTGGTATCGAGGTTTCACTTGAACCAGGATGTGGTTCTTCCTTCTTTTTTCCCCAAACCAAGCTCGGTAGAGGAAAAGTTATTGCATTCTTTGGATGTAGTAAGAGCAGTTAAAGCTTATCTAAAAGCCACTGCTCAGATTCGTAGAACGGATTCTCTGGTTGTTCTGCCGGAAGGCCCCAGAAAGGGTCAGGCAGCATCAAAATCTACTTTAGCCAAGTGGATTCGACAGGTCATAATACAAGCCTATGGCTTGAAAAGTAGACCGCCTCCGTTCAAAGTTAGGGCGCACTCCACGAGAGCAGTTGGAACTTCATGGGCAGTGCATCACCAGGCCTCCCTGGCGCAAATTTGTAAGGCCGCAACATGGTCTTCAGTACACACGTTTACTAGGTTCTACCAGGTGGACGTGAGAAGTCAGGAGGATGTCGCCTTTGGGCGCAGTGTGTTGCAGGCCGCAAAAGATCCTCATGCCTGATGGCGCCCAGCTTATGTATGGTGTATCCCCCCCCCTCATGTGGCATTGCTTTGGGACGTCCCACATAGTAATGACTATGCTGCTCTGTGTCCCGTGATGTATGAACAAGAAAGTAGGATTTTTAAAACAGCTTACCTGTAAAATCCTTTTCTTGGAGTACATCACGGGACACAGAGCTCCCACCCCTCTTTTGGGGACACGTATTGCTTTGCTACAAAACTGAGGTACTCCCGGATGGGAGGGGCTTATATAGGGGAGGGTACTTCCTGTTTTGGAAGTTGCCAGTGCCAGCACCTGAAGGTAATTCTATATAACCCACATAGTAATGACTATGCTGCTCTGTGTCCCGTGATGTACTCCAAGAAAAGGATTTTACAGGTAAGCTGTTTTAAAAATCCTACTTTTCATGTGCTTTTTGACTTGCTGGGAAGGTGCAAAAGCACACAGGTGTGAACAGGGCCTTATGTCGAAGGCACATTTAATTGTACCTGTAACCTCAGAGAAAACAAAAAGCTGTGAAGATGTTAGGATATTCTAGTAGGGCCCGCAGACTGAACACCATAATAAGCAAGGGCCTGTAAATACTTTTTCAGCCATGGTTAAGTCAGGGAGTGAGGGTACGCTTCTTTGTGTCACACTAAGTTGAGTCGGCTGTAGGGGATGGTAAGCACAGGGTACTCGGCGTGTGCTTTCACTTTAAGCCCCTCCTCTATGGCAATTAACCTTGGCTGCCAGCAAACGGTTTGCTTCGGCAGCTCTGTCTTTCGACAAGCTGTAATGGTAGAGTTGTGTGAGCTTTATAATCAGCTGGACTTCTGGAGATTCCCATAATCCAGAGGAATTCCTTTATTAAACGATTGGGACTTTGAGCATTATGGCTTGTTCAAGTGATTAAGCTCCTTGCGCATAGACGGCTTAGTAATTAGATGTCGGTCAGCGGGAAGCTGACTTACAGTGCTTTCTGATCAAAGAGTTTTTGCTTACCAGCAGGTGGTTGGACTTTAGAGAAAAGCGCTGATGCTTTGTCATTGATCATTACCAAGCTGTCCTTCTGAGCGTGCAGCTATTATCTGTGGCCGGAGCAGCTGTATATTCCAGCTTTATCGTCCTTTTTTAAATGTAAAATCTTCATGCCTGGAGTATTTTTTTACAAAGTGTGAAATACTCTGACAGGTAGTGGAAGGATTGCTGTCTGTGACCACATCAGATAGATTTGTTGACACTTCCTGTACTGCTGTCTGTTTCCACCTGGACAAAAAAGGGCATTTAGAATTTTACAAACCAGCGACAATTGTCAGAGGTAGGATTTTTGGGGAGATTATTTCTCAATTCCTGTTGTGTTTCTGAGACAGTAAATAAGAGGAAATCTTCCTAACAGCATATCGGATCTGGAAGAGGTTTTAACCTTTCCCCACTCCATCCAAAATTAGAAAGACCTTTGTCTGGAATTGGTGAATAGTGTTGAGTGAAGCTGCCCCTTTAAAAGTGAATGTATACACTTACAAAATATCTGATGAAAATTTCCAACCATCAAAAAAACAAACAAAAATGCAATAAAATAAAGTGATGATGAATTCCTTAAAAAATCTTCACAAAGTAAAAAGTCCACTCATCGTGATTCAAAAGAAAAAAGCATATATATATATGTATGTATGTATGTATGTATATATATATATATATATATATATATATATATATATATATATATATATATATATATATATATATATAAAAATGTCCTTCAAGTGATGCTTCATGTCTGTTCACTGAAGATACACTGTAGTTTACCAAAGTGCATTAGCCATGGTGTGTGTATTTATGAAAGGCAGTGAGTAAAATTAAATCCAGGATGCACTGCAACTGAGCTAAAGTCAAAGAGTCCATTCAGTTTAAATGAATTGATGATAAAAAGGTATGGCGCTAACTCATATATCAACTTACAAAATATCAATGTGTGCGATCACCTCTCATGAAAATTTCCAACAAACACAAATGAAATAAAATAAAGTGATGATGCATCAATAAATAAATACATTTCTTAAAAAATCTTTACAAAGAAAAAAGTCCAATCACTGTGATTCAAAAGAAAGACGTGTGTGTGGCAGGCGCAGCACTATGAAGTGTCTTTATGCGCTGTGGCATTAGAAGAATTTGATTTCTCTGATCTTTTAGTCCAAACAAGACTATCTATCTGTTACTTTATAATTCCTCTAGCGCCGTTCTATGGAAGCAGTAGGTTTAAAGAGCACACCAAACCTTTTAGATAACTTCTTTATTCACTTCAGCTTTTCTTCATATATAACAATTTTGCAGCAGAAAGTCCATGTACAAACACGTGTTGAATAAAGTATAACAAATGGCGGTTCAACTGTTCAATCTTGTAATTCTACATAAAATGGTAGATATATTTCTCTCTTCAGTATCTGTACTTTCACTTTAAATACTTTAGACACATTGCTGTTTGTTTGTTGGTTTGAAACCTGTTTTGAAACCTGGTTTGATACCTGGTTTGCTCTGATGTCTGGTTTGAATCTGGTTTGATTCCTGGTTTGTTTGCAAACCTGGTTTGGTTGCTGGTTTGGTGGAACTACAAGTGAACACATAACTAGTTTCAGTATACAGTTCTAATCACATTATTAACAATAGGAACTTATATAACTGTATTAAATACCTATTTTGGCCACTTGCTTCCATAAAACTGGACTCTGGATGGATCTGAACTGTTCATCTCCACACTCTGATGTAAAATGAAATTCTAGACATGTGCTATGAGATTTCCTAGACAGAACATGAGTGAAATGCTGGCTATGATTGGCCAAAGACTCTTGCTCAGTGAGATTGGTTGTGATTGGCTAAAACTCCTGATGAGTCACAAAAGCTTAACTCTATGCTTTCTGGTTGCAATTCTGCTGTCATTAAAGTGGAGTTCCACCCAATTTTTTTCCTTTTTTTTATTCCACTCCTCACTCCCTTACATGCCACATTTGGCATGTAATTTTTTTTGGGGGGGAGTGGGGGCTTCAGTAGGAGTGGGACTTCCTGTCCCACTTCCTCCTTCCACCCTGGAGCCGCCTAGGCGATACGTCATATCGCCTTGTGGCGGCTCCTCCCTGTAGGCGATCACCTGGAACGTGACAGGTCCCAGGCGATCGCCTGTCCACTCACAGAGCGCTGCGCCGTTCGTGCATGCGCAGTGAGTGCCCGGCCATGAAGCCGAAAGCTGTCACGGCCGGGTGCCCATACTGTGAATGGACGCGCCGACGGAGGAAGGGGGAGAGGAGCGGAGCTCCAGGCGGCACGTCGCTGGACAGTGGAGCAGGTAAGTGTATGTTTATTAAAAGCCAGCAGCTACACTTTTTGTAGCTGCTGACTTTTAATAAACATAAAAAAAGGGTGGAACTCCGCTTTAAGCTTACCTTTCTGCATATAGAAATGACTCTTAAAGGTATATTTTTCTTTTCTTCTGTGACCACAATATACAACTGTTATATGACATCCACATATAAAGTCACAGTAAATAACTCTGCTGTTATTTCTCACAAATGAGCATATGCACTGTATTAACATTATTAGCAGGTCTAGCTATATATGCATGTAAGCCACATTAGCAACCTAGGACAGGTCTTAGCTGGCCAGCTACAGTGTGTGTGTATATTGTGTGGATCAACTTTTTCTCAATCACAGTTCGCAAACAGGCACTTTCTTAAAAGTCTGGCGGATGCCAGGTTTTATTTACAAGAGGTTTGCAGGTAAAAATAAACAAAACAGTAAATTAAATCCTTGCCGTCCGGCGCTAAACTAAACAGAATAGTTTCCTCTCTATACGGTGCGGGGCTGGTCCCCGTCACCCACAAAAACATGCGATAAAGCAAACCTTTTCTTTCAACCCAAAACAGCGCTCCCCTCACTCAGATTCCCCTCTGAGTCTCAGGCCAGAGCCCTGCTGTGCTCTCTTCCCAGATCTTTAAAGCCCAGCTGACTGTGGATTCCAGTGAACCCGAACATCCGGACCGGAACCCAGCCGACCACAGAGGCTGGAAAAACCGGACCGCATTCCCGTTCAGTCCCTTACAATGGACCGAATGTGAGATGAAATGTAGCGATTGTCATGTGTCTCACCTCGCATGCTGTCACATATCCTCCCCCTCTGCTCAAGCCCCTGCGGCTGAGCACTTGACCCAGCCATACAGTGCACGCGGGAGAGGGCATCGGCATTATCCTGAAGTTTGCCCGGCCTGTGCTCAACCGTGATTTTAAAGGGCTGTAAAGCCAGGAACCACCTTGTCACACGGGCATTTTTCTCCCTGTTCTCACATATCCACTTAAGGGGAGCATGGTCAGTGGCCAGCCTAAATGACCTCCCGAGTATATAATACCTCAGGGAGTCTAAGGCCCATTTAATGGTCGAGACACTCCTTTTCAACAATGGCATAGTTCCTTTCGTGCTTGTTCAGCTTCCGGCTCAGGTAAACAACCGGGTGCTCCTCACCATTCCTGTCCTGCAACAGTACGGCCCCTAGGCCCACCTCAGAGGCGTCTGTCTGTAAGACAAACTCCTTTGTAAAGTCCGGGGTCACCAACACCGTTAGTGCACAAAGGGCCTGTTTTAATTTCTGAAACGCCTTCTCTGCCTCAGGGTTCCATTTGACCATGACCGACCCTCTGCCCTTCGTCAGGTCAGTGAGAGGGACGGCAGTGGTGGCAAAGTCAGGTATAAACCGTTGGTAATACCCCGTAATGCCTAGGAAGGCCCGAACTTGTTTCTTGTTTACGGGTTGGGGCCATTTTTGAATTGCCTCAATCTTATTGGTCTGAGGCTTGACAAGTCCCTGACCAATAACGTAGCCAAAGTACTTGGCATCCTCCAGGCCTATGGCACACTTCTTTGGGTTAGACGTGAGGCCTGCTTCCCTAAGGGAATCTACCACCGCCTGTACCCGGGGAAGGTGCGATTCCCAATCTGGGCTGTTGATGACCACATCATCCAAATAAGCAGCCGCATACGGGCGATGTGGTCTCAAAGTTTTGTCCATCATTCGTTGGAATGATGCAGGGGCCCCATGCAGACCAAAAAGGCAGTCTTCTCCTTGGCCGATTCAGTTAGCGGTATTTGCCAATAGCCTTTTGTTAGGTCTAGGGTTGTTATATAGTGAGCCTGTCCCAACCTGTCCACAAGTTCGTCAACCCGGGGCATCGGGTATGCATCGAACTTGGACACACTGTTGAGTTTCCGAAAGTCATTACAAAACCTGATAGTGCCATCAGGTTTTGGGACCAGCACTATGGGGCTCGACCACTCACTGTGGGATTCTTCTATCACATCCAACTCTAACATGTTTTTAATTTATTTTGCGACTGCCTCACGCCTGGCCTCTGGGATTCTATATGGCTTCACATTTACCCGAACCCCTGGTTCCGTCACTATGTCATGTTGGATCATGTTGGTCAGTCCGGGTAAGGGGGAGAAAAAGTCTCTATTTTTATGCACAAACGCCCTAACGTCACTTTGTTGTGCCACGGACAGGATGGGAACGTCAGGTGTCACGGGTACCCGGTCGGTTGGAGGCGGGGACGTGGCCAGTAAAGTCTCTCGGTCCTTCCAGGGTTTTAAGAGATTCACATGGTAAATTTGGTGTGGTTTCCTTTTCCCTGGCTGGTAGACTTTGTAGTTTACCTCCCCCCCTTTCGACAACCTCGAAGGGACCCTGCCACTTGGCTAAAAACTTACTTTCCACTGTGGGAACCAACGCCAACACTGTCTCCGGGCTGAAAGTCCGGACCCTGGCACCCAGATCATAGACCCTCCTTTGGGCCTCCTGGGCTCGCTCCATATGTTCTCGTACCAGGGGTAGGACAGCTACGATTCGATCCTGCATCAAGGAGACATGCTCTATGATGCTTCTATATGGGGTGGCCTCTCCTTCCCACGTTTCTTTGGCAACATCTAGCAGCCCCCTGGGATGCCTACCATACATGAGTTCAAAGGGGGAATAGCCTGTGGACGCCCGCTGAACCTCACGTATTGCAAACATGAGATATGGCAGCAAAAAATCCCAATTTCTCCCATCTTTGTCAACAACCTTTTTCAGCATACTTTCAAAGTTTTATTAAATCTTTCGACCAGACCTTCCGTTTGGGGGTGGTAGACAGAGGTACGGAGATGGGAGATTTTGTATAACTTACAAAGCTCCTTGGTAACCCTGGACATAAAGGGGGTACCCTGATCAGTTAAGATCTCTTTTGGGATCCCCACTCGACTAAAGACATGGACCAATTCCTTGGCAATAGCCTTAGCAGAGGTGTTGCGCAAGGGTATGGCCTCAGGATAGTGAGTCGCATAGTCAAGGATCACCAGAATATGCTGGTGACCGCGGGCAGATTTCACAACCGGCCCCACCAGGTCCATGCCAATCCTCTCAAAGGGGACCTCGATTATTGGCAGAGGAACTAGGGGACTGCGAAAATGGGGCGACGGTGCCGAGATTTGGCACTCGGTGCACGAATCGCAGTACTCCTTGACATCTGCATGCATCCCGGGCCAGAAAAATCTCTGGGCAATTCTCTCCCTGGTTTTTTCAACATCGAGATGCCCCCCAATTACATGACCATGGGCCAGGTCTAGCACCACCCTGCGGAAGGGTTTGGGAACTAGTAGCTGTTCTACCTCGTCCCCTCCATGTTTTATCACTTGATACAATAAATTGTTTTTAATTGCCATGTAGGGGAAAGACACCACCCAATTAGGATCCACCGTTTCCCCATCCAACATCTTAACATTTTCCCTGGCTCTTATGAGGGTGGCTTCTCGCAGTTGCTCGGTACAGAAATCCTCTCTCCTGACCTCTAAATCGGGTACCACATTTTGGCTACTCTCAATGTCAGAGTCAGAGGGGTTCTCCTGTTTGTTACCCTCAGGCTGGGAGCTAGCTTCCAGGTCCTCCGGCTCCCCAGCCATGACCAGGAAAGGAAGAGGATCTCCGGCTTCCTCGATCCCACCAACAGCATCCCCTTCCCTTTGGCAAAAAGGGTCCGGTGAGAGTTCCAGTGCTTTCCCCGCAGGGGGAGCTCTATCTACCAGCCTCCCTTTGCTCTCCCATAATTTCCAGAATTGGAAAAATCTCTTCCCACCAAAGCTTCATGAAGCAGTGAAGGTACCACCCCCACTGAATGTGTTACACTGCCCCAGGGAGTATTAACCTCAACCACCGCTGTCTGGTAGTCTCGAGTGTCCCCATGGATGCAAAATACCCCAATAGTACTGGGGTGTAATTTTGTGCGGTTTACACAATCATTCCTTACTAGGGTCACCACACTACCAGAGTCCAGCAGGGCTGTCAGTGGCTTTCCATCTACTGAAATAACACACATCTGTTTTTCAAAGCGACTCTGACAAGATGCAGTACATGCGACCTGTGCAAACAAAGAAAGGCGTCATTTCATATAAGCGTAATCGCATTGCATAGGTTCATCATTTATAGGACAGTTCGCAGCAATATGCCCTAATGCATGGCAACGAAAACATCGTATATGCTCTACTGCCAGTCCTCTTAACGGTCCCAAAGACCTTCCTGGCTTCCTTGGCCAGTCTCCAGGTCTAGGACCCACAGTCTCATCAGCTGTAACAACAGTCTTATAAGATTTCCCCAAGCTCTTAAACCCCGGAACAGTCTTACCAGAACCACTGGGAGATCTTGCACCCCTAGACACACCGAAGTGGGGCGTAGATGGATTCACCAAGTCCTCAGTAGCACTGTACCTCTCCACTAGGTCGACCAGTTGGGCTGCAGTTCTGGGGTCGCCCTGTCCGACCCACTTCCTCAGAGCAGCAGGGAGCGCACGCAGATAGCGGTCCATTACCACATGCTCCACGATCTGCGGGCCTGTCAAGGTCTCTGGCTGCAACCACTTCTTGGTGAGGTGGACCAGGTCAAACATTTGTGAACGGGGTGGCTTGTTGCTGGAGTAGGACCACTGATGCACCCGCTGGGCCCGGATTGCCATGGTGACACCCAAGCGTGTGAGTATCTCTGTATTTAGAGTTTCATAGTCCTGGGCCTTATCGGGTTCTAGGTCAAAATAGGCCTTTTGGGGTTCTCCTGTTAGAAATGGGGCCAAGAGACCCACTCACTGCTCTTTTATCCATCCTTCGCGGCCAGCAACTCTCTCAAAAATTGCAAGGTATGCCTCAACATCATCAGCAGATGTCATTTTTTTGTAAGTGGTAGAATGCACGTACCATCTTTGCTTCCACTGGGGCAGGAGGTGCGGACCCCTTTTTCAGTTCTAGCAGAGCCTCTGCGAACTGCCGGTTCATCTCCTGCTGGGCCGTCTGTTGAACTGCAGTGGCGTCCTGTTGTGCTGCGACTTGGCGGTACATCTCCTGCTGGACCACCTGTTGTGTTGCAGCGGACTCTGTGATTCGCCGGCTCATCTCCTGCTGAGCCTCCCGTTGTGTTGCAGCGGCCTCCGAGACTTGGCGGTTGGTTTCCCGCTGAGCTGCATTGGCCTGTAGCAGGGCCTTTAACATTTCCTCCATCTTCAGAAAGTGCCCCCTGAATCCACCACGTGTGGGAGATTAGCTCGTGGGGATCAACTTTTTCTGAATCACAGTCCGCAAACAGGCACTTTCTTAAAAGTCTGGCGGATGGCAGGTTTTATTTACAAGAGGTTTGCAGGTAAAAATAAACAAAACAGTAAATTAAATCCTTGCCGTCCGGCGCTAAACTAAACAGAATAGTTTCCTCTCTATACGGTGCAGGGCTGGTCCCCGTCATCCACAAAACCATGCGATAAAGCAAACCTTTTCTTTCAATACAAAACAGCGCTCCCCTCACTCAGATTCCCTCTGAGTCTCAGGCCAGAGCCCTGCTGTGCTCTCTTCCCAGATCTTTAAAGCCCAGCTGACTGTGGATTCCAGTGAACCCGAACATCCGGACCGGAACCCAGCCGACCACAGAGGTTGGAAAAACCGGACCGGATTCCCGTTCAGTCCCTTACATTGGACCGAATGCGAGGTGAAATGTAGCGATTGTCATGTATCTCACCTCGCATACCGTCACAATATATATATATATATATATATATATATATATATATATATATATATATATATATATGTGTGTGTGTGTGTGTGTGTATATGTATATATTAGGGCTGTTACTGATTAAAATTTTCGTGTTCGATTAATCGATTTTTTTTTAAAATCGATTAATCAACTAATTTCGATTAATTATAACGCACATACAGATCCAACTACTTTTAGCTGATCTGCTAGCAGGCCGATTCCCAGTGCAGCTACCAACCACTGGAAAAATCGATAGCAGGATATAAAAAACACACAAAGGCAGCGCTCGATGGGAATAGCATTAAAACTTTTATAGTCTTCAAGTAGGTAACAAAATAAATATTGCACTGGAGATAAAATCGATGTAGCTACATAAGCTGTAAAAATAGTGCGAGTAATACCAAACGGTAGCAAAAGCAGTCATAAAAACATGTAGCTAAGTATGATGCTGGTATAAAAATGTGTACAACGATACCACTGCTGAATCCATATGAGGAGGGGCTAACATCAGTCCGTCGGCATGTAAATGTCCCGTGAAGGGAACTATCACAACTCCCAGTGGATGGCTGTAGAATCCCAGGTTGATAGAGGGAAGTGTAACAGCCCTTGCGTGTGGCAGATAGTAAGGTCCCGGCGGCATGCAGATATGAAGGCACAGCAAAGGAGCCCTTCAGATGGACACGGCAAGCCCAAAGAATTTTGATAGATCAAAATAATTTTGATCGATCAAAACAATTAATCGAGGAATTAATAGTTAATTTCCACAGCCCTAGTATAAATATATATATATATATATATATATATATATATATATATATATATATATATATATAAAAATGTTGTGCGTTTCAAATCCAAAGGGTTGGAAACCAGCAAGAACGGATATGACGTCAGAGGAGGCTGCGTGTCCGTCTTTTATTGACGTCATATCCGGTCTTGCTGGTTTCCAATCCCTGGTTTTTGAAACGCACGCCATGGCTGACAGGACGGCGTGCACACTCATTCTAAGCTGTACATGTTAGAGCTAACACATAGCACATTTAAATGTAAGTGGGCATTTCTACAATTACCTGCTTTTATTTATTTTGGAACGCTTGTTGCGCTATGATCCTCTATATGTTTTTTCCGAGTTACATTGCCTAGTTGCCTAGTTATTGCTAAAGGTAACAGGGACCATCTTCATCTATGCTGTTGGTTGCAAGAAACCCACCATTGCTCCAAGGTTTTTACAATTTTTAGCTATGGTGAGTTCGAATTTCTCATGCACAGTTTGTGGTGGAGCTTGAAGGACAACATTTATATATATATATATATATATATATATATACACAGTGGGTACGGAAAGTATTCAGACCCCCTTAAATTTTTCACTCTGTGTTATATTGCAGCCACTTGCTAAAATCATTTAAGTTCATTTTTTTCCTCATTAATGTACACACAGCACCCCATATTGACATAAAAACACACAATTGTTGACATTTTTGCAGATTTATTAAAAAAGAAAAACTGGAATATCACATGGTCCTAAGTATTCAGACCCTTTGCTCAGTATTTAGTAGAAGCAACCTTTTGATCTAATACAGCCATGAGTCTTTTTGGGAAAGATGCAACACGTTTTTCACACCTGGATTTGGGGATCCTCTGCCATTCCTCCTTGCAGATCCTCTCCAGTTCTGTCAGGTTGGATGGTAAACGTTGGTGGACAGCCATTTTTAGGTCTCTCCAGAGATGCTCAATTGGGTTTAAGTCAGGGCTCTGGCTGGGCCATTCAAGAACAGTCACAGAGTTGTTGTGAAGCTACTCCTTTGTTATTTTAGCTGTGTGCTTAGGGTCATTCTCTTGTTGGAAGGTAAACCTTTGGCCCAGTCTGAGGTCCTGAGCACTCTGGAGAAGGTTTTCGTCCAGGATATCCCTCTACTTGGCCGCATTCACCTTTCCCTCGATTGCAACCAGTCGTTCTTTCCCTGTAGCTGAAAAACACCCCCACAGCATGATGCTGTCACCACCATGCTTCACTGTTGGGACTGTATTGGACAGGTGATGAGCAGTGCCTGGTTTTCTCCACACATACCGCTTAGAATTAAGGCCAAAAAGTTCTCATCAGACCAGAGAATCTTATTTCTCACCATCTTGGAGTCCTTCAGGTGTGGAGGGCTGCAGTGATGGTTGACTTTCTACAACTTTCTCCCATCTCCCGACTGCATCTCTGGAGCTCAGCCACAGTGATCTTTGGGTTCTTCTTTACCTCTCTCACCAAGGCTCTTCTCCCCCGATAGCTCAGTTTGGCCAGAAGGACAGCTCTAGGAAGGGTTCTGGTCATCACAAACGTCTTCCATTTAAGGATTACGGAGGCCACTGTGCTCTTAGGAACCTTAAGTGCAGCAGAAATTTTTTTGTAACCTTGGCTAGATCTGTGCCTTGCCACAATTCTGTCTCTGAGCTCTTCAGGCAGTTCCTTTGACCTCATGATTCTCCTTTGCTCTGACATGCACTGTGAGCTGTAAGGTCTTATATAGACAGGTGTGTGGTTTTCCTAATCAAGTCCAATCAGTATAATCAAACACAGCTGGACTCAAATGAAGGTGTAGAACCATCTCAAGGAAGAAATGGACAGCACCTGAGTTAAATATATGAGTGTCACAGCAAAGGGTCTGAATACTTAGGACCATGTGATGTTTGTTTTTCTTTTTAACCACCTGCCTACTGGGCACTTTCACCCGCTTCCTGCCCAAGCCAGCTTTCAGCGCTGTCACAATTTGAATGACAATTGCGCGGTCGTGCGACGCTGTACCCAAACGAAATTTAAGTCCTTTTTTTATCACAAATAGAGCTTTCTTTTGGTGGTATTTGATCACCTCTGCGGTTATTATTTTTTGCGCTATAAACAAAAGAAGAGCGTCAAGTTTGAAAAAAAACACAATATTTTTAACTTTTTGCTATAATAAATATCCATTTTTTTTTAAATTATTTTTTAATTTTCCTCAGTTTAGGCCGATATGTATTCTTCTACATATTTTTGGTAAAAAAAAAACACAATACGCGTATATTGATTGCTTTGCGCAAAAGTTATAGCAGATACAAAATAGGGGATAGATTTATAGCAATTTTTTTTTTTTTTACTAGTAATGGCGGCGATCAAGGATTTTTATCGTGACTGCGATATTGCGGCGGACACATCGGACACTTTTGACACATTTTTGGGATCATTCACATTTATACAGCGATCAGTGCTATAAAAATGCATTTGATTACTGTATAAACATGACTGGTGGGGAAGGGGTTAACACTAGGGGGCGAGGAAGGGGTTAAATGTATTCCCTGGAAGTGATTCTTACTGTGGGGGGAGGGGACTGACTGCGGGAGGTGACCGATGGTTGTCCCTATGTACAAGGGACACACCATCGGTCTCCTCTCCCTAACAGATCCATGGTCCTGCTCGGTTACTGGGCAATCGCCAGGCACGCCAGGCACGCGCATCGGGGTCCCCAGTGATGCAGCTGGTGCGCGTGTGCCCCCTAGTGGTTTTTAAAGGCGCAACGTTATATGACGTCCAGTCAGAACAATAGAGTCTTCCGCCCGCCATCATTTGACGGTGGGCGGTGGACAAGTGGTTAATAAATCTGCAAAAATGTCAACAATTCTGTGTTTTTCTGTCAATAATGGGGTGCTGTGTATACATTAATGAGGAAAAAAATGAACTTAAAAGCTTTTAGCAAATGGCTGCAATATAACAAAGAGTTTTTTGAATCACGGTGATTGGTTAATATGCAAGTTATTGTCATAAAAAGTGTTTGGGGACCCGGGTCCTGCCCCAGGGGACATGTATCAATGCAAAAAAAAGTTTTAAAAATGGCAGTTTTTTCTGGAGCAGTGATTTTAATAATGCTTAAAGTGAAACAATAAAAGTGAAATATTCATTTAAATTTCGTACCTGGGGGGTGTCTTAAGTATCCCTGCACAAAATGTCATTTCTGAAGGAAAAAAAGTAATTTAAAACCACTCACGGCTATAATGAATCCCTGGGTCCCCGGCAATACAGAGAAAAGTCATTGAAAAAAATGGCCCTTTAGGTCTGGTATGAATATTAAGGGGAACCCCTGCCGTTTTTTTTCAATTACTTTTATCTGTATTGCCGGACCTGACAATTCATTAATAGATGCAGTAGTTTTAAATTACTTTTTTTCTTCAAAAATTACATTTTGCGCAGGGAACCAAAATAAAAAAATAAAAATGCGGGGGGGGGAGGGGTCCCCCCCAAATTCTATATCAGGCCCTTCAGATCTGGTATGGATATTAAGGGGAACCCTGCACCAAAATAAAAAAAAAATGGCGTGGGGTTCCCCCCAAAAAGCCATACCAGACCCTTATTCGAGCACGCAACCTGGCAGGCCGCAGGAAAAGAGGGGGGACGAGAGAACGCCCCCCCTCCTGAACCGTACCAGGCCACATGCCCTCAACATGGGGAGGATGTCCCCATGTTGATGGGGACAAGGGCCTCATCCCCGCAACCCTTGCCCGGTGGTTGTGGGGGTCTTTGGGCGAGGGGCTTATCGGAATCTGAAAGCCCCCTTTAACAAAGGGGACCCCCAGATTTTGCCCCCCCATGTAAATTGGTAACGGGTACATTGTACCCCTACCATTTCACAAAGAAAAATTAAAAAATGGTAAACACACAGACACAGTTGGGAAGGTCCTTTATTAAAAAAATAAATAAATAAACCATTCCAGCGATGTAATCCAGTCTGTCCAGCATTGTTCTCTATGTCCCACGGTGATCCGATGTCCAGCGATGCTGCAGTCTCCTCCACCTCCACACATCGCTGGACATCGGATCCCTGCTGGACAGACTGGATTACATCGCCGGAATGTTTTTTTTTTTTTTTTTCAATAAAGGACTTTCCCAACTGTGTGTGTGTGTGTTTTTTTACACTTTCTTTGTGAAATGGTAGGGGTACAATGTACCCGTTACCAATTCACATAGGGGGGGTGGAATCTGGGGGTCCCCTTTGTTAAAGGGGGCTTCCAGATTCCGATAAGCCCCCTGCCCGCAGACCCCCACAACCACCGGGCAAGGGTTGTGGGGATGAGGCCCTTGTCCCCATCAACATGGAGACATCCTCCCCATGTTGAGGGCATGTGGCCTGGTACGGTTCAGGAGGGTGGGGCGTTCTCTCGTCCACCCTCTTTTCCTGCGGCCTGCCAGGTTGCATGCTCGGATAAGGGTCTGGTATGGATTTTTGGGGGGAAGCCTACGCCATTTTTTTTTCATTTTGGTGCGGGGCTCCCCTTAACCACCTCCCTACTGTGCACGAAAACCCCCTTCCTGCCCAAGCCATTTTTCAGCTTTCAGCGCTGTCACACTTTGACAATTGCGCGGTCGTGCGACGTGGCTCCCAACAAAATTTGTGTCCTTTTTTTCCCACAAATAGAGCTTTCTTTTGGTGGTATTTGATCACCTCTGCGGTTTTTATTTTTTGCGCTATAAACAAAAGAAGAGCGTCCAGTTTGGAAAAAAAACACTATTTTTTACTTTTTGCTATAATAAATACCCATTTTTTTTTTTTAAATAAAATTTTCCTCAGTTTAGGCCGATACGTATTCTTCTACATATTTTTGGTAAAAAAAAAAAAATCGCAATAAGCGCGTATTGATTGGTTTGCGCAAAAGTTATAGCGTGTACAAAATAGGGGATAGATTTATAGCATTTTTATTTTTTTATTAGTAATGGCGGCGATCTGCGATTTTTTATTGTGACTGCGATATTGCGGCGGACACATCGGACACTTTTGACACATTTTTGGGACCATTCACGTTTATACAGCGATCCCTGCTATAAAAATGCATTGATTACTGTATAAATGTGATTGGCAGGGAAGGGGTTAACCACTAGGGGGCGGCAAGGGGTTAAATATGTTCCCTCAATGTGTTCTTACTGTGGGGGGAGGGGACTGACTGGGGGAGGTGACCGATGGTTGTCCCTATGTACAAGGGACACACCATCAGCCTCCTCTCCCTCACAGGACGTGGATCTCTGTGTTTACACACAGAGACCCACTTTCCTGCTCGTTTCCCGGGCAATCGCGGGTGCCCGGCGGCAATCGCGGCCGCCGGGCACGCGCACCGGGGCCTTGTGAACGCGGCGGGCGCGCGCCTTCTAGCTCGTTTTAAAGGGAGGACGTCATATGACGTCCTCCCAGAACGAGAGTATCCTCCGCCCGCCATCAATTGACAGTGGGCGGTGGACAAGTGGTTAAAATCCAAACCAGACCTGAAGGGTCTGGCATGGATTTTGGGGGGGGACCCCACGCCATTTTAAAAAAAAAATTGGTGCAGAGTTCCCCTTAAAATCCATACCAGACCTGAAGGGCCTGATATGGACTTTGGGGGGACCCCCACGCTTTTTTTTTTTGGTTCTGGGTTCCCGTTAACCACTTAAGCTCCGGACCAATACGCAGCATAAAGACCAAGCCCCTTTTTGCGATTCGGCACTGCATCGCTTTAACTGACAATCGCGCGGTTGTGCGACGTGGCTCCCAAACAAAATTGACGTCCTCTTTTTCCCACAAATAGAGCTTTCTTTTGGTGCTGATTGATCACCTCTGCGGTTTTTATTTTTTGCGCTATAAACAAAAATAGAGCGACAATTTTGAAAAAAATGCAATATTTTTTACTTTTTGCTATAATAAATATCCCCAAAAAATATATAAAAAAAACATTTTTTTCCCTCAGTTTAGGTCGATACGTATTCTTCTACATATTTTTGGTAAAAAAAATCGCAATCTGCGTTTATTGATTGGTTTGCGCAAAAGTTATAGCGTTTACTAAATAGGGGGTAGTTTTATAGCATTTTTATTAATAATTTATTTTTTTACTAGTAATGGCGGCGATCAGCGATTTTTTTTGTGACTGCGACATTATGGCGGACACTTTTGACACATTTTTGGGACCATTGTCATTTTCACAGCGATCAGTGCTATAAAAATGCACGTTTTACTGTGAAAATGACACTTGCAGTGAAGGGGTTAACCACTAGGGGTGCTGGAGGGGTTAAGTGTGCCTAGGGGAGTGATTACTACTGTGTGGGGGCGTGGCTACGACTGACACATCACCGATCTCCGCTCTGATTACACAGAGCGGAGATCGCTGACATTGTCAGTAGGAGAGCAGGGAGATGTTGTGTTTACACTAACATCTCCCCGCTCCCTGCCTCCGTGAGACGATTGTGGGGATCCCCATGGCGATTGAGTCCGCGGGACCTGCGGTCCGACTCACGGGGAAGGCAGGGGGGGTCGCGAGCGAGCCGGCGCATGCGACTCCGACGTCGGGCAGTTAAAGGGGATGTACAGGTACGTGATTGTGCCTGTATGAGCCATTCTGCCGACGTATATATACAGTGAGCGGTCCTTAAGTGGTTAATATCCATACCAGACCTAAAGGGCCTGGTAATGGAATTTTGGGGGGACCCCCACGCATTTATTTATTTTTTATTTTGGCTCCCTGCGCAAAATTTCATTTTTGAAGGAAAAAAAGTCATTTAAAACGACTGCATCTATTAATGAATTGTTTGGTCCGGCAATGCAGATAAAAGTCATTGAAAAAAACGGCAGGGGTTCCCCTTAATGTTCATACCAGGCCCAAAGGGCCTGGTAATGTACTGGGGGGGACCCCTGCCGTTTTTTTTAACGACTTTTCTCTGTATTGCCGGGGACATGGGGATTCATTATAGCTGCGAGTGGTTTTAAATTACTTTTTTTCTTTCAGAAATGACATTTTGTGAAGGGACAATTCTAAACACGGGAAACATACTTTAGACACCCCCCAGGTACGAAATGTAAAGGAATATTTCACTTTTATTGTTTCACTTTAAGCATTATCAAAATCACTGCTCCTGAATAAACTGCAGTTTTTAAAACTTTTTGCATTGATACATGTCCTCTGGGGCAGGACCCAGGTCCCCAAACACTTTTTATGACAATAACTTGCATATTAACCTTTAAAATTAGCACTTTAGATTTCTCCCATAGACTTATAAAGGGTGTTCCGCGGCTTTTCGAATTTGCCGCGAACACCCCCCTAAATTGTCCGCTGTTCGCCGAACGGGCGAACAGCCAATGTTCAAGTCGAACTCATTTTCGACTCGAACATAAAGCTCATCCCTAGTGGCGAGTTTGTGGAACTCAGCTTACCTTGGAGAGCTCTGGAAACTCTGTGTCCAGCTCCCCCAGACCCTCTTATGTGTAAATCACTGATGAGAAGTTTTAATACACCTGACCTGTGTGTCTATTGTTATTGGACAGTTTACCCTGCCCTGAATCCAAGGGTGGGGGGCAGTGTCTCTGAGTTATATATATATATGTTGTAACATGTGCTTGAATAAAGGAGTCTGCTGGTTTTCACCCTACACGGAAGTACAGCTGGTGACTGGGTGGGCTAAAGGATCTTGGATAGTGCTGGTTTTGGACAGAGGAAGCATTTACAGCGGACATAGTCCTGTTGAGAACAAGGGTTCGTCACAGCGCCATACCTTTTTTATCATCAATTAATTTTAACTGAATGGACTCTTTGACATTAGCTCAGTTGCAGTGCATTCTGGATTTAATTTTACTCATTGCCTTTCATTTTAAATACACACACCATGTCTAATGCACTTTTGTAAACTACAGTGTATCTTCAGTGAACAGACACAAAGCTCAGTGGCAGAATTCACAATGTATGCTAAGCACAAATAACTCCTTGTTCATCCATTGAGTAAACAACAAGGTGTGGGTGCAAATTCAGCTTCTCCCTCATAATTTTCTGTAAGCAAAGTAGCATAATGTTTGTTCTTTACCTTAAATTATTTGAGTCGGGCGTAAATTAACACGTGAATGTGCCAGGGAGGGCTATGGTACTCAGAACTTCAGGGCACCCTAGCGATGCCTGCCTCAGATGGTTCTTTAAACTTCTGCAGGACTTGGAATGGGCATCACTCCAAGCATAAATTATGGCAGCTCTCCCCTCTGCCCAGAATGCTGCTAAGAGGCTTAAAAGGCATTGAATGTCAATTGAAAACAGAATAAAAGTAAAAATCTCAAACTGTGACTTTTACTTATAAAGAAAACAGAGAAAATTAGGTAAAATAAAAAAATTAGGCCAGTACATTAAACCAGTTCCATACTGCACTACTTATGTTGCATTCTCCATATTATAAAAGGAGAAGGGAAGGGTTAGAACCTTCTCTGGGTTTTTGTTGCTGTCAGTGTCCCTGCTGGGCATATTCACCTTCCTTTTTTTCCTGGTGAACATTGTCAAAGGGACAGAAAGTGATGAGAAATCCAAAATTGTATTTTGTTTCCAGAACAGGAGGTTCACTGCTTTTAAATAGACAGTTATAAATAACAACAATCATAGATGAACAAATTCCAAGAGTCAGTTCTCGTTAAAAAAAAAATGACAGTTTAAACATTTCCACTGTTGCCAGTAGAAGCTGAATGCTCATTAATGCCTGAGCTGATTTGCAGTGGAATTCTACAGGAACACCCAAAACACCAAGATGGACATAAAAAGAGTCAGGACCTATCACAGTGAGATTGTATTACTGGTGTCCCCAAGTGATATAACAAGCCAGATTACACTGCCAACAGATTCTACCTATACCTGAAACTTTTTGGGTAGACTAAGCCTTTAAGATGCCTTCTGTGGCCAGGTGTTCTGAAAAGCAACTTCACCCAAAATAATATTTTTAAATGAGGACAACGTATAAAAAAATATAATATTTGATGTCATCTACGTGCTGTAGATGCCTCTCAGGGAGACACAGCAGTTCTTTCTCTCACTCTCTGACCTTTTGCTGTGAGGGACTGTCACAGTGGAGCCAAATATTGACACAGACTGGCTCTGCAGCATGCTGACTAAAATACATAATTAAACCAACCCCATTGCCTGTGGGGAAGGCCCGTTATCACTCCAAGCCTTGAGGGGGACACTGCTGTAGGGGAGTTTGCTTATGACACATGATAAAGTGATAGGGACACAGAAGTGACTGAATGGCAAACTGAATTAAAAGTCATTGCAGGGCTGGACAGCAATAACAAGAATGTGTTCTTGTTATTTTCTTACTGCATCATAATTATACCACTCTATTATCATCGTTTACTGGAAATCAGTGACAAGATGTCAGTTTTTAACTGGGTGTCAGTTGGTGCGTGTAGCAATATCATCCTGGCGATTTGAGTTTGAATCTACCCGTTACCACTTAAAAAACAAAATGTGATTTTACAGCAGTTATAAGAGCTGATGACTGCCTTTAAATCTGCATTTTGTTGCAAGGCTAATCTTTGTCTCTATCAGTGCCTGTCTGCGCTATACTGCTATGTGCTGGGGCTAATGTTATTTCTCTAGTCCTTTCTGAAACATGTCTGGGCTATGTATTACATCTGAGAGTAGCCTGTGCCCCAACCATTCCCAGAACGGGAAAGATGGACCTCTGCCGGGTTAGCCCCCCTTATCAAAATTAAAAAAAAAATCTTATGCAGTTTGTTAGATCTTTGTTAGATCAGGTTAGATCAACCGTTGTTTGCGTTAGATCTCACACAGAAGAAGCAATATTAACAGTTATTTGCTAGGGGGGCTAACCCGTCATCAGCCCCCCCTTATCAAAAAATTTACCAAACAGTTAGCTATTTTGGAAGCTATTTGTTAGATCCGGTAAGATCAAGTGGTTTTAACGTTAGATCTCACATAATTAGAGACTTAAGTGATTAATGAGGGGGGGGGGTTGGCCCCCCCTTATCAAATTTTCGGGCCAAAAATCATTCAGGCTAATAGATATTTGTTACATCCGGTAAGATCAATTGGTTTTAACGTTGGATCACACATAATTTCAGAGATATTCCACATAAAATTACTGATATTAGGTGGTACATAAGGATGGGTTGGCCCCCCCTTATCAAATTTTCGGGCCAAAAATCATTCAGGCTAATAGATATTTGTTACATCCGGTAAGATCAAGTGGTTTTAACGTTAGATCTCACATAATTTCAGAGATATTCCACATACAAATACTGATATTAGGTGGTACATAAGGACGAGTTGGCCCCCCCTTATCAAATTACACAGTACACACCTGACAGTGACACAAGGCCTGTCTGGTGCCCCAGCCACCTTCCAAAGGCTAATGGAGAAGACCGTGGGTGACATGAAACTGATCGAGGTGTTGGTGCACTTAGACAACATCATCGTTTTCGGCAAGACCCTGGAAGAGCACGAAGAGCATCTGGAGAAGGTCCTGAAGAGACTGCATGATGAGGAGGTTGAAGCTGTCTCTGGAAAAGTGCCAGTTTTACCAACCCTCAGTCAACTACCTTGGCCATATTGTGTCTGCCGACAAAGTGGCCACCGACCCCCAGAAGCTGGAAGCTGTCACCTCCTGGCCGAGGCCTACCAACGTGACTGAGCTTAGGTCATTTCTGGGATTCTGCTCTTATTACAGAAGATTTGTCAAGGGATTCGCTAATACGCTGACCCTGATCTGGCGAAGCCTGTCAGACCAGCTGGAGGGCCCAGAAAACCCAGAGTCCATTCAGGAACAATGGACTCCGAAGTGTGAAGAGGTTTTAGGCAGCTGAAGTGAAGCCTAACAACCGCTCCTGTTCTGGCTTATGCAGATCCAACCAAGCCATATGAGCTACATGTTGACGCCAGGCAAGATGGGTTAGGTGGGGTGCTATATCAAGAACATGACGGTCATCTACGGCCTGTTGCCTACATGAGTCTGAACTTGGCCCCCCGCCGAGAAGAACTACCTCATGCACAAACTTGAGTTCCTGGCCTTGAAGTGGGTGGTGGTGGATAAGCTGAGGGATTATCTATATGGAGCGGAGTTCGTGATCAAGACTGACAACAATCCTCTCACCTACATCCTCGCCACCACCAAGATGGATGCCACGGGTCACAGATGATTGGCTACTCTATCAGGGTTTATTTTCAGCCTGAAACAAGATGCGGATGCTTTGTCAAGAAGGCCCCATTGTTCCAGAGACCCCCCAGCCGACACCTGAATGGGTACGAGCCTTATGTCAAGAAGCAGAACATCAAGCTGGAGAAGGATCCAGGGCCAAAGACATTGGAGTGTCAGCCGCTGGTGTCCCCAGATGTTATTGCAATGTCACCCAAGTCGGGGATAAAGGTCTGCCCGAAGCTGTCAAAGAATGATCTGCAGAGGGACCAGTTGGAGGACCCTCCCTGCAGCTTGGCATTGAAGGCCATGGAGAGCCAACGCCCTGACTTGCTCCTCACTGACTCCCCAAAGGAAACCCGTCTGCTGCACAGAGAGTGGGATCAGTTTCAGGTGCACCAAGGGTTGGTCTACCGAAGGGGCCCCTCTGACGATTCTGAAAAAAAATTGCAGCTATTCCTACCTGAAAAACATAGGGAGACAGTATTAACTGCCCTACATGACAACCATGGCCACCTAGGGTCCAAAAGGACTTTTGACCAGGTGAGGGACAGGTTCTACTGGCCCTGCATGCAGGCTAAAGTTGAGGACTATTGCCACTCCTGCATCAGATGTATCCAAAAGAAGACTTTGCCTCACGAGCTGCCCCAATGGACCATCTTCGGAGTCAGGGACCCATGGAGCTGGTGTGCATTGACATTCTGTGCTTGGAGCCTGATTTTAGCGGGCAGGAAAATATTCTGGTAGTGACTGACCATTTCACTCGGTATGCCCAGGCGTTTTCCACGAGGGACCAACAAGCATCCACGGTGGCCAAGATCTTTGTGGAGAAATTCTTTGTGCACTATGGTCTGTCCCAACGCATCCACTCTGATCAGGGGAGAGATTTTGAGAGTAGTCTCATCAAGAGACTTTTAGATCTGTTGGGCATCAGGAAGTCTAAAACCACCCCGTATCATCCTCAAGGAGATCCTCAACCAGAGAGATTCAATCAAACCCTCCTGGATATGCTCGGAACTCTAAATTCAGAACAAAAACAGCACTGGAGCAAGCATATAGTGGCTATTGTGCATGCTTATAACAGCACCGCCAATGATGCCACAGGTTACGCTCCCTATAGTTTGATGTTCGGACGGTAGGCCCGGCTGCCAGTTGACTTGGCCTTCGGCACATCCCTCGACCATACCTCAGCAACTTCCCGCTGGAATTCGCAGCCCTATGTCATTTGCAAGCATCTGCCTGGACTCCCAGTATATCAAATCCGGCCAGAGGGACGCACAGGACTTGGAATCGCAATCATCTGTTGCCTCTGTCAGAAGCAGTTCATGTGCCACCACAGCCAGATTTACAGTCCACACCCACGGCCTCTCAAAGATCCCAGCCAGTGACTAGATCTCACTCTCGGTCTGTACCCCTTGCTGAAGATGAAAACCGCGAGGCAGGACAACCTCCCCTCCTATGCTAATTGGTTGGATATTCCTCTGCCATGGTTTTATGCAGATGCAAATTGTATGGTTTCCTGTGCACACTAACCTGTTTTTTTTTTTTTACGTGTGTATATCAAAAGCATGTAACAGGTCATAGACTCTTTACCACCTTTGGCGGACCTAAGGTTTTTTGGTGGGGGGAGTGTGTAGCGGGGGCTTCTCTGTCTCCCAAGGGTCCCACACCTCCCTCCATTCCCGCCAGGAACCGTCGGACTGAATAGACACTGACACAGGCACTTACTGAGGGAGAGCACGCCTGTCAGTACCTGTGGGGGATTTCTCCCCCTAACTCTACTCTTCCTTTAGTGACGAGCAGCGCTCACTCACGGGCATCAGAAGGCTCTGCTCTCTTCTCTGTGTTCCTATTGGCAGGGAGAGGAAGTCAATTAAGCAGCAGCAGAGGACCACAGGACATAAAGGCTCATCACAAAATTGCACCATTGATTTTTACTGGGGATGGAGCTACTACTTCTGCTTTGAAAGAAGGGGGCTAGCTAAAGACTTAAGCTTGTTGGTCTGAAAAGAGATCACCATGAGGCTGGGAGGTGAACGGAGGTGTGAGAAGAGACTACAGGCATCCGCTGAAGAACCATCCAAAGACGGTTCCAGAGACCATCCAGAGACGGTTGAAGATGGATGTACCTTCTGTAAAACCTAATATCCCTATTTTTATGTGAAATATCTCTGCAATTATGTGAAATCTAACGTTAAAACCACTTGATCTTACCGGATCTAACGAATATATATTAGCCTGTGTAGCGCCCTGCTCGTATTGGGTAGGTGCTAGTGTAAATTTAGTTATCTGAGCTGTCATTTAGCTCAGAACAATTGTACCAAATTATGGTCTCTGTTACAGTTTAGCTGGGCTGCACATTTTCCACCTGACTGTAGGTGTCGTTGTTACCACAGGTCAAGGTTGGAAATGCAGTAGGCTGGATGCATTGGGTATTCCTTTCCCGGAGACAGCGCAGTTGGAGTGGTAACCCCGCTGTTCATTGTGGGAGAGGGTACTTAAAGGGGTTGTAAAGGTTCGTTTTTTATTTTCTAAATAGGTTCCTTTAACCACTTGTCCACCGCCCACTGTCAATTGACGGCGGGCGGAGGATACTCTCGTTCTGGGAGGACGTCATATGACGTCCTCCCTTTAAAACGAGCTAGAAGGCGCGCGCTCGCCGCCAGCGGCGCGCGCCCCGCCACGTTCACAAGGCCCCGGTGCGCGTGCCCGGCGGCCGCGATTGCCGCCGGGCACCCGCGATTGCCCGGGAAACGAGCAGGAAAGTGGGTCTCTGTGTGTAAACACAGAGATCCACGTCCTGTGAGGGAGAGGGGACCGATGCTGTGTCCCTTGTACATAGGGACAACCATCGGTCACCTCCCCCAGTCAGTCCCCTCCCCCCACAGTAAGAACACATTGAGGGAACATATTTAACCCCTTCCCGCCCCCTAGTGGTTAACCCCTTCCCTGCCAATCACATTTATACAGTAATCAATGCATTTTTATAGCAGGGATCGCTGTATAAACGTGAATGGTCCCAAAAATGTGTCAAAAGTGTCCGATGTGTCCGCCGCAATATCGCAGTCACAATAAAAAATCGCAGATCGCCGCCATTACTAATAAAAAAATAAAAATGCTATAAATCTATCCCCTATTTTGTACACGCTATAACTTTTGCGCAAACCAATCAATACGCGCTTATTGCGATTTTTTTTTTTTTTTACCAAAAATATGTAGAAGAATACGTATCGGCCTAAACTGAGGAAAATTTTATTTAAAAAAAAAAAAATGGGTATTTATTATAGCAAAAAGTAAAAAATAGTGTTTTTTTTCCAAACTGGACGCTCTTCTTTTGTTTATAGCGCAAAAAATAAAAACCGCAGAGGTGATCAAATACCACCAAAAGAAAGCTCTATTTGTGGGAAAAAAAGGACACAAATTTTGTTTGGGAGTCACGTCGCACGACCGCGCAATTGTCATTCAAAGTGTGACAGCGCTGAAAGCTGAAAAATGGCTTGGGCAGGAAGGGGGTTTTCGTGCACAGTAGGGAGGTGGTTAAGCTAGTGCATTGTTGGTTCACTTACCTTTTCCTTAGATTTCCCTTCTAAATGTTTTTTTTTCCTTTGTTTTCTTTGTCTGAATTTCTCACTTCCTGTTCCTCCTCAGTAAGCTGTTCAGTAAGCTGTTCTGGCTGACTCCACACCACTCAGATGATGGTGTGAAGTTTAGTGAGGAGAAACCGGAAGTGAGAAATTCAGACAAAGAAAAAAAAAACGTTTAGAAGGTAAATCAAAGGAAAAGGTAAGTGAACCAACAATGCACTAGCTTAAAGGAACCTATTTAGAAAATAAAAAACAAACCTTTACAACCCCTTTAAGGAGCAGACACCGTTTTCCGGGGTCTTCCGATCCTGACCTGACGGCCCTCCTGGCCTCAGGGATGTGTTAGTAGTTTTCTGCCTCGGGGCCTGTAGGCCCGAGGCTCTGTTGCTGAGAGTAGGCCCAGGAGTTTCTGGGGGCCTACTGATCTGGGGATGGTCCGTGTCGCCTTGCCTGAGGGAAGGGACCGAACAATTGAGGGCTCAATTGGAGGACGCATCCGGATAAAAATTTGCCTCGCAGTACTGCCGGCTGGCTGAAAGATCCTGGCACTGTGTGTTATGTTTTCAGAACTTTATCAAATGAGTGATTACCCAAGTCTGTGGCAGAGACTATTTGTATTCTTCAAGTCTGTGGCAGAGACTTTTGGCCGAGCACCGCACCGGCTGCTAGGTCAGTGAGAGAGGCCTATCCGGTGGTTGCTATATCCAGTGTGGAGACTGTTTGTCCTCTGGATTAAGAAGTACCAGTGATCTGCAAGCAAGGTACCTGAACCCCCCCCCCCCCCCCCCTAACCCTCCATCTCTCTGTTAATAAAACCCTTAAGAAAAAGAGACTAAGTGTTTGGTGCAGACATTTGTGAGAAATTCTTCAAGGTAGACCCCCTAGGACGGACGTGGTGAACAGTAAGGTAACGGCAGACCCAAATCTTAAACCAGCAGCCCCTGCGGGGGTATTGCTACACCTGATATAGACACTAGTATGGATATCCGTGCATCGATACCAAATATCCATAATATCCCTGTAATTATGTATAATCAACCATTAAAACCACTTGATCTTACCGTATTTATTGAATATCTATTAGCCTGAATGATTTTTGGACAGTAAATTGCATGTGGGGGGGCCAACCCGTCCTTATGTACCACCTAATATCAGTATTTGTATGTGGAATATCTCTGAAATTATGTGAGATCTAACGTTAAGACCACTTGATCTTACCGGATGTCATGGAAATCCTGCCAGGAACAGACGCCCTGGACTTCCTGGTTCCCGCTTGCGTGCGCGCGCGCGCCCCCCGCAGGTGACGCCGGAAGGGCTATTTAAACTCCTCACTTGCAGACAGTCCCTGCTGTCTGCTCTACAGCGTTCACCCCAAGTGACCTGATCTGCTCAATCACCTGTATCTGACCCGGCTTTCTGTGACCTTCCTGCCATCTACCTGTACCTGACCATCGGCCTGTTTCTGACTTCGATATTGCCTGATCCTTCTGTGCCTCGCTGCCCTCCAGTTTACCCGACCCCGGCTTGTCTGATGATCCTGCCTGATCCAGGCTCTGTTCACCTGCTGCTGTTCAGTGGTTCTAGTCTACCTGCTGTGCCTCCCGGTCTGGGTCATCTGCTGTAGTTCCTGGTTCCTGTTTACTCACCTGCTGTGGTTCCTGGTTCCTGTCTGCTCATCTGCTGGTTCCTGTTCACCTGCTGCTGCTCAGTGGTTCCAGTCTACCTGCTGTGCCTCCCGGTCCGGGTCATCTGCTGTAGTTCCTGGTTCCTGTTTTCTCACCTGCTGTGGTTCCTGGTTCCTGTCTGCTCATCTGCTGGTTCCTGCTCACCTGCAGCTGCTCAGTGGTTCCAGTCTACCTGCTGTGCCTTCCGGTCCGGGTCATCTGCTGTGGTTCCTGGTTCCTATCTTCTCACCTGCTGGTTCCTGATCACCTGCGGTTGTTCTTGATCCTGCCAGGCACTCGTACCCCTTCCACCTCCGTGCCTCCTGTTCTACTACCAGGGGCCGCTGGTGGGAGCCGTAAGGGAGGCCTCCCTCTGCTAACCGGGCTCGTCACCGTCAGGTACGTGATAGTAGCAGACAGCCATGTCTGAGCCCGAGCAGGGAGCCTCACCTATGGAGGAACTATGCCGACACCTGGCGGGACTGACCAAGGCCGTCAAGAGCCTCCAGCAAGGCTACACTCACCTGGAAGGACAAGTGCGGGCCCTCACCAACCCTGATGGAGCTCAAGGGGATCCACGCGCCTCCACTTCCTCCCCCGGGGCAGGAGCTGCGCCCACGGTGGTCATGCTTCCCCCTGAACCCAGGGTTCCTACACCTGAAAGATTCTCCGGGGACCGGAGCAAGTTCAGGGCTTTCCAGGACTCTTGTGAGTTGTACTTTGCCTTACAGCCCCGCACCTTTTCCTTAGAAGCTACCAAGGTGGGCTTTGTAATTTCACTACTTTCCGGAGACCCACAGAACTGGGCCCACCGCCTGCTAGAACGCAAGGATGCGTCCTTGGACAGCCTTACACTTTTTTTTTTACGCCATGGCCCAATTGTACGAGGACCCTCAGCTCTCGGTCACTGCAGAGAACGCCCTGCGGACCCTTCAGCAGGGACGCAGAGCAGCGGAAGATTATGTAGCTGAATTCAGGCGCTGGAGCGCAGACACCAGCTGGAATGACGCTGCCCTCCGTCACCAGTTTCGTATAGGCCTTTCTGACCCCCTGAAGGATGAACTGGCTAGGGTAGGAATACCAGAAAATCTGAACCTGCTGATCGATCTGACAATTCAGATTGACCGACGCCTGAGGGAACGGAGGTATGAGAGGGCCACGGGCTTCACCCGGCTGACCTGGATGCTTCCCCGGGTCCCCAGTCATCTGCACCCAGCTCCTACAGCACCCTCGACCCCCTCGTACGATGCTCCTGAACCCATGCAGCTTGGGGTCCTCCGCCCTTCCCTTACTCCGGAGGAACGCCGACGCACGCATAACCTGTGCCTGTACTGCGGGGAGCCCGGTCACTTCGTTAGGAACTGTCCCCTGAAGCTCCGTAAGTGCTTGTCAGTATCCCCTGCTGTGATCAACCCTCAGACTAAATCCTCCTCTCACTTTGCTCTTTCTATCTCCCTGCAGCTCCCAGGAAGGACCCTACAAGTAGTCGCAATTATTGACTCTGGGGCCTGTAGTTGCTTCATGGACTCAACTTTTGCCCGTACTCAACTGATTCCTCTACTTCCCAAGACCCATGGCCTACGGGTTCACCTGGCTGATGGGTCCATTATCAAATCGGGGCCCGTGGTTGAAGAGACGGCTCCCCTACCTGTCACTGTCTTCACCTCTACCGGGGTGCACCGAGAATATCTACGGCTGGACATTATCTCCTCTCCACTGTTCCCCATAATTCTCGGTATGCCCTGGCTACAAGCCCATAATCCTACCTTCAACTGGGTCGCGGGGGTGATCACTTTTCCTTTCTCCTACTGCCAACGGTCCTGCGGCTCACACAAACCCCCTGGGCCTGCCACCTTAATGTGTACCGACACTGAGGCCGGAATACGTCAGGCCATCCCTGACGCTTACCTGAACTTTCTCGATGTGTTTAGTAAACAGGGGGCAGAGACACTACCACCCCACCGAGCCTACGACTGCCCCATTGATCTACTCCCCGGAGCAGCTATTCCTTTCGGTAGGATTTTTCCTTTAACGGAGGTAGAACAGGGGGCCCTAAAGGATTACATCGATGAGAACCTTTTAAAGGGGTTCATTCGCCCCTCTACGTCGCCAGCAGGCGCAGGCATTTTCTTTGTGGAGAAGAAGGACCATACCCTCAGGCCATGTGTGGACTACCGTGAACTAAATAAGGTCACCATTAAAAATCGCTATCCTCTCCCTCTGGTACCAGAGTTATTCCAAAGATTGGGAGCTGCCGTCATTTTTACTAAACTCGACCTCCGGGGAGCCTATAACCTGGTTCGAATCAAGGAGGGCGATGAGTGGAAAACTGCCTTCCGCTCCCGGTTCGGACATTTCGAGTATTTAGTGATGCCCTTCGGGCTGTGCAATGCCCCTGCCACCTTCCAGTATTTTATTAATGATGTACTTCGGGACTTTTTAGATCTCTTTGTGATTGCTTATTTAGATGACATACTAATCTTCTCTCCCTCCCTTGACTCCCATCGCAGGCATGTCAAAGGTGTGTTAGACCGGCTTCGACAGCATAGTCTATATGCGAAGGCTGAGAAATGCGAGTTTGAGCGAGAGAGCATAGCATTTCTGGGATTAATCATCTCTGGCGAAGGCATCAGTATGGACCCACAGAAGATCACCGCAATCTTGGACTGGCCAGCGCCAGTGGATAAGAAGGGAATCCAACGGTTCGTTGGATTCGCCAACTTTTACCGTAAATTCATCCGGGGGTTCTCCGCCATCATTGCTCCCATTACCCAGCTAACCAAGCAAGGTACCCGTTTCCACTGGTCCCCTGAGGCCCAAAAGGCCTTTGAGGATCTCAAAGGGCTCTTCACCTCTGCATCCATCTTAAAACACCCTGATTCCTCCCTACCATTTGTGCTTGAGGTAGATGCTTCTGAGGTTGCAGTAGGGGCAATATTGTCACAGAGGCAAGGAACCAAGGCTTTGCTTCATCCGGTGGCTTTCTTTTCTCGCAAATTATCTGCGGCAGAAAAGAATTATGACGTGGGAGACCGGGAACTCTTGGCGATCAAGTCCGCCCTGGAAGAATGGAGGTATTTACTTGAAGGTGCTGCTCACCCGATCTTAGTATTCACCGACCATAAAAACTTAGAGTACCTGAAAACTGCAAAAAGACTTAAACCACGACAAGCCAGATGGGCCCTTTTTTTTTCCCGGTTCTCCTTCCATGTAACATACCGCCCCGGTGCCAAGAACACTAAACCTGACGCCTTGTCCCGAATGTTTCATGGATCCAAAGAACTCTCCTCACCCGATACAATCCTCGCTCCTGGGAACTTTCTTCTACTTCAGGAGGACCTACTCACCCGGATCAGACAAGCCACCACCAGACAGGAACCCTCTTCTGAACTGGATCTGCAAACCAAGGATGGATTACTCTGGCATCAAGACAGGATATTCGTACCAGAAGAACTAAAGATAACCGTGCTTGAGCTCTGCCACGATCATGCCCTTGCCGGGCACTTCGGCGTAGCTAAGACCACTGAGTTGGTACAACGTACCTTCTGGTGGCCTCGACTACGCGAGGATTGCAAGAGATTCGTGGAGTCCTGTACTACATGTACCCGGAATAAGGGGTCCAGATCCAAAGCCTGGGGACTACTGAAGCCCTTACCCGTTCCAGATAGACCGTGGAAAATGCTTTCTATCGACTTCATAGTTGAACTGCCCCCGGCTGAGAACCACACCACCATCTTTGTGATTGTGGACCGCCTGTCCAAGATGGCACATTTTGTTCCTATGAGAGGGACCCCCTCGGCCTCAGAAACTGCACAAATGTTCATTAAAGAAGTCGTCAGGCTCCACGGGGTACCCGCTAATATAGTCTCCGATCGGGGGGTACAATTTACCTCCCGGTTCTGGAGGTCCCTCTGCAAGACCCTGGGAATAGAGCTATCATTCTCTTCGGCTTACCACCCTCAAACCAACGGACAGACGGAGAGAACAAATCAGACCCTCGAGCAATATTTGCGTTGTTTCTCCTCCTTTGCTCAGAATGACTGGCTCTCCCTGCTTCCGCTAGCGGAGTTCTCTTACAGTAACTCCATCCACTCCGCAACTAACCAGACCCCATTTTTTGCAAACTTCGGGTTTCACCCCACATTTCTGCCCAACTCTCTCCCTGAGTGCTCGGTGCCCGCAGTTCTGGAAAAGGTGAATTTCTTCTCCTCTAACAAAAAACTTCTACGCGAAGCTATGGCAAGAACTCAGGAGTATAACAAGATGGTCTACGACAGGAGGAGACGGGGTGAATTAGTGCTGGCACCAGGCGACCAAGTATGGCTTTCTACCATCAATCTAAGATTGGCTTGTCCGTCCAAGAAATTGGGCCCCAAGTTTCTAGTACCATTTCCTGTCAAAAGGAAAATTAACGAGGTGGCCTACGAGCTGGAGCTCCCCGACTCCCTGAGGGTCCACCCTGTTTTTCATGTTTCTCTGCTGAAACCATCAGTCTCCAACCCATTCCCAGGTCGGACCCCGACTCGCCCTGATCCCGTCATCATAGACGGGGAACAGGAATTCGAGGTAGAAGCTATTCTGGACGCACGAAGAAGAAATAGCCAGAGTAAATTTTTAATAAAATGGAAGGGTTACGGACCAGAGGAGAACTCTTGGGAACCGGAAGAGAACATTCACGCCAAAGACCTGATACAAGCCTTCAGGAGGTCTCAACCCCGAGAAGTTTACCCCTAGGGGCATCCGGAGGCTGCCCCTTGGGGGGGGCAATGTCATGGAAATCCTGACAGGAACAGACGCCCTGGACTTCCTGGTTCCCGCTTGCGTGCGCGCGCGCACCCCCCGCAGGTGACGCCGGAAGGGCTATTTAAACTCCTCACTTGCAGACAGTCCCTGCTGTCTGCTCTACAGCGTTCACCCCAAGTGACCTGATCTGCTCAATCACCTGTATCTGACCCGGCTTCCTGTGACCTTCCTGCCATCTACCTGTACCTGACCATCGGCCTGTTTCTGACTTCGATATTGCCTGATCCTTCTGTGCCTCGCTGCCCGCCAGTTTACCCGACCTCGGCTTGTCTGATGATCCTGCCTGATCCAGGCTCTGTTCACCTGCTGCTGTTCAGTGGTTCCAGTCTACCTGCTGTGCCTCCCGGTCCGGGTCATCTGCTGTAGTTCCTGGTTCCTGTTTACTCACCTGCTGTGGTTCCTGTCTGCTCATCTGCTGGTTCCTGTTCACCTGCTGCTGCTCAGTGGTTCCAGTCTACCTGCTGTGCCTCCCGGTCCGGGTCATCTGCTGTAGTTCCTGGTTCCTGTTTACTCACCTGCTGTGGTTCCTGGTTCCGGTCTACTCATCTGCTGTAGTTCCTGGTTCCTGTCTGCTCATCTGCTGGTTCCTGCTCACCTGCAGCTGCTCAGTGGTTCCACTCTACCTGCTGTGCCTTCCGGTCCGGGTCATCTGCTGTGGTTCCTGGTTCCTATCTTCTCACCTGCTGGTTCCTGATCACCTGCGGTTGTTCTTGATCCTGCCAGGCACTCGTACCCCTTCCACCTCCGTTGCCTCCTGTTCTACCACCAGGGGCCGCTGGTGGGAGCCGTAAGGGAGGCCTCCCTCTGCTAACCGGGCTCGTCACCGTCAGGTACGTGACACCGGATCTAACGAATATCTATTAGCCTGAATGATTTTTGGCCCGAAGATTTGATAAGGGGGGGCCAACCCTTCCTTATGTACCACCTAATATCAGTATTTTTATGTGGAATATCTCTGAAATTATGTGTGATCTAACGTTAAAACCACTTGATCTTGCCGTATCTAACGAATATCTATTAGCCTGAATGATTTTTGGCCCGAAAATTTGATAAGGGGGGCCAACCCGTCCTTATGTACCACCTAATATCAGTATTTGTATGTGGAATATCTCTGAAATTCTGTGAGATCTAACGTTAAAACCAATTGATCTTACCGGATCTAACGAATATCTATTAGCCTGAATGATTTTTGGCCCGAAAATTTGATAAGGGGGGGCCAACCCATCCTTATGTACCACCTAATATCAGTATTTGTATGTGGAATATCTCTGAAATTATGTGAGATCTAACGTTAAAACCACTTGATCTTACCGGATCTAATGAATATCTATTAGCCTGAATGATTTTTGGCCCGAAAATTTGATAAGGGGGGGCCAACCCGTCCTTATTTACCACCTAATATCAATATTTGTATGTGGAATATCTCTGAAATTATGTGTGATCTAACGTTAAAACCACTTGATCTTACCGAATCTAACGAATATCTATTAGCCTGAATGATTTTTGGCCCGAAAATTTGATAAGGGGGGGCCAGCCCCCCCTCATTAATCACTTAATAAGTCTCTAATTATGTGAGATCTAACGTTAAAACCACTTGATCTTACCGGATCTAACAAATAGCTTCCAAAATAGCTAACTGTTTGGTCAATTTTTTGATAAGGGGGGGCTGATGACGGGTTAGCCCCCCCAGCAAATATCTGTTAATAATGCTTCTTCTGTGTGAGATCTAACGCAAACAACGGTTGATCTAACCTGATCTAACAAAGATCTAACAAACTGCATAAGATTTTTTTTAAAATTTTGATAAGGGGGGGCTAACCCGGCAGAGGTGAAAGATGGTACTGTTTCAGGTACAGATAGAGAATATAGGTTTGTTTTGCCTACCCAGGCTCTGTCCCGTCTCTTTTTCATTTCAATTGTTCATCTGAGCTAAAATTTCAGCCAGTGTGCAAGGAATGATGGGAATTTACTATAGAGTGCAGTTAAGTGATTTTGCAAACAATTTTCAGAGATATTACCCGTATATTTTCCATAGGAAACTCGAAAGGAGGTTCAACTCTCATAGTTGCCAACATTGGAAGAAAAAAAAATCCGGGACACTTTTTCCCATGTGGGCGGAGCCTTGTTATAAATTGGAGGTGGGGCATTCATTTGTAGGCGTGTCATGAACTCACCTAAAAATGAGGGAAAATGGGTGTGGTTTATGCACTGCAGTGGGTGTGGCTTAAATGGGCATGGTTCAGAAGGGGTGTGGTTAGAGTCCGAGAGGGAGAAAGGAAGGAAGGAAGATCCTACACCACAATAGAAATATGTGTATTCCAGAAAGTTTAACAAAATCGGCAGATAAAGATACTCCAAAACACCTGTTCTTGGCGCTTCAATCATCCCGACACCATGGTTGTTATGGTGTCAGGATGATTGAAGCGCATTATTTCTATTATTACATTGTAATATAAAATGAAATCATTCAACTCCCCATAATGCCGAATCAGTGGGACCCCTAAGCATGTCACCTGCCACATCGCCTGCCACCAGGTGCCCCCAGCAGAGTCCCTCCTTACATCAGGTGCCCCCAGCAGAGCCTCAGTCCTTACACCAGTGTCCCCAGCCTCAGTCCTTGCATCAGTGTCCCAAGCAGAGCCATAGTTACCCCCCCTGTACATAGTAACACCCCCGTTACCCCCCTGTACATAGAATACTACCTGTACATAGTTACTACCGCCCCCTGTACATACCCCCCACTGTACATAGTTACTACCGCCCCCTGTACATACCCCCACTGTACATAGTTACTACCGCCCCCTGTACATACCCCCACTGTACATAGTGTGACAGCAGGAAGGTAAAGTCACCTGGTTGCATCCAGGGGGGTAGATATATTTCTCCCAGATTCAGGCTTTATGCCGACTTATACAACTAGGGAGGGAGTTGATGAAGCCCAGCTGAGGCTAGTGGGCTCATGGATGATTCATACCTCTAGGGAGAGTGCTGGGCGTCGTGCAGGCAGGGAGTTGATGAGACCAGCTGAAGCTTGTCAGCTCGTTTAAGGCCTCTATAAAAACTCCCAGCTTCATTAGGTGTTTGCTCATGCCTGGAACCAGACCTGTGTGGACTGTCTAGGGAGAGTGAACCCCTGTGCGGTGAGACAAAGCCTGTGTGGCTATTTGTTTGGACATTTACTAAACCAGGGACTTAGGGACTAGGACAGCACCAGGCTGATCCCAGTTGTTAGTTAGGGAAACCTGCATGTTTAGTCAGAGGTCAAGCTGACCAGGGTTTATTTTGTTTATGTTTCTTTTTGCTTTGCTGTGTTTTTTTGTCACTGTAAATAGAGAAATAAACCGCACCTTTTTGATCTTGAAAACCACAACCTCCGTCTGCTGGGCCTGTTTCTTTCTCGTACATCACGGGACACAGAGCGACATAGTCATTACTAATGGGTTATATAGATACCGTCAGGTGCTGGCACTGGCAACTTCCAAAACCGGAAGTACCCTCCCCTATATAAGCCCCTCCCATCCGGGAGCACCTCAGTTTTTTGCCAGTGTCTAAGGTGTTGGCCAAGAAGAAACATGTGTTTTTCACTGAGCTTGCGTACAGGTTCTTTTGGGCCTCAGTAAGCTATTCCGGATCCGACCAAAAAAGCTTCATAGCTAAACGGTCGGTACCCGGGCCTTGCAGAGAAGAGCAAGGTTTTGCCTGTAATGCTTCTCTTAGGAGAGCTGGACCCTGGGATCCAGAGCTCTGGTCATACCCACGACCAAGATGTTTTCTGTGCAGGGTGCTATACAGGTCCAGGGGAGTGGAATCCTTGGGAACCCGGTCCCTGAAGGTTTGATTACAATGCCTGCCGTGATAGGTGAAGTTTGGGCTTTTGTGGACCAAACAAAGTCCTGCGGCGGGGAACAGGTAAGTGGGGGCCCCCAGGAACTTGGTTCTATTGGGGGACCCCCAAGCCTAATTTGTCTTTCTGTCTGTTACCTAATGGTATTCCCGCAAAATTCTGTGTATGCCTGTAACTACTAAAAAAATGTAATAATTTTTAATGGTGGTCAAGAAAAACATTTTTTTTTTTTTATATATATATATTTAATATATTAGACTGCGGTACCTGTGTTTGTCCACTAGAGGCCGCTGTGGAATGTTTTCTTGTCATGTGGACTAGCTTCTTCTCAGCAGAGCAAAGTCCAGGCAGATGGTGAGTTCTCTTATAGGAAACTGCTTCCTCTGCCATGTTGCAGTGCTCGTCCATCCCCCGGCCTGCGGCAAAGAGGGGCCCTGGCTCCTGTCCCTTGTTACCATATTTAAAATTAGCGCCGAAGGCGCACGTGCCCGCGCGCGTGCACGCGCCTCTATATATAGAGGTGAGCCGGGAAAGGGGGCGGAGCCTGGGGGATGACGCTCTGTGCGCGCCGCAGCGCTTCTGCGCATGTGCGGGCGTCCCAGCAGTTTAAAAAAACCACAATATTGTAGTGAGCTGGCTATGAAGTACAGAGACAGAGCTGGCAACATTTAAAGGCATACAGCAAGCGGTTGATACAGGCATCCCCTAGAAAGGCACATTAGTAGACACCAACTGTGATATAGCAGCAATTGTGCTAGACTATTCTCAGTAAAAGTGGTGTATTACGGCTGGAATACCTCAGCTTTAGGCTTAGGAATATGCCGTCCAGAAGCTCCGGAACTGAATCTTCCAGGAAGCGAAGGGGGTCTCATCGGGCTCGGAGGATCTTGGGCATACTCCTGCTGCACCAGTCTCCCCTGAAGTTCAGAGGTAAGTGACCGTAGAGACCCCGCAGGGGTACTTGGTACTGTGGCTGTCCTCAGTCACCTGCTCCTGTGTATGTAACAGAGGAGGTTTTTTCCTCAGCTCTGGGAGGATTAGAGAGAGATTGTCAACATTTATCGCTGCCTCCCTGTCAGGGAAAGCACGCCCGATCTCCGTCTCCTCCTTCAGAGTGCCTGTTAGCAGAGCAACAGTCCCATACAGGGATGGACCTGCCTGAAGGGGATCAGGATAAGGTTGATTCTGTTATAGAGGAATCAACAGTGGGGGAACCTTTTCTCAGCATCTCAAGCTGAAAGATTATGGGTTCAGACTCTGACTAACATGGTCCGATCAGCATTTAAAAATGCACCTTGCGGAACCATCAACCACTACTGTATCCTCGTTGGGGTCGCTAGAAGCCCCCAGACTGTCTGTTCTTTTCCACTTCACCCTTTACTGAAAGGGCTCATTTACCAGGATTGGGAACGTCCTGAGAAAATATTTATTCCCCCAAGAGATTTCCGGTGGTCTATCCCATGGAGGATAAGTTCATCAAAAAATAAAAATAAAAATAAAAATGGAAGGTCCCTACAATGGACGCAGCCATCTCTTGTATGTATAAATCACTGACATGTCCAGTGGATAATGTCCAAATGTTCAAGAACCCAATAGATAAAAGATTGGAGTCCTTATGAAAATCTGCTTGGTGATACAACCAGCAGTAGCAGCTATTGGGGTCTGCTAAGCAGTGAAGGATCAGTTGAAACAGGTCTTGAGGGACTTGACAGATCAGCAGGCTTTGCCCTAGCTGATCTACCTAGAGCCTTAGGCTTTGCGGTTGACGCCATAGAGGATTCAGTCCATCAGGCCTCCCGCCTTACGCTGTCTGTAGTACATATGCGTAGGCTCCTATGGCTCAAAAACTGGTCTGCTGAAGCTCCCTGTAAAGAATGGCTGGTTAGCGTCCCATTTCATGGTGAACGCTTATTCAGGGAAAACCTGGACAAATATATCCAGAAAATTTCCAGCGGTAAAAATACGCTCTTGCCGGTTAAAAGCAGAGTTAGAGGTCCCTCTTTAAGAGGCCTGCTTCTCCAGTCCCTGGGGCATCGGCTGTGTAACAGTTCCGACGGCCTCCTCGGTCAAATCCCGGGGGTAAAAAACAGGGACAGTAGCAGGGTAATGAGAAACCCTGGGTCAGGGGAGGTACAAAACCTCCCCCAAAGTTAAATTCATGAAGCCCCCACTCAGTCGGGTGGGGGGAGGACTCCAGTTGTTCGCAAGAGACCTGGCGGGACACGATCAAGACAGATAGGTGCTCTCCGCAGTAGGTTTGGGATACAGTTTGGAGTTAAAAGACTCTCCTCCTTCCCATTTTTGAGGTCAAACGTGCCAAGGGATCCCCGGAAGAGAGAGTCCCTCCTGTTGGCACTAGAACAACTATTGCTCCAAGGAGTAATTATGGAGGTTCCCCTGGAAGAATGAGGGTTCGGGTTTTACTCAAACCTCTTTACAGTCCCGAAGCAAACGCGGACGGGAGGCCCATATTAATTCTAAAAGGGCTATACAAATTCCTGTATATCAGGACTTTCCGATGGAGTCGATCCGATCGGTGGCCACTGCCCTACAAGGGGAGGATTGGTTAGCCGCGATCGACATCAAAGATGCTTATTTGCACATTCCCATCTTTCCAGTCCACCAAAAATTTCTACGCTTTGCAGTAGAAGGGCGCCATTTTCAGTTCAGAGCCTTACCCTTCGGTTTGGCCACAGCACCACGAGTGTTTACAAAAATTCTGGCCCTTTATTGGCCAATCTAAGAACACAAGGTGTAATGATAATGGCATATCTGGATGACTTATTGCGGATAGACCACTCAGTGAAAAAACTAGACGTGGTCGTTCACAAGACAATCAAGTATCTGGAATCTCACGGTTGGATTATCAACCGAGACAAGTCAGCCCTAAAAACCAGTCAAAAGTCTGGAATACTTGGGGCTAAGGTTGGATTCAGGCCAGAGAAAAATATTCTTGCCTCGAGGAAAGGTGTTGTCTTTGAAAGATTTGATCCACTTAGTGGGTACAAAAAAGACAGCCGTCCATACGCCTGTATATGAGGCTGCTGGGAAAAATGGTGGCATCTTTCGAAGCAGTACCCTACGGTCAATTCCATTCAAGGAATTTGCAAGGGGCCATACTGTCAGCCTGGAACAAAAAAGTTCAGGCCCTAGACTTACAATGTCCTTGTCCCCTTCCGTTCGCAAGAGCCTCCGTTGGTGGTTGGTTCCCCAGAATCTGGAAAAAAGGAAATCCTTCAGTCCGATTTCTTGGAAGGTGGTCACTACAGATGCCAGCCTTATAGGCTGGGGAGCAGTACTGGAGCAATAGTCTCTCCGGGGCAGATGGTCGGATGCAGAAAAGGCCCTGCCCATCAATCTCTTAGAGATACGAGCAGCCCGGTATGCCCTAGTAGCATGGACATCCAAACTCCAAGGGTCCCCTGTCAGAATTCAATCAGACAATGCCACAGCAGTGGCATATATCAATCATCAGGGGGGCACCAGGAGTCGTGCAGCCCAGAGGGAAGTAAATTACATCCTGAAATGGGCAGAAAAATATGTCCCAGCCATATCTGCGGTATTCATTCCAGGAGTGGAGAATTGGAAGGCGGACTTTCTAAGTCGCCAGCAATTAGGCCCAGAGGAAGGGTCCCTTCACCCCGAGGTTTTCTGGACAATATGTCAGCGGTGGGGAACATCGGATGTAGATCTTCTAGCATCCAGATTCAACGCAAAGGGGGACAGGTTTGTCTCTCGGACAAGGGATCCCCTAGCTTGCGGCTCGGATGCCCTAGTGTTCCCTTGGGATCAGTTCAAGCTGATATATGCATTCACACCGCCACAATGGTTACCTCGATTACTCCGCAGAATCAGGGTAGAAAAGAAACAGTGATTCCGGTGGCTCCAGCGTGGCCCCGAAGAGCGTGGTACGCGGAGATTGTAAAATTTCAGTGGGGAGTCCTTGGACTCTCCCACGTCGTCCGGCTTTCGCAAGGACCGATATACCACCCTTCCTTACCAGCCCTAGGTTTGACGGCCTGGCTATTGAAGCCCACATTCTAAAAAAGAGAGGGCTCTCTAATGCGGTGGTATCTACCATGATCAATGCCAGGAAGCCGGTATCCAGGCAGATCTACTATAGAATCTGGAAGGCGTACATCGCCTGGTGTGAGGCCAAGAAATGGCATCCACGTAAGTACGTAATAGGTAGGATTCTGGACTTCCTACAGTGGGCTGTAGATAGGAAGCTTGCCTTGAGTACTATCAAGGGTCAGATTTCGGCCTTGTCAATATTTTTTCAAAGGCCCTTGGCTTCGCATTCACTAGTCAAAGCCTTTATACAAGGAGTGATGCGTATTAGTCCTCCGGTTAATATTCCCATATGTCCATGGGATCTAAACTTGGTTCTGTCGGTTCTACAGAAACAACCATTTGAACCATTACAGCATATTTCCTTGGTGCTTCTCACCAGGAAATAGATTTTTCTAGTAGCCATTTGTTCGGCTAAAAGAGTATCGGAATTAGCAGCTATGTCCTGTAAGGAGCCATATCTGGTTATCCATAAGGACAGAGTAGTGTTACGTCCTCATCCAGCCTTTCTTCCTAAGGTGGTATCGAGGTTTCATTTGAACCAAGATGTGGTTCTTCCTTCTTTTTTCCCCAAACCTACTTCGGTAGAGGAAAAGTTATTGCATTCTTTGGATGTAGTAAGAGCAGTTAAAGCTTATCTAAAAGCCACTGCTCAGATTCGCAGAACGGATACTTTGTTTATTCTGCCGGAAGGCCCCAGAAAGGGTCAGGCAGCGTCAAAATCTACTTTAGCCAAGTGGATTCGACAGGTCATTATGCAAGCTTATGGCTTGAGAAGGAGACCGCCTCCGTTCAAAGTTAGAGCGCACTCCACGAGAGCAGTTGGAACTTCATGGGCAGTGCATCACCAGGCCTCCCTGGCTCAAATCTGTAAGGCCGCAACATGGTCTTCGGTACACACGTTTACTAGGTCCTACCAGGTGGACGTTAGAAGTCAGGAGGATGTCGCCTTTGGGCGCAGTGTGTTGCAGGCCGCAAAAGATCCTCATGTCTGATAGCGCTCAGCTTATATATGGTGTATCCCCCCCCCTCATTTGGCATTGCTTTAGGACATCCCATTAGTAATGACTATGTCGCTCTGTGTCCCGTGATGTACGAGAAAGAAAATAGGATTTTTATAACAGCTTACCTGTAAAATCCTTTTCTTGGAGTACATCACGGGATACAGAGCTCCCACCCCTCTTTAGGGACACTTATTGCTTTGCTACAAAACTGAGGTGCTCCCGGATGGGAGGGGCTTATATAGGGGAGGGTACTTCCGGTTTTGGAAGTTGCCAGTGCCAGCACCTGACGGTATCTATATAACCCATTAGTAATGACTATGTCGCTCTGTGTCCCGTGATGTACTCCAAGAAAAGGATTTTACAGGTAAGCTGTTATAAAAATCCTATTTTTTGTGTGGGGAGCCCATCCAGGGGATCACACACACCCGCTGCCGAGCGAACCCCCCCACAGTTGGTGGAGAACCAGTGGCAGCTTTTTTTTAAGCCAGCATGGAGGAGATACTGAAACAGCTGGCTCTAGCAAATGCCAATCAACAGCAGACAAATGCAGGTTTGCAAAAGAGCCTTGCAGCTCAACAACAGAGCTTCGCAGCCCAGCAGCAAGCTCATCAACAGAGCCTTGCAGCCCAGCAACAAGCTCACCAACAGAGTCTGGAAGCTCAGCAACAAGCCCAGCAGCAATCTGAGGCCCGCTTCATAGACCTGTTACAGAAGCAAGAGCAGAGACTACAACAAATGGAAGCAGTAATGCAGCAACGTCCGCAGACCAGTGAGGAAAGCCGTCCCACTAATACCGCGTCCTTTGGGGTGAGTCGTTTATTGACAAAAATGACTGGAGAGGATGATCCAGAGGTATTTTTGACCACATTTGAAAGGACTGCTGAAAGAGAAAAGTGGCCTGAGGAGCAGTGGGCTGGACTGGTGGCTCCTCTGTTAACTGGTGAATCGCAGAAGGCTTACTATGACCTAGAGCCTGACCAAGCAAAAGACTATGTGATGCTAAAAGCTGAAATATTGGCAAGGCTGGGTGTCACCCTGGCTGTCCGGGCTCAGCGTGTGCATAACTGGACTTTCCAGCTTGGAAAACCCCCCAGGTCTCAAATGTATGATCTCATTCACCTGAGCAGGAAGTGGCTACAGCCAGAGACTTTGTCCGCACCAGAGATTGTGGAACGTGTTGTAATGGATCGGTTTTTGAGAGCTCTTCCTACTGCCATCCAAAAGTGGGTAAGCCATGGAGACCCAGAGACGGCCGGTGGTCTTGTGGATCGTGTAGAGAAATACTTGGCTACAGAGAACCTGACGGCCTCTTCCAGAGACTCTCGGACTTTCCACCCTAAGACCAGACCATCCCCAGGGGCGGATAAGAGGATTCCAAGGGGTGAGGGTGGAGAGAGTGAGAGGGTGGGAGCTCTACCCAAAGTTTGGCGAGAACAGCCTGGGAAGTCAGGGGCTCAAGAGGCAGCCAAATGGATTGTTTGCTACCGCTGCCGGCAAGCGGGACATATTGCAGCAAATTGCCCGGTTGTGGAGGAACCCATGCAATGTGACTTTCTGACGGACAGACGTCAGTCGCTGTGTGCGACAGTCGCATGCACTGCCATTCGGGGAACTGAGAAACATTTATGCAAAATGTGTATTAATGGTAGAAATGTTGTGGTATTACTGGATTCAGGTAGCCTTGTGACCCTGATAAAGGCTGAATTAGTTAAAACAGAGGTCTCTGGGAATAGCAAGGTAGCTGTTATTTGTGTGCATGGGGACACCCGAGAGTATCCAGTGACTACAGTGTGTTTCAAGACCCCCAAAGGTACCCTCTCTCATCCAGTGGGGTTAGTATCTCAATTACCGCATGATGCCATTGTGGGAAGGGATTTTCCGAAGTTCTGGGAACTGTGGGATGATCCTGAGCCCCCCACTGGTGCCCCTATGTACCAGGAAGGTGATAGCCAGAACTCCTCTGAGAGTGGTGAGGACTCTCCAGAATTTCCCTTGTCAGTATTGGCAGGCGAGACTCAAGAAACTGGAGAGGAGCCCACCTCCTCAGACGAAAACCTACCGTCTGTGGAGTTTTCTGATCTTGAGGTTCACAGGGAAAATTTTGCCACAGAACAGTTAAAAGACCCCGCCCTAATAAAGGCACGGGAAAACGTAGTGGAAATAGATGGCGAGTTAGTGAACCCAGATAATACCTGCACTTACCCATACTTCAGCGTAGAGAAGGACCTACTGTATCGGGTGGCAAAAAGGGCAGAAGAAACCGTTGAGCAGCTTGTGGTGCCCAAACCTTACAGGAAGTTGGTGTTGGAGTTGGCCCATGGGCACATTCTTGGAGGTCATCTGGGGACAGAGAAAACCCGAGAGAGGGTATTACAGAGATTCTATTGGCCTGGGGTGATGAAGGACATAGAAAATTATTGTTCCTCCTGCCCTGTGTGTCAGAGGTCGGCCCCGATGCCACATTTCCGTAGCCCGCTGGTCCCTCTACCCATCATTGAGGTCCCGTTTGAGAGGGTCGCAATGGATTTGGTAGGTCCTATAATCAAGTCCGCTAGGGGGCACCAGTACATATTAGTTATAATGGACTATGCCACCCGTTATCCAGAAGCGATCCCTCTCCGAAATACCTCGGCCAAAACCATAGCCAAAGAGCTATCTCTTGTTTTTAGCCGGGTGGGTATTTGTAAAGAACTGCTTACGGACCAAGGTACACCCTTTATGTCCCGGGTTATGAAAGAGCTGTGTAAATTGTTCAAAGTGACGCAATTGCATACGTCTGTGTATCACCCCCAAACCGATGGGCTAGTTGAAAGATTCAACAAAACCCTAAAACAAATGTTGAAGAAAGTGGTGGATAGAGATGGAAAGGATTGGGACTGTCTACTTCCTTATTTGATGTTTGCTATTAGGGAGGTGCCCCAATCCTCTACGGGATTCTCCCCCTTTGAGTTACTGTATGGGAGACACCCAAGAGGACTGTTGGATATTGCCAAGGAAACTTGGGAAAGTGAGAATTCTCCCCACAGGAGTGTGATTGAGCATGTCGCCCTGATGCAAGATCGAATTGCACAGGTAATGCCCATCGTGAAGGAACATTTGGCCCAAGCGCAGTTGGCACAGCAGAGAGTGTACAACCGTGGAGCCAAGACCCGTACCTTTTCCCCGGGGGATAGGATATTGGTACTTGTCCCTACGGTTGAAAGTAAATTCCTTGCCAAATGGCAAGGCCCCTACGAGATAATGGAAAAAGTGAGCGAAGTGAATTACAAGGTCAGACAACCAGGAAGGCGAAAGCCCGAACAGATCTATCACGTTAATCTGTTGAAAGCCTGGAGGGATAGAGAGTCCCTAGTCGCAGAAACTTGGTCACCAGCTCAAACTGGTTGCGTGATTCCGGAGGTTGGAATAGCAGCCACCTTGTCACAACCCCAACAACAGGAGGTGAAGGAGTTGGTGCTTCGCAACAAGGAGGTGTTCTCTGAGCTGCCGGGACAAACATCTGGGGTAGAGCATGATATTATTACCCCGCCCGGTGAAAGGGTGAAGTTAAAACCCTATCGGATCCCAGAGGCCCGACGGGAGGCAATACGGGAGGAAGTACAGAAAATGCTGAACTTAGGGGTGATAGAGGAGTCCCAAAGTGATTGGTCTAGTCCCATTGTGTTGGTGCCTAAACCGGATGGGAGCTGGCGATTTTGTAACGATTTTCGTCAGTTGAACAAAGTTACAAAATTTGACACCTACCCCATGCCACGTATAGATGAGTTGATCGACCGGCTGGGAACAGCCCGATACATGACGACTCTTGACCTCACAAAAGGGTATTGGCAAATTCCCCTGGCCAAGTCGGCCAAAGAGAAAACCGCATTTGTAACCCCAGACGGGGCGTTCCAATATAAGAGAATGCCGTTCGGGTTACAGAATGCGCCGGCCACATTCCAGCGTAAAATGGACCAGATACTGAGGCCCCATCGGAAGTATGCTGCGGCTTACCTGGATGACGTAATTGTCCATAGCACAGATTGGGCCTCACATCTGCCAAAAGTGCAAGCAGTCCTAGACTCTATCCGGGAAGCGGGGTTTACGGCTAACCCCAAGAAGTGTACCATTGGGCAGGAGGAGGCCAAATATCTTGGGTACACCATTGGCAGGGGAGTAATAAAACCCCAACTCAACAAAGTCGAGGCCATCCAGAGTTGGCCACGTCCCAACAGCAAGAAGCAGGTACGGGCCTTTCTGGGAATCGCGGGTTATTATCGGCGCTTCATTCCCCACTTTGCTTCTAAGGCTGTGCCCCTAACCAACCTGACGAAAGGGAAAGGGTCGGTCATGATTAAATGGACCCCCGAGGCTGAGGCAGCATTCCAATTCTTGAAACAAGCCTTATGTAGCCAGCCAGTGTTGTACTCACCCGACTTCTCTAAAGACTTTGTCGTACAAAGTGATGCGTCAGATGTGGGGTTAGGAGCAGTATTGTCCCAGGTCTGGAACGGGGAAGAGCACCCAGTCATTTACCTCAGCAGGAAGTTGAAGTCCCATGAGGTAAATTACGCCACGGTTGAAAAGGAGTGTTTAGCGGTGAAGTGGGCTCTAGATTCCCTTCGGTACTATCTGCTAGGTAGGCACTTTGACATGGTTACGGATCACGCTCCGTTAAAGTGGATGGCTCAAAACAAGGAGACAAATAGAAGAGTGAATAGGTGGTTCCTGGCCCTACAGGAATTCAACTTCACAGTAAAGCATCGCCCTGGCGTTCAAATGGGGAATGTGGATGCTTTGTCTCGAGTACATGAATGCCTGATTGCTGGTGTTCCAACCCCAAGGTTAAAACAAGAGGGGGGGGTATGTGACAGCAGGAAGGTAAAGTCACCTGGTTGCATCCAGGGGGGTAGATATATTTCTCCCAGATTCAGGCTTTATGCCGACTTATACAACTAGGGAGGGAGTTGATGAAGCCCAGCTGAGACTAGTGGGCTCATGGATGATTCATACCTCTAGGGAGAGTGCTGGGCGTCGTGCAGGCAGGGAGTTGATGAGACCAGCTGAAGCTTGTCAGCTCGTTTAAGGCCTCTATAAAAACTCCCAGCTTCATTAGGTGTTTGCTCATGCCTGGAACCAGACCTGTGTGGACTGTCTAGGGAGAGTGAACCCCTGTGCGGTGAGACAAAGCCTGTGTGGCTATTTGTTTGGACATTTACTAAACCAGGGACTTAGGGACTAGGACAGCACCAGGCTGATCCCAGTTGTTAGTTAGGAAACCTGCATGTTTAGTCAGAGGTCAAGCTGACCAGGGTTTATTTTGTTTATGTTTCTTTTTGCTTTGCTGTGTTTTTTTGTCACTGTAAATAGAGAAATAAACCGCACCTTTTTGATCTTGAAAACCACAACCTCCGTCTGCTGGGCCTGTTTTTGTGTGGGGAGCCCATCCAGGGGATCACACACACACGCTGCCGAGCGAACCCCCCCACAATAGTTAATACCCCCACTGTACATAGTTAATACCCCCTGTACATAGTTAATACCCCCCCTGTACATACCCCCACTGTACATAGTTAATACCCCCCCTGTACATACCCACCCCTGTACATAGTTAATACCCCCCCCCCCCCTCCCTGTACATACATCGCTGGCCCGGGCTGTAACATCGACATCCCTGCATACCTAGGACAGCAGACAGGTCATATGTCACCAGGAGGACACCGCACACTATAACCCACATTACATAGAGATCTCTGGATGGGGTCATCATCCACCTACCTCCAGGGACAGCACACAGGACTGGACACACTGGGATTGCTGGGATGAGCCCAGAGCTCAGTCCTAGAAGAAGACATGATGTACCCTCATTTTGGGCACCATACACACAGGCGCTCCGGATCCTTCTCCACTTCTCAGTATCTGGGCTGTGTACATAATCCCAGAACGAAGGGTCCTCTCCCCGCACACTGGTGTCTGATGCAGAGCTTACAGGGACCGCACTTCAGAGGGAAGAACACCGACACGGCAGCCGCAGAGCAAACTCCACAAGTGGCGCGATGTGTTCAGTGGAGAGTAGGAGGAGCCAATCAGTTTAAGTGTACACTGAACAGGGAAGCCAATTGGTTGCCTCTCCCCTTTCCACTGAACACACGAGGAAAGGCACCTCGCGGCGGTGACGGCGGCCATGTTTCTGTAGCCCGCCGGCCGTTTTTGGCCAAAACATTCCCGATTTTCCCGGGACAAACACAAAATACCGGGAATTCATTCGGGACAAGCTCCTTCCGGGACGAGGGTCTCAAATTCTGGATTGTCCCGGGAAATTCGGGACTGTTGGCAACTATGAACTCTGTGTAACCACCAAAATCTGTAATAACAGTTCTGAGTTAACTGACAATTTTAAAGAGAATCATTTGTCTGTTGTCTGGAAGCTTTGGTACCACTCACAGTTTATCATTCATGCTTTTTATGTATTTTTAACACCCCTCACTGGATAATTAACATTACTGACGCTGTTGCATATTGATCTGCATAGGTTTTGCATTGTGCAGTATATCTCCTTGTATCTGGATCTGCTAAGAAGGGGTTTGTCTGATCCTTCCCAGTGTTTTATGTCTCTGAGCTGGAAGGCAGCATCCGTGAGCCTAGTAATTTTCCATTGCCTCTGCGCTATGATGTTTCAACATGTAGCAACTCTGATTACATGACACTGCACTGGGGTGAACTTTCTGAGATTTTCACCTCCCCTTCTATAGCTCTAATTTGTGTTATTCTTTCTGAGGTGTTGCGCGTCTTCTACCTACCATCTGACTTGTTTGGTGCTCTCCATCACCCTGACTCTTGTGGCCTCTCATCACAGAAATCCCTGTCGGGCTTTACCCTGGTCAGTCTCTGCACTTTGGAGACTGTAAGGTCTAAATCAATATTTCTCTGTTTTTGTGTTGGTAATATCAATCTTCACCTGATTTTAGCAATTTACAAATTTACCCTGTTTTTAAACTTCAATTGCGATAATCCTAAAAAAATAATTCTGTAGATTGATTTTACCCTATATTTGACATCTCTGCCTATTTTTTATGACATTTGCGAAGATGGCGTAACCTTATAATTACTTTTCTCTTATCGTCCATGGACTGACACAGCTCTAATACTGTAAACATGTGGGTATATGTCCCTGCTCGCAGGAGAAGATCTAGGCAGAATGTTAGATGTTAGACACATACATTCTAGAACAAAACCAGAGCTGAACAGCCCCACCCAGGGGGGCGGTCCCTCCGGACATAACCCTCCTACCTGCAGCCTCAGTTTTTTTCTGCCTAGTAGAAGGAGAAGACGTGGCTCTCTCTGGAGCCAGTCTCCTGGAAGATTTTATTTTTAAAGTTTATTCCTTTGGGAATTTTATTATTTTATTTTTGAGACCTTCAATCAACTGTTGGCTGGGCAACAGGTTGGGTACACTGGTATCCTCGTAGTCTTCCCTGTCCGACCATCGAGCGTGCTGATCCTCGCCTTGTGTGCGTGAGACTCAGTTCACGACATGCCCCATGACTCCAGGGGTGGCCGGGTGGCTTTTATGCTCCCGCGGTCCTCACAAGATTGAACAGTACCTGCTGTATCTTTTGCGGTGGACCGGGCTGACAGCTACTCAGTACTACTCTGTGATAGGTCTGTCTGAAACAAGCCAGTGGGTCCCTCTAGGCGGGTAAGTAGTCTCTCCTGCTTCAGGTGAGTACATGCTGGCTGTGTTTCTCTATATGGGGGGTTTCTCCCTGTCTCCCCCCTGTTATGCTGCTCTCTGCACCCTGTACTGGCGCTGTGCTGTGTGGGGGTACTTGGGGGTCACTCTGGCCTGGCGGGGGGCGCTCATGTCTGTACTGCCCTGTGTGAGTGTTTGGAGACACCATATGTGTGTGTTTGGAGATGCCATTAGTGCTGTGTGGTGTTTTAAACTGCGCTCGGCGGCCATCTTGCGGTGGTTCAATGGCGCAGTAATACATGCGGCCGGCGGCCATTTTCTTGGAGCCGTGGCGCTTTCGGTTTCGGCCTCTATCGCCACTGCTGCGGAGCGAATCTCCTCACACTCTCCTCAGGTATCACTCGCGCTGCAGCGCGGTTACATACAGCAGAACTGAGCGGTCCTTATAAAGGTTGCTGAGTCCTCTGGGTATCCCCTCCTCAGCCTCAGCGCAGCCAGTGGGTGGACTGTATTATTCACTGTAATTGTGTATAAGGTCTCAGAGGGTGGCTGTATGGAGTCTGGTTCACCTGCTTCCCCACACTTGTCAGAGGCAACTAGCAGTGCTCCTGCACCTGCAGTCCCTATGGACCAGTTGTCAGCAGTCTTGGAATCATTCCTTGTCAGGATGGAAGCGGTGTGAGAGCGCAAGGGAGCTGTAAAGTGCCCCCTCCCCACACATTCTCCAGTAGGGGAGTGCTCTGACTCAGATATGGGCCTAGCTACTGCTGCTCAGGACCCTAGCTATGATGATTTTAATGTTTTTGAACAGGACATTCCCTGTGATGAAGACCCCAGTTCTGAACCAGTAACTGACAGGGTGCTTGTGAGTGAACTCATTGATGCTGTGTGGGATACTCTCAAGCTAAATGATGCGGCTGAGGAGCCTCAGGTGGAGGCTGTCTCCTTTGGTTCCTTTAAAGCCGTTTCTTCAAAAAAGGTCTTTCCATATGTGCCCTTTTTTGATAGATTCATTGACCAAGTCTGGGATAAGTCGCAGAAGACTTTGCCGGTCCCGCGGCGCCTAGCCATATGGTACCCCTTTGAGGAGACCCTGGTTAAAAAATGGGCTCTCCCTCCAGTGGTCGACCCCCCGGTCGCCCGTTTGAATAAGGCTACCACGCTCCCAATGGAAGGGACTCCTGCATTTAGGGATCCCACTGACAGGAGGTCAGAAGTGGTGAGTATAACTATGTTTGCCTTGTTGGGGTCTGCCTTACGCCCTATAGTGGTGGCGACCCTTGTGTCTCAGACACTCACAGGCTGGGCAAAGATTTTGCACCAGACGGTGCAAGAGCATAATCTCCCTTCAGAGACCATTGCCCTGGCTCACCAACTTGCGCAGGGGTTGGTCTATGTGTGCGATGCCACTTTGAATGCGGCCCCTTTAATATCTGGGGCCTCTATCTCTGCTGTGGTGTTGCGTCGCCTTATCTGGCTGAAATGCTGGTCGGCCGACCTAGCTTCCAAGAATCTCCTGGCTGACTTGCCCTTTAAGGGCGGTAGACTGTTTGGGGCCACCCTGGATGACATTATTAAGGATGCTACAGGGGGTAAGAGCACCTTCCTTCCTCAGTCCGTTAATGGAAAGGAGCCCCACCGTAGGCCGGGCCCTTCCTTTCCGGCGAAGAAGACGTTTTTTCTGCCAGTCCTGGGACTGATGGTGACTTCCTTCAAGGCAGTTCCGTATGCCCAATCACAAACTTGGGCATTGCAGAAGGAAATTCTGTCCATTTGGTACAAGTCCCCGTTGTCGTTGGATCTTCAGATCCAGGTGAGTCACTCTGTCAGGGCGTCCCTGACGTGGTGGCTGAGATCCCCGACTCTTCGGTCCAGGAAGTCGTCCCTCCCCATCCAGTGAACGGTGGTCACGACGGATGCCAGCCTGACGGGCTGGGGAGGAGTTTGGGGAGTCCTGTCCGCTCAAGGGCTCTGGACTCCGGACGAATCTCGTCTACTAATCAACGTTCTGGAATTGCGAGCGATCAGACTGTGTCTCTCCGCGTGGTCGAAGAGGATACAGGGCCACTCGGTCAGAATCCAGTCGGACAACGCCACGTCCGTGGTGTATGTCAACCATCAGGGGGGCACTCGGAGCTCGGCTGCGGCATCCGAGGTCGCCCACATCCAAAGGAAAGAAGCGTGCCGGCTCTGTCGGCCGTCTACATTCCGGGCGTAGAAAATTGGCAGGGGGACTATCTGAGTCGCCAGTCCCTGGACCAGGGGGAGTTGTCCTTGCATCCGGAGGTGTTTCAACTCCTTTGTCGGCGGTGGGGCACACCGGACGTGGACCTGATGGCGTCTCAACTCAATCGCAAGGTGTCGAGGTTTGTGGCCAGGTCCAGGGACCCCTGGGCGGATGCCTCGGACACGTTGGTGGCCCCGTGGGGTCAGTATCGCTTGATGTATGCTTACCCTCCGCTGCAGTTGCTTCCTCGTCTGCTGCGCAGGGTAGCGGCTGAAGGCATTCCGGTGATCCTCATTGCCCCGGATTGGCCTCGGCGTCATTGGTACGCCGATCTGGTACGTCTCATCGTGGACGTCCCTTGGCGATTGCCCATGAGGGAGGACCTTCTGTCTCAAGGTCCTATCTTTCATCCTGCTTTACAGTCTCTGGTTTTAACGGCATGGCTATTGAGAGCCTGGTGCTGAAGGACCGAAGCCTTTCGGATTCGGTAATTTAGACCATGCTGAGGGCACGGAAGTCTTCTAATTGAAAGATCTATCACCGTACCTGGAAAGCTTACATCGCTATGTGCGAAGAGCTAGACTGGCATCCACGGACGTACTCTGTCCCCAGAATCCTGCGTTTCTTGCAGCGTGGTGTAGCCCAAAGGCTGGCTTTGAGCACAATTAAATGTCAGATTTCGGCCTTGGCCGTTTTCTTTCAACGACCCCTAGCAGGTCATTCTTTAGTTAGCACTTTTGTGCAGGGGGTTCGCCATGTGATTCCCCCTGCCAAGCCTCCGCTCCGTCCTTGGGATCTGAATTTGGTGCTCTCGGTTCTCCAGGAACCTCCCTTTGGAAATATCAGAGATATTCCTCTCTTAACTTTGTCTCGGAAGGTGGCTTTCTTAGTGGCCATTACTTCTGTTAGACGGGTGTCTGAGTTGGCGGCTCTGTCATGCAAGTCGCCTTACCTGGTCCTCCATAAGGATAAGGCGGTGTTGCGTCCGTGACCGTCTTACCTTCCAAAGGTGGTTTCGGCTTTTCACCTTAATGAGGACATTGTCCTTCCGTCCTTGTGCCCTCACCCATCGCATCCCAGAGAGTTTGTGCTTCACAATTTGGATGTGGTGCGAGCCTTACGGATGTACCTGTCTGCTACTGTTTCCATTCGGAAGTCTGACTCACTGTTTGTGTCTGTCTCTGGTCCAAAACAGGGCCAAGCGGTGTTGTCTGCCACCTTTTCTAGGGGGATCAGACAGACCGTTATACAGGCCTATGCTCTTAAGGGGCGGGCACCCCCTTTCCGGTTACGGCGCATTCCACCAGGGCAATTGGTGCTTCCTGGGCTTTCCAACATCAAGCGTTGGTTGCACATGTGTGCAAGCCGGCGACCTGGTCGTCCGTTCATACCTTTTCTAAGTTCTATAAGGTTGATGTGGCTGCATCTTCGGATGCTTCCTTCGGCCGCAAGGGTTGCAGGCCGCTGTTTAAAGTTGCAACTCCTCCGTTGAGGAATTCTGCTTGTTTGGAGTGGAGTTTGGTTTTTCCTTTACTACTGCTCCCACCCTTTTCTGATACTGCTTTGGGACGTCCCACGTGTTTCAGTATTAGAGCTGTGTCAGTCCATGGACGATAAGAGAAAATAGGATTTTTGTACTCACCGTAAAATCCTTTTCTCTGACGTCCATTGACTGATACAGCACCCACCCTTCTTTAAGGTTTGTACTGCTTTGTTACGAACTGAGGCTGCTAGCTGCAGGTAGGAGGGTTATGTCTGGAGGGACCGCCCCCCTGGGTGGGGCTGTTCAGCTCTGTTTTTTTCTAGAATGTATGTTTCTAACATCTAACATTCTGCCTAGATCTTCTCCTACAAGCAGGGACATGTACCCACGTGTTTCAGTATTAGAGCTGTCTCAGTCCATGGACCTCAGAGAAACGGATTTTACGTGAGTACAAAAATCCTATTTTTTCTTGTTTGGGAACTGCATTGAGAAGTACAGTGTTACTTGAATTGTGTTCCAGGATTTGCTTGTCTTCAGCTTAGAGAACTTGCAATTATTTAAGACTTTACATACAGTCTCAGAAATCTTTCATTGCGGTTTTCATGTCATTATAGTTTGGCTACCATGTCATGGATATATTATTTATTATTGTGAAATAAAATATTCCAGATTTGTTATTTTTTCCCATTTTTTCTAAAAAAAAACTAAAACAAAAGGCAGCTTTGAAAAAGACAGAAGCAAAAAAATGTTTTTTGAATTTTTCATTTTTTTACCAAATCATCCAATCTCTAAATGTGGTCACCTTTGTGTCCAGAATTAAAGGGTACCCTGCAGGTGGAAAACCTTTCTGATCTGTGTATACTATACTGTGTATACTAAAATACTGATATCAGATGCCCAACTGAACCCCAAAACAATGTACTAATCCCTGTTGGAATTAGAGCAAGAGGAACTACTTTGTTTGAATTTACTGACCAACAGCATGCAGAAAACAAATATCAAAATGCACACAGAGACTCCATTACAAAAAGTAAAGAACAAAATTAATGAAGATTTAATTAGCAAGTTTCCTGATTTAATTGGAACAAGGTGCAGCTAATGACCTAGAAACCCCCTTTCATGACAAGACAAAGTTTGACTTTCAGGGCTGCATGCCCATGTCCTGGTAAGCTGGAATTGCAAATCTTGCTGTGACTTGTGACTTGTAGTTTCACCACAGCTGGAGCACATGCTGCAGTAGAACATTCTGTGTTTACAATGGTAGAACATAATTTGTGCAGTCAAAATAAATCTAACAGCGAAAGGTTCTATTTTATGTATCTTCTTAGATTTTTCAAGGATTTTTTGTGCATTCCAAACAATATAGAGTCAGGTGGAACATCCATCATTAAGGAAAAGGTCAATGACAGCAGTGTATGTAATTTATATGCATTTCTCCATCTCAAGTTTAGTCTGGTGGAACTTATGTCTGCGGATGTGGATTTAGATGAGAATTCAGATAGTTTCAAATTAATAAACTGTTATTAACTGCTCAGCTATAACGTTATTTTATTGAGGGAGGATTTCCGTTTTTTTATTTAAAACATTTTATTCTAGGGAGACTGTTAAATGCAACTGTCTGGGTGTATCACTATCTCTGGATGGCTTTATAATGCAGTCTACAAGAGTTATAATATAGTTTCCTATTTTAACCGCAAAATTAAAGAATTTGTGATTGGTTGAAGTGGTTTTTCATGTTCCTACTCAAATCTGTTGTGCCTTTCAAAGTTATTGAATCACTGAGGAGCATGCTGACCATCCAGCACTCTGACCAATCAGATCAATAGACCATGCATAGCCTTAGACCAGCTTGTTGACTGAGCATTAGAACATTTGCTGGATGAGGTCAACTTCCCACTAATCACTAATCCTCTGCATCATTCACAGGGTTGGAGAACACTGTAACCAGTCAGAGTATTTATAGTTGTAGATTAATTTATAGTCAAATATTTAAAGGATGAGACCAAAGCACAGTCTATTGGATAATAAGAACAGAGCTGGTCTGAGGTTACCAAAAGATATGACATTGCTCTGAAAGTTAATTCCATTAAAACCAACTATCTTGTCCGTAAAAACAAAAGGTACTGTATATTAACAAAGTATGTTTACAGCAATTCCAAATTGATAATTATAAACAATGCCTTCTAGCGCAAGAACATGCATGGAAAAGATGTATGTATGTTACAGGCTCTCTTATATTAGATAATCAAGGGCATAAAGGGTGAAATTGCCTATGTCCGTTTTGTTTACTACACATGTAGGCAGGTGCAGGTTTTCCCCCAACCTGTAGGTGGCGCTGTGCCGCTGTCACAGGTCGAGTGGAGTATGCAAAGGAATTGTCCCATTGTGGATTCTCTCAGGGTCTCAGAGAAGCCAACTGTCTGATTGGACACTGCAACCTCTGGAGATCTCAGGTGGCCATCTTGGCTGGGAACCTTATATATAGTATAATATGGGTTACTGGTGCGCAAACCTCAGCATAAGTAAATAAACAAATGTAAGCAGCAGCCAAAAACGAAAGAAGTGTTCACACACTAAATACAGTTATTAGAGGGGGTGAAGTGGCGCTCACTCAAATTAATCTAATATATATAATTAATAAGATATGGGGTTACTAATGCGCAAACCAAAGCAAATAAAAATTCTCTAAAAGCAGCAGCCACCACAAAAGGATGTGTTCACACACTAAATTGTTATTTAGAGAGGGGGTGAGGTAGCGCTTGCGAGATAAATCTAATATTAAGCAGGAATGATGGATAACCGATTGAATGTTCCTGTACAGGTAAACAAAAATTCTTCAGTTCTTAATGTGCAAATAGTGCAAATGAGCAATAATAATTTGATACCTTCTGTGCAAATACCATTAAATAGACTGATGAGCACACCAATAACTGTTCCTGTACTAATGGCCAATAATATTCAGTTCCTATTATGCAGGTAGGTAAAAATGCAAATGAACAATAGTATTTCAATACCTTCTGTGCAAATAAGCAAATACAAAAATTTTGTGCAAAGAAGTGCAAAAAACCAAGCATGAAATATGTGCAGCAATATTGTGCAAAAATAAAAATTGTTATGACGCGTTGCGTGACTGAATAAATAATAAATAAATGGAATCCACGCTTAGGTGTGAAGTAAAGGTTGCAGCCCCCCTAAAATTTTCCCAAGGGAGGACAATATAGTAAAAGTGTAAGGACGGGGTGTTGGCGCTACCTATTAGGAATCTCCAAAACTGGAAAATGGGCTTCCCAATATTAAGGCACAAGACGTGAACAAAAGTAAATAGTATAATAAAGTAAACTCGCATTGTGTAAGGTGCAAACCTAATAAAAGTGTTTTGGACACTCAATAGTGTCTACATATGGTGAAACAAATCAACTGGTGTAAAGGGAGTGAACCCCAGGTAATTAATTAAGGCTAAAACCTCCTCACTAAATTGTTAGGTGAACAAGTGATATAAACATAAACAGTGTATCAACCAACTCAAAACAGCTGCGTGAAATGACATAGGCTATCCACCATATGCATGTACCGGTACATAACCAAGTGGCAGTTCAGTCCATAAACCATATGTTGTATGTATACAATCCAAGCTGTATCCGGCCTTATAAAGAGGTACCAGTACAACCTAATGACAACTCATGTTGCACGTAGCCCTCTAGATTAAGGTTTAAATTGAGTTCATAAGAATCCCATAGGTCTCCATATACAGGTATAAATGATTAAAACTGTGCGGGAGTTATTCATAAACAGTTCATGCAGTGATGATTGCTCCGTGCTGACACGGGTACAATCATGTGACTTTGGTGATCCCCCACATGTGTCCCCACTCACCAGATCCCAGCGCCCCTGCAGGTGCAAACAGCGTGTAGGGTGAATTACACAGCAGGCTTCTGGAACTCCTAGTCACTGCTCATTCGAACTATTCAATCCTCCTCTCCAACTTCGTGAAGGCAAGGCACTGGACACTAAAATGTCCTCAAAGTGAAAACAGATGGGCTCCCATAGTGTAGTATTAAAAATAGGAAAGCTTTATTTAAAAAAAATTGGCAGCAATAAAGCCGCTAAAACACCAGACTGACAAAGCTTCTGGTAGGTATACAGCAGAACAAACACGTGAATAGTCGAGCACTAGGGGTCGCGGCATGTGCACCACCTGCATTCCACTAGCTGCTCGGAAATCCGTAAGTGACGTACTGTGCGTACTAGTTTCGTCGTCTGAAGCGGTCAACAACGTCATACGGCGTGAAGCAATCTATTGGGTTTCTCTACAGTTTTGCCTATAAGGCTTCATCAGGAATAGACGCCAATAACAATTTTAATAGAATTTAGAAAAATAATCCAATTTTGGGGTGTAAAGGAAAAAGAAAAACAAATTAATATACATGTTAAATACATACAGCTTAATAGATGTCAGGCACGGCACACACATATATGTTGCCCAAATCCAATGAAGGCACGCAAAATACAGTCATCCAGGCAAGAACCCCACTGTGAATTCCGTACCTCAATGAGCACGGAATCCTGAATGGTCGGAATCACAGCCACAGGGCACAAATGCGGTCGGTCTCACCCCAGATAGCCACAAATCCTGTAAGGGAGGATAAACTTAGAAGTTAACCAAAATATATTTCTTGAAAAGTGCCTGTAAGTAATATATAAACAAATTAATAAATAATACCAGGAGAAGAGGGGTGTACAGGTCCAGATACAAAAATGAAGGACCGCACTCACCTCCTTCCTGTCTAATAGCTATCCAAAAAATAAGCAGGGGAGCTCATCTACGGCAGAGGTGGAGTCAGGTAGCTTATATAGAGACAATTATCCATACGGACCCATCTGGATAAAAAATTATTTTCTATCAATATATATACTATTGATTAATCCCATATAGGGAAAGGGAGGGGGGGGAATAAAAAAATTGGGGGTGGAGAGGAGGGCAGACCGATCATCTCAGGCTGTGGATCCTTAACCGAGCGAGCCAGTCAGCTGATTGATGAATACTTGTATCCTCACGTTAAGAGTCTATTTTCCCACGTGAGGGATACTATTGAACTGTTGAAAATCATTGATGGCATACAAATACCCCCCGGGGCGTGGCTTGTAGCTATCGACATCGAGGCCTTGTACAACTCGTTACACCATTCCAGGGGTATCAATGTTATACAGGAATTCCTCGGTGAGCGAGACTTGGACTCTTGGAAATATAGTGATTTTGTGATTAAATTGTTGAGTTTTGTTCTAACACATAATATTTTTGTCTTTAGGGGCTCCCACTACCTCCAGATGCAGGGTGTTGCTATGGGGGCTAAATGTGCACTCTCATATGCAAACCTGTATCTGGGGGGGTGGGAGCGTGACCTTTTTGCAGACGAATCTAAACAAATCGATGTAGGCAGGATAATATCCTGGCACCGCTACATCGATGATGTTTTTATGGTTTGGGCGGGATCTAGAGGCAAACTGACTAACTTTTTGGAACAGTTACAAGTGAATACATATAATTTGAAATTCACTTATACTTTTGATTTGGTTAAAATAACCTTCTTGGATGTGGAAATTTTTACAAATGAAAGAGGTGAACTTTGTTCTACCCTTTACAGAAAGCCCTCGGCCGGTAACATGCAGACAGTTCACATCCTGAACAACTAAAAAAAGAGCATACCCTATAGTCAATTCCTAAGGGTCAAACGTAACTGCACACTAGACGCAGACTTTCAACGAGAGTCTGACTCTCTGAATGAACGTCTTCAAGCTGGAGGCTACAGTAAGACCAGTCTAAAGAAGGCCTTCAACAAAGTTAAGAACCTTAACAGGCAGTCACTTATCTATAAGCCCAGGCAGGATAAACCATGTACATCTACTAGAATCATCACTAAATTCAATCGCCAACATTAAAAAAATCGAACCGTCTACAGCAAGTTTTGGTATTTACTTACTGCGGATCAGAGAATATCTATGTTCATAAAACCCTTTCCGGAAATAACATACAGGAGATCCAAATCATTGAGGGATATTTTGGTATCAAGCCACCATACCAACAGTATTGCAACCAAAAAACAAATACCAGGTACTTATCACTGTGGGAAATGCAACTTTTGCTGCTTTATCCTGACAGGTAAAACCGTCATGCTTCCAAATGATGATGTATGGACACCCAAACACAGATGTAACTGTCAATCAGTTGGAGCTGTCTTCATTATGAAGTGCTCATGTGGAGCCTTCTATGTCGGGCAAAACAAAGCAAACTTTTTTCTGTAGGATTAGAGACCATGTCTCCCTGATAGCAAAGCGTAGAATGGAGACACCAATCAACCGCCATGTGGGTCTTTACCATAACTTCAATTTGAAATTCAGAATGTTTTTTGCCTTGGAACATATACCCCAACACGAATGAGGGGGGGAGATTGACAAAAATCTTCTCCAGCTTGAAAATTGGTGGATCTATACTTTACAGGCCACTCGACTCCCGGGCCTTAATGAGGGAATTAGCTTCAAGCCATTTCTGTAAAAATTGCTTTTGATGTGTTTGATTTCATCACACACATGGTCCACTGTTTCCTTTTTTTATCACACTTTTCCCATACCCCCTAATGCGGGTAATGGAACTCCAATTACATCTGGGCCTCCCACACATCCCTCAAGTATCCATCATGTCATGTGGCTCCCCCTCCTCCTTGGTGTTCTAGGTTTATCAGTCTTGAGGATGGAGGCGAGACTCACGGGTGATGGGTAGTGGGACACATTACCTGGGAGGGGGCTTCATAAGCTTTATGCCAGCACTGCTCCCCCCAATATTTATGGGGGGTTACTTTATGGTGTACTGATATTGGTGTAGCCATTTATATTTAGTTTTTGATACATGTATGGTTGGCAACATGTTTGTAATTGCCAACCTGCCATGTTAAGTTTTTTCTGTATTTATCTCATGATGTTTTGTTTTGTTTTTCCTGCAGGCATTCCAGACACGGCGCGCATATTTTGTTTTTGTTTTATCTTTATTTTATGTTCATTTTATTTATTTTTTATATCTTTTTTCGCCACCCATGATGGCGAGCTGATGCAGGACTTTGGGCAACTTGACTCCACATACCATCATTTCTTGGGTGGCCGGGTTTTACATCTCCAAAGCCGGGTGCATTGCGGTTTGGCCTTTGTTCCGGGTACCCGTTGTCCCGTACGGACGCCCAAGGGTGTACACCAGACTAGGTCACCGCCTGTTCTGAGGTCTAGGTGTCCGCCCACATTGAGAGCCCTTTGCTGCGCAACCTCTACCGGATACATGTCAGTATTGACTTACATCATCATGGCACGGTCCTGACTTCCTTGTCATGAGATGCGGTGTCAGCACAGAAAGTCATCTTGTGTTTCTGTCAAAGCAGAAAGTGATGTCACCTCCTGGACACCGGGTATCAGTCTGCGCATCTGCGTCTCTCCCTATTTTGCGTTCGTGAACACGCCATTGCGGCGTGACGTCACACGCCGCACTTTTGTCGGTTCGAGGGAGGATATTTAAATCCCAGACAGCATCTGCTGGATTGGGACACTTGCGGGAGCTCAGGCTGACGGTGGATGGCAAAACAGGTAGCTTTTTTATCTTTTGTTGATTATATCACCTAAGGGAATTACCATATTTATGGTTCTTCATGTACATATCTTTCAGATTGAGGCGGGTCATTTTTACTTGTACGTTGCTTTTCATTGAGGACTATCCCCTTTATATCATTGGTTGGTGATCAGATAAGGACTCCATATTCAATCTTGAAGTGAATCCGGTCTAAGCCATCTGTGATCCCCTTCTGGTGAGAAGATATTATAAACGCATTATATAAATCATCTTTTCTCTTATCGTCCATGGACTGACACAGCTCTAATACTGAAACACGTTGGTATATGTCCCTGCTCACAGGAGAAGATCTAGGCAGAATGTTAGATGTTAGAAACATACATTCTAGAACAAACCAGAGCTGAACAGCCCCGCCCAGGGGGGCGGTCCCTCCGGACATAACCCTCCTACCTGCAGCCTCAGTTTTTTTCTGCCTAGCAGAAGGAGAAGACGTGGCTCTCTCAAGAGCCAGTCTCCTGGAAGATTTTATTTTTTATTCCTTTTGAGAATTTTATTATTTTATTTTTGAGACCTTCAATCAACTGTCGGCTGGGCAACAGGTTGGGTACACAAGTATCCTCGTAGTCTTCCCTGTCCGACCATCGAGCGTGCTAATCCTCGCCTTGTGTGCGTGAGACTCAGTTTACGACATGCCCCATGACTCCAGGGGTGGCTGGGTGGCTTTTATGCTCCCGCGATTGAACAGTGCCTGCTGTATCTTTTGCGGTGGACCGGGCCGACAGCTACTTAGTACTACTCTGTGATAGGTCTGTCTGAAACACGCCAGTGGGTCCCTCTGGGACGGGTAAGTAGTCTCTCCTGCATCAGGTGAGTACATGCTGGCTGTGTTTCTCTGTATGGGGGGGTTGTTCCCTGTCTCCCCCCTGTATGCTGCTCTCTGCACCCTAATCTGGCGCTGAGCTTTGTGGGGGTACCTGGGGTCACTCTGGCCTGGCGGGGGGGGGCGCTCATGTTCTATGTGCTGGGGCTGAGAAAATGTGGGGTGTTTGGAGAAGCCATTAGGTGCTTTGGCTGTAATTTTACTGCGCTCGGCGGCCATCTTGCCGCGGATCAATGGCGCAGTATTACACGCGGCCGGTGGCCATTTTCTTGAAGCCGCGGCGCTTTCACTCTCGTTTTTGGCCTCTATCACCGCTGCTGTGGCGCGAATCTCCTCACACTCTCCTCAGGCTTCACTCATGCTGGCAGTGCAGTGCATACAGCGGAGCTGAGTGGTCCTCTAAAGGGTTGGTGGGTCCTCTGGGTATCCCCTCCTCTGTCAGCACAGCCAGTGGGTGGACTGTTTATTCACTTTATTGTGCATAAGGTCTCAGAGGGTGGCGAGTATGGAGTCTGGTTCACCTGCTTCCCCACTCTTGTCAGAGGCAACAGGCAGTGCTCCAGCACCTGCGGTCCCTATGCACCAGTTGTCGGCAGTCCTGGAAACATTTCTTGTCAGGATGGAAGCGGTGTGCGAGCACAAGGGAGCTATAAAGCGCACTCTCCCCACACAATCTCCAGTAGGGGAGTGCTCTGATTCAGATATGGGCCTAGCTGCTGCTGCTCAGGACCCTAGCTCTGAATATTTTAATGTTTTTTGAACAGGACATTCCTTGTGAGGAAGACTCCAGTTCTGAGTCAGTAAATGACAGGGCGCTTGTAAGTGAGCTCATTGATGTTGTGAGGGACACTCTCAAGCTGGATGCTGTGGTACCTAAGGCGGACACTTTCTCCTTTGGTTCTTTTCAAGCTTTTCTTTTACACAGCTTCCTCACTGTTTCCTCACACGCTGCGTCAAGAGCAGCATGGATGATACAGTGGTACACAGTGCCCCCCCCCCCCCCTGGTCGGTGCAGCCTGGTGGGGGGGGGGACTTTATTCATTTATTTCTCTAGTCCCTGTGAGCTTTCTGTGTGATGTCTCTGAGGCAACAACAGGGTCTCTGCACCTTTGGTTTCCCGCCATTTCCTGGGGAACACTCTGAGCTCTGACAGGACCATGGTCTGAGGTTTTAGAGGTTTCCTTTTACCTGCCTGCTGCTTCAGCAGCTCATTTAGGCAGGTTGGAACGATACAGAGAAGTTTATGCGCCTCGGCGCCATAATTAAACTTATCCTATAAATCTACACTGGATACATTCACAGTGCATGTATGTGTTATTGGTCTCTGTGTTTGTGTGGGTTTCCTCCCACGTTCCAATGCTGTGTCTTCAGTGCCATACACGATATAAACATACGCAATATTTTTATACACAACTCTAAATACATTCACAGTATAGGTATGTATTATACTCTCTGGGTCGGCGTGGGTTTCCTCCGGGTGCTCCGGTTTTCTCCCACGCTCTCACGGTATGTGCGCTTCGGCTCTCTGCACAGTATAAACATGTTCAATATGTTTATTATACATACTATAAATACCTACAGTAGGTGTATGCTGTCTGCGTGGGTTTCCTCCTGGTGCTCAGGTTTCCTCCCACGCTCCAATGGTAATGCACAGCATAAACATGTACAATGTGTTTATTCACATGCTATCATTCCTACATGGTATCTGTGTGCGGTCTGCGTGGGTTTCTTCCGGGTGTTCCGGTTTCCTCCCACGCTCTGACGGTATGTGCGCCTTTGGCTCTCTGCATAGTTTAAACATGTTCCATATGTTTATCAGGCATACTATAATACCTACACGGTATGTGTATGCAGTCTGTGTGGGTTTCCTCCGGGTACTCTGGTTCCCTCCCACACTCCAATGGTATGGGCGCTTTCGGCGCTATGCACAGCCTAAACTTGTGCGATTTGATTATTCACATGCTAACATACCTACGCGGTATGTGTGTGCAGTCTGCGTGGGTTTCCGCCCACGCTACATGACATGCGCGCCTTTGGTGCCATACACAGTATAAACATACACATTATGTTTATACACAACTCTAAATACATTCACAGTAGATGTATGTATTGTATTCTCTGGGTCTGCGTGTGGTTCCTCCGGGTACTCCGGTTTCCTCCCACGCGCCAGCGGTGTGCGCGCCTTCGGCGCTAAGCACGCATAGACATGTTCAAAATGTTTATCACACAAACTATAGTACCTACACGGTATGCATATGCAGTCTGCGTGGGTTTCATCCGGGTGCTCCGGTTTTTCCCCCGCGTTCCAATGGTGTGCGCATTTTCAGCGCTATGCACCGCATAAACATGTGCAATTTGTTTTTTCGCATGCTAACCATGCCTACACGGTTGTGTACGCAGTCTGCATGGCTGGTTTCCGCCCACACCCCACTGATGTGCGAGGATTCGTCGCTAGCACAGTATAAACGTGTCTATTATATTTATCCACACATACTAAACTACATACGCCGTATGTGGTTGTAGTATGCTCTTTGTGGCTGAGTGGGTTTCCTCCCACGCTCTAATTGCGCGTTTTGACGCAATACACAGCATTAACTATACGTTTTGTGAGGGGGCTAGCTCGGCAGCGGGTGTGTGTGACCCCCTGGATGGGTTCACCACACAACAACAGGCACAGCAGACAGAGTTTGTAGTTGCAAAAACAAAAGGTGCGGTTTATTTAAACTATTTACAGGGGAAAAATAGCAAAACAAAAAGAAACATAAAAAAGAAATCCTGGTCAGCTTGACCGCTTACTACACACGTAGGTTCCCTGTCTGACAACTAGGTGCAGCCTTGTGCTGCCCCAGCCCCTATCTCCCTGTTTTTGAAGGTTTTAGCCACACAGGCTTTGTCTCACCGCACAGGACAGAAACGCACTCCCCAGTCTTGCACAACACAGAACTGGTTCCAGGATGGAGCATCTCCCTTAGCATGCTGGGAATTCTTGTAGAGGCCTTAATGAGCCACTTGATTCAGCTGGGCTCATTAACTCTTCCCCCGCAAGACTCCCAGCACTCCCCCTAGTGGTATGAATTTGCATAAAGCCTGAATCTAGGGCATACATACCTACCATCCTGGATGCAACCTGGTGATTTTACCTGCCTGCTGTCACATACCCCCCCCCCTCCTTGTTTTAGCCTTGGGGTTGGAACACAAGCAATCAGGCATACATGCACTCGAGACAAAGCATCCACATTCCCCATTTGAACGCCAGGGCGATGCTTTACCGTAAAGTTCTATTCCTGTAGGGCCAGGAAAAAACCTATTCACTCTTCTATTTGTCTCTTTGTTTTGAGCCATCCACTTTAATGGAGCGTGATCAGTAATCATGTCAAAGTGCCTACCTAGCAGATAGTACCGAAGGGAATCTAGAGCCCACTTCACCGCTAAACACTCCTTCTCAATCGTGGCATAATTTACCTCATGGGACTTCAATTTCCTGCTAAGGTAAATGACTGGGTGCTCTTCCCCGTTCCAGACCTGGGACAATACTGCTCCTAACCCAACGTCTGATGCATCACTTTGTACAACAAAGTCCCTAGAGAAGTCTGGTGAGTACAACACTGGCTGGCTATATAAGGCTATTTTTAAGAATTGGAATGCTGCCTCAGCCTCTGGGGTCCATTTAACCATGACCGACTCTTTCCCATTTGTCAGGTTGGTTAGGGGCACAGCCTGAGAAGCAAAGTGGGGAATGAATCGCAGATAATAACCAGCGATTCCCAGAAAGGCTCGTACCTGCTTCTTGCTGTTGTGACGTGGCCAATTCTGTATGGCCTCGACTTTGTTGACTTGGGGTTTTATTACTCCCCTCCCAATGGTGTACCCAAGATATTTGGCCTCCTCCTGCCCAATGGTACACTTCTTGGGGTTGGCCATAACCCAGCTTCCCGGATAGAGTCTAGGACTGCTTGCACTTTTGGCAGATGTGAGGCCCAATCTGTGCTATAGATAATTACATCATCCAGGTAAGCCGCGGCATACTTCTGATGGGGCCTCAGTATCTGGTCCATTTTCCGCTGGAATGTGGCCGGCGCATTCTGTAACCCAAACGGCATTCTTTTATATTGGAATGCCCCGTCTGGGGTTACAAATGCGTTTTTTTCCTTGGCCGACTTGGCCAGGGGAATTTGCCAATACCCTTTTGTGAGATCAAGAGTTGTCATGTATCGGGCTGTTCCCAGCCGGTCGATCAACTCATCTATACGTGGCATGGGGTAGGTGTCAAATTTTGTAACTTTGTTCAGTTGTTGAAAATCGTTACAAAATCGCCAGCTCCCATCCGGTTTAGGCACTAACACAATGGGACTTGACCAATCACTTTGGGACTCCTCTATCACCCCTAACATAAGCATTTTCTGTACTTCCTCACGTATTGCCTCCCGTATCCGATAGGGTTTTAGTTTCACCCTTTCACCGGGCGGGGTAATATTATCATGCTCTTCCCCAGACGATTGCCCTGGCAGCTCAGAGAAAACCTCCTCGTTGCGAAGCACAAACTCCTTAACCTCCTGTTGTTGGGGGTTTGACAAGGTGACTGCTATTCCAACCTAAGGAATCACGCAATCAGAGTGAGCTGGTGACAAAGTTTCCGCGACTAGGGATTCCCTATCCCTCCAGGCTTTCAACAGATTAACGTGATAGATCTGTTCGGGCTTTCGCCTTCCTGGTTGTCTGACCTTGTAATTCACTTCGCTCACTTTTTTCATTATCTCATAGGGGCCTTGCCATTTGGCGAGGAATTTGCGTTCAACCGTAGGGACAAGTACCAATACCCTATCCCCCGGGGAAAAGGTACGGGTCTTGGCTCCACGGTTGTACACTCTCTGCTGTGCCAACTGCGCTTGGGCCAAATGTTCCTTTACGATTGGCATTACATGTGCAATTCTATCTTGCATCAGGGCGACATGCTCAATCACACTCCTGTGGGGAGAACTCTCACTTTCCCAGGTTTCCTTGGCGATATCCAACAGCCCTCTGGGGTGTCTCCCATAAAGTAACTCAAAGGGTGAGAAACCCGTAGAGGATTGGGGTACCTCCCTAATAGCAAACATTAAATAGGGAATTAGACAGTCCCAATCCTTTCCATCTCTATCCACCACTTTCTTTAACATTTGTTTTAGGGTTTTGTTGAATCTTTCAACCAACCCATCTGTTTGGGGGTGATACACAGATGTACGCAATTGTGTCACTTTGAACAACTTACACAGCTCTTTCATAACCTGGGACATAAAGGGTGTACCTTGGTCCGTAAGCAGTTCTTTACAAATACCCACACGGCTAAAAACAAGAGATAGCTCTTTGGCTATGGTTTTGGCCGAGGTATTTCGGAGAGGAATCGCTTCCGGATAACGGGTGGCATACTCTATTATAACCAAGATGTACTGGTGCCCCCTAGCGGACTTCATTATCGGACCTACCAAATCCATTGCGATCTTCTCAAAGGGGACCTCAATGATGGGAAGAGGTACCAGCGGGTTACGGAAATGTGGAATCGGTGCCGACCTCTGACACACAGGGCAGGAGGAACAATCATTTTCTGTTTCCTTCATGACCCCAGGCCAATAGAATCTCTGCAATACTCTCTCTCTCGGGTTTTCTCTGTCCCCAGATGACCTCCAAGAATGTGCCCATGGGCCAACTCTAACACCAACTTCCTGTAAGGTTTGGGCACCACAAGCTGCTCAATGGTTTCTTCTGCCCTTTTAGCCACCCGATACAGTAGGTCCTTTTCCACAATGAAGTATGGGTAAGTGCAGGTCTCATCTGGGTTCACTAACTCGCCATCTATTTCCACTACGTTTTCCCGTGCCTTTATTAGGGTGGGGTCTTTTAACTGTTCTGTGGCAAAATTTTCCTTGTGAACCTCGAGATCAGAAAACTCCACAGACGGCATGTTTTCGTCTGAGGATGTTGGCTCCTCCCCAGTTTCTCGAGTCTCCCCTGCCAATACCGACAAGGGAAATTCTGGAGAGTCCTCACCACTCTCCGAGGAATTCTGGCTATCACATTCCTGGTATATAGGGACACCAGTGGGCAGCTCAGGACAATCCCATAGTTCCCAGAACTTTGGAAAATCCCATCCCACAATGGCATCATGAGGCAAGTGAGACACTAATCCCTCCCGATGAGAGAGGGTACCTTTGGGGGTCTCAAAACACACTGTAGTCACTGGATACTCTCGGGTGTCCCCATGCACACAAATAACCGCTACCTTGCTATTCCCAGAAACCTCTGTAGTAACTAATTCAGTCTTTATCAGTGTCACGAGGCTACCTGAATCCAGCAATACAACAACATTTCTACCATTAACACAGATTTTGCATAAATGTTTCTCAATTCCCTGAATGGCAGTGCATGTGACTGTCGCAAACAGTGACTGACGTCTGTCCGTTAGAAAGTCACATTGCATGGGTTCATCCTTAATCGGGCAATTTGCTGCAATATGTCCCTCTTGTCGGCAGCGGTAACAAACAATCCTTCTTGCTGCCTCTTGAGCCCCTGACTTCCCAGGCTGTTCTCGCCAAACCTTGCGTAGAACTCTCACTCTCTCCACCCTCACCCCTTGGAATCATCTTACTCGCCACTGGGGATGGTCTGGTCTTAGGGTGGAAAGTCAGTGAGTCTCTGGAAGAGGCGGTCAGGTTCTCTGTAGCCAAGTACTTCTTTACACGATTCACAAGGTTATCGTCCGTTTCTGGGTCTCCATGGCTTACCCACTTTTGGATGGCAGTAGGAAGAGCTCTCAAGAAACGATCCATCACAACACGTTCCACAATCTTTGGTGCGGACAAAGTCTCTGGCTGTAGCCACTTCCTGCTCAGGTGAATGAGATCATACATTTGAGACCTGGGGGGTTTTCCAAGCCGGAAAGTCCAGTTATGCACACGCTGAGCCCGGACAGCCAGGGTGACACCCAGCCGTGCCAATATTTCAGTTTTTAGCATCACATAGTCTTTTGCTTGGTCAGGCTCTAGGTCATAGTAAGCTTTCTGCGATTCACCAGTTAACAGAGGAGCCACCAGTCCAGCCCACTGCTCCTTAGGTCACTTCTCTCTTTCAGCAGTCCTTTCAAATGTGGTCAAAAACACCTCTGGATCATCCTCTCCAGTCATTTTTGTCAATAAACAACTCACCCTAAAGGACGCAGTATTAGTGGAACTACTTGCCTCACTGGTCTGTGGATGTTGCTGCATTACTGTTTCCAATTGTTGTTGTAGTCCCTGCTCTTGCTTCTGCAACAGGTCTATGAAGCGGGCCTTAGATTGCTGCTGGGCTTGTTGCTGAGCTTCCAGACTCTGTTGCAAAGTTACATTTGTCTGCTGCTGGGCTGCAAGGCTCTGTTGATGAGCTTGCTGCTGGGCTGCAAGGCTCTGTTGATGAGCTTGCTTCTGGGCTGCAAGGCTCTGTTGATGAGCTTGCTGCTGGGATGCGAAGCTCTGTTGTTGAGCTACAAGGCTCTTTTGCAAACCTGCATTTGTCTGCTGCTGATTGTCATTTGCTAGAGCCAGCTGTTTCAGTATCTCCTCCATGCTGGCCTTAAAAAAACTGCCACTGGTTCTCCACCAACTGTGAGGGGGTTAGCTCGGCAGCGGGTGTGTGTGACCCCCTGGATGGGTTCACCACACAACAACAGGCACAGCAGACAGAGTTTGTAGTTGCAAAAACAAAAGGTGCGGTTTATTTAAACTATTTACAGGGGAAAAACAGCAAAACAAAAAGAAACATAAAAAATAAATCCTAGTCAGCTTGACCGCTTACTACACACGTAGGTTCCCTGTTTGACAACTAGGTGCAGCCTTGTGCTGCCCCAGCCCCTATCTCCCTGTTTTTGAAGGTTTTAGCCACACAGGCTTTGTCTCACCGCACAGGACAGAAACACACTCCCCAGTCTTGCACAACACAGAACTGGTTCCAGGATGGAGCATCTCCCTTAGGATGCTGGGAGTTCTTGTAGAGGCCTTAATGAGCCACTTGATTCAGCTGGGCTCATTAACTCTTCCCCCGCAAGACTCCCAGCACTCCCCCTAGTGGTATGAATTTGCATAAAGCCTGAATCTAGGGCATACATACCTACCATCCTGGATGCAACCTGGTGATTTTACCTGCCTGCTGTCACAGTTTGTACAATCAGCACTTATCAATGGAATAGCTGCTGGATGGAGCATTGTCATAAGGATCCCTGGTACCAGGGGTACCTCCTTCCACCTGCCCTTCCATGGTGATCAGGCGCCATGCTGAGGTTAGCGTTATGCCCGTTAGTGGCTGCGTCTCTGGCGTTCCTGAAGCTCAATGACTGGGCAAAAGCCTCTGCTTCATCTATCAGCCGACCAGCATGTGCACTGCAACTGCTTTAGCCTCTAGGGTCTCTGTGCCCGGGGTGGGTTTGCGCCACCTGTAGAGGCTGAGTTACTGGTCCACTGACCGAGTTTCTAGGGAAGCTCTGTCAGGTTGCCTTTCTTGGCCAACAATTGAGGCACCTCATAAGCCGGGTCCTCCCTTCTCCGATACATTGCGGGGTCTCTTTGGAATTATCGTACCCATCCCGCTGCAGGGCCGTGTGCATTCCAGGGGAAGGGTCCTTACATCCGGAGCTGTTTTCACCTCCTTTACCGGAGGTGGGGCACCGGATGTGGACCTTCTGGCCTCTCGACTCACTCGCAAGGTGTCGAGATTCGTGGCCAGGTCCAGGGATCCCTGGGCAGACGCGTTGGTGGCCCGCGATGGGCAGTTCGCCTCATGTATGCTTACCCTCCTCTACTGTTGTTGCCTCGCCTGCTTCGCAGAGTAGGGGCTGAGGCCATTCCGGTGATCCTCATTGCTCCGGAACGGCAACATTGGTACGTAGATCTAGTTCGGCTATTCGCAGACGTTCCTTGGCGACTGCCTATTTGGGTGGACCTTCTGTCTCATACTTCATCCTGCTTTACAGTCCTTGGCTTTAATGGCATGGCTGTTGAAAGCCAGGTGCTGAGGGACTGAGGTCTCTCGGATTCGGTCATCTCATTTATGTTGTGGACACGGAAATCTTCCTCCAGAAAGATCTTTCACCGTACCTGGAAGGCTTACATCGCTATGTGCGAGGAGCTTGATTGGCCTCCACGGACGTATTCCGTTCCAGAATTTTGCTGTTCTTGCAGCGTGGTGTGACCCAAAAGCTGGCCTTGCGTACCATCGAGGGTCGGATTTCGGCCCGGACTGTCTTTTTCAACGACCGCTACCGGGCCATTCCTTGATTAGCACCCTGTGCAGGTGGTTCGCCATGCGATCCCCCCTGTCAAGCCTCCTCTCCCTCCTCGGGATCTCAATTTGGTGCATCTCGGTTCTCCAAGAACATCCCTTTGAAAATATCAGAGATATTCCTCTCTTGACTTTGTCTCAGAAGGTGGCTTTCTTAGTGGCCATTACTTCTGTTGGCCGGGTGTCTGAGTTGGCGGCTCTGTCATGCAAGTCGCCTTGCCTGGTCCTCCATAAGGATAAGGCGGTGTTGCGCCCGCGACCATCTTTCCTTCCAAAGGTGGTTTCGGCTTTTCACCTTAATGAGGACATTGTCCTTCCATCCTTGTGCCCTCACCCATCGCATCCCAGTGAGTTTGCGCTTCACACTTTGGATGTGGTGCGAGCCTTACGGGTGTACCTGGCGGCTACTGCTTCTATCGGAAGTCTGACTCACTGTTTGTGTCTGTCTCTGGTCCAACACAGGGCCAAGCGGTGTTGTCTGCCACCACTTCTAGGTGGATCAGACAGGCCTATGCCCTTAAGGGGCGGGCGCCTCCCTTTCCCGTTACGGCGCTTTCCACCAGGGCAATTGGTGCTTCCTGGGCTTTCCGACATCAAGCGTCGGTTGCACAAGTGTGCAAGACGGCGACCTGGTCCGTCCGTTCATACCTTTTCTAAGTTCTATAAAGTTGATGTGGCTGCATCTTCGGATGCTTCCTTCGGCCGCACAGTGTTGCAGGCCGCTGTTTAATGTTGCAACTCCTCCGTTGAGGAGCTCTGCTTGTTTGGAGTTAAGTTTTGGTTTTTCCTTTACTACTGCTCCCACCCTATTCTGACACTACTTTGGGACGTCCCACGTGTTTCAGTATTAGAGCTGTGTCAGTCCATGGACGATAAGAGAAAAATTTTTGTACTCACTGTAAAATCCGTTTCTCTGACGTCCATGGACTGACACAGCACCCACCCTTCTTTTAAGGTTTCTACTGCTTTGTTACGAACTGAGGCTGCTGGCTGCAGGTCGGAGGGTTATTTCCAGAGGGACCGCCCCCCTGGGCGGGGCTGTTCAGCTCTGGTTTGTTCTAGAATGTATGTTTCTAACATCTAACATTCGGCCTAGATCTTCTCCTACAAGCAGGGACATGTACCCACGTGTTTCAGTATTAGAGCTGTCTCAGTCCATGGACGTCAGAGAAACGGATTTTACGGTGAGTACAAAAATCCTATTATTTCTTGATTGTCCCCCTTCCCCCCCCCCCCCCAGGGCCTTTTTTTCCCCTCCCTTCCCCGTTTTCCCCCTTTTTTCCCTCCCTTCCCCCTTTCCCTTCCCCTTTCACCACCCTCTCCAACCCCAAATTATTATTATTTTTTTTCCCCTCCCTTTCCCTATATGGGATTAATCAATAGTATATATATTGATAGAAAAATTTTTTTTTTATCCAGATGGGTCCGTATGGATAATTGTCTCTATATAAGCTACCTGACTCCACCTCTGCCGTAGATGAGCTCCCCTGCTTATTTTTTGGACAGCCATTAGACAGGAAGGAGGTGAGTGCGGTCCTTCATTTTTGTATCTGGACCTGTACACCCCTCTTCTCCTGGTATTATTTATTAATTTGTTTATATATTACTTACAGGTACTTTTCAAGAAATATATTTTGGTTAACTTCTAAGTTTATCCTCCCTTACGGGATTTGTGGCTATCTGGGGCGAGACCGACCGCATTTATGCCCTGTGGCTGTGATTCCGACCATTCAGGATTCCGTGCTCATTGAGGTACGGAATTCACAGTGGGGTTCTTGCCTGGATGACTGTATTTTGCGTGCCTTCATTGGATTTGGGCAACATATATGTGTGTGCCATGCCTGAGTGTGCCTGACATCTATTAAGCTGTACGCATTTAACATGTATATTAATTTGTTTTTCTTTTTCCTTTACACCCCAAAATTGGATTATTTTTCTAAATTCTATTAAAATTGTTATTGGCGTCTATTCCTGATGAAGCCTTATAGGTGAAACTGTAGAGAAACCCAATAGACGCTTCATTCAACTGAACACATCTTTGTGACCACAGCGATTGGTAATAGGTGTATACCTGTGATGGTCACAAGCATGTATATGTATCAGTCTTTTAACGTGTATAACAATAAATATATTTTTCTATTTTTTATATAATTTTGTCATGTAATTTTGTGTAATTAGTTACCGCACCTTTAAAATCCCACATCCTGTTCAATATTTTCTGGATATAACTATATCATAAAGTGTATTTCTGCATTTTTACACCTGGATATACATGCACTTTGCTTGGACTATTGCATAATTGGCCTAGCACAAAGAACTGTTTCGAACAGTAGTTGGAATTTTTTGGCACATTCTTGAAATTGCTTGTTTGCACTTAAGACTGTTTGGCACTTGATTTTTTTGCACTCCATTAGTTTTTTTTATTTTTTTATGTATTTATTATTATTTTTATAACAATTTTTATTTTTGCACAATATTGCTGCACATATTTCATGCTTGGTTTTTTGCACTTCTTTGCACATATTTTTTGCATTTGCTTATTTGCACAGAAGGTATTGAAATATTATTGTTCATTTGCATTTTTACCTACCTGCATAATATGAACTGAATATTATTGGCCATTAGTACAGGAACAGTTATTATTGTGCTCATCAGTCTATTTAATGGTATTTGCACAGAAGGAATCAAATTATTATTGCTCATTTGCAGATTGCATCTGCATTTGCACTATTTGCACATTAGGAACTGAAGATTTTTTTTTACCTGTACAGGAACATTCAATCGGTTATCCATCATTCCTACTTAATATTAGATTTATTAGGCAAGCGCCACCTCACCCCCTCTCTAAATAACCATTTAGTGTGTGAACACTCCCCTTTGTGGTGGCTGCTGCTTTTAGAGAATTTTTATTTGCTGTTGTTTGCGCATTAGTAACCCCATATATTATTTATTATATATATTAGATTAATTTGAGTGAGCGCCACTTCACCCCCCCTAATAATAACCTTATATATAGGGTTTATTGCATCGTTCGGGCGTGACTGGAGTGAGTAGTAGGTCAGGGATAGAGATCCCACTGCTAGAGAAAGTGATAAGCCGGGGGGAGGATCCTGGTGGTAGGGCCAGAACAGTAACAGTGCCTACATAAAGGAAACATCCCAGGATACAGACTAGCAATATGGGTCTCTCTCTAGCAGTATTACAGGGCTGTCCCAGTGCACCGCAGACTGGCAACCCCCCCCCCCCCCCCCCCCCCAGCAGAAGCCATTTTCTGGTACTATAGGCCCACGCCTGGTGAAACAGTGTAAACACCAATTGTTGCAGCTTTTTATATCAGTGCCTGCACCCGTATTATTATTATTCCTGTAATCTATATTTAATATACAGGACTGCGAGTGTGGTCGCTCCCTGACTGTGTATCTTGGGCCTAGGGCCTGCATACCCACAGATCTGTTTCTATATGAAAAGTTCTCTTTACGTTGTGCTGTGAAAAAAAAAAGGGATGAAGTGCAGTGTTTTCATTGTCAGTTCTGCCTAATCAAGGTATATTTTGATCCTGTAGAGACCCAAGTAAATAACTAGTATAATTGTCTCAGACTAGCATTGTCATGGGTCCAGAATGTCAATTTAAATCAGTTATCCAAGCTACACAGATCAATATTTGGATAGCCTTGCACCATCCCATATGTGTTAGGAAGCCTATTGATTTTGTCGTGGGAAAGATTACTGTTCTGCTCTTTTTAATTACCTTTTAGATGGTGTTATTGGGAGTGTTAACCTCTGCAATCTCCATCAGGTTCACAAATTAAATGGAAAAGATGAAAAATTAAAGTATAGTGTATTTAAAGGTGTTCCTAAAAATGTAATGTAAAATGGATTTGCCTTTTGTAGGCACAAATATACCAAAGGCCTGAAATAAAAAGAAGGGGAGGTTTGGGACTTTAAATGAGCTGCGTAACCAACAGTTGGTCTATTGCATGAAAACATGGTATGTATTGGTGTACAGAAAGATGATATTATTAAGAACAAATATTTTATTGACTAGCCTCAGCAGGTTATGAAAGTTATACATTATGGTTACAGTAGTACATATAATAAACTAATATACATCTGTTATGCCCCTCACTACACGTGGCTGAGTTGTATTTGGGCACACTGATAACTCCTCTCATACCAATGCATTCCGGTAGGCGTAGAATCCTTTTGAACTTTTATTAATACAAGATAAAGTAAAACTGTAACAGATACAGACAAATACAATTAGTAAAAGATAGTACAATTAGTGCCTCCCTATTTATCTACCTAGCTGAGTACATAAATAGTAGACATACCGGAGATGTTTCTGAAGGCTGACATATATCTTAGCAGTCCATGTGCATGCTTCCAGGGTAAAAACAAAATGACTGAAGAAGGTGACGCAAGGCCTGATGGGATTGAAAGTACGGAGGCTTGCAAGTCCCAAACTAGCTAACTCTTCTAAATTGCATATGAAAATAGATGCAGTTATACAAAACGGCCACTAGATGACAACATAGATTAAATATTATTAAAACAGAAAAAATAGGAAAAATTCAAGCCTTGTTAATGAAGGCATGACACTCCCTGCATGGTTTCCCATGGATACCACATATCATGGCACTCCAGAAGAGAGTAACAAAATAAGTTCAGAAACAGGTCTGAGGAAAAGTTTAGGCTGGCCTTGCCTAATGACTTTAAGTTCAACTTTCCTGACGTTTCTATCTTCACTGGGAAACACTTGGGTTATCAGACCCAAAGGCCACTCGTTTCTCCTATATTGAGAGTCTTTCATGAGAACGATGGCACCAGGCTCTAAGTTGGGCTTGCTGTCTTGCCATTTGTTCCTAGTCTGTAGATTAGACAAGTATTGTTTCTTCCACTTGTTCCAAAATGTGTCAGCTAAAACTTGTACTCTTTTCCATTGACATCTGTATAAGTCCTTTGGGTCCAGATTGACTGAAGGAGCTGTGATCACCTCAACTTTCTGAGTGAGTAAAGTGGAAGGTGTAAGCAAGAAAGGACCTTCAGGATCATTGGGTATAGATGTCAAGGGTCTGGCATTCATTATAGCTGATACTTCCGCAATGAAAGTTGTCAGAGTCTCATGTGTGAGTTTTGAAGTTCCCAATTGTAGAAACATTGAATCTAGGATTCTTCGAGCTATACCAATCATACGCTCCCAGGCACCGCCCATATGAGAAGAGTGTGGGGGGTTAAATGTCCATGTACAACCTTGTTCTGAAAGGTATCTCTCTACACGTTCTGTGTCAAGGTTTGAAGTAATATTCAATTCTTTGCAAGCTCCAACAAAATTGGTTCCTCTATCAGAGCGTATGTGTTTGACAGGGTCTCTAATAGAGGTGAAACGTCTCAGGGCATTAATGAAGCTGGATGTGTCTAAGGACTCAGTTACTTCTATGTGTACAGCTCTGATGCACATGCAAGTAAACATGACAGCCCAGCATTTGCTGTTGGCACTGCCTCCTCTGGTTTGTCGTGTGATCACAGTCCAAGGCCCAAACACATCAAGACCGACGTTTGTGAATGGGGGTTCTGTACTGAGTCGGTCTGCAGGAAGGTTGGCCATTTTCTGGGTTTGAAACATACCACAAAGCTTACGACAGGTGATACATTTGAAAATGGTTTTACTCACAAGTCTCTTGGCTCCCACTATCCAGAGTCCAGCTGCACGCAAGGCTCCTTCCGTGAACAAACGTCCTTGGTGTTTTGTCTGTATGTGGTAGTCTTCCACAAGTAAAGAAGCAACATAGTTATTTGGTATTATGACAGGATTGCTTTCACCACTATCAAGTCCTGCATTTGAGATGCGCCCTCCAACTCTTAACAGTCCTTCATTATCTATAAAGGGGTTGAGTTTCCTTAGAGGACAGTTCTTTGGAATGCTCTTGTAATTTCGAAGACATTCTAGTGTTACTGTGTAAGTCTCTTGTTGGACACAGCGGATGATTACATTTTTTGCTTCTGAGAGCTCATCTACTATGTATGGCTTGTGGCAGTAATGCCAACCTTTGCAACAACTTGTTCTTGTAGGGGTACCTCTAAAGGATCTGGCTATGTGAACCAAGCAAGTTGTAGCTCTTTGTAAGGACTTCCAAGTGGAGAATTTGTGGAAGCGCTTGGATCCCAACAGTTGGTTAGAAATTGTTGTATGTAGTGTGGAAACCTGAGGACGGATATCTGAGTCAGATTCAGGTTCTAACATTACATATGTCTCCTTTACTGGAGTGGTAGGCGCTGGCTTGTACAGGAAGGGTGGTCCTGTGAGCCATGTAGTGTCTTTGAGATGGGATGCTGGCACAGACCTTGTAGCATGATCCGCTGGGTTATGATCAGTTGAGACATAACGCCACTGGGTGGGCTGTGTCGACTTCCTGATTCTAAGGACTCTGTTGTGTACGTAGACATAGAATCTTCTACTTTTGTTGTAAATGTAGCCCAACACTACCTTGCTGTCTGTGTAAAACTCTGTGTCCTCGAGTTCTAGATCCATCTCAGATGTAATAAGCTCAGCTAGTTCTACTGCTAGTACAGCAGCACACAGTTCCAATCTTGGAATGGTGGTTTCAGGACATGGTGCTAGCTTGGCCTTGCCCATAACAAACCCAATGTGAATTTGGCCATCGATGTCTACTGACTTGAGGTAGGTTACTGCTCCTATTGCTTTAACCGAAGCATCGCAGAATACACATAACTTTCTAGACTGAACCCTTGCAGGAGGAAAGTGGGTGTATGGGCTATGTACGTGTAGGTTGGATAAAGTCTTTAAAGAGTCTCTCCATGTTACCCATAATGTCTCTTTCTCAGGAGGTAGTGGAGAATCCCAATCACATGTGGCTGCGGTGAGCTCTCTAAGCAGAATCTTACCTTGGATGGTAACCGGTGCTGCAAACCCGAGTGGATCATACAGGTGGTGATGGTGGATAAGACACCTCGCCGTGTGAAGGGCTTTGGCTCTTGGTCAACCTGAAAGGTAAGGGTGTCAGACTTGAGGTCCCAGTTGAGTCCTAGGCTGCGTTGCATAGGAAGGGAGTCTGTTGCTAAGTCCAGATCTTTGAAGTCACTGGCATAATCTTGGGAAGGGAAGGCCTCCATGACGACTTTGCTGTTTGATGCTATCTTATGCAGTCTGAGATTTGAAGAGGCAACTGTACTTTGAGTCCTCTTGAGTAGACTTATTGCAGCTTCGGGTGAAGAAAGTGATTTCAGACCATCGTCTACATAAAAGTCTCTTTCAATAAACTGTGTAAAGTCTTTCTCACCTTCTTGGGCAGATAGCTTAAGTCCATAGATGGCAACAGCAGGAGATGGACTGTTACCAAAAACGTGCACCTTCATGCGGTATTCTGTAATGTTTTTAGTAGGGTCATTGTCTTTGAACCATAGGAATCTCAAGAAGTTCCTGTGTTCTTCCTTGACTTGGAAGCTGTGAAACATTTGCTGAATGTCTGCAACTATGGCAACTGCTTCCTTGCGGAATCTGATGAGGACACCAAGAAGTGTGTTGTTGAGGTCTGGTCCCTTTAGGAGGACATCATTTAATGAGATTCCTTGATGCCGAGAGCTGGAGTCAAACACTACCCGGATTTTATAAAAGGTAACAACTGCGCTAGCAAACAGTTAAAAAACTTCTAAACATTAGGCAGCAGAAATAGTGTGACAACACCTCAAACAATAAACAAAGAAAAAACTGTGCCACTTTTAACCAAAGTCTATTAGGAATTCGGAACTTATTTAGATGTGTATGGAAATCTATCAGGCATCACACCAAAATAGTCCAGTGGCATTTAACCAATCATCTAAATTAGTCCATAGGTCATTAGGGTGACCCCAAACTTCACACCACCGTGATTACTCAAAGCAAGCCGTGAAGAATCCACCACCAAAGAGAGAGAGCTTACTAGAAGCCAAGCGGTTAATGGCATTGGACCTTTGACCCAGCTGCAGCCTTTGGTGATGCAAAACGTCCCTTCCACAGCCAGTATTCTCACTCGGATGGTCCGTACACACAGCATCCAAATCATACACCCAGCATGGAATAGAAAAGGGCAGGCCAATAGCGTAATTCTTAATACAGAGAATTCTTTAAAGTGGAACTTTTGTCAGAAAATAAAGTCCTGCTAGATCACTTCAGGCTGGCCCCCTTTTTCAGGTATAGCTGAGCTCCAGCCCGGACTCTTCAATTGGCTCTCGCTGCACAACAGATTCTACCCGGATTCTACCCGGATTTTACCCGGATTTTACCTGGCTTCTTGGGGTGGTAGACGCCGAAGATTGGCAGGTACCAGCACTCTTCATAGTCTTTTAGAGGTGGAGCTATCTCAGCATGGTCATTCTCAAACATCTTACTCATGAATGAGAAGAAATGTCCTTTCATTTCTGGTTTCTTTTGGAAATTGGATCTGAGGGAAGAAAAGCGTTTCAAACTTGTTCTCTGTTATTAGCAAGACAGGGTCTCTGTGCTTTGAAAGGCAGGGGTGCCACCCAGCTGTTTTCATTGGTTTTGTAGAATCCCTGTCTCATTATCTCCAAGAAGATATGATCTTCAATAGATGGTCCAATTTTGTGATCTTCTTTAGTATTTTGGAAAACTGAGCACCCTAAATGATCTTTGTCTTCATCACAAAGAAGATTAGTGGTGTAAGGGTTTGAATGAATTACACTGGCAGGCTTCTCTCTTATGAGGAATCTGTTGGTGCAAGGCTGAAATAGGGATGGACGTCCGCCTTCTAGTGTCTTTGTAAAGAGAGAGTTTACGCTGGTTGGTTTGTGAACACTCCCTAGGCATACATTGCCTATGATGACCCATCCTAGATCTAGCTTCTGGGCATAGGGGGAGTTGTGGGGACCATTGATTTGTTTTCTCACCTTGTAAACTCTGATGATGTCTCTCCCAAGGAGAAGCGCTATCTCAGCCTGGGGATCCAGTTCAGGGATGAGATGTGCTATGCCCTTCAGATGTCCGTGATGAAGTGCCACCTCTGGCGTAGGGATCTCCTCTCTGTCCGTTGGGAACTGATTGCACTCGATTAGAGTTGGCAGAGGCAGGGTTGTCTGACCATCAAAGGATTCGATTTGGTAACCAATGGCTCTTCTCCCAGTTTCTTCACTTACCCCTGTACAAGTCTTGAGTATGACGAGCCGGCTTCCTTGATTTTGAAGGTGTCAAAGAAGGCTGAGCTGGCGAGTGATCTGTTGCTTTCATCGTCCAAGATCACGTATAGCTTCACTGCTTTTTCTCTGCGACCCATGGGGTAAACTGTAGCAAGACAAATCTTAGAGCAGGATTTGTTAGACAGACCTTCTCCACAGACTTGGGTGCACTGGAGGTACTACAGGGGGTACTGTGTCTTGTTGCTCCCCGCAGTGCTCTTTCACCTGGGGTGAGGGGGTAAGAGTCCATGGCGCTGGCCCTGGATGCAGAGCTGTGTTGTGCTCTGTGCTGTTGCACTCAGAGCAGTTGATGCTCACCTTGCAGTCTCTCCCAAGGTGAGAAGTTGATGCGCAGCACCTGTAACAAATTCTGTTTTCTTTGAGGAAGGTTCTGCGATCTTGGAGAGTCTTTTCTCTAAAACCTCTGCACTTTAACAACGAATGAGGCTTCTTGTGAAGGGGACACTCTCTGCTTGGATTCTGAGCTGGAGATGCACTTGTTTTGCGTACTGCAACAGGTGCGTCTTTGAAGTTGCGGGTTGGAGCAGGCTTACTTGACCTAGGGAAGGCAGAGTCCGATGATGGGATGTCAAAACTAGGATCATTTTTAACCTTTGCTTGTTGGCGAATAAAGTCCACAAAATAAGAGAATGGTGGGAAGGGGACGTTGTGCTTTTGCTTGTAGTCGGAGCCTGGTAGGTGGTGGACAACTGTAAAAACAATTAGTATCCCCTACCAAGGCATTTGGTTCCATTATTCAATAGAGCCAGGTGATCTTCAAAAAGGTTGGTTTATTCTTCCAAAGACAAGTAAAAGACAATGCTTACATAATGACAGCTGGTAACACATGGTAAGTTCGTAGCTTCAGAAGGGGGAATGAGGTGACAGATCGTAAGATGGTATATCTTCGAGCAGGGTCCCCTGACCTTCCATAGCGAAGGATCACTTCCCCACCATCTTCCTTGGGTCTCTTCGCCCGACATTCCCTCCCTCATGTTCAAAACCCTTGGGTTCATATCCTGTTTAATTATGTTATGTCAGCATTATTTGCTTTTAGAATCGTGCCAAAAAAGGTAGCATTAACTGTCCACAGAAGTAACACCCACTTGTGTATATTTAGTAACATAACTCCACCCATTGTCCTGACATAGTTCCTTAGAATAGCTATTACATACACAGCAAATGTCCTTTTGTCTGTCCTCAGCAATCTTCAAATTTAACATGTTTCAATAAAGAGTACAGAAACTTTTATCACTTAAAATAGTAATAAATTCAATATCTAACAGAGCCTCGTGTAACCCAGGTTTCTAGAAGTTTGTAAGGTAGCTTTTGCACTATAGAGTTAACGCCACGGGCTGTGTCCAGAAAGGCAAGGCCTGGCAAGTCTCCTGCTTTGGCTATTTGTAGTTCTGTAACTAGGTCACTCAAGTCTCTCAGCTTCTGGTAGCCTTTGTTAGGAATCTTGGGAAAGTCCTCTATTCTTTTAAAAAGAGAGTTTTCTATACAGTAACTTCTGGGGAACCGTAACATTCATCAATCCTCTCCCATATCATGCTCAGCCCTTTGGTTGGGTAATTAATGTTAATGTCTCTGATTCTCCTTGCATGTTCTGATGACTCATTCCCCAGCCAATTGACTAAGAGATTGGCTACTTCACTTGCTTTAAAATCAAGATCCCTTGTTGCATTTCTGAAGGACGAACGCCATGCTCTATAACTTTCAGGGCGATGGTTGAACTTTGCAAGTCCCTTTGCTAACAGTTCACGTCGTGCTAAGAACTTGAAGAAATCTGATATACCTTGATGGTTGTGTGAGTAGCCAGGGGGCGCTCTATTGTGCCAGGAACTTGGTGGATAGTTGCGGTTATCAGGGATAATGTCGCTGTATCTTTTAGACCGTAGTTCTTCATTTTCGATTTGGTCAACTGTGATGTAGTGTTCTGATAGTCTGGATGCAGAAAGTGCTGAAAACTGACTGAGTGCGGGTTTACTTTCTTGCTTGATATAAGGCGTGTGAATGGCGGGGGTTGATTTTGCTCTTGGCGCTGTAAGCGGGCAGTCATCTGGTTCAGCGTGTCGCCGCACATATTCTGAGGTACGCTCTGTACTGTCGCCAGGAACGGATTTTTCCCCAAACACGTTGCTGAGCCGCTCACTGGTGGGGATGGCAAATTCCTCTAAGATGTCTGCCTCAGCGACTGCTGCTGCTGCTTCCTTCTCTACAGCCAACTTCTCTAACTCAGCTTCTGTGCGCAGCTTCTCTAATTCAGCTGCTATGTGTAGCTTCTCTGATTCAGCTTTTATGCGTAGCTTCTCTAATTTCATTTGCATCTCCTTTTCGGCGAACGCGGCCTTTACTTTGGCCTCCTTTGCCACAAAGTCAGCTTTTACTTTTGCAGATTCTGATTTTGCGCGGGCAATGGCGATTGTTTCGCTTTTCACTGACCTCTATGAGCTCGTGGAGTAGACTTCTGACCTTGTCGCGAAGTGCTCTGACTTTGTCTGTGACATGGTGTCTCGCTGTATGGAAGCTGGTAAACTGCTGTCTTACTGGCGTTCTGTATGCTAGCCGTGCTTAGAAGCCTTTGTTTTACTGCTGTTCTGTATGCTAGCCGTGCTTAGAAGCCTCCGTTTTACTGTTATGCCCCTCACTACACGTGGCTGAGGTGTATTTGGGCACACTGATAACTCCTCTCATACCAATGCATTCCGGTAGGCGTAGAATCCTTTTGAACTTTTATTAATACAAGATAGAGTAAAACTGTAACAGATACAGGCAAATACAATTAGTAAAAGATAGTACAATTAGTGCCTCCCTATCAATCTACCTAGCTGAGTACATAAATAGTAGACATACCGGGGATGTTTCTGAAGGCTGACATATATCTTAGCAGTCCATGTGCATGCTTCCAGGGTAAAAACGAAATGGCTGAAGAAGGTGACGCAAGGCCTGATGGGATTGAAAGTACGGAGGCTTGCAAGTCCCAAACTAGCTAACTCTTCTAAATTGCATATGAAAATAGATGCAGTTATACAAAACGGCCACTAGATGACAACATAGATTAAATATTATTAAAACAGAAAAAATAGGAAAAATTCAAGCCTTGTTAATGAAGGCATGACAACATCGATAGTACAATTGAGCCATAGCACTCTAGGATATGGAACACAGAGCTGATTGCATGGAAAAATCGCAATAGTATTGCACTATTGATCCATAGAGGTCAAAATTTAAAAAAAAATGCTTTGTAAAAACAGAAAGATTGCAATCCTATATTGCTTGATGCATTTCGTTTGATACACTCCATTTCCTCAGGAGAAGGTGCAATAAATCAGCTAGGGATGTTAACTCATGGTGATGAGTTCCTGGTATAGACATTCCCAGATGGCCCTTGGTCCTCATCACCATGAGTTACCATCCCTAGTTGATTTTTTGCACCTGCTCCTGAGGAAGTGGGGCGTCTGCCACAAAACACGTTGAGCAATATAGGATGCAATCTTTTTACCATGCATTTAGATGTTTTTTTTATATCAATTTCTACCTCTATGGATCAATAGTGCAGTACTATTGCAATTTTCAATGCAGACAGCAGTCCAGTACCACAAGGTTGTAATGGTCAAAAGTCGCCACTATGCCACTAAAGGCATCCTTTCTTCCAGATTACGGAACAAGTGCCTCATTGTTCTATGTTCCAGGAAGCTAATTTATTCTACCACAAGGGCACAAACTGATAAACTTGTTTTTGAATTGCTTAGATGCCAAACAAAGCCTGATAAGACCTAGCTCAGTTAAGTGCGATTTTATCATGCTGGCACTGTGGCATGATCTGTGGAAGATATTTATATCCTGCTGCGCTGGAACTATTGATAAAAGACAGTGTCACAGATTTCTCACTACTAATCACTGCTCAAAATATTTTGGTTTTCGTGGGAAAAGAGAATGAGTGTATCTGGTTCAGTGTTTTCCATACAGCATTGTGGAATATGTCAAAGATATATAAATGTATAATAATAACAGTGTGTCACTGCTGTGGGGATAGTAGAGTATAAGCCGTTTTGGTGCAGAGACTTACATGATTGGTTCTGGGTTCTCAGCACAGCACTGTGGAATATGTCAGAGCTATAAAAATGTATAATAATAGTGTATGACTGTGCTGGTAACATTAGAGTGTAAGATCCTCTGGTTCACAGACTGATGGGACATAATGTTCTCTATACAGCACTGTGGAATATGTCTGAGCTATTTTTTTTTTCCAAATAACATTTTTTATTAGTTATCTCAAAAAGATTAACATTACACAGATACATATAAAGTTAGAAAAAGTGAATAAAGGGGTAAGACAATGCACTGTATATACGCAAACACATCGAGGAGGGAAAAAAGATACCTTCTTCGCAATTTGTGCATTATATATATCAACTTCACTAGTAACATTGCTTATAAAAACAAACATAGTAGGCAGTATCTTAAAACCGATTACACATATACAGTAACTTTGCATAGATAAATTGCAGAACAGAAGAGAAAAAGAAAAAAGGGAAGAACAAAGGGGGGAAAGAAAATAGAAGAAACAAGATAGGGGGAGACGTAAGGTTACCGCGTTGACTCTGTTACCGGCTCACGACAAGTCCTTCTCTCCCAGACCCTGTTGTGGTTGGACGCCTATCCCGTATTCTGGCCATCATTTTCTCCATAAGTTCAACATCTTTGACCCTGGAGTATAGAGCCTCTTGGGTTGGGGGTGATTTTTTTTTTCCAGTTTAGGGCAATTAGGCACCTTGGTGCCGTGAGAATGTGTTTGAGTAATTTCTCATATGGTTTGGCTAATTTCAGTTGAGATAGGCCATATAGGAAGAATTTCGGTGACATAGGTATTGGCACCTCAAAGAGGCGTGTCAATAATTGTTGTGTTGTACTCCAGAAAGGGGGTATGCTAGGACATGACCAGTAAATGTGGAAGAGAGTGCCTCTGTCTTGTTGGCAGCGGCAGTATCGATCAGAAGCGTAGGGGTACATTTTATGGAGTATGTCCGGAGTCAGGTACCAAAAGAGGAGAACTTTATAGGCGTTTTCCTTTATAGAGGGTACATAGGGAACTTTTGGCAGCCTGACTCCAAATCGCTTTCCAGGCCTCCACAGGGAGTTCCTTTCCCAGCTCTCTCTCCCAGCGGAGCATGTAAGCGTGTTTGCCCCGTACTGGTATAGAATACGCGTTTAGGATCTGGTATATGTCTGAGATCAGTCCCCTACGTGTACGGCCTTCTAGTATGATGCGTTCAAATGGGGAGGGTAAGGAAAATTGCAGGTGTGGGGCTATGGTTTGGGCGTAATGTCTAATCTGCAGGTAGCCGTAGAACACCATGTCGGGGTAGGTCATGTTTGGATTGGAGTTCCGAGTTCGGCAATAATTTATGGGATCTGGGATCTACTAGATGACCAAAGTGGAACAAGTTCCGCGAGGCCCAAGACCAAGACATATGGTGGGTAAGGCTTGCAGGTACTTTTGGGTTACAGATGGAGGAGGTCAGCAGTGAGCAGTCAGATTTAAGCCCGCCTTCACGGGACAACTTGCGCCATAGTCGCCCAAGCTAAGACATTGACCCCAGTAACCGTCCAGGGTCTACCTCCACATTCGCACTCCAGAGAAGGTAATTTGGGTGTACGGGTGCTAGCCAGATTTTCTCTATTTCCGTCCATTTATTGTATGAGCGCTGGGGGAACCAGGAGACTATCGCACGCAGTTGGGCCGCTTGGTAATATTTAACTAAGTTGGGGAAAGCCTGGCTCCCGTCGGCACGTGACACCATCATAATCGAACGAGGTATCCTGTGTCTTTTATAGTTCCACACATATTGCAGTAAGTCGCCCTGTAATTTGCATAGATGACCATAGGGGATGGGTATAGGCAACGTCTGAAACATGCATAGGAGCTTAGGGAGGATGACCATCCTAACAGATGTGATCCACCCCAATAGGGAGATATGATAGTTCTTCCATTTTTGGACTAGTTCCCTAATTGACCACTTAGGTGTTTGAGGCCAGCATGAAGGACCTGGATCTCCGCTCGACAGGTGGCCTTCATGTCTGCTATGAGCTGCTTGAAATCTTCTTTGGTTGGGATAGCTTGTAGGTAGGACTGCCACGGGGGGTGAACCGCACCGTCCGGGTTTGGGTGCAGGTAGGAGGTTGGGGACTGCGGATGATATGCCGCTGCCAGGGCGCCATGGGCTTGGGGGGTAGGTTGCTGTGGCGGGTCCCAGGGCTCAGACCAAGACAGATTGTGGGAGGCCAGAGGTGGCATTGCCAATGGGCTCCCTCTAGGCTGTGCCCAAGCATTTGCCACCTGAGCATAGGAGGGGGGGGTCTCTGCATCTCCCCTGGTGGAGTTAGAGTCCCAGGAGCGGGACTGTCTTTTGGCCTTGGGGGAGGCTGGAGTAGGCCAGCCAGTGAATTGAGGCCTACTGCTGCTTGCAGGCTCCGAGTATGCATGTGGGTGCATGGGGCCTGGGAGAGCCGGAAAGTCCTCTGCAGCATCTGAGGGGGTAGGAGAGAGGGGATTGCTCTGAAGGATGCCGGGGTCTGATGCTGTACCCAGCAGTCTAGGGAAGGTTTCCGTGCACTGCGTTTACTGCGATGCAGGCTGGATGAGGGCCTTGGTCTGCTGCCCATGTGGAGTGGCTGGGGGGAGGAAGCTGGCTGTGTGCGACTCACCGCTTGCAGGGGGCCTCGGATCCGTGTGCTGGGAGGCGGATTCGTCATGCAGGGGTTGCCGGTCCTGCGGTCTCTGCGGCGACGGGAGTGAGGAGGCCTGGGACCAGGAGGCTGCGGCGTCCGGCGCAATCTTTTCTTCCCCGCCTGGCTGCATGTTGGGTGCTCTAAAATAGTCCCTGAAGGACGTGGAGGAGCCCGGAGGGGGTTGGGATGAACCCCTTGCTGATGAGGAGCGTGTGGCCCGCGATCCACCCATGGATGGGTAAGTTTTAACCCTGAATTTGAGCCTGTTTGCTGCGGGCCAGGAGAGAGCTCTCAGGCTTCACGTCTATCCAGGTCGGCTTCCGGTCACGCCCCCCTGTCTGAGCTATTTAAATGTATAATCATATTAATAGACTGTGTGACTGTGCTAGGGACATTAAAGTGTAAGCGCCACTGCTATAGACACTTGTGCATGGTTCATTATTCTCTGTACAGCACTGTGGAATATGTCAGAGCTATATAAATATGTAATCGTAGTGTAGGGATGTGGTGGATATTAAAGTGTAAACTCCTATGATGCAAAAAAATGAAGTGAATAGTTTAGTGTTCTCCGCACAGCACTGTGGAATATGTCAGAACTATATAAACATATAACAGTAGTAGTATGAGTGTGATGGGGGCATTACAGTATATTTTGTCAAAGCACAGAGACTGATATAAATGTCTTGTGTACTTGTATGGCACTGCATTATATGTCAAGACTATACATAGCATAATAAGTGAGTCTGCCTGCGTTGAGTGCAGTGCATTTGAGTTAAATCTCCTCTGGAGTATTATAAATGGCTCAGTGTTCTCTGGCACATCATAACATGTCCGGTTTCTCTAAATTACTGTATTTATCGTATAACACGCACAGGCCTATAACACGCACCCTAACTTTAAGGGGGAAGTTTCAGGAAAAAAAAATTCCACAGCCCCCTGCGTATAACACGCAGGCACAGTTTACCCTCTATTTTCAAGGTAAAAAAGTGAGTGTTATACGCCAATAAATACAGTAGTTATAATAATGATTTTATTTTTTTCACTGCTGTTCATATTGTTGCCACATTTTCTTGGAAAAAAGATTGGCCTAATAATCTCTTTCCTAATAATATTGCCAACAAGTCCTGTTTTTACCAGCCAGAACTACTCACAGACCGAAGAGAAAAGGGTTGCAGAAATATTAGTCTCTTTAAAGTGGAACTCTGATGATGTAGGGTTAAAGTGTTTGTTACCCTAAACAAACATATATACCGGTATATATTGTATTGTTATGCAGCATAGTGCATATGCTGTGTAATTGGCCCCCTGTATCACCTGAAATACCTGTCTTATCCTGCCCTCACCTTTGTAAACTGACTACGGTTTATCATGGCTGCTGTGTCCTGACACCATGATCAGTTTATGTGCCTCCGTCATCTGCAGCTCTCCTGTCCTATGGCCCCTCCCTGCTTGTCAGCTTGTGACAGTGCCACTCCTGCCACTATAAAACTATCATACTATCATGCCATCCCCTCTGTTAAATAAGGACATGTGCCGCACAGTATGTGTCTTATAAAAAAGATGCCAATTTCTACCTGCTTTCAGAGTGTCTCCTGGCGGTCACGTGACTCCTCGGCTCTCTCCTCCTCGACTCCCCTCCTCTCGGCTGACGTCAGTGGGAGTTCTCGCCCCAGCCTGCTGGAGCGGTCAGCCCAGAAGAGGAGAGAGCCAAGGAGTCACGTGGGCACCAGGAGATGCTCTGAAAGAAGGCAGAAATCTGCATCTTTTTTATAAAACACATACTGTGCAGCACATGTCCTTATTTAAGAGAGGGGATGGCATGATAGTATGATAGTGGCTTTACAACCACTTTTAAAGTGTAAGTTCACCTTTACATAAAAATTTGTAAGGTGAACTTACACATGACCCCCACCTTGCCCACTCCCCCCCAGTCCTGCTGACCTTCATGGCAGCAATCGTCCGTTCTGAGCCCCAGGATAGCCGCCTCACGGTTCCCGGGGCTTAGAAATCCCTGGAGCTTAATCTCCTAAACGTACCCCGTCAGGAGGGAAGTTTTAGGAGCATTCTAAATGGTCAGCGGCACCGACCAATCAGTCCTGCTGACCTGCATGGTAAAGATCGTCTGTTTTGTGCCCCGGTATAGCCGCCTCACAGCTCTGGCGCTTAGAAATCCTCTCAGCTTTCTCTCTTCTTTCCCGCTGAGAGGACGGGCTACATGGGTTCTCATTGGTCGGCGCCACCCATGTGATGGCGCCAACCAATTAGAATGCTCCTTAACATCCCTCCTGACGGGGTACGTTTAGGAGGAGATTAAGCGCCAGGGATTTCTAAGCCCTGGAGCCGTGAGGCGGCTATACCAGGGCTCAGAATGGGCGATTGCCGCCATGCAGGTTAGTAGGACTGGGGGTCCTGTGTAAGTTCACCTTACAGATTTTTATGTAACGGTGAACTTACCCTTTAAGGAAGGAAGCACAGAACACAGTGTGGAACCAGGCATCCCATACACCTGAAACTCTATTAAATGCTGTCGATGTTTCAGACAGCATAATTCCTGAAGACATCAGATATTGGTGGCACTGGGAGGTAGGAGGGGTAAGTATTAACTCTTTTCTTTTTTTTCATTAACCTCAATCTCTGCAGCAGCTTCTTTTCAGAGGAATTCCCTCCCACCAACAAAGGAAGCACGAGGCTCTGCAGTGATAGACAGTGCACACTGTGTACCTATTGGCTAAGGAGGCAGCAGGAGGCGGAGCAGCCCGGCTCCTCAGCCAATGAGCAACTGAAAGGCTGTTAAGTCCCCCCCTCATAACCTCTCCCGAGTTCCAGCCCTGCCAGCTTACTGTGCTTAGCCTATGGCGCCTTTCCTGCACTATTTCTCCCTCGGCTCCTCTCTGTCAGGTCACCTGAGTTGCCAGATGACAGATGCACACCGTAGGTCAGGAGTGCACCACAAGGTAGTGAACCCTATGGCTGACTGCTGCAGATGGAACACTGGGTGGTAAGGATGGCAGATCCACTGGAGCACAACAGGGATCCCAGAGGGAGCTAGAGCCCAAGATTCCCCAGGGCGCGGAGTCTTAGATCCAGCAGGTGTTCACCAGAGCCTCTAGTGGTGAGGATGGCCTAAGCTGCAGCTGGATCCAGGTCGCGGCCCCCAGAGTCCCCTAGCTCACGCTCCGTGGGGTATAGCGGATAGAGGGGAAGCAGCAGCTCAGGATACAAGAGATAGTGAGGAGATAAGCCAAGGTCAGGGCGACAAGCAGACAAGGATAAACAAAGGACCAGCCAAAGGTCAAGGTCACAAGCAGACAGGGATAGTCGAGAATAAGCCAATATTGTTAACACAGAGACAGACGTAGCACACGGCAAGCAGGAACCCAAACACACAATGCTTAACAAACAATGTTGATCAGCAAGGCAGACTTGCAGTGCACAGGTTAATATAGAGTTCTATGATAGGGCCTGGGGTAGAGCCATGCTGGGAGGAGAGATTATAAAGGAAGCCGCCAGGTGAGAGTGTCTGGTCTCTAAGGTGAACACATGCGGAGGAAGGTAAGGAAGGTAAGCTGACAGACAAACATTACTGCATATCCATGACACTCTCCTGCACACTTCCTGGTTTCCCCCGGGCCCCTCCAGATGCTCAGGCCCGGTACATGTGTATCATCTGCTGTACCGCCCTGATGGCGGCTTTGCTCCCAGTTACACAACAGGTGCAGCTTGATTATCAGTCTGTACATCTGCTGGGAGACACCCGCTGGTGGCCACCAGAACTGCACCCTTTGGTTCTAAAAACAGTGCCACCAGCAGGTGACCCAAGCAATAACACAGGTCCTGGCACACAAAGCTTATGGGTGCATATGGGCAGCATGTGGCTGTTAAAGCTCACCCTTTTTGCCATTACATGGGCAGCAAGAGGTTAAAACAAGGGATCTACATTGTCTGCCTGCAAATTTTCTAGTTTAGGTGTCTCAGTTTAAAAATTCATAACTGGTCAGATGAATTGTGGTTTATTGTAACAGAGTGTCTCACAGGGAGCCTGGAAAAGTCCTATTTTACACATCTCCCAAGCTCGTACACCTTTTGAGACCTGATCCTCTGTCCACTTCGGGTTTTGTACCTATCTATTTTGGCAATTTAGGCTCACCTGGGACACAGTCAGTGCTCTGCAGCCTTGGGAGCAGACAGGTCCTGTCAAGCTAAAGGTTAGTGGAAAACTAACTATGTGGAGGCTGGCAAGTATTAGGCTTGGGAAGCCTGTTGGCTAGGACTGTTAATGTGTAGAAAGAGCTGAGGCATGGCTAGGTGTTTTGTTGGAAGTTTCATTTAATTTCCTCAGAAGCACTGTACAGCACATCTAAATAGCACAAATAAACGCACCGCTGTTTGCCAAGACATCATTAGTATGGTATCTGTCCCTAAAAAGTTTGCTCATCCCAGGGAGCATTATACCTGCTACCTATCCCCAGCTCACAGGTACCTTTTGAAATATATTGCGCATTTTCGTTCTATTGAGACTATAGTTTGGATGCCCTTAATGCAAAGCTTTTTCTGCTAGCCCGCCTGTCCTCCAGCACTCCATTTTGCCAGCAACAAGTAAACAGCTTGTGAAGTCTGTCCAATTACCCAGACACGATAAGATAAATGGAATTACTCTTCATCTTAATACATCCTTTAATTAGTATTATCTTGAACACTTCAGCTGCTCACAACATGTTGACACATCCAGATAAATGTGGGCTAAATGTGGAGGGGGGCTTAGGACGTTCAGCATCATCCCAGATGAGATCAGCTTTAATAGTCATTGCATGAAAACTGTTTTATTCTAATAAAAAATACTAAAATTGTATATACAGATAAAAGTTGATTCTTTTAAGTTATGATTGTTTGCCCTCATTATGATTATCTTGCGATAGGGGTGCACCTGACAACATGCTGCCCCCAAACATGCATACTCACACCTTTTCTTTCATGTGATGATGGTGAGGCTGGGAACTAATTTCAATACTAGAGTCACCATGAGAAATAATAAGCCTGCTGCTGTTATGTTAGTAATGTGTAGAGGGGCCCTTCAAATATTTTGCAACTATCAAGAATTGCAGAGAGTCCAACTGCACCTGGGCCCATGAGATAAGGTGGCCCAAGCCTACAGTGCGTATGAAAAGTATTCAACTCCTTAGAAGTTTTTATGTTTTATTGTCAAGTGAAACACTGACTCACAATAGACCTAAAGGGGTTGTAAAGGTACAATTTTTTTTCCTAAATAGTTTCCTTTACCTTAGTGCAGTCCTCCTTCACTTACCTCATCCTTTGATTTTGCTTTTAAATGTCCTTATTTCTTCTGAGAAATCCTCACTTCCTGTTCTTCTGTCCGTAACTCCACACAGTAATGCGAGGCTTTCTTCCTGGTGTGGAGTGTCGTGCTCGCCCCCTCCCTTGGACTACAGGAGAGTCAGGATGCTCTCTACGTTGCAGATAAAGAAAGGAGCTGTGTGTTAGTGGGCATCCTGACTCTCCTGTAGTCCAAGGGAGGGGGCGAGCACGACACTCCACACCAGGAAGAAAGCCTCGCTTTACTGTGTGGAGTTAGACAGAAGAACAGGAAGTGAGGATTTCTCAGAAGAAATAAGGGTTAGAGTTAGGGTTTTAGGGTTAGGGTTATGGCTAGGGGTTGGGGTTAGCGGTCAGGGCTAGGGTTAGCGGTTAGGGTTAAGGTTTAGGGGTTAGGGTTGGGGTGTTAGGTTTAGGGTTACAGTGTTAGGGGTAGAGGGTTAGGGTTGGGGTTAGGGCATAGGGTTAGCAGTTAGGGTCAGGGCCAGGGTTTAGGGTTTAGGGGTAGGGTTAGGGTTTCCCCTTGAAGAATAAGGCTAGGAATCAGAAATTGGAATAGGGACCTCCCCCAGAAGTCAAATGTCACAATGTAGGTTCCCAGATGTCAATGGTCACAAGGCATGGCTGACCCATCCCCACCAAAGTTTACCGCCTACCCCAACTAAGTCGTGAAATTAACAAGTCGGAATACAGAAATTTAGGAAATTCTAAATTCTATATTTTGGAAATTTGGAGATTAGGTATTGAAATTTCCTTTCAAATTTGGCTGTTGGTGAACGTAACGAATACGAATCGATCCAAAGTTACGAATTATCCAAAATAACGAATGGAATGATCTAATAATAATAAACTTCAGATAAATTTGTATTCATTACATTCACTAACAGCCAAATTTGAAAGGAAATTTCAATACCTGTAATTTAATTGTTATTATTAGTTAGTTATTATTTCAAATTTTACTGATTTTCTTTCATTCTTTTCAAATTTTCGAAAATCTAAAATTCGAAAATGGGAAATTTGGAAAATTGGATTTTAGAATTTCCGAATTCTGAATTTTTAGAATTTCCGAATTCCGAATTTTCGAAAAAAGCAAAAAAAGAATGAAATTAAAACGAAAAAAACAAATTTTTAGGCAGTGCACAAGTCTAGTGTTCTGACTACAGTTGTTATAATCGTGACTTAGCCCTTCCTGGAACCTCTATTCCTGGCCTGAATATGCAGAAGGTTTAAGCAAACAAAACAACGCAGTGGATATGATATTTGGGATGAGAAAGAGGAAATGACATCATACAAAGTGGAGGAATCACAGGAAATTACATATGGTTAAAACAAAGACCAAGGTGGCAGAATAACCAGAAACCATCAGCTAGAGAACATCATAGCCTATATACACACATGCAATTGTATTGCCCATATAACTTCTGTAGGACAGGTAGGCTTCATAATGTTTTCTTATTCAGGTGGAGTAGCGCTATTAGCAAAGCAGAACCTGCATTTCATCCAAGGTCTGCTTTAACAATGTTTTTTTTTTTTTTTTTTTTAACCCATTTGTCTGTAGTTTTGACTTTATGATCAGGGTCACAATCCTGCTGGAAAACAAATCTTCTTCCCAGACTCAGATTTTTTGCAAACTTCATCAGGTTTTCCTGCAGGATTTCCCTTTAATTTGCTATTCATTCTTAACCTCACAAGCCTTGTGGGGCCTGCTGGAGAGAAACATCCCCACATTATGATACTGCCACCACCACTGCATACCTTACAACCCTCCTGGATTCCATGGAACTGGCCCCCGATTTCAGCAAAATGCCCACTTTCGTGCATGTGGGCTGGAGTCTGAGCCCAGTACTGGAACTTGTTCAGGCACTTGGCTGCACTAATGTTCCTCACGGGCTTGCTAGCGCTGGGCAACCAGGGCATGTTTCCTGCACCCCTGAGTCCCCAACACCGCAATTGCCCTCTTCACAGCAGCCATCATCTCTCCCAGCTGGCTGCCTGTCGCAACAATACATATCAGAGCTGAGAGTAGCTTCCACGAGGCGCCTCTTCAACTCATTTTTCAGATCAGCTGATCCTCAGCATAGCCTTGGAAGCTGTACCCGGACCCTGCATGAGCAAAAAGTGGGGATGGCCTATAATGTGCCCTGGGAGCACTGGGCTTTGCAGAAGTGCTCTTCTAGACCCATTTGATATAACATGTGGGTTAGCTGAAGAGTGTTTAACAGGTCTAGTGCTGCGGGGTGGTGGAATCCAACCCCTGAAGACTCCCTGGGGAGTGTGTCCACTAGAAGTCTAAAGGCTACCTAGATAGGGCATTTCCCCTGGTTTCTTGCCTATCTTTCTCCAACATGTCATGCTTAGAATGGGACCGCAGGGTGTCTGCCCCTACAAAGTCTGCACAGCCTCCCTTAGGGTTGTCTTACTGAGCATTTGTGTTGTTTTTTTGCGCACAAACATTCTCAGCCTTTCTGGCATCTTCTCAGCTGCACCCACCCCATGATCTTCCAGAATATTCTCCTGGGATTCTTTGATGCCTTACAGTGACAAAGTCATAGCTGGTATTAGCCATTTCTGCTTCCGCATAGTTATGTGGGGATTCTTTGTGGAAAACCCCTCACTTGTATACTTAGTATAGTGGACCATACAGTAGGTGCAAGGGCAGTGGTCCTTTAGGCCTTACCAGCTTTTTGGGGTGGGGGGACATGCACTGTCATGCCTTTGGCCTACAAAGAAATACAGTAATATCTTCTGGACTTGTAATTCAAATATCGTCCACTAGATGTCACTCTTAACAAAGGACTGTTGATGGGCAGTGTTCTATGGTAATGTACATTTCCTGTCGTGTTATTGAAAACTGTCTTCACTTCCTATCACAACTCTTTTATCTTTTTCCACTGGACAGTCCACATGGAGTCAGCTAAGCCTGTGCCACATGTTTCCTAAGTCCTGATCTCCTTAAGGCAGCATCGCTGGTATGATAAAGACTGTTTATCTATATGCCTAGTAGACATTTGTTTGTGTTCATATAATTATTTTATGTTCATTTATTTGTTTATCTCAAGTTTCACCATTATTCATACGCATCTTATATGGCCACCACCTGTTCATCGTAATGAAGAACCAAAGTTACAGACAGTCTGGTTATTTAGGATGAAAGGTTTAAGCTGTATGTTGAGCTACATACACGCCAGGGGAAAACGTGTAACGAGAACAGAACAGTGAAACAGCGGCTATCCAGCAAGTGGGATTTAGGACAGTGACTACACAGAGGCCTGCTACTCTGTCAGCGCAGCCACCTGCATACAGTGATACAGCAGTCTCTACACAGTCAAGCATTCCTGCAAGCAACATGTCACATAGCCAGGCATCCTCACTCAAGACAAGGTCCCAAGTTTCCGGCTCCTCTAGATCTTCCTCCGCAAGCAATGCACTCGCTATCGTACGTGCAAACGCCGAAGCCGCCAAGACCCAAGCAGCCTTTGCTGAGCAAGAAATTCAGATTAAAAAGAAGAAAGTGAGGCTAAAGACAGAGAAAGTGCAGCAAGAGGCACAGTTAGAGGCAGAGGAAGTGCAGCAAGAGGCACAGTTAGAGACACAGAAAGTGCAGCAACAGGCACAGTTAGAGGCAGAGGAAGCCCTCCTAGAAGTAGCCCTAGAGAAACTCACTGTAGAGAAGGAAGCAGCAGCCGCCATAGCCGAAGCAGAGGCCTTAGAATTAGCTGTATACCCGAGAAGCGAATGCAGCAGACGCAGCAATATTCTCAACTCAGAAGCTAAAACTCAAGATTCTCTACAACGAACTTCAGATTATATCAATCAACATTTTAAGCCAAGCAGTGACAAAGATGACGTCAAAGAGACAGGCCAAAGACATTACACGGTACCTCCGCAAGTCAGCGACAAGTCTCCAGCCTGCAAACAGGAGAAATACACGCAAAGTGATGCCTCCTACGACAGACTCCCTATATGTGATGTAACAGAGCCTTCTATCGTCCTCCGAAACCAACGTCCAAGTCAGAACGATATGACAGAGGCCAGCTGGACACCCTCAAAAGGTATTACTATACACAGCCATATCACCATGGGAACACACAGCAGGTTAACCAAGCCACCATAGACCTTGAAGGTTCTTTGCACAACGTGAGTTAGTCACCAAAGGACTTGAAAAGTTTAATGACTGCCCTGAAAGCTACAGAGCCTGGCGGTCTTCCTTTCAAAATGCCATCAGAGACTTCGGTTTTACTTGCAGTGAAGAGATAGACCTCCAGATCAAATGGCTTGGAAATGAGTCTGCCGAGCACGCCAGACAAATCAGGACAATAAACATAAACCACCCAGACACTGGTCTTAAAACGATCTGAGATAAACTTGATGAGTGTAATGGTTCAGCAGAAGCAGTAGAAAGTGCACTATTCAGAAACTTAGGGAGCTAAGTGACCTGCTAATGGAACTTCTAGAAGCTAAATCCGAGGGGGACTTACAAGGACTTGTATTCCTTGACACAGCCAGAGGTGTCAACCCAATTGTACAAAAGTTACCCTATAACTTGCAAGAGCAGTGGATTACACAGGGATCTTGATTTAAAAGACAGCATGATGTTCCATTCCCTCCATTTTCTGTTTTTGTGGACTTTGTGTGTCAGCAAGCTAAAACAAGAAATGATCCAAGTTTTGATTTTACATTGTCATGTGCTGCTCCTTCAGGACTTAACCCTCGCAAACCTCCAGTAGCAGTACACAAAACTAACGTAACTCCTCCAGATTCTTTTCACAGGTCTGCCAGCTTCTCTAACTCGGAGACAAAGGTCAAAGATCCTGGTAAGCAGTGTCCCTTGCATCGGAAGCCACATCCTCTCCTAAAATGCAGAGCCTTCAGAGAGAAAACCCTGCAGGACCGCAAGGCCTTCCTCAAGGAGAACCACATCTGCTACTGGTGCTGCTCTTCAACATCTCACCTCGCCAAGGACTGTAAGGTCAGTTTAAAATGCACAGAATATGACAGCTCAGATCACAACACAGGTTTACATCCTGGGCCAGCTCCATGGACTTTACAACATACTCTCAGCACTAGTGAGCATGGTGGGGAGGAAGAGCACACCATTACAACTCCACCAGAGATCACTTCACAATGTACAGAGGTCTGCAAAGGAGTCATAGGTGGCAGGTCCTGCTCCAAAATATGCCTAGTCAGAGTCTACCTAGCAGGCCAAAAAGACCAAACTATTAAGCTCTACGCAATTCTGGATGACCAAAGTAACCAGTCATTAGCCAGCTCAACCTTCTTTGACATCTTTGGCATTAAAGGCCCCAGCATCCCCTACTCCTTAAAAACTTGTGCAGGAATAGTGGAGACAACGGGGAGGAGAGCATCCGGCTGTCAAGTCCATTGACGGACAATCATGCTTGTCTTTGCCAACTCTTATCGAATGCAACCAGATCCCTGACCATAGATCTGAAATTCCTACACCAGATGTGGCTGCTCATCACCCACACTTGAAACGTATAGCGCATCTGATACCAGAACTTGATCCTCAGGCTCAGATTATCCTACTCCTTGGGAGAGATATCTTGTGAGTCCACAAATCAAGAGCTCAAATTAATGGTCCCAACAACGCTCCTTATGCTCAGAGGTTAGACCTTGGATGGGTCATCATAGGAGATGTCTGTCTAGGAAGCGTGCACAAACCGAACTCAGTTAGCAGCATGCTCACAAATACCCTAGAGAAGGGGGCGTCCCTCTCTTTTCCAGCCATGCCACAACCAGTTCCTTGTTAAGGAAATGGCCTACACTACCCACTTGTCTTGTCCCTTCACAAGCCCCACTAGTGACAACTTTGCCTGTGACAGTGACCGAGACCATTTAGGGTGCACAGTCTTTCAAAGAACTAAAGATGACAATCGTGCGGCAATGTCTATTGAGGACAAACTCTTCTTAGAAGTAATGGAGCAAGGACCATCCTAAAAGCCAGGTCAAATCAGAGTAGTGTTTTGACTCTAGTGCCAAATTCAAGGGTGTCTCCTTAAACGATGTCCTCTTGACAGGCCCAGACCTCAACAACAAACTCCTGGGAGTACTCTTCCGCTTCCGCAAAGATTCTATTGCCTTCATGGCTGACATCCAACAGATGTTCCATTGCTTCCTGGTCAGAGAGGAAGACAGAAACTTCCTAAGGATCCTTTGGTTCAGAGACAATGACCCTTCCAAAGACATCTCAGAGTATCGCATGAAGGTACACATCTTTGGCAACAGCACTTCACCTGCAGTCGCTATCTACGGACTCAGACTTTCCGCCCAAGAAGGTGAACTTGAGTATGGCTCAGATACAAAACAATTTGTAGAGAAAGACTTTTATGTAGATGACTGTTTGCAGACTCACTGGAAGGTAAGTATTTCAATCTGTCTTCTTAAAAGAGCACAGGAAATGCTCGCTTGTTCCAATCTCAGACTTCACAAGATTGCTTCCAACAGCAAAGAGGTAATGGAAGCTTTCCCTGCTCAAGACCATTCCAACGATCTAATGGACTTAGATCTAGGTACAGACTCTTTACCTGTGCAGCGCAGTCTAGGTTTACTTTGGGACTTGAAATCTGATTCCTTTACCTTCCAAATAAACAGAGAAGAAAGGCCCTTCACTCAAAGAGGTGTCTTGTCCACAATCGATAGCCTATACGATCCATTAGGATTTGCGGCACCTGTTACAATTCAAGGTAAAGCCCTACTTAGAAACTTGATTTGTGAAACATCCAACTGGGATGCCCCACTACCCCTTGATAAGAGGAACTCTTGGGTAGAGTGGAAGAACTCTCTGTCAGTCTTATCTGATCTCCATGTTTCACGCCCCTATGCTCCTGTACCTTCTACAAAGACACAGAGCCAAACCCTTTGCATATTCTGTGATGCTTCTATCAAGGCAATAGCTGCTGTGGCCTACTTAAGAACTGTCGACACTACAGCACGATGCCACGTACAATTTGTCATGGGCAAGGCAAAGCTAGCTCCACACCCTGAGCACACTGTACCTAGGCTAGAACTTTGTGCTGCGGTACTAGCCGTTGAACTGGCAGAACTTATAACCTCAGAGATGGACATTGACCTCAAGGATATCCAGCTCTACACTGACAGCAAGGTAGTGCTAGGTTACATCTACAATGAGACCAGACGTGTCTATGTTTACGTCAACAACAGAGTGTTGAGGATTAGGAGATCCACTCGCCCAACACAATGGCACTACGTACCTACTGACCATAATCCTGCAGACCATGCTACAAGAGCTGTTGCCGCATGTAACCTCAAAGACACAACATGGTTTACTGGACCTGCATTCTTGTACAATGCAGAACAGACTGTTCCTAAGAGCGACACTATTGAATTAGTAGATACAGACTCAGATACTGACATCCGTCTTGAGATCTCAACATTTCAGACTACAACTTCAGACTGCCAGCTTAAATCTGACAGATTTACCAGATTCTCAAAATGGAAGGCGCTTGTTCAAGCTATTTCTGGTCTTATCCATATAGCTCACTCTTTCAAAGGTGACTCAAACAGCTGTGACCGCAAAGGATGGCATCATTGTCAAAGGACCAGTTCAGCAGTAGAGCTCCAGCAGTCCCAGGATCTTGTCATCTGTCCTGTACAGCATGAAACCTATGCTAAGGAGATCGACTGTATCTTGAAGAAAGAAACCTATCCCTAGTGACAGTCCCCTGCGAAAACTTGACCCATTTCTTGATCAAAATGGACTTTTGAGGGTAGGTGGTCGTCTAAGACAAGCCAACTTGGAATCAGATGAGAGAAATCCTCTAATAGTTTCTGGTCACCATCACATCGCTTACTTGATCATATCACATCATCACCTCCACGTCAAACATCAAGGAAGACTGTTCACAGAAGGAGCCTTCTGAGCTGCAGGCCTATGGATAGTTGGAGCTAAGAGATGTGTGAGTAACGTGATCTTTAAATGTGTTACTTGTCGCAAACTTCGGGGCATGCTACAAACACAAAAAATGGCCAACCTTCCAGCCGACAGACTTGCTCCAGACCCTCCTTTCACCAATGTTGGCCTTGATGTCTTCGGCCCTTGGTCTGTTGTCACACGTCAAACCAGGGGAGGTCACGCAAACAACAAACGTTGGGCAGTCATATTTTCCTGTATGGTCATCAGAGCAGTGCACATTGAAGTTATTGAGTCTATGGACACTTCAAGCTTCATAAGTGCCCTCAGACGCTTCATTGCTATCTGAGGCCCTGTAAAACACATCCGCTCAGACAGAGGTACTAACTTTGTTGGAGCAGCCAGGGAACTGCATATTCCTTCAAATGTGGACACCAAAGGGGTAGAAAGATACCTCCAGAGATCAGGGCTGTTCATGGACTTTCAACCCACCTCACTCCTCTCGCATGGGTGGAGCATGGGAAAAAATGATAGGCACAGCCCGCAGAATTCTGGATTCTATCTTTCTGCAAATAGGAACCTCAAGACTTACCCATGAGAGTCTGGTAACCTTCATGGCAGAGGTCTCAGCCATCATCAATGCCAGACCTCTAACTCCAGTCTCAAATGACCCAGACGAGCCTGTGTTACTCACACCAGCAGCACTCCTTACACAGAAAATTGGAGTAATCAGTGCCCCCCATGGGAATTTCACCACTAAAAACGTATACCTACGCCAGTGGAGACAGGTACAAAGTCTGGCAAATACCTTCTGGGACAGGTGGAGGAAGCAATACCTCTCCACTTTACAGCCACATACTAAATGGCAAGACAACAAGCCCAACCTTAGAGGAGACCTTGTTCTTGTTGAGGGCTGTCAATCTCAAAGGAATGAGTGGCCTTTGGGTCTCATCACCAACACCTTTCCAAGTGAGGATGGAAGGGTCAGAAAAGTGGAAGTCAAGATCCATAGAGACAAAGTTGTTCCTCAGACCAGTTTCTGAACTAATTTTATTGTTGTCATCTGAGAAATAAATCTTGGCATCTTATGATACCAGGCGGGGAGTGTCATGCCTTCTGGACTTGTAATTCAAATATTGTCCACTAGATGTCACTCTTAACAAAGGACTGTTGATGGGCAGTGTTTTATGGTAATGTAAATTTCCTGTTGTGTTATTGAAAACTGTCTTCACTTTCTATCGCAACTCTTTTATCTTTTTTTCACTGGACAGTCCACATGGAGTCGGCTAAGCCTGCGCCACATGTTTCCTAAGTCCTGATCTCCTTAAGGCAGCATCGCTGGTATGATAAAGACTGTTTATCTATATGCCTAGTAGACATTTGTTTGTATTCATATAATTCTTATATGTTCATTTATTTGTTTAGCTCTAGTTTCACCATTATTCATACGCATCTTATATGGCCACCACCTGTTCATCGTAATAAAGAACCAAAGTTACAGACAGTCTGGTTATTTAGGATGCAAGGTTTAAGCTGTATGTTGAGCTACATACACGCCAGGGGCAAATGTGTAGCGAGAACAGAACATGCACCGTACCTGCAAAAAAAACTGACATTGATAGCCCAGTCCACTCTCCCCTCCCTGAGTTGCAACACTTTTCAGAGTCTCCCTCATACAATGTGCCCTGCAACCTGCATTTGCTGCCATGTTCATCGGTCAGACCTTAGGTGTCTGGTCCAAGAATATGTTTTGGAATCCTGGACCTATCATTGTGGATTCCCTCAGTCCACCAACGACTGTAGCTCAATCCTGTGGCCCTGCACTACTGTGTTGATGGGTTAGTGGATATTATGAGTTTCCTTTCTGTACACATACGGAGGAACTTTTGGATCAAATTTAGGTCTGTGGAACATCAGTGCAAGAAACTCCTAGTGTGTATGCTTGTCACGATCAGGCGTCGGGCTTGAAGACCAATTGCAATAGCAGTGGCAGGACAGGCATACAGGCAGTCACTTCTGGTAGATGACACAGGCTCACCTGAGGTGCGGAGTCTAAGTACTAGCTGGTTTTCCCCAGAGCTCCGGGTGGTGGAGATGGATTTGGCTGCAAGCTAGTACCAGGTCGCAGTCCTCAAGTTTGCCCCACCAGGGTGTGAGCAAGCCGGGGTCCAATAGCGGATAAACAGACAAGGATGAAACAGCAACGTGGTCAAAGAACAGGCCGAGGGTCAAACACGGGTAGTTGCAGATTGGGATCAGGCAGTAGAGAAGTCAAAGGTCAATCACGAGTGGTTGTAGGTACAGATGGCAACAGGAAAACCAACAGCAAGGCACTGGCAGGGAAGGCACAATAACCTGGCAAAGAGGAAGTGCTGAGACAAGGCTTATATAGTAAGTTCAAGGGAGGAGCAAGGAGTTCAAGGTTCATCGGTAATCAAGACTCAAGGCAGGGTTGTCCATTGGATCAGATAGGTTTGTCCAGCAGATCAGGCAAGGAGCTGTCCAGCATCCCAGATAGCTCAGTGGGAAGAGTAAATGCCAGACACAGTCGAGGTCCCAGGTTCAAGCCCAGGTCCTGACAATGCTCTTTGATGGGGGACATCTGCTTGGCCAATCACTAAAGGAAAGAGCACCATTTGCACCAGCAAAAGAAGGCTAAGCCTTAGTCCAAAATACCCTTTACTTCAGTGGCTAAGAAGAGTTAATTTTATTCCCCCCATTACTCCAAGTACAAACAAAGCCTGAGACTCAGTTCTGCTATAATTCCTGGACTCTCCAAACCCATGAGCAAATCCACCTCTCAATAGGTGCCCCCATTAGTCTCTTATGGCAATTCAATCCTTCCTGCATTTAGAAATGGGTACTCAACATTACAAATTAGTTGCCCTTCCTTTTGGTCTATCCACTGCACCTTGGGTTTTCACCAAGTTCATAGCCCCTGTATGTGCTCTGCTTTGCTCTTTGGGCATTTTCAAGAAGGGATACCTGGATGACCTACCAATGGAACAGTCGGCACAGACTTTGTAAATGTCTATCAAAAATTTAAAATGCTATAAAGGTTCGCGTGGTTCCAAAACCCCCAGAAGTTGGTGCTGGAAATTTACTTTTTTGCTTGTTGATGGTCTGGTGGCTCATGAGTCCAGCCCTGTTTTCTGGGAAATCAATCAGTTCATTGGTCTGGAAGGTTCTCACTATGGAGGAGTCCTCAACACTCTTTTGGTGCAAAAGACTTGGTGACTGGAGGAAGCTCATCTCCCGATCAATATTCTGTGATTCAGTCATTCCTTTAATGGTGGATCTTTTGACTACAATGTCACCTAAGTAGGATTCAATCAGACAGGTTTTAGTTGCACACATCTACAAATATACAAAGCTGAGACCTTAACCCCATAGAGATGCTGTGAAATTACCTCAAGAGAGTCGTTCATACCAGACATCCTACAAATGTGTCTGAGCTGAAGCACTAAAGAGGAAAAAACATCCTCCTGCATGTTATACAGGTCTGATCCAGAGCTACCAAAAGCACTTGCTTGAAGTCATTGCTGACAAAGGAGGTTCGACCAGATTTGACGCCAATGGTTCACTTACATTTTCCTCCAGCACTGTAAATGTTTAATGGGTGTGTTCAATAAAGACACAAGAAATTAGAATTGTTTGTGTTCTTAGCTTAACAACTTAACCTCCGGAAGGTTTAACCCCCTTCATGATCAGGCTATTTTAATTGGTTATTGCACGGTCAAATTCCTAATAAATCTATTTTAATTGGTGTGAAAGATATAACGTCTATAAACTATGGTGTGTATATATACAAAGGGTCTTCAAAAAGTTTTTGCACTTTTTTTAATATCTAATAGAGTTAAAAAAAAGTGCAGAAACTTTTTGAAGAACCCTCATATATTTGAAAATTTATCAATCCTGATATACTGATGGTCTATCTCATTTCTTGAGGCCCTTACATCCCAGGACAGTACAAATATCCCCAAATGACCCCTTTTTGGAAATTAGACAGTCTAAGGTATTTAGTAAGAGGCATGGTAAGTAGTACAGCGTCATTATGGTGACACTGAACTACTGATGACAGGGTGTTAAAAAAAAAACTTTAAAAGAAAACAAATTGTTAAAAAACACTTTAAATAAATAATAATTTGATATTCTTTTTTTTTTTTTTACATACTGTCACCAGTGCAGTACAGCATCATCATATGACTGGTGTGGCGGTAATCAGGGATACTGACTGGCGAGAGTGTGTTTAAATAAATATTTTTTTATTTTTACACTTTGAAATGTCATGGGTTTCATTCATAACAGCTGTGGTTACTGTTGTGATGCTGTGATTGGCCCACAGGGTATCACATGGTACAGGGTGCTGTGATTAGCCCAGGTGCCATGTAATAGCTCTAGGCCATTTACAGCATCGCAATACTAAGCATAGCTGTTATGAATGAAACCAATTCATAACCGTTGTGTTTACATTGTGATCACATAGCGATCACGTGATCCCCCAGCCTCTCAAAGTGGTACCAGGAGCCACAAGGGGGCGCACCAGTGCACATGTGCCGGGCGGTATACAGGTATGTTGCCTGCCCAGTATAACTACTGTAGCTGGGCAGGAAGTAGTTAAGCACATTGTGTTTTTCTGTTGTGACTTGGATAAGGATCATATTTTGCAGTGAATAGGAAGAGGTATAATAATGGAAGTCGCTGCTGGATGCATTTTGTGTGCATTTAGCAGCGATCTTCTCCGGTACTTACAGCCTGTGCAAATAGCCACGAATAGCTGTGGCCTCTGACAACCTGTCATTGAAGTGTATGGGCTCGTTGGCCACAGCTAGCCACTCACACCTGTCAAAAACGCCAGTTGGAATTAATAGATTCCTTCCTTTGCTGTTTGCACCGTGGCAAAATTCCTGTGCAAATGTAGCCTCAGTCATAAAGGCTTTTCCGATGGCTCTTTTGGGCCCATTCTGTTAACCTGTTGTTCACATGGACCTATTTACATATGTTTGCCGTGTTGCCAAACCCTCTGTTGGACTGATAAAAGGGATACCAAGTGCTAGTGGATATAGGGAAGATACTTGACTGGAGGCCTTCTCTAATCCATTCAAACAGCTGAATTGCACGAACCCAAACAAAGAACAGGTAAAGATGGAAGGTCTGGCAGCGGTGACAGCTCGCCGCTGGAAGGATCTGCTTTTTGTACTCATTGTAAACTCCCTTTTTCTAAGTTGATTGAGGGACAGAGCTCCCTTCCATTCTTGCATTCTTTTTTTATTTGCCTGCTGCTATCGTTTTCTGCAAAGGCAGCAGAGGGTTGTGTTTACATGCTGCAGTCGCAATGTTTTGTTTTGCGTCCCTGACAAAAATTATTGATACTAGTACTAGAGGAATCCAAATGTGGATTGCTTTTCAGAGGCATTGCAATTTAGATGCAAGTGTAAACTTAGCCTTAGTCTGGCCATACATTACTTAATTGTCTTGCACAATTTGCAACTTTGCTTTAGATTTACCAAAACCATATAAAATGAGGTCAAACCTAAACACTTTGCATTCAGGCAGGCCCTTGCACTACATAGTAAAATCTGATAAAAAAAAAAACATAGTTAAAGATAAAGCTAATGATAACATTTTCCATGTTATGGGGACCCCAACAGTAACATTTTCGTAGCATGGGTTGTCAGCATCCAAGGCAAGACAAGTAATTTGCGCCCCGAACCCACAGATATTTAGCGTTCCATGAGTCCCTTCCACTCGTACAGTATTAAAACCCCTTATGGTACTTTTTAGGATGTACCACTCTCTCTTTGTTCTCCTTTCTTTGCCTTTTATCTCTTATCCTAATGTCTTGTTTTTTTCCCCCCATCCCTCTCTAGCCGTCTTTTAGTCTTTCTCTCCCTTTTTCTTTGTTCCTCCCCCTCTTTTCCTCTCCCTTCCATGTATTCTCTATTTTTATTCCTTCTCTTACTCCTTGGTGGGGGGAAGGGGGGGTGGGGAAAATGGGATGAGTGGCAGTGCTGGCGGGGAGTTGGGATGAGTGGCAATGCTGGGGGGAGTTCTGATATGCCAACTTAGGTGCTCTTGATCAAGGTCATCTGCTGATCTGAGAACTGTAGTGGGGACTTTTAATGGCAACTCTAATCACAGGTAGTGTTACTCACTGTGTCTCCGACTTCACTATGTCTCCAACTCTGTGGTGTTTTGCAGCAGTGACACCTATGCCAAAATCAGGAGAGAGTGTGTCTTCCAGCCCCTCCCACTTCACATTCCTCACCAGTCAGCTGACCACTAGTCTCTGCCCCCCAACCATGCAGTGAACTGAATGGGCGGCTGCGAAGAGGCTGAGTGGGTGCCCATAGGCTCCAGGGATAGCCCTGCTGGATGGCTGCGAAAAGGCTGGGAGAGTGGTGCATGCTTCAGGAACAGCCCAGGATTCGGTGACCCCTGGCAAATCGTCAGTCGACCCCCAAGTTGAGAACCAATGCACTTAGACGAAGTTTCAGCATTCGTTTTTTTTTCCAGGTTGTTTTTTTTTCCTTTATCTTCACCGGGTGAAACTTTGAAAAACACACTTCTTGTCCTAGGGTGGCTAAACTCTCACACTCCACTAGAGGTCGACCGATATATCGGCCGGCCGATTTTTGGCACTTTTTAATTAATCGGCATCGGCCGATTGTGCTGAAAAAAAAAGCAGATTTAAAAAACTTCAGCGCGACTTGCAAATAATTTCTTTCATAGAAGTCAATGCAAGTTGCCTGAAGTTTCCCGTGGAGCGACTTGTCTCTGGGCAGCCTGCCAAGTGTGAGAAAAGAATACAATGTTTCTACTTATCAATGAACTGAACTTCGTGTGTAGAAGTTCTCAGTTTAACCATTTAAAGAATAAATCTTTTCTGACCATTGTAGCTTACAAGTAAAAATCCTGTATTTTCTGCTAGAAAATCACTTGGAACCCCCAAACATTATATATTTTTATTTAGCTGAGACCCTAGGGAATAAAATGGCGTTTGTTGCAATATTTTATGTCACACGGTATTTGCGCAGCAGTTTTTTAAACGCAATTTTTTGGGGAAAAAATACACTTTAATGAATGTTAAATAAAACTAAACAGTAAAGGTAGCCCGTTTTTTTTTCCGTCAAAGTTTTGATTACCTGTTTTTATGCCTGCTTCCTGATTCCCTTACCGAAGATGGCGGCGGCAGCACCCGAGAGCCGAGGGAGAGATCGGCTTCGGGTGCCGACATCGCGGGCGCCCAGGACAAGTAAGTGTCCATATATTAAAAGTCAGCAGCTGCAGTATTTGTAGCTGCTGACTTTTAATATGTATTTTTTCGGCGGAACTCCGCTGCTTTCACACTGGAGCGGGCAGGTGTTGACGGTAAAACACAGCTAGTTTTAGCGGCACTTTACCATCATTTTAGCGGCGCTATTCGGCAGCTAGCGGCCGATGAAGAGGTTAAATGCGCCTGTGTAGCACCGCTGCAGAAGCGCTTTGCAAGCAGTGCCCATTCATTTCAATGGGCAGGAGTGGTGGAGGAGTGGTATACACCGCTCCAAAGATGCTGCTTGCAGGACTTTTTTTAACGTCCTGCCAGCGCACCGCCTCAGTGTGAAAGCACTCAGGCTTTCACACTGAGACTGCAGGGGAGCTGTTTTGCAGCCACTTTTACAGGTGCTATTTTTATCCCAAAAGTGCCTGAAAAATACCCCAGTGTGAAAGGGGCCCAACTCATTTTATGAGATGAAGGGGAAAAAAAACTAAAAAAATCGTCCTAACATATCGGGCCCAAAAAATTGGCATCATATATCCGCCGTAGCGATTTCTAAATATCGGCATCGGCCAGAGAAAAACCCATATCGGTCGACCTCTACACTCCACTGTATCTTTGGGGTTAGCCATAGATGTCACCCAGGCTGGACTTTAAACATGTCTGCCTTTGTTCCTTTCGATTACATGGGGGATGGAAGGATTAGTAAATTATAAGGTAATATAACATTGCGTCTTCCGTTCAACTTACAGGAAACAACAGGGACAATGCACTTCTGGCAAGATCAACAGGTATTTACTGTACAAAATGTTCTTGGCTTAAAAAATGAAAAGAAATCTAGCCACCAAATCTAAGAAGTGGTAAGCTGCAATATATTGAACTTTTGTTTTCATGTTTAGTTATTTTTAAATTGTATATTTATTTTGATCCAGTAAAATAAAAAGGTTAATCAACTTTGATTCAAAGTTTTATGAAGTGGATGAATACTTTTCGTATGTACTAAAACCTCTGCTGCTGTGTGTTGCCAGCTGTGTATATCACTCTACAGTTAAAGCAGAAGATGGAGATTTTAATTAAAATTATAATAATAGCTGCTTTATGTTAAATACATTTTTGCATTTGGTACACTTACCTATTTTTCCCATCAGGCGGCAGTAAAAATAATGCACCGTGCTATTTTATGTAGTCTTTGCCACAATTTTTTTTACTCATTTGGGTGGTGGGAGGAGAGCCAATGAACATATTGTGGGGGTTGTCTAACACTTTAATGCTTGAACCGACCTTTGCTCTCTGTAGACTAGTTTCAAGCACCACATCTTGGTCCTCCTCGGCTGATATATAGACAGGCCATACATTATGTAATTTATTTTCCTTCCATGGGTTTAAGGAAAGAAAATTGCTCGATTCCCTCAGTGTTGATGAGGGAATCCCTCCCGTGGAGCTATTGTATGCTAGGTTTCCCAGCCACCAGAATACAATGATCACTGCTGCAGCTATAGCCGCAGGCAGTGATCGAGCAAAAAAAAAGACAGGCTGGTTGTACTGAAGTTGATTGCCCCTCCACCTCATCCAATAGGGTTCATTTAGAAACTGCAAAGCATTCTCTGAATAGTGCCAAAACAAGCAGCTGACCTCTTATGTTCAGGCAGCTGCTCAGCACGGGATGCGTAAGTTAGTGGAGATCACTGGAGTGGCAGCGTTGACTACAGTGATTTGTAGAAGGATCCCACAGAAGTGGTATACGCATAGGTGCTTTGGTCTAATCTGCACCAGTGTGACTGTGTACAAAATGGCATACCTCCTTTAAAATTAACCATACAATATGTGTTTTCTGAGGGGGGGAGGAAGCTTAGGAATACAAAAGCAATCCTGACAGACACTGGGAGAAAATACAAACTCGATGCATGGAAACAAACCTAAACAGCCCTGACAACTATAAGACCTTTGAAGCAGAAGATGTAAAATTGCCTTCTGGGTAATCGGAAATTAATTTATTTTTCACTGGAGAAAATTGGACCATGCTATATGTGTTTTTTTTCCTTTTTTGGATCAACTTGGTTATAAGATTCTGTATATGAAGGTTTTTTTTTTTGTTTGTTTTTTTGGTTGAGCTAGATGGACTTTTTTTCCAGCCTAACTATGTAACCAAACTAAAGGTCCTGGAAATGTACTGCATTGGGAGAGGGTTCTATATATGTCTTCCCTCCCAGCCAAGTTGGTACAGGAAATAAAACTTATATTATTCATCATACTGAAATATTACTGATGAAAACGGACACTTGGGGGTCCCAGAACAATGAAACACTGAGGCTGGGTTCACACTCATGCGAATTGGATGCAATTTTTCCCCACATCCAATTCGCATGACAGGAGAGTGTGCCCGGCTCCCAATGAATGCGGTTCACACACCTCCGGGGCAGCCGCAGCCCGCATTGAAGAAGGGTCTTTGGCTCAGAGTCAGGTGTAAATTCAGGCAGAAATTTGGACCTGATTGGCACCTGAATTGGTGTGAACCCAGCCTGACAGCTGGAGGCCATAAAGCAATGACACACTGTCACTCGGAGGTCCCAGAACAATCACACACTGACACTCGGAGGTCCCAGAACAATGACACGCTGACACTTGGGGTGTTCTAGAAAAGTGACACAACCACACTCCGAGGCCACAAAATATAAAGCTGTTGTAACATTTTCTTGATTATTGTCCCTCTTACTGTTCCTGTTTTCCCTATTGTATTTGCGTGATGCCGTTAATTTCGCTTATCATCCATGGACTGACACAGCTCTAATACTGAAACAAGTGGGTATATGTCCCTGCTCATAGGAGAAGATCTAGGCAGAATGTTAGATGTTAGAAACATACATTCTAGAAAAAAACAGAGCTGAACAGCCCCGCCCAGGGGGGGCGGTCCCTCCAGAGATAACCCTCCTACCTGCAGCTAGCAGCCTCAGTTGTTTTCTGCCTAGCAGAAGGAGAAGACGTGGCTCTCTCAGGAGCCAGTCTCCTGGAAGATTTTATTTTTATTCCTTTGGGAATTTTTGATTATTTTATTTTTGAGACCTTCAGTCGGCTGGGCAACAGGTTGGGTACACTGGTATCCTCTTAGTCTTCCCTGTCTGACCATCGAGCGTGCTGATCTCTGAGCCTTGTGTGCGTGAGACTCAGTTCACGAAATGCCCCATGACTCCAGGGGTGGCCGGGTGGCTTTTATGCTCCCGCGGTCCTCACAAGATTGAACAGTATCTGCTGTATCTTTTGCGGTAGACCGGGCCGACAGCTACTTAGTACTACTCTGTGATAGGTCTGTCTGAAACAAGCCAGTGGGTCCCCATGGGACGGGTAAGTAGTCTCTCCTGCTTCAGGTAAATACATGCTGGCTGTGTTTCTCTGTCTGGGGGGTTTCTCCCTGTCTCCCCCCTGTGCTGTGTGGGGGTACTTGGGGGGCACTCTGGCCTGGCGGGGGGCGCTCATGTCTGTGGCTGGGGCTGTGAGGTGTGAGTGTTTGGAGAAGCCACTAGCTGGCATGGCTATACTGTTTAAGCTGCGCTCGGCGGCCATCTTGCCGCGAATCAATGGCGCTGCTTACACGTGGCCGGCGGCCATTTTCTTGAAGCCGCGGCGCTTTCAGTTTCGGCCTCTATCGCCGCTGCTGCGGCGCAAATCTCCTCACACTCTCCTCAGACTTCACTCGCGCTGGCAGCTCAGTGACATAGAGCAGAGCTGAGCAGTCCTTACAAGGGTTGGTGGGTCCTCTGGGTATCCCCTCCTCAGCCTCAGCACAGCCAGTGGGTGGACAGTATTATTCACTTTATAGTGTATAAGGTCTCAGAGGGTGGCAAATATGGAGTCTGGTTCACCTGCTTTCCCCACTCTTGTCAGATGCAACTGGCAGTGCTCCAGCACCTGCGGTCGCTATGGACCAGTTGTCGGCAGTCCTGGAAACATTTCTTATCAGGATGGAAGCGGTGTGCGAGCACAAGGGAGCTATAAAGCGCCCTCTTCCCACACAATCTCCACATGGGGAGTGCTCTGATTCAGATATGGGCCTAGCTGCTGCTGCTCAGGACCCTAGCACTGAATATTTTAATGTTTTTGAACAGAACATTCCTTGTGAGGAAGACTCCAGTTCTGTGTCAGTAAATGACAGGGCGCTTGTAAGTGAACTCATTGATGCTGTGAGGGACACTCTCAAGCTGGATGCTGTGGTTGAGGTACCTCAGGCGGACACTTTCTCCTTTTGGTTCTTTTCAAGCTTTTCTTTTACACAGCTTCCTCACTGTTTCCTCACACGCTGCGTCAAGAGCAGCATGGATGATACAGTGGTACACAGTGCCCCCCCTCCCTGGTCGGTGCAGGATGGTGGGGGGGGGGGACTTTATTCATTTATTTCTATAGTCCTTGTGAGCCTTCTGTGTGATGTCTGTGAGGCAACAACAGGGTCTCTGCACCTGTGGTTTCCTGCCATTTCCTGGGGAACGCTCTGAGCTCTGACAGGACCACGGTCTGCGGTGTCAGAGGTTACCTTTTACCTGCATGCTGCTTCCGCAGCACATTTAAGCAGGTTGGAATGATACAGAGAAAGATTATGCGCATCGGCGCCATAATTAAAACTTATCTTATAACTCTACACTGGATACATTCACAGTGTATGTATGTGGTGTTGGTCTCTGTGTCTGCGTGGGTTTCCTCCCACGTTCCAATGCTGTGTCTTCAGTGCCATACACAATATAAACATACACAATATGTTTATACACGACTCTAAATACATTCACAGTATATGTATTATACTCTCTGGGTCGGCGTGGGTGTCCTCCGGGTTCTCCGGTGTCCTCTCACGCTCTCACGGTATGTGCCTTGTGCTCTTTGCACAGTTTAAACATGTTCCATATGTTTATCACGCATACTATAATACCTACGCGGTATGTGTATGAAGTCTGAATCTTGTGCGATTTGATTATCCACATGCTAACATACATACACGGTATGTGTGTGCAGTCTGCGTGGGTTTCCTCCGGGTCCTCCGGTTTCCGCCCACGCTACATGACATGCGCGCCTTCTGTGCCATACACAGTATAAACATACACATTATGTTTATACACAACACTAAATACATTCACAGTAGATGTATTGTATTCTCTGGGTCTGTGTGGGGTTCCTCCGGGTATCCGGGTTCCTCCCACGCGCCAACGGTGTGCGTGCCTTCGGCGCTATGCACACATAGACATGTTCAAAATGTTTATCACACATACTATAGTACCTACACGGTATGCGTATGCGGTCTGCGTGGGTTTCATCCGGGTGCTCCGGTTTTTCCCCCGCACTCCAATGGTGTGCGCATTTTCAGCACTATGCACAGCATAAACATGTGCAATTTGTTTATTCACCTGCTAACATGTCTACACAGTTGTGTACGCAGTCTGCGTGGTTGGTTTCTGCCTACGCCCCAATGATGTGCACGCCTTCGTCGCTGGCACAGTATAAACGTGTTTAATTTGTTTATCCACACATACTAAACTACATACGCCGTATGTGGTTGTACTATGCTCTTTGTGGCTGAGGGGGTTTCCTCCCACGCTCTAATTGCGTGTTTTGACGCAATACACAGTATAAACTATGTGTTTGTACAATCAGCACTTATCAGTGGAGTAGCTGCTGAATGGAGCATTGTCATAGGGATCCCTGGTATCAGGGGTACCACCTTCCACCTTGCCTTCGGTGGTGATCAGAAGCGATGGCTTGGACTGTGTTCGCCATGCTGAGGTTAGCGTTACTCCCGGTAGTGGCTGCGTCTCTGGCGTTCCTGAAGCTCAATGACTGGGCAAAAGCCTCTGCTTCATCTATCAGTCGACCAGCAGGTGCACTGCAACTGCTTTAGCCTCTAGGGTCTCTGTGTCCGGGGTGGGTCTGCCCCACCTGTAGAGGCTGAGTTACTGGTCCACTGACCGAGTTTCTAGGGAAGCTCTGTCAGGTTGCCTTTCTTGGCCAACAATTGAGGCACCCCGTAAGCCGGGGCCTCCCTTCTCCGATACATTGCGGGGTCTCCTTGGGTTTATCATACCCATCCCGCTGCAGGACGGTCCTGTCGGCCGTGTGCATTCCAGGGGAAGGGTCCTTACATCCGGAGGTGTTTTCACCTCCTTTACCGGAGATGGGGCACCGGGTGTGGACCTTTTGGCCTCTCGACTCACTCGCAAGATGTAGAGATTCGTGACCAGGTCCAGGGATCCTTGGGCAGACAAGTCAGACGCGTTGGTGGCCCGTGGGGGCAGTATCGCCTGATGTATGCCTACCCTCCGCTACTGTTGTTGCCTCGCCTGCTTCGCAGAGTAGTGGTCGAGGCCATTCCGGTGATCCTCATTGCTCCGGGACGGTGACATTGGTACGCCGATCTAGTTCGGCTGGTCGCAGACGTTCCTTGGTGACTGCCTATTTGGGGACCTTCTGTCTCATGGTCCCATATTTCATCCTGCTTTACAGTCCTTGGCTTTGGCACGGCTGTTAAAGCCAGGTGCTGAGGGACCGAGGTCTCTCGGATTCGATCATCTCATCTATGTTGTGGGCACGGAAATCTTCCTCCAGAAAGATCTATCTCTGTACCTGGAAGGCTTACATCGCTATGTGCGAGGAGCTTGATGACGTCCATGGACGTATTCCGTTCCCAAGATTTTGCTGTTCTTACAGCGTGGTGTGACCCAAAAGCTGGCCTTGCGTACCATCGATGGTCGGATTTCGGCCCGGGCTGTCTTTTTCAACGACCGCTAGCAGGCCATTCCTTGATTAGCACCTTTGTGCAGGGGTTTCGCCATGTGATCCCCCCTGTCAAGCCTCCTTCCCCCTCCTTGGGAACTGAGTTTGGTGCTCTCGGTTCTCCAAGAACATCCCTTTGAAAATATCAGGGAGATTCCTCTCTTGACTTTGTTCCAGAAGGTGGCTTTCTTAGTGGCCATTACTTCTGTTCGACGGATGTCTGAGTGGGCGGCCTTGTCCCGCAAGTCGCTTACTTGGTCCTTCATAAGGATAAGGCGGCGTTGCGCCCACGACCATCTTTCCTTTCAAAGGTGGTCTCGGCCTTTCACCTTAATGAGGACATTGTTCTTCCGTCCTTGTGTCCTCACCCATCGCATCCCTGAGAGTTTGCGCTTCATACATTGGATGTGGTACGAGCCTTACGGGTGTACCTGTCTGCTACTGTTTCCATTCGGAAGTCTGACTCACTGTTTGTGCCTATCTCTGGTCCAAAACAGGGCCAAGCGGTGTCGTCTGCCACCTTTTCTAGGTGGATCAGACAGACCGTTATACCGGCCTATGCCCTTAAGGGGCGGGCGCCTCCCTTTCCGGTTATGTCGCATTCCACCAGGGCAATTGGTGCTTCCTGGGCTTTCCAACATCAAGCGTTGGTTGCACATGTGTGCAAGGCGGCGACCTGGTCCGTCCGTTCATACCTTTTCTAAGTTCTATAAGATTGATGTGGCTACATCTTCGGATGCTTCCTTCGGCCGCAAGGGTTGCATGCCGCTGTTTAAAGTTGCAACTCCTCCGTTGAGGAGTTCTGCTTGTTTGGAGTGGAGTTTGGTTTTTCCTTTACTACTGCTCCCACCCTTTTCTGATACTGCTTTGGGACGTCCCACATGTTTCAGTATTAGAGCTGTGTCAGTCCATGGACGATAAGCGAAAATAGGATTTTTGTACTCACCGTAAAATCCTTTTCTCTGACGTCCATGGACTGACACAGCACCCACCCTTCTTTAAGGTTTGTACTGCTTTGTTATGAACTGAGGCTGCTGGCTGCAGGTAGGAGGGTTATGTCTGGAGGGACCGCCCCCCTGGGCGGGGCTGTTCAGCTCTGTTTTTTTTCTAGAATGTATGTTTCTAACATCTAACATTCTGCCTAGATCTTCTCCTGCGAGCAGGGACATATACCCACGTGTTTCAGTATTAGAGCTGTGTCAGTCCATGGACGTCAGAGAAAAGGATTTTACGGTGAGTACAAAAATCCTATTTTTTCAATCCAACAATGAATATTATTCTGTTATGAAAGACAAATGATTGTTAAGCGTAATTGACGAAGCACAAAACCCCCAGTTCACAGACAACCGCTTCTAATTGCAAAGCTGAAGGTCAAGAGCTTTCTGATTTTTGCAAACAGAGGAAAAAAAGATCTTAATTATATGTCGCTGCACTAATTACCTATCAGCAGAGGTCAGACTTTTATCCATCACAGACAGAGACTGATTGCCATCTGAAGATCAGGAAGTGATTGAACTGATTATGCAGCAATTATACATGTAAACATTTAAATCCCTCCAAATATAATTTTTTAAGTGTCAGGCTTCAGGCTATATTTTTACTTGTTCACAGCTGATTTAACAAAGTTCACAATAAAACCACACACAAAAATGTTGTGATTGAGCTACTTAGGTTCCTACATACTTGACATAAGAAATATGATATGTATTTAAATTTAATGTGCTATCTTAGCTGCCGCTTTAGGCTTAGCATGGGCAGTTGACACTATTCCTCAATTGTATTTCTCAACAGAAGTCCACTGTGAGCCGGAAAATATTTCTGCCCACGATACTAACTTTATTTTACATTGATGAGCAATAACATGTAAGGAAAGTTACCGCTCCAGGTGAATGTGCTCAGCAATCAGTGTATTCTCAGGAAAACCGTGGGTGCTGGCAATGCACGTAGCAAATAGAAGGAAGTGATGATTATGGACAACCGCACTCCAAAAAAACCTTGTTGGTTGCCTTTATTGTAAAATTGGATAAAATGCACTACAGATCACTGCAAAACCCGGGACAACAGCTGACATGTTTCGCACTACAACCTAGTGCTTATTCATAGCAATAACATGTACCTGAAAGTTCCCCAACCCTCATTAGGGTTGCCACCTCATCCCTTTAAACCCGAACAGATATTTTTTTTTTTTTTTTTATATCAAACGGTTTTTATTGCTCACAGAAAAAAAATACGAGGTACAAAAATATGCAGCATATTATATCTGTTACATGTACGGTAGCAATATATGTTTTTGACATTCCTTGGTCACATCTGAAATCGCATACATTAAACAATCCGCTCAGAGTTTCAAATAGCATAGGGTGAACTGTACACAACCCATCAGACTATCCCCCCTCCCACCCGCCCACCTGTTGCCGGTGGGAGCTTGCTACACACCTCCCAACAGCCTCATCCTCACCAATTCCATGGGGCTTAACCCCGGTACAGCAAGCCATGCATCCCAGAGCCTATCAAACTTTCCCGCGTTGCCCCTGTGCTGGTATATGTATTTCTCCATCAAAAGGGTTTTACCCATCTGCTGTATCCACAGCTGGACCGTAGGCGGCTCAACAGACTTCCACAGTAGTAGAATAGTTTTTCTCGCCTGGAACAATGCCCTAGTAAATGCCATTCGAGTCACCTCCTCCGGGTTCTCCCCCCCCAGTATTCCTAACAAGCAACATAAGGGGTCAGAAGGAATGTTGGTCTGGAACACCAAATTAAGTGTAGCCAGTACCTCCGTCCAATATCTATGGAGTTTGGGGCAACGCCAGAGGAGGTGAATCAGATCTCCAGGCACCGCCCTACATCTACCACATAGCGGATCGGGCAGTCTACCCATCTTGAATAGTTTTACCGGTGTAAAATGTACTCTCAGTAGTATATATAGTTGGGATACCTTTTGTGCCACATTAAGCGAGCAGGCGTTTACCACCTGCATTGCCTCCTCCCAGAGCTCCCCCTCTATAGGACCAACATCCGCCTCCCACTGGCTCACCACTTTCATGGGGTGTCCCTCCAAAAACGAGGACAACAGCATGTTATAGCACTGAGAGATGACACCCCTGGTCTCACAAGCGTCCTGCAGCATGTGAAAGACAGGGGTGGGGGACTGAACCCACTCCACTGCAGCTCCCTGAGCCCTGACAGCATGTCGCAGCTGCAGGTAGTAAAACAGCATATTGGACGGGAGCGCATATCTCGATTGAAGCACATGAAAAGGAAGTAAGGCCCCATTATGAAACACTTGTCTCAGGTGGGTTATACCTAGTGACCTCCACTTAGGGCCCTGCTGAAGTTTGGCCAGTTCAGTGTAATTGCCGTTCCCCCATAGCGGGCTGTACCTAGTGAACCCCGTGACATTCTGGAGTTGTTTGGCCTTATTCCACACCTTCTGAAGGAGTGAATAAGTGGACATCTTTTTAATTGATTTCTGAAACCGCTGAGCCTCCAGCCCCTCCGGCACCGTGTCGGCCCCCGAGCCAAGCAGCATTAGCCTAGCCGAGGAGCCCACAGGAGCCGGTACCATGACACCTATCAGGTGCTGCAGTTGCGCTGCCAGATAGTATATCCAAGGGTTGGGGAGGGCAAGGCCCCCCCCTCCTTTGGTCGCTGTAGTTGTTCCAATTTGATCCGGGGGGGGTTTGTTGTGCCACAATAATTGTCTAAAGAGGGAGTTGACGACCCTGAAGATTTTAAGCGTGATGACAACAGGAGCATTGTGTAGCAGGTACAGCAGCTGGGGCATTAGTATCATTTTAATAAGGTTCGTCTTGCCGGCCAGGGGCATCCGCAGTCTGTTCCATATCTGTATTTTATCCCTGAATCTGGTCAATAAGGGGTATATATTCAGCTGACAGAATTCTGTGATCACCGGGGAGAGGAATACACCCAAGTACTTAAATGAGGATACTATGGGGACCGGGCAGGAGGGCCCCTCACCTAGCGCGGGGGCCTCATCCAGGAACATCAGAGCCGACTTGGACCAGTTAATTGTAAGGCCCGAGAAACGGCCAAACTCTGTGATAAGGGACATGACCTGAGCCAGTGATTCATCCACATCTTCCAGGAAGAGGAGCATGTCATCGGCGTATAGCATAATTTTCTTGTGTATATTGCCATAGTGGAAGCCCCTGACCGACCGGCAGTCTCGCACCAGAGCCGCCAGGGGCTCAATGGCCAGAGCGAAGAGCAGGGGGGACAGGGGACAGCCCTGCCTGGTCCCCCTGCCCAACGCAAAGGCGTGAGACATCCTGTCAGACATTCGTATGGCCGCCTGCGGCGAGCCGTACAACAGCCTCACCCACCCTAGGAACCGGGGTCCGAACCCGAACTTGGCCAGTACAGCCCAGAGATACCGCCAGCCAACACTGTCGAATGCCTTATTGGCGTCAAGAGACAACAGTGCCCTGTGGTCGACGAAATCCGAGGGGGTCTGCATGTTCAAGTATAGCCGCCTAAGATTAGTTGCGGTGGAGCTGCGAGGCATGAACCCCGCCTGATCTGGGTGAATAATGGACAAGATAATTTTGTTAACCCTCATAGCCAATACCTTTGCCAGAATTTTAACGTCGCTCTGCAGCAGTGAGATGGGCCTATACGAGCCGGGGTCCAAGGGATCCTTGCCTGCCTTTAACAACAGTATAATATTGGCTCTATTCATGGAAGGGGGCAATGCTCCGGACTTGAAGGAGGTGTTGAACACCGCAAGCAGCCTGGGCAGAATCACCTCGCCGTATTGGACATAGGCCTCCATGGGGATCCCATCATCCCCCGGGGCCTTGCACGTTGGGAAAGATGCGACCGCCTCCCTCAGTTCCTCCAAAGTGAGCGGGGCCTCCATCTCCGCGCGGGCCTGCCCGCCCAGGAGCGGAAGCTCCACCGTTCCCAGATATTGTGATAGGTCCTCATCTGTATAATCATCACCACATGGCCTGTAGAGATTGCTGTAGAAGGACGCCAATTCAGCCATAATCTGCTCAGGGTCATTCACCAGTCGTCCCCGGGAGTCTCGGATCACTCCAATCGCCGGGGAGGCCTGCTGTGACCTGGCAATCCTAGCCAGAAGCCTGCCCGTCCTCTCCCCCTCCTCATAGAAGGCCTGGCTAGTAAAGAACCTCTTTTTTTCCGCAGCGGAGGTTCTCAACCGGTCCAGGGAATCCTGGGCCGATATCCAAGCCTCCCTCGCGGAATCAGTTGGATCCATTACGAATGCAAGCTCCAACCGTTTCACCTGGTCTTCAACCTGCGCCAAAAGTGCAGACGAGTTGCGTTTGATGGCCGTGATCTCAGCAATAAAGGAACCCCTCAAACAGGCCTTAAAGGCATCCCAGCCCACCGCCGAGTTCTCCCCAAGGTGGTTGTCTAAAAGATATTGATCAATCTGGCAGGTGACCCGGTCATGGGATGTGAAAAATTTTAGCCAGTAGGCATTCAATTTCCACGGTGCCCTAGGCAGTGAGGAAGCGGGACGGGTAACCAGGTGGGCCGCCAGCGGGGAGTGGTCGGACACCCCCCTAGGGAGGTATTCTATCCTAGGGACCATATGCACAATCCGCTGGGACCCCACACATAGATCAATGCGAGATAATGAACCATGGGTTTTGGAAAAACATGAAAATTGTTTGGTAGTCGGGTATCTGGCCCTCCACACATCCACCCAACCCACCTCCGCCAGCAGGCGGCTCAAAACAGTGCCCCTACCCCCCAGCGGTGGCTGAACCGGTGGATGTCTATCCAACCTGGGGTCAAGGCATCCATTGAAATCCCCCATAATCATAATGGGGACATCGGGTTTGTTAACTAGATAAGACAGTAGTAATTGCAAAACCTCCCTAGAGAAGGGAGGGGGTATATACACAAAGGCAAGAATTATCATCACAGTAAACACTTTGCAATGCACAAAAACATATCTCCCATGGGAGTCTACCTCCACATCCAGTTCCTGGAAAGCCAGGGACTTGTGTACCAGTACACTCACCCCCCTAGAATATGAGGTGTGAGTGGAGTGGTAGGACGTGCCCACCCAAGCAAACCCCAAACAACCAACTGTATCTTTTGTGAGGTGGGTCTCCTGGAGGCCCACAATAGCAGGGTGGAACTTTTTTAAACACGAGTTAAGCATTGTGCGTTTCAACGAGTCATGAACCCCTCGAACGTTGCAAGTCACTACCGGGGTGGTGGCCATGGTGAGTGGAAAAAGTGTTCATCGCCGGGGGCCGAAGGCTCCGGCTCAAGATTTCTGGGCATCCAGGCACTAGAGTCAGATAGGAGAGGGGTCATCACCAGTGGGCAGATCTTCAACGGGTGTGGGGAAGGGGTCAGAGCAGGAAAGTTCAGCAAGCACCACGACATTGTGAGCAAGAGAAAACTTTTAAACAGTCCTGAACAGCCTCTTCGAGCACGGATAACGTACCCGCTCGGGGAGGGGGCAGGCCATCCCCACTCATCCCCAGCTCCTAGGCCAACAAGGCACTGATAAACATGTCCCCATAACTGGGACTTCAGATAGTCAAACGTGGCAGACGGGGCATGTACCCCCTTCTGTGGCGCAATAGCCATGGTAAACAAAGTGTAGTCTTCCAAACGCTCTTATTAATCGCTAACATTTGAAAAAAGGGTGAAATGTCCCGCTATGGGTAAGGCAGACTCAACTGGCCTGCAGGTAACATACCGACTTCACATGTGTTGATCCAGGGCCTCAGTCGCCCACACCAGCATCCCGGCGTCCCCGGAGGTCCTGTTCATTGCGATCCAGCCACTCCGCCGCCTCCGCAGCGGATTCAAAGAAGGAAGCTTGACCACGGACTGTGATACGCAGCTTGGCAGGATACAGCATGGCATATGTTAGTTGTAGCCTCTGCAGACGTTTCTTTACATCAGCGAATTTAGCTCTCTTGCGCTGCACTTCAGCAGAGAAATCCGGGTAAAACGAGATCCTAGCTCCATTGTAGTGCACCGCTCCCCTTTCCCGTGCCAGTCTAAGTATAATTTCTCTGTCCTTATAGTTCAGGAGCCTGGCAAGCATTGATCTGGGCGGGTTGCCCGGGGGGAGGGGTCTGGGTGGTGTGCGGTGCGCTCTCTCCACCGCAAACAGCGTGGTGAATGCCTCTTTACCAAAGATTTCTTGGAGCCATGTTTCTGTAAAGGCCGTGGGGTCCCTGCCCTCCACCTTCTCAGGGAGCCCCACTATACGGACATTGTTCCTCCTTAAACGGTTCTCAATATCGTCGGTCTTTGCGTTCGCCTGCGCAGATTGCTGCAGCGCAAATCTGGCATCTCTGTCGAGGGGTGGGAGCTGGTCCTCCACTTCACTAATCCTACCCTCCACCGCCGTGGTCCTCTCTCTAATTTTCTGGAGGTCATGTCTAATAAGGGATACCGTCTCAGTAAGTGCCCCAAAATGTACCTTTAAACCGTCCACAGAGGCTGTCACTGAGGTGGTGCAGTGGTGTACAGCTCGCAGGATCTCACTCAGTGTGGGCTGGAGTGCATCCTCCTGTAGCTCATCAAAGATATCATTGATGTGGTCAGACGAGTTTTCTAGGGGCACAGTATCATCCAGGGCAGAAGCGCCATTTTGCTCCAAGGCTCCCTGCACAGGCATCAGCGATGATGGGGGAAGAGAGCAGCTAGGGCCCTGTAATTTTTGGGCATAGTAGAGCATGTCTCTGGGCTGCTCCTTCCCCTGCTGTTTGTTTGCCTTGGGCGGCTTACTGCCCGGGTCCTGTGGCGTATCCCCCGCTCCTCGCGTCACTCTCTGAGGGAGAGGGGAGCCGGCGCCATCTTGGACTTCCATGGCCGCCGCTGCTGCAGCGCTCTTTGTCCCTTTGCGGGTCATGCAGGGCTCCGCCAGAGCCGATTCGACCTCCGCCGAGGACAGTGATGCGGCGCCTTGTCCCTGGACCAAGTGCCGGGTCAGGATCGGTGCGGGAAGAGGATTAATGGAGGATCATCAGCGGGAGCTCCATGCTGTGCGTCCGCTCACATGCCTGTCCAGGCCACGCCCCCGCCCAAACATATTAATTGCACAGGTTCTGTGATTGATTAAGGTAGTAATTAAACTCACTTGTTGCCTTATCTGCATTAAATTAGCCTTAGAAGCTGTGTAATTCTAATGTGTTCGGGTTTAAAGGGATGAGGTGGCAACCCTAACCCGCATGTTGAAATCTGTTTCACAAATCAAATGCTTATTAGGTTTAGATTTGCTTTAAATTACCATCTTGACACCTTTTATACATATTGGCCCTGCTAAAAATTCCATTGCCACTTGTAAGGCTTGCCCTATTTATAAAAGTCATCTTTTTCTCACAGCCCCATACTGCCTTTGCCTTAAAGAAATGGATGGGTTGCAGTAGGAAGTCCCATAATGCATCATATTTCAGAAACTGTCAGAAAAGTGTGCACATTTCACATTTATTATCAAGATGTGCAGTACCAGAGAAGGAAAAGGGAAGGGGGAATGTGTGCATGCATCCATCTGGGTTAAGAGCTGATGTCAGCTGAATCAAAATTGGCTGACCACATCACTGTGGACAATAATGGGCAGTTTGCACCAAATACCAATGTTTGAGCCCAGGAGGTACATCTGCAGCATCATATCCCTCTGCCAGCAGCCTTTCAAAATCAATGACGGGCTGAAATATGTGATGGCTGGATATTTGTACCGAATGGTATTTGCGTTTAGGAACTTATGTCCAGAATCTTTGCATTCCAGGCATTTGTCGCTTGGTCCATACTGCTGTAAGTGCTCCACCCAGCCCCATTCAGCAGCAGCTGTCAGACTCTCCTAGAGTTTGACAGGTTGCAAGCAGCAGGGCTGGATGGTGCCCTGTGCCCTCCAGTGTCAGCTAAATGCTGGAGCTTCATTAATCAGAGCTAAATGTGCATGAGGCCCAAATCTGCTTAGTATATTCTAGGTGCATCAAAACAAAAGGTATACAGCTTCCAATATGTTTTTTTTTTGGAATGGTAAGAGTAAGTGAGTGAATAACTTGTATAGCACTGCAAATGCGAACTTAATCGCCTCAAGGCGCTTATTTCCATCCAGTGTCGTTCTGATCCTTCAGAAGAGGTGGGTCTTAAGTTTTTTCCTGAAGGCCCGATGGTTTTTTTCCATGCGGATGTTTATTGGTAGAGCGTTCCATAGCCGTGGTCCTTGGACTGCAAATCTTCGTTCTCCCTTCGATTTGTAGCAGGATTTGGGGATGTGGAGGAGGTTTTGGTTGGTTGATAGGAGAATGCGATTGGGGGTGTAGTGTTTTATTTTCTCGCACAAGTATTGAGGAGCGTTTCCTTGTGTGCACTTGTGGGTGAGACAGAGGGTCTTGAATGTGACCCGATCCTTTAAGGTTAGCCAATGAAGGGTCCTCAGGGAAGGGGTGATGGATTCCGAGGGTTTTTGCCCCGTTACCAGTCTGGCTGCCGTGTTCTGGACGACTTGTAGGCGCAAAATCTGGTATTTAGGTAGTCCTGTGTAGAGGGAGTTTGCGTTGTCGAGTCGGGAATTGATGATTGTTCCAACTACTACTGCTATGTCCTCTTCTGGGATGAAGGGGATGAGTCTATGCAGCAGGTGGAGGAGATGGTGAGATCCACTGACTACCGATCCTATTTGTGCATCCATCAACATCTCGTACTCAAAGATGACTCTGAGACTTTTGACTTTGGTGATCGGGGTAATGGTCTGTCCAAGGATGGTGGGTGGTGTCCATGAAGTCTTAGCTTTTGTCTTTTGGTTTGCTTGGAGGAGAAGTTCTGTTTTGGATCCATTGAGTTTGAGGGAGCTCTCAGTCATCCAATCATCGATCAATCTGAGGCATTTTTCTAGTCCGAGATATTGGTCTTTTTTTCCGGTGATGCGAAAGTAGAGTTGAGTGTCGTCAGCGTATGAGTGGTAGCACAGGTCCTGTTTGCTGATGATTTTGAGGAGTGGGCGGAGGTAGATGTTGAAGAGCACGGGTGACAGGGGTGATCCTTGAGAGACTCGGCAAGAAATTGCGCAAGTTTCAGAGGTGAAGGCTCCTAGTTTCACTGTCTGGGAACGATTTTCTAGAAAGGATGCGAACCAGGGTAGATCTGAGTCTGTGACTCCTGCTACTTCTTTGAGGCGAATGAGTAGAGTTTTGTGGTCTACAGTGTCGAACGCTGCCCTGAGATCCAGCAGCACCAGGAGACATGATTCTCCGTCATCTGCTGCTTTGAGGGCGTCATCCCATTTTTTGAGAAGTGCTGTTTCTGTGCCATGGCCTGGGCAGAACCCTGATTGTAGTGGGTCCAAGAGTTTGTGGGTGTCCAAATGGAGTTGAAGCTGTTGCACTACTGCTTTCTCCATGATCTTGGAGAAGGTGGTAAGACTTGTTAACGGTCTGCGGTAGTTTGGGTCTTTGGGGTCGACGTTGGGTTTCTTTAGGAGGGGTTTGATTATGCCTTGCTTGAGGGGGATTTGAACAATACCTTCTTTGAACCATTGGTTCATGAGATGTGTTATGGTGGGTGCCAAGATGTCAGTACATTCTTTCAGGAGTTTTGTAGCAATGATGTAATTTGGTGATGTGCTGTCTCGGAGGCTTCTGATGATGTTTTTGGTGGTGTCGATGGTGATCGGGACCAGCGAGAATTTCGTCGATTGTATAATTTTTGTATTGATTTATTGGTAGGAGTAGGAGAGACTGTTTCCTGCCAGCATGCTGCAGTGTGCTTTCTGACACACCACCTGCCGAATCAGAACTATTTCTCTCTAATTCACAGTTAAATAAGTTCACCTTTTAACAAAAAAATAAATAAATGCACATTTTTTTGCAGGTACAAAATCAGAATTTACTAGTTTTTGGCGCCTGGGAATCATTACACCATCAGCAGATGCCATGCAGGTCTCCTACAGACTGTCAGTGTAAGCTGTCTGCCCCGTACATCTTACAGGCAGGCAGTTTTACACCGATAGGAAGAATCAATGAACTACCACAGTACTCAACAACGCCATGGTAGTCCATTGAGAACTATAAGCCGACAACCACAACCACAAAGGCTGTTGGTAGTTGTAGTTCATTCATTCAGAGAACACTGTAAATGAATGACGCGGCCCGGTGGGTAAAGCTCTGCATGGTCACATTTTCTTTAGATTCCCCCCCGCTCGCTGCCAAATTGGGGGATCAGGGGGTGCAAGGGCTAGTACACACGGCCGAGAATCTCGTTAGGAAAAAAAACCCGTCGTTTTTCCTGACGAGATTCTTGACAAGAATCTTGTCCCGGCCGAGTGTACACACTTACACTTCAAAAGAACCCTGTGAAAAATATAGTCAACACACTAAAATAGAATGACAAACTATAAGTGGCGCTAAGTGAATATAACAATTATATTGGTATAAACTGTGAAAAAAGTAATAGTGAAATATACTTAAATCTTAAAAATGAACAAAAGGCATAAAGAAAAATTCCAAAAAATGTGTATAGAGTGACAGCACAAATAAAGTCCATATAAGTGTATAGTGATAGTGTTCAAAATTAGATGATAATCTTCTTCTTTTCCACCACACCACAGTGTTCAAGTGAGTCAAACCCCCTTCAGATAGGACACTCACCGCAATGCAATGCCTTACACTCTCGTGTTTTGGCAAATGAGCAGACAGCACCTCTCAACTAGGTGGATTGGTTCCACATCCGATGCAGTGATCCTCAAACAGGCTCCACATAAATGCAAAAATAAATGCAAAGGATAGTGTAATACTGCAAAGTCAGTTTTATTGGTACTACAAAATCTTCAAATATTGCACTCACATGATAACCAGTAAAAGTAAGCCAAAATCACACTGCAACCGAATCCACAGCATTAACTTCACACTGTCACAACCAACGAATGATGGTCACGGCGGACCCAGGATCAGCACAGGTCACAAAATAGTATATAAACCACTCTCTACCTGTCCTCTCCACTTGCGAACGCCGTTTCCAAAGGTGGCTGATAATAAAGTCTGTAACACACGGCACTCCACACACGCTTGATCAGATTGTCAATAGCCTGCCGTGTAGCCACACCCCGACATGTTTCGTAATTGATACTTAATCATGGGATTGGCTACATCACAGACAAACCCTCCCATTATACTCCTCATTCAAATTAGTGGCTTTCGGATATACTACAGCACCTGTGCAGCTAGTCAAGTGTTGACGGATGTTCCCCATAATGTTCAATCAACAGAGGGCACATCATGACTCTACCCCTATTAGCATAGTGATGACTCACTCCAACACGTCGCGGAATTACCATCACCTGTGGATACGTTCCGCGTTGTGTAATGGCGGAAGTGACTCATCGAGTCCGATGGCTCTGCGGGCGGAAGTGTCCTCCCCGTCTCGATTCTCAACAGAGATCGTGGGCTCGACGTACTGCGTCATAATCAGACACGGGCGTCTCTCCCACAACAACTTACACCCAGTCATCCTGTCTGTCTAAAGCAGCCGATCAAGTGTCCCCGTGACCATAATTCACCGGCCTTCCACATCAATAGACAGCATAATATCCCCATAGACCATGTTACAACCACTAATTTAAATTACAAAAATTAATTTATTATTTAATATTTATTGTTGCGCTAACCCCAACTGCTTACTAATTGTTTAAAAATCACTAAAGTGAGACAATGTAGATCCTTTTAAAAAAAATTAAAACAACAATAAAAGAATCAAAATTGACATTATTTTAAAATAATCATTTAAAAATATTTCTAAAATCTTTCATAAAAATCTAAAAAATTACATTTAAATTACATTCTAAAATTCATGGGATCAATGAATGGATGCTATGAGTTTTGTAAAAACACCTATTCAATTCAATAGGTGGACGTGTGCGCGAGTCTACGCACATAACTATGTGCAGTGTCTGCTACTATCCTTGACTCATACTCTATTGTGACCAACTGACAGCCACAAGTGTACTCTCATATATAGATGTTGAATCAAACACACTAGCTCAAAGTACACTGCACATTAGTTGAACAGGATAATGATGTGATCAAAATAAATTGACAAGCACAATCTATACCCGTCCCCTATTGGTGAGCATCTGAACTGCATCACTATTCGAGCTATATAGAACCATAGAGACCCAGTAGTTTAGTTACTAATTATTATGGGGTTTAAAATATATGTAAAATTATATCAAACGTTCAATAATTATTAATGAAACAATTTAGATCCACCTCCACATTCAAACCTCTTGGAAATAAACATTTTAACAGGAAGATCCATTGAGTTTCGCGTTGCGAAAAATCTCTGACTCTATTAGATCCTCTCCATGTTGGATATACACAATCTATACCACAGAATTGAGCTACAGAGGGGTCTTGATTGTGTTTCTCCTTGAAGTGGACCGATACACTATGGTATTTAAAACCATTTTTTATGTTAGTGAGGTGCTCAGAGATGCGAATACGTAATAATCTCTTCGTCCTCCCCACATAAAGTAACCCACATGGACACCATAGTAGGTATACCACGTAGGAGGAATTACACGTAATGAACTCACTAATATCAAAGGTCTTGAGATCAGAGCTGATAACCTGTTTTTTTCCCCTATTGTGGACCTTCACTGTTTTGCAACAAATGCATTTATTACAAGGAAAAAAACCTTTAAGGTCGATCTTTAACATTTGTTTTGGTGGATCAAGGATCTTTCGAATAACCCGATCCCCAAAACTAGGGGCCTTTCTATAAATAAACCTAGGTTTAGAAGGTAAAACCTGCCCCAGATGTCTATCCCTACTTAAAATATGCCAATGCTTATTATAGATCATTTCGATCTCCTTATACTGAACATGAAACCCTGATAGAAATGCCCATTGATGTTCATTATTCCCTTGATTCAGATTGGTATTTATCTTTTTTAGACATTGATCTCTTGGGCGCTCTGCTACTTGTTGTATCACACTATCTAGATTGGTGTCTGAGTATCCTCTTTGAATAAATTTCTCTTTTAGTGTGGCCGCCTGAATGTGGTAATCATTATCATCCGTACAGTTTCGTCGTACTCTGAGGAACTGGCCTTTTGGTATGTTTTTAATCCAGGCAGGATGATGTCCACTCCTAATAGACAAAAAACTGTTGCGGTCTGTAGGTTTGAAAAAAACTTTTGTTTTCAACTTTCCATCGACATAATCGATGGTCACATCCAGGAAATTAACAGAGAGGTTACTAATTTGATACTCTAATCTGATATTATTAGTGTTCTTATTCAAGGTGTTCAAATACTCAGTCAGAGCATTTTCAGATCCCTCCCAAATCATCAGGAGATCATCTATAAATCTCCGGTAAAAAATGATCTGCGGTTTCTGATTCAAGAAGACATGTCTATCCTCCCATTCTGACATAAATAAATTCGCTAAGCTGGGAGCAAATTTTGCTCCCATTGCTACGCCTACAGACTGAGAAAAGAAAAAACCATTGAACCAAAAATAATTATGCGACATGCAGAATTCTAAAGCTTGTCCCAAAAATGTCTTTTGTATGTGGGGGATGTCCTCTCTTCTACTTAGGGCCCAGTTCAATGCTAATGCAGCATCCTCATGCTGGATGATGGTATAGAGCGACGCTACATCCGCTGTCACCAAAAAATTTTTTTGATCCTGGTTTAAACTTCACGCCCTCCAAAGATTGCAATAGATCTGAGGTATCTCTCAGATAGGCTTTAGTGCTTCTCACGCTAGGTTGGAGGAATTTGTCAAGATACTCGCCCAACCTAGCTGTGACCGACCCAATCCCATTTACAATGGGTCTGGCTGGTGGCACAGTTGCATTCTTATGAATCTTTGGAAGTGTGTAGATCACTGGGATCCTACACACTGATGGGGCTAGGTATCTCTTCTCTTTGGAATTCAACGCATTTATCTGGAACCCCCATTCCACAAGAGCCTCAAGCTGTATTTTATACGCCTCCGTGGGGTCAGAAACCAACCTTTTATATGTTATTCTGTCGTTTAGCAAATCAGTTAGTTGTTTCTGGTAGAAATCTTTATCCATCAGAACCACCCCACCCCCTTTATCTGCCGGGCGTATAATGATGTTTTTGTTCTTTTCCAGGGATTTTATTCCCTCCTTTATATAGCCTGGATTCACATTCCTTTTCTCGGGAAGTTCTTCAATATCCCTGAGAACCAACTGCTTGAACACTTCTATAAAGTGGTTGCTTGAGTTTTGAGGATTGAATATCGACTTATTCTTTAAACCACTATCAACTTTATCTAATGCCATGCTACTTCTAGTGGTGGCTTCCACAGGGTGACTTAAAAAATACTTCTTCATGTTCATAGTTCTTATAAATTTATGTGTGTCAATATAAACATCGAATTTATTCATCACCCCATATAATCATTACCCGTCATAAGGCTATGAACAATGGCACCAATACCCCCCTCCAGATTACCCGCAGGGTCCGGGACATATCCCCACATATAACCGTTTTCAGCCATTGGCTGAGGAGGAGTATGGGGGATATCACCAACAGTCTTTTTTAGGGGTTCGGGGCAGGGGTGGGAGGGGAGGAACACCAAAGAGGAATCTTCACCCAAATAACAGGGGAGGGGGGGCACCACCAAACCCCCCTTACAGAGATCCCATGCCCTTCCAAAGAGACAACGGGGATGCAGGGCAGGAAAGCGGAAACAATCCAAAGAAAAGGATGAGGCACAGTTAACAACTGGTATTTTCAATATAAGCAAGATCAAATTAAACCCTAAAGAACTAAACATATTAGGAATGGGCCTTAAGTGTGCCCCAAGAAGGGTGATGAATAAATTCGATGTTTATATTGACACACATAAATTTATAAGAACTATGAACATGAAGAAGTATTTTTTAAGTCACCCTGTGGAAGCCACCACTAGAAGTAGAGTGGCATTAGATAAAGTTGATAGTGGTTTAAAGAATAAGTCGATATTCAATCCTCAAAACTCAAGCAACCACTTTATAGAAGTGTTCAAGCAGTTGGTTCTCAGGGATATTGAAGAACTTCCCGAGAAAAGGAATGTGAATCCAGGCTATATAAAGGAGGGAATAAAATCCCTGGAAAAGAACAAAAACATCATTATACGCCTGGCAGATAAAGGGGGTGGGGTGGTTCTGATGGATAAAGATTTCTACCAGAAACAACTAACTGATTTGCTAAACGACAGAATAACATATAAAAGGTTGGTTTCTGACCCCACGGAGGCGTATAAAATACAGCTTGAGGCTCTTGTGGAATGGGGGTTCCAGATAAATGCGTTGAATTCCAAAGAGAAGAGATACCTAGCCCCATCAGTGTGTAGGATCCCAGTGATCTACACACTTCCAAAGATTCATAAGAATGCAACTGTGCCACCAGCCAGACCCATTGTAAATGGGATTGGGTCGGTCACAGCTAGGTTGGGCGAGTATCTTGACAAATTCCTCCAACCTAGCGTGAGAAGCACTAAAGCCTATCTGAGAGATACCTCAGATCTATTGCAATCTTTGGAGGGTGTGAAGTTTAAACCAGGATCAGACATTTTTTTGGTGACAGCGGATGTAGCGTCGCTCTATACCATCATCCAGCATGAGGATGCTGCATTAGCATTGAACTGGGCCCTAAGTAGAAGAGAGGACATCCCCCACATACAAAAGAAATTTTTGGGACAAGCTTTAGAATTCTGCATGTCGCATAATTATTTTTGGTTCAATGGTTTTTTCTTTTCTCAGTCTGTAGGCGTAGCAATGGGAGCAAAATTTGCTCCCAGCTTAGCGAATTTATTTATGTCAGAATGGGAGGATAGACATGTCTTCTTGAATCAGAAACCGCAGATCATTTTTTACCGGAGATTTATAGATGATCTCCTGATGATTTGGGAGGGATCTGAAAATGCTCTGACTATTTGAACACCTTGAATAAGAACACTAATAATATCAGATTAGAGTATCAAATTAGTAACCTCTCTGTTAATTTCCTGGATGTGACCATCGATTATGTCGATGGAAAGTTGAAAACAAAAGTTTTTTTCAAACCTACAGACCGCAACAGTTTTTTGTCTTTTAGGAGTGGACATCATCCTGCCTGGATTAAAAACATACCAAAAGGCCAGTTCCTCAGAGTACGACGAAACTGTACGGATGATAATGATTACCACATTCAGGCGGCCACACTAAAAGAGAAATTTATTCAAAGAGCATACTCAGACACCAATCTAGATAGTGTGATACAACAAGTAGCAGAGCGCCCAAGAGATCAATGTCTAAAAAAGATAAATACCAATCTGAATCAAGGGAATAATGAACATCAATGGGCATTTCTATCAGGGTTTCATGTTCAGTATAAGGAGATCCAAATGATCTATAATAAGCATTGGCATATTTTAAGTAGGGATAGACATCTGGGGCAGGTTTTACCTTCTAAACCTAGGTTTATTTATAGAAAGGCCCCTAGTTTTGGGGATCGGGTTGTTCGAAAGATCCTTGATCCACCAAAACAAATGTTAAAGATCGACCTTAAAGGTTTTTTTCCTTGTAATAAATGCATTTGTTGCAAAACAGTGAAGGTCCACAATAGGGGAAAAAAACAGGTTATCAGCTCTGATCTCAAGACCTTTGATATTAGTGAGTTCATTACGTGTAATTCCTCCTACGTGGTATACCTACTATGGTGTCCATGTGGGTTACTTTATGTGGGGAGGACGAAGAGATTATTACGTATTCGCATCTCTGAGCACCTCACTAACATACACTATGGTATTTAAAACCATTTTTTATCGGTCCACTTCAAGGAGAAACACAATCAAGACCCCTCTGTAGCTCAATTCTGTGGTATAGATTGTGTATATCCAACATGGAGAGGATCTAATAGAGTCAGAGATTTATCGCAACGCGAAACTCAATGGATCTTCCTGTTAAAATGTTTATTTCCAAGAGGTTTGAATGTGGAGGTGGATCTAAATTGTTTCATTAATAATTATTGAACGTTTGATATAATTTTACATATATTTTAAACCCCATAATAATTAGTAACTAAACTACTGGGTCTCTATGGTTCTATATAGCTCGAATAGTGATGCAGTTCAGATGCTCACCAATAGGGGACGGGTATAGATTGTGCTTGTCAATTTATTTTGATCACATCATTATCCTGTTCAACTAATGTGCAGTGTACTTTGAGCTAGTGTGTTTGATTCAACATCTATATATGAGAGTACACTTGTGGCTGTCAGTTGGTCACAATAGAGTATGAGTCAAGGATAGTAGCAGACACTGCACATAGTTATGTGCGTAGACTCGCGCACACGTCCACCTATTGAATTGAATAGGTGTTTTTACAAAACTCATAGCATCCATTCATTGATCCCATGAATTTTAGAATGTAATTTAAATGTAATTTTTGAGATTTTTATGAAAGATTTTAGAAATATTTTTAAATGATTATTTTAAAATAATGTCAATTTTGATTCTTTTATTGTTGTTTTAATTTTTTTTAAAAGGATCTACATTGTCTCACTTTAGTGATTTTTAAACAACTAGTAAGCAGTTGGGGTTAGCGCAACAATAAATATTAAATAATAAATGAATTTTTGTAATTTAAATTAGTGGTTGTAACATGGTCTATGGGGATATTATGCTGTCTATTGATGTGGAAGGCCGGTGAATTATGGTCACGGGGACACTTGATCGGCTGCTTTAGACAGACAGGATAACTGGGTGTAAGTTGTTGTGGGAGAGACGCCCGTGTCTGATTATGACGCGGTACGTCGAGCCCACGATCTCTGTTGAGAATCGAGACGGGGAGGACACTTCCGCCCGCAGAGCCATCGGACTCGATGAGTCACTTCCGCCATTACACAACGCGGAACGTATCCACAGGTGATGGTAATTCCGCGACGTGTTGGAGTGAGTCATCACTATGCTAATAGGGGTAGAGTCATGATGTGCCCTCTGTTGATTGAACATTATGGGGAACATCCGTCAACACTTGACTAGCTGCACAGGTGCTGTAGTATATCCGAAAGCCACTAATTTGAATGAGGAGTATAAAGGGAGGGTTTGTCTGTGATGTAGCCAATCCCATGATTAAGTATCAATTACGAAACATGTCGGGGTGTGGCTACACGGCAGGCTATTGACAATCTGATCAAGCGTGTGTGGAGTGCCGTGTGTTACAGACTTTATTATCAGCCACCTTTGGAAACGGCGTTCGCAAGTGGAGAGGACAGGTAGAGAGTGGTTTATATACTATTTTGTGACCTGTGCTGATCCTGGGTCCGCCGTGACCATCATTCGTTGGTTGTGACAGTGTGAAGTTAATGCTGTGGATTCGGTTGCAGTGTGATTTTGGCTTACTTTTACTGGTTATCATGTGAGTGCAATATTTGAAGATTTTGTAGTACCAATAAAACTGACTTTGCAGTATTACACTATCCTTTGCATTTATTTTTGCATTTATGTGGAGCCTGTTTGAGGATCACTGCATCGGATGTGGAACCAATCCACCTAGTTGAGAGGTGCTGTCTGCTCATTTGCCAAAACACGAGAGTGTAAGGCATTGCATTGCGGTGAGTGTCCTATCTGAAGGGGGTTTGACTCACTTGAACACTGTGGTGTGGTGGAAAAGAAGAAGATTATCATCTAATTTTGAACACTATCACTATACACTTATATGGACTTTATTTGTGCTGTCACTCTATACACATTTTTTGGAATTTTTCTTTATGCCTTTTGTTCATTTTTAAGATTTAAGTATATTTCACTATTACTTTTTTCACAGTTTATACCAATATAATTGTTATATTCACTTAGCGCCACTTATAGTTTGTCATTCTATTTTAGTGTGTTGACTATATTTTTCACAGGGTTATATATATTTAAAGTGGCTGCTGCTAGTATTTGATGCACTGTATTCTTCTGTTAAAACAGCGCGGTGGGGTAATCACTAGGGCGGCTTGTATTGATTACCATTTTTTTTTTTTTTAATACTTCAAAAGAACCGCCATTCTTTTGAATGGCGCGAACACGGTGACGTCATCAACTACAACGAGCATGCGCTCATCACATTCGATGCCGTCGCCGCTGTAACGGCACCTCAAGTATGAAAGGGGTTAACACCGTTAGGATATTCCCTTTCCAACCACACGACAGCCACCAGACACTCCAACCAGCCGAATAAGACCCCATACGAATGATTCTCCCCCCAGATACGAGACAACGCTCTGTATTCAAGTTCCAAAACAGGGGATGACTTTATTTTCAAAACACATGGTAACACATTTCTCTTCAAAATCCTTTCCTCCCATCCTTGGGGAACAGGGCGGGTTAAACTGTCCAATGACAATGGTGATACAGGTCAGGTGTGTTCAAACTTCTCCTTTGATAAACAGTCTTAGGCAGGAGGGTTGATTCCCCCCCTCCTCACAGAAGACACTTCCACATCCCATAATATGGAGCCAGCCGGTCTACCAAGCTCCAATCCACATCGTCACAATGAAAGGGCCTGTAGCATAGGTGAGGCTCATTAGCAATTACACAAGGAGACAGGAGACATATCAGCCTCTCTTAATTTAAAATGTTGAGTTCATAAAACAGTAGATAGTTCTTTGCAGATATCCTGGGGAATATGGTGGATAAATATCACAGACCCATCCCAAGCAATCCAAGCCATATTCTCAATGTCCATTGTTTCCTGGCTCACCCTGTGTCTAAAGTGACCCCCATGTCACACATCTCCCCTTTCGGCAGGAGACTAACAGAGGAGGGGACCCCAGACGGGTTGACTCCTAAGTTAGTCCATAGTTCCATTCCTCTAATGCCTGGACAACCCATCAGCATGGCCATTTTGCTTACCGGGTCAGTAGCTGATGGTGAAGTTGTAAGGTTGCAGGGCGAAAAATGGAATTCAGTTCTGGAACAGTCACTTGCTTTGCTCTCTCAATGGCTCCCAAAACATGCTGCTGATGCTCTTGGGAGAGGTAAGGCAAAACCTGGGCGCAAATCCCATTTAACCTTTTGACAATTTCAGCCTGTTTGTGCATTTCAATGTTCAAGCCATGGGACATCTCATAATACATGACGTAGTGTCGTTGCATTTCCGATTTCTCCCTGGCCAACTTGTCACATTCCAATTCTAGACTGTGATATTGAGCCTGATCTAAGGTACATGTTGGGGAAGATAGTCTTACCCAGTTCTCAGCCGCAAGCAGGCCGGTTCCAGCAGCACGGGTCTGGGCACAGGTAGTCACTGGGTTGGATTCAGCGGGGCCCATCGGGGCGTAAGCAGAAACGAGGGGGGCTAAATCATTCCCCAGTAGTACATCCGCTGGCAAATCCTTCATCACCCCCACATTCATGTGTCCCGAACCAACCCCCCAATCCAGGTGAACATGGGCAACGGGTAGCCGGAAGACGGTGCCTCCCGCTACTCTTACGGCTACAGTGTCTCCGGTGTGTTGGCTCTCTGGGATGAGGTTCTTCTGTAGTAGGGTCATGGTGGCACCAGAATCATGTAGGCTATTGGCTACCTTTCCATTGACCCAGACAGTCTGCCTGTGTTGCTGCCGGTTGTCCCGGTTAGCTGCTTGTATTGGATCAGCCTCTTGCAGGACACCCCAATGTTCTTCTTCCTCAACGCAGTGGGCCGCAGGCATGGATGTGTTGCGGTTCCCCCTCTCTGGCTGTCTCCATGACTGGGACTGCCTGGCTGGATTCAACGGACAGTCTGGCTTTTTGTGCCCTAGCTGTTTACACCCGAAACACCTGATGGGTTGTGAGTAGTCCTGGGAGTTGAACCTGGGCTGCTGAGAATAAGTGGCCGCTGGAGGTGGTGCTGTAGGGCGGTACGACTGTGGTTGGTAGGTGATAGCCGGAGGGGGTGCCGCTGATCGATAATCCACCTGAGCCGTTGTCTTGACCACAGGGTTATCCAGTTTGCGGGCGTCTGTGTATTCGTCCGCCAGGCGAGCTGCTTCAGGCAAGGTGAAAGGTTTTCGGTCCCGGACCCACTCTCTGACTTTCAGGGACAGTTTGTCAAAGAAGTGCTCCAGTAGGAACACCTGCAGCACCTCTTCCCCGGATTCTGCTTGGCATCCAGCGACCCAGTGGGATGCAGTGCGGTGTAGGCGGCATGCCCACTCGGTATACGAGTCTCCAGTCTGCTTGCTCGCCTCAAGGAACCGCCTCCAATATGCTTCCGGTGTGACGGCATACCTGGCCAAAAGTGCTTCTTTTACCAGTCCATAGTTCATAATATCCTTGTCTGGGATGGCCCTGAACGCTTCACTGGCCCGGCCGGACAGTTTCCCAGACAAAATGGTAACCCATTCCTCTGTGGGCACCCGGTGTAGGGCACATTGCCGTTCAAAATCGGCAAGGTACCCATCAATCTCCCCTTCAGTTTCAATGAAATTTTTAAAAGCAGCAAAATGTATCTTTTTCCTTTCAGTTGGTGCTTCTCTGACTTCTGCTGCTGCAGCACCTCTTTTCTGTAGCCAATTTGCATCCACAGCCGCTATAACTCGGTCTATGATCTCCGCTGTAGGGTTAGGACCATAATGTGCCAGTCTTATGTTAACAGCCCGATCAAAACTTGCCTCTTCGGGTGTCCTGTCTGTTACGTTGGGCCTTTCTGTTATGTTGGGTCTTTCAGCTCCATCCATTTTGACTCGTTCTGCGATTAATGTCCCTCTTATTAAGGTTGTTAGCCGGTCGGCCCCGGTTCTCCAGTAAGTCCTTGAGGGAAGAGAGCTTTAGCCGTCCCTACTGTTCTTCCATTGTCCTGTGTCCTCTTGTAGCTGTCCTTATAGGCTGTGGAATCATCCCACTGCTTGCCAACAATTGTAACTGCACCTCAAGTATGAAAGGGACACGACAGCCACCAGACACTCCAACCAGCCGAATAAGACCCCATACAAATGATTCTCCCCCCAGATACGAGACAATGCTCTGTATTCAAGTTCCAAAACAGGGGATGACTTTATTTTCAAAACACATGGTAACACATTTCTCTTCAAAACCCTTCCCTCCCATCCTTGGGGAACAGGGCGGGTTAAACTGTCCAATGACAATGGTGATACAGGTCAGGTGTGTTCAAACTTCTCCTTTGATAAACAGTCTTAGGCAAGAGGGTTGATTCCCCCCCCCCTCACAGAAGACACTTCCACATCCCATAATATGGAGCCAGCCGGTCTACCAAGCTCCAATCCACATTGTCACAATGAAAGGGCCTGTAGCATAGGTGAGGCTCATTAGCATTACACAAGGAGACAGGAGACATATCAGCCTCTCTTAATTTAACCTGTTGAGTTCATAAAACAGTAGATAGTTCTTTGCAGATATCCTGGGGAATATGGTGGATAAATATCACAGACCCATCCCAAGCAATCCAAGCCATATTCTCAATGTCCATTGTTTCCTGGCTCACCCTGTGTCCAAAGTGACCCCCATGTCACAGCCGCCATCTTGCTACACCCTACCTATGCCTAGGAAGCTACCACATATGCGTCAAAGTCATTTCAGGCATGCACGGGTTTCCATGGCGACAGATAAGTATACACACGCTCGGGTTTCTCGTCAGGAAACAGGCCGACAAGAATCCTGATGAGAAAATAGAGAGCAGGTTCTCTATTTTTCTCGTCGAGATTCTGGGCAGTTTTCTTGACGAGAAACTTGAAAGCCTCGCACACAAAGCCGGTTTTCTCGGCAAGAAAGCTCTGCCAGCAGTTTTCTTGTTATTTCTTGACGAGAAAAACGGCCGTGTGTACGAGGCCTAACATGTTACATGAGCTTTGGCTGTACTTTTCCTTTAAGAAGCTTTGCAAAGTTTTCTCTGCTTTTCTTTGTAAAGAGATTTTTATCCAGCCGAAGAGAGGTTACAGATAGAGAGGTCTGAAATCTCATATGCGGCTTTTTCCACCTGTGAGTCGGGAGGCTGAGATAGTGCTCTGTGGAATTTGGCAGGAGAGGTAAGAGCGAAAAGCACTTCGGAGCCAGGATTCAGATAGAAGTACACTTCACATGTTAAGATTTGTTTTCCTGCAAATTGTGATAAGAAAATTAATTCATGCAAATTGGGGCTCCAGTGCAAAGCGTTGCCAGGAAAGACATATTCAACTTAAAATAGAAACTCCACTCGAAGAAGAAAAAACTCTTTCCAAGCAGAAAGAATCTGAATTCCTAATGATGCAAGCAAATAACAAACAGAATTGTGCATCTATACAGTGTGGATCAAGCGGTCTCTCATATGAAAAATTATCTAAAAAATGTTCTTTGTGTGTTTTCACATCTTTTTGCTGTCCTGGGCAGCTAACCACATTAATGCAACCTTGTGCATTGCAAAATCATGCGTTCTCCCACACTGCACAAAATATGCTGCCTTTTGCAGACACGCACAGGTGCTGTTCATTCCTAATGGCACCCCCCACGCATCTAACAAATGTGTGCGTTCGCGCCCACTAAAACTCATGATGGTACAGTACCGCGGATTAATGGGCTGGCCTAAAACACGACTAGTTGGAACATGCTAGAAAGTGTGTGCCCTAAGACCTCCTGGTGGGAACAAGTCCTCAATGTTTACTTTGTCTACTCTTTGCCTTTAACTAATTCAGCTCCAGAAGGTTTTACCCCCTTCATGACCAGGCCATTTTTTGCAATTATGCACTGGGCTACCTTGACTGGTAATTGTGCAGTCATGCAATGCTGTACTCAAATGAATTTTTTATTTTTTTACTCAATTAGAGCTTTCTTTTGGTGGTATTTGATCACCACAGGGTTTATTTTTTGCGATTTAAATGACAAAAGATCGAAAATTTAAAAATAAAATGTTTCTATTCCGTCTATTAGGAGAAGACTAGGCAGACATGTAAATGGTTAAACATGTAATCTTTAGCAAAGCTGAACAGCTCCGCCCAGGGGGCGGTCCTTCTGGTCATAACCCCTCTCACTGCAGTGAGCAGCTCAGTTTTTTTCTGCCTAGCAGAGGAGAAGGACCTGGCTCCCAGGGGCCCATTGGTCCTGTGGATTTTTTCAATTTTTTTCTACTTTTTGATCCTGAGATCTACTATCAACTGCCGACTGGGTGACAGGCTGGATCCCAGAACCTTGTAGTCCCCCCAGTTTTGGGCATCGAGCGTGTGCCGACCTTTAGCTACACGCTGGGTCGTTCACGACATGCCCCGTTGCTCCAGGGGTGGCTGGTGAGCTATATGCTCTGGGGCACACATATGACCGGGCTATATGTCCGTGTCACAGTGTGCCGGGCCGACAGCCATCCCGTAACTGTGCAGACGTTGGGTCTGCCAGGAATGCCTTCAGCTAATCCACGCAGGATGGGTAATGTAATGTACCTGTGATAGGTAGTGTCCGAAGTGGAACTTGTGTGCTGAGGATTCAGGCGAAAACGTAGTCAGGCAGATTAGGTTGGCAACAGATCAGGCAAAATGGTACACGATCGAAATCCAGAGAGTGGTCAGGCAGGCAAAGGTCATACACGAGCTGGCAGTGAAGTACAAAATCAGCAGGCTGGAGAGTAGTCAGGAATTCAGGCAGAAGTTCAACACGAAAATCAGGATCAAAAAGCAGTCACAACACCCAGGGAGCTATTCCACACAAACGGGCGCTGAGAGATAGCATCACTTCCTTTTTAAGGGCTGCTTTGATTGAAAATTGTCCACAGCTGGCAGCAGGTGGGGCTAGTGAGTCCAAGGTAATGTTTAACACTGAGAGGACATTTCCAAAAGTCCAGATCTGCTCAGTAGCGCAACAGGTAAGGCTGCAGCTTTGGGACCAGGAAGATCCCGGTTCAAATACACCCAGGTACATGACAGGTAAGTAGCAGTCCCCCTGCTTCAGCAGGGTGGCACAGCTGGGCATTCCCGGGGAGGTCGATTAGGGGGTTCCCACCCTCCTTTTCCTCTCTCCCTGTCATTTCCCTCCTTCCCATGTTCTTTGAGGCTGGGCTTGCTGTACTCACCAGGGGTCCTCCGGGGGGGTTTCGTGTTCTGACTGGGGGCTGTGCGGGGGGCCCAGGGTCCGCTCTCCATGGGGGGTGTTGTTTGGTGCCATGGGGGGGCCTCCACGCTAAGTCCTAGCGTGTTTAATTTTTCCCTCAGCAGCGCTCGGTGGACATGTCGGCGGCGCCCGGCGCCATTCTCTGGTAGTCCGCACACTTTATACAGGGGCAGCTGGCGGACATTTTTTTGTAGCCCCAGCTTGGTTTTTGCCTCTAGCGGTGAAAACATCTCTTCTGGATGGCACGAACAGCGCAGAACACCTCAGGCACAGGAAGACACCGCAGCCATGCCTGTTAGGAGGCATATGGGGAGAGCGGACGACGGCGCTGGCAGCACCTGGATCAGAGCGGTGAGTCCCCTGGGGTCCCTCACTCTGAGCAGCTAGGGGGGTGGATTTTTTTGCTGCCTTGCCTTGGTCCCTATGGGTGTCAGGCAAGTGTGGGTTTGCATGGCATCAGAAGCTGGCGTTTTTCTTTCCCTGACATCCCTGTGGTGACAACCAGTGCCCTGTACCTGGGGTGCTTATGGATGCCTTGCCGGTGGTCCTGGAGTCCCTTATTACCAGGGTGGAAGCGGTGAGCGGACGTAAGGGGGGTAAAAACGCCCCCTCCCCCACCATCTTCGGGAAAAACAGTTCTGATTCAGACTCGGGCCTTGCTGTGGCAGATGTCCCCTGCTCTGACTTGTCACATATGCAAACCAGGACCCTTCGGACAGTGCAGAACTGCGTCCTTGCTTGCTTCCGGGTCAGCGCAGACAGGCGCTTGTTGGAGCACTTATCACTGCATGCAGGATCCCCAATAAAATGGAGGTTACGGAGAGGGCATCTATTAAGGTGTTGGTCCCTTCTGGGTCCCAAAAGCCGGCCCGCACCGCTAGGTTTCCCTACCTAGTTATTTTGATACGTTTTTAAAATAGAACGGCTGCAGCATTCCAAAAAAATTGCATGGCTGTCCGTTATCCTTTTGAGGAGTGTTTCCTGAAAAAGGACATCTCCCTCCGATGGGGCCCCCGGCATCCTGGGAATTACCACGGTCAGGTGGTAGGGGTCCCTGTCTTTAAGTACCCTGCAGACAGGAGGACCGAGGCGGTGGTCCGGTCCTTGTTCATGGTATTGGGGTCAGCATTGCGGCCACTTTTGGCCACGACCCTGGTGTCACTGGCGCTTCCTTAAATGGGCAAAGATTGCTGCACCATGGTTGAATAGTAACAGGCTTCCCCGGTCTGCATGATAGCGGACCGGTTGGTGCATGGCCTCAAGTATGTCTGCAATGCGGCCTTAGATACAGCTCCCTGGCTGTCCAGAACTTTCAGTATCTGCGGTGGGGCTACGCCGCATGATTTGACTGAAATGCTGGTCTGCGGACCAGGCGTCCAAGAAGACTCTGGCGGATTTGCTCTTCCAGGGTTGGGGGGCTTTTGGGGCCTCACTGGATGACATTATTAAAAATGTCGTTTGGGGTGGGAGCACGGCGCTCCCACAATCCAGAAAGGTTAAGGAGCCACGCCGTAGGCCAGGAGCCTCCATTTTTTTTCCGCTCACAAGCAGTGTTTTCTTTCCGCCGGGCCCGCAGGTGAGCGTTCCCAGGCCGACAAAGGGCCAGCTGAGGGGCATAAGTGTCCCTGGGTTCACAAGCCAGACGGCCTGCGAACAAATCTGCGACAGCATGACGGGCTGCCCCTGCCCGACTCTCGGGTGGGGGGTCGCCTTTGCGGCTCGGTGGACTGCCCTGCTTTCCAACCAGGGGTTGCGAAATGGTTTCATCAGGGTACAAGATAGATTTTCTAGCTTGTCCACAAACCAACAGATTTTTTCCCTCCATCCTTCATCTTCCTCCGGCTCATTGGTACGCCCTGTTTGGGGCAGTGCAGGACCTGCTGAAGCGCGGGATGATAGCTTCTGTGCCGCTGCCGAAAAGGTTTTCAGGGATTCTATTCCAATCTGTTTGTAGTCACACACAATAGGATGGGGTTCGTACAATCCTGGACCTCAAGGCCTTCAACTCCTTTTGTAAAAGTACGAAGGTTCAGGATGGAATCAGTTCGCTACTCTCCGTCCGGGGGATTTTTCTGGCGTCCTTGGAAATCAAGGACGCATATTTACAGGTCCCCGTATATGTCGGGCATCAAATTTCTGCGTTTTGCAGTCGGGGTCGCTCACTACCAGTTTGGGGCTTCCCCTTTTGGCCTGGCATCGGCACCAAGGGTTTCTCCAAGGTGTTCACCACGATCCTGGCCTTGCTAAGACAGCGAGGAATTGCTATTGTGGGCTACCTGGACGACCTCCTTCTGAGGGCTACTGTGTACTCAGAATTAGAGGAGGATGTGGCAATTGACAGTTGGACCCTTCAAATATTTGGTTGGGTGCTGAACCTCCTGAAGTCGGTGTTGGTGCCGACTTGGCGCCTGGAATACCTGGGCTTGATACGGGTATCTTCAGAGGCGAGGTTTTTGTCTCCCATTGAAAAAATTGCAGGCTCTTCAGATGGCGGTGAAGCTGTGGCATCCCGCTTGTGGTTGTCGCTGTGCTTTTGCATGTGAGCCCTGGGTCTTATGGTAGCCTCCTTCAAGTCAGTACCGTATGCACAAATTCCATACTCGAGTCTTGCTATAGAAGATCCTGTCCAAATGGAACAAGTCTCCGTTGTCCCTGGATTGTCAATCCTGGGTGAGCCACCTAGTCAGACCTCCCCTGGTCTGGTGGCTGAAATCTCCAGCCCTTCAGTCCGGAAAGTCGTTCCTTCCTTTTCACTGGACGGTACTCGGACAACGCCACGACGGTGGCATAAGTCTACCGTCAAGGAGGACCAAGCAGCTCGGCTGCAGCATTGGAGGTCGCTCACATCCTGCGGTGGGCAGAACGGAGCGTGCCGGCTCTATCGACCGGGTTTTATTCTGGGTGTTGAAAACTGGCAAGCTGGCTACCTAAGTCGCCAGATGCTGGACCAAAGAGAATGGTCGCTACACCCGGATGTGTTTTGACTCCTTTGCCTGAGATGGGCACGCCAGCCGTGGATCTCCTGGCTTCTCGATTCAATCGGAAGGTATTAAAGTTTGTGGCCAGGGCGGACGCGTGGGTGGCCCCGTAGGGTCAGTATTGGCTAAGTTATACCTTTCTCCCACTGAATCTTCTGCTTCGTCTGCTCCTCACAGTGGGGACTGAGGGGATTCCGGTGACTCTAATTGCACCAGATTGGCCTCTGCGTCCCAGGTACGCTGACCTAGTGCGCCTGGTGGCGGATGCCCCTTGGGTCCTATACTTCATCCGGCTTTGCAGTCGCTGGCTTGACGGCTTGGCTGTTGCAAGTCAGGTTCTGAGGGACAGAGGCCTGTCGGACTCTGTAATTTCCTCCATGCTGAGGGCACGGAAGTCATCTTCTCTGATGTTTTATCATCACACGTGGAAGGCCTACATCTCTGTATGAGGAGATGGGTTGGCGCCCATGGGCATAGTCGGTTTCCAGGATACCTGCTGTTTTTTATAGCATGGTATGGATAAGAAACTTGCCTTAAGCACCATTATAGGGCAGTTTTTTTTTCAGCCTTGGCTGTTTTTCTTTAAACTGCCTTTGGCGGCTCATTCACTGGTGAGTACGTCTGTGCAACGGGCCCGACATGTGGCGCCTCTGTTTCGACCACCACTACCTCAGTGAGATTTGAAATTGGTACCCTCTGTACTTCAGAGACCTCTCTTTGTGAACATCAGGGAGATTCCTTTTTTGACACTTTCTTAGACAGTTGCCTTTCTGGTGACTTGACCCCTGTCAGGAGGGTTGTCTTGCAAATCCCCCTACTTGACCCTCCATCCGGATAAAGCGGTGCTACGCCCGCAGCCTTCGTTTTTTCCGAAGGTGTTTTCGGCCTCTCTTTTGAATAAGGACATTGTACATCCATCGGCCGTCGCAGCCCAAAGAGGTTGCGTTACATTCCTTAGACGTGGTACGTGTTCTGCGGGGTGTATTTGTCTGCTACAGCTCCGTTCGGAGGTCAGACTCACTGTTTGTCTCTGTAACTGGCTCATAAACGGGCCTGGCGGTGTCGTCCGACACCATTCTCGATGGATCAGACAGATTGTGCTTCAGGCTTATGCCCTTAAAGAGCGGGTGCCTTCTTTTCCTGTCGCGGGGCATTCTACCAGGGCACTTAGTGTCTCTTGGGCCTTCCAACATCGAGCGTCTGTTTTACAGGTGTGAAAGGCATTTTTCTGACACTGCTTTGGGACGTCCCACAAGTCAAGATTATAATGAAGCTGTGTCCGTCCATGGACGAAAGAGAAAATAGGATTTTTGTACTCACCGTAAAATCCTTTTCTCTAAAGTCCATGGACAGACACAGCACCCACCCCTCATTTTTAGGTTTGTACTGCTTTTGACGAACTGAGCTGCTCACTGCAGTGAGAGGGGTTATGACCAGAGGGACCGTCCCCTGGGCGGGGCTGTTCGGCTTTGCTAAAGATTACATGTTTAACCATTTACATGTCTGCCTAGTCCTCTCCTAATAGACGGAACATAACCCACAAGTCAAGATTGTAAGGAAGCTGTGTCTGTCCATGGACTTCAGAGAAAAGGATTTTACGGTAAGTACAAAAATCCTATTTTTTACTTTCTGCTATAAACATCCAATAAAAAAAATAAAAATAAAACATTTCTTCATAAATTTTGGCCAACATATATTCTTTTACATGTCTTTGGTAACAAAAAAATCTAAATAGGTTTATATTGATTGGTTTGACTGAAAATGTTAGCATCTAAAAACCATTTGTTTTTTAAATTACTAATGGCATTGATCAGCGACTTATAATAGGACTGAGATAGTGCAGCAGGCAGTCTGACACTGAGTGGGAACTGACTTACTGCCACTGACATCACCAGTGACACTAATAAAGTAATCGGTGATAATACTAAACACTGTCACTGTACTAATGGTACTGGCTGGAAAGGAGTTGACATCTGTTATTTGTGTAATGTGTGCTGCTTTTTTTGCTAAAGATCTCTGTTTCTTATCCGTGCTGTTCCCTCTGTACAGATCTCTGTGTTGATTGTCAACACAGGGCTCTGGGCTGTGATTGGACAAACTTGATCAGCAGTGGGGGGGGGGGCGCACATACGCGTGCCCTAAACCTGTAAGCAGGCAGCAGCGTTCCTGTATGGGCTGCTCATCTGCAGTACATTCCGGAAGTAGTTAATGTGCCGCAGTGTGTTGCAGGGCATTGTAACATTCTGATAAAACAATGCTCATTGTTTTATCGCAATGCTTTGGTGTGAACAGGCCCTATACAAAGCAAGGATTTTGGTTTGGTTTGCTTTTGGAACGTCACCCTGAGGCTGGGTGCGACACGACATCTGTCCTACTTTGGATCCGACTTTGCCCTGCGACATGAAGCCGACATATGTCCGACTTTCAATGAACGGGGATCCGACTTGGATCCCCGCCAATAGCAGGCACTGTGTTTGGTATGAATCTTGAGGGGGAACTCCACGTCAAATAAAAAAAAAAAAAAAACAGCATGGGTTCCCCCTCCAGGAGCATACCAGGCCCTTGGGTCTGGTCTGGATTTGAAGGGGAACCCCTATGCCGAAAAAACGGCGTGGGGGTCCCCCCCAAATCCAAACCAGACCCTTATCCGAGCACGCAGCCTGGCAGGCCGCAGGGGAAGAGGGGAGGACGAGAGAGCGGCCCCCCTCCCTCCTGAACCGTACCAGGCCACATGCCCTCAACATGGGGGGTTAGGTGCTCTGGGGCAGGGGGGCGACCTGCGGCCCCCCCACCCCAGAGCACCCTGCCCCCATGTTGATGAGGACAGGGCCTCTTCCCGACAACCCTGGCTGTTGGTTGTCGGGGTCTGCGGGCGGGGGGCTTATCGGAATCCGGGAGCCCCCCCTTGATAAGGGGGCCCCCAGATCCCAGCCCCCCACCCTATGTGAATGAGTATGGGGTACCTCATACCCCTACCCATTCACCTGGTGGAAAAAAAAATGTCAAGAAAAAACACAACACAGCTTTTTAAATTAATTTATTGCACAGCTCCAGGGTCTCCGCGCTCTCCGGTTCTTTCTTCTGCCGGGCCTCCGCTATCTTCTTCCAGCTCTTTTGCTAGCGGGGCCCGGTCTTCTCCGTCGCCTTCTTCTTCTCCCGCTCTCCAGTTCTTCTCTCGCTCTCCGGTTCTTTCTTCCGCCGGGCCTCCGCTAACTTCTTTTAGCTCTTTTGCTAGCGGAGGCCTGGTCTTCCCGTCGTCTCGTCCGGCTTTCCGTTGTCCTTCTGCCGGCCCCTCCACTACCTTCTTCCAGCTCTTTTGCTAGTGGAGAGGCCGGTCTTCCCGTCGTCGCCGTCTTCTTCTCTCTTCTCCTCCTCGATGTTGACGCGTCGCTTCCTCCCGCTGTAATGCTGGCTGTTCGCTCCGCTCCGCATTAATATAGGCTTCTCATGACGTCACAGTCACATGCTCCCATGACGTCACAGTCACATGCTCCGGGGGCCACCGGAGCATGTGACTGTGACGTCATGGGAGCATGTGACTGTGACGTCATGAGAAGCCTATATTAATGCGGAGCGGAGTGTACAGCCAGCATTACAGCGGAAGGAAGCGACGCATCAACATCGAGGAGGAGAAGAGAGAAGAAGACGGCGACGACGGGAAGACCGGCCCCTCCACTAGCAAAAAAGCTGGAAGAAGGTAGTGGAGGGGCCGGCAGAAGGACAACGGAGAGCCGGACGAGACGACGGGAAGACCGGGCCTCCGCTAGCAAAAGAGCTAAAAGAAGTTAGCGGAGGCCCGGCGGAAGAAAGAACCGGAGAGCGAGAGAAGAACTGGAGAGCGGGAGAAGAAGAAGGCGACGGAGAAGACCGGGCCCCGCTAGCAAAAGAGCTGGAAGAAGATAGCGGAGGCCCGGCAGAAGAAAGAACCGGAGAGCGCGGAGACCCCGGAGCTGTGCAATAAATTAATTTAAAAAGCTGTGTTGTGTTTTTTCTTGACATTTTTTTTCCACCAGGTGAATGGGTAGGGGTACGAGGTACCCCATACTCATTCACATAGGGTGGGGGGCCGGGATCTGGGGGCCCCCTTATCAAGGGGGGGGGCTCCCGGATTCCGATAAGCCCCCCGCTCGCAGACCCCGACAACCAACGGCCAGGGTTGTCGGGAAGAGGCCCTGTCCTCATCAACATGGGGGCAGGGTGCTCTGGGGTGGGGGGGGCGCAGGTCGCCCCCCTGCCCCAGAGCATCTAACCCCCCATGTTGAGGGCATGTGGCCTGGTACGGTTCAGGAGAGAGGGGGGCCACTCTCTTGGCCCCCCCCCTCTTCCCCTGCGGCCTGCCAGGTTGCGTGCTCGGATAAGGGTCTGGTTTGGATTTTGGGGGGGACCCCCACGCCGTTTTTTCGGCGTAGGGGTTCCCCTTCAAATCCAGACCAGACCCAAGGGCCTGGTATGCTCCTGGAGGGGGAACCCATGCCGTTTTCTTTTTTTAAATTTGGCGTGGAGTTCCCCCTCAAGAGCAGCACAGCACAAGTCGCATGCCAAAGTCGGATCATGCAAGACTGTGGTCTGACTTTGATCCGACTTCAATGATAGTCAATGGGCTGAAGTCGGATCAAAGTCGGACCGAAGTAGTACAGGGAGCATTTTCAAAGTCGGACCGACATGTGTCGGACCAGTTAAGACGGCTCCCATAGGGAAACATTGATTTTCACACGTCATGCCACATGAGCTCCGAATGTCGGAGCGATTGTCGGACCAGTGTGAACCCGGCCTGAATCAAATAGAATCAGCTGTGTAGGATGAATTTAATTGGGCAAGGAAAAGTCATGCTCTGCTAACACATTGAGGTCGCTGAAGACAGATTAGCGTAAAAACTCTTATGCTAAGCACAGCAACCAGGCATATGGTGATCTTATGGCACTAACGAAATCCTTCACAGGCAAAATAATTTCTAGATGTTCTTTCCAAGCAATTCTGGAGAAGCGCAAAGAAACCAGACCAAAAATTGTGATCGACCAAGCAACCTTTGTGCAGCAGTTTAAAGGCACCTCGTGCTGACCAGTTGCGTCACTAGGGTTGGTGCCCTAAAACATGGTGTCACCCCCCCCCCCCCAATAATTTTTCTCCCATATATTTTACCCTACTGTTTCTTCTCTGTTCTCCTTTCTTTTCTCTCTCCCTTGTTGTTTCTATCTCTTCCTCTTTCTCTCCCTTTTTCTTTGCCACGCCCTCCCCCTGCCTCTCTTTTCAGGGCCGGATTTACATCTCAGGAGCCTAAAGGCACAGGACACTGAGGGTGGGTGAGAGAGGGGGGTGGGGGATGAGAGAGAGGAGGGTGAGTGGTGACAGAGAGGGGGATGATAGAGAGAGTGGGGTTGGGGGGACTTGAGAGTTCAAAGTCGCATGACAAGTCGCACCCCATTAACGGCAATGGAACCTTTCTAATTGGTGTGACTCAAGCAGCAGCGACTTAGAAAAAGGTGACTGCACTACTTTGGGGCGACTTGATCCTGACCTGCATTGACTTCTGTAAATAAAGTTGCAAGCAAGCCGCACTAAAGTCACACAGGATGTCGGCTGTCAAAGTTGCATAGATTTAAAGCGGAGATCCACCCAAAAGGGGATTCAATTCATTTTTTCTCTAGTCATCTTCCAGGATGGCACACCTGAGAGATGACTGGTCCACCTGACAGAAAATACAATCAGCACATGAGGTGTAAAGGCCCCTCCCTTCCCCCTGCATCTCCATTCTTGATTGTGTTTCCCGGCCTCTGATCCCACCATTGGTCTGCCTGATCCCACCACCCCTCTGCCTGATCCCACCACCTCTCTGCCTGATCCCATCTATGCCTCTGATCCCACCATCCATCTGCCTCTGATCCCATCTATCCCTCTGTCTGATCCCAACTATCCCTCTGCCTGATCCCATCTATCCCTCTGCCACTGATACCACCACCCCTCTGCCTGATCCCACCATCTGCCTCTGATCCCATCTCTCCCTCTGCCTGATCCCACCATGCCTCTGCCTGATCCCACCATGCCTCTGCCTGATCCCACCATGCCTCTGCCTGATCCCACCATGCCTCTGCCTAATCCCACCATCCCTCTGCCTGATGCCACTCATCCCACCACCCCTCTGCGTGATCCCATCTATCCCTCTGCCTCTGATTCCACCACCCCTCTGCATGTGATCCCATCCATCCCTCTGCATGTGATCCCATCCATCCCTCTGCATGTGATCCCATCCATCCCTCTGCATGTGATCCCTCTGCATGTGATCCCACCCATTCCTCTGCATGTGATCCCACCCATCCCTCTGCATGTGATCCCACCCATCCCTCTGCATGCGATCCCACCCATCCCTCTGCATGCGATCCCACCACCCCTCTGCCTGTGATCCCACCACCCCTCTGCCTGTGATCCCACCACCCCTTTGCCCCTGATCCATCTATCCCTCTGCCACTGATCCCATCCATCCCTCTGCCACTGATCCCATCCATCCCTCTGCCCCTGATTCCACCACCCCTCTGCCCGATTTCACCACCCCTCTGCCTGATTCCACCACCCCTCTGCCTAATTCCATCACCCCTCTGCCTGATCCCTAGCTAAGGGGAAAATAAAACTGGGAGTATAGTATAGGCCTCCTAACCTGAGGGAGGAGGGGGAGACGGATCTCCCATCACAAGTTGGATTAGCAGCAAGGATGGGAAGTGTTATTGTAATGGGGGATTTTAATTATCCGGACATAGACTAGGGAAGAGGGAACCACGCATTAATCTAAGGCTCGTCAGTTCCTAAATGTCTTGCAGGACAATTTCATGGTTTAGATGGTAGACCCACCAACTAGAAATAAAACGTTACTGGATACTGATTACCAACAATACAGATTTGGCCAGCTCAGTAGATTGCTTTAAGAAAGGCCTATATTTTTTCTTAAATGTACATAATATAACTGGGTACTAACATTTATAGGTAAAGTTGATCCGGAGAATATCCGATTGCCTCTCAGGGGATCTGGAAGGAATTTTTTCCCCTGCTGTAGCAAATTGGATCATGCTCTGCTGGAGTTTTTCACCTTTCTCTGGATCAACTGTGGGTATAGAATTAGGTATATGGGATTGTATGATATTATTATTTTATTTTTTTATGGTTGAACTGGATGGACTTGTGTCTTTTTTTAACCTGACTAACTATGTAACTATTAGGGGTGCCGAATTTAATCGATGCATCGCGATTCGGGTGTCCCCGATGCGGCACCGATGCATGCGACCCTAATAATCGATGTCTAGCCCCGCCCTCTGGGCGGCATTACCCCCATTACATCTACTCGCCGCAGCCGCCGCGAATAGATGTAATGTGTAACACTATTTAACCGCAAGCCGCCGACTGCCTACCTGATCAGCGTGTCATGCAGACAGACGGCGGCCATTGCAGTGTTCAAAAGCCGCGCCTCCCGAGTCCTCGTCGTCTGTGATAGGCGGAACACTCAACTTCACACCAGGTAGTGTTGCGCCAATCACGGACATCCTCTCATCCTCGTCTGTGTTATGAGGATGAGCAGATTCCGTGATTGGCGGAACACTGAATGCTGGGAAATTGAGTGTTCCGCCTATCACAGACGACGAGGACTCGGCAGGTGCGGCTTTTGAATACTGTGGAATGGCCGCCGGGACGCCGCCGATCAGGTAGGGGCACACTAAACAGTGATTGAAGCACGGGCACAGTGAGACATTGGGCACAGTGAGACACGGGCACAGTGAGGCATTGGGCACAGTGAGGCATTGGGCACAGTGAGGCATTGGGTACAGTGAGGCATTGGGCACAGTGAGACACAGGCACAGTGAGGCATTGGGCACAATGAAGCATGTTTAGTCGATTTTAAATTAACAGCAATATAAACCAAATCTACAAAAGGAAAATATTTTATTTGCAAAATTAAAGGCTAAGTTCACCTTTTCGGGCAAAATTTCAATTTTCATAATAAAGAAAAGTGTTTTCTAATGTCATTTCTGATCTCTGATCATCTCCTGTAGCATGTCCGCAGTCTCTGATCATCTTCTGTAGCATGTCCGCAGTCTCTGATAATCTCCTGTAGCATGTCCGCAGTCTCTGATCATCTCCTGTAGCATGTCTGCAGTCTCTGATCATCTCCTGTAGCATGTCCGCTGTCTCTGATCATCTCCTGTAGCATGTCCGCAGTCTCTGATCATCTCCTTTAGTATTTTGGGGGGAGAGCCTGGAGCTCCTTTAAGTTGTCTGCTGTGTTTAGACTTTGCTACATGCAGGAAGTGTTGTCTTTTTTTTTATTTTTAAGAACAGAATAAAAAAAATGGAGTACTTCATTTTTTTTTTTTATGAAAACCATGCGCACTTGCGCTGTAATCGTGTTGCATCGCCGAATCGAATCGTTGACATGATAATCGTAATCGAATTGTGAGGCCAGTGAAGATGCGCACCCCTAGTAACTATGTAACTATATGGAAATACGGGGCAATTTAGGAAACAGCGCTCACAGGCAATTGACTTCAGTATAAATCACACAAATAGGAAACCTTCCCTTAGGGAAGGCTTAGGGAACTAAACTACAAACCTTGTTAGAAGGCATGAATTGGGATAAAATCTTAGGAACAAAAGACACAGAGGAGAGAAGGGTTTGCTTTATAAGCATATTAAATAAGGACATTAGCCAATGCATCCCATTGGGTAATAAATTTAAAAGAGCGAACAAAAGTCCTGGATGGCTTAACTCAAATGTAAAAATGCATTTATAAGCAAAGGAGAAGGCCTTTAAAAAATACAAGGTTGAGGGATCATCATCGGCATTCAGACTATATAAATACTGCAACAAGAAATGTAAGGGTGCAATTAGGGCGGCTAAGATAGAACACGAAAGACACATAGCGGAGGAGAGCAAAAAAAATCCCAAGAAATTCTTTAAGCATGTAAACAGTAAAAAAGGTAGGACAGACCATATTGGCCCCATAAAGAATGAGGAAGGACATCTGGTTACAAAGGATGGTGAAGGTATTGAATTTATTCTTCTCCTCGTCTTCACGTCGGAATCGGGGGGCTTCAGTAATCAAAACTGCAGTGTTTATCCTTATGACGCATCACAGGAAGCACCTCCATGATTAACAGAGGTCAGAATTAAAATTAGACTTGAGAAACTTAACATTAATAAATCACCGGGACCAGATCGCTTGCATCCGAGGGTACTTGGGGAACTCAGTCAAGTAATTGCCAGACCATCGTTCTTAAAGCGGAGATCCACACAAAAAGTGAACCTCCGCTTTTCGGAACACTCCCCCCTGCGGTGTCACATTTGGCACCTTTCAGGGGGGAGGGGGGTGCAGATACCTGTATAATACAGGTATTTGCACCCACTCCTGGGTATAGACCCCTGCAGGAGTCACGCCCCTTCCGTCACCCCCTCCCGCTGTGTTCTGGGAAACACACAGGTCCCAGAACACAGCGGGGACCAGTGAGGACGCACAGCGCCACTCGCGCATGCCCAGTAGGGAACCGGGCAGTGAAGCCGCAACGCTTCACTTCCTGATTGCCTCACCGAGTATGGCGGTGGGGGCAGCTGAGAGAAGAGCGATTGCTCAGCTTCGGCTGCCGACATCGCGGGCACCCTGGACAGGTAAGTGTCCATTTATTAAAAGTCAGCAGCTGCAGTATTTGTAGCTGCTGGCTTTTAATAAAAAAAATTTAGGTGGACCTCCGCTTTAACTTTTAACTGGGAATTACAGATCAGTTAGCCTAACATCAATAGTATGCAAGCTCTTGGAGGGGATGATAATGGACTATATATAAGATTTTAGTAATGAGAACGGTATCATTAGCAGTAATCAGCATGGATTCATGAAGAATCATTTTTGCCATACCAATCTATTAACTTTTTATGAGGAGGTGAGTTGCCATCTAGATAAAGGAAGGCCCGTAGACGTGGTGTATCTGGATCTTGCAAAAGCATTTGACACAGTTCCCCATAAACGTTTACTGTACAAAATAAGGTCCGCTGGCATAAACCATAGGGTGAGTACATGGATGGAAAACTGGCTACAAGGGTGAGTTCAGAGGGTGGTGATAAATGGGGAGTACTCGGAATGGTCAGGGGTGGGTATTTGCGGACGATACTAAGCTAAGCAGAGCAATAACTTCTCCGCAGGATGTGGAAACCTTGCAAAAAGATCTGAACAAATTAATTTGGGTGGGCAACTACATGGCAAATGAGGTTTAATGTAGAAAAATGTAAAATAATGCATTTGGGTGGCAAAAATATGAATGCAATCTATACACTGGGGGGAGAACCTCTGGAGGAATCTAGGATGGAAAAGGACCTGGGGATCCTAGTAGATAACAGGCTCAGCAATGGCATGCAATACCAAGCTGCTGCTAACAAAGCAAACAGAATATTGACCTGCATTAAAAAGGGATCAACTCCAGAGATAAAACGATAATTCTCCCGCTCTACAAGACTCTGGTCCGGCCGCACCTAGAGTATGCTGTCCAGTTCTGAGCACCAGTCCTCAGGAAGGATGTACTGGAAATGGAGCGAGTACAAAGAAGGGCAACAAAGCTAATAAAGGGTCTGGAGGATATTTGTTATGAGGAAAGATTGCGAGCACTGAACTTATTCTCTCTGGAGAAGAGACGCTTGAGGGGGATATGATTTTCCCATGACGCCACCCGAAACATGTGACTGTGACGTCATGAGAAGCCTATATAAATCGATGCGGACCGAAGATTTAGCATTACAGCGAGAGGAAGCGACGAGTCAACATCGAGGAGGAGAAGAGGGAAGAAGACGCCGACGGCGACGACGGGAAGACCGGCCCCTCCACTAGCAAAAGAGCTGGAAGAAGATAGTGGAGGGGCCGGCAGAAGGACAACGGAGAGCCGGACGAGACGACGGGGAAGACCGGGCCTCCGCTAGGAAAAGAGCTGGAAGAAGATAGCGGAGGCTTGGCAGAAGGAAGAAAGAACCGGAGAGGAGAAGAGGGAAGAAGGCGACGGAGAAGACCGGGCCCCGCTAGCAAAAGAGCTGGAAGAACATAGCGGAGGCCCGGCAGAAGGAAGAAAGAACCGGAGAGCGCGGCGACGACACCGGAGACCCCCGAAGTCGGAAGAAGACCCCCGGAGCTGTGTAATAAATTACTTTAAAAAGCTGTGTGTGTATTTTTTATTGCCATTTTTTTCCACCAGGTGAATGGGTAGGGGTACGATATACCCCATACTCATTCACATAGGGTGGGGGGCCCCTTATTAAAGGGGGCTCCCGGATTCCGATCAGTCCCCGCCCGCAGACCCCGACAACCAACGGCCAGGGTTGTCGGGAAGAGGCCCTGTCCTCATCAACATGGGGACAGGGTGCTTTGGGGTGGGGGGGCCGAAGGTCGCCACCCTGCCCCAGAGCACCAAACCCCCCATGTTGAGGGCATGCGGCCGGGTACAGTTCAGGAGGGGGGGCGCTCTCTCGTCCCCCCTCTTCCCCTGTGGCTTGCCAGGTTGCATGCTTGGATAAGGGTCTGGTTTGGACTTTGAGGGGGACCCCCACGCCGATTTTTCGGCTTAGGGGAGTCCCCTTCAAATCCATACCAGACCCAAGGGCCTGGTATGCTCCTGGAGGGGGAACCCATGCCGTTTTTTTATTTAAAAATTGGCGTGGAGTTTCCGCTCAGGATTCATACCAAACACAGTGCCTGGTATTGGTGGGAATCAACGTCGGATCTCCGGCAATGCGTGTCGCTCATTGTGAAAGGAAAAGCAACATTTTTCCTTTCCCGATGACGAGACAGCTCGGCGCTGGCTCTCGCAATGGAGCTCGTAGGGTGTCAATCTCGCTGCTAGAAGAGGCGAGATTGACACAATATCAGCGGCACCTACTGTACTATGTAACTAGGATCCCATCACCCCTCTGTCTGATCTCACTACCCCTCTGCTGCTGATCCCACCATCCCTCTGCTGCTGATCCCATCCATCCCTCTGCCACTGATCCCATCATCCCTCTACCTGATCCCATCATCCCTCTGCCACTGATCCCATCCACCCCTCTGCCTGATCCCACCACCCCTCTGCCTGATCCCAGACATCCCTCTACCTCTGACCCCATCTATCTCTCTGCCTCTGATCCCATCCATCCCTCTGCCACTGGAGAAAATGTTGTTTGTTCTGACTGCTTAAATCTTTGGATAAAAAGTTTTTACCATGCGCATGTGCGCAGTTATCGCGATGCAACCCGGAATTGTATTGTAAATTGCATCCCGGAATTGGACAGGATAATCGTAATCGATGGTGAGACCAGTGAAGATGCGCACCCCTAGTGTTTATTGACATGCCTAGATAAGGTAAAAGATTTCAGGAACTCAAGTCACCTTTTGATTCTATTTAGCGGCTCTAGAAAAGGAGGGCAAGCATCTAGGACTACAGTGGCTAGGTGGATCAGACAGACTATAGGAATAGCTTATGAGCAGGCAGGGTCCCCAATGCCAGTAGATTTCAAAGCCCATTCCACAAGATCTCTGGCGGCCTCGTGATCAGAAAGAGCCGGAGCCTCAATAGAACAGATCTGTCGGACAGCCACATGGGCGAAGCAGGACACCTTCCTAAAGCATTATATAGTGGAACTGCCATCGCCTCAGGATCTGGCATTTGGAAGAAAGGTCTTATAAGTGGTAGTCCCACCCTAAGGTAGGCCTTCAACTTCTTGTTCATCCTCTCAAGTGTGCCGTCCTTGAAGATGACTAGAGAATATTTCGAGTTACATTTACCGGTAACTGCTTTTCTAGGAAATCTTCCAGGACGGCAGGCCTACTTCCCACCCCTGTTTTGATGTAATTACTACGGGAAACGTTTCCCTCTTGCACCAGGATAACCTATTATATTGGCATAACTGAGGTGCAGGGGGAAGGGTGGGGCCTTTTAACCTCGTGTTGGGCAGCAGGCTCCGGGTCATCGAGCTGGGCAGCAGGCTCCGGGTCATCGAGCTGGGCAGCAGGCTCCGGGAGATCGAGCTGGGCAACGGGCTCCGGGTCATTGAGCTGGGCAGCAGACATGAACACACCAGGCTGGGCAGCAGGCAGGAACAAACCAGTCTGGGCAGCAGGCTCCGGGTCATCGAGCTGGGCAGCAGGCTCCAGGAGATCAAGCTGGGCAGCAGGCTCCAGGAGATCGAGCTGGGCAGCAGGCTCCAGGAGATCGAGCTGGGCAGCAGGTTCCGGGAGATCGAGCTGGGCAGCAGGTTCCGGGAGATCGAGCTGGGCAGCAGGCTCCGGGAGATTGAGCTGGGCAGCAGGCTCCGGGAGATCGAGCTGGGCAGCAGGCTCCGGGTCATCGAGCTGGGCAGCAGGCTCCGGGTCATCGAGCTGGGCAGCAGACAGGAACGCACCAGGCTGGGCAGCAGGCAGGAACAAACCAGTCTGAGCAGCAGGCTCCGGGTCATCGAGCTGGGCAGCAGGCTCCAGGAGATCGAGCTGGGCAGCAGGCTCCAGGAGATCGAGCTGGGCAGCAGGCTCCAGGAGATCGAGCTAGGCAGCAGGCTCCGGGAGATCGAGCTAGGCAGCAGGCTCCGGGAGATCGAGCTGGGCAGCAGGCTCCGGGAGATCGAGCTGGGCAGCAGGCTCCGGGTCATCGAGCTGGGCAGCAGGCCCAGGGTCATCGAGCTGGGCAGCAGGCTCCGGGTCATTGAGCTGGGCAGCAGACATGGGCAAATCAAGCTGGGCAGCAGACAGGAACACACCAAGCTGGGCAGCAGGCAGGAACACGTCAGGCTGGGCAGCAGGCTCCGGGTTATCGAGCTGGGCAGCAGATAGGGGCTCCGCAGGCCAGGAAACGGGCACCACAACCTCAGGCCAGGAAACAGGCACCACAACCTCAGACCGGAAAATAGGCACCACAACCTCAGGCCCGGGAAACGGGCACCACAACCTCAGGCCCGGGAAATGGGCACCACAACCTCAGGCCGAGAAACGGGCACCACAACCTCAGGCCGGGACGCTGGCTCTAGCTCTTCAGGCTGGAATGCTGGTACTGGTTTTTCAGGCTGGAACGCTGGCACCCCGGGCTAAAACACTGACATCTTGGGCTGAAACACTGGTACCAGGACATCAGACTGGAAGGCAGGCCCCAGGACATCAGGCTGGAAGGCAGGCCCCAGGACATCAGACTGGAAGGCAGGCCCCAGGACATCAGACTGGAAGGCAGGCCCCAGGACATCAGACTGGAAGGCAGGCCCCAGGACATCAGACTGGAAGGCAGGCCCCAGGACATCAGACTGGAAGGCAGGCCCCAGGACATCAGACTGGAAGGCAGGCCCCAGGACATCAGACTGGAAGGCAGGCCCCAGGACATCAGACTGGAAGGCAGGCCCCAGGACATCAGACTGGAAGGCAGGTACTGAGACTTCAGGCAGAGACACGGGCACCGGAACACGGGCACAGGGACATCCAGCTGGAACACGGGCACATGAACTTCAGGCTGGCAGACTGGCACATGAACTGCAGGCTGGCAGACTTGCACAGGAACTTCAGGCTGGCAGACTGGCACAGGAACTTCAGGCTGGCAGACTGGCACAGGAACCTCAGGCCGGCAGACTGGCACAGGAACCTCAGGCCGGCAGACTGGCACAGGAACCTCAGGCCTGCAGACTGCCACAGGAACCTCAGGCCGGCAGACTGCCACAGGAACCTCAGGCCGGCAGACTGGCACAGGAACATCAGGCTGGGCAAAAGGCACTGGGACGTCAGACTGGGTAAAGTGCACTGGGACGTCAGACTGGGTAAAGTGCACTGGGACGTCAGACTGGGTAAAGCAGGCATAGGGTTGGCAGATTTAGGTGGATCGTCAGGTTCAACTGGCATGAACGCAGGCTGGAGCAGGTTGGTGGGTGTGGAGGCAGGTTGGGTTACTGGTAGGATTGTGTGGGTCGGAAAGTACTTCCGCTTCTTCTTAGGTTTACTCACTGCAGATTTGTAAATAACAGGGGGGGATGTATGAAAAGGATGGAATTGAGTAAGAGGAAGGACTAGAATGCGGCAGAGATACGGGAACAGTGGCTGGAGGAGGTTCTTGTGGATTTGCTACAGGTAGAAGGGAAGAAGCAGGTGGATTGAAGGCAGGGTAGGTGTGACAAGTAGAGCTTGGGAATAATATTTGGTAGGAGGCTGTGCAAACTGGGCTGTAGCTGGGGTTGCCATAGGCGATGGGCGGATAAATTCTTGGGAAGGCAGGTGATTAATGGCAGGGCTGGAATGTTGTGGCTTGGCTGAATTCAGGAGATCTGACCATGCCTGCAGCACAGGTTGAACAAAAACTGGTTCACACACATCCTGTCTAATCAGAGACTGCACTGAACTAACACAATCGGATAACACCTGCTGGGAACAAGGGAAATAATGTTTATCGAAAGAAGCTGGATCATCCTCTAATAACCATACTAGGGATTCAACTTGGTCACCATTGAAAGGGGGAGAGAAATCATCACTTCCTTCGGGAACTCATGACAGGGCTGGTTTTACACATAACCGGATTAACGGCTGAACATCCTCAGACTGCATGTAACCCTGATCCACAAAGAAATGAGCTGATCGGATCGTTTCCATCAGCTGGTCACTAGTCTATCCCTTTAAAGTGGAAGTAAACCCTCCTATCATTTTCAGGCAAGGAAGCTGCCATCTTGGCCTCTGTTTAATCTTCAACTGTCATGATGCTGCACATGTGATCAGTTATGACACCAGCCATTGGATGGTTTGACAGTTTGGTTGAGAGCACAACCAATGTGACAGTTAGCATTTCCGGCATGCCGGGAATGTAACTGCTTTTTGAAACTGTTAAATCGATGGGTTTACTTCCACTTTAAAACTTGGCGACAATATTCGCCATCCTCTGCCGCAAGCAGAGAATAGTAAAGGATTTCATCGGAATCCATATCAGCAGAACTCACAACACCAGGATGGCTCCTCAATACAGCCACGTCAGGTGTGAACAGCATAAAGGTGAGCATAGGGGGCATGTAGAGGTAATCAAAAAGGGGGGCTTGAGGTGCAGAGGTGAGCAGATGAGGTGTGCAATCAGGTGAGCAGAGGTGGTGTACAGCGTTGAATGGGAAGTAAGGGTTGGATTTCAGAGGTTAGCAGACTAGGGGTTTGGAGGGATAGAGGTTAGCAGATGATGAGTTAGAGGGGCAGAGTGGTACTGAGAGGGAGCTAAGAATGCAGAGATTAGTAGAGAGATGGGGGGGTTACTGTAAATACATCTGTTATATGGCTAGTCAGTGTAAATGTCCCAGTTACATTGGGGATCAGTGTAGGGTGCCCCCTTACATTGGTTGTCAGTGTAGAAATATTATTTGGTTATATTTTATTAAATATTTTAGTCCATCATTTGGTTCAGATTTTTTTTTCATATTTTCCTCCTATTTTCCTCCTCTAAAAAAAAATCTCAAGCACACATCTATGGTACTGTTGCTTCGACAACTTCAGAGACCTCACCCTACCTCTTCCTTTCTCTCCTTTATTTTTTGCCAACTTTTCACTGTACATTCTTTTGGTGCCTATCCGTCCTTGCTAAAACCTCGATCTATGGCTTGAGGGACACTTGGCCACCAGACTTCAATTTTAGATTTGTGTGCCTCTGGGTATTTTCTGCCTCGGGGCCTACTACTGATACTGTTATGCTTTTCCACAATGTTTACTTTTCCATGTTTACTTCTCCCTGTGTGGAGATATGCTTTACCCTATGGTAATGGTATACCTCTCCCAGAGACATGTATGTAATTTCTTCAATAAAATATTTGAATAACAAAAAAGAAAGCTTCTGTCTTAATCTATGTATGCTGCTCTGACAGTCACCATGATGTAATGCAGAGGTAGGTACAGGCACTGTAATTTTGAGGGTTGTAGGCAACATCTTGCTGACTATTTTCCCTTTACAAAAAGGAAAGGAAAATGTGGAGAAGGGAGCCACTGTGGATTCTTGGGCTGACAGAGCCTCCAATACTTCCAGAAGGTAGGGACTGATGTGAATGTACAATGTATATGTAAAGCGCTGCGTAAATTTACGGAAGCAAAAAAAAAAAAAGAAAAAGAACATGTGTTTTTAGAGCGGACAATATGCAGTAGCATAGGAAAGGAAGCACATTTGGATGAATAATGATACACAAAGTATGGTAAATGAAGGATGATGACAGCATCTCTAAAGAAGAGTTATGACCAGAAGAAAAAACAACTTATTAAGCCATCCGGGAGATCCTGTGCCGCTTGTAAACCAATGCTGGTGTTCCTGAGTTGTAATGTTAGATAACGAGGCCCCATTCACCTACCTTGCTATCTGATATCACCCATGAACGGAGACAGAGTGACAGCTCACAAGGTTAGGGAGCATAACAGGCAGTGCACACTGAGCCTACACCGCCCTGCCCCCCTATTCACCTAAAATGCCAGACAGAACATTGCTGTGCTGTCTCATCATCTCTCTTCTTTAGTTTACAGAGTTCAGACCTGTGTTTGGCTGAAGCCATTTGTTATCAATCAACTGTTTACTCTTTTTAAATCATAATGACAACAGAAACTACCCAAATGACCCTGATCAAAAGTTTACATACCCCAGTTCTTAATACCATGTATTGCCCCCTTTAACATCAATGACAGCTTTTGAAGTATTTTGTGGTATTTGTGGATGAGGCTCTTTGTCTTCTCACATGGTAAAGCTGCCCACTCCTCTTGACAAAAAGCATCCAGTTCCTGTAAATTTTTGGTCTGTCTTGCATGAACTGCATGTTTGAGATCTCCCCAGAGTGGCTCAATGATATTGAGGTCAGGAGACTGAGATGGCCACTCCAGAACCTTCACTTTATTCTGCTGTAGCCAATGACAGGTCAACCTGGCCTTCTGTTTTGGATCATTGTCATATTGGAATGTCCAAATACATCCCATGCACAGCTTCCTGGCTGATGAATGCAAATGTTCCTCCAGTATTTTTTCATAACATACTGCATTAATCTTGCCAAGAATTTTGACCAAATTTCCTGTGCCTTTGTAGCTCACACATCCCCAAAACATCAGCGATCCCCCTCCGTACCTTTCATCATAGGCCTTGTTGACTCCTCTCCAAATGTAGCTTATGGTTGTGGCCAAAAAGCAAAATTTTTGTCTCATCACTCCAAATGACTTTGTGCCAGAAGGTTTGAGGCTTGTCTCTGTGCTGTTTGGCGTATTGTAAGCGGGATACTTTGTGGCATTTGCGTAATAATGGCTTTCTTCTGGCGACCTGACCATACAGCCCATATTTTTCAAGTGCCTCCTTATTGTGCATCTTGAAACAGCCACACCACATGTTTTCAGAGAGTCCTGTATTTCACCTGAAGTTATTTGTGGGTTTTTCTTTGCATCCCGAACAATTTTCCTGTCAGTTGTGGCTGAAAGTTTAGTTGGTCTACCTGACCGTGGTTTGGTTTCAACAGAACCCCTCATTTTCCACTTCTTGATTAGAGTTTGAGCACTGCTGATTGGCAATCTCAGTTGCTTGGATATCTTTTTATATCCCTTTCCTGTTTTATACAGTTCAATTACCTTTTCCCACAGATCCTTTTGACAATTCTTTTGCTTTCCCCATGACTCAGAAACCAGAAATGTCAGTGCAGCACTGGATGAAAGATGCAAGGGTCTGTCAGGAGTCCAGAAACGCATTGACCTTTTATACACACACACACACACACACACACTAATTACAAGCAAACAGATCACAGGTGAGGATGGTTGCCTTTAATAGCCATTCAAACCCCTTTGTGTCAACTTGTGTGCATTTTATCAGACCAAAATCAAAATGTAAACTTTTGATCAGGGTCATTTGGGTAGTTTCTGTTGCCATTATAATTTAACCACTTAAGCCCCGGACCATTTGGTAGCTAAAGGACCAGAGGTGAATTCAGAATTTTGCACTGCGCTGCTTTAACTGTAAATTGTGCGGACATGCAATGTTGTACCCAAACGAAATTTGCGTCCTTTTCTTCCCACAAATAGAGCTTTCTTTTAATGGTATTTGATTGCCTCTGCGATTTTTATTTTTTGCGATATAAACGGAAAAATACCAAAAATTTTGAAAAAAAATGATATTTTCTACTTTTTGTTATAAGAAAAATCGAATAAACTCAATTTTAGTCATACATTTAGGCCAAAATGTATTCAGCCACATGTCTTTAGTAAAAAAAATGTCAATAAGCGTATATTTATCGGTTTGCGCAAAAGTTATAGCGTTTACAAACTAGGGTACATTTTCTGGAATTTACACAGCTTTTAATTTATGACTGCCTATCTCATTTCTTGAGGTGCTAAAATGACAGGGCAGTACAAAACCCCCCCAAATGACCCCATTTTAGAAAGTAGACACCCCAAGGAAATTGCTGAGAGGCATGTTGAGCCCATTGAATATTTTTTTTTTGTCCCAAGTGATTGAATAATGACAAAAAAAAAAAAATTACAAAAAGTTGTCACTAAATGATATATTGCTCACACATGCCATGGTTATATGTGGAATTGCACCCCAAAATACATTCTGCTGCTTCTCCTGAGTACGGGGATACCACATGTGTGGGACTTTTTAGGAGCCTAGCCACGTACGGGACCCCGGAAACCAAGCACCGCCTTCAGGATTTCTAAGGGCGCAAATTTTTGATTTCACTCCTCACTACCTATCACAGTTTTGAAGGCCATAAAATGCCAAAATAGCACAAAACCCCCCCAAATGACACCATTTTTGAAAGTAGACACCCCAAGGAAATTGCTGAGAGGCCTGTTGAGCCCATTGAATATTTATTTTTTTTGTCCCAAGTGATTGAACAATGACAAAAAAAAAAAAAATTACAAAAGTTGTCACTAAATGATATATTGCTCACACATGCCATGGTTATATGTGGAATTGCACCCCAAAATACATTCTGCTGCTTATCCTGAGTACGGGGATACCACATGTGTGGGACTTTTTAGGAGCCTAGCCACGTACGGGACCCCGGAAACCAAGCACCGCCTCCAGGATTTCTAAGGGCGCAAATTTTTGATTTCACTCCTCACTACCTATCACAGTTTTGAAGGCCATAAAATGCCAAAATAGCACAAAACCCCCCCAAATGACCCCATTTTGGAAAGTAGATACCCCAAGCTGTTTGCCGAGAGGCATGGTGAGTATTTTACAGCTCTCATTTGTTTTTGAAAATGAAGAAAGCACATTTTTTTTTTTTCTTTTTTTTTTCAATTTTCAAAACTTTGTGACAAAAAGCGAGATCTGCAAAATACTCACAATACCTCTCAGCAAATAGCTTGGGGTGTCTACTTTCCAAAATGGGGTCATTTGGGGGGTTTTGTGCCATCTGGGCATTCCATGGCCTCCGAAACTGTGATAGGCAGTGAGAAGTGAAATCAAAAATTGACACCCTTAGAAAGCCTGAAGGCGGTGCTTGGTTTTTGGGGTCCCGTACGCGGCTAGGCTCCCAAAAAGTCTCACACATGTGGTATCCCCGTACTCAGGAGAAGCAACAGAATGTATTTTGGGGTGTAATTCCACATATGCCCATGGCATGTTTGAGCAATATATCATTTAGTGACAACTTTGTGCAAAAAAAAAAAAATGTATTTTTTCCGCAACTTGTGTCAACATATAAAATATTCCATGGACTCGACATGCCTCTCAGTATATAGCTTGGGGTGTCTACTTTCCAAAATGGGGTAATTTGGGGGGGTTTTGAACTGTTCTGGCATTTTATACACAACATTAGGAAGCTTACATCCACTCTTCTAACCACTTGAAGACAAAGCCCTTTTTGACACTTTTTGTTTACATGAAAACATATTTTTTTTTGCAAGAAAATTATGTTGAACCCCCAAACATTATATATATTTTTAAAGCAAAGGCCCTACAGAATAAAATGGTGGGTGTTGCATTTTTTTTTTCTACACAGTATTTGCGCAGCAATTTTTCAAACACATTTTTTTGGGAAAAAATACACTTTTTTTAATTTTAATGCACTAAAACACACTATATTGCCCAAATGTTTGATGAAATAAAAAAGATGATCTTAGGCCGAGTACATAGATACCAAACACGACATGCTTTAAAATTTTGCACAAACGCGCATTGGCGACAAACTACATACATTTTTAAAAGCCTTTAAAAGCATTTACAGGTTACCCCGTTAGATTTACAGAGGAGGTCTACTGCTAAAATTACTGCCCTCGATCTGACCTTCGCGGTGATACCTCACATGCATGGTGCAATTGCTGTTTACATATGACGCCAGACCGACGCTTGCGTTCGCCATTGGGCAAGAGCAGGGCAGGACAGTGGTGCTTTTCTTTTTCTTTTTTTTTTTTTTTTTTTATTATTAATTTTGCTTTTTTATTTTATTTTTAAACTGTTGCTTCCATATTTATTTATTTTTATCACTTTTATTGTTATCTCAGGGAATGTAAATATCCCCTATGATAGCAATAGGTAATGACAGGTACTCTTTTTTGAAAAAACTGGGGTCTATTGGACCCTAGATCTTTCCTCTGCCCTCAAAGCATCTGACCACACCAAGATTGGTGTGATAAAATGCTTTCCCAATTTCCCAATGGCGCTTTTTATATCCGGGGGGGGGACATTCCCTCCCACTGCTTGTAAAAGCAGTCCAGAGGCTAATTAGCCACTAGGATTGCTTTTACATGAAAGCCGGCCGCTGGCTGAAAAGAATGATACCAAGATGATACCTAAACCCGCAGGCATCATTCTGGTATAAACATTCAAAGTCCAGCAACATACCAGTACGTTGCTGGTCCTTGTTGGACATGTATTGTAATCTTTTTTTTCATGCAGCCTGTTGGCTGAACGAAAAAAAAAGATTGATCGGTGGGTATGCCCACCATTAGAATACCGCCCTTCATCCACCCACTTCTAATGATGGGCATACATGCACCATTTATATATGCCGAAGCATGGGGGCATCTTCTCGCAAAAGTTATGCCGCGTACACATGGTCAGACTTTTCCACGGGAAAGCCTCCGTCGGAATTTCGACCGTATATACGCGGCATTAGGAGCAAAATCGCTCCTCCGCTCCTGCTGCCCCAATGCTTCGGCATATATGCTTTTTTTTTTTAACTGTGGTGGTGAAATTACCTCCTACAGCACTGGAGTCGCAGGGATCAGGCCTGTCTCTGCGAACGCTGCAGTTATGTGTGTTGTGTTTTGCAAGTGACAGTGATCGATCGATGCTGGACGGAGGGGCAAAACGCAGGTGCTAGCAGGTATCTGGGCTGATCCCACTAACAGTGCGTTTTTGGGAACCCTAAACTGCTGGGGACGCTAGTATAGATCTGATCAGATCAGATATTGAGCTGATCAGATACTATACCACTAAGGGGGGTGTATGCTTCACGTGTGGGTGTTAGCGCTACTGGCACTAACCTGACGCTGCCTGGGGTGTGACGCAGACCCTCTCTGACGCTAAAACCTAACTGATATCACCCGCCGGGCGATCAGGGGGTTAAACCTTTATTGGGTTATATACGGCGGGTGCCCTGACACTATAAAAAGCAAACTAACTAACCAGCGTCACCCGTAACACTTATATGATGATCACTGGTGAAAGGGTTAACTATGGGCAATTAGGGGGTTAAAACCTTTATTAGGTAATATATGGGGGTACCTGACGCTATATAAAAACCTGACGGCGAACCTAAAAAAAAATTACTGGCTACCTATCGGCATCACCGACACTAAGACAACGATCATAAAAACGATTGCTTAGCGACAGTGGTGATAGGGGGTGAAAGGGTTACCTGGGGGGCGATCAGGGGGTTAAACCTTTATTAGATAATATATGGGGGTACCTGACGCTATAAAAACCTGCGGCGAACCTAAAAAAAATTACTGGCTACCGATCAGCATCACCGACGCTAAGACATCGATCAGAAAAATGATCGCATAGTGACGGCGGTGCTAGGGGGTGAAAGGGTTACCTGGGGGGGCGATCAAGGGGGTTAAACCTTTATTAGGTAATATATGGGGGTACCCGACGCTATAAAAACCTGTGGTGAACCTAAAAAAAAATACTGGCTACCGATCAGCATCACCGACGCTAAGACATCGATCAGAAAAATGATCGCATAGCCACGGCGGTGCTAGGGGGTAAAAGGGTTACCTGGGGGGTGATCAAGGGGGTTAAACCTTTATTAGGTAATATATGGGAGTACCTGACGCTATAAAAACCTGCGGCGAACCTAAAAAAAATTACTGGCTACCGATCAGCATCGCCGACGCTAAGACATCGATCAGAAAAATTATAACTTAGTGACAGTGGTGATAGGGGGTGAAAGGGTTACCTGGGGGGCGATCAAGGGGGTTAAACCTTCATTAGGTAATATATGGGGGTACCCGACGCTATAAAAACCTGCGGCGAACCTAAAAAAAATTACTGGCTACCGATCAGCATCACCGACGCTAAGACATCGATCAGAAAAATGATTGCTTAGTGACAGTGGTGATAGGGGGTGAAAGGGTTATCTGGGGGGTGATCAGGGGGTTAAACCTTTATTAGGGGGGGGTTAGGGGGCTACACTGGACCTAAAACTAAATGTAGTGACACTTTTACAGTCACAAATGTCACTGATTGCAGTGATCACTAAATAAATGGTCACTGCAATCAGTGACACTGTGACTGGGGGGTGATCTGGGGGGGCGATTTATGTGCCTATGTGTCCTGGTGTCAGTGTGCTGTTTTGTGTACTAACCTGCATCTTCTCCTGTACGGCGCTCGGTATATGTGAGCGCCCCAGGAGAGATGACATCACTTCCTCCTTCCTGGCAGGCAGGGGAAGCTCTCTCATTCGCCGGGAGCGATCGAGAGGGGGTGGCCGGAATCGAACGGCCGTCCCCTCATGCCGGATCGCTCCCGAAGGTAAAACGACCACCCACTGTAAAGAAGGGGGGTCCGATCGGACCCCCCAACTATACAAAGGCAATCACGTACATATACGTGATTCTGCCTGTCGGTGCCATTCTGCTGACGTATATTTACAGTGGGCGGTCGTTAAGTGGTTAAAAAGAGTAAACAGTTGATTGATAATAAATGGCTTCAGCCAAACACTAACCATGAGTGAAATATGTTTTTGTGTTATCATTCATATTCTCTGAAAAATGGCCAAGAAATCATAAATTCTGCCAGGGTATGTAAACTTATGAGCACAACTCACTATTCCTATAGTTCCTTCAATGAAGAGCATTCTCATATATGATGCTCAATACATTTTAAGTGAACCTTCTGAAAAATGCCAACACATGCAGTATGTCCAGGATTACTCGACCTTCTTGTACTTTGTGTTGCACTGGTTGTCATGAATACCTTTCTATCGTTTTTAAAGCTGTAATTTGCTTTGGCGAAAATATGAGCAGATGTTGGGTTAATTTCCCTGTGCTTCCTGATCTTCTGATGACTTAAATATTTACTTTATTTACTCACACTGTCTTACAGCTGGTATTGATGTCGGGGCATGCTGTGACTTGTTGTTCCTCATTGGTCTGCTTTTCTATTTGCTAATACCTATTCTAGAAAAAAAAATGTAAGTGAAAATTGAGTTGTGTTAATGTTCGTGTGTATGCATAAAAAATAATCTCTCCAATGTGTTACTTTGTTGAAAACCGTCTGTTTGCTGCTATTGCTGTGCAGTGGTGATGTCCTACTGATCTCTTTGTATCACTGCAAGCCTAATATAGATCAGATGTTTATCTGGAATGGTCAGAATTGTTCATACAGAATGACATCATTCCCCTGTTTTGGTATTTTATTAAACTGTAATCAGCCACAACTGCACAATGTATGCAACGTGACTGCAGGGTGGCCGTAATCTGATCCATTGGTCCACAGACGCCTGTGGGTTTGCAAATGCTGCAGTCCTATCTTGCGATGCCAAGAATGAGATCATGGTTGGCTATAAGGACACTAAAGGGTCAGTTCACCCAAAACTGATATTCCAGTGGTTGGCAGATGCTGATGAGTTAAACCACTTCCATCTTCTATCTCTTGGCAACCCTATTGGTGGGATCTCTGCACTAAATTCCTGGGTCCACACACCTGGTGTGCCTGTTATAAAGGGCACTCAGCATCCCTGCTGATTTTTTTTATTTTAAAGTATGGGGATATAATGGATGGAGAGAGAACATCTATATTATTAGTAGTAGTAAGACTGCAATGTGGGTGGGGATAAAGATGGAAACTTTTGTGGACAAATATCGCTGTTGGAATTAAAGTAAACTTGCCCAAACATGGCCTCCTCCCCTTGAACCTGAATTGTATCTTTTGAGGAGATTGAACTTTTTAGAAATACAAAACAGCCATAACACAAGGTTTTTCATTTTTTCTAATACAATATTGCCTTACTCCACAACAGAGTTGTACGCTAAGTGCATTTCAGAATTCTTTCATGGTGAGAATGCTGACATCAAGTGATTATCTGCGAACATCTGCTATAGTACATACAATTCTCCACAATCAGATGGTGTTCCTCACTGCGTTCCCCATTATTCTGGTTGGCAATTGTGCTTTTAAGTAACATGGATGTTTTTATTTTTACAGAAAGGATTATCATGCTGATTTTCTGTTTTCTGCCACAAACCTACATCCCTCTGACTCGCTAAGTGCACAAGCTCTTCAGTATATTGTCTCTAGTGTTTTGCTCAGATGTAAAATCCACTTTGTTCTGAGTTGATTGTTAGAAGGCTGTTTCCACAATTACAGATACCCAACAGATGAATCTTTTTATTTATTTATTTTTTACATCGAGTTCAGTGCAATCGGAGTTACACTAATTTCATGTTCCAGGAATACATGTATCCACAACTGCATGTACCTGTAGATGAAAGGTGCTGAGCGCCATCACAGTTGTCATCTTTGCATGCTTTCCCAAAATCCTTAGTAAATAGAAAGACGGTGCTGCTGTTGAGTGAATATATGACTTTCCTGCAGGGGGATAAACCAGCTAAAGTGTCATAGCTGCTGCTACTTTCTCAAAATGGAAAGGGGAGGTTCCCTGCTCTGATCTTGCATAAGCTATGCTATTTGTCAGAATGATGTAAGGTGGGCCCAGGAACAGTTTTAAAGACTGCTTTGTACTAGATTCCATTTTCAAATGCAATAAAATAAGGTAAATGAAAGTATAAAAAGTATAAGTATAAAAAATATTAAAACACAGTAAAATGTATTTCAAAATAGGAGCTCCTTTTTGTCATTTAGAATACCAAGTAAAAAATATTGAAGTCATGGGCAAAAAGACAGGATAACTTTGAAGGAGAATGTCATACGTGTTGTGTTGTTTCCTCATGGACCAGAAATACTATTCTCTTTCTTTTGTTACTTATTGTAGTTTGAGGTGGGTGTGGAGTTGTAACAAGTGAGGAGGCTTCTTTATTCTCTCATTGGAGCAACAGCTGGATCACTGCTGACCTCACAAGTGGAGTCAACATTCTGGACTTTGTTACCTCGACCACAATGCCGAGCAGTATGATCTAGTAAGTGGTGGCACATAGGCTAGCATTCTACTGTGGTGTCACTAATGTATCAGGTAGTTAGGAGCTTTTGATCAGGGCCTCAAGTGGTTTTAGGGATCATTGTGGCCACCTAAGGAAAAAATGAACAGGTATGTGGGTAAAAATTATATTCAGCAGTGATACTACATTACTTCCATTGCCCTGTTTTTTAAGTGTCTTCAACATCCATAGTATGCATCCTTTTTTGTATAATTATTATTATATCAGTCGTCTTTAAATTCTTCTGGAAACCACACAGCAGGGAAGAAAAAACCTCCAGACATCTGGGAACAGGCACTCCAAACGCACCCACATCTTTATTTTTAACGTCTGCCCAGAGTGTGGCTCAGTGTCTCTGAAGCACGCCCTTAATGCAGACCTCTGGCCAGTTTCTCCACGTAAAATGCCTGTATGATCACAGCCGACCTGAGAGACAGAGGGACCATTTACAAACACCCCTGAGAGTTTCCGTTTGCCGAGCTTGGCATACTTTTCAGGGAGGGGATGGACTGCAAAGTATCCAAAACAGAATTCAAATTCACAAGCTGCCGGAAGCTGCAAGGGAACTGGTACCAAGACACTGCCAACAGCTGCACTCTCAGTCTGGATATCAGCGCTGTGTATCAAAAGGATTTACAGGATTCGCTGTGAACATTGGTTTTCTTTAATCATGGTAAAAGTCTGCACCATTGCCATGGACTTTAATTAAATGGGTGAGTAGACAAGGACAGGAACCATATTTGCTCACTCTGGTTACACATGAGAATGCATATAGCTAAGTGGGCAGTTCACCTAAACTGTTTTTCAGATTGTGACAGTGCTGAAAGATTAAATTATTCCCGGATTTCTTTTCCCTAAAAAGTCTGACAGTAACGTCAGAATAGAGTACTGGAATAATTTATCTAATTTCTGTATTTTTTCAGCCCTCACTTATTTTGCAGGGCTGTACCAAGAACACTGAGCTATTCACATCCCTGCACCCTAGAATCTTACACTTTAATGTCCCCACCACAGTCACAAACTATTATTATATATCTATATAGGTCTGACGTGTTCCACAGTGCTGTACAGAGAACACTGAACCATGCACCACAGCAGCATACACTGTAATGCACCCCTCCCTGCTACAGTGACAGTTTTATTTTTATACATTTAGGCTTATTTTACACTAGTGGCTGGGGTGTGGAAAAACACACTGTTAAGCTACTTTCCCCCCAAATTGCTCCCCTAAGCTGCCATATGGGAGTATGCACATGCTACGGCTGTGATGCAGAAAAGCTTATCCCTGCTGTCACATTCGTAGGTTGTACTGTGAATGGGCCTGTGGTGCCACAGCCACCTGCAGCTGCATGCAGTGTACATGGTTGCAGCCGGTGGTGTGGGCTTTTAAGGGTTAAAACAGATGTTGAGAAAGTAATATAACACTTCCTCATGACCTTTCTAATGCCCTCTGAAAAGTGATCTACCACAAATCATTTTTCATAAGGTGATGCCAGTGTAAACCAGCTCTTACCTAGCACCAACGTTTTATAGTGCGATACAAATAATAAACCATATACACTAGTCTCTGTACCAGAGGAGCTTGTACTCTAGTGTCCCATCCCAGACACACACAGAAGCCAGTTAATCATCCAGTACATTGGACTGTGGGGGGAAAAAACTTGAACTCTACACAAACATGAAGAAAAGGTACAAACCCCATGAATAGGGTCATGTTGATAATTGAGTCGAGGACTCCACCGCAGCCAGACACACACACTGTTTCATTTACCAAGCTGATAAACTGTGCAGACTGTCTTTTCACTGTACGGGCCAAACCCAACATTGCAACACAGAAGGCATGAGCTCTGAGCAGTATCTTTTTGACATCGCTATTAACTACTGTATCTTTGCGGGCAAATCAGATAGTTGGAAAGAAGAACCAGAATGTGTATATGTGGGTTAGGGTTAGGGTTAGGGGTTAGGGTTAGGGTTATCCCGCTCGGTTTGTTGGAAAAAGGGGGTAAAAAAAATTTTTTTAGGCTCGCTCGCTCGCCATATAAGGCTACCCCAAGTGGAAACTTGTAGGACGCGTTACCTGACCCTGACCCTAACCCCCTAACCCTAACCCCCTAACCCTAACCCCTAACGTCACAGGTCTTGTTGGGCGCCACATATTACTTCATAGTTCCATAGTTCACGTAGAGAATCTTTGGATTCTGTACAAATTGACTCACCTGCACTGGCTCTAGAGGTACCTGGGACTTATTGGCAGTGCCGTTAACAAAGACATAGAAGAAAAGGAAATACCTGACTTTTTTGTGTTTTACTTTTTTTTGCATTGGATAAAAAGGCAAAGTGTTCCCACATTATGCAGGTATGATTTGACCATTCCAGTCTGCCAGCAGGTCCATTAGCAAGAATGTTCATGCGTTAAACATATGGCAGGGGGGTTGGGGTGTGTTACTCAAGATAAGCAATTCACTGGTCAGGCAACGCACTGACACCTTTGCTGCCATTGTGCAATGTGCTGGGTGTCTAGTGTGTTCCTGCGCCTTTAAGGAGGTATGGGCTTCCTCCAGTCATCTGCCCTTCATCTATCCATCAGAATATATGTGCTCCCACTGTGGAGACTCTCCAAATTTAGAGTTGGGGTCTGCAGGATACAGGGTGCCTTGGCGGGGCCTGCAGCTTACGCATGTATTTGCAAATGTGTGCAACTAAACCCCTCTTTTTAACGCATACTGTTAGACAGGTTAATTTGGTTGGTTGCAGGCTGGTTGGTACGTTGAGCTTGGAAATTATTTGGTTTTATTTGTCAAGCTGCCTCTGCCTGGACAGGTTTCCAACTCTTCAGGAAAACTTCAGGAACCCATAGTTGCCAATCAGAATTAGTCTTGTATTGTTCTGACATCTATAAACTAAAATCTGATTGGCTGCTGCAGTTTATAACTTATGCCGCGTACACACGGTCAGACTTTCCAATGGGAAAATTAGAGAACCTGCTCTCTATCTAAGTCTGTCGGAATTTCCGACAGAAAAAGTCCGATGGAGCATACACACGGTCGGAATTCCCGACCAAAAGCTCCCATCTGACTTTTTCTGTCGGAAATTCTGACCGTCTGTACGCGGCATAAGATGCTTGGTGCCTAATATGTTTCATAGGGGTGCCGAATTGAATCTATGCATCGCGATTCAGGTGTCCCCGATGCGGCATCGATGCAGGCGACCCTAATAATCAATGTTTACCCCCCCCCCATTACATCTACTCGCCGCAGCCGCCGCGAGTAGATGTAATGTAACACTAACGAACTGCAAGCCGCCGTCTGCCTACCTGAACAGCGTGTCATGTAGACAGACGGCAGCCATTGCAGTTTTCAAAAGCCGCGCCTCCCGAGTCCTCGTTGCCTGTGATAGGCGGAACACTCAATTTCCCAGCAGTGTTCCGCCTATCACGGAAATCCTCTCATCCTCGTCTGTGTTATGAGGATGAGAGGATGTCCGTGATAAGCGGAACACTGAATGCTGGGAAATTGAGTGTTCCGCCTATCACAGACGACGAGGACTCGGGAGGCGCGGCTTTTGAATACTGTGGAACAGGGCTCGACAATCCCCGGGCGCCAGGTCGCCATTGCGACTAGAATTAGTGACCTGGCGCCTGGGGCAGCAAAGCTGGGGTATCCTGTGTCTCCGTGAAACCCCCCCGCGCCGCGCAATCGCGTCAGGCCGGCCGGTAATTGAGGATGCGGCTTTGTGGCCTTCTGCAGGCCTATGCTTCTCTGTATGTAGGCCTATGCTTCCTTCTGTGATCAGGCGCCATCTTGTGGTGGCCGTTGGTATGACATACAACCAGCAATGCTAATGGTGCTTCCCCTGTCTGTTTCCACTGCCCCATCTCCTTCCCTCTAATTACAACCCCCAAACATTATATATATTTTTTATTCTAACACCCTAGAGAATAAAATGGCGGTCATTGCAAAACTTTCTGCCACACCGTATTTGCGCAGCGGTCTTACAAGCGCACTTTTTTGGGAAAAAATACACTTTTTTTTATTTATTTTTTATTAAAAAATAAGACAACAGTAAAGTTAGCCCAATTTGTTTTTTTTTTATATTGTGAAAGATAATGTTACGCTGAGTAAATTGATACCCAACATGTCACGCTTAAAAATTGCATCCGCTCGTGGAATGGCGACAAACTTTTACCCTTTAAATCTCCATAGGCGACGTTAAAAAAATTCTACAGGTTGCATGTTTTGAGTTACGGAGGAGGTCTAGGGCTAGAATTATTGCTCTCGATCTATCAATCGCGGCGATACCTCACGTGTGGTTTTAACACCGCTTTCATATGCGGGCGCTACTCATGTATGCGTTCGATTCTGCGCGCAAGCTCGGCGGTACGGTGCGCGTTCCTGGCTCCTAACTTTTTTAGCTGGCTCCTAGATTCCAAGCAAATTTGTCAAGCCCTGCTGTGGAATAGCCGCTGGGACGCCGCCGGTCAGGTAGGGGCATTGAAGCACGGGCACAGTGAGGCATTGGGCACAGTGAGACACTGGGCACAGTTAGAGGCATTGGGCACAGTGAGAGGCATTGGGCACAGTGAGAGGCATTGGCCACAGTGAGCATGTTTAGTAGATTTTAAATTAACAGCAATATAAACCAAATCTACAAAATGAAAATATTTTATATGCAAAATTAAAGGCTAAGTTCACCTTTTCGGGCAAAATTTCAAACAGAATAAAAAAAATGGAGTACTTCATTTTTTTTTTTTATGAAAACCATGCGCACTTGCGCTGTAATCGTGATGCATCGCGGAATCGAATCGTTGACATGATAATCGTAATCGAATCGAATTGTGAGGCCAGTGAAGATGCGCACCCCTAATGTTTCATGGTATTAAATACATCTATAAAGGAATCTCAGTGAGCAGTTCTCTTATGCGGCATACACACGATCGTTTTTCATGCCATTTTTTTAACCAACGTTTTTCTCGTTGTTTTTTTCATGTTTCCTCTCAAGCCTGTCTTGCATCCACACGATCATTAAAAAAAACGCTCGAGCAAAGTGCAGTGACGTCCAACACGTACGACGGCACTATAAAGGGGAAGTTCCGTTCGAATTGCGCCACCCTTCATGTTAGCAAAGTTTGTTGAGCGGCGATTCGCGCTTTTCAGCCTCGTGCTTTTCATTCCGTTACAGCGTGACGAATGTGCTATCTCCATTACGAACGCTTGTTTTACCAGAACGAGCGCTCCCGTCTCATACTTGATTCTGAGCATGCGCGTTTATTTTCCCCTCGTAAAAGCATACACACTATCGTTTTTCACGTCGTTAAAAAAAACGACATGAAAAACGACGTGAAAAAATAGAGCATGTTCGAAATTTTTAATGGCCGTTTTTCACGCCGTTAAAAATGCTCTGGAGCATACACACGATCGGTTTTAATGGCCATTTTTAAAAATGGCCATTTTTAAAAATGGCATTTTTAACGGCATGAAAAACGATCGCGTGTACGCCGCATTAGACATTTATACATTTTGCAGTGTTATAACCTGGGATCAAAATTAATCTACAAAAAAGAATCCCTAATGTCAGTATTTTTTAGTTTGTGTGACAATATAAACTGTTTTGCAAAGTGTTACATTTGTTGCGTCATCCAAATGAAAGTAATGCTATAGGCAAAATTTTGTTTTTTTGTTTTTTTCATTTTGTATAGAGTAAGGGAGGGCTATAACCCCTGTTAGGTTTATTGTTGCTCTTTTTGTCACATTGGGGAAATTTCCTTTCATTTCCTGTCCCATAGCCAAAACAGGTGTGCAAATTAAGGAAATCTCTTGGGGACCCCCAGGTCACCACAACTAGTGTCCCCATTGGAAGATGGTAAACAGGACGAACGGAGAGGGGGAATCTCCCTAACAGGGACACAGACAGCAATAAGAACTGACAGTGTTTTTTAATCCTTCTCACCTCTAACCAAAACAGGAAAAAAAATGTTTTTCCTTTTTTAAATCCATTTTATTTGTAGGCTCCAAACATTACAAATTGTGGAAAAATCCACAAGGGAGAAGAGTTCTACAAAGTTCTGTCAGTGTAAAAACATGGCAGTAACAAGATAATAAATTAAAACAATGACAGAAAATCTATGGGAAACAAAAAGCAAAATATTGTGATGAACCAGTGACCCTGAGACTTGAGGTCCATTCTCAGATGGACCAGTCCAATCACCTGGCAGGTCATGTGTTTTCTGGCAAAACAAAAAAAAATTCCACTTAATTTTATGATCAGGTCCCCATGTTTATTTATTTAGCACTGGGAAGAGTAAACTGTGCTATGCCTTTTTATTGTATATTGAAGAATCAGATTATGAAAGTTGAAAAGTGATGTTAATTAGAAGAGAGAGCCAGCCTGAGGCTGCAGATGATGTCTGTCGGTCTTGGCTCATGGCTATCAGTGCAAGTGTGTGTGTGTGTGTGTGTTATAGGGCACAAAAGACTTTTCTTTTCAGACACTTTTACAAATTAGCCTCTCTCTCTCTCTCTCTCTCTCTCTCTCTCTCTCTCTCTCTCTCTCTCTCTCTCTCTCTCTCTCTCTCTCTCTCTATATATATATATACATACGGTGGGTACGGAAAGTATTCGGACCCCCTTAAATTTGTCACTCTGTTATATTGCAGCCATTTGCTAAAATCATTTAAGTCCATTTTTTTCCTCATTAGTGTACACACAGCACCCCATATTGACAGAAAAACACACAATTGTTGACATTTTTGCAGATTTATTCAAAAAGAAAAACTGAAATATCACATGGTCCTAAGTATTCAGACCCTTTGCTCAGTATTTAGTAGAAGCACCCTTTTGATCTAATACAGCCATGAGTCTTTTTGGGAAAGATGCAACACGTTTTTCACACCTGGATTTGGGGATCCTCTGCCATTCCTCCTCCTTGCAGATCCTCTCCAGTTCTGTCAGGTGGGATGGTAAACGTTGGTGGACAGCCATTTTTAGGTCTCTCCAGAGATGCTCAATTGGGTTTAAGTCAGGGCTCTGGCTGGGCCATTTAAGAACAGTCACGGAGTTGTTGTGAAGCCACTCCTTCATTATTTTAGCTGTGTGCTTAGGGTCATTGTCTTGTTGGAAGGTAAACCTTCGGCCCAGTCTGAGGTCCTGAGCACTCTGGAGAAGGTTTTCATCCAGGATATCCCTCTACTTGGCCGCATTCATCTTTCCCTCTATTGCAACCAGTCGCTCTGTCCTTGCAGCTGAAAAACACCCACACAGCATGATGCTGCCACCACCATGCTTCACTGTTGGGACTGTATTGGACAGGTTATTAGCAGTACCTGGTTTTCTCCACACATACCGCTTAGAATTAAGGCCAAAAAAATCTTGGTCTCATCAGACCAGAGAATCTTATTTCTCACCATCTTGGAGTCCTTCAGGTGTTTTTTTAGCAAACTCCATGCGGGCTTTCATGTGTCTTGCACTGAGGAGAGGCTTCCGTCGGGCCACTCTGCCATAAAACCCCGACTGGTGGAGGGCTGCAGTGATGGTTGACTTTCTACAACTTTCTCCCATTTCCCGACTGCATCTCTGGAGCTCAGCCACAGTGATCTTTGGGTTCTTCTTTACCTCTCTCACCAAGGCTCTTCTCCCGATAGCTCAGTTTGGCTGCACGGCCATCTCTAGGAAGGGTTCTGGTCATTCCAAACGAACTTCCATTTAAGAATTATGGAGGCCACTATGCTCTTAGGAACCTTAAGTGCAGCAGAAATTTTTTTGATACCTTGGCCAGATCTGTGCCTTGCCACAATTCTGTCTCTGAGCTCTTCAGGCAGTTCCTTTGACCTCATGATTCTCATTTGCTCTGACATGCACTGTGAGCTGTAAGGTCTTATATAGACAGGTGTGTGGCTTTCCTAATCAAGTCCAATCAGTATAATCAAACACAGCTGGACTCAAATGAAGGTGTAGAACCATCTCAAGGATGATCAGAAGAAATGGACAGCACCTGAGTTAAATATATGAGTGTCACAGCAAAGGGTCTGAATACTTAGGACCATGTGATATTTCAGTTTTTCTTTTTTAGTAAATCTGCAAAAATGTCAACAATTCTGTGTTTTTCTGTCAATATTGGGTGCTGTGTGTACATTAACCACTTCCCTACCCAGCCATAGACAAATGACGTCCACAGATGGGATCTCCCATCCTGGGTGGACGTCATATGACGTCCTCGGCTTTGTAGGGGGATATCTGAATGATGCCTGCAGCTAGAGGCATCATTCAGGTATCCTTTTAAAGTGCCGGCGATTCTGTGCACCATAAGAATGATCATAGCGGCGGTTCCGCCGCTTGATTGTTCTTATAGGCGGCGGGAGGGGACACCCCCCTCCCGCCGCCATCCGGTGCTTCTCCGGGCTCCCCCGTGCGATCGGGGACCCGGAGCGAATCTTCCGGCAATGTTGGTGGAGTCACGTGATGAGCATAGAGATGACTGGTGACCAGATGGTCACCAGTCATCTCTATGATCGTCGGAGGCCCGGGCGCGATGTGATGACGTCACGCCCGGGTCCTCAAATGTAAACAAAGCCGCCATTGCGGCTGTAAGTATGAGATCAGTGAAAAAAATTTCACTGATCTCATGCTTTCCAGCCTGGAGGAGAGATGTGGGGTCTTATTGACCCTGCATCTCTCAATAAAGAGAACCTGTCACACACATTCCTATTACAAGGGATGTTTACATTCCTTGTAATAGGAATAAAAGTGATCAAAAAAAAAAAAGAAAGTAAAATCATTGTAAAAAAATAAATAAATAAGTAAAATAAATAAATAAATAAAAAAAAATTAAAATTAAAACGCCCCTGTCCCTGGTAGCTCGCGATCAGAAGCGAATGCACACGTAAGTCGCCCACATATGTAAACGCCGTTCAAACCACGCATGTGAGGTATCGCCGCGTGCGTTAGAGCGTGTGCAACAATTCTAGCACTAGACCTCCTCTGTAATTCTAACCTGGTAACCTGTAAAAAAAATTAAAGCGTCGCCTATGGAGATTTTTAAGTACCAAAGTTTGGCGCCATTCCATGAGTGTGCGCAATTTTAAAGCGTGACATGTTAGGTATCTATTTACTCGGCGTAACATTATCTTTCATATGTTCCCAAAAAATTGGGCTAACTTTACTGTTTTGTTATTTTTTAATTCATGAAATCATTTTTTTTTTTTTAAAAAGGCGTTTGAAAAATTATTGCGCAAATATTGTGCAAGAAAAATGTTGCAATGACCGTCATTTTATTCCCTAGGGTGTCTGCTAAAAAAACATATATAATGTTTGGGGGTTCTGAGTAATTTTCTAGCAAAAGAATGATGATTTGTACATGTAGGAGAGAAGTGCCAAAATAGGCCCGGTATTGAATAGGTACAAAAAAAGGGATTTTTATAACAGCTTACCTGTAAAATCCTTTTCTTGGAGTACATCACGGGACACAGAGCGACTTAGTCATTACTAATGGGTTATATAGTTTACCTTCAGGTGCTGGCACTGGCAACTTCCAAACCGGAAGTACCCTCCCCTATATAAGCCCCTCCCATCCGGGAGCACCTCAGTTTTGTAGCAAAGCAATAAGTGTCCCAAAAAGAGGGGTGGGAGCTCTGTGTCCCGTGATGTACTCCAAGAAAAGGATTTTACAGGTAAGCTGTTATAAAAATCCCTTTTTCTTTTTCGTACATCACGGGACACAGAGCGACTTAGTCATTACTAATGGGACGTCCCAAAGCAATGCCCAATGAGGGGAGGGATACACTATACATAAGCTGGGCGCCATCAGGCATGAGGCTCTTTTGCGGCCTGCAACACACTGCGCCCAAAGGCGACATCCTCCTGACTTCTGACGTCTACCTGGTAGAATCTAGTAAACGTGTGTACTAAGGACCATGTTGTGGCCTTACAGACTTGAGCCAGGGAGGCTTGGTGATGCACTGCCCATGAAGTTCCAACTGCTCTTGTGGAGTGCGCCCTAACTTTGAACGGAGGCGGTCTCCTTTTCAAGCCATAGGCTTGTATTATGACCTGTCGAATCCACTTGGCTAAAGTAGATTTTTGATGCTGCCTGACCCTTTCTGGGGCCTTCCGGCAGAACAAACAAAGTATCCGTTCTACGAATCTGAGCAGTGGCTTTAAGATAAGCTTTAACTGCTCTTACTACATCCAAAGAATGCAATAACTTTTCCTCTACCGAACTAGGTTTGGAGAAAAAGGAAGGAAGAACCACATCTTGGTTCAAATGGAACCTCGATACCACCTTAGGAAGAAGGCTGGATGAGGACGTAATACTACTCTGTCCTTATGGACAACCAGATATGGCTCCTTACAGGACAAGGCGGCTAATTCCGATACTCTTTTAGCCGAACAAATGGCTACTAAGAAAATCAATTTCCTGGTGAAAAGAACCAAGGAAATGTGCCGCAATGGTTCAAATGGTTGTTTCTGTAGAACCGACAGAACCAGGTTTAAGTCCCATGGACATATGGGAATACTAACCGGAGGGCTAATACGCATCACTCCTTGTATGAAAGCTTTGACTAATGAATGCAAAGCCAAGGGCCTTTGAAAAAATATTGACAAGGCCGTCTGACCCTTGATAGTACTCAAGGCAAGCTTCCTATGTACAGCCCACTGTAGGAAGTCCAGAATCCTACCTATTACGTACTTACGTGGATGCCATTTCCTGGCCTCACACCACGTGATGTACGCCTACTAGATCCTATAATAGATCTGCCTGGATACCGGCTTCCTGGCATTGATCATGGTAGATACCACAGGATTAGAGAGCCCTCTCTTTTTTAGAATGTGGGCTTCAATAGCCAGGCCGTCAAACCTAGGGCTGGTAAGGAAGGGTAGTATATCGGTCCTTGCGAAAGCAGGTCCAGACGATGTTGGAGGGTCCAAGGACTTCCCACTGACATTTTTACAATCTCCGCGTACCATGCCCTTCGGGGCCACACTGGAGCCACCAGAATCACTGGTTTCTTTTCTACCCTGATTCTGCGGATTAATCGCGGTGGGAATGCATATATCAGCTTGAACTGATCCCAAGGGAACACTAGGGCATCCGAACCGCAAGCTAGGGGATCCTTTGTGCGAGACACAAATCTGTCCACCTTTGCGTTGAATCTGGATGCTAGCAGATCTACATCCGGTGTTCCCCACCGCTGGCATATTGCCTGGAAAACCTCGGGGTGAAGAGACCATTCCCCCAGGCATAATTGCTGGCGACTTAAAAAGTCCGCTCTCCAATTTTCCACTCCTGGGATGAAAACCGCGGATATGGCTGTGACATACCTTTCTGCCCATTCCAGGATGCAATTCGCTTCCCTCTGGGCTGCACGACTCCTGGTGCCACCCTGGTGATTGATATATGCCACTGCTGTGGCATTGTCTGATTGAATTCTGACAGGTGACCCTTGGAGTTTGGATGTCCATGCTACTAGGGCATACCGGGCTGCTCGTATCTCTAAGAGATTGGTGGGCAGGGCCTTCTCTGCTTCTGACCACTTGCCCTGGAGAGACCATTGCTCCAGTACTGCCCCCCAGCCTATGAGGCTGGCATCTGTAGTGACCACCTTCCAAGAAACCGGACTGAAGGGTTTCCCTTTTTCCAGATTCTGGGGCACCAACCACCAATGGAGGCTCTTGCGAACAGAAGGGGACAGGGACATTGGTAAGTCTAAAGCCTGAACTTTTTTGTTCCAGGCTGACAGTATGGCCCTCTGCAAGTTCCTTGAATGGAATTGACCGTAGGGTACTGCTTCGAATGAAGCCACCATTTTTCCCAGCAGCCTTATACACAGGCGTATGGATGGTTTTCTTTTTTGTACCCACTAAGTGGGTCAAATCTTTCAAAGACGACACCTTCTCTGGAGGTAAGAAAATCTTTCTCTGATTTGAATCCAGTCTTAGCCCCCAAGTATTCCAGACTTTTGACTGGTTTTAGGGCTGACTTGTCTCGGTTGATAATGCAACCGTGAGATTCCAGATACTTGATTATCTTGTGAACGACCACTTCTAGTTTTTTTCACTGAGTGGTCTATCAGCAACAAGTCGTCTAGATATTCCATTATCGTTACACCTTGTGTTCCTAGTTTGGCCAATCGTAGGGCCAGAATTTTTGTGAACACTCGTGGTGCTGTGGCCAGACCGAAAGGTAAGGCTCTGAACTGAAAATGGTGCCCTTCTACTGCAAAGCGTAGAAATTTCTGGTGGGCCGGACAGATGGGAATATGCAAATAAGCATCCCTTATGTCGATCGAGGCTAACCATTCCTGCCCTTGTAGGGCGGTGGCCACCGATCGGATCGACTCCATCCGAAAAAGTCCTGATATGTAGGAACTTGTTTAGCCCTTTTATATTTAATATGGGCCTCATGTCCCCATTTGGCTTGGGGACTGTGACAAGGTTCGAGTAAAACCCGAACCCGCTTTCTTCCAAGGGAACCTTCATGATTACCCTTGGAGCAATAGTTGCTCTAGTGCCAGAAGGAGGGATCCACTCTTCTGGGGATCGCTTGGCACGTTTGACCTTATAAAATGGGCAGGAGGAATGTCTTTTAACTCCAGCCTGTATCCCAGACTTACTGCGGAGATCACCCATCTGTCTCTGATGGTGTCCCGCCAGGTCTCTGTGAACAACTGAAGTCTTCCCCTCACCCGATTGAGTGGGGGCAACCCTTCATGACTTGGGGGGAGGTTTTGTACCTCTCTTGACCCAGGGTTTCTTGTTACCCTGTGATTGTCCCTGATTTCTGCCCCCTGGATTTGACCGTGGAGGCCGTCGGAACTGTTTCACAGCCGATGTGCCAGGGACTGGAGAAGTAGGCCTCTTAAAAGAAGGACTTCTACCCTTGTTCTTAACCAGCAAGAGTGTACTTTTACCGGCAGAAGTTTTCTGGATATATTTGTCCAGATCATCTCCAGATAAGCATTCTCCATGAAATGGGAAGCTAATCAGCAATTTCTTACAGGGAGCTTCAGCAGACCAGTTTTTGAGCCATAGAAGCCTACGCATATGTCTGCAGACAGCGTAAAGTGGGATGCCTGTTGGATTGTATCCTTTATGGCGTCCACCGCAACACAAGGCTCTAAGTAGGTCAGCTAGGGCAAGAGCCTGCTGATCTGGTAAGTCCCTTAAGACTTGTTTCAACTGATCTTTCATTGCTTGGCAGACTCCAATCGCTGCTACTGCAGGTTGTGTCACCATGCTTGCTGTAGAGAAAGCAGATTTTAGTAAAGACTCCAATTTTTTATCTATTGGGTCTTTGAACATTGGAACATTATCTACTGGACATGTCAGTGATTTATTTACACAAGAGATGGCTGTGTCCACTGTAGGGACCCTCCATTTTTTTTTTTTTTTTTTTTTTTTTTTTAGGAACTTATCCTCCATGGGATAGATCACTGGAAATCTCTTGGGGGGAGTAAATATTTTACAGGATGCTCCCAATCCTGGTAAATAAGCCCTTCCAATAAAGGGTGGATTGGGAAGGAACAGACAGTCTGGGGAGCTTTCAGCGACCCCAGCGAGGAGACAGTAGTGGTTGATGGTTCCGCCAGAGGCATTTAAAATGCTGCTCGGACCATGTTAGTCAGAGACTGAACCCATAATCTTTCAGCCTGAGATGCTGAGAAAGGTTCTTCCACTGTTGATTCCTCTATAACTTTATCAACCTCACCTGATCCCCTTCAGGTAGGTCGATCTCTGTGTGGGACTGTTCCTCCACTAACAGGCACTCTGAAGGAGGAGACGGAGATCGGACGCGCTTTCCCTGTGACAGGGAAGCAGCGATCAATGCTGTTAATCTCTCTTCCAATCCTCCCAGAGTTGAGGATAAAACCTCCTCTGTTATATATACAGGAGCAGGTGGACTGGGGACAGCCGCAGTACCAGGTACTCCTGCGGGGTTCCTACGGCTACTGACCTCTGAAATTTCAGGGGAGATTGGTGCAGTACAGCATGCCCAAAATCCTCAGAGCCCGACGGAGACCCCTTTCGCTTCTTGGAAGATTTATTTCCAGAGCGTCTGGACGACATATCCTATAAGCACAAAGCTGAGGTATTCCCGTCGTCATACACCAATTTTTGCTGGTAATAGTCTAACACAGTTGCTGCTATATACCAGCTGGTGTCCACTAAAGTGTCTTTCTATGGGGATGCCTGCATCAACCGCCTCTGTGTGCCACCGTTTTGTTGCTAGCTCTGCTTGCATCCAGCTGACACTTGTACTGTGTCTTTTACACATGCTGGGACGCCTGCACATGCGCAGAAGCGCCGCGGCGCGCATCGAGCGTCATCCACCCGCCCCGCCCCTTTTTTTTCATAGGAGGCGCGTGCACGCCCGTGCGCCATTGGCGCCCTTTTCGAAACCAAGAAGGGACTAGGAGCCAGGGCCCTTTTTGCCGGAGGGCCTGTGCGGTGGATGAGCGCAGCAACAGGGCAGAGGAAGTGGATTCCCACAGAGAACTTACCAACTGCCTGGATCTTTTGACTTGAGAAAACCAAAGATCCACATGACAAGAAAAAATGGACCACAGCGGCCTCTAGTGGTTTAAGACAGGTACCGCGGTCCTCTTTTTTTTTTTCTTGACTACTATTAAAATTTTACATTTTCCAGTAGTTACAGGCATACACAGATATTAGCGGGAATACCGTTAGGTAACAGACAGAAAGACAAATTAGGCTTGGGGGTCCCCCGATAGAACCAAGTTCCTGGGGGCCCCCACTTACCTGTTCCCCGCCGCAGGACTCTGTTTGGTCCACAGAAGCCCAAACTTCACCTATCACGGCAGGCATTGTAATTAAACCTTCAGGGACCGGGTTCCCAAGGATTCCACTCCCCTGGACCTGTATAGCACCCTGCACAGAAAACATCTTGGTCGTGGGTATGACCAGAGCTCTGGATCCCAGGGTCCAGCCCTCCTAAGAGAGGCATTACAGGCAAAACCTTGCTCTTCTGTTGCAAGGCCCGGGTACCGACCGTTTAGCTATGAAGCTTTTTTGGTGGGATCCGGAACAGCTTACTAAGGCCCGTAAAAGAACCTGTACGCAAGCCCAGGAAAACACATGTTACTCTTTTGCCAACACCTTAGACACTGGCAAAAACTGAGGTGCTCCCGGATGGGAGGGGCTTATATAGGGGAGGGTACTTCCGGTTTGGAAGTTGCCAGTGCCAGCACCTGAAGGTAAACTATATAACCCATTAGTAATGACTAAGTCGCTCTGGGTCCCGTGATGTACGAAAAAAAAGCCCTGTATTGAAGTGGTTAATGAGGGAAAAAAAATAACTTAAATGATTTTAGCAAATGGCTGCAATATAACAAAGAGTGAAAAATTTAAGGGGGTCTGAATACTTTCCGTACCCACTGTGTATACATATATATTTATACATATATACCGTATATACTCGAGAAAAAAGGTGACCCGAATATAAGCCGAGGCACCTAATTTTACCACAAAAAACTGGGAAAACGTATTGACTCGAGTATAAGCCTAGGGTGTCCATCTGTGTGCCTCACTTTGCCTCACTGTGTCCATGCCTCACTGTGCCCATGCCTCACTGTCACTGTTCCCATGCCTCACTGTGCCCAATCTCCCTACCTGATCTCTGGCGCTGTGTCCATCTGCAGCCTTACAACTCCCGGCGCTGTGACATATTCAGTCTAGTCGGCGACCATGCAGTGTACCAAAGTGCCGCCTCCTCCTCGTCCTCTTCCTTGTCTGTGACGGAACACTGACTCGATTTCCCAGCAGTGTTCCGCCTATCACAGACAAGGAGGAGGCAGGACTTTGTTACACTGCGTGGCCGTCGACTAGACTGACGTCACAGCGCCGGGAGATCAGGCGCACAAAAGGTGAAGATGGACACAGACTCGAGTATAAGCCGAGGGGGGCATTTTCAGCACAAAAAATTGTGCTGAAAAACATGGCTTAGTATATACGGTGTGTGTATATATATATATATATATATACATATATTATATATATATATATATATATATATATACATATATTATATATATATATATATATGTAGCGGCCTCCTCACTCCCCTCTTTGCATCAGCTCGTCTTTCTCTTGTATAGGGGTACCTCAGAGGGGAGAGAGCGGGGTCACCACGCCAAGCCTTCACCACAGATGTCTGTGCGGTGTAAGCAAAGTTCTTTCTCTACCTTCGGGTCAGTGTTGTGCACCTGGAGTTATCTTGAACAATGTCCACCAGAAAAGAGCCCCACACCATTAAAGTCCAACACTCCTTTATTCTTCTCGAGTGAACAGCACAATCAGTTAGACTCCCTTAAAGAACAGAACAAACAAGGAGGTGTGGATGCGAGTAGGCCCAGACACAACAAACTCTCCACTTTCCTCCATGAAAGTGGGCTGAGGTCTCCGAGCGGGGGAGGGCTTCTTTCCAGGCGGTCTCCGATGGGAGGCTCACCTGTCACTGGCAATCTGTCTTCAAGTGAGTATCTCCCCTCGGTCCATTATGCCTTCCGGATTTGGGTACCCAATCCCTGGGTTCCCTAGGACCTCCTTCCCTCGCGGAACTCAGTGGTGGGCACTGAGCTCCAGACCTCCATCCGAGTACCTCACCCCAGGCTGAAGGTGCCTGGAATGGAACACGACCTCCTGGCGTCCTCTAGGCCTAGGCCGCCTAGAGGACCGACACGAACCACCGCCCTCAGGCTGAAGGTGCCTGGGACTCGATCCCGTGACAAAGATGGCCGGCCCCTTTATACCCTCTCCCAGCAAGCACGGCGGGTTCCCCGCCCCACCATACCGCTGCCGAGGGAGGACAAAAAGGAGGCACGGCACACAGCAATGGTTCAACCCCAGCCCAGGGCGACAGCGCCACCTGCTGGGCCGCAAGGAACTGCACACTGCTGGTGTCTCTGCCAGTTTTAAATAGAGAGAAAAGTGTATACCCGCTATATATATATATATATATATATATATATATATATATATATATATTACATAGAAAAATAAATAACTGTGTTCCCTACACTGTGTGTTTTAGAATGAAATTTCATGGTCTTTAGAATTACTACCAGCCGCTCCTCATCAGAAACAGTGTATTGCAAGCTGGCATATGTACTGAGAGTCATGTGATCATTTAGAGCCAATTTAGTGTAACCTACCACCGCAATGTCATGTGATCACTCTCTCAGCAGCATGATGTCCTGTGATCACTTAGAGACAGTTTAGTAAAATGTGGTAGCATGATTATGCCTGTACAGTTTTTCATAAGCGCAACAAGCATACCTTCTGTTAATCCATGGTCTGTCTGTTCCTACTATGGCTATTGAGGCTGCATACAAACTGGTGTATCGTCTGAATGCTCACAAAATCATGCAAAACGTGTCTCACTCTTGCTGTGCTGTTTATTTTAATGGCTCCCAAATGCGCAGTTTTGCACGTGTAAAAACGCACTGCAAATGTGGCAAAACACCATGTTAAAATACACTCAAAGCTCAAAAAGATTCTTAAGCTTCTTTGCCGCGTTTCTCGCTTGTAGGGCAGCCAGTTAAAATTAGTAGTCTTCCGTATGCCACAAGTATGAAAACGAGCATATGCATGACACCTAGTGTCGCACTACAGTAGTGTGAATGGGGACCTAATTGTGCACAGGAGACATGAATATGTATCCATATCTACGACTGTAACATACAAGAAATGTAATGTTATTGATATGCTATTTACTCAATGGAGTGCAGTTGTAAATGACAAGTTTTCCTCCTTTATATTTATTTTTTGTAGGTGCCAGACCCAAGAAGCTACACAGGAACAGTATGGACAGCTTGGACCTAATAAAGCTTCCTTCAGAGAAGGTGAGGAATAGAAGCACTTGTGAAACACAGTATAAGACACAATTACCTGTTGCAAGCTATCTACATGTCTACTCAGTTCTGGTGTTGTGTGGATGGGGCTTTAAAGAGGAGTCCTACCCAATAGTGGAACTTCCGCTCATTTGTCTTCTCTCCCCCTCCGGTGCCACAATTGGCACCTTTCAGAGGGAGGGGGGTACAGGATACCTGTATTTGACAGGTATCCTGTTCCCAATCCTGGGAGTCCGCGCTGCGGCCCATGACGTCACCGTTGGGCTCCCTCCTCCTCCCCCTGTTGCCAGTAGGAGAGAGGAGCGGGGCCCTTGCTCATGCGCAGAAGGGTTCCGGGTGTGAAGCCGTGAGGCTACACTGCCGGGTTCCCTTACCCGCAATGACGGCGGCAGCACCCGACAGCTGATGAAAACATCATCTGCGGTGCCGACATCGCTGGACTCCAGGACAGATAAGTGTCCTATTATTAAAAGCCAGCAGCTGCAGTATGTGCAGCTGCTGGCTTTTAATTATTATTTCTCTTTCCGTCCATGGACTGATACAGCATCTTCATTCTTGACAAAGTAGGTTATGTTCCTGCTCATAGGAGAAGACGGCAGAATGTTAGATGTTTTAACATACATTCCATTACCAGAGCTGAACAGCCCCGCCCAGGGGGCGGTCCCTCCGGACATAACCCTCCTACCTGCAGCTAGCTGCCTCAGTTCGTAGTAAAGCAGTGCAAACCTTAGAAAGAAGGGGTGGGTGCTGTGTCAGTCCATGGACGTCAGAGAAAAGGATTTTACGGTGAGTACAAAAAAATCCTATTTTCTCTTTCCGTCCATGGACTGACACAGCATCTTCATTCTTGACAAAGTGGGACATCCCAAAGCAGTGTCCTGGAATGTATGTTAAAACATCTAACATTCTGCCTAGTCTTCTCCTATGAGCAGGAACATAACCCACTTTGTCAAGAATGAAGATGCTGTGTCAGTCCATGGACGTCAGAGAAAAGGATTATACGGTAAGTACAAAAAAATCCTATTTTTTTTTGGACGGACCTCTGCTTTAAGGAAAAAAAATCTTGATATTTCTTTGTATGCCATCCTCCTAAGGCAGTGGTTTTCAACCTTTCTAGGGCCGTGACCCCTTGATAAAATTTCCCAAGTTGTGGGGACCCCTAACAGTATAATTTTCGTAGTGTGGGTTGTCGGCACCCAAGGCAAGACAAGTAATTAGCGCCCCTAACCCACGGACATTTAGTGCTCCCTGAGTCCCTTCCACTCGTACAGTATTAAAACCCCTTATGGTACATTTTAGGATGTACCACTCTCTCTTTGTTCTCCTTTCTTTTCCTTTTATCTCTCTCTATCTTAATTTCTTGTTTTTCCCCCCCATCCCTCTCTCTAGCCGTCTTTCCTGTTCTTTTTCTCCCTTTTTTCTTTGGTCCTCCCCCTCTTTTTCTCTCCCTTCCATGAATTCTCTATTTTTTATTCCTTCTCTTAGAGCCCTTTCACATTGCTGCCGCCCATAGCATCGGCGGTAAAATAGCGGTAAAACGCCACTATTTTACCGTCCCTTTTAACCCCTGCTAGCGGCCGAGAAAGGGTTAAAAACGCCCGCAATGTGCCGCTACAGCGGCGTATTGTCTGCGGTACGGCGGCACTGCCCCATTGATTTCAATGGGCAGGAGCGGTGAGTTCACCGCTCCTAAGAACCTGCTGGCAGGACTTTTTCTGACGCCCTGACAGCACACCGCTCCAGTGTGAAAGCCCTCAAGCTTTCACACTGGAGACAATAGAGCAGCAGTTTAAGGGGGGATTGCAGGTGCTATTTTTAACCCTATAGCGCCTGCAATACGCCCTCAGTGTGAAAGGGGTCTTACTCCTTGGGGGGGATTGGGATGAGTGGTAGTGCTGGGGAGAGTTCTGATCAGCCAGCTTAGGTGCTCTTGATCAAGATCATCTGCTGATCTGAGAACTGTAGTGAGGCAACTCTAATCACAGGTAGTGTTACTCACTGTGTCTCCAGCTCTGTGGTGTCTCGCAGCAGTGACACCTATGCTGAAATCAGGAGATAGGGTCTCCTCCAGCCCCTCACACTTCACATTTCTCACCAGTCAGCTGACCTCTAGTGTCTGCCCCCCAGGCCATGCCGTGAACTGAATGGGTGGATGAGGGCTCCAGGGACTGCCCTGCTGGGCAGCTGCGAAAAGGCTGCAAGTGCTGCGGGTTTAAGGAACAGTCCAGGATTCGGTGACCCCTGGCAAATCGTCATTTAACCCCCGAGGGGGTCCTGCCCCCCAGGTTGAGAACCACTGTCCTAAGGGTAGAGTGAGCTGCAATGTGCACCAGACACTCTGACAAGCAACTTAAAGTGTATGTCATGCCAAAACGTTATTTTTTGTTTTGGATAGCGTAGGAACGTTTAAAATCCCTATCAAAGTTTTATTGCTGTTTAGTTCTCCCCAGTAAACGGCTGTCCACACCAACTGAAAGTCCAACTCAATGTTTATTTTTGAAGAACAATAAACAGTCTCTATGAAAGCAGACAGGCTGGACGAGAACAGGTCAGATAAGGTGGGAGAGAGGTCCAGGCACAAACTCAACGTTGATTAGAAACACTGCTCCAATTAGCGCGAACAGCTTGGCGTAGAGTCACTGTCACTATGACTTACAGGACACGCACTTCTCCTTCTTGAAATAGCTAGGCCTCTGAGAGTGAAACCAATAGCCGGGCCTCTGTAGGGTGAGACCATCCCTCCGGAGACTTACCAGAGGCCCCCTCTGTTACCACGACTCTGCGCTGGGTCTTCAGAAGGGGTCACCTCCCTGGCCTCCTCGTCCTGGATACGGGTCCCCTCGCAAGGCGGATCCCTGGGAGCCCTCGTTCCCTCGCGGAACCCAGCCGAGGATCGCTGGATCCCTGGCCTCCTTGAAAGTACCTCACCCCCAGACCTAAGGTGTCTGGAGATGGAATGGACGATCGACCTCCGGGCCTAGGAGCACCCGAAGACCATTCTCACACACCCGCCCAAGCCGAAGGTGCCGGGGCGTAACCTCGTACCAGGCCTCCGGGCCTAGGGCACCCGGAGCGACACGCACATGCACCCAGGCTGAAGGTGCCTGGGCGCGGACCTCGCACGGAAGATGGCCGCCCCTTTTATACCTTCTCCCGACAGGCACAGCCGGTTCCCCGCCCCGCCGCACTACCGCTGAGAGGGGACACAAAAAGGCACAGCCCTACAACGGTGGCTCAACCCCAGTCTATGGCGACAGCGCCACCTATAGACCGCAGGGAACTAAACACCATTGATCTCCTCTATAACAATAATGGTCCATAGTCCCTAACAATTAGTGTACCTGAGTCTTTCTAACACTCAGGTACTTCCCCTAAATGTAACTACCCGCTACATATATAAATATATATATATATATATATATATATATATTTCTTAAACCCATGTGTATATATGAAAAAAATGCAATACAATATGGTCATTGCTGTGAGCATATGAACATGATACACCAGGGACAATGTTAGTGTGGTGGATGAGTTGATATATCTAGTGTGGTGGATGAGTTGATATATCTAAAGGGGCAGGAGGATCTCCCTCCTTTTTATATCCACACATACACACAGGTTCATACGCAAAAAAATCCCTGATGAAGTCACGTGACTAAACGTGTAGGGCACCCTGGACCGGAAGTGATGTCGGAGACCTATATGCTGAGTATATGATTAATATACCAAGGCGTTTTTTATCATTTGTTTGATGTAAGAGTTCTTTATCAAATTCAATTTATTTTAAATACTACACTAAAGGAGGTCACTTTGTTTTATCCTAACATATTGATAAGCTTGGTGGCCGACGCCTTAAAGGGAATATAATCACGGATTACTTGGTTACATCTGGCAGAACTGGGACTAGGCTAAGATCGGTGGAGAATTGTCCATAGTATGGAATGATAAACAAAAGGCGCATTTCAATACTCATTAAGGTGAGAGTTTTGGGAGTACATAGGTGTCACAAGGAGGTAGAAGCACACCAATTGTTTTCTCGTGAATTGCACATGTCATATCACCACTGGAGAACGAACTGTTATACACCATAATCTAGTTCATGCAATTTGCTGTGGATTGCACTATGGTTATACACTTTATATGCAATTTATTTTGATCATATGTCACATGTTATTTATTGTATTTTTTTTTTTATGCGTTTATTAATTAGAGAGCTTGCGCAGCAGCATTCACAAATAATATATTACTTGTGGGAACACAGTGGGTGTCTGCAGCAATTCTATTATTAGAATATAGGTTCACACACACATATTGTGTTTCAATAATTTTGGATAACTATTATTAAGGTAGCGCAGAGGTATACTTTTATATCAAAGTTTTAAAATTTTCACAAGTGGTGAGGGTAATAACTGTCTATGAGGGGAACTCCTCTCACTTTGTAGAGAATTTGTCTAATTTCCTGTTGTGTCTTCGGGGCAGGAAGTGAAAAGAAATCTCTCTATTTCTAACCTGTATCTAATAATAGGATAAAAAAATGCCTATACATAAACTTGAATATGTTGCAGTAGTTTCAGTGTACATAGGGGCTTCTTTGTCTGGGGATCACCAAGAACAAACAGTATCAAGTAAAACAGTGGGCAGAGGCAGGAGAACACATTATAAAGAAAAGTAAACATTGGGATAAAAAAAAGTGCCAAAATATGTCTTCTAGCTATGTGATTCAAAGTATGAAAGTAAGAGGGTATAAGCACATCAGACAGCAACCTAGCATTTTAAAAAGAAGGGTCAGTAAAGGCTGTCTAAGTATTTCTGTGTATTTCTTTAATGAAACAAGTGTCTTCAATTCTTTTAACTGCAGACTCAGAACGGGGACAGTCATCACATGCCAGACCTAAAGAAGGACCGGAATACAAAACCAGCACGAAACAGAAAATACAAGGAAAATCAATGTTGCACAGAGGCCCAATCTCTGGCTGGCGCCCCAGTCGATGCTATGGATGTTCGAGTCCAGATGCCGCACCTGGTAAGCAGAAAGTTATCTTGTAGTGATCATGCAAAATAAGAGGAGTTCTTTGTTTCTATGTTAGCTGGCCTGGCCTTTATTGACTTCACTGTCTGTATTCATGGGTAAGAAAAGTCGCTCTTTGGGCCAGTGTAGACAGGCTTTGTTCGCTTCAGAACTGCTGCTCTCTTCATAAAAGTCAATAGGAATTCAAAAGCAGCGGAAACAGGTCAGTTGCACCTGCAGTAAATTCTATGTGATATCAGAAACATGTCAAAGTAATGTCAAAAAAAGATGGCATTTACCTATCGAAGCTTGTCTAGTTAACACAGGCCCTAAAACTAACTGCAGTAGATCAAATCACTGGCCAGATTTGTAGGTTTCTGAGGGGCTTTACAGTGATTGTTGATTGCCTTTGCCCGCTGCTGGTATGAGGTTTTATTGTCTATGTCACATTGTATTGTTCATGTACTTTACATTAGAAGAATGCAACAGAAAGAATGAAATGCCAAAGTAAGTGATATGCATAGTTGAGAAATCAGGGTAAAAAGTTATGGCACTCATATGGGTTACTGAACCACTGTCATCATACTAAATTCCAGCCATAACTAAAATATCAGAGAATGGTTTTAGATTGGCAAATCACTTGGTAAGAATGACCATCTGGATGAAAACGTCTGAAATCACTACAGAGCTGAAAAATGCAATAAAAGTTTTTTCAGCTTGGATGATGCAGTACATGCAGGATGGGAAGTTGGTTTCTTTTCTCTGTAGGAAAAGGAACAATCGACATTCAGCCTGCAGAGATGTTTTCCAATTGTTACTTTGTGAGCAGGAAAACATGTACCAGTCTTGATTACCATCCTCTAATGCTTACATGGCCTTGGTTACATTTGTTAAGCTGACTGGTGACTTGTTATCTGCAATTATTTTTCCTGGCTTTGTCAGTTGATGGTTGTTTTGTTGTAATATTGTATTGGGTTTATGTGCATTGGGTTGTACCTGTTTGTTTGCATTTGAGCAATGCAAAGAAAGTCAGAAAATTATAGCAGAAGGCTTTTACCAATATAAAAAAAAAAAACGAAATGCAAAAACAGGACATTAAAGAGAAACTGTCATATTAGCCACAGCTGAAGTTGCCCTTCGACACGGGAGCCTTTTACTGCCTGACTCCAGGAAGAGATGCTGGTTCCAACTTAGGCCTTGTACACACGGTTTGATTGTTGTACGACCGAGCATCTGATTTTTGTCAAAAGCGCATGTGCAGGATTTTGTCTAGCATACGAACTATCCGCAAATTGTCGTTTGACAAACATGAACGTAGTGACGTACTATGAGGCCGGGTTCACACTGGTGCGACACGACAGCCATCCTACTTTGGATCGGACTTTGCCCTGTGACTTGAAGCCGACATACGTCCGACTTTCAATAAACGGGGATCCAACTTGGATCCCCGCCAATACCAGGTATGGTTTGGTATGAATCTTGAGGGGGAACTCCACGCCAAATTTTAAATAAAAAACCGGCATGGGTTCCCCCTCCAAGAGCATACCAGACACTTCGGTCTGGTATAGATTTAAAGGGGACCCCCTACACCAAAAAAACGGCGTGGGGGTCCCCCCAAAATCCATACCAGACCCTTATCCGAGCACGCAGCCCTGCCGGCCAGGAAAGGGGGTGGGGACGAGCGAGCGCCCACTCCCTCCTGAACCGTACCAGGCCGCATGCCCTCAACATGGGGAGGTGGGTGCTTTGGGGCAGGGGGCGCCTTGCGGCCCCCCCACCCCAAAGCACCTTGTCCCCATGTTGATGAGGACAAGGACCTCTTCCCGACAACCCTGGCCGTTGGTTGTCGGGGTCTGCGGGACGGAGGGCTTATCGGAATCCGGGTGCTCCCTTTAATAAGGGGGCCCCCAGATCCAGGCCCCCCACCCTATGTGAATGAGAATGGGGTACATTGTACCCCTACCCATTCACCTGGAGGAAAAATGTCAATTAAAAAAAACACACTAGACAGGTTTTTAAAGTAATTTATTAGGCAGCTCCAGGGGGTCTTCTTCCGACTTCGGGGGTCTCTTCCGACTCTCCGGCCTCTTCTCCCACTCTCCGGTTGCCTTCTCCGTGCTCTCCGGTGCTTTCTGCCGGGCTTCTCTGCTATCTTCTGCCAGCTCTTTTGCTAGCGGTGGGCCGGTCTTTGTCGTCTTCTTCCCTCTTCTCTTCTTGAGGTGTTGACACAATGCTCTCTCCCGCTGTAATGCCGTGTGCGCGGTGCGCAATGATTTATATAGGCATGGGGCGTGGCCACCGGGTGACCCCACGCCCTTATGACGTCACAGTCCCGGGGCATGATGCCCCATACCTATATAAATCATTGTGCACCGCACACACGGCATTACAGCGGGAGAGAGCGTTGAGTCAACACCAACAAGAAGACAAGAGGTAAGAAGACGACGAAGACCGGGCCACCGCTAGCAAAAGAGCTGGCAGAAGATAGCGGAGGAGCCCCGCAGAAGGCAGAAAGCATCGGAGAGTGGGACGAGAGCGGGAGAAGAGGCCGGAGAGTCGGAAGAGACCCCCAAAGTCGGAAGAAGACCCCCGGAGCTGCCTAATAAATTACTTTAAAAACCTGTCTAGTGTGGTTTTTTTTTATTGACACTTTTCCTCCAGGTATATGGGTAGGGGTTTGATGTACCCCATACTCATTTACATAGGGTGGGGGGCCGGGATCTTGGGGCCCCCTTATTAAAGGGGGCTCCCGGATTCTGATAAGCCCCCCGCCCGCAGACCCCGACAACCAACGGCCAGGGTTGTCGGGAAGAGGTCCTTGTCCTTATCAACATGGGAACAAGGTGCACAAAGCACCCACCCCCCCATGTTGAGGGCATGCGGCCTGGTACGGTTCAGGTGCTCGCTCGTCCCCACCCCATTTCCTGACCGGTCGGGCTGCGTGCTCGGAAAAGGGTCTGGTATGGATTTTGGGGGGACCCCCACGCCGTTTTTTCGGCGTAGGGGGTCACCTTTAAATCTATACCAGACCGATGGGCCTGGTATGCTCTTGGAGGGAGAACCCTTGCCGGTTTTTTATTTAAAATTTGGCGTGGAGTTCCCCCTCAAGATCAGCAGAGCACAAGTCGCATGCCGAAGTCGGAGCATGAAAGAAGGCGTTCCGACTTTGATCCGACTTCAATGATATTCAATGGGCTGAAGTAGGATCAAAGTCGGACCAAAGTAGTACAGGTAGAATTTTCAAAGTCGGACCGACATGTGTCGGACCTGTTAAGACGGCTCCCTTAAGGAAACATTGATTTTCACACGTCATGCGTCATGAGCTCCCAATGTCGGAGTGTTTGTCGCACCAGTGTGAACCTGGCCTTAAAGTATAAATAGGAAGTTAATTTCTCAAGCGCCACCCTTTGGGCCCCTTCTGCTAATTTTGTGTTAGTGGAAGTTTGGTGAGCGTTGATTCATGTTTTTCAGATTGTACAAAACAAATGCCTTTTAAAATACGTTTGGCATTACTACATCAGTATCTCCAGCAAAGCAGCTTCATTATGATCCCATTAAAGAAGACGAGAATGTGCGCTGCATTTCGACATTTCATCAATTGCTATGTCACGAATGTTAATTCTAGATTATGAGCAGTACAAGACCAAACTCTTCCCAGTCGTTCCTTGATTCCAAGCATGCATGTTTGTACTTTCGACTTTTGTGTGACAGATTTCTGTACTGACCATCCGAAATTTAGACTTTGACTTCACATCCGACAAAAATTTTATAGCCTGCACATCCAGATTTTGTTTGACGAAAAAGTCAAATCGTCTGTCGAAAGCACCATACTAACTATCCGAAAATCCGCAGACAGCTCGTCTTACGAATTTTCCCTTCTGATTTTCATATTGTGTGTACGAGGCCTTTGAGTTGACCTCTATGGCATTGTGCACAGCAATGGGTCTGCCCAGGAACAAGGGCCACATCTTGGAATTAGATAATTTATCATCCAGCAGTGGACAGGAGACTCTGCTATGTCAGTTATCAGTTAGGTTGTTTCAGACATGGTTAAAAAGTCTTAATTGTACCAGGCTGCTGTGACACTACCTTTTGTGGAAGCTACATTTACCCACAACCTCTATTTTAGCAAAAAAAGAAAACAGTTGTTCACTTTGTGCTGCACACCCGGTCATGTTACAGAGACTAGAATGACACGCCAATAATTGCCGGGTGAGCATTTAAAGTGAGGAGCATTTCTCATTTAACCATTAAACGAACTACAACAAAGGTGCGGATAACAATGCTGGATTATACTAATAGAGGGATGAAAGGTGACGCTCATCATTAAATTGTTACTAAAGCTAAATGCTGGTTTCTTTGAGTTTCTGAGAGCATCTTATTCAGGGCTGATACACACTCCAAGGAAATTACTGCAAAAAAGTGCAATACATTAAAAAAGATGTAAAACTCACGTTTATGTCAGGGGTGCCGAACCAGTGGCCCGGGGGCCACATGTGGCCCGCGGAGCCCTCTAATGTGGCCCGCGACCTCCTACTCTGGGATGGAATAAAATAGAATAGAATGCTGTTATTAAAATCACAGTTTATATATGGGCATATCTGTTCTGCAGCGGTTACTGGGCTTCTTTCAAACTGATCCACAGGTGCAGAGAAGTGCACCTGTGGGTTACCTGCACTGAGCCATAGACTTCTATTACCTGCGAGTTTGGTGTGCTGACAGAAGTGTGGACTGTATAGAGCCGAGTGGACTGCCATCCACCCGCTCCGCTCATTGTGGCCCGCGACCGGTTACCAAGTCGCTTAAGTGGCCCTTGCTCTTCAAAAGGTTGGGCACCCCTGCTTTATGTGAAATTACATTTACAAATATCTTCCATCTAGATGGAAATTACTGTATTTATCTTCCTACATTTTTTTCTGTCAATTTCACTTAAGTCACTTGACTCAGGTTAGACCAAGTCACGATAAAATTACCCCACTTAGTTAACATACATTATTGCACAGTTGTTTGCAACTTTGCAAAATTACAAAATAATAATAATAGTTTTATTATTAACTGTAATATTATAAGACATCCTAAAATTTCTGAAAAAACGTAAGCAAAAGCACATCAAATCAAATGAACCAGGTCCTTGACAGTGCCCCTGAAGTTACATTCCAAGGATGAGCATTACAAGCCACTTCTCACCTGCTCGGTGAGTGCACTTTATATCAGGGGAGGCAGGTGAGGCAAAGCCTTACCTGCCATGAACATCACAGAGACCTCTAGTCATACTCCACCACTGGTTAAAATTTGGGGCTCCTACGACCTATAGTTCCAAAGATACAGGGCTCCTTGCGCAGTCTGTCAGAAGCTACATAGAGCGGCCAGTTTAAATACCAGCTGGCACACACTGTTTGCAGCAGACTGAGAGGTTGAGCTCACAGTGCCTCTCATCACTTCTTGTCAGAGGCACTGAGCTCAATGGACAGCTTGGAGTCTGGGAGCAATGGTAAAGTACCATTAGCCCCAGCTGTCCAATAAAAATGCTGCAGTGGAGGCACGCCTCTCACTGCAGTGTCATAAAAGGGGCATGTGTCTAAAAGACAAATGCTCCCTTCCAGCCAGCCCTCTTAACTAGAAGGGAAAAAGATGGGTTTATGGGTATAAGATTTACCCACAATCCCATGTTTTTCTCACACATTTAAGAAGGAGAATGAGAATCAACTGCTGTTGAAAAGGTACTGCTATAATCAAGCTAAATCATATATTATTACATTCTATGCCACATTTTATGCTAGGAAAGCTTTCCTAACTAAATGGAAGCAGTAAGATTCTCCCACAGTTTCACAATGGAGAGCCATGATTGACTCCACCCTACCACTCTATAAACTCAAAAATGAGTCTTAAGTGTCTTAAGAAATTTGAAAAAAATATGGGGAAAGTGGATTGAAGCCGGTTTTCCAGGCAGGAAAACTGCCATGAGAGCTTTTGGCCGGGAATCGCGGCCGTGTGTATGCTCCATGGCAGTTTTCCCAACAGGAAAACCGCCGGGAATCCCGGTGGGAAAAAAGAGATCATGTTCTCTTTTTTCCCGCCGGGATTCTTTTAAGCCGGCAGACGGCCTGGTTTCCCGACCAAAGCTCTCATGGCAGTTTTCCTGTCGGGAAACCCAGCCGTGTGTAGGGTGAAAAAGCTACCGAGCAGGTTCTTCGGTTTTCCCCTCTGTTTTCATGGCAGACTTTTTACCGCCGGGAAAACCGATCGTGTGTAAAGGGCTTAAGAGATAAGAACTGAAAGCCCGCTGATTGTTCTGCGTTGGTTAGGAGCTATGGAAGGAGACAGAGCCATAGAAGTTCATCCCTCTCTACTACTGTGTTGTCCTTCTACCCCCCTCCCCAATCTCCCCCCTTGCTTTTCCCCTCTCCCCCCCCCCCCCTCCAGTAGAGAAGGGCCTTGACCTTCACTGCTTGACTTTGGGATTTAATTGAACTAGCACGTGAATAATGGGGTATTCCAAATCTATGGAAATTCCCCCTTGTTTTTTTTATTGTTCCAAACGGTTACAAAATTGTTCTATGCTGTACCACCTATTTGTACTACACTGACTTAAGTGAATGACTGTACACTGAACTCTATGTGATACTACCTGTAATGTATGCTTGTACATATTACCTTTCCTTTTGGAGATAAATAAAAACCTATCTGTTAAGAGAAATCATATAATATTATGCTATATGTTTTAAGATAATTTATTATTTATCTATTTACTGTGAATTTTTTACTGTAATTCTGACACTTCTCTCCTAATAATCCAAATTTTTTTTGCTAGAAAAGTACTCCGAACCCCTATATATATATATATATATATATATATAGATAGATAGATAGATAGATAGATATCTATATATATATATATATATCGTTTTAGCAGACACCCTAAGGAATAAAATGGTGGTCGTCGTAACTTTTTATGTTACACGGTATTTGCGCAGCAATTTTTCAAACTTTTTTTGGGGGGGGAAAACTGTTTTATGAATATGTATATGTGATGATATTCCGCGCGAATTGGACTAAGATTAAGCTGCTGCCCCCCCTTTTTGTGTAATCTGTCCCAAAGACAAATCACTATATAGATTGTAATGTAGGGTGTGGGGTAATTGGCGCTGCTTTGAGTTCAAGGGACTAGTTTTCTTGCCTTCTGTTGGATGGATTTATGGCTACTATGCCCATATGGGATACTCTGCAATGGGATTGGAACTGTGTACAATACGTGTTAGTGTCCCAAAACTGTAATATGATCCTCAACTTATATGTGAAACTATATAAACACTCCTGACACTCATAATACCCTGTGGGGTTTGTGACAATGTGCTAAATTGGGCCTCTATTGCCACTTAAAAAGCGTGTGTAATGACTATTTAAATGTGTGTCAATCACTCCTCAATGCGGATTTCATAAACCAATTAGTGAAAACAGTATTACAAAACAGTGTTACAAAAATAAAAATAGTGCAAAATAAATGGTAACTTCCTCGTAAATTCTGTACAATGTACACCTATATATTGCGGTGTATTTTCAGTGTGTCCAGTGCCAAAAATCTGAAAAAGTATATAATATAATAGTTCACACCAAATTCCAAATATAGTCACTGGTCACTGCCCCAGGTGGGAGCTGCCAGACAACCAATGCGTTCCCTTGTAGGTTACACCAATCCCTAAACCAATGAGATTAGATCACATTGGTCATGTGATGGTTAGAAACTTTGATAGTAAGGGTAAAATCCCCTTATCATTCCTTAATCCAGACAAATTGCTCGAAATAATTAAACAATAGGTGTTCTGTAAATATATGGCAAAGCATAAGTTCATATGACTATAGAAGGTTCTTGCGCTGACATAGAACAGGTTCAAAAAATCTTGCACTGACACAGAAAAGTTCAAATATCCTTCATGCATTTAATCAGGTGACTTTGGTGATTCTATATTGCCAGTAGGAATCCTTCAGTTTGCAGGTAAAGAAAGGGTGACTTTATGGTGCTCCCCCCTCACATGGGTCCCCACTCACCAGATTGACGTACCCCTGCAGGGGTCACACGCTCATCAAGTATCCCCAGCGATTCCTCCACCGCTCCTTGTGTTGTTCCACTCCTGCTTTTTCCTCCTCCACCACTCAGATCCTCAAAAATGAATCACAATGCAGGGCTTCCATAGCGTAATTTGCTTATTTATTTAAAAGTTAATTAAAATACAAACCAAAAATAAAATAAAATAAAATAAAAGAGGTCCTCAGACCTTCCTAAATACAGCCCCTTGATATTGTAGTATCGCCAGGTACCAAGTTTGATCTATCTGCAAACCATGTACCGAGTGCAGACAAGCCCCATGGAAGTCACGCCAACCTGTACTGTCAGCTTCGGCTAGGGCGTGCGCTCCACCGCTCGAGCCTCGCTAACCGGTCGTGACGTGGACGTGTCTGGAGGGTCAACTGACGCGTTTCGACGTATGGTCGTTTTCAAAGGTGACCTTTTGGAGTTTTTTATATAGTTTCACATATAAGTTGAGGATCATATTACAGTTTGGGGACACTAACACGTATTGTACACAGTTCCAATCCCATTGCAGAGTATCCCATATGGGCATAGTAGCCATAAATCCATCCAACAGAAGGCAAGAAAACTAGTCCCTTGAACTCAAAGCAGCGCCAATTACCCCACACCCTACATTACAATCTGTTTCATGAATATGCCTAGTCAATCTCCTAACAGGAGGATAATACCCTAATGTCAAGATGCTGCTGTGTCCGTCCATGAACGGAAGAGAAAAAAAGTTTAGACGACCACCATTTTATTCCTTAGGGTGTCTGCTAAAACAATATATATATATATACATCCCCTCTCCCTGCATCTTGCAGCTCAGTTTTCTTCTGCCTAGCATAGGAGAATGGCATGGCTCCCTGTGGGCCCATGTGGCCTGGGGATTTTTTTTTCTATTTTTGTTTTTTATTTCTTATTTTTTGATCCTGTGATCTGCTATCAACTGCCGACTGGGTGACAGGCTGGATCCTCAGTCCTTGTAGTCTCCCCAGTTCGGCCATCGAGCATGTGCCGGCCTTTTAGCTATGCGCTGGGCCATCCACGACATGCCCCGTTGCTCCAGGGGTGGCCGGTGAGCTATATGTTCCGGGTCACACATATGACCGGGCTTTATGTCAGTGTCACAGTGTGCCTGGCCGACAGCCATGCCGTAACCGTGCGGAAGTTGGGTCTGTCTGGAATGCCTTCAGCTGGTCCTCGCAGGACGGGTAAGTAGCAGTTCCCCTGCTCCGGCAGGGCGGTACGGCTGGGCGTTCCTGGGGAGGTCGATAGAGGGTTCTACCCTTCCTTCCCTCTCTCCCTTCCTCCCCTCCTCCCTAGGCTCTGAAAAGCTAGGATGGCTGCGATACGGGGGTCCACCTGGGGGGGCTCCATCCTAGGGCTGCACGGCGTGTCCGCTCTCCGGGGGATGCTGTCTGGGTGCCGTGTGTGTGGGGGGGACCGCCTTAGGGGGTCCCAGGTGTTCGCTGCCATTATGTGCTGTTGTGCATGCTTTTTACTTTCACTTGCGGCCGCCATTTTGGCTCTTATCCATCGTCGATGGCCATTTTCTTGTAGCCCGCGCGCTCTGCTTACAGAGCGACGGATCGGCGGCCATTTTGGGTGGTGTTTTGGCCTCTAGTGGCCAGATTCTCGGCGCGAACGATTCCAGCACACTTCCTGAGGGACGGCATGGGGGACAGCAGCTTAGCTAGGTGGACGGCAGCTGTGCGGTACCTGCTCCGGGTGGTGAGTCCTCTGGGGGGTCCCTCGTCTCTCTGTGGCAGCAAGGAGGGTGGTCCGTGTGTCTTGCCTTACGTACCTAGGGGTGTCAGGCGGGTGGGTCAGCATGGCGTCGGAAGCGGACGCCTCTTCCCCAGACATATCTGATCTGGCAACTGGTGCCCCTGCACCTGCTATTTCTGTGGACGCCATGTCGGCGGTCCTGGAGGCCTTTGTTGCCAGGGTGGAAGGGCGCGTGGGAAAAAGGGGGGTAAAAAGCGCCCCATCCCCCCGCCATCTTCTGGGGATACTTCTGACGCTGAATCGGGCCCAGCTACTGCTCCCGGCCCTGGTTCTGATGTGTCAGAGGCTGCGGACCTCGACCGTGCGGACAGTGAGGATGACTCTGGCTCAGGGTCAGCGCATGATAGGGAGCTTGTAGGTGCACTTATCACCGCAGTGCAGGATACTCTGAAAATGGAGGATACGTCAGAGGCGACAGAGATGTCGGTCCCTTTTGGGTTCCGTAAGCCGGCCCGCACTGCTAAGGTGTCCCCTTGTGTACCTTATCTGGATAAACTTTTGTACACAGAATGGGATCGGCCGCAAAAGGTTTTTTCAGCCCCAAAATGTTTAGCGGTCCGTTATCCTTTTGAGGAGAAATTCCTGAAAAAATGGACGTCTCCCCCGACAGTGGACCCCCCTGTGTCCAGACTGAACAAGGTGACCACGATACCTGTGGAAGGGGCTCCTGCCTTCATGGACCCCGCAGACAGGAGGGCTGAGGCAGTGGCCCGCCCCCTGTTCATGGTGGTGGGGTCAGCGGTGCGACCGGTCGTGGCCGGGGCTCTAGTGTCTCAGACACTTACTGAATGGGAAAAACTGTTGCTCCAGGGGTTGGAGGAGCATCAGGCTTCCCCGGCCTGTGTGGCTCTGGCCGAACAGTTGGTGCAGGGCCTTAAATTTGTTTGAGAGTCAGCCCTGGATACGTTGCCCTTGCTCTCCAGAGCCTCGGTCTATGCGGTGGTGTTACGCCGCCTGGTCTGGCTGAAGTGTTGGTCCGCGGACCAGTCTTCTAAGAAGGCCTTGGTGGACTTTCCCTTTAAGGGAGAAAGACTTTTTGGGGGCCTCTCTTGATTACATTATAAAGGATTACACGGGAGGTAAGAGCACTCTGCTCCCACAATCCAGTAAGGGTAAGGAGCCTCGCCGTAGGCAAGGGCCCTCATTTACCGCCCACAAGCGTTTTTTTCGTCCGCCCGGTACGGCAGGTAAGCGCTCCCAAGCCGTTAAGGCGCCTGCTGAAAGGAAAAAGCGTCCCTGGTTCCGCAAGCCCAACAAGCCTGCGGACAAGTCTGTGTCCACATGAAGGTCTACCTCCGCCTGACACTCGGGTGGGGGGCCGTCTTCGCGAATTCGCGGCTCGGTGGACTTCTCTGCTCTCCGACCGGTGGGTTTGCAAAGTAGTTTCCTCGGGGTACAAAATAGAGTTTCTCTCTTGCCCGCCAAACAGATTTTTTCCATCCAACCTCCAGCTTCCTCTAAGTCATCGGGAGGCCCTGTTTGGGGCAGTTCAGGATCTGCTGGATCTGCTGGGGGGTGATCGTTCCTATCCCCTTACAGGAATGGTTTCAGGGGTTTTACTCCAATCTGTTTGTGGTCCCCAAGAAGGAAGGGGTCCGTCAAATCCTGGATCTCAAGGCCCTCAATTGCTTGGTGAAAGTGCAAACATTCAGGATGGAATCAGTCCGCTCTGTCGTCGCTGCTCTCCATCCGGGGAATTTTCTGGCGTCCTTAGACATCAAGGACGCATACTTGCATGTCCCCATATGCTCCAGGCATCAGAGATTTCTGCGCTTTGCGATCGGGAAAAACCACTATCAATTTGTGGCTCTCCCCTTCGGTCTGGCTTCGGCCCTGAGGGTATTCACCAAGGTGCTTCCCCCGATTCTGGCCTTACTGAGGCAGCGTGGAATCGCTATTGTAGGTTACCTGGACGACCTTCTTCTGAGAGCCTCTTCAAGCTCAGAATTAGAGGAAGATGTGTCTATCACCTGCCGGACCCTCCGAGAATTCGGTTGGGTGCTAAACATTCAGAAATCGGTGTTGGTGCCATCTCAATGCCTAGAATACCTGGGGCTGGTCCTGGATTCCTCAGCGGCGAGAGATTTTCTTCCCAGGGAGAAGCTGCAAACTCTGCGGGCTGCTGTGCAGCGGTTGACATCTCAAAAATGGTCGTTGTTCCGCTTTTGCAGGTGAGTCCTGGGTCTCATGGTAGCCTCCTTCGAGGCGGTGCCTTATGCTCAATTTCACACTCGAGTGTTACAGAGAGAAATTCTGTCGCGTTGGGACAAATGCCCATCGTCTCTGGATTGTCAAATCCAGGTGAGCCACCTGGTCAGGACCTCCCTGGTGGGGTGGCTGACGTCTCCGACTCTTCAGGCCGGGAAATCGTTCCTTCCGTTTCGCTGGACGGTGATCACGTTGGACGCCAGCCTCTCAGGCTGGGGGGGATTATGGGGAGTTCAGTCGGCCCAGGGGCGCTAGACTCAGGAAGAATCCCGCCTGCCGATCAATGTCCTGGAACTTCGGGCGATCAGGCTGTGTCTCTCAAAGACTACAAGGTCGTCCAGTCAGAATCCAGTCGGACAACGCCACAGCAGTGGCGTATGTCAATCATCAGGGAGGAACAAGAAGCTCGGCGACAGCAGCGGAGGTCGCTCACATCCTGAGGCGGCCAGATTGGAGCGTGCCGGCTCTATCAGCCGTGTACATTCCGGGCGTACAGAACTGGCAAGCTGACTACCTAAGTGGCCAGACGCTGGACCAAGGAGAATGGTCACTACACCCGGAAGTTTTTCAGCTTCTGTGTCTGAAATGGGGCACGCCAGACGTGGATCTCCTGGCGTCGCCACTCAATCGGAAGGTGTTGAGGTTCGTGGCCAGGTCAAAAGACCCGTGGGAGGATGCATCAGACGCGTTGGTGGCGCCGTGGGGTCAGTATCGGCTACTTTACGCCTTCCCTCCTCTGAAGTTTCTTCCCCATCTTCTCCGCAGAGGGGATTCCGACGATCCTAATTGCTCCAGATTGGCCTCGTCATCCCTGGTACGCCGACCTAGTGCGTCTGGTACTGTAGCAGATGTTCCTTGGCGCCTGCCACTGTGAGAGGACCTTGTCGCAAGGTCCCATATTTCATCCTGCTTTACAGTTGTTGGCTTTTAACGGCATGGCTATTGAAAGCCAGGTGCTAAGGGACCGAGGTCTGTCGGACTCGGTGATCTCTACCATGCTGCGGGCACGGAAGTCAACCTCCCGGAAGATTTACCATCGTACGTGGAAGGCATACATCTCTATGTGTGAGGAGATGAGGTGGCATCCGCGTGCATATTTGATTTCCAGGATCCTGCTGTTTTTACAGCGTGTAGTGGACCAGAAACTCGCCTTAAGTACTATTAAGGGGCAGATTTCGGCTTTGGCTGTCTTCTTTCAGCGACCCTTGGCGACGCACTCTCTAGTGCGTACGTTTGTGCAGGGGGTTCGACATGTGGCCCCTCCGGTACGTCCTCCACTACCTCCGTGGGATTTGAATCTGGTCCTCTCGGTCCTTCAGAAACCACCGTTTGAGAACATTAGGGAGATTCCCTTGTTGACTCTTTCCCAGAAGGAGGCTTTTTTGGTGGCGATTACATCAGTCAGACGGGTTTCTGAATTGGCTGCCTTCTCATGCAAGGCTCCCTATTTGATCTTCCACAAGGATAAGGTGGTGCTACGTCCACAGCCTTCGTTCCTTCCTAAGGTTGTTTCGGTCTTTCACCTTAATGAGGACATTGTTCTTCCGTCTTTGTGTCCTCGGCCGGCGCATCCCACAGAGGCTGCATTGCATTCCTTGGACGTTGTCCGAGCTCTGCGGGTATACCTGTCTGCGACTGCTCCGTTCCAGAGATCGGATTCACTGTTCCTGTTGGTGGCTGGTCCTAAGAAGGGTCTGGCGGTCTCGTCGGCCACCATCTCTAGGTGGATCAGACAGGTTGTGATTCAGGCCTATGCTCTAAAAGGGCGGGCGCCTCCCTTCCCAGTTACGGCGCAATCGACCAGGGCAATTGGTTGCTTTTGGGATTTCCGACATCAAGCGTCTGTTTCCCAGGTGTGTAAGGCGGCAACCTGGTAGTCCGTTCACACCTTCTCAAAATTTTACAAGGTTGATGCGAGTGCATCTTCGGATGCTTCCTTCGGCCGCAAGGTTTTACAGGCGGCTGTTTAAGGTTGCAACTCCTCCGTTGAGGAGCTCTGGTTTGTTTGGGGTGAAGTTTGTTTTATGCTGTTTTCCCACCCCTCGTTTTTTTGACACTGCTTGGGGACGTCCCTAATGTCAAGATGCTGCTGTGTCCGTCCATGAACGGAAGAGAAAAAAGGATTTTTGTACTCACCGTAAAAATCTATTTCTCTGAGTTCATGGACGGACACAGCACCCACCCCTCCTTTTTTTATGTTTGTACTGCTTTTTTACGAACTGAGCTGCAAGATGCAGGGAGAGAAAATGTACCCAGAGGGACCGCCCCCTGTACTGTGTGATGTGTTTTAACACTTAACATGCTGTTTTTTCTGCCTAGTCAATCTCCTAACAGGAGGATAATACCCTAATGTCAAGATGCTGCTGTGTCCGTCCATGAACTCAGAGAAATGGATTTTACGGTGAGTACAAAAATCCTGCTATGTTACACGGTATTTGCGCAGCAATTTTTCAAACTTTTTTTTGGGGGAAAAAAACAGTTTCATGAATATAAAAAGAAAAAAAAAACACTAAAGATAACCCAATTTTTTTGTATAATGTGAAAGATGATGTTACGCCAAGTAAATAGACACCTAACATGTCACGCTTTAAAATTGCGCACACTCGTGAAATGACGCCAAACTTTGGTACTTAAAAATCTCCATAGGCGACTTTTAGAGTTACAGAGGAGGTATAGTGCTAGAATTCTTGCTATCGCTCTAGCGATCACAGCGTATGTAACCTTTGTGTATCTGTCTCTGATACTAGCCAGTTCCTCACCAGCCACTGACCTTACCGCACGTCCCTGCTTTATATTGACATGTGTTTGTTTTTCTATCTTAAATATTACCCTCTTCTTGTAGTTAAGGCGATTCCAAACCACTCTTCTGCCTTCCTTTTTGCAGTTGTCTCCTTTAGGTAGTTCGCTGCTAAAGAGACACCGAAGTGTGCATTCTCCCAGCTGGGAATGTATGCATCCATTGAAACACATGTTGCCTGGCAATAGGGTGACCACATGTCCCGGATTGCCCGGGACAGTCCCGCATTTTGCAGGTCTGTCCCGGGCACATTCATTCCAGGACAATAGTGTCCCGGAATGAAACTGACACAGCCACCCCCCCGGGCCAATCTGATGCCCCCAAAAAAGGCCGCAACATCACCGCTTTACTCACTGACAGTACTTGACCTGGCCAGGAATGCCTGGAGGAGCACAATCCCACCCCCTGCTTGTGATTGGAGAAATCATAAAACCCGCCTCTTTTGTCCAATCACTGTGCTGTGATTCGTTACAGCACAAGCTGATTTTTGGGAAGGGAGGGTGTCCCTGAATGGTAGTTTGGAAATGTGGTCACCCTACCTGGCAAGCCCACACTCCTGCTCCCTCCTCATAGTAATTTGAGTGTCAGCAGCAAAGCCTATCACTTTCTTACCCTAAGTCTCTCGTCTACAACAGAGGCATTCAATTAATGGTCCAGATCATCCTGGAGACAGCAGTGGCAAGGAACTATGGGCAAGTGTTTGGGAAGGAGGGGCATGGAAAGGTATTGGGGCATTTTTTAATTACTGCATTAAGTATGAAAAATAATAAATGCCTAACATTAAGTACTGCTTCAAATACATAACTGCCCATATTGTTGAGGTGAACTTCATCCCCACAGAAATTTTTGGAATTAATCTCTATTAACATTTACTGCATCAGGTTGCCCCCTCCAAGCTAATGCACCTAAACACTGCCTTTTGTAACTTATCTAGGTTCTTTGTAAAACACCATGCTCATTTGCCAGATGCCATTTTAAATGGCAGACTGGATTATATACATACAGTACTGTCCAAAAGTTTTTGTCAGGTGTGAAAAAATGTTGTAATTTAAGAATGCTTTCAGAAATAGAAGTGTAAAAGCGTATGTAAACCGCAAAAAAAATGGATCCTGTTCCTTTAAAGCATGTTATACAGCACAGTGCTTGTGCTGTGTAATTGGCCCCTTCTATCACCTGAAACACATGGCTGATCCTGCCTGGTCCCTCCCCTCTGTAAACACCCCTGGTTTATCATGGCTACTGAGCCCTGACACTGTGGTCAGTTTACGTGCCTCCATCATCCGCAGCTTTCCTCTTTCTTCTCCCCCCCTCCCATCCCCTGACTGTCAGCTCTGACCGCTTCCCATCCTTCCTGCTGCTAAAATAACTGTGTTTTCCTTCTATAGTCCCTTCTGTTAGATAACCTGAAGTTCCCCAGTGTATGTGATTTAGAAAAATATATTGCCTAATACTTTATTTCAGAGCGGTGCTCATGTGACTGCCTGCTGATCTCCTCCTCTCTTCTCCTCTTCCTGGCTGACATCAGCAGGGGATTTTCAGCACCTCCCCCTGCAGCTGTCAGATCGGGAGAGGAGACCAGCGGGCAGTCACATGAGCGGCACACTGAAATAAGGTATTAAGCAGTGTAACGGATCCTTTACCACACTCTGCTGAGTACTTCCGTCAGTAATACCGCTTCCTCCCAGTCTGAATATAGATATCAGATATTCCAACCGCTGAGAACCATAAACAAGACAATACTCGTTTGGTTGCTCACCATGAACTGCTTTATCTGAGATGACACACAAATATATACAGCAGGCTGACAATACAAACTGTAACCAGAAACCTAATTAACTTCAGCTAGTTTACTAATCATTTACCCAGACTAGGTGACTCAGTCATGTGACCTTTCGGGGTAGACTTGTCGTCTCCTCACTCACAACTTACAATACACATAAGTATAAATACATCCCCCAATAGTTTGCTAGGAGACAAAGATGTGTTAATGAGCACAATAACCTATTGGGTGAAAGACCCGGGCTTTCAGATCTCATTAACCACTTAAGCCCCGGACCAATATGCAGCATAAAGACCAGGCCTCTTTTTGCGATTCGGCGCTGCATCACTTTAACTGACATTTGCAAGGTCGTGCGACGTGGCTCCCAAACAAAATTGACGTCCTTTTTTCCCCACAAATAGAGCTTTCTTTTGGTGGTATTTTGTCACCTCCTGCGGTTTAAATGTTTTGCGCTAAAAACAAAAATAGAGAGACAATTTTGAAAAAAATTCAATATTTTTTACTTTTTGCTATAATAAATATCCCTAAAAAATATATAAAAAAACGTTTTTTTCCTCAGTTTAGGCTGATACGTATTCTTCTACATATTTTTGTTTAAAAAAATCGCAATCTGCGTTTATTGATTGGTTTGCGCAAAAGTTATAGCGTTTACAAAATAGGTGGTAGTTTTATGGCATTTTTATAATTATTATTTTTTTTTACTAGTAATGGTGGCGATCAGCGATTTTTTTTCATGACTGCGACATGGCGGACACATCGGACACTTTTGACACATTTTTGGGACCATTGTCATTTTTACAGCGATCAGTGCAATAAAAATGCACTGGTTATTGTAAAAATGACACTGGCAGTGAAGGGGCTAACCACTAGGGGCGCTGAAGGGGTTAAGTGTGCCTAAGGGCGTGATTCTAACTGAGGGGGGGCGTGGCTACGAGTGACACGTCACCGATCTCCGCTCTGATTACACAGAGCGGAGATCGGTGACAGTGTCAGTAGGCGAGCGGGGAGATGTTGTGTTTACACTAACATCTCCCCGCTCCATCCCTCCGTGAGACGATCGTGGGGATCCCTGCGGCGTTCGAGTCCGCGGGACCCGCGGTCCAACTCACAGGAATGACTGCAGGGTCGCGAGTGTGCTGCCGGTGGTGCGCACGCGCGACCACACGGCAGGCAGTTAAAGGGGATGTACAGGTACGTGATTGTGCCTGTACGAGCCATTCTGCCGACGTACAGTGGGTACGGAAAGTATTCAGACCCCCTTAAATTTTTCACTCTTTGTTATATTGCAGCCATTTGCTAAAATCATTTAAGTTCATTTTTTTCCTCATTAATGTACACACAGCGCCCCATATTGACAGAAAAACACAGAATTGTTGACATTCTTGCAGATTTATTAAAAAAAGAAAAACTGAAATATCACATGGTCCTAAGTATTCAGACCCTTTGCTGTGACAATCATATATTTAACTCAGGTGCTGTCCATTTCTTTTGATCATCCTTGAGATGGTTCTACACCTTCATTTGAGTCCAGCTGTGTTTGATTATACTGATTGGACTTGATTAGGAAAGCCACACACCTGTCTATATAAGACCTTACAGCTCACAGTGTATGTCAGAGCAAATGAGAATCATGAGGTCAAAGGAACTGCCTGAAGAGCTCAGAGACAGAATTGTGGCAAGGCACATATCTGGCCAAGGTTGCAAAAAATTTCTGCTGCACTTAAGCTTCCAAAGAGCACAGTGGCCTCCATAATCTCTAAATGGAAGACGTTTGGGATGACCAAAACCCTTCCTAGAGCTGGCCGTCTGGCCAAACTGAGCTATCGGGGGAAAATAGTGTGGCGCTCAAAACAATAAAAATAAATAAATGGCTACTTAAAGCAATGAAAACAACAGTGCTCTAATAACACAATTATACATGTGAGTCCGCTACAAGGGTATTCAGATGAATTGTCCTCTTTGCGAACTGTGTGATATACCGTGAAGGTACAACGTGAAAATGGAATAAAGTCCCAAATAACAAAAATATATGTGATCATGGATGTCCTTCAATGGATGACCTTCCCACAATGCAGACTGACAAAGGGACTTCAATGTAGAAGATGAATCAAGCAAGGAGAAGACACTAGTTGTTATAGATGGGTACTCTTACCGCTGATGGTGGACCCACCTACCGTACGGCAGTGGGTCTTGCAGGCTTAATGGTCACCAAGACCAAACGGGATATAACTGGATGTCCTGGGTCCTCACTTGAACTCCAACCGGATGATGAAAAGGTAACTCAAACGATGGATGGTTCTCACATGGGCCAGGTTCCACAGCAATCCGCGAAAAATATAAAGATGGAAGAAAACCAAAAAGACTCCAGATGGTGCAGGTCAATAAAAACCGATTGCCGGAATTTTATTAAATAAAAAAATTTTTGTCCAACAATCATGCAGACAAATAAAAAGTGATCACGAAATAAAAATATATTCAAAGCAATATGGGGTGCAGCGTCAGCAGGCCCTACGCGTTTCGACTACTACAGTCTTCAACAGGGGCATGACGCTGTACCCCCCATATTGCCAACATTTATAGGAATTTCACATACTCTGACACACCCCGGAAGGGGTGGAGTCAAAACAGGAAATGACACAAGGTCTCACAATCTCAATACATAATTTCATAATTGCAACTGAAACACATAAACTATATGCATCAATTCAATAAAGCATTGGATAACCTGTATATTAAACATATTGTACATCAACAAATAAATGTACCTCCATAACCTAATTCTAGGTATGAGGATAGGGATCTAATCATGACACCTGTATGGAACTTACCCTAATGAGGGCACCACCCATTGTGATCTTCTCATTATCTAGATGGTCTATATAAAATGAGTTCCCAAGTTCACCACGGTATAAAACCACATTCCACAGGATGTCATGATCCCACCTGACCAAAATCGTCACTGGGGACACCCTCATATATAGCACTGGGGACACCACAGCATCCCCCAGAGTACAATCTATACATTGTACTGCTAAATCTAGTGCACTATATACAGCGCCTCCATATTACTCCCTCTGGCGCTAGATCAGAGTCCCACTGGCGCTTCCCCTTGCAGTAACATCAACAGATGTTTGCTGCAAATGTCTATGGGGACACCAGTGAGACGCTACGTGGCCGCGCTATGTCCGCGCGCGCGTCCCGCGCATGCGCACGCCGACGTTGTAGTCATGTGATCGCATAACGCATCACATGATACCGGCCAACGTGAATGTGTAGAGAGAGAGACAAGCTTCACGTCTCGCAGGGGGGTTAAAGTAGTGCAACCGTCCGATGCGCCCTCTAGTGGGGATTAGACAGAATACATATTCAAAATACATGTTGTATAGACGGTAGCAGGTGCTGATATGAATAAGGCCCAAAAGCGCCTAGCTATCCCTCTTATACACATGTAAAATGATGGTTACTATTAGAAAAATTATTTTTTATTTATTTATCCATAATTATTCATCAAGCAATTAACTGATGAAGAATGAATCTAACTCACGTCTTAATTAATAATGATACATTCAACGATTGGGGATAAATCTGATGATGGTAAACCAATAATTGAATGTAACCCCAAATAATAATATTACAAGGAAATTACTAACAACAAAAGAGAAAGGAAAAAAAGGGGAGGGGCAAAGAAACTCACAATCTATACAAGGGCAGAAAAATACGTAAATGTACTATTCTTTCACCCGAGTCGCCTATACAGGCGCACGCGGGGGATACCTGCCTCAAGTTCACCATTCCCCAAATGTGGATACACGAGCCCAGGTGCCTCACGCCCGATTGATGAAACAGTTGAGATCCCACTCAACGTTCATACCATGGGGTGAGTAACACCTGAGCTCGTGTATCCAATAAGTCTCCAATCTCGAGACACCCCGTAGGGAGGAATCTCCCCTCCAATGGGGAATGAACCTGTCAATCACTTGGAACTGGGTGCCCCTAGGGTCCTTTGCATGATGTTCTAAATAATGTCGTGACACCGTATGTTTGTCACATCCCTTACGTATTTTAGCCAGATGTTCATTGACCCGAATAGAAAAATTACGTATAGTACGCCCCACGTATTGAAGTTTGCACGGGCATGTGATGAGGTACACGATAAATCTGGTGACGCAGGTAGTAAATTGTGACATAGTATAACTGCGTCCCGTGACACTAGAGCTGAATGTGTCTGTTTTACGTCTCCCCAACACATTAACCATGCAAACATTACATTTTCGACAGGGATAATATCCATTGGCTTCCGGAAAGAAAGAGATCCTTTTGGGGGGTCTATTATATTAGGGGCCACCTCCCCCTGAATGGAGCGTGCACCCCTAAAAATTACGCCAGCCCGCTCAGGCAGGGAAGGGCCCAAAGTTCTATCGCTTTGTAAGACCTTCCAGTGTCTATTTAGGATTTTCTTAATTTCCTTATGTTGGGTGGAATAGGATGTAAAGAAAGACCATCTGAGCGGGCTGGCGTAATTTTTAGGGGTGCACGCTCCATTCAGGGGGAGGTGGCCCCTAATATAATAGACCCCCCAAAAGGATCTCTTTCTTTCCGGAAGCCAATGGATATTATCCCTGTCGAAAATGTAATGTTTGCATGGTTAATGTGTTGGGGAGACGTAAAACAGACACATTCAGCTCTAGTGTCACGGGACGCAGTTATACTATGTCACAATTTACTACCTGCGTCACCAGATTTATCGTGTACCTCATCACATGCCCGTGCAAACTTCAATACGTGGGGCGTACTATACGTAATTTTTCTATTCGGGTCAATGAACATCTGGCTAAAATACGTAAGGGATGTGACAAACATACGGTGTCACGACATTATTTAGAACATCATGCAAAGGACCCTAGGGGCACCCAGTTCCAAGTGATTGACAGGTTCGTTCCCCATTGGAGGGGAGATTCCTCCCTACGGGGTGTCTCGAGATTGGAGACTTATTGGATACACGAGCTCAGGTGTTACTCACCCCATGGTATGAACGTTGAGTGGGATCTCAACTGTTTCATCAATCGGGCGTGAGGCACCTGGGCTCGTGTATCCACATTTGGGGAATGGTGAACTTGAGGCAGGTATCCCCCGCGTGCGCCTGTATAGGCGACTCGGGTGAAAGAATAGTACATTTACGTATTTTTCTGCCCTTGTATAGATTGTGAGTTTCTTTGCCCCTCCCCTTTTTTTCCTTTCTCTTTTGTTGTTAGTAATTTCCTTGTAATATTATTATTTGGGGTTACATTCAATTATTGGTTTACCATCATCAGATTTATCCCCAATCGTTGAATGTATCATTATTAATTAAGACGTGAGTTAGATTCATTCTTCATCAGTTAATTGCTTGATGAATAATTATGGATAAATAAATAAAAAATAATTTTACTAATAGTAACCATCATTTTACATGTGTATAAGAGGGATAGCTAGGCGCTTTTGGGCCTTATTCATATCAGCACCTGCTACCGTCTATACAACATGTATTTTGAATATGTATTCTGTCTAATCCCCACTAGAGGGCGCATCGGACTGTTGCACTACTTTAACCCCCCTGCGAGACGTGAAGCTTGTCTCTCTCTCTACACATTCACGTTGGCCGGTATCATGTGATGCGTTATGCGATCACATGACTACAACGTCGGCGTGCGCATGCGCGGGACGCGCGCGCGGACATAGCGCGGCCACGTAGCGTCTCACTGGTGTCCCCATAGACATTTGCAGCAAACATCTGTTGATGTTACTGCAAGGGGAAGCGCCAGTGGGACTCTGATCTAGCGCCAGAGGGAGTAATATGGAGGCGCTGTATATAGTGCACTAGATTTAGCAGTACAATGTATAGATTGTACTCTGGGGGATGCTGTGGTGTCCCCAGTGCTATATATGAGGGTGTCCCCAGTGACGATTTTGGTCAGGTGGGATCATGACATCCTGTGGAATGTGGTTTTATACCGTGGTGAACTTGGGAACTCATTTTATATAGACCATCTAGATAATGAGAAGATCACAATGGGTGGTGCCCTCATTAGGGTAAGTTCCATACAGGTGTCATGATTAGATCCCTATCCTCATACCTAGAATTAGGTTATGGAGGTACATTTATTTGTTGATGTACAATATGTTTAATATACAGGTTATCCAATGCTTTATTGAATTGATGCATATAGTTTATGTGTTTCAGTTGCAATTATGAAATTATGTATTGAGATTGTGAGACCTTGTGTCATTTCCTGTTTTGACTCCACCCCTTCCGGGGTGTGTCAGAGTATGTGAAATTCCTATAAATGTTGGCAATATGGGGGGTACAGCGTCATGCCCCTGTTGAAGACTGTAGTAGTCGAAACGCGTAGGGCCTGCTGACGCTGCACCCCATATTGCTTTGAATATATTTTTATTTCGTGATCACTTTTTATTTGTCTGCATGATTGTTGGACAAAAATTTTTTTATTTAATAAAATTCCGGCAATCGGTTTTTATTGACCTGCACCATCTGGAGTCTTTTTGGTTTTCTTCCATCTTTATATTTTTCGCGGATTGCTGTGGAACCTGGCCCATGTGAGAACCATCCATCGTTTGAGTTACCTTTTCATCATCCGGTTGGAGTTCAAGTGAGGACCCAGGACATCCAGTTATATCCCGTTTGGTCTTGGTGACCATTAAGCCTGCAAGACCCACTGCCGTACGGTAGGTGGGTCCACCATCAGCGGTAAGAGTACCCATCTATAACAACTAGTGTCTTCTCCTTGCTTGATTCATCTTCTACATTGAAGTCCCTTTGTCAGTCTGCATTGTGGGAAGGTCATCCATTGAAGGACATCCATGATCACATATATTTTTGTTATTTGGGACTTTATTCCATTTTCACGTTGTACCTTCACGGTATATCACACAGTTCGCAAAGAGGACAATTCATCTGAATACCCTTGTAGCGGACTCACATGTATAATTGTGTTATTAGAGCACTGTTGTTTTCATTGCTTTAAGTAGCCATTTATTTATTTTTATTGTTTTGAGCGCCACACTATTTTTATTCACCATTCCTGTACACTTTGTTTGTTTGAGTGTTGGCAGCTTGCATGCACATTGTTTTTGGTTTAGCGCAGTATTTTCCCCTTTTTTTCCCAGTAATAGAGCTATCGGGGGAGAAGAGCCTTGGTGAGAGAGGTAAAGAAGAACCCAAAGATCACTGTGGCTGAGCTCCAGAGTCAGAAGCTGGGAGAAAGTTGTAGAAAGTCAACCATCGCTGCAGCCCTCCACCAGTCAGGGCTTTATGGCAGAATGGCCCGAAGGAAGCCTCTCCTCAGTGCAAGACACATGAAAGCCTGCATGGAGTTTGCTAAAAAAACACCCAAAGGACTCCAAGATGGTGAGAAATAAGATTTTCTGGTCTGTTGAGACCGAGATAGAACTTTTTGGCCTTAATTCTAAGAGGTATGTGTGGAGAAAACCAGGCACTGCTCATCACCTGTCCAATACAGTCCCAACAGTGAAGCATGGTGGTGGCAGCATCATGCTGTGGGGGTGTTTTTCAGCTGCAGGGACAGGACAACTGGTTGCAATCGAGGGAAAGATGAATGCGGCCAAGTACAGGGATATCCTGGACGAAAACCTTCTCCAGAGTGCTCAGGACCTCAGACTGGGCCGAAGGTTTACCTTCCAACAAGACAATGACCCTAAGCACACAGCTAAAATAACAAAGGAGTGGCTTCACAACAACTCTGTGACTGTTCTTGAATGGCCCAGCCACAGACCTGACTTAAACCCAATTGAGCATCTCTGGAGAGACCTAAAAATGGCTGTCCACCAACGTTTACCATCCAACCTGACAGAACTGGAGAGGATCTGCAAGGAGGAATGGCAGAGGATCCCCAAATCCAGGTGTGAAAAACTTGTTGCATCTTTCCAAAAAAGACTCATGGCTGTATTAGATCAAAAGGGTGCTTCTACTAAATACTGAGCAAAGGGTCTGAATACTTAGGACCATGTGATATTTCAGTTTTTCTTTTTTAATAAATCTGCAAAAATGTCAACAATTCTGTGTTTTTCTGTCAATATGGGGTGCTGTGTGTACATTAATGAGGAAAAAAATGAACTTAAATGATTTTAGCAAATGGCTGCAATATAACAATGAGTGAAAAATTTAAGGGGGTCTGAATACTTTCCGCACCCACTGTATATATGCCGTGAGCGGTCGTTAAGCGGTTAAAGTGGTTGTAAACCCTTTACAACCACTTTATGCTACAGGTAAGCCTATATTAAGGCTTACCTGTAGCTACCCAGGATATCTTCTAAACCTGCACGGTTTAGGAGATATCCCCTGTCATCGGCACATGCGCACTAAAGCAAACTGAAGCAATGGCACCTATGTGCCGTTGCTTCAGTCCATGTGCCGTTACCGGCGGCTCCCCCGCGCATGGGCGGGAGTGACGTCATTGCGTTTTTGGTCAATCAAATCGCAAGAGCCACGATACCCGGAAGTAACCCCAAGGAGAGATGTAGCCGCCGGAGGGGGGGGGGGGGACGAGGACCGCTGCGGGGGCTATGATCTAAGGTAAGTAATTCATAATGAGCACTAAGTATGCAGGGTTTTTATTTTTTTAGATTGGGTTTACAACCACTTTAATTACCATTCCTTTCACATACATCTGCCTTCTGAGTCCCAAGCATGCAGAGACCATCATGGCCTCCTTAATAATGTCCTTTTGCATTACATAACAGAATATCTTCCTAAATGCTTGTAGCTCCCTCAAATGCCAGGGCCCATAGTCAGTAGGCAAGAGGCTAGCATTCAGTCCCCTCCATAAGCCTCTGTCCCAGGTTAGTCTGTCACAGACAGCATATTTTTATAAATAAAAGAGCAGTGTTGGATAATTAAAGTGCAATTTGTGCGAATAACACGATGCACGTGATATGTGCAAACATCCAAATAGATATACTAAAGTGCAATCAATAATATACAAGCAATATAAGAAAACAATAAAAATCACATAAAGACTGTGAATAAATTCTAAAACACATATGCAATATTACATCACATGTGAAAGGATGCAATTATCTGCAAAAAGAAAAAGTTCATATAGAGCTGAATTTCATCAAAGAAAGTCCCATAGAGGAAAAGTGTATTGAAAATGACGATCAGACACCTGGCAGCGTGATACCCATCACCACAACAAAATGGAGGCTTACCAGAAAGCCAGCGACCCCCCACCCCCCTTACTCAGGGAGGTTGACCCCCCCATCCCCCTTACTCAGGGAGGTCACAAAGCCCTTGATTGGATCTGTGATCCACTGAGAAGGAAGTCCAGACGTTTCACTCCAGTAGCCTTGGATAGCATACACCAGAAGGTTCACAGATGATCTTGGGTTATTGGGAAACCTCAGTGCCGGAATGTATATGAAACAAAAGACTCCACATAGTGTGATATTGTCTCTGCATCTGATTTAATAAAAGTAGTACAGTTGCATGAAATTGTAAAGTTCAGGCTGAGAACGTATCACAATCCAAACAAATCAATTCCCTTGTAAATTCCAAACAGTGATCCTGCATGCGCAGCAGCGTGTGTACCTGACTGTCCCGACGATCGTTTTGTCCTAAATGACGTCATCAGGGGTTATATTTTTATAAATCACATACACTGGGGAACATCATGTTAACTAACAGAGGGAACTATAAAAATAAAAAAGTGGCTTTACAACCATTTTAAGTTTTTTTTTTAATCGATTATCAAAATGAGAAGTAAATGAACAGAAATCTAAACCAAATCAATATTTATTGTTCTTGTTTGACTTTTGACGTTGGCTCTTATTTACGCTTTATTAATATGTGAAAATAGTGCAGCGCTGCGTATCTATAAATCTTATATAAACAAACAATTATACATTCCATAAAACAATTGGTATAAACAATTGGGTTGTATACATGTTGGAGTGTTCCTGCAAACTTTAATATGTTGGTCGGACATCCAGACCTCTATTGGTTAGTGTGCGGGAGCACATCAACAATATTAAAAAAGGAAGAAAGGAATATTGCAAGCACTTTAGAGAGATTCATGATAGGAATCCCAAACAACTAAAATTCTGGGCGATCGAGAAGATGAAGCATCACTGGAGAGGGGTCAACTTTATAAGACAATTGAGCCAGCGTGAGTCTGCCTGGATATATGAGACCCAGGTTTTAGCGCCCAGGGGGCTTAATATAGATTTTGATCTGAATTGGTTCATCTATAATGGGCTAAATGGGGTCGCATAATAAACGCATAGTAGATTTTATTAATTATCGATTTTAATATGTTTATAAATTGATATATGTTCATGAAATAAGTGTAATGCATAGTTGTAGAATCAATTTTGGTTCACATATTCAAACTACCTTTTAGACCCAAATTAGAATCCCCTTTTCACATCCAATTCTTTTATACACGAAAATAACCCCACATTTCAAAACACTACTAAATCATTTATTTTCTATTTGTAATAGATGTCATAAATAAATGAAGGCGGTTATTCTGTCATAAATCATTATAATTATTGATTAAAATTACTGCAATTCTCTGATGTCATGACATAATGTTTGTACCATTATTTTGTACACAATAAAAAAAAGTTTGTAAAAAAAAAAGAATCAATTTTTCACATATGTGATTAATTCATACATATTAATTTTCTATAATCATTTTTCATTTTTTAATGAATGGCCGAAGAGGTCCTAATAAAAAATATAGTTGGTCCCCGTAGATAAAGATATAAATAGGAACATCTTTTAATTACATTTTATTTTAGACTTGGTTTTTTATTGTTTGTATATAGCGATACATCTTGCGCTCATGTGGAAATTAGATTGTAAAGGGATATTACCACGGAGGTCAGCAGTGTGATCGAATGAGAGCGCCCTGCAGGTATGCAGATGTCCCCTCAAAATAACTCAACACCAGGCAACCTGTGAAGCTCTGGTGAACTTCATACCCAAGAGCATGGGTCTTCAAACTACGGCCCTCCAGTTGTTCAGGAACTACAATTCCCATCATGCCTCGTCATGTCTGTGAATGTCAGAGTTTTACATTGCCTCATGGGATGTGTAGTTCCGCAACAGCTGGAGGGCCATAGTTTGAGGATCCCTGCCCAAGAGGGTAAAGGCAGTGCTGGAGAATTATGGTGGCCACGCAAAATATTGACACTCTGGGCCCAATTTAGACATTTTCACTTAGGGGTGTACTCACTTTTGTTGCCAGCGGTTTAGACATTAAAGTGGTTGTAAACCCAATTATATTTTTTTTAAAGAAAGAATAACCTGCAAGAGAAAGGCATAATGAGCTAGTATGACTAGCATACTAGCTCATTATGCATTACTTACCTTAGATCAAAGCCGTCCTCGTCTCCCCCTCCAGCCGCAGACATCACTCCGGAAGGTTACTTCTGGGTATCGCCGCTCCGGCGCTCTGATTGGCCGGATCGGCGATCACGTCACCGCGCATGCGTGCAGGAGCTGTCAAAGCCGGCATTATCCATTGATAAAACTGGCGTTGACAGTGAGGCAGCGCCGTTGTCTACGGCGCGCATGCGCCGTAGACAATGTTGCATTCTTTTTTGGAAAATATCTCCTAAACCGTGTAGGTTTAGGAGATATTGCAAACACCTACAGGTAAGCCTTAATCTAGGATTACCTGTAGGTGCAAGTTGCATAAGTGGGTTTACAACCACTTTAATGGCTGTGTGTTGAGTTATTTTGAGGGGACAGCAAATTTACACTGTTAACCACTTAAGGACCGGACCAATACGGACCATAATGACCAGAGGTGATTTCACAATTTGGCACTGCGCTGCTTTAACTGGAAATTGTGCGGACATGCAATGTTGTACCCAAACAAAATTTGCGTCCTTTTCTTCCCACAAATAGAGCTTTTTTTTATTGGTATTTGATTGCCTCTGCGATTTTATTTTTTTGCGATATAAACGGAAAAATACTGAAAATTTTGAAAAAAAATTATATTTTCTACTTTTTGTTATAAGAGAAATCGAATAAATTAAATTTTGGTCATACATTTAGGCCAAAATGTATTCAGCCACATGTCTTTAGTAAAAAAAATGTCAATAAGCGTATATTTATTGGTTTGCGCAAAAGTTATAGCGTCTACAAACTAGGGTACATTTTCTGGAATTTACACAGCTTTTAATTTATGACTGCCTATCTCATTTCTTGAGGTGCTAAAATGGCAGGGCAGTACAACCCCCCCCCCAAATGACCCTATTTTGGAAAGTAGACACCCCAAGGAAATTGCTGAGAGACATGTTGAGCCCATTGAATATTTTTTTTTGTCCCAAGTGATTGAATAATGACAAAAAAAAAAAAATTACAAGAAGTTGTCACTAAATGATATATTGCTCACACATGCCATGGTTATATGTGGAATTGCACCCCAAAATACATTTTGCTGCTTCTGCTGAGTACGGGGATACCACATGTGTGGGACTTTTTAGGAGCCTAGCCGCGTACGGGCCCCCGAAAACCAAGCACCGCCCTTAGGATTTCGAAGGGCACAAATTTTTGATTTCACTCCTCACTACCTATCACACTTTCGAAGGCCATAAAATGCCAAAATAGACAAAACTCCCCCAAATTACCCCATTTTGGAAAGTAGACACCCCAAGCTATTTGCTGAGAGGCATGGTGAGTATTTTACAGCTCTCATTTGTTTTTAAAAATGAAGAAAGAAAATGATTTTTTTTTTTTTTTTTTTAATTTTCAAAACTTTGTGACAAAAAGCGAGATCTGCAAAATACTCACCATACCGCTCAGCAAATAGCTTGGGGTGTCTACTTTCCAAAATGGGGTCATTTGGGGGGGGGGGGTTTGTGCCATCTGGGCATTCCATGGCCTCCGAAACTGTGATAGGCAGTGAGGAGTGAAATCAAAAATTTACACCCTTAGAAAGCCTGAAGGCGGTGCTTGGTTTTTGGGGTCCTGTACGTGGCTAGGCTCCCAAAAAGTCTCACACATGTGGTATCCCCGTACTCGGGAGAAGCAACAGAATGTATTTTGGGGTGTAATTCCACATATGCCCATGGCATGTTTGAGCAATATATCATTTAGTGACAACTTTGTGCAAAAAAAATAAAATAAATTGTCTTTTTTCCGCAACTTGTGTCAACGTATAAAATATTCCATGGACTCGACATGCCTCTCAGCAAATAGCTTGGGGTGTCTACTTTCCAAAATGGGGTCATTTGGGGGGGTTTTGAACTGTCCTGGAATTTTTTACACAACATTGGGAAGCTTATGTCACACATCATCCACTCTTCTAACCACTTGAAGACAAAGCCCTTTCTGACACTTTGTGTTTACATGAAAACATTTTTTTTTTGTTTGCAAGAAAATTATGTTGAACCCCCAAACATTATATATTTTTTTAAAGCAAAGGCCCTATAAATTAAAATGGTGGGTGTTGCATTTTTTTTTCCACACAGTATTTGCGCAGCGATTTTTCAAACGCATTTTTTGGGGAAAAAATACACTTTTTTTTAATTTTAATGCACTAAAACACACTATATTGCCCAAATGTTTGATGAAATAAAAAAGATGATCTTAGGCCGAGTACATAGATACCAAACACGACATGCTTTAAAATTTCGCACAAGCGCGCAGTGGCGACAAACTACATACATTTTTAAAAGCCTTTAAAAGCCTTTACAGGTTACCACGTTAGATTTACAGAGGAGGTCTACTGCTAAAATTACTGCTCTCAATCTGACTTTCGCGGTGATACCTCACATGCATGATGCAATTGCTGTTTACATATAACGCCAGACCGATGCTTGCGTTGCCATTGCGCAAGAGCAGGGCGGGACAGGGGTGCTTTTTTTTTTATTTATTATTAATTTTAATTTTTTTTTTTTTTTAAACTGTTTCTTCCATATTTTATTTTTTTATCATTTTTATTGTTATCTCAGGGAATGTAAATATCCCCTATGATAGCAATAGGTAGTGACAGGTACTCTTTTTTTGAAAAAACTGGGGTCTATTAGACCCTAGATCTTTCCTCTGCCCTCAAAGCATCTTACCACACCAAGATCGGTGTGATAAAATGCTTTCCCAATTTCCCAATGGCGCTTTTTATATCCGGGGGAGGACATTCCCTCCCACTGCTTGTAAAAGCAGTCCAGAGGCTAGTTAGCCGCTAGGATTGCTTTTACATGAAAGCCGGCCGCTGGTTGAAAAGAATGATACCAAGATGATACCTAAACCCGCAGGCATCATTCTGGTATAACCATTCAAAGTCCAGCAACATACCAGTACGTTGCTGGTCCTTGTTGGACATGTATTGTAATCTTTTTTATCATGCAGCCTGTTGGCTGAACGAAAAAAAGAGATTGATCGGTGGGTATGCCCACCATTAGAATACCTCCCTTCATCCACCCACTTCTAATGATGGGCATACATGCACCATTTATATATGCCGGGGGGGCATCCTCCCGCAAAAGTTATGCCGCGCACACACATGGTCGGACTTTTCCACGGGCAAGCCTCCGTCGGAATTTTGATCGTATGCACGCGGCATTAGGAGCAAAATCGCTCCTCCGCCCCTGCTGCCCCCATGCTTCGGCATATATGCTTTTTTTTTAACTGTGGTGGTGAAATCACCTCCTACAGCACTGGAGTCGCAGGGATCAGGCCTGTCTCTGCAAACGCTGCAGTTATGTGTGTTGTGTTTTGTAAGTGACAGTGATCGATCGATACTGCACTTGGGTGGTCTGGGCTGGACGGAGGGGCAAAACCCAGGTGCTAGCAGGTATCTGGGCTGATCCCGCTAACACTGCGTTTTTGGGAACCCTAAACTGCTGGGGACGCTAGTATAGATCTGATCAGATCAGATATTGATCTGTTCAGATACTATACCACTAAGGAGGGTGTATGCTTCACGCGTGGGTGTTAGCGTTACTAGCACTAACCTGACGCTGCCTGGGGCGACACAGACCCTCTCTGACGCTAAAACCTAATTGATATCACCCGCCGGGCGATCAGGGGGTTAAACCTTTATTGGGTTATATACGGCGGGTGCCCTGACACTATAAAAAGCAAACTAACTAACCAGCGTCACCCGTAACACTTATATGGTGATCACTGGTGAAAGGGTTAACTAGGGGCAATCAGGGGGTTAAACCTTTATTAGGTAATATATGGGGGTACCTGACGCTATATAAAAACCTGACAGGGAACCTAAATAACAAAATAACTAACTGGCTAACCAGTGTCACCAGTAACACTTATACGGTGATCACTGGTGAAAGGGTTAACTAGGGGCAATTAGGGGGTTAAAACCTTTATTAGATAATATATGGGGGTACCTGACGCTATAAAAACCTGGCGGCGAACCTAAAAAAATAACTGACTACCTAGCGGCACCAGCATAACTAATACAGCAATAAGAAAAACGATCGCTTAGTGACACTGGCAAAAGGGGGTGAAAGGGTTACCTGGGGGGGCGATCAAGGGGTTAAACCTTTATTAGGTAATATATGGGGGTACCTGACGCTATAAAAACCTGCGGCGAACCTAAAAAAAATAACTGACTACCTAGCGGCAACACCGACACTAATACAACGATCAGAAAAACGATCGCTTTGTGACAGTGGTGCTAGGGGGTGAAAGGGTTACCTGGGGGGCGATCAAGGGGTTAAACCTTTATTGGGGGGGGGTTAGGGGGCTACACTGGACCTAAAACTAACTGCCCTGACACTTTTACAGTCACAAATGTCACTGATTGCAGTGATCAGTAAATAAATGGTCACTGCAATCAGTGACACTGTGACTGGGGGCTGGGGGGTGATCTGGGGGGGCGATCGTGTTCCTATGTGTGCTGGTGTCAGTGAGCTGTTCAGTGCACTAACCTGTGTGTCTGCTCTCAACGGCGCTCGGTATATGTGAGCGCCGCAGGAGAGATTACATCACTTCCTCCTGCCTGTGTAAATATTACACAGGCAGAGGAAGCATTTCATTCGCTGGGAGCGATCGCAAGGAGGTGGCCAGAAACGAATGGCGGCCCCCTCATCACGGATCGCTCCCGAACGGATAACCACCGCTCACTGTACCGGAGGGGAGTCCGATTGGACCCCCACCCATACGAAGGCAGTCACGTACAGGTACGTGATTGTGCCTGTCCGTGCCATTCTGCCGACGTATATATACAGTGAGCGGACGTTAAGTGGTTACACAAGCTGTACACTCACTACTTTACATGGTAGCGAAGTGTAATTTCTTCAGTTTTGTCACCTGAAAAGATCTAATAAAATATTTACAAAACTGTGAAGTGTGTACTTACTTTTGTGAGATACTGTATAACTGTAGTGTTTACTTATCTCTCTCCAAAGCCCTAAGTCCCCTGTCTTTCTGCTGCTTCGTTCCTCTGTTATCAGCATTATAACTTCTGACAAGTTCTCCGACAACCGAGATAAAAGCAGCTGCAAATTTGTTTTGGGGAGGTAACATAGAGACAGATAAGCAGAGGGCTGATGTATTCATACTTATTTTCCACCATAATTAGCAAAAAAAATTATTTCCAAATCAGACTATGTGATTGTCTGGATTTGTTTCCACATTTTGTCTCTAATGCCGCGTACATACGAGCGTTTTTAATGTCATTGAAAAACCGACGTTTTTCTCGACGTGATTCTTCTCAAGCCTGCCTTGCCTACACACGATCGTGAAAAAAAATGCTCGAACAAAGCGCGGTGACATACGAAACGTACAGCAGCACTATAAAGGGGAAGTTCCATTCGGATGGCACCACCCTTTGGGCTGATTTTGCTGATCCTCGTGTTAGTAAAGTTTGGTGAGAGACGATTCGTGCTTTTCAGCCTTTTCAGCCTTCTGCTCTTCAGTCCGTTACAGCGTGACAAATGTGCTATCTCCATTATGAACGCTAGTTTTACCAGAACGAGCGCTCCCGTCTCATAACTTGCTTCTGAGCATGCACATTTTTTTTAAAGCCTCCACACGGCCGTTTTTCACGACGAGAAAAACAACGAGAAAAAATAGAGCATGTTCCAAATGTAGCGGCCTCACCCTCTCTCTCTTCTTTAACGGTTACTTTGGCTTCGGTCTAGGGGTACCTTGAAGGGGAGAGTGAGGTGCGCCACGGCCCATATCCTCTAGATTACAGCATGTAGAGGTGAAGGCCAGTATCAGATTACATTCGGGCTGTGTATACGCTCAGAGCCAGGTCTGTTCTGCTGATAACCTCCCTTTGCTCCCAGTAACTGGAGTACCACACACTGAAAAAGGTCCAACACATATTTATTCCATAACGACAAACAAATAGTCCTTTGCGAGCAGACAGTTTGAGACCCATAGAACAGTTCAGTATTGTTGGGAAGTAGGTCAAGGCACAATCCTCAAAGAAACTAAACCGTTGAGGTTTCACCAACGGTTGCTAAGCACAGTGGCTGTTAAATGGACGTTTGGTACAGAGTCTCTTCCAGCGACTCTAGTGAACAGGAACTGGAGTTACCTTCGCTACGTTGCAGCCCCCGTCAGGGGGAAGACATCCCTCCAAGGGAGCTACCAGAGGCCCCGCCGTCACCGGATTAATGGTGTACCGGGCTATTCGGAAGGGTTACACTCCTCGCCTCAGACACGGGTCCCAACACCTTAGGGCCCCCCGGACTCCTCCACCCTCGTGGAACCTAGTCGAAGTTACTGGGCTCCAGGCCTTGGCCGTAGTACCTCACCCCAGGCTTAAGGTGCCTGGGATGGACTCCATCCCTCGCTCCGGCCAGGTCAAGGGCACCTGGGCCCGGAACTCTGGAACACCAGCACCCAGGCTGAAGGTGCCTGGGTGCGGCCGCGTCCTCCACCTCTGAACCCCGAGGTCAGGGCATCCGCCCCTTTTATCTCCTCTCCCTTTGCGTCACAGCGGGTTCCCCGCCCCGCTGTACTGGTGCCAGGAAAGGACAAAAAGGTACAGTCTTGCGGTGCAGGTTCAACTCCGACCCAGGGCGACAACGCCACCTGCAGGCCACAGGGAACCTTGCACCACCAGAGTCCTCCAAGAACCACAAAAAGGGATTCTCAGATTCCCTAACAATTAGTACATCTTGGTTAAATAACCTAGAGGCTCCCCCCTCAAATTTAAATAACCGCTACACAAATTTTTAATGGCCATTTTTCACATTGCAGAAAAATGCTCTGGAGCCTACACACGATCCTTTTTAATGACCAAATAAAAAAATTGCATTTTTCTCGTCATGAAAAACGGTCGTGTGTACGCGGCATCTTAGTTGAGGTATACCTATGATGACAATTACAGGCCTCTCTCATTTTTAAGTGGGAGAACTTGCACAATTGGTGGCTGACTAAATACTTTTATGCCCCACTGTATGTATGGAGATTTGTTTCATCTGAGGCTGTTTACTTCACTGGGCATATGTGAGGGTTTACATCCACTTTAATATAAAGTTATGCTGGTAATTTTCAATGCTGGTTAAACATTTTTCAAAAAATTCTTAGGAAAAGAATGTTCTAAGAAAGTTTGTTGCCCCCCCCCCCCCCCCCCCCCCAGCTAGTAGGGTCAAATTGATGTCCGTTTTCGACTGCAGTAATGAGAGAATGCAAAAGAGCAAGATGGAAATATTTGGAGAATTTTCGGATTATTTTCCCTAAAACCTTTCCTACAGATTTTTTTTTGTTCGAAACTCTATCCATCTATGGGTTGCTTTTGTTATGCTGACAATTTTTACATTTTCCCTTTTTGTAGCTTAGTAGAATTATTGTTTCAAATATGCTGATCCTGAGTTGGAACGGATTTTGTTTTAACCACTTCAGCCCCGGAATGTTTTACCCCCTTAATGGCCAGGCCATTTTTTGCGATACGGCACTGCGTTAATTTAACTGACAACTGCGCGGTCTTGTGACACTTTACCCAAATAATATTGATGTCCTATTTTTTCCCACAAATAGAGCTTTATTTTGGTTTGATTTGATCACCTCTGCGGTTTTTATTTTTTGTGCTCTAAACCAAAAAAAGAGTGACAATTTAAAAAAATATATATATATTTTTTACTTTCTGCTATAAAACATCCAATATATAAAAAAAAAAAAATTGAATTTCTTCATCAATTTAGGCCAATATGTATTCTGCTACATATTTTTGATAAAAAGAAATCCCAATAAGCGTATATTGATTGGTTTGCACAAAAGTTATCATGTCTGCAAACTATGGAATATTTTTATGGCATTTTATTTTTTCTTACTAGTAATAGTGGCGATCAGCGATTTTTAGCGGGAATGTGACATTGCGGTGGACAAATTGGAGACCTAACTGACTTTTTTTTTGGGGACCAGTAACATTATTACAGTGATCAGTGCTAAAAATATGCAATATTACTGTAATATTACTGTACTGACACTGACAGGCAAGGGGTTAACATCAGGCCTCTCCTGGGAACAATTGCGGCTGGCAGACGGACATCGGGTCTGCTGGACCCGCTGATTGGCTCCCCCTCTATCAAAAGCAGCGTGCGGTCGCGCCTCCGGCGACGCACACACGCTCCCCAGTGTCTATTGCATGAAATGATGTACAGGTACATGATTTTGCGCAATCAAGCCGACCTGCCACAGTACAAGTACGTTAGGCGGTCGGCAAGTGGTAAACCATTTCGTATACACAGAAAATTATCCTTCAGTAAAATGTTCATAGGATAACTGTATTTTATTGTCTCACATTTGTGTATAATTTATGAATGTCAAATCTAGAGTATAAAACTTGCTTTCATTTCCTGCAAATCATCTTACGCGTTTGTGCGTGTGTAGTCACCAGACTGTGAGATCAGAGCATTAAAAATAGATTTAAATCTCCTTTAAATCACATTGCTGTATCCTGGAAGGTAATATTTTTATCAGTTATAATTTAAAGTGTACATTTTTAATATTACAGAAGGAAACCATTTTGCACCCGGATCAGTAAACTGTTGTTTAATTTACTGGGAATTGATGACATGTTGACCAAATGTAAAATGGTAAAATGAAATGTCTGCTTCATTTATTGTGGCAAATGGCATATTTAACCCCTTCCCGCCTGCTGTATAGTCATATGACCCTTCGTCCCTTTGGGCGGCCGTCATATGACGTCCTGGGATTCCCTGCAGTGTGGAGAGCGCTCACTCGCCGCATCACTGGGGACCTGATGCGCGTGCCTGGCGGCCGCGATGTCCGCCGGGCACCCGCGAATTGCTCGTCACAGAGCAAGGATGTGGATCTGTGTGTGTAAAAAACACACAGATCCACGTCCTGTCAGGTGAGAGGAGACCGATCCGTGTGTTCCCATTACAGAGAAACACTGATCGGTCTCCTCCCCTTGTGAGTCCCCTCCCCCTACAGTTAGAATCACTTCCTAGGATACACATTTAACCCCTTTCTCGCCCTCTAGTGTTAACCCCTTCCCTGCCAGTCACGTTTACACTAGAGGTCGACCGATATATCGGCCGATTTTTGGCACTTTTTAATTAATCGGCATTGGCCGATAGTGCTGAAAAAAAAGCTGATTTAAAAAACTTCAGCGCAACTTGCAAATAAGTTCTTTCATAGAAGTCAATGCAAGTTCCCTGAAGTTTCCCCTGGAGGTGGAGGATGTGTCTCTGGGCAGCCTGCCAAGTGAGAGAAAAGAGATACAATGTTGCTTCTTTTCAATGAACTGAACTCATTGTGTAGAAGTTCTCAGTTTAACCATTTAAAGACAAAATCTTTTCTGACACTTGTAGCTTACAAGTAAAAATCCTGTATTTTCTGCTAGAAAATCACTTGGAACCCCCAAACATTATATATTTTTTTTTAGCAGAGACCCTAGGGAATAAAATGGCGGTTGTTGCAATATTTTATGTCACACAGTATTTGCGCAGCGGTCTTTCAAACGCAATTTTTTGGGAAAAAATACACTTTAATGAATTTTAAATAAAACTAAACAGTAAAGTTAGCTGTTTTTATTAATTTTTTTCATCTAAAAATGTTGATTTGTGCCTGCTTCCTGATTCCCTTACCGAAGATGACGGCGGCAGCACCCGAGAGCCGAGGGAGAGATCGGCTTCGTGTGCCGACATCGCGGGCGCCCAGGACAGGTAAGTGTCCATATAATTAAAAGTCAGCAGCTGCAGTATTTGTAGCTGCTGACTTTTAATATTTATTTTTTTCGGTGGAACTCTGCTTTTACACTGGAGCGGGTAGGCGTTGACGGTAAAACGCAGCTAGTTTTAGCTGCGCTTTACCATCATTTTAGCGACGCTATTCGGCTGCTAGCTAGGTGCTTATAACCCAGCTAGCGCCCGATGAAGAGGTTAAATGCACCCGTGTAGCACCGCTGCAGAAGCGCTTTGCAGGCGCTTCGGCAGCAGTGCCCATTCATTTCAATGGGCAGGAGTGGTGGAGGAGCGGTATACACCGCTCCAAAGATGCTGCTTGCAGGACTTTTTTTAACGTCCTGCCAGCGCACCGCCTCAGTGTTAGACTGCAGGGGAGCTGTTTTGCAGCCACTTTTACAGGTGCTATTTCTTTCTCGTACATCACGGGACACAGAGCGACATAGTCATTACTATGTGGGTTATATAGATACCTTCAGGTGCTGGCACTGGCAACTTCCAAAACCGGAAGTACCCTCCCCTATATAAGCCCCTCCCATCCGGGAGTACCTCAGTTTTTTGCCAGTGTCTAAGGTGTTGGCCAAGAAGTAACATGTGTTTCACTGAGCTTGCGTACAGGTTCTTTTGGGCCTCAGTAAGCTATTCCGGATCCGACCAAAAAAAGCTTCATAGCTAAACGGTCGGTACCCGGGCCTTGCAAGAGAAGAGCAAGGTTTTGCCTGTAATGCCTCTCTTAGGAGGGCTGGACCCTGGGATCCAGAGCTCTGGTCATACCCACGACCAAGATGTTTTCTGTACAGGGTGCTATACAGGTCCAGGGGAGTGGAATGCTTGGGAACCCGGTCCCTGAAGGTTTGATTACAATGCCTGCCGTGATAGGTGAAGTTTGGGCTTCTGTGGACCAAACAGAGTCCTGCGGCGAGGAAAAGGTAAGTGGGGGCCCTCAGGAACTTGGTTCTATTGGGGGACCCCCAAGCCTATTTTGTCTTTCTGCCTGTTACCTAAGGTATTCCCGCTAAATATTCTGTGCATGCCTGTTACTACTGAGAAAATGTAAAAAAATTTATAGTAGGCAAGAAAAAAAATAATAAAATAAAATGTGTAAGACCGCGGTACCTGTGTTAAACACTAGAGGCCGCTATGATTCTTTTTTCTTGTAATGTGGATTTTTTTCTTCTGAAGTCAAATCCAGGCAGTTGGTAAGTTCTCTGCTGGGAAGCTGTCTCCTCTGCCCTGTTGCTGCGCTCATCCATCCCCGGGCCCTGCGGCAGGGACCCTGGCTCCCATCTAGCTCCTTGTTTTTTCAAAAAAGGCGCACGTGCCCGCGCGCGTGCGCGTGCACCCGCCTCTCTATATAGAGGCGATCTGTAAAAAGGGGCGGAGTGGGGGGATGACGCTCGGTGTGCGCCGCGGCGCTACTGCGCATGTGCGGGCGTCCAGCATGTTTAAAAACAATCAAGCTGGCTATTGAAGTGCACAAACAGAGCTAGCAACAGTAAAAAGGCACACAGAGGCGGTTGATGCAGGCATCCCCTAGAAAGGCACTTTAGTAGACACCAACTGATATATAGCAGCAATTGTGCTAGACTATTCTCAGTAAAAGGGGTGTATTACGGCTGGAATACCTCAGCTTTGAGCTTAGGAATATGCCGTCCAGAAGCTCCGGAACTAAATCTTCCAGGAAGCGAAAGGGGTCTCCATCGGGCTCTGAGGATCTTGGGCATGCTTCTGCTGCACCAGTCTCCCCTGAAAATTCAGAGGTTAGTGACCGTAGAGACCCTGCAGGAGTACCTGGTACTGTGGCTGTCCTCAGTTCACCTGCTCCTGTGTATGTAACAGAGGAGGTTTTTTCCTCAGCTCTGGGAGGATTAGAAGAGAGATTGTCAACATTAATCGCTGCCTCCCTGTCACAGGAAAAGCACGCCCGATCTCCGTCTCCTCCTTCAGAGTACCTTTTAGCGGAGCAACAGTCCCATACAGGGATCGACCTGCCTGAAGGGGATCAGGAGGAGGTTGATTCTGTTATAGAGGAATCAACAGTGGAGGAACCTTTCTCAGCATCTCAAGCTGAAAGATTATGGGTTCAGTCTTTGACTAACATGGTCCGATCAGCATTTAAAATGCACCTTGCGGAACCATCAACCACTACTGTCTCCTCGCTGGGGTCGCTAAAAGCTCCCCAGACTGTCTGTTCTTTTCCACTTCACCCTTTATTGGAAGGGCTCATGTACCAGGATTGGGAACATCCTGATAAAATATTTACTCCCCCCAAGAGATTTCCGGTGGTCTATCCCATGGAGGATAAGTTCATCAAAAAATGGAGGGTCCCTACAGTGGACGCAGCCATCTCTTGTGTGAATAAATCACTGACATGTCCAGTGGATAATGTCCAAATGTTCAAGGACCCAATAGATAAATAATTGGAGTCCTTATTAAAATCTGCTTTTTCTACAGCAGGCTTGGTGACACAACCAGCAGTGGCAGCTATTGGGGTCTGCCAAGCAGTGAAGGATCAGTTGAAACAAGTCTTAAGGGACTTGCCAGATAAGCAGGCCCTTGCCCTAGCTGATCTACCTAGAGCCTTATGCTTTGCGGTTGACGCCATAAAGGATTCAATCCATCAGGCCTCCCGCCTTACGCTGTCTGTAGTACATATGCGCAGGCTTCTATGGCTCAAAAACTGGTCTGCTGAAGCTCCCTGTAAAAAATTGCTGGTTAGCTTCCCATTTCATGGTGAACGCTTATTTGGGGAAGACCTGGACAAATATATCCAGAAAATTTCCAACGGTAAAAGTACACTCTTGCCGGTTAAAAACAGAGTTAGAGGTCCATCTTTTAAGAGGCCTGCTTCTCCAGTCCCTGGGGCATCGGCTGTGAAACAGTTCCGACGGCCTCCTCGGTCAAATCCCGGGGGTAAAAATCAGGGACAATCGCAGGGTAATAAAAAAACCTGGGTCAGGAGAGGTACAAAACCTCCCCCAAAGTCAAATGCATGAAGGGTTGCCCCCACTCAATCGGGTGGGGGGAAGACTCCAGTTGTTCGCAGAGACCTGGCGGGACATGATCAGAGACAGATGGGTGCCCTCCGCAGTAAGTCTGGGATACAGATTGGAGTTAAAAGACTCTCCTCCTTCCCATTTTATGAGGTCAAACGTGCCAAGGGATCCTCGGAAGAGAGAGTCCCTCCTGTTGGCACTAGAACAACTATTGCTCCAAGGAGTAATTATGGAGGTTCCCCTGGAAGAATGGGGGTTCGGGTTTTACTCAAACCTCTTTACAGTCCCGAAGCCAAACGGGGACGTGAGGCCCATATTAAATCTAAAAGGGCTAAACAAATTCCTGCATATCAGGACTTTCCGGATGGAGTCGATCCGATCGGTGGCCACTGCCCTACAAGGGGAGGAATAGTTAGCCTCGATCGACATCAAAGATGCTTATTTGCACATTCCCATCTTTCCAGTCCACCAAAAATTTCTACGCTTTGCAGTAGAAGGGCGCCATTTTCAGTTCAGAGCCTTACCCTTCGGTCTGGCCACAGCACCACGAGTGTTCACAAAAATTCTGGCCCCATTATTGGCCAATCTAAGAACGCAAGGTGTAACGATAATGGCATATCTAGACGACTTGTTGCTGATAGACCACTCAGTGAAAAAACTAGAAGTGGTCGTTCACAAGACAATCAAGTATCTGGAATCTCACGGTTGGATTATCAACCGAGACAAGTCACCCCTAAAACCAGTCAAAAGTCTGGAATACTTGGGGCTAAGGCTAGATTCAGGCCAGAGGAAAATATTCTTGCCTCGAAAAAAGGTGTTGTCTTTGAGAGAATTGATCCACTTAGTGGGTACAAAAAGACAGCCGTCCATACGCCTGTGCATGAGGCTGCTGGGAAAAATGGTGGCATCATTCGAAGCAGTACCCTACGGTCAATTCCATTCAAGGAATTTGCAAAGGACCATACTGTCAGCCTGGAACAAGAAAGTTCAGGCCCTAGACTTACCAATGTCCTTGTCCCCTTCCGTTCGCAAGAGCCTCCGTTGGTGGTTGGTTCCCCAGAATCTGGAAAAAGGGAAATCCTTCAGTCCGATTTCTTGGAAGGTGGTCACTACAGATGCCAGCCTATAGGCTGGGGAGCAGTACTGGAGCAATGGTCTCTCCAGGGCAGATGGTCGGATGCGGAAAAGGCCCTGCCCATCAATCTCTTATGCCCCATACACACGATCATTTTTCATGCCGTTAAAAATGCCATTAAAAAAAATGGCCATTAAAAATGATCGTGTGTATGCTCCAGAGCATTTTTAACGACGTGAAAAACGGGCATTAAAAATTTCGAACATGCTCTCTTTTTTCACGTCGTTTTTCATGTCTTTTTTTTTAACGACGTGAAAAACTATAGTGTGTATGCTTTAACGACGTGAAAAAAAATGCGCATGCTCAGAATCAAGCATGAGACGGGAGCGCTCGTTCTGGTAAAACTAGCATTCGTAATGGAGATAGCACATTCGTCATGCTGTAACGGACTGAAAAGCACTAGACTGAAAAGAGCGAATCGTCTCTCAACAAACTTTACTAACATGAAGGGTGGCGCCATTCGAACGGAACTTCCCCTTTATAGTGCCGTCGTACGTGGTGTACGTCACTGCGCTTTTCTTGAACATTTTTTAAAATGATGGTGTGTACGCAAGACAGGCTTGAGAGGAAACAAGAAAAAAAATGACAAGAAAAACGTCAGTTTTAAAAATGACATTAAAAATGATCGTGTGTATGGGGCATTAGAGATACGAGCAGCCCGGTATGCCCTAGTAGCATGGACATCCAAACTCCAAGGGTCCCCTGTCAGAATTCAATCAGACAATGCCACGGCAGTGGCATATATCAATCATCAGGGTGGCACCAGGAGTCGTGCAGCCCAGAGGGAAGTAAATTGCATCCTGAAATGGGCAGAAAGATATGTCCCAGCCATATCCGCGGTATTCATTCCAGGAGTGGAGAATTGGAAGGCGGACTTTCTAAGTCGCCAACAATTATGCCCAGGGGAATGGTCCCTTCACCCCGAGGTTTTTCGGACAATATGTCAGTGGTGGGGAACACCGGATGTAGATCTGCTAGCATCCAGATTCAACGCAAAGGTGGACAGGTTTGTCTCTTGGACAAGGGATCCCCTAGCTTGCGGCTCGGATGCCCTAGTGTTCCCTTGGGATCAGTTCAAGCTGATATATGCATTCCCACCGCCACAATGGTTACCTCGATTACTCCGCAGAATCAGGGTAGAAAAGAAACCAGTGATTCTGGTGGCTCCAGCGTGGCCCCGAAGAGCATGGTACGCAGAGATTGTAAAAATGTCAGTGGGGAGTCCTTGGACTCTCCCACATCGTCCGGACCTGCTTTCGCAAGGACCGATATACCACCCTTCCTTACCAGCCCTAGGTTTGACGGCCTGGCTATTGAAGCCCACATTCTAAAAAAGAGAGGGCTCTCTAATCCTGTGGTATCTACCATGATCAATGCCAGGAAGCCGGTATCCAGGCAGATCTACTATAGAATCTGGAAGGCGTACATCGCCTGGTGTGAGGCCAAGAAATGGCATCCACGTAAGTACGTAATAGGTAGGATTCTGGACTTCCTACAGTGGGCTGTAGATAGGAAGCTTGCCTTGAGTACTATCAAGGGTCAGATTTCGGCCTTGTCAATATTTTTTCAGAGGCCCTTGGCTTCGCATTCACTAGTCAAAGCCTTTATACAAGGAGTGATGCGTATTAGCCCTCCGGTTAATATTCCCATATGTCCATGGGACTTAAACCTGGTTCTGTCGGTTCTACAGAAACAACCATTTGAACCATTACAGCATATTTCCCTGGTTCTTCTCACCAGGAAATTGATTTTTCTAGTAGCCATTTGTTCGGCTAAAAGAGTGTCGGAATTAGCAGCTATGTCCTGTAAGGAGCCATATCTGGTTATCCATAAGGACAGAGTAGTGTTACGTCCTCATCCAGCCTTTCTTCCTAAGGTGGTATCGAGGTTTCATTTGAACCAAGATGTGGTTCTTCCTTCGTTTTTTCCCAAACCTAGTTCGGTAGAGGAAAAGTTATTACATTCTTTGGATGTAGTAAGAGCAGTTAAAGCTTATCTAAAAGCCACTGCTCAGATTCGCAGAACGGATACTTTGTTTATTCTGCCGGAAGGCCCCAGAAAGGGTCAGGCAGCGTCAAAATCTACTTTAGCCAAGTGGATTCGACAGGTCATAATGCAAGCCTATGGCTTGAGAAGGAGACCGCCTCCGTTCAAAGTTAGAGCGCACTCCACGAGAGCAGTTGGAACTTCATGGGCAGTGCATCACCAGGCCTCCCTGGCTCAAATCTGTAAGGCCGCAACATGGTCTTCAGTACACACGTTTACTAGGTTCTACCAGGTGGACGTTAGAAGTCAGGAGGATGTCGCCTTTGGGCGCAGTGTGTTGCAGGCCGCAAAAGATCCTCATGTCTGATAGCGCTCAGCTTATGTATGGTGTATCCCCCCCCTCATTGGGCATTGCTTTAGGACATCCCACATAGTAATGACTATGTCGCTCTGTGTCCCGTGATGTACGAGAAAGAAAATAGGATTTTTATAACAGCTTACCTGTAAAATCCTTTTCTTGGAGTACATCACGGGACACAGAGCTCCCACCCCTCTTTTGGGGACACTTATTGCTTTGCTACAAAACTGAGGTACTCCCGGATGGGAGGGGCTTATATAGGGGAGGGTACTTCCGGTTTTGGAAGTTGCCAGTGCCAGCACCTGAAGGTATCTATATAACCCACATAGTAATGACTATGTCGCTCTGTGTCCCGTGATGTACTCCAAGAAAAGGATTTTACAGGTAAGCTGTTATAAAAATCCTATTTTTTAGCCCAAAAGTGCCCGAAAAACACCCCAGTGTGAAAGGGGTCCAACTGTTAGATTTTATGAGATGAAGGGGAAAAAAACGAAAAAAATCGGCCTAACATATCGGCCCAAAAAAATCGGCATCATTTATCGGCCATCGGCCGCCGCGATTTCTAAATATCGGCATTGGCCAGAGAAAAACCCATATCGGTCGACCTCTAATTTACACAGTAACCAGTGCATTTTTATAGCACGGATCGCTGTATAAATGTGAATGGTCCCAAAATAGTGTCAAAAGTGTCCGATATGTCCGCCGCAATGTCAGTCTTGATAAAAATCGCAGATCGCCGCCATTACTAGTAAAAAAAATTATAATAAAAATGCCATCATTCTAACCCCTATTTTGTAGACGCTATAACTTTTGCGCAATCCAATCAAACGCTTATTGCGATTTTGTTTACCAAAAATATGGCGAAACTGAGGAAAAAAATTTTTTTTTTATTGGGATATTTATTATAGCAAAAAGTAATAACTATTGTGTTTTTTTTTTCAAAAATTTTCACTCTTTTTCTGTTTATAGCGCAAAAAATAAAAACCGCAGAGGTGATCAAATACCACCAAAATAAAGCTCAATTTGTGGGGAAAAAAATTATCAAAATTAATTTGGGTACAACTTTGCATGACCGCACAATTCTTATTTAAAGTGTGACAGCGCTGAAAGCTGAAAATTGGTCTGGGCAGGAGGGGGGTGAAAATGCCCGGTATGGAAGTGGTTAAAGGGCTTTTCCACTATTAGATATTGATTCATTGGCTTCTACCAGCCTTCCCTTGCAACTGTCACCAAATCAATGGCTTTTTCCCCAAAATGTGGAAAAATTTTATATTATTTTTTCTAGCAGTGTTGTGCTCATGTGAGTTTTGGGTACCAACTAACCCCACATTGCGCACAGTACAACAACAATCAGCAATGGGAATGCTTTCATCACTGAAAGTATTGAATTTCTAATAAAATGGAGTGACTCTTGAATCAGAAGTAATTAGTTAGTTTGATTGGTAATTGGTCATTTTTGTAGGTGTAAGCAGTGAAACCTGTACCTTTTTATTTTTAACCAGCATTTAGGCCAGGGTTCACACTAGGGCGACAAACGCTCCGACATTGGGAGCTCATGTCGCATGACGTGTGAAAATCAATGTTTCCCTATGGGAGCCGTCTTAACTGGTCCGACACATGTCGGTCCGACTTTGAAAATGCTCCCTGTACTACTTCGGTCCGACTTTGATCCGACTTCAGCCCATTGACTATCATTGAAGTCGGATCAAAGTCGGACCGCAGTTTTGCATGATCCGACTTTGGCATGCGACTTGGGCTGTGCTGCTCTTGAGGGGGAACTCCAGGCCAAATTTTAAATAAAAAACCGGCATGGGTTCCCCCTCCAGGAGCATACCAGGCCCTTGGGTCTGGTCTGGATTTGAAGGGGAACCCCTACGCCGAAAAAACGGCGTGGGGGTCCCCCCCAAAATCCAAATCAGACCCTTATCCGAGCACGCAACCTGGCAGGCCGCAGGGGAAGAGGGGGAGACGAGAGAGCGGCCCCCCCTCCCTCCTGAACCGTACCAGGCCGCATGCCCTCAACATGGGGGGTTTGGTGCTCTGGGGCAGGGGGGCGACCTGCGGCCCCCCACCCCAAAGCACCCTGCCCCCATGTTGATGAGTGCAGGGCCTCTTCCCGACAACCCTGGCCGTTGGTTGTTGGGGTCTGCGGGCGGGGGCTTATCGGAATCCGGGAGCCCCCCTTTAATAAGGGGGCCCCCAGATGCCGGCCCCCACCCTATGTGAATGAGTATGGGGTACATCGTACCCCTACCCATTCACCTGGTGGAAAAAAATGGCAATAAAAAAACACAACACAGCTTTTTAAAGTAATTTATTGCACAGCTCCGGGGGTCTTCTTCCGACTGCGGGGGTCTCCGGTGTCGTTGCCGCGCTCTCCGGTTCTTTCTTCCTTCTGCCGGGCCACCGCTATCTTCTTCCAGCTCTTTTGCTAGCAGGACCCGGTCTTCTCCATCGCCTTCTTCCCTCTTCTCCTCTCCGGTTCTTTCTTTCTTCTGCCGGGCCTCCGCTATCTTCTTCCAGCTCTTTTGCTAGCGGAGGCCCGGTCTTCCCCGTCGTCTCGTCCGGTTCTCCGTTGTCCTTCTGCCGGCCCCTCCACTATCTTCCAGCTCTTTTGCTAGTGGAGGGGCCTGTCTTCCCATCGCCGTCTTCTTCTCTCTTCTCCTCCTCGATGTTGACACGTCGCTTCCTCTCGCTGTAATACTGGCTGTTCGCTCCGCTCCGAATTAATATAGGCTTCTCATGACGTCACAGTCACATGCTCCGGGTGGCCCCAGAGCATGTGACTGTGACGTCATGGGAGCATGTGACTGTGACGTCATGAGAAGCCTATATTAATTCGGAGCGGAGCGAACAGCCAGTATTACAGCGGGAGGAAGCGACGAGTCAACATCGAGGAGGAGAAGAGAGAAAAAGACGGCGACGGGAAGACCGGCCCCTCCACTAGAAAAAGAGCTGGAAGAAGATAGTGGAGGGGCCGGCAGAAGGACAACGGAGAGCCGGACGAGACGACGGGAAGACCGGGCCTCCGCTAGCAAAAGAGCTGGAAGAAGATAGCGGAGGCCCGGCGGAAGAAAGAAACGCAGAGCGAGAGAAGAGCCGGAGAGCGGGAGAAGAAGAAGGCGACGGAGAAGACCGGGCCCCGCTAGGAAAAGAGCTGGAAGAAGATAGCGGAGGCCCGGCAGAAGAAAGAACCGGAGAGCGCGGAGACCCCCGGAGCTGTGCAATAAATTAATTTAAAAAGCTGTGTTGTGTTTTTATTGCCATTTTTTTCCATCAGGTGAATGGGTAGGGGTACGATGTACCCCATACTCATTCACATAGGGTGGGGGGCCGGGATCTGGGGGCCCCCTTATTAAGGGGGGCTCCCAGATTCCGATAAGCCCCCCGCCCGCAGACCCCGACAACCAACGGCCAGGGTTGTCGGGAAGAGGCCCTGTCCTCATGAACATGGGGACAGGGTGCTTTGGGGTGGGGGTGCCGCAGGTCGCCCCCTGCCCCAGAGCACCAAACCCCCCATGTTGAGGGCATGCGGCCTGGTACGGTTCAGGAGGGAGGGGGGGCGCTCTCTCGTCCCCCCTCTTCCCCTGCGGCCTGCCAGGTTGCGTGCTCGGATAAGGGTCTGGTTTGGATCTTGGGGGGACCCCCACGCCGTTTTTTCAGCGTAGGGGTTTCCCTTTAAATCCAGACCAGACCCAAGGGCCTGGTATGCTCCTGGAGGGGGAACTCATGCCGGTTTTTTATTTAAAATTTGGCCTGGAGTTCCCCCTCAAGATTCATAGCAAACACAGTGCCTGGTGTTGGCGGGGATCCAAGTCGGATCCCCATTCATTGAAAGTCGGACATATGTCTGCTTCATGTCGCGGGGCAAAGTTGGATCCAAAGTAGGACGGCTGTCGTGTCGCACTAGTGTGAACCCAGCCTTAGATGTTTTAGTTTTGCAAACCCCATTCCTTTTCCACAATAACTGCCCTCAGCTGTGTCCTTTCATTAGAGCAGGGGTTCTCAACCTTGCAAGTGCCGTGACCCCTTGATAAAATTTCCCAAGTTGTGGAGACTCCTAACTAGAGGTCGACCGATATGGGTTTTTCTCTGGCCGATGCCGATGTTTAGAAATCGTGGTGGCCGATGGCCGATATATGATGCCAATTTTTTTCTTGGGCCGATATGTTAGGCCGATTTTTTTCCCTTCATCTCATAAAATCTAACAGTTGGACCCCTTTCACACTGGGGTGTTTTTCAGGCACTTTTGGGCTAAAAATAGCACCTGTAAAAGTGGCTGCAAAACAGCTCCCCTGCAGTCTCACACTGAGGCGGTGCGCTGGCAGGACGTTAAAAAAAGGCCTGCAAGCAGCATCTTTGGAGCGTTGTATACCGCTCCTCCACCACTCCTGCCCATTGAAATGAATGGGCACTGCTGCCGAAGCGCCTGCAAAGCGCTTCTGCAGCGGTGCTACACGAGTGCATTTAACCTCTTCATCGGCCGCTAGCTGGGTTATAAGCGCCCCGCTAGCAGCCGAATAGCACCGCTAAAATGATGGTAAAGCGCCGCTAAAACTAGCAGCGTTTTACCGTCAACGCCTGCCTGCTCCAGTGTAAAAGCAGAGTTCCGTCGAAAAAAAAAAAAATATTAAAAGTCAGCAGCTACAAATACTGCAGCTGCTGACTTTTAATTACATGGACACTTACCTGTCCTGGGCGCCCGCGATGTCGGCACACGAAGCCGATCTCTCCCTCGGCTCTCGGGTGCTGCCGCCGTCATCTTCGGTAAGGGAATCAGGAAGCAGGCACAAAAACAGGTAATCACAATTTTTAGACGAAAAAAATAAATAAAAACGGCTAATTTTACTGATTAGTTTCATTTAAAATTCATTAAAGTGTATTTTTTCCCCAAAAATTGCGTTTGAATGACCGCTGCGCAAATACCGTGTGACATAAAATATTGCAACAACAGCCATTTTATTCCCTAGGGTCTCTGCTAAAAAATATATATAATGTTTGGGGGTTCAAAGTGATTTTCTAGCAGAAAATACAGGATTTTTACTTGTAAGCTACAAGTGTCAGAAAAGATTTTGTCTTTAAATGATTAAACTGAGAACTTCTTCTACGAGTTCAGTTCATTGATAAGAAGAAACATTGTATCTCTTTTCTCTCACTTGGCAGGCTGCCCAGAGACACATCGCTCCACCTCCACGGGAAACTTCAGGGAATTTGCATTGACTTCTATGAAAGAAGTTATTTGCAAGTTGCGCTGAAGTTTTTTAAATCTGCTTTTTTTTTCAGCACTATCGGCTGATGCCGATTAATTAAAAAGTGCCAAAAATCGACCTCTACTCCTAACAGTAAAAAAAAATATGTAGCGTGGGTTGTCAGCACCCAAGGCAAGACAAGTAATTTGAGCCCCTAACCCATGGACGTTTAGCACTCCCTGAGTCCCTTCCACTCGTACAGTATTGAAACCCCTTCTGGTACATTTTAGGATGTACTACTCTTTCTCTTTGTTCTAATTTCTTTCCCTTTTATCTCTGTCTATCCTAATTTCTTTTTCTTTTTTTTCCCCCATCCCTCTCTCTAGCCGTCTTTCTTTTTCTTTCTCTCCCTTTTTCTTTGTTCCTCTCCCTCTTTTCCTCTCCCTTCCATGTATTCTCTATTTTTATTCCTTTTCTTACTCCTTGGTGGGGGAATGGGATGTGTGGCAGTGCTGGCGTGGAGTTGGGATCAGTGGCAATGCTGAGGGGAGTTCTGATCAGCCAACTTAGGTGCTTTTGATCAAGGTCCTCTGCTGATCTGAAAACTGTAGTGGGGACTTTTAATGGCAACTCTAATCACAGGCTGTGTCTCCAGATTCACTGTCTCCACTTTGTGATGTCTTGTAGCAGTGACACCTATGCCGAAATCAGGAGATAGGGTCTCCTCCAGCCCCTCCCACTTCACATTCCTCACCAGTCAGCTGACCTCTAGTCTCTGACCCCCAGCCATGCCATGAACTGAATTGGCGGCTGGGAAGAGGCTAAGTGGGCGGCCGCGGGCTCCAGAAACAGCCCTGCTCGGCGGGCGCAAAAAGGCTGGGAGAGCTGTGCAGGCTTCAGGAACAGCCCAGGATTTGGTGACCCCTGGCAAATCGTAATTTGACCCCCGAGGGGGTCCCGACCCCAGGTTAAGAACCACTGCATTAGAGAAAAGATAATAATTGTATCAAATGAGTTAAACAAAGTTACATGCTAATTATTCACACAATGAGCAGATAGTTGTATTTCTATGAAAAGACATAATTATCTTGCGGGTTTATGAGACAATTGGATTAATGGTATCCACTTCACGCCCGCCGTACGACTATAAACGGCCACAAGGTGGCTCTACAATTTTGGGAGGCCATCTTTATACGGCCTCGGCTCCTCCGGCTACTGGGGGGGGGGGCGCGCGTGTGCCTGGCGCGTCACTGAGATGCCGATGCGCATGCCTGCCGGCCGCGATGTCCACCAGGTGCCCGCGATCGCCCGTTACACAGACAAGGACGTGGCTCTCTGTGTGTAAACACAGAGATCCACGTCCTGTCAGGGAGAGGAGACCAATGCTGTGTCCCTTGTACATAGGGACACAGATCGGTCACCTCCCCCAGTCAGCCCCCTCCCCCCACAGTAAGAATCACTCCCAGGGCACACATTTAACCCCTTGATTGCCCCCCTAGTGTTAACCCCTTCTCTGCCAGTCACATTTATACAGTAATCAGTGCATATTTATAGCACTGTTCGCTGTATAAATGTGAATGGTCGCAAAAATGTGTCAAAAGTGTCTGATGTGTCCGCCATAATATCGAAGTCCTGACAAAAATCGCAGATAACCGCCATTACTAGTAAAAAAAAAATAATAAAAAAAATGGCAGAATTCTATCCCCTATTTTGTGGCCGCCATAACTTTTGCGCAAAGCAATCACTATACACTTATTGCGATTTTTTTTTTTACCAAAAATATGTAGAATACGTATCGGCCTAAACTGAGAAAAAAAAGAGTTTTTAAAAAAAAAATTGGGATATTTATTATAGCAAAAATCAAAAAATATTGTGTTTTTTTCAAAATTGTTGCTCTTTTTTTGTTTATAGCGCAAAAAATAAAAACCGCAGAGGTGATCAAATACCACCAAAAGAAAGCTCTATTTGTGGGGAAAAAAAGACGTCAATTTTGTTTGGAAGCCACGTCGCACGACCGCACAATTGTCATTCAAAGCGTGACAGTGCCGAAAGCTGAAATTTCGCCTGGGCAGGAAGGGGGTATATGTGCCCAGTAAGCAAGTGGTTAAAGAACAATGCAGAAAATTTGAGTACCATAGTCACAACAGGCTGGGGGGAAAATGTGATGGGTGCAAGCTACAGACAGATCGTACAAAGCAAAACCCACCTGAAATAGGTCTGTCATTAAAGATTTACCTGAATCAACACACAAAATGTCAGCCTTATCAATAATAAGGGGAAGGAGGAAGCACTCACACTGCCACATCCGTACTAATGAGAGAGAAACGTAAGATTACTCAGGAGGAGTAATCAAGGGTCGGAATTTAGAGGCGAAACAACAACAATAGAAATAGCAAAAAATATATTTTATTACAAAAATAGCAGAGTCAACACAATGTTCAAAAATAAAAAACCATACAAGATATTGGAAAGTATGAGTTGAGTCCCTTGTGCGTCTACGCGTTTCGCCGTGAGGCTTCGTGAGGACAGACAACAAGAGTTGTTATACATTATTATGAGGAGAGGGGTCCCTCTATCTTGCTTCCTAATTTAACTCAAAGTCTATGCAAAGATTACATGTCCTCTGGCTGCCAAAGACATGGTTTGTGTTTACACTATTAGAGACTGTGGAGAGCAACCTGTTCCTGATCCTGTCTGACAGACTGGCAGTGAGAAAAGATTACCAAAGTTCAAAAACAGTCCTAAGCAGAAAACAGGGCCTGCATATGTAGTGTACAAATATGGCTGTCCATTGTACAGATTTTTATTAACCACTTCCCTACCGTAGGACGTCATATGACGTCCTGGACTTTAGGGGGGGATATCTGAATGATGCCTGCAGCTACTGGCATCATTCAGATATTCTTCTTTCTCTTTCGTTCATGGACAGACACAGCCTTAATCTTGACAACTTGGGTATTAGCCTTCATTCAGGAGTGACTAGGCAGAAACTTGTAGAAAGTATTAAACACATCACACCTAATACAGTACCGCCCAGGGGGCGGACCCTCTGGGTATAACCCCTCTCTCTGCATCTCGCAGATCAGTTTTTTTTCTGTCTAGCATAGGAGAAGGACATGGCTCCCTTCAGGCCCATAGGTCCGGGTTTTTTTTCTACGTTTTTTGTTCCTGCGGTCTTCGATCAACTGCCGACTGGGTGACAGGCTGGATCCCAGATCCTTGTAGTCTCCCCAGTTTCGGCCATCAAGCGCGTGCCGACCCTAGCTACACGGGTGGCCGGTGAGCTACGCGCTCCAGGGCATGCATATGACCGGTCTCTACGGCCGAGTCACAGCATGCCGGGCCGACAGTCACCTCAGTAACCGCGCGGAAGATGGTCTGTCTGGGATGCTTCCAGCATAATCCACGCAGGAAGGGTAAGTAGTAATCCCCTGCTTCAGCAGGAGGACATGGCTGGACATTCCTGGAGAGATTGAGTAGGGGGTTCTATCCTTCCTTTCTCCCTTCCTTCCCTCCTCCCTGGGCTCTGTGAGCTAGGCTGGCTGCTGGGGGCCGGGGGTTCACCTGGGGGGCTCCATCTGGGGCAGGAACTGCGCTGTACGTCCGCTTCTGGGGTGCTAGTGGGCTGCCATTAAGAGTGTCAGTTTTGCTTACCTGTGTGTTTCTCCCTCCATGCTGTCGGCGGACATTTTCTTTTGGTCCGCGCCTGTTTTGGCCTCTATGTGATGCCTGGCGGACATTTTCTTGTGGTCCGCGCCTGTTTTTTGCCTCTATCTGCCGCTCGGTAGCCATTTTCTTGCTGTCCACCCCTAGTTTGGCCTCTATCTGCCGCTCAGCGGCCATTTTCTTGTGGTCCGCGCCGTTCTTCAGCATGGCCGCTCGGCGGCCATTTTGTGGAGGTCTCTGGCCTCTAGTGTGCATTTTACCGGCGCGAAAAAAAAAAAGACACACGCTGACAGAGGGTCAGACTGACACAGGCAGCTGTGGAAAGAGCAACTCAGGCGGGAGACAGACGGCAGCAGTAACAGTGACCGTTCTAAGGGTGGTGAGTCCTCTGGGGGGCCCCTCATCTCTGTAGCAGGTAGGAGGGTGGGCTGTTGATACCTTGCCTGGAGTCCCTGTGGGTGTCAGGCGCGTGGGTCAGCATGGCGTCAGAAGCAGACGCTTTTTCCCCTGAAACACCTGAGTTGGCAACTGATGCCCCTGCACCCGCTGTATCAGTGGACACTATGTCAGCGTGTCTGGAGGCTTTTGTTGCCAAGCTGGAAGCGGCGCGTGGCAACACGGGGAGTAGGATGCGCTCCCTCCCCCCGCCATCTTCTGGGGATAATTCTGATGCAGAGCCAGGCCCAGCTATGGCTCATGGCCCTGATTCTGATGCGTCGGAGGCCACGGACCGCGACCAGTCGGACAGTGAGGATGACTCCGGGTCGCACGCGAAAATGCTCTGGTATCTGATCTTATCACCGCAGTGCGGGATACGCTAAAGATGGAGGATTCTGCAGAGGTGGCAGAGACGGCGGTCCCCTTTGGGTTCCGTAAGCCGGCCCACACTGCCAAGGTGTTTCCTTGTGTGTCTTATCTTGATAAACTTTTATACAAGGAGTGGGAGAAACCACAGAAGGTTTTTTCGGCCCCAAAAAGTTTGGCGGTCCGGTACCCCTTTGAGGAGAGTTTCCTGAAAAAATGTACCTCTCCCCCGATACTGGACCCTCCTGTGTCCAGACTTAACAAAGTAACCACAATTCCGGTGGAAGGGGCTTCCTGTCTTCAAGGACCCTGCGGACAAGAAGGCTGAGGCAATCGCTCGCTACCTATACACAGTAGTGGGCTCAGCGGTGCGTCCGGCAATGGCTGGGGCTTTGGTGTCTCAGACACTTACTGAGTGGGCAAAGATGCTGCTGCAGGGGTTAAAAGCACGTGAGGCTCCTCCGGACGAGGTAGCTTTGGCCGACCAGTTTGTACAGGGCCTTAAGTTTGTCTGCGAGTCAGACTTGGATACTATCCCCTTACTTTCAGAGCCTCGGTCTCGATCTTGTAAAGTGCTGGTCTGCGGACCAATCTTCCAAAAAGGCCCTGATGGATTTGCCCTTTAAGGGCGACAGACTTTTTGGAGCCTCTCTGGATGACATCATTAAGGATGCCAGAGGCGGTAAGAGCACACTGCTCTCGCAATCCAAAAAGATTAAGGAGCCACGCCGTAGGCAAGGGCCCTCCTTCACTACACACAAGCGGTTTGGACATCAAGGACGCATACCTGCATGTCCCCAAATGCACCAGGCATCAGAGATGTCTGCGCTTCGTGGTCGGGGAGGACCACTATCAATTTGTGGCTCTCCCATTTGGCCTGGCATCGGCACCGAGGGTGTTCACCAAGGTGCTCGCCCCGATTCTGGCCCTGCTAAGGCAGCGTGGCATCGCTATCGTGGGCTACTTGGACGATCTTCTTCTGAGGGCCACTTCAAGCTCCGAATTAGAGGAGAACGTGTCTATAACCTGTCAGACCCTCCGAGACGTTGGTTGGGTGCTAAACACACCAAAGTCAGTATTGGTGCCGACTCAACGCCTAGTGTATGTGGGGTTGATTCTGGATTCCTCAGAGGCGAAAGTTTTTCTCCCTGTGGAAAATTTGCAGACCCTTCGGGCTGCGGTGCGGCAGTTGACATCCAAGAGATGATCGTCACTCCGCTTTTGCATGCGAGTCCTGGGTCTCATGGTAGCCTCCTTCGAGGCGGTTCCGTATGCTCAATATCACACTCGAGTGTTGCAGAAGGGAATTCTGTCCAGATGGGACAAATGCCAATCGTCCCTGGATTGTCAAATCTGGGTGAGCCACCTAGTCAGGACCTCCCTGGTTTGGTGGCTGACATCACCGGCACTTCTGTCTGGGAAGTCGTTCCTTCCTTTTCACTGGACGGTGATCACGACGGACGCCAGCCTTACCTGTTGGGGGGGGGGGGAGTCTAGGGTGTTCAGTCGACGCAAGGTCGCTGGACTCCGGAGGAATCCCGCCTGGCGATCAATGTCCTGGAACTCCAGGCGATCAGGCAGTGCCTCTCCACGTGGTCTCAGAGGCTGCAAAGGCGTCCAGTCAGGATCCAGTCGGACAACGCCACGGCGGTGGCATATGTGAACCATCAAGGAGGAACAAGAAGCTTGGCTGCAGCGTCTGAGGTCGCTTGCATCCTGAGGTGGGCAGAAAGGTGTGTACCGGCCCTGTCGGCCTTATACATTCCGGGTGTGGAGAACTGGCAGGCGGACTACCTGAGTCGCCAGATGCTGGACCAAGGAGAGTGGTCTCTACACCCGGATGTGTTTCAGCTCCTTTGCCAAAAATGGGGCGAGCCGGACGTAGATCTTCTCACTTCTCGACTCAATCGGAAAGTATTGAGGTTTGTGGCCAGATCAAGGGACCCATGGACAGACGCGACGGACGCGTTGGTGGCACCTTGGAGTCAGTATCGGCTACTATATGCCTTCCCTCCCCTGAAGCTCCTTCCTCATCTGCTTCGCAGAGTGGAGGCAGAGGGGATTCCAATGATCCGGATTGGCCTCTGCGTCCTTGGTACACCAATCTAGTACGTCTGGTAGCAGACGTCCCATGGCGTCTACCGCTAAGAAAGGACCTGCTGTCGCAAGGTCCCATACTTCATCCTGCTTTACAGTCGCTGGCTTTAACGGCATGGCTTTTGAGAGCCAGGTGCTAAGAGACCGGGGCCTGTCAGATTCGGTGATCTCTACCATGAGGAGTGCTTGGAAGTCGTCCTCTAGGAAGGCTTACCATCGCACTTGGAAGGCCTACATATCCATGTGTGAGGAAATGAGGTGGCATCCGCGTACTTATTTGGTTTCCAGAGTCCTGCTGTTCTTACTACCTCAGTGGGACTTGAATCTGGTCCTCTTGGTGCTTCAGAAGTCACTGTTTGAGAATATTAGGGAAATTTCCTTGTTGACACTTTCTCAGAAAGTGGTCTTTTTGGTGGCTGTTATGTCAGTTAGACGGGTTTCTGAGCTGGCAGCCTTGTCATGCATCCCTATCTGGTCTTCCACAAGGATAAGGTGGTGCTGCGTCCGCAGCCTTCTTTTCTTCCTAAGGTCGTTTCGGCCTTCCATCTCAATGAGGACATTGTACTTCCATCCTTGTGTCCTCGTCCGTCGCATCCTAAGGAAGCGGCGCTGCATTCCTTGAACGTTGTCCGAGCTCTGAGAGTATACTTGTCTGCTACTGCTCCGTTTCGGAGGACAGATTCACTGTTTGTTTCGGTGGCTGGCCCCAAGAAGGGCCTGGCGGTCTCGTCGGCCACCATCTCGAGGTGGATTCAACAGATTGTGTTTCAGGCTTACGCCATAAAGGGTTGGGCGCCCCTCTTTCCTGTCACGGCGCATTCGACCAGGGCCAGGCGCCTCTTGGGCTTTCCGACATCAAGCGTCTGTTTCCCAGGTGTGTAAGGCGGCGACCTGGTCGTCCATTCACACTTTCACTTAAATTTACAAGGTTGATAGAAGTGCATCTTCGGATGCTTCTTTCGGCTGCAAAGTTTTGCAGGCGGCTGTTTAGAGTTGAAACTCCTCATTTGAGGAGCTCTGTTTTGTTTTGGGGTGAAGTTTATTTTTATGCTGTTCCCACCCCTCGTTTTTTTTTACACTACTTTGGGACGTCCCACTTTGTCAAGATTAAGGCTGTGTCCGTCCATGAACGAAAGAGAAAATAGGATTTTTGTACTCACCGTAAAATCCTTTTCTCTGAGTTCATGGACGGATACAGCACCCACCCCTCCTTTTTAAGTTTGTACTGTTTTTTGACGAACTGATCTGCGAGATGCAGAGAGAGGGGTTATACCCAGAGGGTCCGCCCCCTGGGCGGTACTGTATTGGGTGTGATGTGTTTAACATTTTCTACAAGTTTCTGCCCAGTCACTCCTGAATGAAGGCTAATACCCACTTTGTCAAGATTAAGGCTGTGTCCGTCCATGAACTCAGAGAAAAGGATTTTACGGTGAGTTCAAAAATCCTATTTTTCTGCCGGCGATTCTGTGCACCATAAGAACGATCATAGCGGCAGTTCCGCTGCTTGATCGTTCTTATAGGCGACGGGAGGGGACGCCCCCCTCCCGCCGCCATCCGGTGCTTCTCTGGGCTCTCCCGTGCCATCAGGGGCCCGGAGAACAAATCGTCCGGCGCCAGATGAGGACCATAGAGATTTCTATGACCGTCGGAGGCCCGGGCGTGACATTATGACGTTACGCCCGGGTATCCGGAAGTAAACAAAGCCACAATCGCAGCTGTCGGCATAAGATCTGTGATTTTTTTTTTTCCCGATCTCATGCTTTCCAGCCTGGAGGAGAGATGTGGGGTCTTATTGACCCCGCATCTCTTCATAAAGAGGACCTGTCACTAACAATTCCTATTACAAGGAATGTTTATGTTCCTTGTAATAGGAATAAAAGTGATAAAAAAAAAAAGTAAAATAAAGTGTAAAAAAAATAAAATAAATTAAAACACCCCTGTCCCCGGTAGCTCGCGCTCAGAAGCGAACACACACATAATTCCCGCCCACATATGTAAACGGTGTTCAAACCACATGTGAGGTATCACCGCGTGCATTAGAGCGTCACCTATGGAGATTTTTAAGTACCGAAGTTTGGTGCCATTCCATGAGTGTGCGCAATTTTAAAGCGTGACAAGTTAGGTATCTATTTACTCAGCGTAACATCATCTTTCACATTATACAAAACAATTGGGCTAACTTTACTGTTTTGTTATTTTTTATATTTTTTAATTCATGAAACCATTTTTTTTCCCAAAAAATGGCATTTGAAAAATTATTGCGCAAATACCACCTATTAAAAGATAAAAAGTTGCAATGACCGCCACTTTATTCCCTAGGGTGTCTGCTAAAAAAATATGTTTGGGGGCTCTGAGTAATTTTCGAGCAAAAAAATTATGATTTTTACATGAAGGAGAGAAGTGCCAGAATTGGCCCGGTATGGAAGTGGTTAAACAACATACAGAAGCAATGGCTTTGAAATACACTATATTACCAAAAGTATTGGGACGCCTGCCTTTACACGCACATGAACTTTAATGGCATCCCAGTCTTAATCCGTAGGGTTCAGTATTGAGTTGGCCTATCCTTTGCAGCTATAACAGCTTCAACTCTTCTGGTAAGGCTTTAGGAGTGTGTTTATATGAATGTTTGACCATTCTTCCAGAAGCGAATTTGTGAGGTCAGGCACTGATGTGGACGAGAAGGCCTGACTCGCAGTCTCCCCTCTAATTCATCCCAAAGGTGTTTTATTGGGTTGAGGTCAGGACTCTGTGCAGGCCAGTCAAGTTCCTCCACCCCAAACTTGCTCATCTATGTCTTTATGAACCTTGCTTTGTTCACTGGTTCAAATCATTTGGTGAAGAGGGGGGGGGGGATTATGGTGTGGGGTTGTTTTTCAGGGGTTGGGCTTGGCCCCTTAGTTCCAGTTCAGCATTCCAAGACATTTTGGATAATTTCATGCTCCCAACTTTGTGGGAATAGCTTGGGGATGGCCCCTTCCTGTTTCAACATGACTGCGCACCAGTGCACAAAGCAAGGTACACAAAGACATGGGATGATTGAGTTTGGGATGGATGAACTTGACTTGTCTGCACAGAGTCCTGACATTAACCCGATAGAACACCTCTGGGATGAATTAGAGTGGAGACTGCAAGCCAGGCCTTCTCGCCCACACCAGTGCCTGACCTCACAAATGAGCTTCTGAAACCATGGTCAAACATTCCCATAAACACACTCCTAAACCTTGTGGACAGCCTTCCCAGAAGAGTTGAAGCTGTTATAGCTGCAAAGAGTGGGCCAACTCAATATTGAACCCTACTGACTTAGATTGGGATGCCATTAAAGTTCATGTGCACCACATTCAAATCCTTTATAGCAGGGGTCATCAACCCCCGGTCCCCGGCCCACTACCGGGCCGTGGCCCTTCTGCAGTCGGGCCGCGGGTGCGGGTGGCTCTCAAGAGACATGCTGGGCTGCCGGCATGAGAGCGCTGGGTGGATTAAAGAAGCGAGCGGGCAAGCAGAGATATCATCTCTCTCCACCCATTGCATCACCGCTCTTCCGCCCTCAAAGCCAGTGCTCTGTCTCAGTGTCGGAGGGAGCAGAGAGATGACATCATCTCACACTGCCCGCCCCGCATCGCCGCTCTCCTGCGGCTCCTGTGAGAACTTCCTGAGATTCCTTGTTCAGCGGCGCAGATTGCCTGCCTGCCCCCCCGGACAGCTAATCAGGAATGGCAGAAGGGTGGAGCCAGAGAGTGACAGCCGAAGGAGTCCCGAACCCTCCCTCTGCCAGGTGAGACCGGCTGCAGCAAGACGAGGGAGACACCCTGCTACATCCAGAGGGGCGATCCCACAGAGATGTGACATCATCAGTTACAGGTGAGCTGTGTGTGGGAGTACAGGTGAGGTGTGCTGGGACTTGTAGTTCACCCCCTCAGCTGTCTGCCTGATATACCACTCCGCATCTGGTGACAGGCAATGTGGCAGGTGGCATGGCAAGTGACATTCCACATTTGGTGACAGGCAACGTGGCAGGTGGCAAGTGACATTCCACATCTGGTAACAGGCAACGTGGCAGGTGGCAAGTGACATTCCACATCTGGTGACAGGCAACGTGGCAGGTGGCAATCCACATCTTGTGGCAGGTGATGTGGCAAGTGACATTCCGCATCTTGTGGCAGTAAGCGTGGCAGGTGATGTGGCAAGTGACATTCCGCATCTGGTGACAGGCAAGTGACAATCCACATCTTGTGTCAGTAAGCGTGGCAGGTGATGTGGCAAGTGACAATCCACATCTGGTAGCAGGCGACAGTGGCAAGTGACACGCTCAGGGCTCCCACTGATTCTACATTATGGTGAGTTGAACTATTTCATTTATTACTACAATGTAATAATAGAAATAATGTGCTTCAATCACACTGACACCATATTAAGCATGGTGCCGTGATGATTGAAGCGCTAACACCAGCCATTGCCCGCAAAAAATCGTAACCCCCCCCCCCCGGTCCTTGGCACAATTTTCTTCCACACAGCCGGTCCCCGGTGCCAAAAAGGTTGGGGACCACTGCTTTATAGCACAGGTGTCAAACACAAGGCCCGCTGGCCGAACCTGGCCCGCCAGGCCATTTCATGTGGCCCTCGCACCTCTCCTGCAGCTGCAGGAGAGCTCCAGCCCTCCTCTGGACCCTTACTTTCTGCATTCAAGCAATGCATCCAGCTTCTTCCCAGCAGCAGCATAAGGAAAAGAGGGTACACTGTGATGTAAGGGAGAGTGGGGGACTCAACTTCTGATGGTGGGGTGGCTCTTGACATCTAATGTAAGGGGAGGGGATGCGCTGGATATCTAATCTTACAGCTACAACCAGCCCTTTTGAGGGCAATCATAATGCTGATGCGGCCCACGGTGAAATTGAGTTTGACACCCCTGGAGTTACAAGTGGAGTTCGCCCTCCCAGAACTAAATTTTACAAGTACCTACAGCTTAGGCACACTATTCAAAGTGAGACTAGAACTTCTTTGCTTGCACTAACAACTCATCCCCTAATGTCTGATGTGTTGTTGATGGAGGACAAGAAGGGAATGATCTCAAGAGTTTATTCTAGGCTGTTACAATCCACACATGATGCTTCCATTAATGGGAAAAGGATCTGGGACATATAGATGGGGAAACCTGGGACCTATGTTTGACCCCTTGGTATCGGTTTTAGATTTGGATAAATTATCTCACCTATTCTTAAGCCCTGTACACACGATCGGATTTCCTATGGTTTTTTAACCAATGGATTTTTCCATCGGAAAACTGATGAAGCTGACTTTCATCAGTCTTGCCTACACACCATCTGTCAAAAATCCGACCGTTCCAAATGTGGTGACGTAAAAAACTCCGATGAGCCGAGAAAAATGAAGTTCAATGCTTCTGAGCATGCGTCGACTTGATTCTGAGCATGCGTGGGTTTTTTTATCTGATTGAGTTCCCCACAGACGATAGTAATTTGCTATCGGTTTTTTAACCATCGGATAAATTTAAAACATGTTCTATTTTTAAACACTGATGGAAAAAAAGACCGATGGGGCCCATACACGATCGGTTTTTCCGATGAAAAAAGTCCATCGGACTGTTTTCATCGGTAAAACCTATCATATGTACAGGGCTTTACTGTATACAGGACACCAGTCCAATTTCATAAATGGGGGTTCAGAGATGAGCCACTCTGCCCAAAATGCAGCATAAACCATGGTGATTTTTTGCATATGATGTGGAAATGCATGAAACTGGTTCGTTACTGCCACTATATCCTTTCTACTACGAGTATTTCAAATTTCCATTGGTGCATGATCCAATTATTTGCTTGCTCAGAGCCTTGGAGGTACCCTCACTTTCCCCGAAGGGTCATGTTGCAGTATTACGTCTATTGTACATGGCTCGCAAAATGATCGCTGGGCCCTGGGAAAGCAACCTATGGGGAAGCAATGGGTTGACGCAGTAAACAGTACACCGATACGTGAAAAACTCACATACCAACATAGGAATGTTCTTAAAAAATTCTACTCCTTATGGCAACCTTGGCTTGACACACCTGAATTAGGTCCAGTTCAATTGGTGAAGGAAAGACTATTACAAATGTGAATTGGTAGATAATGGGGCAAGTATGACTTCCCACGAAGCAGGCGGTTCCCATTTCAGAAATTGTCTACAGGGCCATAGTAGTCAAACTCAAGTTTAAGTAGACGTTTCTCCCTTACCTTGTTAAAGTTTTTCCCATTTTTATTTTCTTCCATACATGAGTGAGACCCCATTCACACAGGGGCGACTCGTCAGGCATCTCAGCCGCCTGACGAGTCGCGTCCCATTCTGTACAATGGAACTGTTCTTAGCGGCGCGACTGAAGTCGCTCCGACTTAGAAAAAGGTTCCTGTACTACTTCAAGACGACTTCCATTGACTTCAATACAGAAGTCATTTTGGAAGTCTGCTTTGAAGTCGTCTTGAGATCGCCCAGCACAGTCGCGGCACGAGTCGTGCCGCCCCTGTGTGAATGGGCTCTTAAAGTTATGGGCGTACAGATCTGAATAGTTGCAAATTGTTGATGGTAATGATATGCGGCATCAGTTAGAACATGATCAAATGGAGGTACCCAGAGTGTTTGTATCCTCTAATCATTGTTGACTTATTGATGATATGTTCGCCTCTGTACTTTGATTATTGCTGCACATAAGATCTGTATAGATGTATTTCTATTTTGTTCTTCAATAAACCTTTTTTCTGATTAAAAAAAAGTTCATGTGCGTGTAAAGGCGGATGTCACAATACTTTTGGTAATATAGTGTATTATTGTACCAATATAGGATTATTTACATTAAGCAGATTTTCTGTATATGGAGACCTAAAAAAACAGAGGTTTTTGTGTTGCCCAAAACACCTAAATTTATTTTGTAGTGCATGTCAGACATCGAGAAATAACAGTTGGGTTAAACTGTACATTTTTGGTATCGATATACTCCTGCAGAAATGTCGCTGGAAATTTTTTCAGAATATTGTTTGCTGTCAGATTCATTAGAGAGTCACCTGCAATGTCTGGGAACCCTCAGGCAAGCTGTGCAATGTTTCTCGTTAGCCCTAGGTGTTGCCAACACCACTGTATGCTCAGGACTTCAGGAACACCTTCTACAAATAGACAAAAGGTGGACAGACAAGCCACAAAGTTATTCTAATATGCTTTTCTGCCTTCATTGTCTCTTCCAGAGCGAAAGAGGAGGAAGCGTTTATAAATGTAGTTTTTGTGAGCGCATGAATTTAAATTTGCTTTTTTCTGAAAGTAAGCCAAAACCTCAGACAAAACGTATCTGCAGACGTGCTCTGTACTGTGAGTAAACACCATTTTGTCAGTGGAAAAACAACTTTTTTTTATAAGAAGCTGTTTTAGTAAGTCATACCAACCAAAAGATGATTCAGGTTTGGGTGGATGTTCCAAGCTGAAGTAACATAGCAGTTTCCCAAGTAAAATATCTGCACCTGGTTTCCTAGCTCCGTCTTGCCACAGCTACTATGATGAAGTCCCTCTCTCATTTCTTTAACTTTATGGAGAATGCAGCCAAAGGTGTGAGACTGCAAGGTAGGAGTGGTCAGAGCCAGGAGTTTGATAAAGGGGACACTGAGCTACACAGACATGTCACATTTTCTCTGGCTAAAAATAAATAATAAAAGTCAGTGCTAGGGATTTCAATAGCTAGGCAGCTAACATCAAAATCTGACATACAAAAAAACAAAAGAATGTTTGAGGCTACATTTTCACCTTGAATATTTTCTCTGGCGACTTTGTAAATAAAGTGACCATTGAAGTGCCTTGAAGATGTTAGAATCGGGTGTGTCATTTAGACCATGTCTCCACCTATAACTGGAAGGCTCAGTTTTGTTCATGTCAGCTGTCCACATTTGATTAAAAAGTCACCAGAGGCAAAGGGGAAATTTTGATTAAATGTTCTCTGGATTTTTGGGTCTGTAATATGTTTAGACTATTTGGAAATAGGCCTGTGTGTTATTGCACAAATGTTTTTAAACAAATCAGGCATTCAGGGGCAGTCTGTTTTTTATATTTGTCCTTAGAAAATGTTGACTTTGGATAAGCCCATTTTTTACAGAGAGAAATACATGGACAAGCTTGACTGACTGCACCTTCTTCTCTGTGTGTTTGATACATTATAAAAACGAACGGCTCCAGGCACCCTTTGACTTGTGAAATGCAACATACCTGTAGACCAGGCATCACTAAATGGTGGACCGTGGTCCAGACCTGCACCGAGTGACAGTCCTGCCTGGACCGCCACAGCCTGCACCATTTAGCTGCCTGTTTGTCCTCTGTTCCTCCCACCACTGCTGTCATCTTCACAGCAGGGCAAAGAGTAGGAACTGTGATTGGTTTGCATGGAGAGTGGGAGCTTCTCCACTTTTCAAGTGGCTGATTGGTTGCTACGACGTGGGGCGGTCCTACCAATAAATCCCCCAATTGTTAACAGGAGAAATAGTATGCTCCCAACATCCATCTAGACCAATAGCACCTCCCACTCTCCACTAAGAACAATAGGACAGGAAACGGGGACGAGTATACTGATGTATAGGAAGGGGAGCTGTGTTGTTAAGGTGGACAGTTATGTAAACAGTGGGGCGCTATGTAAAGGGGGGGCACTGAGATGTAACAGGGGACCTATGATGTAATGGGGGAGTGCTCTATGTGTTTGATGTGGCTGGGGCTGTGATGTAAATGGGGGACATGATATAAATAGGGGGCTGTGATGTAAAGGAGGTGCTATAATGTAAAGTGGTACCTGTGTTGCAAAAGGGGGGGCTGACTTTTATGTGAAGGGGAACTGTGATGTAAAGAGGGGGTCTGCATGTAAAGATGGAGGACTGTGATGCAAACGGGTGGAACTGTGATATAAAAGTGGGGATTATGTTGCAAAGGGGAACTGTAATATAAAGATTGGGACTTTATTGCAAAGAAGGGGGGATGTGATTGTAAAAAGGGGGAACTGTGATGTAAAGATGGGAGACTGTGATGCAAAGGGGGGCACTGTGTTGTAAAGGTGGCTGTGTTGTAAAAAAATTGCACTGCTGTGATGTAAATGAGGAGACTGTGATGTAAATATTGTGTTGCAATGTAAATGGGGGTGCTTGTGATGTGAAGGGGGGGCTGAGTAATAATACAAGCATGATATTCAGACTAGAGGTCGACCGATATATCGGCCGGCCGATATATCGACCGATATTTGCCCATTTTGGAGAAATCGGCATCGGCCGATTATTATCCAAATTAGGCTGATATAATAAAAAATAATGACAAATGAAAATCCATAAAATAAAATAGGTCCATAAGTGAGTGAAAGATGACGAATCCACAATTCACAGCATGCAATGTGGGAAACAACAGCTGACCAGAAGGATCCCTCCACCGCACACAGACAGAATGGCCTCTCACCTCAATAATTCGACCTACAAGAGGTCACAAAGCATGGAATAATACTGATGGCATCCGATCAATGAAACTCCAATCAGCACATATCAGCTTGGCATTAAGTGGGGGACTCCTGAGCTTGCTCCACCGTGCTCCAGCCTCAAGGATGAGTATAAAACTCATAGACAGATCACTCCTTGTGTCCACCACGATCAATCCACTTTACCAATGGTAGTAATTCCTACAGTCCCCAGACTGCACCTCTGTGTGTGTAATCAACGTTTGAATTGTCTCCAAACACCACCTTCCTCCACTCGCTTTTCAATAATCAATTCCACTTATAGGGGTTAAGGACATGAAACAAAAAACACAAGTACCATAGTGTTCTCTGCTTTTAAATGTATTAAAAAGGCCCCTCTAAAAAGTTACACTTACAAGAATTATCAATAAAAACAGCATATATCAAATCACCAGCTCATTCACCGCAGATCTACACTCACGGTGCTTCGCCTGACATCACAGATTCGACTCCTCCCTTCTAAACGCGTGTCGGCCTCTCATTGGCCTTCATCAGTATCTAGTGTCTGCGTGGGTTTCCTCCGGGTACTCCGGTTTCCTCCTTCCAGGAATAGACAACTGGCAGGCCAACTATCTGAGCCGGCGGACGTTGGACCAGGCGGAATAGTCCTTGTATCCGGAGGTGTTCCAACTCCTTTGCCGGCGGTGGGGCACGCCGGACGTGGACCTCTTGGCCTCTTGACTCAATCGCAAGGTGTCGAGATTTTGTGGCCAGGTCCAGGGACCCCTGGGCAGATGCCTCAGACGCGTTGGTGGCCCGTGGGGTCTGTATAGCCTGTTATATGCTTACCCTCCGCTGCAGTATGCCGATCTTGTGCGGCTAGTCGCGAACGTTCCTTGGCGACTGCCTCTGCGGGATGACCTTCTGTCTCAAGGTCCCATACTTCATCCTGCTTTACAGTCCTTGGCTTTCACGGCATGGCTATTGAAAGCCAGGTGCTGAGGGACCGAGGTCTTTCAGATTCGGTCATCTCAACCATGTTGAGGGCCCAGAAATCTTTTTCTAGAAAGATATATCACCGTACCTGGAAAGCTTACATCGCTATATGCGAGGAGCTAGATTGGCGTCCACGGACGTATTCCGTTCCCAGGATTCTGCTGTTCTTACAGCGTGGTGTGACCCAAAAGCTGGCTTTGAATACCATCAAGGGTCAAATTTTGGCCCTGGCTGTCTTCTTTCAACGACCGCTTGCGGCCATTCCTTGATTAGCACCTTTGTGCAGGGGGTTCGCCATGTGCTCCCCCCTGTCAGGGTTTTGATGCTGTCTGCCCCCCCCCCACTGAGGAGATTAACCCTCTATTTGTTCTGGCCACCAATGTCATTGGGACAGAGATTGATGGTAAATAAAATTTTACAGTTGTAAACATTCACTGTGGCTACTTCATCCAAAATGAAATAAAATAACTGTTTTGCTTTAGATATACACTATATTACCAAAAGTATTTGGACACCTGCCTTTACATGCACATGAACTTTAATGGCATCCCAGTCTTAGTCCGTAGGGTTCAATATTGAGTTGGCCCACCCATTGCAGCTATAACAGCTTCAGCTCTTCTGGGAAGGCTGTCCACAAGGTTTGAGGTCAGGCACTGATGTGGACAAGAAGGCCTGGCTCGCAGTATCCGCTCTAATTCATCTCAGCGGTGTTCTATCGGGTTGAGGTCAGGACTCTGTACAGGCCAGGCAAGTTCCTCCACCCCAAACTCGCTCATCCACACTATATTGCCAAAAGTATTGGGCCACCCCTCCAAATAATTTGGTGGAGGGGGGATTATGGTGTGGGGTTGTTTTTTAGGGGTTGGGCTTGTCCCCTTAGTTCCAGTGAAAGGAACTCTTAGACCCCTTTCACACGGGTGGCTGTTCTGCCGCAGTTAAAAGCATGTTTCTCTGTTCGTCCATGGACGAAAACAGCCTTCTCAATTCTTGACGTGTGGGTTATGTTTCCTGTTCATAGGAGAAGACTAGGCAGAACATGTTAGATAATTAAAAACACATGTTACAATAATCAGAGATGAACAGCCCTGCCCAGGGGGCGGTCCCTCCAGACATAACCCTCTGCCCTGCAGTCAACAGCTCAGTTTTTTTCTGCCTAGCCAGAGTCCAGAAGAAATTTTTTTTTTTCCGTGATCTTCTATCAACTGCTACTTGGGCGACAGGCTGGATATATAGATCCTTTTAGTCTTCCCAGTTCCGGCCATCGAGCGTGCCAGTCCCTTGCTTCGCGCTTGGTTCTGATCACGACATGGCTGGTGAGCTTATGCTCCGGGGTCCACGTATGACTGGGCTGCTTGTTGTCTAACTCACAGTGGAACATGCCGACAGCTACTCCCACACGGTTGTAGGTCTGTCCAGGACGCACCAGCGGGTCCTCGCATGGACGGGTAAGTACTTTTCCTCCTGCCTCGGCAGGTGGAAAGAGCTGGGCGTTCGAGGGATTGCGGGGTTCTCCTGTCCTCCCTTTCCCTGCTCTCTATCACTATTCCCTTCTGCCCTAGGGCTCGCTGCGACCGGGGCGTACCTGTGGGGGGACTCCGGTTCTTAGTGGGGGACCGTGGGGTGTTGGGGCCCGTTTTTTTCTGTGGGGGGTGCTCTTTTCTGGAGAAGTCCCTGCCTAGGCCTTCTCGTCCACATCACAGTACTTAGGCGCCATTTTTGTGGCGCTGACGCCATTTTTTTGTATGCCTGCTGGTTTCTATTGTAATTCCTATTGGCGCCCATTTTGCCGTGGCCGCGCCATGGCGCAGGTTGTTTTTGCAGGTGGCCATTTTCTTGTGGTCGCACCCTTTTTGTCTCTGAGGCGTCTGGCGGCTATTTTGGTTTGGGTTTGGCCTCTAGTGCTGGCTTCCTGGACGACGCGCAGCGCAATTCTCCTCATAGTTTTTTCTTCCTCACACACGCTGTGGAGACGGAAGGCGGGCAGCGGCGCTAAGCGGTCTCCTGCTGGGTTGGTGAGTCCCCTGGGTAACCCCCCCCGGTCAGTGCAGCAAGAAGGGTGGACCTTTTAAGTTTATTTATTTTTTGACTGAGTCCCTGAGAGCTGTCAGCGGTGTCATGGAGTCAGTGTCTGGCTCTTCTTCCCCAAACTTGCCAGAGGCAGCAGCCGGTGCCCCTGCACCTGCAGTTACCATGGATGCTTTGTCGGCAGTCCTGGAATCATTTGTTGCCAGGGTGGAAGTGGCGTGTGAGTGCAAGGGGGGTAAAAAGCGCCCCCTTCCCCCGCCATCACCAGGGGAAGGTTCTGACTCAGACCCGGGCCTGACTGCGGCACAGGACCCCTGTTCTGGGTTGTCAGAAGATGCGGACCAGGACCTTCCTTGTGAGGAGGACTCCTCACCCGGGTCAGCGCAAGACAGGGCACTTGTTAGTGAACTTATCAATGCTGTAAGGGACTCCCTTAAAGCAGAGGTTCCGCGGTCCATACATTTTTTTTTTTTTATGTCTACTACATGTGGTTACAGATGACTAATAAGTACTCACTTGTCCTGCGCTTTCAATCGTCCCACATCCGTTTTCGGTAAAAAGAAAGATTTATAAAAAGTGTCCCTGTCTTTTCCATTTTGCTTGTGGGCATCGTGAAGCCCACAAGCACAGACTTCCGCCAGACTTTCGGGTAGTGGTGAATGCACGTGTGACCAGGTATATGAGTCACGTGATTTCGCTGGACGCTGCAGCTGTTATCTCAATATTATGGAGCTGTGGGGAGGAGAGAAGGGGCTGATTTACATAGGAGAGGGAGGGGGGGGAGCCCGATTATAAAAGAGCATGACTCGCTCAGTCTGATTTCGCTGGACGGCGTCTCCTGGGAAGCATGACACTTTGCTCCCAGAAGACATTGCGCAGACATCCCAGCACACTTAGCGCCACTGGGGAAACGGAAAGACCCGCCTACTCCCGCGGGAGGAAGACCAGGAAGTGGAACGGAACACAGCTGCTTTTCTACAATTAGAGCCTCCAAAATTAAAAAAGGTTGGTGACATACTAATCTAAGTAGTGTTAAGAAATTGGGAATATAAAGTTTCTATGTAAGGTGAACCTCCGCTTTAAGCTGGACGCAGATGAGGCTTCCACGGAGGAGTCACACAAATCGACCCGTTCTGTAAAAGTTTTCCCCTATGTGTCCTTCTTTGATAAATTCATAGATAAGGAATGGGAAAAGCCGCAGAGGACCTTTGCGGTCCCTCAGCGTCTGGCGGTCAGGTACCCTTTTGAGGAGAGCCTTTTGAAAAAATGGGCTTCTCCTCCGGTTGTTGACCCCCGGTCGCTCGGTTAAATAATGTAACCACTCTCCCTGTAGAGGGGACCCCTACATTTAAGGATTATACTGATAGGAGGTCCGAGGCACTGAGCAGGTCCATGTTCACCTTGCTGGGGTCTGCGTTGCGGCCTATTTTGGCTGCAACCTTGGTGTCTCAGACACTAACTGACTGGGCAAAGATTTTGCGCCAGACTGTGGCCGACCAGTTGGTGCATGGCCTTGTGTATGTCTGATGCCACTCTGGATGCGGCCCCCTTAATATCCAGGGCCTCTGTATCTGCAGTGGTAATGCGTCGCCTAATTTGGCTAAAATGCTGGTCCGCTGACCAGGCTTCCAAGAAGGCCTTGGCAGACTTACCCTTCAAAGGTGGGAGGCTTTTTGGTGCCTCGCTGGATGACATTATTAAGGATGTCACTGGAGGTAAGAGCACATTTCTCCCTCAGTCCACTAAAGGGAAGGAGCCGGGGCCCTCCTTTCCCACAAAGAAGCGTTTTTTTTTCATCCGTCAGGACCTGCCGGAAGACCCTCCCAAGCGGACAAAGGTCCAGCTGGGGGACAGAAGCGTCCCTGCGTGTGCAAGCCCAACAAGCCAGCGAACATGTCTGCTACTGCATGAAGTTTTGCCCCCGCCCGACTCCAGGGTGGGGGGGCGGCTTCTCAGGTTTGCAGCTCGGTGGACCTCCCTGCTCTCCGACCAGTGGGTCTGCGAGGTGGTCACCTCGGGGTACAAGATAGAGTTCCTTTCTTGTCCACCAAACAGATTCTTTCCCTCAAATCTCCCTTTCCCTCCGGCTCGTCGGTCTGACCTAATGGGGGCAGTGCAGGACTTGCTAAGGTGTGGAGTGATTCTACCTGTACCATTGGGAGAGAGGTTTCAGGGTTTTTATTCAAATCTGTTTGTGGTCCCGAAGAAGGACGGAGTCTGTCCAATCTTGTGCCTGAAAGCCTTGAATGTCGTTGTAAAGCCTTGAATGTCGTTGTAAAGGTTCGGAAGTTTTGCATGGAATCCATTCATTCGGTGGTTGCTGGGCTCCATCTGGGGGATTTTCTGTCATCCTTGGACATCAAGGATGCATACTTGCACCAGAGATTTCTGCCCTTTGCAATCGGCGAAGACCATTATCAGTTTGTGGCTCTTCCCTTTGGCCTAGTGTCAGCACCGAGGGTTTTCACCAAGGTGCTCGCCCCGATTCTAGCTTTGCTGAGACAACGAGGCATTGCCATCGTGGGCTACTTAGACGATCTTCTTCTGAGAGCAGCTTCTGGCTCAGAGTTGGAGAAAGATGTGTCTATAGCCATTCAGACCCTCCGAGAATTTGGTTGGGTGTTAAACATTCAGAAGTCGATCCTGGCACTGACTCTGCGTCTGGAGTACCTAGGTTTAATTCTGGACTCCAAGGAGGCGAGAGTCATCCTTCCTTTGGAAAAGTTGCAGACTCTCCAGTCTGCGGTGAGGTTATTGACATCCCGCAAATGGTCGTCTCTCCGTTTTTGCATGCGAGTTCTGGGTCTCATGGTAGCCTCATTCGAGGCAGTACCATATGCCCAATTCCACACTCGAGTCTTGCAGAAGGAGATCCTGTCCAAATGGAACAAATCTCCATTGTCTCTGGATCGTCAGATTCAGGTAAGTCACCTGGTCAGGGCTTCTCTGAGCTGGTGGCTGAAATCCCCGGCTCTTCAGTCCGAGAAGTCATTCCTTCCCTTCCACTGGACTGTGATTACGACGGACGCCAGCCTCACAGGTTGGGGGGGAGTCTGGGGAGTCCAGTCGGCCCAGGGTCGCCGGACTCGGGACGAATCCCATCTGCCGATCAATGTCCTGGAACTCTGGGCGATCAGGCTGTGTCTCTCCAAGTGGTCACAGAGACTACAAGGGCGTCCAGTCAGGATCCAGTCAGACAACGCCACGGCAGTGGCTTATGTCAACCATCAGGGGGGAACAAGGAGCTCGGCTGCAGCATCCGAGGTCGCTCACATCCTACGGTGGGCGGAAAGAAGCCTGTCGGCCGTCTACATTCCGGGCGTAGAAAACTGGCAGGCGGACTATCTGAGTCGCCAGATGCTAGACCAGGGGGAATGGTCATTACATCCAGAGGTGTTTCAGCTCCTTTGCCGGAGGTAGGGCACGCCAGATGTGGACCTCCTGGCCTCTCGACTCAATTGCAAGGTGTCAAGGTTTGTGGCCAGGTCCAGGGATCCCTGGGCAGACGCGTCAGACTTGTTGGTGGCCCCGTGGTGTCAGAATTGGCTAATTTATGCCTATCCCCCACTAAAGTTGCTTCCTCGTCTGCTCCGCAGAGTGGAGACCGAGGGGATCCCGGTGATTCTAATCGCTCCAGATTGGCCCGGCGTCCTTGGTACGCCGACCTCGTACGCCTGGTTGCAGATGCACCCTGGCGGCTGCCAAGGCGGGAGAACCTTCTGTCTCAAGGTCCCATAATTCATCCTGCTTTACAGTCGCTGGCTTTAATGGCATGGCTATTTAAAGCCAGGTACTAAGGGACCGAGGTCTTTCGGATTCGGTCATTTCAACCATGCTGAGGGCACGGAAATCTTCTTCCATCGTACTTGGAAGGCCTACATCTCTATGTGTGAAGAGATGGAGTGACGTCCACGGACGTATTCGGTTTCCAGGATCCTGCTGTTTTTACAGCGTGGAGTGGATCAGAAACTTGTCTTAAACACCATTAAGGGTCAGATTTCAGCCTTTGTTTTCTTTCAATGGCCTTTGGCGACCCATTCCCTGGTGGGTACTTTTGTGCAAGGGGTTCGACATGTGGCTCCCCCTATTAGACCACCTCTTCCTCCATGGGATTTAAATCTGGTGCTCTCTGTTCTTCATGAACCTCCTTTTGAGAACACCAGAGAGATTACTCTCTTGACACTATCTCAGAAGGTGGCCTTTCTAGTGGCCATTACATCGGTCAGAAGGGTTTCTGAATTGGCGGCCTTGTCTTGCAAGTCACAATACTTGGTGCTCCATAAGGATAAAGCGGTGCTATGCCCACAGCCTTCCTTCCTTCCGAAGGTGGTTTACATACAGCCAAGGCCATAAATAACTATCAAATAGCCAAGACGTAATTTATCATGATTGCTGCAGGTGAGGACAGCTGAACATTGGCGCTTAAAGAATTGAGAAGGCTGTGTTCATCCAGGGACGAACGAGAAAAGGATTATACAGTGAGTACAAAAAATCCTATTTTTGTTATTTTGAAATTCAGAGAATCCTGGCACAGCGTTCACTTGCAGCTGTACATTGCGATTAGCTGGGTTTATGTGTGGCTGCGTTTAGCCGCGTTGTAACATTCTTGCCATTTCTGTTCCACTGTACCATTGATTTCTGTTGTTTTCCTTTCCTTGTTGCTGCTGCTATCTGCAGGTGAAATAGTACACTGCGATTACCTGCAGATAGCTGCAATAAATCGTTCCTGGACGCAGTCAAATTTTTTTTTTCTATCCGTACCAAGCCCCATGTATTGAAACCGTAGCTAAATGCAGTGTGTGAATGGGGACATAGGAAAGCATTGTGTGAGTTTAGCTGCGGCAGATGACTTGATCTATCCGCAGCTAAAAGCTGAATTCTATCCGCCCGTGTGAAAGGGGCCTTAAGGCGTCAGCATACCAAGACTTTTTGGACAATTTCATGCTCCCAACTTTGTAGGAACAGTTTGTGGATGGCCCCTTCCTGTTCCAACATGACTGCGCATCAGTGCACAAACAAGGTCCATAAAGACATGGATGAGTGAGTTTGGGATGAATTAGAGCAGAGACTGTGAGCCAGGCCCTCTTGTCCACATCAGTGCCTGACCCCACAAATGCGCTTCTGGAAGAATGGTCAAACATTCCCATAGACACCTAAACCTTGTGGACAGCCTTCCCAGAAGAGTTGAAGCTGTATTAGCTGCAAAGGGTGGGCCAACTCAATATTGAACCCTACGGACTAATGGCACGTACACACGATCGGAATTCCGATGGGCTAAAATCCAATGGAATTTTTCGTCGGAAATTCCGTTCAAAGCTGTCTTGCATACACACCATCAGACCAAATTCCGACCATCCAAAACGCGGTGACGTACAACACGTACGACGTCACTATAAAGGGGAAGTTCAAATCCAACGGCGCCACCCTTTGGGCTGCTTTTGCTGATTTTGTGTTACTGCGTGTTAGTAAAAGTTTGGTGTTAGCCGATTTGCGCTAAAAATAAATAATACGATATTTTGGAGACCTGGCTTTAAAATAAAATACGAAGATTCATGAGATCACAAGAAACAAAGAAATACTTTGTCAGAACTCTGTGTGAATATCCGCAGTGAAAAATAAAATTTGTTCTAGAATTAGAAAGAAGAAAAGAATGCGCTACATTTAACGATGCAATAATTTGCAGCATGACGAATGTGCTATCTCCATTACGAACGCTAGTTTTATCAGAACGAGCGCTCCCGTCTCCTAATTTAGTCTGGACATGCGTGCATTTTTCTCCGATGGAGTTCCATACAGACGATCGGAATTTCCTATCTGTTTTTTTTCCATCGGAAAAATTTTAAACAAGTTCTATTTTTTTACACCGATGGAAAAAAGTCAGATGGGCCTCACACACGATCGGAATTTCCGATGAAACAAGTCCATCAGACTTTTTTCATTGGAAATTCCGATCATGTGTACAGGGTATTAGACTGGGATGCCATTAAAGTTCATGTGTGTGTATAAAGGCAGGCGTCCCAATACTTTTGGTAATATTGTGTATGTCAAATCTACACACGATGGCATGATGCAAATGTGATTAATCGCTACGTGTTCTGTATAGCTTAGACCATAAAGGAGCCAGTTGATCCATCTGTTAGTGATCATTTGCTATTGTTGGCAATAATTTACAGGTGAGATTAGTATTATGATTGAGCTATAATTGCCCGTGAAGTTTAGGCCTACTGTGTTTTGTGTTTAATCAGATTAGAGAAGAATTTGATGAAAGATCAAGTTGTACCTTTTGGAAACTGGAATGGTGAGAGGTTTGTGTATTAACATCTTACTTGTAAGTAGTAATGAAAACCACCCACAGTCGCCCTCTATACTGTATACGACTATACTGCTTAAAAGAAATTTCATACAAGCTTTATTCAGCAAACATTTCCCCTGTGTGGGGGTAAAGTCTGCTTGTTCTTAGTTTATCTTTTGCTGAAGAATGTGCATTTTATCTTTACATTTGCAGTGCTTTTTCTTGCTTTATTTTAGGTAGCGTACAGCAGATTTAATTGTTCTCCAAAGCATTACTCAGCCTCTGTCCAGTCTGGGATATAATCTGCTGTGTGTTGATAAGCTGGTCCTGCTCGTTATAAAAAGGTCGATGATTTGTTATGAGCTACAGCGATGGCCACCTGGGTACATACAGCCAAGGCCATAAATAACTATCAAATAGCCAAGACGTAATTTATCATGATTGCTGCAGGTGAGGACAGCTGAACATTGGCGCTTAGCAGGTGAGAGTGTTACCATCAAGCCCAGGAAAAATTGCCTATTTAACCTCAAAATATCACAATGAAAAACCTACTGTCCTAAAATATCAGTCCACCCAAAAATGTGAGTGCAAGTGAAATCTCTCACAGGATTTTTAGAATTCAGGAAGCCAGAGTTCTTAACTACTCACCTATAATCCAATTTTAGCCCTGGTTCACACTGGTGCGATTTCACATGTCAAATCGCATGTCAAATCGGCGATATTTGCCGCAAATTGCGGGCAATGGCACCGTCCTGATCGGTGCGACGCCCCATCTGCGGCGCTGAACTCGCATGGCTTCACTCCCGCAGCCCCAGTGTGAACCTGGGCTTATACTGCTTTCCTATTGGGTGTGAGTCGGCTGTGGGTGCTGAAACTGGAGGTAAGGGGCAGAGCTGGGGTGATTAACATAAATCCAATATCCTCTGTGTGTTATATGTGTAGCTGTTGGTTTTTTAATACTTGTGCTGTGTTGTATCTCTTCTGGCAGCACAGCGAGGCCAGACTAAATTCAGACGTGTCAGTAGAGGATTAAAACCTCTAGTAAAATAGTTTCAGAAAATGAAAGTCTCACTTTCAGTGTAAAACAGCCATATAACATGGAGGACACTGACAGCACGGACTGACTGTGCAGGAAAGTAATATTCTACAGGTAGAGTTATTGTTTAAAATGGTTGTACCATTGTGTACCTGTGTACTGTGAGAAAGGGGAGGTGTCCCTTCCCTCTAATCAGCTCTCAGAGCTCTCTTCACTTTGGTCTGTAGTGTGTGACTTTAGATACCCCTCCCCTGCTTTCCAGAGCTGAGAAATCCTGTGTAAATCCAGCACTTTGAATGGATGTAAATAAGAGAGGGCTGCAGATAAACAGGTACAATTTATGTAAGAGTTTTCTTTCATCTCTGTGTATCACCTGAGGCCAGTCACTGCATTGAGTATATGTAAGGGTTTTAAACCATTTTTAAAGTCTGCCGTCACTTGCGGACAGAACACATTATCCAAGCCCTTGTGCAGCTCTTCACACAAAATTCCAAAGCATGTGGAGAGCATAGCCTGACCTGCATTCTACTTTATTAAATAAAATTACAGTAATCTATATAATTTACAATGGAGTATCCGATTACAAATGTTCGCTGAGGCGATCTAGATAACAATCCAGTTTCTTGTATAACCTTGTAATTACTTTGCTGTGTTCAGAAAAAAACAGATGGGAATACGCCACTGAATTAACAGATTATTTCAAAACACCACTAAATGTTGTTTTATAATATAACTCATTTTTTATAAAAAGTTAATCGTAATCTCATCTCTATGCATAGAGTTTATAATATTATTTGTGTGCAGGGTGTCCATTTAATCACCATGCTCAGATGCAGGTGCTGGCCACTTTAATTCCTTTTCCCACTTTTTCTTGGGTTTCTGCACATGCCCAGGAAAGATCTATTTTTCAGCTCCCCTCCCTCAGCAGTTAAGAGAGGCCACATCTGAGGAGAAAGGGATAGCTGGTCAAGTGACCTGCAGCCAGGTGAGCGACTCTCATTGCCAGATCAAGCATGCAGGCAGCCAGGCAGGTGCCTAATAGCATATAGCTACTGTGGAGAGCCTCTGTCCAATTACTTTTAGAGTACTGCCGGTACAGGGGGGGTGACTCTTTGTCCTTCAGGCCTTGGATCCCCACTATTCACCTATGTTACCAGAGCTGCCCTGGATTGTAAATGAGAGGAATGCAGTTTATGGGGATGAACTCAAGTAGTTTGTGTTCTGAACTGTTTTACTGAAGTTGTAATTTTCAACTGGACTCTGTTATATTGAGTCGTATAAAGACTATCCTATGAAGCCACATGTTACCCGAAATGAGTCAGTGACATTGCTGTGAAGAAACTCCATGTTTGTTTAGCTTTCATAATCTGTAATTTAGTGGGTCTGAATCAAGAGCTGTCTCATATGATACTCTGGGAGACTTACCTGCACTGCTTAAGCTGTCCATCAACATGATGTAGTAGGGCAGGCATGTCCAAAGTCCGGCCCACGGGCCAATCGCGGCCCGCGTTCCGGTTTTGAGCAGCCCGTCTGGTTATCTGGACATGTATATCTTTTGTGGCCCCCGACGATCTCCCAGCACCGGGGCCACAAAAGATATATATGCTGGCTGCCTTGGAGGGGACAGGGAGGAGGTGGGACGAGTGCCGTACATACAGGAGGAGAATTTCCTGTTTACGGGCGGCCTCCGTAATAAGATGTCCTGTCTCCGGCGCTGCCATTGGACGACTGTTCTGTCCATCAAAGGAGGCAAGACTTTCTATTACAGAGGATGCCGTGTAAATAGGAGATTCTCCTGTAGGTAATCTTTGGCGCTCGTCCCGCCCCCCTCCCTGTCCCCTCCAAGGCTGCAGATGGATGAGCATCAATCAGGCTTCACTGCTGGCAATGGTGGGTGCTGAATTCCTGGCAATGGTGGGTGCTGAATTCCTGGCAATGGTGGGTGCTGAATTCCTGGCAATTGGGGGTGCTGCATTTATGGCAGTGGTGGGACTGCAGATGGGCACTGACCCTTATTTTACCACAGTTCTTTATTTAAAAAAAATTTTTTTTTTTCCTGAAACTTTCCTCTCAAAGTGAAGGTGCGTGTTTTACGCCAATAAATATGGTATATCGCAGGGATATGCAATTAGCGGACCTCCAGCTGTTGCAGAACTACAAGTCCCATGAGGCATAGCAAGCCACAAGTATGACTCCCAGAGGCAGAGGCATGATGGGACTTGTAGTTTTGCAACAGCTGGAGGTCCGCTAATTGCATATCCCTGGTATATCCAAATAATACACCCAAGCTCATCTCTTTACTCACACACAGCCACAAAGGCAAGAGAATTCTTGTTGGGCAGTGTATTAGTGCTCGAACGAACACACTTAGACCGAATTTTAATGGTTCAAAGAATGTCAGGCAAAATGGTTGGCCCTCACGCATGTTCACTTCATCAAATCTGTTCCTCTTTGAAAAAAGTTTGGACACCCCTGTAAGTAGAGGAACACAGATGCATAATATGTGAGGGGGTGAGGGTTTACCTACTGACTCGTTGCAAGGAATGGAGGTGAAATTAAGAGGTTTTTTTTCTTGCAAGTGCGTACAGGCGTCTCAGAATATTATCAGTTTGCAGTGATAGTTAAATAATGCATATTTACACTTCTGTGTGTAATACACATGGCACTGTGCCCCTCTTGTGTTATTTCTATCCTTTTGCTGGAATGCCTGGATTAAAACATCCTTTGCCCTTGGCTTCGAAGAGCCCCAGGCATGGCTGCCTCATCAGCGCTGGGGATGGGGCAGGGGTTCAGTGGAGCTTTAAAACCCAGGAAACACCCCAAGGCCCCTTTTGATGCCCGAATGCATAGAGTCTTAATTAGACTGGAGTGCAGAGATGGCTAATTCTTCCTCTTTTGTACTTCTCTGGCATTGAGAGTTTTCATGACGCACATGTCAAGGTCATTGATGATTTTTCCAGCCGCCACTCGTCCCTTGAATTGTATAATTTGACTGATGGGGAAATGTGATCCTGCTGACATAAAACAGGGACAAAGGCTCATGGGAAATATAATGCTTGTCAACAGCACAGATTCCTGGGAAAAACATTACCGCAATAATGTATACTGAAGATGCAACATAGGCAAGACAGGGATGTAGAAAGGTGTGAAATATGGGAGTTCTGGAATAAAGGTTTGCTTTAGTGTGCATGAATATTTTGCTTTCAGACTGACTCAGGGGACATGACCTGTGTATTTAGTGGCTGTAATCCTAATCCTGGCCTTCATTTTCTGCAGCTGATTGCCCCACTAGCTACATCACTGTAGTAGACTAGACAGTATCCATATTTCTTAATAGTGCAAGCTACTGTCTTCTTAAGTGCGTGTCCTCGCAGTTCCTGGTTGCAGAGCATAGAATCCTTTAACAAGAGGTTCTAGTTACACCCAGAAGCACTATGCAAAGCCTGCTGAATATGAATACAATTGATTTTTAAAGAAACCAGGTGGGCTTATGTGATTGTAGCACGGTTAAAATATTTTCAACTTGTTGCCAGAAATTAACAATGTCTCACCTGCCTGCTGCCTTTTAGTAGGAAATCTCTATTATTTATATCATCACCCATAAATTCCAAAATGAATTCACTGTAAAATTGTGCTCATTTGTGAATATGTCTTTGTCTGACTCTATCCTACACTCTGAAACCCACATCTTTAATCTCTCCCTCCTCTTCTGGCATCTTCCCCAACGCTCTAAAACATGCGCTGGTCACCCCCATACTTAAAAAGACTTACCAATCTTAACAATTTACGACCTATGTCCTTGCTCCCCTTTTCCTCCAAACTCCTTGAACGCCTGGTCTACAACCAACTGAGTGAACACCTCATAAAGAATAACCTTCTTGAGATCCCCTTCAGTCTGGACTTCGCCCTCAACACTCCACAGAAACTGCTCTTCTAAAACTCACAAATGACTTACTAACTGCAAAAACCAACGGACACTATTCTGTACTCCAACTTCTGGACATTTTGGCTGCCTTTGATACAGTTGACCACCCCCTCCTCCTCAAAATACTTTACTACCTCGGTCTCCGTGACTCTGCTCTTCGGTGGCTCGCATCCTACCTATCCCAATGCACCTTCAGTGTCACTTACAATTCTACTTCCTCCTCTCCACTTCCCTTCTCCGTCGGGGTCCCCCAAGGTTCTGTTCTTGGACCTCTCTTATTTTCAATCTACACCTCTTCCCTGGGTCAGCTGATTGCCTCACACGGCTTTCAATATAATTTCTATGCTGACAACACCCAAATCTATCTCTCCACCCCTCAACCCCACTCATCAGTCTCCTCACGCGTCACTAACTTACTAACAAACATATCTTGATGTCACACCACTTCCTCAAACTCAACTTGTCCTAAACCAAGCTCATAATATTTCTTCTCCCACGTGCCTCTTCCCCTGTTTTCTCTGTCAAGAGCAATGGCACAACCATCCAACAATCCCCACATGCCAGGGTGCTAGTTATTATCCTGGACTCTGAACTCTAATTTTGGCCCCACATTCAATCCCTTTCCAAAGCTTGTCGCCGCAACATCTCCAAACTATGTCCCTTCCTAACCATTAAAACCACAAAGCTCCTGATTCACTCCCTGTTTATCTCTCCCCTCAACTACTGCAACTCCCTCCTCATTGGCTTACCTTTAAATAGACTCTCCCCTCTTCAGTCCATCATTAATACTGCTGCCAGACTCATCCACCTTATAAACCGCTCAGCGTCTGCTACCCCTCTCTGCCAATCCCTCCATTGGTTGCCACTCACCCAACAAATTAAATTCAAAATACTAACAATAAGTTACAAAGCCATCCACAACTCTGCCCCCCAGCTACATCACTAGCCTAGTCTCAAAATACCAACCTAATCGTCCTCTTCGTTCCTTCCAAGACCTCCTGCTCTCTAGCTCCCTCATCACCTCCTCCCATATTTACCTCCAGGACTTCTCCCGAGCCTCTCCCATCCCCTGGAATACCCTACCCCAATCTGTCAGACTATCTCCAAATCTATCTACTTTTAAGCGATCCCTGAAAACTTTTCTCTTCGGAGAAGCCTATCCTGCCTCCACCTAACAACTGTTCTTTTATTTTCTTCATCAGCTCATCCCCCACAGTTATTACCCTTTAGTATCACTTGACCCTCCATCTTAGATTGTAAGCTCTAATGAGCAGGGCCCTCTGATTCTTCCTGTATTGAAATTGTACTGTCTGCCCTACTGTTATAAAGCGCTGCACAAACTGTCGGCGCTATATAAATCCTGTGTAATAATAAAAAAAATGTCTTTACCTCTGATGCTCCACTAGGTGGGGCAGGCCAGCACTGAGCAGAAAGAAGGCAGGGCCAGAACCAGGGAACACTTTAGCTGCATTTCACAGGCTCAGGGACATTCAAAAGATGATGTGGCTAGCAGGACAGCCAGGTAAACGAGGAAAAAAAAATATAGCCTATCAGCAGCTATGTTCTATCCCCATGTCAGTTTAGATCCAAATTAACCCTGCTGAGTGGAGTGTTAACCTATTATCTGTGCTTGCCTTTCTCTTTCTGGAAGTGGTCTTTATTGGATGCTGACAGCTGGAACGTGCTTAGCCTGCCAGCCCTAACGCTCCCCTTCGCTGTTGTCACGACTTCCCTGGAGCCGTTAATTGACTTGAAGGAAGGAGTACGTTAAACATTGTAATCTGAGTGCTCGCGGGGTTGGCGTTGGTTGGAGGCGCTCCCTGTCAGGGAAAGCATAATACCTGCTTTCTGGGCTGATTACAGCGCTGTGTGCTATGTTCAGATGGTAATTACAGGGCAGAATCAGGAGCAGAAAAAGTCCCCCAATTGTACTGTCTCTTTCCTGTAGCGTCTCCCTTACACCTCGACTGTGATGGCAATAATTAGAAAGTGACAAAATGGAGTCAGGGGACCATTTCAGGCACAGCCCAGTTTAATGATACATAAGCATGTTTCCCTGACTCCCTAGATAAGCCATTATACAGAGAATGATACGCTAATCACTGTGAGGTGGTTGATGAGAAGTGAGCAGTACTGCCCAACACTTTGCAAGTATCCGCAAAACGCTTTCTTCTTCTGAGTTTTCAGTATGTATTATTAATTTACACAAATAAATTCCCCATGTCACAATAGACCATTAAAATATAAATTAGAAAGAAATCCACCTTTTATCATTAAAAAGAAGTCTTTGAGCTCCAGTCTTTGACTTTGCTCAAGATGATGCCTTCAGCATAGAGAGGAAAGCATTTCCTCCATCACTTTTTCTTCCACCCCCAGTGATCACCGATCAAGTCACAGGATAAAAGGCTGTAGCAGGGGATGATCCGAGCCAAGAACTGTACATGCACCAGGATTAACATAATTATGCCATGTCTGTGCCAGCAAATCCAGAAAGTATATGCTGACCCTGGACAGTGCCTAAACAAAGATGGCTCCAGCCTACTGGAGAGAAAAGCAAAAGCATTGACAGAGGGAATACATCTCTCTGACTCTGACTGTGAGTGTTAACCTGCATTCACATGTGTGTTGCGCCTGCATTGCATTCATTAATACTACCCCGGAAACCGGAATAAAATGCACAAAGTTTGATGCTCAAAAAGGTGCTTGAGCTACTTTGCTGTGTTTTGGCAGGTAGGGCAGTCAATTCAAATGATGGATTGGGGTAGCCTGGGTTACACAGACAGTTTTTAATCTTGGTGACTAAAAAAATCTCCTTGTAAAGAAATTGTTATTTATACTACTGCATTCAACTTTTGGGTGATTTGTTAGATTTGTTTTATTAGATCTATCTTATGGGGGATACTTATCTATCTAAAGATTAAAGATCACTCCAGAATCTCCTAAATGTTTAATGCTGATTTAAGTCTATGGTGTAGAAGAGAACAAAAATAATTGGTAATAGTTTCTGCTACAAGATTAAATTGTAGCATTGTACGATAATGGGGGATCATTTGTGAAAATCTCTTTTGTAGCAGCTACCGTTAAAAGGAATGTGCAACAAAGATATCAATGTCATGTGGCTTAGTAGCGCAATTGAGTGACTCAAAATTACTCATGAAGCCCCATACACACGATTGGCTCAAACTTGTGTTGCATACACACGGTCACACAAATCTTGTCTGAAATTCTGTAGCAGAGTGGATCTGGCTGTATTTCTCAGCCCCAAACTTGCAAGGAACCTCCCCCATGCTTCGCTGTTGCCTGCAGACACTCATTATACCGCTCTCCAGCCCTTTCGCGCCTTCTGCTACAGCCAAACATTTCAAATTTTGACTCCTCAGTCCAGAGCACCTGCTGTTATTTTTCTGCATCCCGGTCCTTTGTTTTTGTGCATTATTTAGTCGCTTAGCCTTGTTTCCAAGTCGAAGATATGGCTTTGTTGCATAAACACCACCTTTGGCCAGTAGATGGGTGTACCTGGGTCCCACTGATTTCCACCAGTTCTATGCCGATGGCACTCTGCTGGACATCTTCCCATGTAGAAAGGAAGTAAGCATGATGTCTTTTATCTGCTGTGTTAAGTTTCCTTGGCCGACCACTTCATCTACAGTCCTCAACATTTGCCGTTACTTTGTACTTCTTTGAGTTTAAACAACACATCATCAAACCCCAGTCTGCTTTGAATTCTTTGCCTGGGAGAGACCTTGCTGATGCAGTACAACTAGCTTGTGTCTTATTGCTGTGCTCAGCCTGCCAAGACCTGTGACATAAAACAGTCTTTCACAACCTCACTTTAGTAGCAGAGTTTGGCTGTTCCTCACACAGTTTTAAGCCTCGTAAACAGCTGTTTCGGTTAACCGCTTAAGGACTGCGGGACACGCACTTATACATCGACAGAATGTCACGGACAGGCAGATGGGCGTACGGATACGTCCCCTTTAATTTGCCGCCGTGTGGGCGCGCTCGCGACCCCTGTCGTGAGCTCCGTGACGGTGCTCGCGGGACCCGCAAACTCGATGTCCGCCGGTGTCCCGCGATTGTGTCATGGAGCTGAAGAACGGGGAGATGTCAGTGTAAACACAACATCTCCCCATTCTTCCTAGTTAAATGTTACTGATCGTATGCTCCCTCTCCTCGGGAGCAGCAATCAGTGACGTGTCACTCGTAGCCATGCCTCCTAACAGTTAGAATCACTCCCTAGGACACACTTAACCCATTCCTAGCCCCCTAATGGTTAACCCCTTCACTGCCAGTGTAATTTTTACAGTAATCAGTGCATTTTTATAGCACTGATCGCTGTAAAAATTACAATGGTCCCAAAAGTGTCCGATGTGTCCGCCATAATGTCACAGTCACGATAAAAATCGGTGATTGCCGCCATTACTAGTAAAAAAAAAACTATTAATAAAAATGCCATAAAACTATCCCCTATTTTGTAGACGCTATAACCTTTGCGCAAACCAATCAATAAACGCTTATTGCGATTTATTTTTTTACCAAAAATATGTAGAATACGTATCGGCCTAAACTGAGGAAAATGTTTTATTTTTTATATATTTTTGGGGTCTATTTAATATAGCAAAAGGTAAAAAAAATATTGCATTTTTTTCAAAATTGTCGCTCTATTTTTGTTTTTAGCGCAAAAAAAAACCCTGCAGAGGTGAAAAAATAGCACCAAAAGAATGCTCTATTTGTGGGAAAAAAAGGACGTCAATTTTGTTTGGGAGCCACGTCGCACGACCACGCAGTTGTCAGTTAAAGCGACTCAGTGCCGAATCGCAAAAAGTGCTCTGGTCTTCCTAAAAAATTGATGATCATTAGCACCTGCTTGGTATAATTGATAAATCATACATCTGACTCTACGCCCAGGTTCACACTGGGCTGCGGGAGTAAAGCCGTGCGAGTTCAGCTGACCTTGCATGATTTCACTCCCGCTGGCAGTCCCGATTTCGGCCGCGATTACAGGTTTCTGCACAGATGTCAATGTAAATCGCGGGCCAAATACAGAAACGCTTTTTTGAAATCGGTGCAGCGCCACAGATGTGGCATCGCACCGATTAGGACGGTGCCATTGCCGGCAAATGCTGCCGTTTTGACATGCGATTTGACATGTCAAATCGCATGTCAAAACACACCAGTGTGAGCTAGGGCTACTCCTACAAAATCACTTTGTGCAAGTGTACAAAGTGTGATGGTTTGAAACCAAAAGGTGGTCACACCAAATATTGATTTGATTTAGATTTTTCTTGTTTTCTCACTTTGCATTTTCTAAATTAATAAAAATAAACAATGAAAATATATATTTTTGAAAGCATCCTTGCTTTACAGCATTTCTTCACTCCTGCTTAAAACTTGTAAACAGTACTGTACATACAGGCTACACAAATACACTCATACAGCTGCTGCCAAACCTTTGCAAAAACTTGTTTTAGCACCAATATATGTTGAGATGTTCAGATACAAATCTAAACTGACATCATCATTCACCGTATTTAATGTAAATAGTATTATTGGCCCAGTCTGTTCAGTACACTGTAAGCTGCCTGCACAATTGGTATCTTGACTCGAAAGAGTAACTCCACTTTTGTTGAGAATAATCAATCCCCTCTGGGTGATCAATGTACATTGCAGGCATTTTAAACGATTTGTTGCAGATTCATACCTGTTTCTGCTCTGAAGAAAAAGCTGTTACTGTGTGCAAAATGATTATGAATGCGGAGTGACTTTTTCATTATTAATCAGTGCACTTGCAGTGTTCTAATGAGGAACATTGTTGCAGAGGGTGCCCAAAATCTGACTTGTATCTTAGTGCAGACTTCTGGGAAAATCAGTGAGCCAATCACACAAGCAGGAAATTACATTTCTGGGACAGTTTTGTATACCAACTGTGTCCAGGTTGCCATATTGCATTGACTTTTACAGAACATTACAATGTTGCAGACTGAAAAAGTAAGGTCATTTCTAACACTATTTAATTACAACATGGCTTGTGTAGCAATTTTATATGATATATATATTGTGACAGCAGGAAGGTAAAGTCACCTGGTTGCATCCAGGGGGGTAGATATATTTCTCCCAGATTCATTAGGTGTTAGCTCATGCCTGGAACCAGACCTGTGTGGACTGTCTAGGGAGAGTGAACCCCTGTGCGGTGAGGCAAAGCCTGTGTGGCTATTTGTTTGGACTTTTACTAAACCAGGGACTTAGGGACTAGGACAGCACCAGGCTGATCCCAGTTGTTAGTTTAGGAAACCTGCATGTTTAGTCAGAGGTCAAACTGACCAGGATTTAATTTTGTTTGTTTCTTTTTGGCTTTGCTGTGTTTTTGTCACTGTACATAGAGAAATAAACCGCACCTTTTGATTTTGAAAACCACAACCTCCGTCTGCTGGCCCTGTTTTTGTGTGGGGAGCCCAACCAGGGGGTCACACACACCCGCTACCGAGTTAACCCCCTCACAGTTGGTGGAGAACCAGTGGCAGTTTTTTTTAAGCCAGCATGGAGGAGATACTGAAACAGCTGGCTCTAGCAAATGCCAATCAACAGCAGACAAATGCAGGTTTGCAAAGGAGCCTTGCAGCCCAGCAGCAAGCTCATCAACAAGCCCAGCAGCAATCTGAGGCCCGCTTCATAGACCTGTTACAGAAGCAAGAGCAGAGACTACAACAAATGGAAGCAGTAATGCAGCAACGTCCGCAGACCAGTGAGGAAAGCCGTCCCACTAATACCGCGTCCTTTGGGGTGAGTCGTTTATTGACAAAAATGACTGGAGAGGATGATCCAGAGGTATTTTTGACCACATTTGAAAGGACTGCTGAAAGAGAAAAGTGGCCTGAGGAGCAGTGGGCTGGACTGGTGGCTCCTCTGTTAACTGGTGAATCGCAGAAGGCTTACTATGACCTAGAGCCTGACCAAGCAAAAGACTATGTGATGCTAAAAGCTGAAATATTGGCAAGGCTGGGTGTCACCCTGGCTGTCCGGGCTCAGCGTGTGCATAACTGGACTTTCCAGCTTGGAAAACCCCCCAGGTCTCAAATGTATGATCTCATTCACCTGAGCAGGAGGTGGCTACAGCCAGAGACTTTGTCCGCACCAGAGATTGTGGAACGTGTTGTAATGGATCGGTTTTTGAGAGCTCTTCCTACTGCCATCCAAAAGTGGGTAAGCCATGGAGACCCAGAGACGGCCGGTGGTCTTGTGGATCGTGTAGAGAAATACTTGGCTACAGAGAACCTGACGGCCTCTTCCAGAGACACTCGGACTTTCCACCCTAAGACCAGACCATCCCCAGGGGCGGATAAGAGGATTCCAAGGGGTGAGGGTGGAGAGAGTGAGAGGGTGGGAGCTCTACCCCAAGTTTGGCGAGAACAGCCTGGGAAATCAGCGGCTCAAGAGGCCGCAAGAAGGATCGTTTGCTACCGCTGCCGGCAAGCGGGACATATTGCAGCCAATTGCCCGGTTGTGGAGGAACCCATGCAGTGTGACTTTCTGACGGGCAGACGTCAGTCGCTGTGTGCGACAGTCGCATGCACTGCCATTCGAGGAACTGAGAAACATTTATGCAAAATGTGTATTAATGGTAGAAATGTTGTGGTATTACTGGATTCAGGTAGCCTTGTGACCCTGATAAAGGCTGAATTAGTTAAAACAGAGGTCTCTGGGAATAGCAAGGTAGCTGTTATTTGTGTGCATGGGGACACCCGAGAGTATCCAGTGACTACAGTGTGTTTCGAGACCCCCAAAGGTACCCTCTCTCATCCAGTGGGCTTAGTATCTCAGTTACCGCATGACGCCATTGTGGGAAGGGATTTTCCGAAGTTCTGGGAACTGTGGGATGATCCTGAGCCCCCCACTGGTGCCCCTATGTACCAGGAATGTGATAGCCAGAACTCCTCTGAGAGTGGTGAGGACTCTCCAGAATTTCCCTTGTCAGTATTTGCAGGGGAGACTCAAGAAACTGGAGAGGAGCCCACCTCCTCAGACGAAAACCTACCGTCTGTGGAGTTTTCTGATCTGGAGGTTCACAGGGAAAATTTTGCCACAGAACAGTTAAAAGACCCCGCCCTAATAAAGGCACGGGAAAACGTAGTGGAAATAGATGGCGAGTTAGTGAACCCAGATAATACCTGCACTTACCCATACTTCAGCGTAGAGAAGGACCTACTGTATCGGGTGGCAAAAAGGGCAGAAGAAACCGTTGAGCAGCTGGTGGTGCCCAAACCTTACAGGAAGTTGGTGTTGGAGTTGGCCCATGGGCACATTCTTGGAGGTCATCTGGGGACAGAGAAAACCCGAGAGAGGGTATTACAGAGATTCTATTGGCCTGGGGTGATGAAGGACATAGAAAATTATTGTTCCTCCTGCCCTGTGTGTCAGAGGTCGGCCCCGATGCCACATTTCCGTAGCCCACTGGTCCCTCTACCCATCATTGAGGTCCCGTTTGAGAGAATCGCAATGGATTTGGTAGGTCCTATAATCAAGTCCGCTAGGGGGCACCAGTACATATTGGTTATAATGGACTATGCCACCCGTTATCCAGAAGCGATCCCTCTCAGAAATACCTCGGCCAAAACCATAGCCAAAGAGCTATCTCTTGTTTTTAGCCGGGTGGGTATTTGTAAAGAACTGCTTACGGACCAAGGTACACCCTTTATGTCCCGGGTTATGAAAGAGCTGTGTAAATTGCTCAAAGTGACGCAATTGCGTACATCTGTGTATCACCCCCAAACCGATGGGCTGGTTGAAAGATTCAACAAAACCCTAAAACAAATGTTGAAGAAAGTGGTGGATAGAGATGGAAAGGATTGGGACTGTCTACTTCCTTATTTGATGTTTGCTATTAGGGAGGTGCCCCAATCCTCTACGGGATTCTCCCCCTTTGAGTTACTGTATGGGAGACACCCAAGAGGGCTGTTGGATATTGCCAAGGAAACTTGGGAAAGTGAGAGTTCTCCCCACAGGAGTGTGATTGAGCATGTCGCCCTGATGCAAGATCGAATTGCACAGGTAATGCCCATCGTGAAGGAACATTTGGCCCAAGCGCAGTTGGCACAGCAGAGAGTGTACAACCGTGGAGCAAAGACCCGTACCTTTTCCCCGGGGGATAGGATATTGGTACTTGTCCCTACGGTTGAAAGTAAATTCCTTGCCAAATGGCAAGGCCCCTACGAGATAATGGAAAAAGTGAGCGAAGTGAATTACAAGGTCAGACAACCAGGAAGGCGAAAGCCCGAACAGATATATCACGTTAATCTGTTGAAAGCCTGGAGGGATAGAGAGTCCCTAGTCGCAGAAACTTGGTCACCAGCTCAAACTGGTTGCGTGATTCCGGAGGTTGGAATAGCAGCCACCTTGTCACAACCCCAACAACAGGAGGTTAAGGAGTTTGTGCTTCGCAACAAGGAGGTGTTCTCTGAGCTGCCGGGACAAACATCTGGGGTAGAGCATGATATTATTACCCCGCCCGGTGAAAGGGTGAAGTTAAAACCCTATCGGATCCCAGAGGCCCGACGGGAGGCAATACGGGAGGAAGTACAGAAAATGCTGAACTTAGGGGTGATAGAGGAGTCCCAAAGTGATTGGTCTAGTCCCATTGTGTTGGTGCCTAAACCGGATGGGAGCTGGCGATTTTGTAACGATTTTCGTCAGTTGAACAAAGTTACAAAATTTGACACCTACCCCATGCCACGTATAGATGAGTTGATCGACCGGCTGGGAACAGCCCGATACATGACGACTCTTGACCTCACAAAAGGGTATTGGCAAATTCCCCTGGCCAAGTCGGCCAAAGAGAAAACCGCATTTGTAACCCCAGACGGGGCGTTCCAATATAAGAGAATGCCGTTCGGGTTACAGAATGCGCCGGCCACATTCCAGCGGAAAATGGACCAGATACTGAGGCCCCATCGGAAGTATGCTGCGGCTTACCTGGATGACGTAATTGTCCATAGCACAGATTGGGCCTCACATCTGCCAAAAGTGCAAGCAGTCCTAGACTCTATCCGGGAAGCGGGGTTTACGGCTAACCCCAAGAAGTGTACCATTGGGCAGGAGGAGGCCAAATATCTTGGGTACACCATTGGCAGGGGAGTGATAAAACCCCAACTCAACAAAGTCGAGGCCATCCAGAGTTGGCCACGTCCCAACAGCAAGAAGCAGGTACGGGCCTTTCTGGGAATCGCGGGTTATTATCGGCGCTTCATTCCCCACTTTGCTTCTAAGGCTGTGCCCCTAACCAACCTGACGAAAGGGAAAGGGTCGGTCATGATTAAATGGACCCCCGAGGCTGAGGCAGCATTCCAATTCTTGAAACAAGCCTTATGTAGCCAGCCAGTGTTGTACTCACCCGACTTCTCTAAAGACTTTGTCGTACAAAGTGATGCGTCAGATGTGGGGTTAGGAGCAGTATTGTCCCAGGTCTGGAACGGGGAAGAGCACCCAGTCATTTACCTCAGCAGGAAGTTGAAGTCCCATGAGGTAAATTACGCCACGGTTGAAAAGGAGTGTTTAGCGGTGAAGTGGGCTCTAGATTCCCTTCGGTACTATCTGCTAGGTAGGCACTTTGACATGGTTACGGATCACGCTCCGTTAAAGTGGATGGCTCAAAACAAGGAGACAAATAGAAGAGTGAATAGGTGGTTCCTGGCCCTACAGGAATTCAACTTCACAGTAAAGCATCGCCCTGGCGTTCAAATGGGGAATGTGGATGCTTTGTCTCGAGTACATGAATGCCTGATTGCTGGTGTTCCAACCCCAAGGTTAAAACAAGAGGGGGGGGTATGTGACAGCAGGAAGGTAAAGTCACCTGGTTGCATCCAGGGGGGTAGATATATTTCTCCCAGATTCATTAGGTGTTAGCTCATGCCTGGAACCAGACCTGTGTGGACTGTCTAGGGAGAGTGAACCCCTGTGCGGTGAGGCAAAGCCTGTGTGGCTATTTGTTTGGACTTTTACTAAACCAGGGACTTAGGGACTAGGACAGCACCAGGCTGATCCCAGTTGTTAGTTTAGGAAACCTGCATGTTTAGTCAGAGGTCAAACTGACCAGGATTTAATTTTGTTTGTTTCTTTTTGGCTTTGCTGTGTTTTTGTCACTGTACATAGAGAAATAAACCGCACCTTTTGATTTTGAAAACCACAACCTCCGTCTGCTGGCCCTGTTTTTGTGTGGGGAGCCCAACCAGGGGGTCACACACACCCGCTACCGAGTTAACCCCCTCACAATATATATATATATATATATATATATATATATATATATTTTTTTGCTATATTTTTTTCCCACAAAAGTGAAGTTTTTGCCCTTAAATATGATTTGGATGCAATTATTTACTAGTTTAAATATTGCACCAAGTTATATTGCCAATATTATACTAGCGCTGGAGTATTTCATGTAATTTACAAGTGTCAGGCTGGCAATTAGCTCTGTATGTAAAAATTTGCCTGAATACAGGATTGGCTCATACTGGGCCACCACTTCTGGGATAGCAGATCACTTCAGCCCCCCTGGAGCTTGAATGATGTAATAAGTGGTTTAATTAGATAAATTACATTTATGTAGCCACTGAAGCTGCCACTGGGCTGATGTATCATCCTTCGAGGGAATAATTACCACATGTGTGATAAATTGAGGGGGGGGGGGGATATTTATTTATTTACAGAAGGATCCTGAACCACTGCCTGTCGAAATACATTGAGAACATTCTCTGGCTCCAGCTCTGTTCTCACTAGTGATAGAGAGGGGGGGGGGGGGGGGGTTGCACATCACAGAATCATGCAAGGATAATGCTATCTCTTGTTAAAAAAAAGAATAGTGCCAAGACCACCAGCACTCTAAAAAGCTTGTGAGTGCTGGCAGCATTGGATTGTAGATATCTCAGATTAAAAGGATACTGAACTAGAGTTTCCAACCTAAAGGAGTTGTAAGGGCAGAAGGTTTTTTATCGTAATGAATTCTATGCATTACGATAAAAAACCTTCTGTGTATAGCAGCACCCCCCTAATTGCCTACCTGAGCCCCTTCTCTCTCCAGCGATGTCTACGATCCCCTCAGCCATCCAGGACACTCCTCCTGATTGGCTGAGACAGAACAGCAGGGCCATTAGCTCCCATGGCTGTCAATCAAAGTCAGTCAGCCAATCAGGGGAGAGAGGGGACGGGGCCATGTCGGGGCTCCATGTCTGAATGAATACACGGAGCTCTGACTCGGCTTGGTTGCCCCCTGTAGCAAGCTGCTGGCTGAGGGGCACTCAAAGGAGGGAGTGGCTAGGAGCAGCGAAGAGGGACCTGAGAAGAGGAGGATCCTGGCTGCTCTGTGCAAAACCAACTGCACAGAGGAGGTAAGTATAACATGTTTGTTATTAAAAAAAAAAAACGAGCCCTTCCAATCACTTTAACCACTTCAATACCGGACACTTCACCCTTTTCCTGTCCAGGCCAAATTTCAGCTCTCAGTGCTGTCACGTTTTGAATGCCAATTAATTTTTTTTGGTGGTATTTCATCACCACTGATATATAAACTAAATAATACTTAAAATTTTGAGAAAAAAATAAGTTTTCCTAAATTTCGGTTATAAAATTTTGCAAATAATCCTTATTAAAATTAGGCCAACATGTAATTTTGCTACATTTCTTTGGTAGAAATAATCCAAATCAGTGTAAATTATTTACTCTGTGTGAAAGTTATAGAGCAGCCTTTCTCAACCTTTTCAACACAGAGGAACCCTTGAAATAATTCTCCGGTCTCGGGGAACTCCTGCTAAAATTAGAAATTTACAATTCATGATACCTTTGTGTGATGGTCAGTGGGATGGATGGTTCTTACACTTGTGGTCATTCGGAAGAATTACCTCCTTACAGATACTGTAGCTAAAAAGATCAATGGTGTCAGTAGGAAATTATCTGAGAGGCAGAAATTGCCCAATGCTGAAGGAACCCCTAGCAACCTCTGGAGGAACCCTGGTTGAGAATCACTGTTATAGAGTGTTAATCCATGGTATATATATTTGAAAATTGATCAATCCTGAAGTTACCGACGGCCCATCTAGTTTCTTGAGGCCAGGACAATACAAATATAACCCTTTTTTGGAAAGTGAACAGTTTGAGGTATTTAGTAGGAGGCATGGTGAGTTTTTTGAAATTGTAATTTTTTTTGCAGAGAAGTCCCCGCTGACAGCAGAATGTCAATGTAGCGGGGTGTTACATTTAGGGGGCAGGTGTCTGAGTGTAATCAGGCTCAGATGCATTATTGCTAGGGTCTATGGACTATATTTTCCTGTGGAGGAGATGAATGGTGCCTAGTTCCCTGCAGTCTATAGGTGGCGTTGTCGCCATAGACTGGGGTTGAACCATCGTTGAAGGTTGTGCCTTTTTGTGTCCTCTCTCGGCGGTGGTACGGCGGGGCGGGGAACCCGCTGTGCCTGCTTGGAGAGGGTATAAAAGGGGCGGCCATCTTTCACACGGGGTCCGAGTCCCAGGCACCTTCAGCCTGGGGCTGCTGTTCCGGTTCATCCGCGCCCAGGTGCCCTTGGCCTGGGTGTAGGGGATTGAATGCCATCCCAGGCACCTTCGGCCTGGGGTGAGGTACTGCTTGAGAAGGCCTGGGGCCCAGTACCTTCGACTGGGTCCCGCGAGGGATCGAGGAATCCTAGGGGTCCACCGAGTGAGGGATCCCGAATCTAGGACGAGGGGGACCAGAGAGGTTACCCTTCCCGGAGATCCATTGCAGCAATTTGGTGACGGTGGGGCCTCTGGTGACCGTCCAGATGGATGTCTTCTCCCTGACAGGGGTCGCAATTTTTTGAAGGTAGTCCACGTTCTCATGGTCTGTGGCAGGGACCCAACGTGAATCAGGTCGGTGGCAGAGACCCAACAACCAGGTCTGTGGCGGGGACCTTCATTCACCTGGTCCGTGGCAGGGACCAACCTCACGGTCGGTGGCAGCGACTGTGCGCCATAACAGTTGTGAAGTCCTAACAGTTTCGTTTCATTGATAGGATTGTGCCTGGACCACCTCCCCACTTTGTCTGAACTGTTCTGTGTCTGACCAGTCGCTCTCAAAGGACTATTTATTGCTCTGAAGAATAAATAAGTGTTGGACTTTCAGTGGTGTGGAACTTGACTTTCTGGGAGGGTGGGAGTCATCCTCAAGGGAAGTTTTGGCTTTGGACGGGGACACAGGCCCGAAGGTAAAAGGTATAGCTGACACCTCTACACATAAGAGGATACAAGCTGGTGGTGCGCCACATTCTCCTCTTTGGTCCCCTAGACGAGAGCCATTGACCGAGAAGAGAAAGAGGGAGTGAGAGGTGAGGTCGCTACACGTGGGGGCTCTGGGTCCGGGATCTGTGTTTGTGTTGATGGAGCCGAGACTTTCAGAGTTTGAACTTTGCTGCCCAGAGGAGTTCCGAGGAGTTCGGCCATATTGGCCAACGCGCCACGAGACACACCCTGGCTGCGCAGTTCGTGGGCGTGACACAGCAGAAGCCCGCGAACAGGTGCGGAATATGGGAGGAGTCTGGCCATGTGAAGTGTTGCACGTGGGGAGTGGGACTTTGGCGCAAGATAGTCAGTGCGCGATGGAGCAGCAAGCGGTCAGCACGTTAACTACTGCCTCGTGGGTTCCTACTTCCACAGCCACAAGGATGACTTTGTTTGCTACTTCGCTGACAGATACGGGGATTAGGCTCAAGCCCCGAGGACGGTTTGCCCTCTATGTATGCAAGGACGTAGAGGCCCTTGGTGTGATTTGTCCCGGCTGCTCGGGACTGGTGGTTCAGCTAAAGCCGTTCGGGCGATGTGAGGCCTGTAAAGAGTTAATTTTTGAGGTGAAGCAACCCACGGAAAGGCCTCGGGCCTCCCACCTCAACTGTATAACAGGCACCACCACTCTGGAAGGAGAAGTCAGAGCTTGTACAGCCATCCCTACGCACACTGACCGGGCTCTGGAGGAAGCCCCAGCGGAGACTGAGACTGAGAAACCCAAAGATGCTGCTTCAGTCACCACGGAATCCCTGCTCCCACCGCCAAAGAGGAAAGTCAGTTTGGTCAAGGCTTCCTGCGGCCGTGGGAGAGTCACACCCCAGCGCTTGCCTGGCCTGGATGGATCTGGAAAGAAGAGCCCCGGACATCCCAGCTCAAGTAAAGGCCGAGGTAAGCCGAGGGACAGGACCTGGTGTGTGGTTGGAGGTGTTGGGATCCAGAGGCCCTGGAACCTGTCCAAGGGTGTGACTCCACCTCTACACGGAGTTACTGGCCCGCGGAGGAGTATGACACCTCCGACCTGGAGTCGATCTCCGTTGTAGGAGACGACGTTCTAATAGACAAACTTTTTGCTAAAAAGGGCTGGGACAAGATACCCCTGTCCTCGTCCCGTGTGAAAAGGGACCCACCCATGTCCACTGGGGATAGTACACCCCGGATGGAGGCCCCGGCGCCTGAGGAGGGATCTGGTCCCTTGCATGCCTTTCCACCACCGGAGTCGCCTATGCCCGTTGCTGGGACGAAGCGAGTGTCACTGCGGGCTCCTATGCCCAATCTACAGGTGGTGAAGGTGCCCTGGCACCCGGATGCTATAGTGCTGCCTGGTGAAGGAGACCGTGCTACAATGCCACCCCTTTCCTGATTGCAGAGACTTTTCGGTCAGAAAGTTGCCAATGAGTATGGGTGGGAGTACCCATATTTATCCAAAGAACTTTTGTATGAATTGGAGGCCTGCAGACAGTGGTGGTATGATGACTTCATTTGGACACACCTCAAGGTGCCCCACGCTCGCAGGTACCTCTCATGTTCCCCTGCAGTCTCCAAAAGGTTCAAAGACTGCAAGGCAGAGTGGATGTTGGGTCGGCACATCCATGCTGACCGGGTGCTTATTTGTCGGAGGGAGGGGAATGATGTGGAGTATCACATGGAGACTTTCGACAGGTATTTGAAACCCTTGGTACTGCCGCACCCAAGGTTTTATTTGTAGGAGAACAGACTCCTTGCTGTTGTTCAATTTTCCAGTGTGCCTTTACCGGGACCCAGGGACTTTTTGCTCTGCAAAGGGTGGCCTATTTCAGAAGAGCTTGGAGCAGTTTGTTTGTCGTTCTCCCTGTGTTTTCCTTTCTTCACCGCAATGATACAGAGACTTTGGGGTATAGTTGAGACAGGGCCACAGTACAGAGAAAAGGATTTCTGGACGGAAAAAAAGAAATAAGCGTTCTGACCATGACACTACCACCAGGTGGTGGTGTTGCGCAACGATTGCTTCATAGCCGCACTACTTTTTGGAAGGAAGGGGTTTCTCTAATGGGAGGCCTGTACATTCCAACTTTATAGGTTATGTTAGAATGTTTTTTTTGTTTCTTTTCCCCTCTGCAGGAGAACATCAATCAAGACTGCTGAAAAAGGGGCAGATCTTAGTCAGTGATGTGGGAGGGGGGGATGTGAAAAGAAAAATAATATTTTACATAATGATGTATGTTTTGATGTAACACAAATGTTTTATACCTGTGTGTGTTTCCTCTCTTTTCTGTTTCCCTTCCCCTGTTAGGTTCCGGCACAATCTATTTTTTTTTTTTTCGAAATTGGGTTTTGTGTATGGTTTAGTCTCTGGATCGAGCCCAGGTTAGCTCTCTTTTGAGGCATGGGTTTGTTCCAGACACTGGGGACCAGTGTATAACTGCCGGGGGGTGAGTGTAGCGGGGTGTTAGATTTAGGGGGCAGGTGTCTGAGTGTAATCAGGCTCAGATGCATTATTGCTAGGGTCTATGGACTATATTTTCCTGTGGAGGAGATCAATGGTGCCTAGTTCCCTGCAGTCTATAGGTGGCGCTGTCACCATAGACTGGGGTTGAACCATCGTTGAAGGTTGTGCCTTTTTGTGTCCTCTCTCTGCGGTGGTACGGCGGGGCGGGGAACCCGCTGTGCCTGCTGGGAGAGGGTATAAAAGAGGCGGCTATCTTCCACATGGGGTCCGAGTCCCAGGCACCTTCAGCCTGGGGCTGCTGTTCCGGTTCGTCCGCACCCAGGTGCCCTTGGCCTGGGCGTAGGGGATTGAAGGCACCTTCGGCCTGGGGTGAGGTACTGCTTGAGAAGGCCTGGGGCCCAGTACCTTCGACTGGGTCCCGCGAGGGATCGAGGAATCCTAGGGGTCCACCGAGTGAGGGATCCCGAATCTAGGACGAGGGGGACCAGAGAGGTTACCCTTCCCGAAGATCCATTGCAGCAATTTGGTGACGGTGAGGCCTCTGGTGACCGTCCAGATGGATGTCTTCTCCCTGACAGGGGTCGCAACTTTTTAAAGGTAGTCCACGTTATCATGGTCTGTGGCAGGGACCCAATGTGAATCAGGTCGGTGGCAGAGACCCAACAATCAGGTCTGTGGCGGGGACCTTATTTCACCTGGTCCGTGGCAGGGACCAACCTCACGGTCGGTGGCAGCGACTGTGCGCCATAACTGTTGTGAAGTCCTAACAGTTTAGTTTCATTGATAGGATTGTGCCTGGACCTCCTCCCCACTTTGTCTGAACTGTTCTGTGTCTGACCAGTCGCTCTCAAAGGACTATTTATTGCTCTGAAGAATAAATAAGTGTTGGACTTTCAGTGGTGTGGAACTTGACTTTCTGGGAGGGTGGGAGTCATCCTCAAGGGAAGTTTTAGCTCTGGACGGGGACACAGGCCCGAAGGTAAAAGGTATAGCTCACACCTCTACACATAAGAGGATACGAGCTGGTGGTGTGCCACACTCTCCTCCCTGGTCCCCTAGACGAGAGCCATTGACCGAGAAGAGAAAGAGGGAGTGAGAGGTGAAGTCGCTACATAAACAAAAGAGCTGAAAATGCATGAGGTCTCCCCCCCCCCCCCCCCCCCATACACCTCTATTCCACACCAGGGGGGCACGCCAATAAATAAATAAAAAAAGCCAGGGTCCCGCCCCCAAAATTAATACCAGACCCTTTATCTGAGCATGCAGGCCAGGAAAGGGGGGGGGGGGGTCCAGCGATGTAGGTCCACGTCAATCATGATGAATGACTACTGACCTGCGTAAAAAAAAACGCCACCTGCCAAAAACTGACCCTTTTACTCTAAATTACAAAATTCGGTTGGTAGGAGCTGCATATGTCCTTCATATACATTTTTCTCTTTTGATGATGCATGGAAATGTGTCTTTTGATGAGAAGTATTAATAGTCTGAAACAATGAAAGTTTTTTTTTTTTTTTCCCCTACTAAAATCCAGTTTGGAATATTCAAATTCCAGCAGTAAAGAGGTTAAAGAGGTTAATCCTATATTGCATGATACATTCTCCTTGCAAATACACCTTCCAGCATATGACTGTTTGCTCTGCCTGCTGGTGAGGGGCTGGAGGGTGTGCATGCTTGAGGGTGTGCACACAGATTATTTGCTGGCTTGGTGTCTCACCAGCAAGCCTCTCTCTCTCTCTCTCTCTCTTTCTCTCTCTGTGTGTTTTTTTTCTTCTTTCCTCTCCCCCTGAAGTGATGCACACACAGCCTGTGGAGGTGAGGCTGCCCCTTTAACACCAGTGTCACTATATAGCAGGTCACTGGCACCGTCTGCAGTTTCCACATGGCTGGATGCTGCTGCTGCTGCATGTAAAGCTTTGCTCCAGTAAAAGAGGATACTTACTGTGGAGGGACTGCATATTCCAAGGACTGCAAGCCCAAACTGACATTCTGCATTGCACAGATCTCCAGGAAGATCCAAGGCAGCCGTGAGTACCACTTCCATCCTTCTTGAGGGCAGAGAGCTGCAGAACAGGGTTCCCCTAAAGTAGGGGGTTTAAAGGCCATTTTACAGATTTGTTTTTTTAGCTTACTTCTAATCTCCCTTCTTTATTATGCAAAAATAATTAACCCCTGTTAATCAACGTCTTCTCTTACGAGCAGAAATGGGCTGAGTTGGAATTATTTAGACATAAAAAGAAGTGCTTAACTAGAGGGTAGGATATCCACTCTTATAAATTGCTGATATAGGAGGTCACCTCCTATAAGCCATGTGGGAATTCCTTTCACTTCAAAGAAAAAAGGGTTTCACCTGCAACTCTGAAAAGGGTTCTTTACTGTAAGAGCAGCAATATGAAGTGTCTTCCACAATGGTTTTAGCAGGCAAGATAGGGAGCCTAATTAAAAAAGCAGGTTAGAGTCTTTCCTAAATAATAACAAACTATAAAGGGTTACTTACATTATATTATGATTATCTTGATAGCATTTCAGTCTGGGATTTTATTTTCATCTGGGATATCAAATTAGACCATGTTGTCTATAAATTCTAGTGGATTAGCTTGGAGGAGGGCTGAGCGCAACAGACATATGCCTTTCTTTTCTGCCGGTGTTGACGTTTCCCTGGTGGATGAGGTGTTAAAATTCAAACAATGTGAAAATTATTTTTTTCCCATCAAACAAAAACAGCAACTTTGCAACTCCCAGCAGTTGCAGCAGCTGGTGGCTTCTCTCTTGTGCCAGTGGTGGCAGGCTCTGGGCAGGGCTGAGTTAACAGACCTACTAAATCTTTTAAGAAAGGGACTTTTATTCAAGAGCAGCCCTGGCTCAGAGCTTCTTGCATGACTTGGCGAAGATCTGACTGAACATGAAGTGCTCGTCTCCAGCAAGGAGAGTCAGAAACATTAATGGGCACTTTATCGCCATTCTTGACTGCTCTTGCCGTATAATTCCATGTGCTAATGGCCCTGAGATGCTGTGAGTGTATCTGTTAACACTTCCTGGATATAATTTAGTTTTACCTATCACAGATGTTGTCTGATGGAATTTAGCCTGGAATTATTTTATGGTTATTGCAGCATTTATTGTTTCTTGAAGACGTAGTAAGGCTTACTTTAAATGATTCCATCTTATCAAACAAACCAGTTGCTTTTAGCATAGTGCCATCAATTAGAAGCACTGTGTATCTGTGCTGAGATTTTCATGATAGTATCATTTTTGTTTTGATATCGCTATCAATTTTATATATTTTTTTTTTGTTGGTGAAATTATTTTTTACACTGGGCTCCAAAAGATAAAATTGTTTTTCTAAGTGTCCCTAACCTTTGACCTGTCACTAAGAGCCGGTTCACACACAGGCAGCACGACTCTGGCCGTGACTTTGCGAGGCGACCTGGATGCGACCTGAGCGCGCACCACAGCACGAATTACAAGGCGACTTCAAGTCGCCTCCAGTACAGGAGGCTTTCCGGTGGCCAGTCAAACAAGAATCAGCACTGTGGGAGGGAGGCAGGGCTGATGTTAGAAATCACGGGGCCCCGTACAGCCTACCTGGCAGGGCCCCCCCCCCCCCTCAAATATATCAATACAAGATTTTCACTTCAAATATACTAAAATCATTCTTAGCGGACACAAAGATAACAGAGAAGCTGTGTGACCTAACCCCTTTTTTAAATTGTTTTTTACATTTTTGAAGAAAAACATTTTATATTTATTTTTTTTAAAACATTTAAATATTTCGAATTTTTTTTTTTTACAATTTAAAAAAAATATTTTTTACAAGAATTTTATTACATTTTACAAGGGATTAAAACAATACAGGGTTACAATTTGTTATTTTTTTAATGGGACAGGGAAGCCAGTAGCAGTGTCTGTGTCTCTCCCTGCAACAGCTGAAAGTCGGTGGGAGGGAGAGAAACCTGTTTTCAGCTGCTGCAGAGAGTCACATAGGGCATCCAGTAATTGCCCCTCCATCCGACCGCACTGATTCCCTCTGCTGTTTGGGCCCCCCAGTAAGCCCCGGCCCCCTACAGGAGGATTGGTGGTCCCCCCCTATCAGCGGCCCTGGAGGGAGGGGTTTGCCTGAGAAAACATGAGAAAATAATTTTTTCTTCCTGTATTGTTGCTTCAGTTAGGACACGATCCGACTTTGGAGGAGACTTCCACTGAAATCAATGGATACAAGTCGCCTAGAAGTCGGATTGAAGTAGTACAGGAACCTTTTCTGAAGTCGGAGCGACTTCAGTAGTGTACATTAAGACGGCTCAATTCACTTCCATTGCTTTTCTCAACAGCGCGACTTGGGACGACTTCAAGTCGGATCCCAGGTCGCCCCTGTGTGAACCGGCTCTAAGTGTTAAGCGGACACCCTCCCTGTACCCAACCCCAAGGCTTAACCTATCCCTTGACAGGGAGGTTAGAGTTGTCATCAAAAAAGGTGAGAGTAGGGCCTCATGCACACTGGACGTTATAATAATGTTATAAAAATGGCAGTAACTTTGCAGTGAGTTTTTCTGCGTTTTTTTTAAATTGGATCAAAAACGTTAAATGCTGGTGAGCCACGTTTTTGATCGTTTATCTGCGTTTTTTGACATTTTACAGCTGAAAAACACCTCTCAGAACCCACTCGTTTTTGGGGTTTTTTCCAGCCAAAAAACGTTGATAACAGTCTGTGTGCATGGACACGTAGGATAACATACTGGAGAGTTTATTGACTGTAGAAAAAAACATCTGAAGCCCCAAACAGCAGCAGTAAAAACATCCAAAAACATCCAGTGTGCATGAGGCCTAAATGGGAACGGGTGTTCCAGTTATAACTCTACACACGACTGATTTTCCTGTCAGAAAAACTGCGATGAGAGCTTTTGGCCGGGAATCCCGGCCGTGTGTATGCTCCATCTGAGTTTTTCAGACGGGAAAACTGCCAGAAAAAAAAAGGAGCAGAATCTCTTCTTTCCCGTCAGGAAAAAATCCTAGCGGGAAAACCGTTCGTCTGTATGCTCGGAAACAATTTGACGCATGCTCGGAAGCATAGAACTGTGACCGTGTGTATGCAGAGGAATTCCGTCAGGAAAACCATCGTTTTTTTTTTCCCCGACGGGAAAACCGGTCGTGTGTACGAGACATAAGGCTCCATGCACACTGGCTTAAAAATCGCTGCTTCTACAGGAGTTTTGTGTCTTGCCTGTAGAAGCAGCTAACGCTGTCCTATGTGTCCATGCACATTAGGACGATTGCAGGCATATTTGGAGCTCAGCGTTTAGAGGCAGGAAAAAAAAACCTTCTGGTTTGCATTTTTAATTGGGGCTTTCAGGCAGAAAAGAAAACACTAAACTCTTCTAACCTTGCTTAAACTATGTCCAGAAACGTTCTATATGAGCGTTTTTGTTCTGCCAAGGGAACTGGAGTTTTTTTTAAGCTCAGTGTGTATTGTCTTATGCCCTGTACACACGATCGGATTTCCAATGGAATAAAATCCGATGGAATTTTCCGTCGGTATTCCGATGAAGCTGACTTCCATCAGTCTTGCATACACACCATCAGACAAAATTCCGACCGTCCAAAACGTGGTGACGTAAAACACTCAGACGAGCCGAGAAAAATAAAGTTCAATGCTTCTGAGCATGCGCGGGTTTTTTCTTCGTTGGAGTTCCACACAGACGATCGGAATTTCCTATCGCTTTTTTTTCCATCGGAAAAATTTAAAACATGTTCTATTTTTTTACACCAATGGAAAAAAGTTTGATGGGGCCCACACACGATCGTTTTTTCCGATTAAAAAAGTCTATCGGACATTTTTCATTGGAAAAAAACGATCGTGTGTACAGGGCATTAGAGGGGAAATCCCCTAACTATGCATCTCTAAGTCATAAAGTGAAGCAAAATCTCCCCAACAGGACTGACAAAGAGTTTTATCCCTTCACCATTCTGAAGTAAAACAAAAAGTTCTGGCTATTTATACACGTTAACACTTGCCCTTTACACTTTAACTATTAAACCTAACATTTAAAGAATAACTAAACCCAAGAACAATAATATACTATATTGCAGTTTACAGTCATTAGATGGCTGCCTTTGTTTTTTTTTTGTTTTTTTTACACAGTACAGAAAATACTTGTAGAATTGATAAGAAATGCAGTGTTCTTGCCACTCCATGTGAGCTGCACTGAAGAATATCCTCCTTCCTTTCTATCTTCTAACCACTTGCTTACTGGACACTTATACCCCCTTCCTGCCCAGGCCAATTTTCAGCTTTCAGTGCTGTCTCACTTTGAATGACAATTGCACGGTCATACAACACTGTACCCAGACAACATTTTTATAAAAAAAAAAAAAAATTCACACAAATAGAGCTTTCTTTTGGTAGTATATTATCACCACTGAAAATTTTGAAAAAACTTTTTTTTATAGTTTGTTATAAAATTTGCTGGTAATTTTTCTCCTTCATTGATGAGGTTGCACTGATAGGTGGCACTGATGGGCTCTTATAGGCAGCACTGATGGGCTCTTATAGGCAGCACTGATGGGCACTGAGAGGTGGCACTGATGGGCAGCACTGATAGGTGATGCTGATGAGCATGGGTTGATAGCACTAATGGGCACTGATAGGTGGCACTGGCAGCACTGCTAGATACTAATTAGCAGCACTGGTGAGCACTGATAGGTGGCACTGGTGGGCACTGATTAGCGGCACTGGTGGATAATGATGGGACCTATGTCCCTGTAACAGAAGCCAGTTACCGGCTTTCTTCTTTTCGCCTCACGCTATTAGTGTGAAGATAAAAAAGCCAATAACCAAATTGCACGGTCATGCAACACTGTACCCAGACAATATTTTTGTGACGCTGATGAGCATGGATTGGCAGCACTGATAGGTGCCACTGGCAGCACTGCTAGGCACCAATTAGCAGCACTGGTGGGTTCTAATTAGCAGCTCTGGTGGGCACTTATTAGCAGCACTGGTGCGAACTAATTGGCAGCACTGGTGGGCACTGATAGGTGGCACTGGTGGGCACTGATAGGTGGCACTGGTGGGCACTGATAGGTGGCACTGGTGGGCACTGATAGGTGGCACTGGTGGGCACTGATAAGTGGCACTGGTGGGCACCGATAGGTCGCATTGGTGGGCACTGATTGGCACTGATTAGCGGCACTGGTGGGCAATGATGGGACCGATGTCCCTGTAGCAGAAGCCGTTTACTGGCTTTCTTCTTTTCTCCTTACACTATTATGCCCTGTACACACAACCGGTTTTCCCGTCGGATAAAAAAAAGATGATTTTCCCGACGGAATTCCTGTCAAGCCTGCCTTGCATACACACAGTCACACAAAAGTCCGGTGAACTTTTGACTGCCAAGAACACAGTGACGTAAAAGACTATGACGAGCCGAGAAAATTAAGTTCTATGCTTCAGAGCATGCGTCGATTTGTTTCCGAGCATGCATGTTTTCTCTTTTCGTCCATGGACGGACACAGCTCCTTAAATCTTGACATGTGGGTTATGTTCCTGTTCATAGGAGAGGACTAGGCAGAACATGTTAGTTCTCTTAAAACATGTAACTTTAACAGAGTTGAACAGCCCCGCCCAGGGGGCGGTCCCTCCGGTCATGACCCCTCACCCTGCAGCATGCAGCTCAGTTTTTTCTGCCTAGCAGAGGAGAAGGACGTGACTCCCTTTGAGCCCAGAGTCCTGAAGAAATGTAAAATTTTTATTTATTTTATTTTTCGATTCTTCTATCAACTGCCGGCTGTGCGACAGGCTGGATATTATAGATCCTTGTAGTCTTCCCAGTCCGGCCATCGAGCGTGCCAGTCCTTAGCTACGCGCTGGTTCTGCCACGACATACCCCATGGCTCCAGGGGTGGCCGGTGAGCATATGCTCTGGGGTCCACATATGACTGGGCTGCTGTTGTCTCACTCGCAGTGGACCGGGCCGACCGCTACTCCGTACCATCGGTTATGGGTCTGTCAGGGACGTGCCAGCAAGTCCTCGCAAGGACGGGTAAGTACGGTTCCTCCTGTCTCGGGAGGATGCAACAGCTGGGCATTCCCGGGATTAAGGGGTTCTCCTGTCCTCCATTTCCCTGCTCTCTGTCGCCCTTTCCCCTCATGCCCTAGGGCCCACTGCGACCGGGGTGAACCTGTGGGGGGGCTCCGGGTCCCTGTGGGGGACCGTGGGGTGCCGGGGTCCGCTTCTGTGAGGGGGGTTCTGTCTCCTGGAAAAGTCCCTGCACGTCCTTCTCATCCATATTTCGGTGCTCAGGCGCCATTTTTTTGTGTGCCTGCCTTTCTCCATTAAAAATTCCATTGGCGGCCATTTTGTCGTGGCCGCGCTGTGCCGCAGGTCAGTATTGCGGGCGGCCATTTTCTTGTGGTCTGCACCCTTTTATATGAGGCATCTGGCGGCCATTTTGGAGTGGGTTTGGCCTATAGCACTGGCTTTTTGAACTGCGCACAGATTGTTGTCAGTTTTTTTTTTTTTTTTCACAAACGCAGTGTATACAAGGAAGGCGGGCAGCAGTGCTGAGCGGTCTCCCTCTGGGTGGTGAGTCTCCTGGGTAACCCCCTAGGCCGGCGCAGCAAGGAGGGTGGACTTCTTAAGTGTCTTTTCACTTAGTCCCTGAGGGCTGTCAGTGGGTGATAATGGAGTCAGTATCTGGCCTTTCTTCCCCTAACTTGCCAGAGGCAGCCAAGGTGCCCCTGTGGTTCCCATGGATACGCTGTCGGCGGTCCTGGAATCATTTGTTGCCAGGGTAGAGCGGTGTGCGGGCATAAGGGGGGTAAAAAAGGCACCCCCTCCCCCGCCATCTTCTGGGGGATTGCTCTGACTCCGATTCGGGCCTGGCTGCGGCTCAGGACCCCGGTTCTAGTATGTCAGAGAATGCGGACCAGGTCTTCCCTGGTGGGGAGGACCCCTCTTTTGGGTCAGTGCTAGACAGAGCACGTATGAGTGCACTTATTGATCACACTAATCTAACCGCTCTGTGAAAGTTTTTCCTTATGTTACTTTGATAAGTCATAGATAAGGAATGGGCATGACCGCAGAGGTCCTTTGTGGTCCCTCAGCGCATGACGGTCCGTTATCCTTTTGAGGTGAGCCTTTTGAAAAATGGGCCTCTCCTCCAGTCGTGGACCCCCGGTCTCTCGGCTACATAAGGTAACCTCTCTCCCGGTAGAAGGGACCCCCTGCCTTTAAAGGCCCTAATGATAGGAGGTCTGGAACGGTGACCCGCTTCATGTTCACCATGCTGGGGTCAGAGTTGCGACCTATATTAGCTGCGACTTTGGTGCCTCAGACACTCACTGAATGGGCAAAGATTTTGCAACTGACAGTTGAGGAGCATCAGCTTCCTCAAGAGTGCGTAAGGCTGACTGACCAATGGTCCAGGGCCTTGTGTATGTCTGTGATGCCACTCTGGATGAGGCCCTCTGGATTTCCAGAGCCTCTGTATCTGCGGTGGTACTGCACCGCCTGTGACATGCTGGTCCGCTGACCACGCATCCAAAAAAGCTCTAGCAGATTTGCCCTTCAAAGGTGGGAGGCTTTTTGGTACCTTGCTGGACAACATTATTAAAGATGTCACTGGAGGTAAGAGCACACTTCTCCCACTGTCCTCTATGAGGAAGGAGCCACGCCGTAAGCGGGGCCCTCCTATTCCGCGCAGAAGCGATATTTTCGTCAGATCCTCCGTGACTGACAGACTCCTGTTGGGGGACAGGGTTGTCCCTGGGTGCGTAAGCCGAACAAGACGGCTAATAAGCTTGTTACCACATGAGGTTTTGCCCCCGCCCGACTCAGGGTGGGGGGACGGCTTTGCGAGTTTGTAGCTCGGTGGTCCTCCCTGCTCTCCGACCAGTGGGTCTATGTGGTGGTCGCTTTGGGGTACAAGATAGAGTTTCTTTCTTGTCCGCCATACAGATTCTTTCCCTCGAATCTTCCTCTCCTTCCGGCTCCTAGGTCTGCTTTGATAGGAGCAGTACAAACCTTGCTCAGGTGCGGTGTAATTTACCTGTGCCCCTGGAGGAAGGGTTTAAGGGATTCTATTCAAATCTGTTTATATTCCCAAAGAAGGAGGGTGTCCGTCCAATCTTGGACCTCATGGCCCTCAATGCCTTTGTGAGAGTGCGAAATAATCCAGGGGATTTTCTGGCGTCCCTGGACATCAAGGATGCCTACTTGCATGTCCCCATATGCGACAGGCATCAGAGGTTTTCTGCGCTTTGTGATCGGCGAGGACCACTATCAATTTGTGGCTCTTCCCTTTGGCCTAGCGTCAGCACCAAGAGTTTTCACCAGGGTGCTCGCCCCTATTCTAGCTTTGCTGAGACAGCGAGGCATTGCCGTCGTAGGTTACTTAGACGGTCGTCTTCTGAGAGCTGCTTCCAGCCCAGAATTAGAGGAGGACGTGTCTATAGCCAGTCAGACTCTCCGAGAATTTGGATGGATACTGAACCTCCGGAAGTCGGTGTTCCAATTCAGCGCCTAGAATACCTGGGGCTTATTCTGGACTCATCGGAGGCGAGAGTCTTCTCCCTCCAGAGAAGTTGCAGACACTCCAGGCTGCAGTGAGGTCGTTAACATCCCACAATTGGTCGTCTCTCCATTTCTGCATGAGAGTCCTGGGCCCATACTCGGGTGCTGCAGAAGGAGATTCTATCCAAATGGAACAAATCCCCATTGTGTCTGGATCATCAGATCAGGTAAGTCGCCTAGTCAGGACCTCCCTGACTTGGTGGCTGACATCCCCGACACTTCAGTCCGGGAAGTCTTTCCTTCCTTTTCACTGGACTGTGATCACGGCGGACACCAGCATGACCGGTTGGGGGGGAGTCTGGGGGGTTCGGTCGGCCCAGGGCAGCTGGACTTCGGAAGAATCTCTTCTACCGATCAATGTCCTCGAACATCGAGCGATTAGACTGTGCCTCTCAAAGTGGTCGCAGAGGCTTCAAGGGCGTCCGGTCAGCATACAGTCGGACAACGCCATGTCAACCATCAGGGTGGAACAAGGAGTTCGGCCACAGTGTGGGAGGTTGCTCACATCCTGAGATGGGCCGAAAGGAGCGTACCGGCTCTATCGGCTGCTTACGTTCCGGGCGTAATAACTGGCAGGCGGACTATATGAGCTGCCAGATGCTGGACCAAGGGAAATGGTCGTTACACCCGGAGGTGTTTCAACTCCTTGTCAGAAGTGTGGCACACCAGATGTGGATCTCCTGGCCTCTCGACTCAATCGCAAGGTGTCGAGGTTTGTGGCCAGGTCCAGGGATCCCTGGGCAGAGGCGTCAGTTGCGCTGGTGGCTCCATGGGGTCAGTATAGGCAAATTTATGCCTGTCCCCCAATGAATATGCTTCCTCGTCTGCTCCGCGGAGTGGAGGCCGAGGGGATTCCGGTGATTCTAATCGCCCCAGACTGGCCCCGGCGTCCCTGGTACGCCGACCTCGTGAGACTGGTGTGGTGCTCCCTGGCGTCTGCCAATGTGGGAGGACCTTCTGTCTCAAGGTCCCATACTTCATTCTGCTTTACAGTCGCTGGCTTTAACGGCATGCTATTGAAAGCCAGGTACTGAGGGACCGTTGTCTGTCAGATTTGGTAATCTCTACCATGTTAAGGGCCCGGAAATCTTCCCGGAAGATCTACCATCGCACTGGAAAGCATACATCTCTATGTGTGGAGAGATGTCTTGGCGCCCACAGGCATATTCGGTTTTTCGGATCCTGTTCTCACAGCGCGGAGTAGATCAGAAACTTGCCTTAAGCACTATTAAGGGGCAGATTTCAGCCTTGGCTGTCTTCTTCCAACGACCCCTAGCGGCTCACTCACTGGTAAGTACGTTTGTACAGGGGGTTCGACACGTGATTCCCCTGATTGTACCACGCTTCCTCCGTGGGACTTCAATCTGGTTCTCTCTGTACTTCTGGAACTTTCCCTTGAGAACACCAGGGAGTATTCCTCTCTTAACGCTTTCTCAGGAAATAGTTTTTCTAGTTGCCATTACATCGGTCAGAAAGGGTTTCTGAATTGGCTGCCTTGTCTTGCAAGTCTCCTTACTTGGTCCTCCATAAGGATAAGCGGTGCTGCGCCCGCAGCCCTCAATCCTTCCTAAGGTAGTTTCGGCTTTTCACCTAACCAAGGACATTGTATTTCCATCCTTGTGTCCTCGACCTTCGCATCCCATGGAGGTTGCGCTACATACTTTGAACGGGGTACGTGCCCTACTGGTGTACCTGTTTGCTGCGGCTCCATTCTGGAGATCTGACTCACTGTTCATGCCGGTGTCTGGTCCACAGTAGGGCCTGGCGGTTTTCGTCGGCCACCTTTCTAGGTGGATCAGGCAGACCGTCATCCAGGCCTATGCCCTTAAGGGGCGGGCGCCTCCCTTTCCTGTCACGGCGCATTCGACCAGTGGCAATTGTTTTTTCCTGGGCGTTCCGACATCAAGTATCTGTCTCACAGGTGTGAAAGGCGGCGACCTGGTTGTCTGTTCACACTTTCTCAAAGTTTTATAAGATTAATGGGAGTGCATCTTCAGATGCTTCCTTTGGCCGCAAGGTTTTGCATACGGCTGTTTGAGGTTGCAACGCCTCCGTTGGGGAGCTCTGTTTGTTAGGGGTGAAGTTAAGTCTTATTTTGATTGCTGTTCCCACCCCTCGTTTTTTCTGACACTGCTTGGGGACGTCCCACATGTCAAGATTTAAGGAGCTGTGTCCGTCCATGGACGAAAAGAGAAAATAGGATTTTTTTGTACTCACCGTAAAATCCTTTTCTCGGTCGTCCATGGATGGACACAGCACCCACCTTTTTAAGTTTGTAATGCTTTTTGACGAACTGAGCTGCATGCTGCATGGTGAGGGTTTATGACCGGAGGGACCGCCCCCTGGGCGGGGCTGTTAAACTCTGTTAAAGTTACATGTTTTAAGATAACTAACATGTTCTGCCTAGTCCTCTCCTATGAACAGGAACATAACCCACATGTCAAGATTTAAGGAGCTGTGTCCATCCATGGACGACAGAGAAAAGGATTTTACGATGAGTACAAAAAAATCCTACTTTTTTACCCGTCGGAAAAGCATACAGACAAACGGTTTTTCCGGCAGTTTTCCCGTCGGAAAAACTGTAAGGGAGCATACACACGGTCGGAATTCCCGGCCAAAAGCTCTCATCGCAGTTTTTCCGATGGGAAAACTGGTCGTGTGTACAGGGCATTAGTGTGAGGAGAAAAAAAGCTGATAACCGAATTGCACGGTCATGCAACACTGTACCCAGACAATATTTTTATAATTTTTTTCACACAAATAGAGCTTTCTTTTGGTAGTATATAATCAAAACTGGGTTTTTTTTGGGGGTTTTTTTTGCTAAAGAAACAAAAAAAGACTGAAACTTTTTTTAGTTTGTTATAAAATTTAGCAAACCGGTAATTTTTCTCCTTCACTGATGTGCACTGATGAGGCTGCACTGATAGGTGGCACTGGTGGGCTCTGATGGGCAGCACTGAAGGGCACTGAGAGGTGGCATTGATAGGCAGTACTAAAGAAGGCACTGATAGGCGACGCTGATGAGCATGGATTGGCAGCACTGATGTGCACTGATAGGTGGCACTGGCAGCACTGCTAGGCACCAATTGGCAGCACTGGTGGGCACTGATAGGTGGTACTGGTGGGCACTGATGGGACCTATGTCACTGTAACAGAAGCCGTTTACTGTCTTTCTTCTTTTCTCACGCTATTAGTGTGAGGAGAAAAAAAGCCGATAACCGAATTGCACGGTCATGCAACACTGTACCCAGACAATACTTTTATAATTTTTTCACACAAATAGAGCTTTCTTTCAGTAGTATATAATCAACACTGGGTTTTTTGTTTTGTTTTTTGCTAAAGAAACAAAAAAGACAGAAACATTTTTTAGTTTGTTATAAAATTTTGCAAACCGGTAATTTTTTTCCTTCACTGATGTGCACTGATAGTCGGCACTGATGGGCTCTGATAGGCAGCACTGAAGGGCACTGAGAGGTGACACTAATAGGTGACACTAAAGAGGATAAATTGGCAGCACTGATGTGCACTGATAGGTGGAACTTGCAGCACTGCTAGGCACCAATTACCAGCACTGGTGGGCACTGATAGGTCACACTGATTGGCGGCACTGGTGGGCAATGATGGGACCGATGTCCCTGTAACAGAAGTCGTTTAATGGCTTTCTTCTTTTCTCCTCACGCTATCAGCGTGAGGTGAAAAAAAGACGATAACTGACTTCTGTTTACTTCCGTGATCACAGAGATCCACGTCGTGTCAGGGAGAGGAGACCGATGGTGTGTCCCTACATAGGGGGACACCGAGCAGTCACCTCCCCCAGTCAGTCCCCTCCCCCCACAATAAGAATCACTCCCAGGGAACACATTTAACCCCTTGATCGCCCCCTAGTGTTAACCCCTTCCCTGCCAGTCACATTTATACAGTAATCAGTGCACATTTATTGCACTGTTCGCTGTATAAGTTTGAATGGTCCCAAAAATGTGTCAAAAGTGTCCGATGTGTCCGCCGTAATATCGCAGTCCTGACAAAAATCGCAGATAACCGCCATTACTAATTAAAAGAAAAAAAAAATCATAATTCTATCCCCTATTTTGTAGGCGCTATAACTTTTGCGCAAACCAATCACTATACGCTTATTGCGATTTTTTTTTTTTTACCAAAAATATGTAGAATACAACATATCGGCCTAAACGGAGAAAAAAAAATATATATTTTTTTTTTAAAATTGGGATATTTATTATAGCAAAAAGTAAAAAATATTGTGTTTTTTTCAAAATTGTCAGTCTTTTTTTGTTTATAGCGAAAAAAATAAAAACTGCAGAGATGATCAAATACGACCAAAAGAAAGCTCTATTTGTGGGAAAAAAAGGACGTCAATTTTGTTTGGGAGCCACGTCGCACGACCGCGCAATTGTCATTCAAAGCGTGACAGTGCTGAAAGCTGAAATTTCGCCTGGGGAGGAAGGGGGTATATGTGCCCAGTAAGCAAGTGGTTAAACTATCAATTGCCCTGTCCCCCATGTAAGGGAGATGAAGAGATACAGACAAGTTTGTAGCCCATATAAGGAAAGCAGCTTAGAGTGCCACCCATCACTCTAAGGACTAATAAGCTGCAATATATTACAATGCGGTTTTGAGTTTATATATGGTTTAACCTGTAACCTAACCTACTGTCTCCTGGCCATCTCTTTCCCCAACTTCCTGGATTCCCTGCATTATTTTCAGCTTCACCTCTGCCGTTTACTTTTGATATCTAGGGACTAAATATCCCATGGTACGTCCTCTCAGCACCTCTGCAGTTCAGAAGGCAGACTCTGTGAAATGTGTGACACAGCAGTGCTTACGCACAGGGCATAGTGCATGTGTCATAGATTTCAAGGAAGTAAATATGCAGGGATCTTCACAAAGTAAATTTAGAGATTTAAAGATGGCTCAGATTAATAGCAGTATCCTGAAAATAATTGAAATACAATGTGGAAATGAATATATGACTTTAAATTTTGACTATAGAAAATAGATGCATTTAAAAGTATGTGCAACTGCATGATGTTTTGTATGTGTATATATATATATATATATTATGGTGTTTAGGGCCTCCTTCACACAGGTGTTTAATCACACACACAGGATTCCAGCGGCAAGAATTGTCAGATTATTGCGGCTGGAATGACAGGTGCATGTGAATAGCGGCAGCTTCTCAGCCTGAACAGAGTAATGGCAGCCTGCAGCAGCTGTCGCTGTTCACATGTAGCCACAGACCAAGTTAGTACCTGAGGTCAGGAACAGGTGTCCAAGCCTCGATACATCTGATTGCATCCAGGATCAGATACTGATTTATGTGGCTAAACACAGGAGGCCTTACACTTAACCTTGAACCATGAATACCTAGGAGCATATCTGACTGCTACACAAGCTAACTTACCTTATCTGGCACCTGAAGCACTGACATTGAAAGGCTGCCTCAATTACACCGGATGGGGAGTCTCAATAATACAATACAGTGGAACCTCTGTTTAAGAGCAATGCGGTTAACGCGCGTTTTGATTTACGAGCAACTTTTTAAAAAAAAATCTGACTCAGTTTGCGAGTGTTGTCTCACAAGACGAGCAGAATTCAACCTAATAGGGCCTGCAGTACCGCATTTAGTGTGGGGGCGCCGGAGGCGAGCAGAGCCAAACAGCGACGATCGCAGCCGTTCGGCAATGTTCAGAAAGACACGGAAATACCGCGTTTCCGAGGCTTTCCGACGTTTGCCGAGGTCAGCCTACGTGTCCTCGGGCCTTTCTGGCCGTTTCCGAGGCTCTCCAGCGCCCCCCCACCTCTGGCCGCATGCGGTATTGCATCCCATTGAAGTCAATGCGGAACAAATTATTTTAGTTTCCATTGACTTCAATGGGGAAACTCGCTTTGATATGTGAGTTCTTTGGATTACGAGCATTCTCCTGGAACGGATTATTGTTTCCAAGTTACTGGTGTTTTTCCCAGGGCAACTTCATCATCAACAACACACTAATAAAATAAAAAACAATGTAGCAATTGTGGGACACACATCGACATCTTATGTTTAGCTGACTGTAAGCAGACTGATGAATACAAAAAATCAAAGTTGAGCATGACACAGTGGCTCATAATTGACATGGTTCAGAAACATTTAGACACAATGTGAATAAAGCACCTTGGACCATATGGCATACATCCAAGGGTCCTCAAAGAGCTCAGCTCTTTTATATCCAAGACATTGGGGTTGATTTACTAAAGGCAAATCCACTTTGCACTGCAAGTGCACTTGGAAGTGCAGTCGCTGTAGATCTGAGGGGAAGATCTGAAATGAGGGGAAGCTCTGCTGATTTTATCATCCAATCATGTGCAAGCTAAAATGCTGTTTTTTATTTTCCTTGCATGCCCCCCCTCATATCTACAGCGACTGCACTTCCAAGTGCACTTTTAGTGCACTTTTAGGTGCACTTGCAGTGCAAAATGGATTTGCCTTTAGTAAATAACCCCAAAAGTTTCAAATTTTTGCAGACTCTTTGATGGCTGGCATAGTAACGTGGTGCCTATATTTAAAAAGGGATCAAAGTCTTTTCCAAGTAACTATAGACTGGTTACAGTAGTTGTAACTTCTATAGTTGGGAAGAGTTTAAAAAAAAAGACCACATAGAAAAGTTTCTACTATAAAAAAAAAAAATTATGCAATAGTCAGCATGGATTCACGAAAGACTTTAGTTGTCAAACAAATCTGATTTTTTTTATGAGGACGTAAGCAAAAACATAGACAAAGCACTGGCTGTGGTATACTTGGTTTTTGCAAAAGTGTTTCACACAATTCCCTGCGTGCTGCTAATATGTAAATTAAAGTCTACATGCTTATAAAATTCAGTTTGTAAATGGATAGAAAACTGGCATAAATTCAGCAGTGACTACTTATTCATACGCTGAATGGTCCAAGATTATTAGAGGTGTACCCCAATGTTCAGTTTTGGGACCGTTACTTTTGTACATCTTTATAAATGATATACAGTGCCTTGAAATTTTCCAAATTTTGTCATGTTGCAATCATAAATGTATTTTATTGGGATTTCATGTGATAGACCAAAACAAAGTGGCACATAATTGTGAAGTTGGAGGAAAATGATAAATGGTTTTCAATTTTTTTTACAAATAAATGTGAAAAGTGTGGCGTGCACTTGTATTCGGCCCCATTTACTCTGATACCACTAACTAAAATCTAGTGGAACCAAGTGCCTTCCTAATTCGTAAATAGTCTACCTGTGTGTAATTTAATCTTAGTATAAATAAAGCTGCTCTGTGAAGCCCTTATGCCGCGTACACACGATCGGTTTTCCCGCCGGAAAAACCTTGGATGGTTTTTCCGACGGAATTCCGCTCAAGCTTGTCTTGCATACACACGGTCACACAAAGGTTCTCTAAACTTTCGAGGGTTAAGAACGCTGTGACGTACAACACTACGATGAGGCGAGAAAAAGAAGTTCAATGCTTCCGAGCATGCGTGGGTTTTTTCCCATAGGAATTGCATACAGACAAACGTTTTTTCCGATAGGAATTTTTCCCGTCGGAAAAATAGAGAACCTGCTCTCAAACTTTTGCTAGCGGAAATTCCGACAGAAAAAGTCAGATGGAGCATACACACGGTTGGAATTTCCATTCAAAAGCTCACATCTGACTTTTTCCGACGGGAAAACCGATCGTGTGTATGTGGCATTAGAGATTTGTTAGAGAATTTTAGTAAACCAACAGCATCATGAAGGCCAAGGAACACACCAGACAGGTCATGGATAAAGTTGTGGAGAAGTTTAAAGCAGGGTTAGGTTATTCCAAAAATATCCCAAGCTTTGAACATCTCACAGAGCACCGTTCAATCCATCATCCCAAAATGGAAATAGTATGGCACAAGTGCAAACCTACCAAGACATGGCCATCTACCAAAACTAACAGGCCAGGCGAGGAGAGCATTAATCAGAGAAGCAACCAAGAGGCCCATGTTAATTCCGGAGGAGCTGCAGAGATCCACAGCTCAGGTGGGAAAATCTGTCCACAGGACAACTATTAGTTGTGCACTCCACAAATCTGGCCTTCATCGAAGAGTGGCAAGAAGAAAGCCATTGTTGAAAGAAAGCCATCAGACGTCCTGTTTGCAGTTTGCGAGAAGCCATGTGGGGGAAACAGCAAAGCGGTGGAAGAAGGTGCTCTGGTCAGATGAGACCAAAATTTTACTTTTTGGCCTAAAAAGCAAAACACTATGTCAGGGGGAAAACTAACACTGCACATCACCCTGCACCCTATCCCCACATGAAACATGGTGGTGGCAGCATCATGTTGTGGGGATGCTTTTCTTCAGCAGGGACAGCTTTTCTTCAGCATCCTCAAATGCCCCACAGCTGGGGCATTTGAGAAGGAGGATGAGCGCAAGATCTCTAACACCCACCAGCTCCGTGATGTCGTCATGGAGGAGTGGAAGAGGACTCCAGTGGTAACCTGTGAAGCTCCGATAAACTCCATGCCCAAATTATTGACACTTTGGGCCCAAATTGGACATTTTCACTTAGGGGTGTACTCACTTTTTTTGCCAGCGGTTTAGATAATAATGGCTGTGTTGAGTTATTTTGAGGGGTAAGTAATTTTGCACTGTTATACAAGCTGTACACTCACTACTTTACATTGTAGCAAAGTGTCATTTCTTCAGTGTTATCACATGAAAAGATAAAAATAAAATATTTACAAAAATGTGAGGGGTGTACCAACTTTCGTGAGATACTGTATGTGGTATTTGTTCAGTAAAGTCAATTTACTCCAAAATTTAATGTTAAATGTAAGCAAAATTTTTAACAACTTTTGAACGACATTCATCAAGCTGATTGTCAAATGTACTGAGAATTTTTGTATCAATATTTGTTTGAAAACCTACTAGTGTATACCCAGCTTTAGGCACTGAGGTATATTAGTAGGGTTAATTGAGTATGAAAAATTGCAGTGATGGCCAGGTTTGTCATTGCCAATTGTTTTGGTATTCTGTTGTCTGGTCAATCGGACTGTGGAAAGAATTTATGTGACGGTAGATGCAGAAATTTCTGATCTTTCTCTGTCACAGAATAGTGTTACTGTGTAGAATGGTATGAATGGTGCCTACCTAGAAACTGTTGTTTAATAAAGGGCAGGAAAATTTTGACCCAACACACGCACCGTACAATTATCAGGAGACTGTTTAACCAATTCTTAACCATCGGAACACTATGACTAATGTATGTGTTTGTGTTGCATTCTTTTGCTTTTCTTCCTACCCTGCCATTACCTGGGAGCTTTGGGTTCAACATGTCATTAGTTGAAATTACTTCCCGCTTCCCAAGAAACAAAGCTGTATTATTAAGATGTGTAAGTCTGCTTTATTATACATCAGTCAGCCTAGGTCAGTTTTGGGTAGATATAGGCAAACCAAAGCAGTCACTGGTTTCAGATGCCACTCCGTGACACTTGCAATGACTATTGCAAACTCTGTGTCACAGGAATGAGAATTTTCTAACCTGCTTTCAAGTTAAAGGATGTGGAATGAATGAGTAGGGGATTCTCATTGTCTAACAGATTCAATGTATTAAATGTCCAGCCCACCCAAAAAATATTATATTTTAATCCTACATGGACCCTGGTGGGCTTGAGTTACCCACTGGCTTTTTATGTGTCTTGGATATTCCAGCATTGATATCTACCTAAAAAAATTCCAAACTCACTTATGTCGACTTGGCAGCTTTGGGTGTTCCAACCCCTCCTGATATATTTTCTATGATATTAAGTATAAATCCAGTGGGGTTGGTGGGAACCCCTCTAAATGGCCACAGCAGGTGCCCAGACTGAAAATCTGTGTAGAGATCTTGCCAATAGAATTCATGGGACATGGGGAAAAAATGTTCAGCATCTACCAACAGTGAAATATCATATATACAGTGGGTACGGAAAGTATTCAGACCCCCTTAAATTTTTCACTCTTTGTTATATTGCAGCCATTTGCTAAAATCATTTAAGTTCATTTTTTTTTCCTCATTAATGTACACACAGCACCCCATATTGACAGAAAAACACAGAATTGTTGACATTTTTGCAGATTTATTAAAAAAGAAAAACTGAAATATCACATGGTCCTAAGTATTCAGACCCTTTGCTGTGACATTTATATATTTAACTCAGGTGCTGTCCATTTCTTCTGATCATCCTTGAGGCCGGGTTCACACTGGGGTGACAAACGCGCCGACATTGGGAGCTCATGTCGCATGACGTGTGAAAATATATGTTTCCCTATGGGAGCCGTCTTAACTGGTCCGACACATGTCGGTCCGACTTTGAAAATGCTCCTTGTACTACTTTGGTCCGACTTTGATCCGACTTCAGCCCATTGACTATCATTGAAGTCGGATCAAAGTCGGACCGCAGTCTTGCATGATCCGACTTTGGCATGCGACTTGTGCTGTGCTGCTCTTGAGGGGGAACTCCAGGCCAAATTTTAAATAAAAAACCGGCATGGGTTCCCCTCCAAGAGCATACCAGGCCCTTGGGTCTGGTATGGATTTTAAGGGGAACCCCTACGCCGAAAAAACGGTGTGGGGGTTCCCCCAAAATCCAAACCAGACCCTTATCCGAGCACGCAACCTGGCAGGCCAGGGGAAGAGGGGGGGCGAGAGAGCGCCCCCTCCCTCCTGAACTGTACCAGGCCGCATGCCCTCAACATGGGGGGTTTGGTGCTTTGGGGCAGGGGGCGCCCTGCGGCCCCCCACCCCAAAGCACCCTGCCCTCATGTTGATGAGGACAGGGCCTCTTCCTGACAACCCTGGCCATTGGTTGTTGGGGTCTGCGGGCGGGGGGCTTATCGGAATCCAGGAGCCCCCCTTTAATAAGGGGGCCCCCAGATCCCAGCCCCCCACCCTATGTGAATGAGTATGGGGTACATCGTACCCCTACCCATTCACCTGGTGGAAAAAAATGGCAATAAAAAAACACACACAGCTTTTTAAAGCAATTTATTGCACAGCTCCGGGGGTCTTCTGCCGTCTTCGGGGTCTCCGGTGTCGTCTCCACGCTCTCCGGTTCTTCCTTCCTTCTACCGGGCCTCCGCTATCTTCTTCCAGCTCTTTTGCAAGCGGGGGCCAGTCTTCTCCGTCGCCTTCTTCCCTCGCTCTCCGGTTCTTTCTTTCTTCCTTCTGCCGGCCCCTCCACTATCTTCTTCCAGCTCTTTTGCTAGTGGAGGGACCCGGTCTTCTCCGTCGCCGTCGGCGTCTTCTTCCCTCTTCTCCTTCTCGATGTTGACTTGTCGCTTCCTCCCGCTGTAATGCTTGGCTGTTCGCTCCGCAGCGATTTATTATAGGCTTCTCATGACGTCACAGTCACATGCTCCGGGTGGCCCCGGAGCATGTGACTGTGACATCATGGGAGCATGTGACTGTGACGTCATGAGAAGCCTATATAAATCGTTGATGAGCGAATAGCCAAGCATTACAGCGGGAGGAAGCGACGAGTCAACATCGAAGAGGAGAAGAGGGAAGAAGACGCCAATGGCGACGGAGAAGACCGGGCCCCTCCACTAGCAAAAGAGCTGGAAGAAGATAGTGGAGGGGCCGGCAGAAGGAAGAAAGAAAGAACCAGAGAGCGAGGGAAGAAGGCGACGGGGGAAGACCGGGCCCCGCTAGCAAAAGAGCTGTAAGAAGATAGCGGAGGCCCGGCAGAAGGAAGGAAGAACCGGAGAGCGCGGAGACGACACCGGAGACCCCGAAGACGGAAGAGACCCCCGGAGCTGTGCAATAAATTGCTTTAAAAAGCTGTGTGTGTTTTTTTATTGCCATTTTTTTTCCACCAGGTGAATGGGTAGGGATACGTTGTACCCCATACTCATTCACATAGGGTGGAGGGCCCGAGGCCGGAACCGGAGTGCGCGGAGACAACACCGGAGACCCAGAAGACGGAAGAGACCCCCGGAGCTGTGCAATAAATTGCTTTAAAAAGCTGTGTGTGTTTTTTTTATTGACATTTTTTTCCACCAGGTGAATGGGTAGGAGTACGATGTACCCCATACTCATTCACATAGGGTGGTGGGCCGGCATCTGGGGGGCCCCTTATTAAAGGGGGCTCCCGGATGCCGATCAGCCCCCGCCCGCAGACCCCGACAACCAACGGCCAGGGTTGTCGGGAAGAGGCCCTGTCCTCATCAACATGGGGACAGGGTGCTTTGGGGTGGGGGGGCCGCAGGTCGCCCCCCTGCCCCAAACCCCCCATGTTGTGAGGGCATGCGGCCTGGTACGGTTCAGGAGGGAGGGGGGGGCCCTCTTCCCCTGCGGCCTGCCAGGTTGCGTGCTCGGATAAGGGTCTGGTTTGGATTTTGGGGGGACCCCCACGCCATTTTTTTGGCGTAGGGGGTTCCCCTTAAAATCCATACCAGACCCAAGGGCCTGGTATGCTCTTGGAGGGGGAACCCATGCCGGTTTTTTATTTAAAATTTGGTGTGGAGTTCCCCCTTAAGATTCATACCAAACACAGTGCCTGGTATTGGCAGGGATCCAAGTCGGATCCCCGTTCATTGAAAGTCTGACACTTGTCGGCTTCATGTCGCAGGGCAAAGTCGGATCCAAAGAAGGACGGCTGTCGCGTCGCGCAAGTGTGAACCCAGCCTTAGATGGTTCTACACCTTCATTTGAGTCCAGCTGTGTTTGATTATACTGATTGGACTTGATTAGGAAAACCACACACCTGTCTATATAAGACCTTACAGCAGGGCTCAAAATTTCAAGTCCTGAGCTACTAGCCAGGTCTTAAGAGTTACTCGCCACCAGTTCCCTCACCCAAACCTTACCCCACCTCGCCCCTAATTTCGCCCCTATACACGCCCTCGTAAATTATCTCATGAAATGACACTGTTTAATGCTTTATTCAATATTAGGCTTTTTTTCGCCTCCCCCACTACGCCTCTACCTCCAACACCTCCCCCAGTACACCTGTACCTCCAACGCCCCCCAGTACACCTCTACCTCCAACACCCCCCCAGTACACCTCTACCTCCAACACCCCCCCAGTACACGTCTACCTCCAACACCCCCCCAGTACATCTCTTCCTCCAACACCCCCCCAGTACATCTCTTCCTCCAACACCCCCCAGTACATCTCTTCCTCCAACACCCCCCCAGTACATCTCTTCCTCCAACACCCCCCCAGTACATCTCTTCCTCCAACACCTCCCCCAGCACACATCTACCTCTAATTCCTCTTCCCAGCATATCTCTGCCTCCAATGCCCCCCCTCCATCTGTGCTTTTAATGACCCCCCACAGCACACCTCATCTTCTGACCTCCCCTCTCCAGAACACCTATGCCTCCAATCTTCCCCCAAATCCAGCGCATCTATGCTTTCAACATTCTCCCCAATCCATCATACATTGCCTCCAATTTCACCACCACTCCCCCCCCCCAATCTATCATATGGAAGGCATAGGTATGATAGATTAGGATGGGGGAGGGTGGAATTGGAGGCACGGATATGATTCAGACCTCCAATTCTACCCCCCCAATCCATGACATCTATGCCTCCAATTAGCACACCCCCCCATATCCACCACATGCTTGCTCTCAATACCACCGCCAGCACACATCTTGTTTAATGCCCCAGTGTAACCTTGCCTAACAGCACACTGTCATATTTACAATTTTGCAGCCACGGGAGTGAGTCATCACTGAGCCCACTGAGGGCAGACCGAGACGGTTTGAGCCTGTCCACTCCTTAGATGTGCAGCAGGAGGGATGGGGAATGGGTGGTCTCAGACGGCTCTTTAATGCCTATTGATGTGCACGGACTTTGTACCTGGGTGGCTCTCTCATGCTTATTAAACAGCATTGTCTGTGTGCCTGGGCGTTGATGTACAAGAGGGAGGCAGAGAGGGGTGGTCCAGGCCGGCTCTTGAATGTAGACTGAAGTGCACGGTCTGGGTGGGGATTGCAGAAGAACGGAGGCGACGAGGGGGCGGTCCCGGGTGGCTCTTTCATGCATATTAAACAGCATGGTCTGTGTGCCTGGACGGGGATGTGTGGCAGGAGGTGGAGAGGGGCGGTCCTAGGCGGCTGACTGTGTATGTATTGCAATGGCCGTGCTGCCAGCCTCTGCGTGACTGGGGCACTGGCTATACATTCCTGGGACAGCACAGCCCTGTCATTACTCGCCCTCCTCATTTGTTTACTCGCCAAATGCGAGTAGGCGAGTACAAATTTTGAGGGCTGCCTTACAGCTCACATTGCATGTCAGAGCAAATGAGAATCATGAGGTCAAAGGAACTGCCTGAGGAGCTCAGAGACAGAATTGTGGCAAGGCACAGATCTGGCCAAGGTTACAAAAAATTCTGCTGCATTTAAGGTTCCTAAGAGCACAGTGGCCTCCATAATTTCTAAATGAAAGACGTTTGGGACGACAGAACCCTTTCTAGAGCTAGCCGTCCGGCCAAACTGAGCTATTGGGGGAGAAGAGCCTTGGTGAGAGAGGTAAAGAAGAACCCAAAGATCACTGTGGCTGAGCTCCAGAGATGCAGTCGGGAGATGGGAGAAAGTTGTAGAAAGTCAACCATCACTGCAGCCCTCCACCAGTCGGGGCTTTATGGCAGAGTGGCCCGACGGAAGCCTCTCCTCAGTGCAAGACACATGAAGGCCGGCATGGAGTTTGCTAAAAAAAAAACACCTGAAGGACTCCAAGATGGTGAGAAATGAGATTCTCTGGTCTGATAAGACCAAAATAGAACTTTTTGGCCTTAATTCTAAGCGGTATGTGTGGAGAAAACCAGGCACTGCTCATCACCTGTCCAATACAGTCCCAACAGTGAAGCATGGTGGTGGCAGCATTATGCTGTGGGGGTGTTTTTCAGCTGCAGGGACAGGACGACTGGTTGCAATCGAGGGAAAGATGAATGCGGCCAAATACAGGGATATCCTGGACGAAAACCTTCTCCAGAGTGCTCAGGACCTCAGACTGGGCCAAAGGTTTACCTTCCAACAAGACAATGACCCTAAGCACGCAGCTAAAATAACGAAGGAGTGGCTTCACAACAACTCCGTGACTGTTCTTGAATGGTTCAGCCAGAGCCCTGACTTAAACCTAATTGAGCATCTCTGGAGAGACCTAAAAATGGCTGTCCACCAAAGTTTACCATCCAACCTGACAGAACTGGAGAGGATCTGCAAGGAGGAATGGCAGAGGATAACCTAATACAGGTGTGAAAAACTTGTTGCATCTTTCCCAAAAAGACTCATGGCTGTATTAGATCAAAAGGGTGCTTCTACTAAATACTGAGCAAAGGGTCTGAATACTTAGGACCATGTGATATTTCAGTTTTTCTTTTTTAATAAATCTGCAAAAATGTCAACAATTCTGTGTTTTTCTGTCAATATGGGGTGCTGTGTGTACATTAATGAGGAAAAAAATGAACTTAAATGATTTTAGCAAATGGCTGCAATATAACAAAGAGTGAAAAATTTAAGGGGGTCTGAATACTTTCCGTACCCACTGTATATAGACAAGCGTGCTCAGTGCCAATATAGTGCAAATGACTGCAATCCATAAAGTCCATAAACTATGAAATGATGAGCTTGTAACAAATTCAAAAATTCAGGTGATTTTTCCGTGCTCCCCTCCTGGGTCCCCACTCACCAGATAGAAATGGTATATGTGCCTATTGGTGGCATTTACACTGCCACCAACAGATTACATCACTTCCGGTCTCTGTGATCACTTCCGGTATGTCACTTCCTGTTCCGGCGGAAACAGGAAGTAGATGTTATTTCAGACTGCGACATCAATATGAGTAGTAGGAGTTACAGGGTGTAGTGGGGGGGGGGGCTTAAAGTATAAAAGACAGCCAACCACAGATCCCATAAGCTTCTGATGACGCCCAGTGGGAGGGGCGAAATGCATTAAGCTATCTGTGAAGGCTGTGTGGACACCAAGGCGGCAATCTCTGTATGATTTTATCCTTTTTGATGTAAGTGTAATGATTTTATTTTTTTTAAAGAAATAAATAGCATTATTACACTATATGCTCTCTCCTCAGTTTTGTTGAAACTATACCACCATGGATTGTTGCTGATCAAGTGAGTCTGAGGGATCTTGATCATCGGGAGGAGGCCAGCAGATACCCACACTCCAAGGCCAATTACAACAAATTTCGTGGACAGACATCACCACCTTAATACAGGCACATATACCATTTCCATCTGGTGACTGGGGAGCACAGAAAAATCACCTGAATTTTTGAATTTGTCACAAGCTCATCATTTCATAGTTTATGGACTTTATGGATTGCAGTCATTTGCAACTATATTGGCACTGAGCACGCTTGTCTATATACACATATATATATATATATATATATATATATATATATATATATATTGTAATTTATAGGAGCAGCGCTAATTTTAATTTTCTGTTTACATTTTTTTGGGGTACTTAACTTATACTTTAGCAGCAGCCCTAATTATTCATTTATTGTTTGGACACACTAACATAGCGCAGGTTTGTTAAATTTTCTTTTTATTAATTTAATCCCCTGGTGCCCAATCTGCGGACCTTTGATATATGTGCGGCCTTCGGACCTCAGCAATTCGTAGTAGGATCATTGATTAGGGTAATAATACAAATTTCTACCAGTCTTATGTATCATGTTCCCAGTTTCATATTATCTTCTGCAGTATATTCCCAGCCAAAAAAAAAGCATGGCAACCATCTCCTTTATTAGGTTTGCAGTTTCTGACAGTCCTCTTTAGCATTACATATATTGAACATTATGTCTGGAACTTTGGCAATGTCAGGGGCCGCATTTGAGGCCCACTTTAGCTCATAACTTGACAACCACTGCTTTAAAAGGGTTGTAAAGTCAGAAGGTTTTTTATCTTAATGCATTCTATGCATTAAGATAAAAAGCCTTCTGTGTGCAGCAGCCCCCCTAATACTTACCTGAGCCTCATCTTTGTCCAGCGATGTCCACGAGTGTCTCGGCCGTCTGGGATTCTCCCTCCTGATTGGCAGAGATACAGCAGTGGCACCATTGGCTCCCGTTGCGGTCAATCAAAGTCGGTCAGCAACTTAGGAGAGAAAGGGGGCGGGCCGGGCCGGGGCTCCATGGCTGAATGGACACAGGGAGCTGTGACTCGGCTCGGGTGCCCCCATAGCAAGCTGCTTGCTGTGGGGGCACTCAACAGGAGGGAGGGGCCAGGAGTACAGAATAGGGACCCAAAAAAAAGGTAGATCCAGACTGCTCTGTGCAAATCCACTGCAGTAGGTAAGTATAACATGTTTGTTATTTTTATAGAGAAAAAAAACAATACTTTACAATCACTTTAAGCCCTATAATCCTATTCAGGGGCACATATGTTAAAGGGAGCAGCTGAACGATAGAAGAACTTCAGTCTGAACAAAACCTTTCTATGGTTTCTAATGGCAGAGATGTTAAAGAAATTGCATGGTCTCAGCATATACATAATATTATAACATCAGCATTGTAATAGCAACACAAACAATAGGTATTTTGACAGTCCAATATACAGTACTGTGCAAACGTTGTAGGCAGGTGTTAAAAAATGCTTTCAAAAATATATATTTTAATTGTTTAGTTTTTTATCAACTTAAAAAATGCAAAGTGAGTGAACAGAAGTAAAATCCAAATCAAATCAATATTTGGTGTGACTACCCTTTGGCTTTAAACTAGCATAAATTCTTCTAGGCACACACAGTGCATGTGCACACAATTTTTGAAGGAACTCGGCAGGTAGGTTGTTCCAAATATCTTGGAGAACTAACCACAGATCATATGTGAATGTAGGCTGCTACAAAACCTTCTGTCACACCAATCATTGATTTAATTTGGATTTTCTTTCTGTTCATTTACTTTCCATTTTGGTACTTGATAAAAATAAACTATTAAAGTGGTTCCTACAGAAAGAGGATGACTGGGGTAGTGCACACCATAACCTGACGGTGTGCAGTGGAGGCAGAGGGACACACACTATCCTGAGTTCAGAGACCACAACTTAAACTGGTGGGAGCCAAACTAGACCCGAGCTGTGGATATTACCAGAGGAATTCACTGGTTTTCAAGCATCTGAAACACAGGTCGCTGTATACACAGAAAAAAGAAAAGAGAGGGCACACTGGCCTAGTGCATTATACAATGTATTTATTTATGTAGGAGTAATGATAAAAACATATAGAGGTCTACTAACAAACAGCACAAACATTAAAGTTTATCAGAGGGAAGGGGCCCTAACTAGGACCCAACTGGCTAACGCGTTTCGAAGAACTGACCACCTTCTTCAGAGCCTGTAGGCCTATATACACAGGACTGGACGAGTCGCCCAGCCATATCTGATTGGCACAGGAGGATCAAGGCAGAAGCTTTGTGTGATGGCTAAATTTTATTGATTGTTCTGGTGAGTGCATAGTGGTGGCAGCACTTTGTGGAAGTACCTTAACCACTTAAGCCCCGGACCATTTGGTAGCTAGAGGACCAGAGGTGAATTCAGAATTTTGCACTGCGCTGCTTTAACTGTAAATTGTGCGGACTTGCAATGTTGTACCCAAACGAAATTTGCGTCCTTTTCTTCCCACAAATAGAGCTTTCTTTTAATGGTATTTGATTGCCTCTGCGATTTTTATTTTTTGCGATATAAATGGAAAAAGACCGAAAATTTTGAAAAAAAATGATATTTTCTACTTTTTGTTATAAGAAAAATCGAATAAACTCAATTTTAGTCATACATTTAGGCCAAAATGTATTCAGCCACATGTCTTTAGTAAAAAAAAAGTCAATAAGCGTATATTTATCGGTTTGCGCAAAAGTTATAGCGTTTACAAACTAGGGTACATTTTCTGGAATTTACACAGCTTTTAATTTATGACTGCCTATCTCATTTCTTGAGGTGCTAAAATGACAGGGCAGTACAAAACCCCCCCAAATGACCCCATTTTAGAAAGTAGACACCCCAAGGAAATTGCTGAGAGGCATGTTGAGCCCATTGAATATTTTTTTTTTTGTCCCAAGTGATTGAATATTGACAAAAAAATAAAATAAAAAATAAAATTACAAAAAGTTGTCACTAAATGATATATTGCTCACACATGCCATGGTTATATGTGGAATTGCACCCCAAAATACATTCTGCTGCTTCTCCTGAGTACGGGGATACCACATGTGTGGGACTTTTTAGGAGCCTAGCCACGTACGGGACCCCGGAAACCAAGCACCGCCTCCAGGATTTCTAAGGGCGCAAATTTTTGATTTCACTCCTCACTACCTATCACAGTTTTGAAGGCCATAAAATGCCAAAATAGCACAAAACCCCCCCAAATGACCCCATTTTGGAAAGTAGACACCCCAAGCTGTTTGCTGAGAGGCATGGTGAGTATTTTACAGCTCTCATTTGTTTTTGAAAATGAAGAAAGAACATTTTTTTTTTTTCTTTTTTTTTTCAATTTTCAAAACTTTGTGACAAAAAGCGAGATCTGCAAAATACTCACAATACCTCTCAGCAAATAGCTTGGGGTGTCTACTTTCCAAAATGGGGTCATTTGGGGGGGTTTTGTGCCATCTGGGCATTCCATGGCCTCCGAAACTGTGATAGGCAGTGAGAAGTGAAATCAAAAATTGACACCCTTAGAAAGCCTGAAGGCGGTGCTTGGTTTTTGGGGTCCCGTACGCGGCTAGGCTCCCAAAAAGTCTCACACATGTGGTATCCCCGTACTCAGGAGAAGCAACAGAATGTATTTTGGGGTGTAATTCCACATATGCCCATGGCATGTTTGAGCAATATATCATTTAGTGACAACTTTGTGCAAAGAAAAAAAAAAATGTATTTATTCCGCAACTTGTGTCAACATATAAAATATTCCATGGACTCGACATGCCTCTCAGTATATAGCTTGGGGTGTCTACTTTCCAAAATGGGGTCATTTGGGGGGGTTTTGAACTGTTCTGGCATTTTATACACAACATTAGGAAGCTTACATCCACTCTTCTAACCACTTGAAGACAAAGCCCTTTTTGACACTTTTTGTTTACATGAAAACATATTTTTTTTTGCAAGAAAATTATGTTGAACCCCCAAACATTATATATATTTTTAAAGCAAAGGCCCTACAGAATAAAATGGTGGGTGTTGCATTTTTTTTTTCTACACAGTATTTGCGCAGCGATTTTTCAAACGCATTTTTTGGGGAAAAAATACACTTTTTTTAATTTTAATGCACTAAAACACACTATATTGCCCAAATGTTTGATGAAATAAAAAAGATGATCTTAGGCCCGAGTACATAGATACCAAACACGACATGCTTTAAAATTTCGCACAAACGCGCATTGGCGACAAACTACATACATTTTTAAAAGCATTTACAGGTTACCCCGTTAGATTTACAGAGGAGGTCTACTGCTAAAATTACTGCCCTCGATCTGACCTTCGCGGTGATACCTCACATGCATGGTGCAATTGCTGTTTACATATGACGCCAGACCGACGCTTGCGTTCGCCATTGGGCAAGAGCAGGGCAGGACAGGGGTGCTTTTTTTTTTTTTTTTTTTTTTTTTATTATTAATTTTGCTTTTTTATTTTATTTTTAAACTGTTGCTTCCATATTTATTTATTTTTATCACTTTTATTGTTATCTCAGGGAATGTAAATATCCCCTATGATAGCAATAGGTAATGACAGGTACTCTTTTTTGAAAAAACTGGGGTCTATTGGACCCTAGATCTTTCCTCTGCCCTCAAAGCATCTGACCACACCAAGATCGGTGTGATAAAATGCTTTCCCAATTTCCCAATGGCGCTTTTTATATCCGGGGGGGGGGACATTCCCTCCCACTGCTTGTAAAAGCAGTCCAGAGGCTAATTAGCCACTAGGATTGCTTTTACATGAAAGCCGGCCGCTGGCTGAAAAGAATGATACCAAGATGATACCTAAACCCGCAGGCATCATTCTGGTATAAACATTCAAAGTCCAGCAACATACCAGTACGTTGCTGGTCCTTGTTGGACATGTATTGTAATCTTTTTTTTCATGCAGCCTGTTGGCTGAACGAAAAAAAAAGATTGATCGGTGGGTATGCCCACCATTAGAATACCGCCCTTCATCCACCCACTTCTAATGATGGGCATACATGCACCATTTATATATGCCGAAGCATGGGGGCATCTTCTCGCAAAAGTTATGCCGCGTACACATGGTCAGACTTTTCCACGGGCAAGCCTCCGTCGGAATTTCGACCGTATGTACGCGGCATTAGGAGCAAAATCGCTCCTCCGCTCCTGCTGCCCCAATGCTTCGGCATATATGCTTTTTTTTTTTTTAACTGTGGTGGTGAAATTACCTCCTACAGCACTGGAGTCGCAGGGATCAGGCCTGTCTCTGCGAACGCTGCAGTTATGTGTGTTGTGTTTTGCAAGTGACAGTGATCGATCGATACTGCACTTCGGTGGCCTGGGCTGGACGGAGGGGCAAAACGCAGGTGCTAGCAGGTATCTGGGCTGATCCCGCTAACACTGCGTTTTTGGGAACCCTAAACTGCTGGGGACGCTAGTATAGATCTGATCAGATCAGATATTGAGCTGATCAGATACTATACCACTAAGGGGGGTGTATGCTTCACACGTGGGTGTTAGCGCTACTGGCACTAACCTGACGCTGCCTGGGGTGTGACGCAGACCCTCTCTGACGCTAAAACCTAACTGATATCACCCGCCGGGCGATCAGGGGGTTAAACCTTTATTGGGTTATATACGGCGGGTGCCCTGACACTATAAATAGCAAACTAACTAACCAGCGTCACCCGTAACACTTATATGATGATCACTGGTGAAAGGGTTAACTAGGGGCAATTAGGGGGTTAAAACCTTTATTAGGGTAATATATGGGGGTACCTGACGCTATATAAAAACCTGACGGCGAACCTAAAAAAAATTTACTGGCTACCTATCGGCATCACCGACACTAAGACAACGATCATAAAAACGATTGCTTAGCGACAGTGGTGATAGGGGGTGAAAGGGTTACCTGGGGGGCGATCAGGGGGTTAAACCTTTATTAGATAATATATGGGGGTACCTGACGCTATAAAAACCTGCGGCGAACCTAAAAAAAATTACTGGCTACCGATCAGCATCACCGACGCTAAGACATCGATCAGAAAAATGATCGCATAGTGACGGCGGTGCTAGGGGGTGAAAGGGTTACCTGGGGGGTGATCAAGGGGGTTACACCTTTATTAGGTAATATATGGGGGTACCCGACGCTATAAAAACCTGCGGCGAACCTAAAAAAAATTACTGGCTACCGATCAGCATCGCCGACGCTAAGACATCGATCAGAAAAATTATCGCTTAGTGACAGTGGTGATAGGGGGTGAAAGGGTTACCCTGGGGGGGCGATCAAGGGGGTTAAACCTTTATTAGGTAATATATGGGGGTACCCGACGCTATAAAAACCTGCGGCGAACCTAAAAATAATTACTGGCTACCGATCAGCATCACCGACGCTAAGACATCGATCAGAAAAATGATCGCATAGCCACGGCGGTGCTAGGGGGTGAAAGGGTTACCTGGGGGGTGATCAAGGGGGTTAAACCTTTATTAGGTAATATATGGGGGTACCCGACGCTATAAAAACCTGCGGCGAACCTAAAAAAAATTACTGGCTACCGATCAGCATCGCCGACGCTAAGACATCGATCAGAAAAATTATAACTTAGTGACAGTGGTGATAGGGGGTGAAAGGGTTACCTGGGGGGCGATCAAGGGGGTTAAACCTTTATTAGGTAATATATGGGGGTACCCGACGCTATAAAAACCTGTGGCGAACCTAAAAAAAATTACTGGCTACCGATCAGCATCACCGACGCTAAGACATCGATCAGAAAAATGATTGCTTAGTGACAGTGGTGATAGGGGGTGAAAGGGTTATCTGGGGGGTGATCAGGGGGTTAAACCTTTATTAGGGGGGGTTAGGGGGCTACACTGGACCTAAGACTAAACTTTGGTGACACTTTTACAGTCACAAATGTCACTGATTGCAGTGATCACTAAATAAATGGTCCCTGCAATCAGTGACACTGTGACTGGGGGCTGGGGGGTGATCTGGGGGGGCCTGGGGGGGGGGCGATTTATGTGCCTATGTGTCCTGGTGTCAGTGTAGTGTTGTGTGTACTAACCTGGCATCTTCTCCTGTACGGCGCCCCAGGAGAGATGACATCACTTCCTCCTTCCTGGCAGGCAGGGGAAGCTCTCTCATTCGCCGGGAGCGATCGAGAGGGGGTGGCCGGAATCGAACGGCCGTCCCCTCATGCCGGTTCGCTCCCGAAGGTAAAACGACCGCTCACTGTAAAGAAGGGGGGTCCGATCGGACCCCCCAACTATACAAAGGCAATCACGTATATATACGTGATTGTGCCTGTCGGTGCCATTCTGCTGACGTATATTTACAGTGGGCGGTCGTTAAGTGGTTAAGCTATTTATTTGCAATATAATGAACTTTATTGTCTGAAGTGGAAATCACGGTGATCCATCTGTGGATTTGCATCAGTGTTTGGACTTTTCAATACATAATACCTTTGCACTATTTAATATAAGAAATCGCTGCACCTTTTTTTTCCATAATTATTTTTATGAACACTATTGGATGATTTATTATTTAGATGTGGATAAAACCATATAAATTATTGCAGCATGTATGAATTATTGATTTTTATTTTTGGCACTGTCACTTTAATATTTTGTCTGTTTAAAGAGTAGCTCCAGTCTGGGGATTTTTTTATTTTATTAAAAGTCAGCAGCTACAAATACTATAGCTGCTGACTTTTAATAAAAGGCCACTTACCTGTCTAGGGATCCCATGATGTCCGCACCCCGAGCCGATTCGTCAATCGGCTTCGGGTGCAGGGGTCTGCATTGTAAGTAAAGGAAACTGGCAGTGAAGCTTTCAGGCTTCACAGCTGATTTCCTACTGTGCATGCACAGGTTGCACTGTCCCCCAGAAGGCAGCGGGAGGAGGAGGAGGGGCCAGAAAGGCTCGGAGATCCACCCAGCAATCTTACCCGGAAGTGGGAGCGGGTACCTGTCAAGACCATGTACACCCCCAAAAAGTGGCAAATGTGGCAGTGGACGGGGGAAGGATGTGAACAAACGGAGTTTCCCCTTTTGGGTGGAGCTCTGCTTTAAATTTATTTTAGCTGAGTGCTGCACTATTAAGTACATAATATTGTGTTTCAGCCTTGTCCCTTGCACAGAGGTTTCTACAGATTATTGGAATCTTTTGATGATAGTATGTACTGTAAATGATAATATTTTTAAAGTCTTTGTAATGTTACGTTGAGGAACATTATTCTGAAATTGTTTGACACTTTTTAGATGCAGTGCCAGCTGTCAGAATACAATGACTGCAGTGAGAGATTCATCCATCTGTGTTGTATAGCATTGATGGAGGCATCTGCTGAAGGAAAGAAAAACTTAGTGTATGGCCAGCTGATTACCAAAGCCAGGTAGGTCAGGCAAGCCCACTTACAATACATAGAATTTAGGAAGTGGTGATCCTAAAGGCCAAATTCTTCAGACAGGAGCAGAGTATTCGCTTTTGCAAGTATGACTTGCTCTGCCACAGGATTGACCTTGTGGGTTAATATTGGTCATCTGTCATGATTACATCTATTCCAATAAATGTTACTGATGTTCAAAGATATCCTGTGGAACATCAAAGATAAATAGCTCCCATTTGTGTATTATTATAAATAATTTATGAGTGGTAAAGCAATAAGTCGTTCAGTGAATCTAGCTTTGCATTAGAAGTAAAATACACTTTACACAGTTCTGTCCAGTTACTATATGACTCTGAAATAGTGGAATAGCAGAGTCCTTCATCAGCACAGAGTGTTTCAGGGGTAGAAGGTTGGATAGAGGAAGGAGCAGAGTCCTCTAGCAGTGCAGAGTATTCCAGGAGAGGAGCGTTAGCTGGCTATACACTGGTCAAAATTTGTCTAAAATTTGATCAGTGTGTGACTATCCCTGCTCAATAGAAGTTGTTCAATGTCCTGGCGGGGGGGTATTTTTCCATCCAACTCATTTGTGTGGATAGAGGAATCTGTTTTTTGATTTTGTTTATTTTGAACAAAAAAAACACTAAGAGCCGGTTCACACAGGGGCGTCCTGGGATCCGACTTCAAGTCGCCCCGGTTTAGAAAAGTAATGGAAGTTAATGGAGCCATCTTAATGTACACTACTGCAGTCGCTCCGACTTCAGAAAAGGTTCCTGTACGACTTCAATCCGACTTCAATCCGACTTCTAGGCGACTTGTACCCATTGATTTCAATGGAAGTTGCCTCCAAGTCAGATCCCTTGTCTTAACTGAAGCAACTTTCCAAGAAGAAAAAATAATTTTCCAGGCAAACCCCTCCCTCCCACAGAGCTGATTATTGTTTGATTGGCCACTGGAAAGTGGTCTGTCCTGGAGGCAACTTGAAGTTGCCTTGTAAGTTGCCTGGAGTCGTGCTGTGATTCATACTCAAGTCGTGTCCAAGTTGCCTCCCAAAGTCGCGCTGGAAGTCGTGTTGCCCCTGTGTGAACCGGCTCTTACCGTGTATAATCAGTTTTAGAAGAAGAAACAAAGTCTTTCAGCAGCAGGAATGATTTTCAGGAGATGAAGGGCAAAGAGCAGTGAATAAAAAATGCAAAAAAAAATTGTGCTTTTACCTGCAAATTTTTATGTTGACTGGGGCCTGAAAGTAAAAAATGAGTGTGTTTACACAAGAAAAACATCTGTGCATTTTCAAATGCATGGCAAACCACACGGAAAATGTGTGCAGAAACGCACTGCAAACTCACCAAAAAGCATTTTACTCTGCTCTAAAAAAAGTTCTGAAGTGGCTCAAAAAGCTTAAAGAGGAACTGCAGACTGCTCACATAATTTGTAATAAAAACATCTTCCCTCCAACCACTTTGCATATTATTTTTTTTATACTGTGATTCTGAACTTGCCAAATATGCTGCAGAAATCTCCCTCCACTGAGTCTGGGCGCATGCATTTTAACTATGGGCAGCTGAAGCTGCTGCCTGTTCACTTCCTGGATTTACACAGACACACGCCTCCCAGCTCTGCAGCTCCCATTGGCCCTCTTATGACTCACCCCCCTCTCTTTCTGGCAAACTCTCTGGAGAGAGAGAGAGCTGTGCATGATGTTATAAGCCTAGGCTAATGACAAGTAAGGATGAGCTCCGGCGTGTTCGCAAACCCCACGTGCAGAGCCCGCCAGGAAGTCAGAACTGTGCTGCGCTAATCATAGGCAGTGAGAGATTTCCCAATGCGCGGCTGCAGAGATCGGGGAAGGTCTCACTGGTTGTGATTAGCGCAGCGCAGTGCCGACTTCCTGGCAGGCTCTGAACGTGGGGTTTGCGAACATGCCAGAGCTCATCCTTAATGACAAGCCTAGGCTAATGACAAGAAACAGGAAGTGAGCTGTATAAGGTATTTACTGGCAAAAAAAAAAAATGTTTTACTGTCCAAAGTTAAAACAACAAGGGCAGAAGATTTAATAGATGGAAAGTTGAAAAAACGACTGAAGGTCCGCTTTAAGGATTTTTACCTTAAATTGGTTGTAAACCCTCACATATACCCAGTGAAGCGACTGGCTTCAGGTGATACACAGAGATTAAACAAATCCTATTACATATGTTGTATTAGTTTATCTGCAGCTGTCTTTCCCCTACATTTGTTCAAAGTGCAGGATTTACGAAGGATCTCTTGGCTCTGAAAAGCAGGGGGCAGAAAGCAGAAGTTATATAGTGAGGAGAGCTCTGAGAGCTGTTTGGAGGGACGGGACACATCCCCTTTACACAGGAACAGAGCTGAGGCTGTCAATCAGAGTCTGTGCCCTCCCCTGTCACCTTTTTTCTCTTGGTGTCAGGAAAACTTGTCAGAAATGATGGTAGAGGAATGAAGCAGCAGACAGAAGTGACACTTGGTGATCTTACTGAGACAAGTACACACTATAGAGGGATATGCTTTGTTCATATTTCATTCCAGAGGTTTAAAACCACTTTAATGCACTCTCTGCATTAGGATAAAAACCCTTCTGCGCTGAAGGCTCCCCCCGCCCCCCTCATATTTACCTGAGTCAATTTCGATCCAGCACTGTGCCCGAGGCAGGCAGCGTGGCTCCAGATCAAGCCTGCAGGTGTGCCACCATAGGAAGTAGCTTTCTATGGTGCATACTGAGAAGAGGAGCGCCGGCAGAGGACCCAAGGAGGCGGATCCGGGACTGCTCTGTGCAATTCTATTGCAAAGAGCAGGTAAGTATAACATGCTTGTTATAAAAACATTTTTAAAAAGTTTACGAACACTTTAAGCAGCATCAAGAAAGCTGCAATAAATGGAGGTTCAGCAGGTTTAAAGTGGTTGTAAACCCCGATTGAAAAAAAAAACCTGCAAGACAAAGCCATAATGAGCTAGCATACTAGCTCATTATGCATTACTTACCTTAGATCGAAGTCGCCCTCGTCTCCCCCTCCGGCCGCAGACATCCCTCCGGAAGGTTACTTCCGGGTATCGACGCTCCGGCGCTGTGATTGGCCGGAGCGCCGAAAACGGCACTCCGCGCGGGAGCCGTAAAAGCCGGTGTTATCGATTCATAAAACCGGCATTTATAGTGCGCCTGCACCGATGTCTACCACGTAGACATCGGTGTACTATTTTTGGCAAATCTCTCCTAAACCGTGTAATCTAGGCTTACCTGTAGGTGCAACTAATACCAGAGGGTTTACAACCACTTTTAAAGGGTATGTAAAGGTAAAAAAAAATCTTAAATAACAAACATCTTATACTTACCTCCACTGTGCAACTCGTTTTGCACAGAGTGGCCCCGAACCTGGTCTTCTGGGGTCCCTCGGCAGTTGTCTCGGCTCCCCCCTGCAAGAACTCATCACCTTCATGCGAGCGAGCGAGCGTGGTGATGAGTTCTTGCGGGCGCGCTCCTGTGATACAGCCGGCGGCCCTAGCCGCTCACTGTATCACTCGGCCCCGCCCCACGGTGCGCCACGTCATTGGATGTGATTGACAGCAGCGCGAGCCAATGGCTGCACTGCTTTCAATCAACCAATGAATGCGCCGAGAAGCCTGGCCAAGAAGCAAGCGCATTTACGGCGCAGGACTTTTGAGGGGTCAGGTAAGTAAACGGGGGGGCTGGGGGGCTGCTAATCCGCAGACGTTTTTTCATCTTAATGCACAGAATGCATTAAGGGGAAAAAACGTTTACCTTTACAACCCCTTTAAACAAGGTTTGATTTTTTTATGTATTGTGCGGTAAAGAGAAGAATGTCTTTTCATATTAAATACCCCCCATCAGTAAATAACAGTAAAGAGCATGAAGCAATGTCTTGCTCTGTATTGTTTCACGGGTCCTATCCATTAGGTCTCCCCCCCCCCCCACTTGCTCAATACATTTCTCTCACTTGGCATTACCAAGGTCACTGACTACACGTTATCTCATCCTTGCTGCCTTTTTTTTTCTCATCTGTGCGATTCATTGTTAATTAGCCTTCCTGATAATTATTATCCGTCACCCTGCAGACCGCAGAAGCAGACGCCGCTATGCCCCGAATTATTTCTAGGGCACTTCGTGGAGCTCGAAGAAGAACAGTGCACAGCTCATTATCTTAGCACATCTTTTCTATGTAATTGGAGAGAAACCGATATACAAACCTGTATCGAATACACCTTCATAAAAATACTTCACACACACATAACAATAAAATAATTTTTCTTTTAAGTTCTTTTTGTTACTATTTTTCAGGTATTTTACAACCCTGGTCTTTAATGAGACCAAAAAAGGAAAACAAAAAGCCAAAAGCAAGAAACTATCATATTTATAATGTAAAATAACATTAAATGAATCAAGTATGTTTGCATACTGTTTGTTAGCGATATTAGTACTAGATCCATAAAGATCCAGAGCATGTGGAAAAAAACATTCCCCAGTAAACTGTTTGTTAAAGTTCTTACCCCAGCACTTGCAGTTTATGACTTTTAATGCTCCTGCTTTTTCAGCGCAGCTTCTCTGAACTTCATTGTTCACAGGAAAGAGTTAACAGTGGACAGTGCTCCCTTGTATGATTTTTACCTATAGGTAAGCCTATATAATAAGGCCTATCTATACTGTATTTGCAGTAAATATTTTCATAACGTGCACCGTTTAGGAGATATTTACTTTAGATGCAGCCAGTGACATTCCTTCATAGCCGTGCCATAAACAGTGACTCCGACGCACCCAATGGAGGGCTTAATTTTAAGGCAAGTCTGTCATAATGTGCTAGTGTGCTATGCGCGTGCGCCCCTGCCGCGAGCTCCGTGACCATGCCTGCGGGACCCGCAGACTCGATGTCCCACGATCGTGTCACAGAGCTGCAGAACAGGGGGATGCCTGTTCTGCCTAGTGATAGGACACTGAGCGCCTGCTCCCTGTCATCGGGAGCAGCGATCAGTGTCGTGTCACAGGTAGCCCAGCCCCCACAAAGTTAGAATCACTCCCTAGGACACACTTAACCCCTTCCTTGCCCCCTAGTGGTTAACCCCTTCCCTGCCAGTGTCATTTACACAGTAATCAGTGCATTTTTATAGCACTGATCGCTGTATAAATGACAATGGCCCCAAAATAGCGTCAAAAGTGTCTGATGTGTCCGCCATAATGTCGCAGTCACGATAAAAATCTCTGATCGCTGCCATTACTAGTAAAAAAAAAAAATATTAATAATGCCATCAAACTATTCCCTATTTTCCCCTATTTTGTAGACGCTATAACTTTTGCTCAAACCAATCAATAAACGCTTATTTACCAAAAATATGTAGAAGAATACGTATTGGCCTAAACGGAGGAAAAATTTTTTTTTTTATATACTTTTTGGGGATATTTATTATAGCAAAAAGTAAAAAATATTACTTTTTTTTTTCAAAATTGTCGCTCTATTTTTGTTTATAGCACAAAAAATAAAAACCGCAGAGGTGATCAAATACCACCAAAAGAAAGCTCTATTTGTGGAGAAAATAATAGGATTTTTATACTCACCGTAAAATCCTTTTCTCTTCCGGACGGACACAGCCTTAATCTTGACAAAGTGGGTATTAGTCTTCCTTCAGGAGTGATTAGACAGAAAGTGTTAACAACTTCAAAGTTGAACAGCCCCGCCCAGGGGGCGGTCCTACTGGCTATATCCCCTTAGCCTGCACTAAGCAGATCAGTTCGTCAAAAGCAGTACAAACTTAAATAAAAAGGGGGGTGGGTGCTGTGTCCGTCCATGAACTCAGAGAAAAGGATTTTACGGTGAGTATAAAAATCCTATTTTCTCTTTCGTTCATGGACAGACACAGCCTTAATCTTGACAAAGTGGGACGTCCCAAAGCAGTGTCAAAAACAAGGGGTGGGAACAGCATAGGGCTGGGTGATTTTCCCCCCAAAAAAAAATCTGCGATTTTTTTATAAAAAACTCGATTTACGATTCAATTCGATTTTTTTTTTTTATTATATTAATTGAAGTGCATCAACAAACAAAATTGCAAAGGCAAACCCTTTCGCTAACTGCAAAGTCAGTGTGCAGTGTGCAACAAAGATTGTTAAACATCCAAATTATTAATACTGTGTTTGGATTTAGCTAATAAAACAACAAAAAATCTTGAGGTTACTCTTAGTTGAATTGAACTGTGCCCGTGCCTCACTGTGCCCGTGCCTCACTGTGCCCGTGCTTCACTGTGCCCGTACCTGATGCAGATTTTCATGGGATACGGATTTTACTGCTACACCGGCGGCCATTCCAGTATTCAAAAGCCGCGCCTCCTCCTCGTCTGTGATAGGCGGAACACTCAATTTCCCAGCATTCAGTGTTCCGTCTATCATGGACATCCGCTCATCCTCATAACACAGAAGAGGATGAGAGGATGTCCGTGATAGACTGAACACTGCCTGCTGTGAAATTGAGTGTTCCGCCTATCACAGACGAGGACTCGGGAGGCACGGCTTTTGAACACTGCAATGGCCGCCGTCTGTCTGCATGACACGCTGATCAGGTAGGCAGACGGCGGCTTGCGGTTAGTTAGTGTTACATTACATCTACTCGCGGCGGCTGCGGCGAGTAGATGTAATTGGGGTAACGCCGCCCAGTGCCATTCCGGATACGCCCCCTGCAGCCCTGCTACGGAAACTTTGAAGGAAAAAAAAAAATATATATATTTTTTTTTTTATCTAAAAAAATCGATTTTCTTCAAATCTGAATCGATTTGAACTCAAAACTCGATTCAAGATTAAAATCGATTTTTTTCCCAGCCCTAGAACAGCATTAAAACAACTTCACCGCAAAACAAAACAGAGCTCCTCAACGGAGGAGTTGCAACTCTAAACAGCCGCCTGCAATACCTTGTGGCCGAAAGAAGCATCCGAAGATGCACACACATCAACATGTAAAGTTTAGTAAAAGTGTGAACGGACGACCAGGTCGCCGCCTTACACACCTGGGAAACAGACGCTAGATGCGCTCAGAGCTCGGACAGCGTCCAAGAAATACAACGTCGTCTTCTTAGAATTTGATAAATGAGGACACAAGGATGGCAGTACAATGTCTTCCTTGAGATGGAAGGTCGAAACGACCTTAGGAAGAAAAGAAGGCTGCGGACGCAGCACCACCTTATCCTTGTGGAAGATCAGAAAGGGAACCTTGCATTAAAAGGATGCCGGCTCAGAAACCCATCTTAACTGACACAACAGCCACCAAAAGGACCATTTTCTGAGAAAGTGTCAACAAGGGAATCTCCCTAATGTTCTCAAACGGTGGTTTCTGAGGCACCTAGAGGCCATGCCATTAAAGCCCTTAACTGTAAAGCAGGATGGTGTATGGGACCTTGCTACAGCAGGTCCTCTCGTAGCGGTAGATGCCAAGGGACATCTGCTATACAAGCCCCACAGAGGTAGTGGAGGGCGGATCGGAGGGGCCGCATGCCAAACCCCCTGTACAAACGTTCTCACTAAAGAGTGAGCCACCAGGGGTCGTTGAAAAAAGACAGCCAGGGCACATATCTGCCCCTTAATTGTACTTAAAGTAAAATTTTTGGTCCGCCCCACGCTTTAAGAACAGCAGGACTCTGGAACCAAATAAGTACGTGGATGCCACCTCATTTCCTCCAAATGGATATGTAGGTCTTCCAAGTGCGATGGTAAATCTTCCGGAGGAAGATTTCCGAGCACTCCTCATGGTAGAGATCACCGAGTCTGACAGGTCCCGGTCTCTTAGCACCTGGTTCTCAATAGCCATGCCGTTAAGCCAGTGACTGTAAAACAGGATGGCGTATGGGACATTGCGACAGTAGGTCCTTTCTTAGCGGTAGGCGCCAAGAGGCGTCTGCTACCAGACGCACTAGATCGGCGTACCAAGGACAAACCAGAGCAATTGGGCTAATTGGAATCCTCTCTGCCTCCAGTCTGCGAAGCAGATGAGGAAGGAGCTTCAGAGGAGGGAAGGCATAGATTAGTCGGTACTGACTCCACGGTGCCACCAATGCATCTGTCGCTTCTGCCCATGGGTCTCTTGACCTGGCCACAAACCTCAATACCTTCCGATTGAGTCGAGAAGCCAGTATCTACGTCTGGCGTGCCCCATCTTTGGCAAAGGAGCTGAAACACCTCCGGGTGTAGAGACCATTCTCCTTGGTCCAGCATCTGGCGACTCCACCTGCCAGTTTTCTACGAATGTATATGGCCGACAGGGCCGGTACGCTCCTTTCTGCCCACCTTAGGATGTGAGCGATCTCCGATGCTGCAGCCAAGCTTCTTGTTCCTCCCTGATGGTTAACATACGCCACCGCCGTGGCGTTGTCTGACTTGATCCTGACTGGACGCCCCTGTAGCCTCTGCGACCATGTGGAGAGGTACAGCCTGATTGCCCAGAGTTCCAGGGCATTGATCGGCAAGTGGAATTCCTCCTGGGTCGATTGAGCCCCCCAGACTCCCCCCCAACCAGTATGGCTGGCATCCGTCATGACCACCATCCAGTAAAAAGGAAGGAACGATCTCCCGGACAGAAGTGCCGGTGATGTCAGCCACCAAACTAGGGAGGTCCTGACTAGGTGGCTTACCCGGATTTGACAATCCAGGGATGATGGGCACTTGTCCCTTCTGGACAGAATTACCTTCTGTAACACTCGCGTGTGAAATTGCACATACGGTACCGCCTCGAAGGAGGCTACCATGAGGCCCAGGACTTGCCTGCAAAAGCAGCGTGACGACCATCTTTGGGATGTCAATGGCCGCACCACAGCCCGAAGGGTCTGCAACTTTCCCATAGGGAGAAAAACTTTCGCCTCTGAGGAGTCCAGAATCAACCCCAGATACACTAGGAGTTGAGTTGGTACCAATAATGGCTTCTGAGTTTTCAGCACCCAACCAAAGTATCGGAGGGTCTGACAGGTTTCAGACACGCTCACCTCTATTCTGAGCTTGAGGTGGTCCTCAGAAGAATATCGTCCAAGTAGCCCACGATACCGATGCCACGCTGTCTTGGTAGGGTCAGAATCAGGGCGAGCACCTTGGTGAACACCTTCGGTGCTGATGCCAGGCCAAGGGGGGCGCCACCAATTGGTAGTGGTCTTCCCCGGCTGCAAAGCGCAGACATGTCTGATGCCTGGTGCCTATGGGGACATGCAAGTATGCGTCCTTCAACAGAGCAAACCAAATTCCTCCAGAATCTTTGTACCTTCACAAAGCAATTGAGGGATCTGAGATCCAAGATTGGATGAACCCCCTCCTCCTTGGTACTACGAACAGATTTGAGTAAAAACCCCTGAAACCGTTCCTGTACTGCAACAGGAATTATCACCCCACATATCAGCAGGTCTTGAACTGCCCCATATAGGGCTTCCCGATGAGTTGGTTGAAGCTGGCGGTTGGAGGGGAAATAATAAATAAAAATAACACTCTGTTCGGAGGGCAAGAGAGAAACTCTATCTTGTACCCTGCAGGAAACTACTTCGCAAACCCACCGGTTGGGGATCTGAGATGTCCACCAGGTCGCGAATTTGCGAATATGTCCCCCTACCCGAGAGATGGGTGGGGACAGACCTTTATGCGGATGTAGATTTGTTCGCAGGCTTGTTGGGCTTGCGAAACCAGGGACGCTTCTGTCCCTCAGCAGGCGCTTTATCGGCCTGGGATCGTTTACTTGCCGCACTAGGCGGACGAAAAAAAAAGTTTGTTTGCGGTGAAGGAGGGCCCTAGCCAATGGCGTGGCTCCTTACTTCTTTAGGATTGTAGGAGCAGCATGCTCTTACATCCTGTGGCATATTTAATGTCATCCAGGGATGCTCCAAAAAAGTCTGTCGCCCTTAAAGGGCAATCCATCAGGGCCTTCTTGGAAGATTGGTCCGCCGACCAACCTTTTAGCCAGAGCAGACGACGTAACACCACCGCATAGCTTGAGGCTCTGGACAGCAGAGGAATAGTGTCCAAGGCTGATTCACAGACAATTTTAAGGCCCAGTATCAACTGGTCGGCCCTAGCCACCTCGTCCGAGGGAGCCTCATGTGCTTTAAACCCATGGAGCAGCCTCTTTACCACCGTTGGGCGCACAGCCGAGCCGTATAGGTAGCGGATGACTGCTTCAGCCTTCCTGTCCGGAATTGTGGCTACCCTGTTTAATCTGGACACCTGAGGGTCCACTATCGGAGGAGAGGTACATCTTTTCAGGAAACTCTCCTCAAAGGGGTAACGCACCACCAAACCTTTTTTGGGGACCGAAAACCTCTTGAGGTTTGTCCCGCTCCTTGTATAAAGCTTGACTAGATAAGACACACAAGGAACACCTTAGCAGTGCGGGTCGGCTTGTGGAACCCGAAAGGGACTGACGCCTCTGGCATTTCTGCAGGCTCCTCTCTCTTTAGAGTATCCCGGACTGCGGTGATAAGGTCACCTATCGGAGCCTTATCGCGTGGTGACCCGGACCTGGACTGTCCGACCGGCCACAGTCCGCATCCTCTGATATGTCAGAACCAGGACCATGAGCCGTAGCTGGGCCCGGCTCCGCATCAGCGTTATCCCCAGAAGATGGCGGGGGGGCACTTTTTACCCCCCGTGTTCCCACGAGCCGCTTCCACCTTGGCAACAACCAGGACGCCGACCTAGCGTCTACTGACAGAGCGGGTGCAGAAGCACCAGATGCCAATTCAGGTGTATCGGGGGAGAAGCGTCTGCTTCTGATGTCATGCTGACCCACGCACCTGACACAAGGACTCCAGTTCAAGGTACCAACAGCCCACCCCCCTTGCTGAAACAGAGACGAGGGGTCCCCCCCCAGAGGACTCACCACCCTAGAACAGTAGTATGGCTGCCGTCCGCTTCCTAGTAGAGCTGCTTCCTTGTCAGCTATCAGTCTGACCACTCTGCAGCGTGTGTCTGTAGGCTTGCGCCGTTTAAATGCTATTTCTTTTTCGTACATCACGGGACACAGAGCGACTTAGTCATTACTAATGGGTTATATAGATTACCTTCAGGTGTTGGCACTGGCCAATTCCAAACCGGAAGTACCCTCCCCTATATAAGCCCCTCCCACCCGGGAGCACCTCAGTTTTTTGCCAGTGTCTAAGGTGTTGGCCAAAGAGTAACATGTGTTTTCACTGGGCTTGCGTACAGGTTCTTTTGGGCCTTAGTAAGCTGTTCCGGATCCCACCAAAAAAGCTTCATAGCTAAACGGTCGGTACCCGGGCCTTGCAGCAGAAGAGCAAGGTTTTGCCTGTAATGCTTCTCTTAGGAGGGCTGGACCCTGGGATCCAGAGCTCTGGTCATACCCACGACCAAGATGTTGTCTGTGCAGGGTGCTATACAGGTCCAGGGGAGTGGAATCCTTGGGAACCCGGTCCCTGAAGGTTTAATTACAATGCCTGCCGTGATAGGTGAAGTTTGGACTTCTGTGGACCAAACAAAGTCCTGCGGCGGGGATCAGGTAAGTGGGGGCCCCCAGGAACTTGGTTCTATTGGGGGACCCCAAGCCTAATTTGTCTTTCTGTCTGTTACCTAACGGTATTCCCGCTAAATATCTGTGTTTGCCTATAACTACTGAAAATGTAAAATTTTAATAGTTGTCAAGAAAAAAAAAAAAAAAAAAAAACAGGGACCGCGGTACCTGTGTTAAACCACTAGAGGCCGCTGTAGTCCATTTTTCTTGTCATGTGGATCTTTGGTTTTCTCAAGTCAAAAGATCCAGGCAGCTGGTAAGTTTCTCTGTGGGAATCCACTTCCTCTGCCCTGTTGCTGCGCTCATCCACCGCACAGGCCCTCCGGCAAAAAGGGCCCTGGCTCCTAGTCCCCTGTTTGATTTCGAAAAGGGCGCCAATGGCGCACGGGCGCGCGCGCGGGCGCGTGCACGCGCCTCCTATGAAAAAAAGGGGCGGGGCGGGTGGATGACGCTCGATGCGCGCCGCGGTGCTTCTGCGCATGTGCAGGCGTCCCAGCATGGTTAAAAGACACAGTACAAGTGTCAGCTGCATGCAAACAGAGCTAGCAACAAACAGTGGCACACAGAGGCGGTTGATGCAGGCATCCCCATAGAAAGGCACTTTAGTGGACACCAGCTGGTATATAGCAGCACCTGTGTTAGACTATTACCAGCAAAATTGGTGTATGACGACGGGAATACCTCAGCTTTGTGCTTAAAGGATATGTCGTCCAGACGCTCCGGAAATAGATCTTCCAGGAAGCCAAAGGGGTCTCCATCGGGCTCTGAGGATATTGGGCATGCTTGTACTGCACCAATCTCCCCTGAGAATTCAGAGGTCAGTAGCCGTAGAAACCCCGCAGGAATGCCTGGTGCTGCGGCTGTCCCCAGTCCACCTGCTCCTGTATATATAACAGAGGAGGTTTTATCCTCAACTCTGGGAGGATTGGAAGAGAGATTAACAGCATTGATCGCTGCTTCCCTGTCTCAGGAAAAGCGCGTCCGATCTCCGTCTCCTCCTTCAGAGTGCCTGTTAGTGGAGGAACAGCCCCACACAGAGATCGACCTACCTGAAGGGGATCAGGATGAGGTTGATTCAGTTATGGAGGAATCAACAGTGGAAGAACCTTTCTCAGCTTCTCAGGCTGAAAGATTATGGGTTCAGTCTCTGACTAATATGGTCCGATCAGCATTTAAAATGCCTCTGGCGGAACCACCATCCACTACGGTTTCCTCGCTGGGGTCGCTAAAAGCTCCCCAGGCTGTCTGTTCCTTCCCAATCCACCCTTTATTAGAAGGGCTTATTTACCAGGATTGGGAGCATCCTGATAAAATATTTGCTCCCCCCAAGAGATTTCCGGTGATCTATCCCATGGAGGATAAGTTCATAAGAAAATGGAGGGTCCCTACAGTGGACGCAGCCATCTCTTCTGTTAACAAATCACTGACATGTCCAGTAGATAATGTTCCAATGTTCAAAGACCCAATAGATAAAAAATTGGAGTCTTTACTAAAATCTGCTTTCTCTACAGCAAGTATGGTGACACAACCTGCGGTAGCAGCGATTGGAGTCTGCCAAGCAGTGAAAGATCAGTTGAAACAAGTCTTAAGGGACTTACCAGATCAGCAGGCTCTTGCCCTAGCTGACCTGCCTAGAGCCTTGTGTTTTGCGGTGGACGCCATAAAGGATACAATCCAACAGGCCTCCCGCTTTACGCTGTCTATAGTACATATGCGTAGGCTTCTGTGGCTCAAAAACTGGTCTGCTGAAGCTCCCTGTAAAAAACTGCTGGTTAGCTTCCCATTTCATGGAGAACGCTTATTTGGAGAAGATCTGGACAAATATATCCAGAAAATTTCTGCCGGTAAAAGTTCACTCTTACCGGTTAAGAATAAGGGTAGAAGTCCTTCTTTTAAGAGGCCTACTTCTCCAGTCCCGGGCACATCGGCTGTGAAGCAGTTCCGACGGCCTCCGCGGTCAAATTCAGGGGGCAGAAATCAGGGACAATCACAGGGTAACAAGAAGCCCTGGATTAAGAGAGGTACAAAACCTCCCCCCAAGGCATGAAGCGTTGCCCCCACTCAATCGGGTGGGGGGAAGACTTCAGTTGTTCACAGAGACCTGGCGGGACACCATCAGAGACAGATGGGTGCTCTCCGCAGTAAGTCTGGGATACAAGCTGGAGTTAAAAGGCACTCCTCCTGCCCAATTTATGAGGTCAAACGTGCCAAGAGATCCCCAAAAGAGAGGATCCCTCTTTCTGGCACTAGAACAACTATTGCTCCAAGGTGTAATCATGAAGGTTCCCCTGGAAGAAAGCGGATTCGGGTTTTACTCGAACCTTTTCACAGTCCCCAAACCAAATGGGGACGTGAGGCCCATATTAAATCTAAAAGGGCTAAACAAGTTCCTAAATATCAGGACTTTTCGGATGGAGTCGATCCGATCGGTGGCCACCGCCCTACAAGGGCAGGAATGGCTAGCCTCGATCGACATAAAGGATGCTTATCTGCATATTCCCATCTTTCCGGCCCACCAGAAATTTCTACGCTTTGCAGTAGAAGGGCGCCATTTTCAGTTCAGAGCCTTACCCTTCGGTCTGGCCACAGCACCACGAGTGTTCACAAAAATTCTGGCCCCATTATTGGCCAATCTAAGAACACAGGGTGTAACGATAATGGCATATCTAGACGACCTGCTACTAATAGACCACTCAGTGGAAAAGCTGGAAGTAGCTATTCACAAGACAATCGAGTATCTGGAATATCACGGTTGGATTATCAACCGGGACAAGTCAGCTCTAAGACCAGTCAAAAGTCTGGAATACTTAGGGCTAAGGCTGGATTCAAATCAGAGAAAGATTTTCTTACCTCCAGAGAAGGTGTCGTCTTTAAAAGATTTGACCCACTTAGTGGGTACAAAAAGAAAACCATCCATACGCCTCTGCATGAGGCTGCTGGGAAAGATGGTGGCTTCATTCGAAGCGGTACCCTACGGTCAATTCTATTCAAGGAATTTGCAAAGGGCCATACTGTCAGCCTGGAACAAAAAAGTTCAGGCTTTAGACTTACCAATGTCCCTGTCCCCTTCCGTTCGCAGGAGCCTCCATTGGTGGTTGGTGCCCCAGAATCTGGAAAGAGGGAAACCCTTCAGTCCGGTTTCTTGGAAGGTGGTCACTACAGATGCCAGCCTCATAGGCTGGGGGGCAGTACTGGAGCAATGGTCTCTCCAGGGCAAGTGGTCAGAAGCAGAAAAGGCCCTGCCCATCAATCTCTTAGAGATACGAGCAGCCCGGTATGCCCTAGTAGCATGGACATCCAAACTCCAAGGGTCCCCTGTCAGAATTCAATCAGACAATGCCACGGCAGTGGCATATATCAATCACCAGGGTGGCACCAAGAGTCGTGCAGCCCAGAGGGAAGCAAATTGCATCCTGGAGTGGGCAGAAAAATATGTCCCAGCCATATCCGCGGTTTTCATCCCAGGAGTAGAAAATTGGAGAGCGGACTTTTTAAGTCGCCAGCAATTATGCCCGGGGGAATGGATTCTTCACCCCGAGGTTTTCCAGGCAATATGCCAGCGGTGGGGAACACCGGATGTAGATCTGCTAGCATCCAGATTCAACGCAAAGGTGGACAGATTTGTGTCTCGCACAAGGGATCCCCTAGCTTGCGGCTCGGATGCCCTAGTGTTCCCTTGGGATCAGTTCGAGCTGATATATGCATTCCCACCGCCACAATTGTTACCGCAATTACTCCGCAGAATCAGGGTAGAAAAGAAACCAGTGATTCTGGTGGCTCCAGCGTGGCCCCGAAGGGCGTGGTACGCGGAGATTGTAAAAATGTCAGTGAGGAGTCCTTGGACCCTCCCACATCGTCCGGACCTGCTGTCGCAGGGACCGATATACCACCCTTCCTTACCAGCCCTAGGTTTGACGGCCTGGCTATTGAAGCCCACATTCTGAAAAAGAGAGGGCTCTCTAATTCTGTGGTATCTACCATGATCAATGCCAGGAAACCGGTATCCAGGCAGATCTATTATAGGATCTGGAAAGCATACATTACGTGGTGTGAGGCCAAGAAATGGCATCCACGTAAGTACGTGATAGGGAGGATTTTGGACTTCCTACAGTGGGCTGTAGATAGGAAGCTTGCCTTGAGTACTATCAAGGGTCAGATTTCGGCCTTGTCAATATTTTTTCAAAGGCCCTTGGCTTCGCATTCACTAGTCAAAGCCTTTATACAAGCAGTGATGCGTATTAGCCCTCCGGTTAGTATTCCCATATGTCCTTGGGACTTAAACCTGGTTCTGTCGGTTCTACAGAAACAACCGTTTGAACCATTACAACACATTTCCTTGGTTCTTCTCACCAGGAAATTGATTTTCTTAGTAGCCGTTTGTTCGGCTAAAAGAGTATCGGAATTAGCCGCCTTGTCCTGTAAGGAGCCATATCTGGTTGTCCATAAGGACAGAGTAGTATTACGTCCTCATCCAGCCTTTCTTCCTAAGGTGGTATCGAGGTTTCATTTGAACCAAGATGTGGTTCTTCCTTCTTTTTCCCCAAACCTAGCTCGGTAGAGGAAAAGTTATTACATTCTTTGGATGTAGTAAGAGCAGTTAAAGCTTATCTAAAAGCCACTGCTCAGATTCGCAGAACGGATTCTTTATTTGTTCTGCCGGAAGGCCCCAGAAAGGGTCAGGCAGCATCAAAATCTACTTTAGCCAAGTGGATTCGACAGGTCATAATACAAGCCTATGGCTTGAGAAAAAGACCGCCTCCGTTCAAAGTTAGGGCGCACTCCACAAGAGCAGTTGGAACTTCATGGGCAGTGCATCACCAGGCCTCCCTGGCTCAAGTATGTAAGGCCGCAACATGGTCTTCGGTACACACGTTTACTAGGTTCTACCAGGTAGACGTTAGAAGTCAGGAGGATGTCGCCTTTGGGCGCAGTGTGTTGCAGGCCGCAAAAGATCCTCATGCCTGATGGCGCCCAGCTTATGTATCCCTCCCCTCATTTGGCATTGCTTTGGGACGTCCCATTAGTAATGACTAAGTCGCTCTGTGTCCCGTGATGTACGAAAAAGAAAAAGGGATTTTTATAACAGCTTACCTGCAAAATCCTTTTCTTGGAGTACATCACGGGACACAGAGCTCCCACCCCTCTTTTTGGGACACTTATTGCTTGGCTACAAAACTGAGGTGCTCCCGGGTGGGAGGGGCTTATATAGGGGAGGGTACTTCCGGTTTGGAATTGGCCAGTGCCAACACCTGAAGGTAATCTATATAACCCATTAGTAATGACTAAGTCGCTCTGTGTCCCGTGATGTACTCCAAGAAAAGGATTTTACAGGTAAGCTGTTATAAAAATCCCTTTGTGATCGGCGTGGACCATGAGAAAATGGCTGCCGAGCGGCAGCTAGAGGGCAAACACAGCGCGGACCACAAAAACATGGCCGCCAGCGCAGAAGAGGCCAAACACAGCATGGATCACAAGAAAAATGCTCGCCGATAGACGCCAAACAGTGCGGACCACAAGAACATGGCCGCCAAGGGGCCAAACACGGCAAGGATCACAAGAAAATTGTCCGTCAAGCGGCCAATAGAGGTCAGACACAGTGTGGACCACAAGAACATGGCCGCCACGCAGATAGAGGCCAAACACAACATGAATCACCAGCAAAATGGTCGCCGACAGCATGGAGCAGAACACACAGGTAAGCAAACTTTTTTTTTCAATCTGGAACAAAAAAAAACCCAGGCCTATGGGCCCGAAGGGAGCCATGTCTTCTTAGCTAGGCAGAAAAAAACTGATCTGCTTAGTGCAGGCTGAGGGGATATAGCCAGTAGGACCGCCCTCTAGGCGGAGCTGTTAAACTTTGAAGTTAACACTTTCTGCCTAGTCACTCCTGAAGGAAGGCTAATACCCACTTTGTCAAGATTAAGGCTGTCTCCATAAACGAAAGATAAAAGGACGTCAATTTTGTTTGGAAGCCAAGTTGCACGACCGCGCAATTGTCAGTTAAAGCGACGCAGTGCCGAATCGCAAAAAGTGGCCCGGCCATTTGGCAGTCAAATCCTCCGGGGCTGAAGTGGTTAAACATGAACCATTGGATGGCAGGGGAGTCTAATAGACCCCCAATGTTTCCATAAAGAGCATTATTCCTCTGCCCATGCTATTACATTGGGGCTAAGAAACCCCTATGTAATGGCAAAGTAAAAAAAAGAAAAAAATTAACCACTTGACCACCTTCATGACCAGGCCATTTTTTGCGATATGGCACTGCGGTATTTTAACTGACATTTGCACGGTCATGCGACATGTGTTTTACTGTGTAAAACGATCATATTGAGTCCATGGTGTAATAAATGGACCTTGCGCTATGGATGGGTGGTAATGTGAAGTGAAAAAAATATATAATTTGTAGAAATGGATAAGCTGCTCCCCTCAAAGTATAGGCAGTGCTAACTTAAAGGGGTTGTAAACCCTCCTGTTTTTTATTAAGGATGCATTAAGGTGAAAAAATGTTTGTCAGTCACCGGCTCCCCAGCCCCCCCGTTTTACTCACCTGAGCCCTGGAATGTCCCACGGCGAGGACGCGCTGTCTCTCTGCCCGGGGTTCTCGGCTCTTGATTGGATAGATTGATAGCAGCACAGCCATTGTCTCCCGCTGCTGTCAATCAAATAAAATGACGCAGGGGGCGGGGCCGAGTCCTGCATTCGGCGGCTATGGCCGCCGAATGATGGACTCGGGAGCGCGCCCACAAGGTAACCCCCCCGGGAGAGTGCTTCTCCTAGGGGGTTATCTGATGTGGGGAGGAGCCCCGAGAGCCGCCGGTGGACCCCAGAAGACTATGGGAAAGATTTATAGCATTTATATGGCGTTTTTTTATTCTACATATTTTTGGTAAAAAAAAATCGCAATAAGCGTATATTGATTGGTTTGCGCAAAAGTTATAGTGTCTACAAACTATGGGAAAGATTTATAGCATTTATATGGCTTTTTTTTTTTTTTTTTTTTTACTAGTAATGGCGGTGATCTGCGATTTTTTTTTTGTTTTGCAGTGTTGTGGCGGACAGGTCGGACACTTTTACAGAGCGATCAGTGGTATAAATATGCTTTGATTACTATGTAAATGTCACTGGCAGGGAAGGGGTTAACACTAGGGGGCGATCAAGGGGTTAACTGTGTTCCCAATTGTGTGTTCTAACTTTGGGGGGAAGTGGACTCACTAAAAGAGATGACCGATCGTGTCTTTTTACAAAGTAGAATACATGATCTGTCCTTCTCTCTTCAGACATCACAGGGATTTGTGGGTTTACACCCACAAACCCCCCTGCTCCCGCTGGTGCACGCGATCACACGTTGCCGGCGGCGATTGCGCCCGCCAGCTACGAGCATCAGGTTTCACGCCATGCAGGGGGCGCGCACCCTCTGGTGGCTCTCCTGGGCGCTTTCTCCTTTCGCCCAGGAGAGCCATTCTGCCGCAGTATATCTGCGTGAGCCGGTCAGGAATTGGTTAAATCATGTTTGCAGTGTGGCAGAGCAATTTATATTTTGCTGAAAAAGGCCACTACCATCAGGGAATACTTGATCAGCAACAATGTTTAGGTAGGTGGTATGTGTCAAGTAACATTCACATGAATGGCAGGACCCAAGGTTTCCCAGCAGAACATTGTCCAAAACATCACACTGCCTCCATAGGCTTGCTGTCTTCTCATACCACATCCTGGTGCCATCTCTTTGCCAGATAAGCGACACACATGCACCCGGCCATCCACATGATGTTAAAAAAAGTGTGATTCGTTAGACCAGGCCACTTTCATTGCTTTGTGGTCTAGTTTGATGCTCACATGCCCATTGTAGGTGCTTTTGGCTGTGGACATAGGTCAGTGTGGGAAACCTGACCAGTGTGAGGCTACGCAGCCCCATACACAACAAACTGCTATGCCCATTGTTTTCTGCTTTCAACACACCAACTTCAGGGGCTTGCTCCTTACTATATCCCACCGACTTTCAGATGCCATTGTAACAAGATAATCAATGTTATTCACTCAAAGTTTATTTTTTATTTTTATAAATAACAAACATGTCATACTTGCCTCCACTGTGCAGTTTGTTTTGCACTGTGTGGCCCCGATCATCGTCATTTGGGGTCCCCCGGCGGCTCTTGTGCATCGGTTAACACCCTGGGAGAAGCGCTCTCCCTGGGGTTTACTTTGCAGACGCGCTCCCGCGGGCCAGCATTTGCTCCCATAGGCGCAGAATGCCTGGACTCGGCCCCGGCGCCCGTGTCATTGGATTTGATTGACAGCAGCTGAAGCCAATGGCTGCGCTGCTATCAATGTATCCAATCAAGAGCCGAGAACCATGGGCAGAGGGCTGGATCGAAGGGCTCAGGTGAGTAAAACGGAGGGGGGGGGGCTAGGAGGCCGGTCACTGTCAGAAGTTTTTTCACCTTAATGCATAGGATGCATTAAGGTTAAAAAACATGAGGGTTTACAACCCCTTTAGCCACTTCACATCCCAGCTATTGTCATAATGGTGCCGCCAATATTGTGTCAATCTTGCCTCTTCTAGCGGCGAGATTGACACCCTACGAGCCCCGTCGCGAGAGCCAGCGCCGAGCTGTCTCGTCATCGGGAAAGGAAAAATTTTGTTTTTCCTTTCACAATGAGCGACACGCATTGCCGGTAGACGGAGATCCGACGTGGATTCCCGCCAATACCAGGCACTGTGTTTGGTATGAATCCTGAGCGGGATCTCCACGCCAATTTTTAAATAAAAAACCAGCATGGGTTCCCCCTCAAGGAGCATACCAGGCCCTTTGGTCTGGTATGGATTTGAAGGGGACTCCCCTAAGCCGAAAAATCGGCGTGGGGGTCCCCCTCAAAATCCAAACCAGACCCTTATCTGAGCACGCAACCTGGCAGGCCGCAGGGGAAGAGGGGGGACGAGGGAGCGGCCCCCCTCCCTCCTGAACCATACCAGGTCGCATGCCCTCAACAGTGGGGGGTTTGGTGCTCTGGGGCAGGGGGGCGACCTGCGGCCCCCCCACCCCAAAGCACACTGTCCCCATGTTGATGGGGACAAGGGCCTCTTCCCGACAACCCTGGCCATTGGTTGTCGGGGTCTGCGGGCGGGGGCTTATCGGAATCCGGGAGCCCCCCTTTAATAAGGGGGCCCCCAGATGCCGGCCCCCCACCCTATGTGAATGAGTATGGGGTACATCGTACCCCTACCCATTCACCTGGTGGAAAAAATGGCAATAAAACAACACAACACAGCTTTTTAAAGTAATTTATTGCACAGCTCCGGGGGTCTTCTTCCGACTTCGGACGAGACGACGGGGAAGACCGGGCCTCCGCTAGCAAAAGAGCTGGAAGAAGATAGCGGAGGCCCGGCAGAAGAAAGAAAGAACCGGAGAGGAGAAGAGGGAAGAAGGCGACGGAGAAGACCGGGTCCCGCTAGCAAAAGAGCTGGAAGAAGATAGTGGTGGCCCAGCAGAAGGAAGAAAGAACCGGAGAGCGCGGCGACGACGCCGGAGACCCCAGAAGTCGGAAGAAGACCCCCTGAGCTGTGCAATAAATTACTTTAAAAAGCTGTGTTGTGTTTTTTTATTGCCAATTTTTTCCACCAGGTGAATGGGTAGGGGTACCCCATACTCATTCACATAGGGTGGTGGGCCGGCATCTGGGGGGCCCCTTATTAAAGGGGGGCTCCCGGATTCCGATAAGCCCCCGCCCGCAGACCCCGAGAACCAACGGCCAGGGTTGTCGGGAAGAGGCCCTTGTCCCCATCAACATGGGGACAGTGTGGGGGGAACCCATGCCGTTTTTTTCTTTAAAAATTGGCGTGGAGTTCCCGCTCAGGATTCATACCAAACACAGTGCATGGTATTGGCAGGAATCCACGTCGGATCTCGTTCAATACAGTGCCGCGTCTCCTCGCTATTGCAGCGAGCGCGAGATGTGTCGCCACCCTGTCGCCGAGATGTCGGCACCCCTGTCGCCGAGAATCTCCGTGATAGGATCGCGATGAATATACAATGTCGGCGGCACCTACTGTATGAAGTCCGCAAGAGGGATCTCCCATCCTGGGCGGGCGTCATATGACGTCCTAAGCTCCCCTGCCGTCTAGGGGGTGCACGTGCCCGCCGCGTCGCTTGGGAGCCAGTGCCCCCGCGGGCACCCACGATTGCCGGTGACACAGCCAAGGACGTGTAAACACACAGATCCATGTCCTGTCAGAGGAGAGGAGACCGAGGGTGTGTTCCCAGTACAGAGGAACACTGATTGATCTCCTCCCCTTGTGAATCCCCGCCCCCTACAGTTAGAATCACTCCCTAGAATACACATTTAACCCCTTGATCGCCCCCTAGTGTTAACCCCTTCCCTGCCAGTCACATTTATACAGTAATCAGTGAATTTTTATAGCACTGATCGTTGTATAAATGTGAATGGTCCCAAAATAGTGTCCGATGTGTCTGCCGCAATGTCACAGTCCCAATAAAAATCGCAGATCGCCGCCATTACTAGTAAAAAATAAATAAATAAATTCCATAAATATATCCCCTCTTTTGTAGACGCTATAACTTTTGTGCAAACCAATCAATATACGCTTATTTCGATTTTTTTTTTTGTACCAAAAATATGTAGAATACATATCGGCCTAAACTGAGGAAAAGGGATATTTAAAAAAAATAAAAATTGGATATTTATTATAGCAAAAAGTAAAAAATATTGTCGTTTTTTTTTTCAAACTTGTTTCTTTTGTTTATAGCACAAAAAATAAAAACCGCAGAGGTGATCAAATACCACCAAAATAAAGCTCTATTTTTGGGGAAGAATTGTGTACAGTGTTGCATGACTGTGCAATTGTCATTCAAAGTGTGACAGCGCTGAAAACTAAAAATTGGCCTGGGCAGGAAGGGGGTGAAAATGCCCTGTATTGAAGTGGTTAAACTTGTCAGTGGTCATAAAATTATGGCTGATCAGTGTATACTCCCCCAAGCAAAGCTTTTATAGCATGCCATTCTAATCAGGATGGGGTAGTTGGCCATGCTAATATACAAACACAGTTAGTTTATCTGTAATAAACATATAAGATACCTTAAATGTCCAAAATATAATCTCACATATATGTACATAGCTTATCTTCATTACCTATAAACGTAATAGGTTACAAGAAGGTGGATAATACTTATATTCAACACTGTCCAAAACAGCCATAAAAGGATGCCATGGAGATGAAGAGGGGAGATGAAAAGTTGGATACCATATGTCCATGTTAATAATGTCCAACTTTTCAGCTTAAAGGGGGATTCCACCCGCAATTTTTTTTTTTTTTTTTAAAGTCAGCAGCTACAAACACTGTAGCTGCTGACTTTTAATAAGGAAACTTACCTGTCCTACTCGCCCGCGATGTCGGCCCCCCCGAGGCCGATCCCTCGATCCTGGCAGCTCCCAGCGCCACCATCCTCACTAAGGGAAACAGGCAGTGAAGCCCTGCGGCTTCACTGCCCATTTCCTACTGCGCATGCGCGAGTCTCGCAGCGTTTTCTGAATGGGCGGCTGCTCTCTGGGATACACACAGTTCCCAGAAAGCAGCACGCCCCATTCCCCAGAAGACACCACGAGTAGGATGAGGAAGAAGACCTGCTGAGGACTAGGAAGAGGCAGATTAGGAACATCCGCATAGCAACCGCCTTTTCTGGTGAGTACATTTTTTTATTTTTTTTCAAATTTTTTGCAGGATTTTTGTGTATTTTTTATTTTTAGGGTGGAACTCCACTTTAACTCTTCTGAATCACACATGTCATCAGTTTTGAACACGTTTTTAGCAGGTTTTTTTTCCTATTTCCCACCTTCTCTCCTGTGTTATAGGTGGTTGTTAAGGAGTGGGCAGGCAAGCCATCCACCATATCTCTAACAACTGATGACTCATCAGCTGTCAGCAGTGTTCCCTGCTGACAGCTGAATGTAAACAAAAAGATTTGCCGGCAATTAAACTTGAGGGGAAAAAAACAGCATGGAGCCCCCCCAATCCATACCAGGCCTTTCGGGTCTGGTATGGATTTTAAGGGGAACCCCATGCCCAAAAAAAAAATGGTATGGGGGGCTCCCCCCAAAATCCATACCAGACCTTTATCTGAGCAGCAGGTAGGCAATAAATTTGGGGGGGGATGAGCGAGCTAACTCCCCCTCCTGAACCATACGTACCCTCAATGTAGGGGACCTATGGGCATGGATTTGGGGGGACCCCATGCATTTTTTTTTTTTTTTTTACATTTCGGCATAGGGTTTTCCCTAAAATCCATACCAGACACAAAGGGCCTGGTATGGATTGGGGGGGCCATATGCTGTTTTTTTTTCCTCAATTTTTTTTGCTGGCTTTTTGTTTACATTTAGTTGTCAGTGGGGAACCCCGCCTGCTCCTTAACAACCAGCTATTCTTAAGAATGACGCCAGCGGCCGCCTCTCTTAAAATTTGCACCAGAAGCATATCTAAATCGCTGCTACTTTGGAAATTGGCACTGAAAACAGACCTGAAAATCACACTGCACATGTGTAAACCCCGTCTGAATCTGGATTTGTACAACATTTTCTGATGTCATAGATCAGAATCTTGCATAGAAACTGGTTTTATGTAATAAGAAACATTTTTATCAAGAAATAATAAAAGATTTTGATTTTAAAGTGGAGCTCCACCCAAAAGGGTAAGCTCCGCTTGTCTATCCCCCCCCCCACACATTGCCACTTTTTGGGGGGAGCGGGTACCTGGTTGTGACAGGTACCCACTCCAACTTCCAGCTCAGTACGTCCCCCTCTCCTTCCCTCGCAGCCTTCTGGGACACTTCACAGGTCTTAGAAGACTGCGGCCCATTCACAAAGAGCAGCGTGCTTCGCGCATCCGCAGTAGAAAACCAGCTGTGAAGCCTTGCAGCTTCACTGCTGGTTTCCCTTCGTCAGGATGGTGGTGCCAGCACCGATAGCCGATTGAAGAATCGGCCCGGGCGAGCACACCCTTGGATGCCTGGACATGTAAGTGTCCTAACATTAAAAGTCAGCAGCTACAGTATTATTATTTTTTTGCTACTGACTTAATTTTTTTCGGGGGAGCCTTGAGCTCCTCTTTAACCACTTCAGCACACGGAAGGATTTACCCCCTTCCTGACCAGCGCACCTTTTGCAATACGGCACTGCGTCACTTTAACTGACAATTTTGCGGTCGTGCGAAGTTGCACCCCGACAAAATTGACGTCCTTTTTTTCCCACAAATAAAGCTTTCTTTTGGTGGTATTTGATCACCTCCTGCGTTTTTTATTTTTTGCGCTATAAACAAAAAAAGAGCGACAATTTAAAAAAAAGCAATATTTTTCACTTTTTGCTATAATAAATATCCCCAATTTTTTTTTTTTTTAAATAGCAAATTTTTTCCTTAGTTTAGGCCAATATGTATTCTTCTACATATTTTTGGTAAAAAAATCGCAATAAGTGTATATTGATTGGTTTGCGCAAAAGTTATAGCATCTACAAAATAGGGGATAGATTTATGGCATTTTTATTATTATTATTTTTTTATCAGTAATGGCGGCGATCTTATCATGATTGCGGCGGAAACATCGAACACTTTTGACACTATTTTGGGACCAGTGACATTTATACAGCGATCAGTGCTATAAAAATGCAAATGACACTTGCAGGGAAGGGTTAAACACTAGGGGGGATCAAGGGGTTAACTGTGTTCCCTCACTGTGTTCTAACTGTGGGGGGGTGGGCTCGCTACAACATGACAGAGATCACTGCTCCCGATGACAGGGAGCAGTAGATCCCTGTCATGTTGCTAGGCAGAACAGGGAAATGCATTGTTTGCATCCTCCCATTCTGCAACTCTGTGTCACAATCGCGGGCCCCCAGCGGACATCTAGCCCGCGGGCACGCTCACTGAGTACACGGCGTGCGCCCACTATGCCGCAATTTAAATGGGATGTACAGGTACGCCCATTTGCCCAGCTGGGCCATTGTGCTGACGTAAATCGTCCTGGGCTGGTCGGCAAGGGGTTAAGTACAGTCATAGCCTAAATTTTTTGGCACCTCAGAAATTTTTCCAGAAAATCAAGTATTTCTCACAGAAAAGTATTGCAGTAACACATGTTTTGCTATACACATGTTTATTCCCTTTGTGTGTATTGGAGCAAAACAAAAAAGGGAGGAAAAAAAGCAAATTGAACATAATGTCACACAAAACTCAAAAAATGGGCTGGTCAAAATTCTTGGCACCCTTACCTTAATATTTGGTTGCACACCCTTTGGAAAAAAATAACTGAAATCAGTCGCTTCCTATAACCATCAATAAGCTTCTTACACCTCTCACCCGGAATTTTGGACCACTCTTCCTTTGCAAACTGCTCCAGGTCTCTCTTATTGGAAGGGCGCCTTTTCCCAACAGCAATTTTAAGATCTCTCCACAGGTGTTCAATGGGATTTAGATCTGGACTCATTGCTGGCCACTTTAGAACTCTCCAGCGCTTTGTTGCCATCCATTTCTGGGTGCTTTTTGATGTGTTTGGGGTCATTGTCCTGCTGGAAGACCCAAGATCTCGGACACAAACCCAGATTTCTGACACTGGGCTCTACAATGCGACCCAAAATCCTTTGGTAATCCTCAGATTTCATGATGCCTTGCACATTCAAGGCACCCAGTGCCAGAGGCAGTAAAACAACCCCAAAACAAACCCAAACCAGACCCTTATCCGAGCACGCAACCTGGCAGGCCGCAGGGGAAGATGGGGGGCCGAGAGAGGGGCCCCCCTCCCTCCTGGGGGCCACCCGGAGCATGTGACTGTGACGTCATGAGAAGCCTATATAAATCGATGCGGACCGAAGAGCCAGTATTACAGCGGGAGAAAGCGACGAGTCAACATCGAGTAGGAGAAGAGGGAAGAAGACGCCGACGGGAAGACCGGCCCCTCCACTAGCAAAAGAGCTGGAAGAAGATAGTGGAGGGGCCGGCAGAAGGACAACGGAGAGCCGGACGAGACGACGGGGAAGACCGGGCCTCCGCTAGCAAAAGAGCTGGAAGAAGATAGCGGAGGCCCGGCAGAAGGAAGAAAGAACCGGAGAGCGCAGCGACGACACCGGAGACTCCCGGAGTCGGAAGAAGACCCCCGGAGCTGTGTAATAAATTACTTTAAAAAGCTGTGTGTGTTTTTTTTATTGCCATTTTTTTTCCACCAGGTGAATGGGTAGGGGTACGATGTACCCCATACTCATTCACATAGGGTGGTGGGCCGGCATCTGGGGGCCCCCCTTATTAAAGGGGGCTCCCGGATTCCGATCAGCCCCCGCCCGCAGACCCCGACAACCAACGGCCAGGGTTGTCGGGAAGAGGCCCTTGTCCCCGATCAACATGGGGACAGGGTGCTTTGGGGTAGGGGGGCCGCAGGTCGCCCCCCTGCCCCAGAGCACCAAACCCCCCCATGTTGAGGGCATGCGGCCTGGTACGGTTCAGGAGGGAGGGGGGCCGCTCTCTCGACCCCCCCCTCTTCCCCTGCGGCCTGCCAGGTTGCGTGCTCGGATAAGGGTCTGGTTTGGATTTTGAGGGGGACCCCCACGCCGATTTTTCGGCTTAGGGGAGTCCCCTTCAAATCCATACCAGACCGAAGGGCCTGATATGCTCCTGGAGGGGGAACCCATGCCGGTTTTTGATTTAAAAATTGGCGTGGAGTTCCCGCTCAGGATTCATACCAAACACAGTGCCTGGTATTGGCGGGAATCCACGTCGGATCTCCGTCTACCGGCAATGCGTGTCGCTCATTGTGAAAGGAAAAACAAAATTTTTCCTTTCCCGATGACGAGACAGCTCGGTCAATCTCGCCGCTAGAAGACGCGAGATTGACACAATATTGGCGGCACCTACTGTACTTCATTTTCTGGAAAAATTTCTGAGGTGCCAACAATTTCGGCTATGACTGTATATGTATGTTACACTATAACATTGGTATATTATCGTTTTCATTGGTACATCTAAAGTTCCTCATTTTATGGTGGGTGTTGCTGGTATGCTGCTTCCTTGGATGGTATTATAGAACAGTGTTTCTCAACTCCAGTCCTCAAGGCGTCCCAACAGGTCATGTTTTAAGTTTTTCTATTATTTTTCACAGATGATTTGATCAGTTTCTCTGCCTTAGTAATTACCACAGCGATTTCATCTGAGGGAGATCCTGAAAACATGACCTGTTGTGGCTTTACATCATGTGTCAGCTTAGCTAGTTTAGAGCCTTGATCATTTTCAATTATTTAAATCCTACATTGCCAGTTTAATCCACACATACTTAAAGTTTGTGTATTTAATATGTCTATCTTATTCTAGATCTGTTATGTGGTGTAGATCAGTTTCCAGAAAATGTTGGTGTTACTTTTTATTCTTCGTAAAATACACATATAGGGTCACCAATATGGAAAGTCCTGAGGAAATAGCGAACACCACTGAAGTGATTGTAAAGCTTTGATTTTTGTTTAAAAAAAAAAATTACAAACAGGTTTATACTTGCCTGCTCTTTATTGGGGCACTCATGTGGCCTCGCTCCCGAGCCTCGCTGTCTGCGTCTGTAGACAGACAGTGGGACTCAGCCCCACTCCCTCATCACTGGCTTTGATTGACAGCAGTGGGTGATTGGTTTGATTACAGCAATGGCTACAGTAAGTTACAGCAATGGCTCTCTCAACCTCAGCAAAGCTTGCTGTAGATGTGTGCAGCGCTAGAATGCATGAAGGTAAATCATATTTAGGCTTTATAACCAATTGATAAGAAAAAAAAAAAATGTCCTCTATACTGTATGTTCCTTTCACTGTGGGCAGCACTGCACTATACAGTATGTTCTCGCATCATGAGACCTTTGCCAGTTAACCGCTTGCTGACCGCATCACTTAGATATAAAGCGGCTCTCCTGCGCTCAATCTCGTACCCAGTACTGTTCTGTGATTAGACGCAGAACAAGCCAAGCTGATCAGTGAGTGCCTGCCAATGGATGTCTGCCAGCACCCGCTGATGAAAAATCTTAATCTGCTTTAGGGCCAGTTTCCACTGCTGTGCACATCACATGCAATGTCTGTGCGAAGCAAATTCAGCCATACAGATTGTGCAGGATTTTTTTTTTTGTCCGCACCAGAATCGGATCACATGGGTGTTCACACCTATGCGATCCGATTCCTGTTCGAATTGACAGTTCGCACTGCGATATGAGAGCTGATCTGGGGGTGTCATTAACTTTGTATTGCTATACACAGCTAGTAATAAGTTAGTCACATTCACCAGGTTTTGGTCTGTAATGTTGAGGACATTTCGCAGCTTAACCAATCCACTTCTTCAGTTCTAATGACTGTAGAAACATACCCCAGCATTTATATGAACCCAGAAGTGATCCAGTACTTCTGGGTAGGGGGGCGCGCTAACATGCAGCTGCTGTGCTGGGATTAGACACAGCACAAGCCAAGCCGATCAGCTCCTAATGACTGTAGGAACATACCCCAGCATTTATATCAACCCAATTAGCACAGACAACTTAATCCAGTTACCAATAAATTCAAATGTAATAGGAGGTGCATTCCACACACCCCTGGTAACTGCACCCCTGCCCCCCCACATGCACACCCCTGTCATGTATCCCAGGCTCCGCTTGCCCATCTGCGGGACCGGCATAGCAGGGGCCGCCTGGGAGGGAGCAGAGCGGACACACGTCCGCTCTCCTCCCCTCCTTGTTGTTGGTCAGGAAAGCGATGCGTTTGATGTCACTTCCAGGTCCGCCCATCAGTGTCTTCGGCTAGCATGATCAGTAAAGAATGTATTGCAATGCAATCAGCATTGCATTACAGTCAGTGGAGCATTCAGGGAGGGGGGACATCCAAGGTCTTTTAGACCAGACTGATGACCTATAAGAAGCTTTTAAAGTGTTGCCTATGGAAAATATAGGGTACTGAAATGTATTGCCATTTCACGGGCGCGCATAAATTTAAGGTTTGACATGTTGGGTATCTATTTGATCGGTGCAATCACGTCTTTTATATTTTATCAATAATTGGGTAATTTATTGCATTTGTGTGCCCTAAAATTCACTTTAGTTTATTTTTTACTGAAATGTAACCCTTTTTCAGTTAAGACACTTATTAGAATTGCGCACAATCCTGAGGCACACCAGTTAGAGGGCTCGCTCACACAAGGAGGTGCGTCCCAGTGTTTTTTTCTTGCGTGTTCCCATGTAGTACGTTTTTAATTAGGCTGCTCTATGCTAGTGAAACATGCAAACAATGTGCTGGCATGATTTTTCAATTGAGCCCCACCAAAATGCGTTTTTAGTGGTCGAAAACACGCATGCAATTGGTTGGCCACAGCTCATTTGGCTGTACTTCTGTGGATCATGCAGTTTGTTCTGCACTCCTGTGACCCATTTTCAGCAGAAGGCAGTCCAGGCTGGGTCAGGATCTACCCACAACCCTGGAGCAGCAACTGGCTCCGTCTCTCAGCCTGAGCCAACCGCTGCCACCCCCTCCACACCCCAGCACTCCAGTGAGCGCGGGGGGCAGAGCAGAGAGCTGGTGACTAGCAGTCACCAGCTCTCTGCCCACAACGCTCAGAGAACCGAGCAATCAGCAGTGAGATCGCTCATTTCTCAGTGGGGAGCTTGCGGGGGACAGATGCAGCATTGGACTGATGCTGCATCCACCTAGGAAAGTATGATTTGAAAGTAAAAGAAGAAAAAACTTCTCTTATAAGAATTAATGCCACCTGTGTGCAATTGCCAAAGGCAACGCATTTTTGTGTGGTGCGGAAGGACCCACTTTACCACACTGCACCTGGTGTGAAAAATCCCTAAAATTTAGTAGGTTGTTAATCTTCCTCCATCTTCCGCCCTTCAAAACCCCCCTCGTAGCCCAGAGGAGGAACGGGATGTGCTCTCCCTGCTCGGTCTACACAGAAGTTAACACAGGAAACCTTTATTCATCAGACTGCTTTCTATAATTTTGCCACGGCACCCCTGGGGACTCTTTGCGCCACCCCAGGTTGTTCGGTTCAAAAACCCTGCACTACGGTTGTCTGCGTTCAGAAAATATATAATATATATATATTTTTTTGTAATCTTCAGGCCTTAAATTATTCTTTAAAGGGGTTGTATTGCTTTGTGTTAAAAAATAAATAAAAAAATAACAAACATGTCATACTTACCTCCACTATGCAGTTCGTTTTGCACAGAGTGGCCCCGATCCTGGTCTTCTGGGGTCCCTTGGCGGCTATCTCGACTCCTCCCCGCAAGCGCTAACCCCCTTCATGGGAAGCTCTCTCCCAAGAAGGGTTAGCTTGCGGGCGCGCTCCGTGATACAGCTGGCGGCTATAGCCGCCGACTGTATCACTCGGCCCCGCCCCCCGGTGCGGCGCGTCATTGGATGTGATTGCTGCGCTGCTATAAATCTCCAATGACGAAATATGAAACACAAAAACTAAAATTGCAGCATACCAATCCTTAACTCGTGGCTGCATTGTTTTTTTGTTTTTGTTTTTTAGGCATTTTCCCTTTATTTCTACCTAGTAATCCAGACGTAACACACAGGAGGGGTAACAGAAATGCCTTTGGACAGCAGCGTTAGATGCATTAGCAGATTTAAACTGACTTGACTAAGGTAGGCCATACACAGAGCAAATTTCTTTCCTGCAACCATGGGTTGCAGGAAAGAAATTTGCTTGATTCCTCTATTAACACAGACAGTGTTGATGCAGGAATCTCTCCTGCCGGGCCTTTGTCTTCTTCCGACGGGAGGGCGGGGGAAGCCATCCCCGCCTGGGAGAAGACAGTTATTATTGCTAGCGGCTATAGCAACCACTAGCGATAATCACAGGTAAAACTCGGCATGCTGGTTGTACCCAAGTTGATCGATCAACTTGTTACATTCAGCCTTCCCATACATGGCTCGAATCTCAGCCGGTTAGATGCGAAACGTGTATGGCCTGCCTAACAAGTTGATTTCCTGCTAATGCTTTTAAGCAGGTACAGCAAGTTTTATTTTTCCTTTTGGGATAAAGGTTTTACCTAATTAATAAAAGCTGACTATTACAAGCATCACTGTCAGTGTTATAAGGTTTGCCTCAATGCTCTAACTCTGGAAGCTCCCGCTGTCTTATCAGCACTGCTCTGTCTCTCCCGTGTTCTCATTTAGCTTCCTGCTCCTGCTCTTACTTAAAATGTCCATGGGCCGGGTGCACGTGAATTCATCATGTGCACTGACGGGCCAGACATTTAGCAGCGGCGGGTCGGGTGCGGCCCGTGGGCCGTAGGTTGCCGACCCCTTCTTTAAGTGATGCCACCAGGTCGTATCGCTGTCCCCAGTCTGCGAGTGGTCCTTGTTAGCAAATGAGCATTGCAGCCAAACTCTCTGGCTCCTTATGCTGCTTTTCCATCTTCCAGTCTGAACTCTACTATAAGGGACTGCAAGAGGCCAATATCAAATCATATTTACGTATTACACTAGTTGTTAAAAATAAAAAATTAAAGCATGGCTAAAGTAAAAATACATAAAATTCCATACATGCTTTAAGTTTTAAATTCTCAAATATTTCATTCTGTTTCTTTAATTCTGTGTACATTTTCTGGATGGACTTGTGTCTTTTTTCAACCTGACTAACTATGTAACTATTTTGTCCCCATAAATACCATTTATTTTATGCCTGTGTGTACAATTCATTTTACTCTTTTAATATCTCCCTTTGTAGTCAGTTTGTCTTCCTTACTCAGCTAATGTGACCCCAGTGTTGACAGGGAGCGGCAGGGGAGGGGCAAACAAGAATGCTGTGCAGGCACTTCGAAGGCCTTATCAACCAATTATGTCATTCTTGTTAGGACAGCAACTAGAAGGTTGTAATGTTGCACAATGAAAACTTGTGCCTTTATGTAATTTAAAGTGATTGTAAAGTCTTGTTTTTTTTTCCTATAAAAATAACAAACATGTTATACTTATGTAGCGGGTACTTGGATTTAGGGGAAGCATCAGGGTGGTAGTGTAACCCAGATGCCTTGATTGTTAGGAAATTCAAGGTTCCCTTTGTGAATCTTGGAGGACTCTGGTGGTGTGAAGTTCCCGCCGGCCTATAGGTGGTGTTGTTGCCTTGGACCTGGGTTGGGCTCGCACCGCAAGACTGTACCTTTTTGTCCTCCCCTGGAGCTGGTACAGCTGGGCGGGGAACCCGCTGTGGCACGAAGGGAGAGGTCATAAAAGGGGCGGACGCCCTGATCACGGGGTTAGAGTCCGGAGCCAGAAGATGCGGCCGCACCCAGGCACCTTCAGCCTGGGTGCTGCTGTTCCGGTGTTCCAGGCCTAGGTGCCCTTGACCTAGCCGGAGCGGAGATGGAGTCCATCTCAGGCACCTTTAGCCTGGGGTGAGGTACTATGGCGGATGCCTGGGGCTCAGTACCTTCGACTGAGTTCCGCGAGGGTGGAGGAATCCGAGGGGGCCCTAACTCCTTGGGTGCCCGTGTCTGAGTTCGTGAGGACTGGTGTGCAGTAACTTCTCTGAAGAGTCCGGCGCAGCATCGCTGGTGACGGAGAGGCCTCCATTTCTCCCTTGGACGGATTTCTTCCTCTGACAGCGGCAGAGTGAGCGAAGGTAATTCACGTTCTATATCACTTAGTCAGTGGCAGTGACTATTCACCACTGGTGACAGCACAGTGGTCAGCAGCAGAAGGGAAACGATTGTGCCTCGATCTGTCCCCATTTTCCAAAGTATAGAGACTGTTTTATTGCTTGGCAAGAAGAATAAAACTGAGTTGGACCTATTCACTGTGTGGAACTCTGGTTACTAGAAGCAAAGGAGTCAGGGATGAAGTACTGGACTTGACTCTAGGACACCTACACAAAAACACAATTTGCTGGCCTTCACCTTCTAGCTATGGAGGACATGGGCCGTGGTGTGTCTTATCCCTCTCTCCCAGGTACCCCTAGACAACAGCCATATAACCGATGAAGATAGAGAGAGGAGGGAGCGGCCCCGCTACACTTACCTGCTCTGTGCAGTGGATTTGCACAGAGCAGCCCAGATCCTCCTCTTCTCGGGTCCCTCTTCTGTGATCCTGGCTCCTCCCTCCTGTTGAGTGCCCCCACAGCAAGCAGCTTGCTATAGGGGCAGCCAAGTCGCAGGCTTTTAATCTTAATGCATAGAATGCATTAAGATAAAAAACCTTCTGCCTTTACAATCACTTTAAAGGCCGGTTGATCGACCTGCTGGCTTGTATACAATTTTTTGGCACTTTTTAGCCATTTTGCCATGGCACCCCTGAAGAAACCTGAAAGCACCCTGGTTGAAGAAGGCTGGTCTACACCATGCAGAGTCCAGCTCCCTCTCTGGAACATACACAGCTAAAGGGTGCCAAAAAGCTGTGTTTATTCACTTTTGCAATCAGTAGGAAGTTGATTTATCCCGATCCGACCATTTGTTGCTCTCTATTGAGCGGCGGATGTCAGGGGACATATATCCACGGACACTCGCCGGCATCTGATCTGATCCTGTCCGCTAAAAACAGACGGATGGGGGGGCGTGGCCTAGCTATGGAGCAGTGAGGACGCGTGTCTCTTCAGCTCCTCATCCACCGCCACATAATCAGCGATACAGAGGGGAGATATCACTCCTGGGAACGCCGGGAATCATGTCACAGGGACGGCGGCGCTCTCTCAGCAATCGAGAGCGGATGGGACCCGACAGGAGCAGCTGGAGGCCTTCTTCAGCGGGTCCCGCGGTACGGGACATGAGGCCTCCAGGATGGCGCCGACGCCAAAATCATCCAAGGCAGCTAAGGCTGCTCAGAAAGCACTGACACGGCAGCAGCAGCAGCTCGAGGACTCCCAGATACCCTCTCTGCAGATGGTGAGTGACACTGCCCCTCCACTCTCCCCGGGATCCTCAGCCCCCCCTGACCAGGGCCCTGATCTGAATGACTTCATGGGAGATAGGGACAGGGACATAAGACGCCATATCTGGTCCCTCCCTACTCGAGAGGACCTGGAAAATTTTACAACCAGGATGGAGAGGGCCTTCAGGGAGGACATTGCCCAGCTCAAGGCTGACACTAACCACTTGGGGGCTAGGATGGAAACAGTGGAGCAGAAACTTGATGAGGCCCTGCCTGCCATCTCTATGCTTCAAGCCAGGTGCTGCGCCCAGGATCAAAAAATGGAGACTTTACTGTGTCAGTTGGATGATTTTGAGAACCATAGCAGGCGTGCGAACATCCACATAAGAGGTCTGCCTGAAGCCACAGCACCTAAAGATATTCAGGTCAGAGATGTCATACGTAAGATCCACAAGTATACGCTGAAAGATAAGATCATGCAAAAGATGCGTGGGAAGCCATACTTTGTCTTCGATGGGGCCCACCTCTATTTCTATCAGGACATTTCAAGGAGAACCCTCATGCAACGTAGGGCTCTCCACCCCCTGCTGAAAGCAGTCCAAAAGACAGGCCTGCCTTATCGCTGGGGATTTCCCTTCTACTTGCAAGCATCCAAAGCGGGCAGACAAGCCACACTACGCACCAAGGACGACCTCCCACACTTTCTGAGCACCCTGGGTCTGGAGCCAGTCGACTTTCCGGACTGGAGGGCCCTGCAAGATCACCCTGACCTGCAGCTCCCTCAGCTCCGGCTGCCAGCTACCCGCAAGAGCTGCAGTAGGAACCGCAGGCGCCCCACTTCTGCCTCTCCTTCTGGCCTTGTGTCGCCGCGACACTGAGTGGCAGCTCCCTTCCCCTGACCGTTTTTTTTTTTTTTTCTCTTCCTTAATTTTTCTGACTATATGAAAGGTCTGTTTCCTTCAGTACTGGTATCCTAACTGCTCTCTGAGGGGGACCCGGGCCCTCTAACTACGCCGATGCCTGGAACTGAGACCTGGCCACTCAATGTGTTACTGTTTGTTCGCCCTCCAACTGGACCTATTGCCTTTATAGCAGTGACTGTTCATAGGCCCCTGTCGTTGTCCTTTTTGGAGGGACTTGAAGCTGTGGCCCCGGTCCTGTCCCGACATACTCGCTTCCAGGATACCTTGAACTCGTTCACAATTTTTCACCTTTCAGATTTGCACTTTGCTTCTTAGGGGTTTTCATGTTGTTGTTTTTTTGTAGCACTTTCTCCCCGCTTGTATGTTGCCTACTTGTTAGTACATGGCGGTGGATGGGGACTAACCCCCACACCCTTCCCTCCAGTGTTGGTCCACGTTCCCCACGTAGACCGTACCTTCTTAGGTATATTTCCTAGTTCGGAAATGGGGACGGGCCTCGGGCGCTCCCCTCCTGTAGGGCTGGACCCGATGCCTGCCCCCCAGGTATTTTATGTCATGGTATTGTTACCATTGCTGTCTTTTGTGCCTTATGTGTGTTACCCTGTCTCTCACTGTTTTTTCTTCCCTCCTTTCTGTGTTTTTTTTTTCTCTCTCTTCTCCATGCCTCTTTATAGGATCTGCCTCCGGCTCCGTCTCCCGCCTTGCGCCTGCAGTCATACTAAGCGACTCGACTACCTCACAGACTTCCCATGGCATCGTTAAAGGTATTTTCTTATAACGTACCTGGTCTCTGCTCCCCCTGCAAACGTAGTAAACTTTGGTGGGAACTGAAGCGTTCAGGGGCACATGTGATTCTCTTGCAAGAAATGCATTTTACCCCCCAGTCAACTCCCAAATCGCCCACCCATCTTTATAATCAGTGGTTCTTGAGCAACTCACCGGTCTCGAAATCTAGAGGCACGGCTATCGCCATTAATAAATCTTGCCCCCTTCAGGTCATTGAGAGTAAGGTTGATCCTATGGGGAGGTATGTATTCCTAAAAGGGGTTGTAGCGGGCCAAAAGCTTACGGTAGCTACAATATATGCCCCTAATTCGAATCAGTTTACCTTTCTAGACAGTGCTCTGGACAGCCTGACAGACTTTAGAGAAGGTCCTCTGATTTTAGGTGGTGACTTTAATGTGAGCCCTGACCCCCAACTTGACACCTCGCACCGACACCCCTCCCACTCTCACGCCTTCCTTAAACATTTTCGCAAATCCCTGCAGTCCCATCGCCTTCTGGATAGCTGGCGGCTGCTTCACCCCTCAGATAGGGATTACAGCTATTACTCAAAGGTCCACGATGTCTATACCCGTATTGACCTGATATGTGTGGACCACTTGGCCATGGCGCCTGAATGAATCCCTGTTGGACGACGCGGCCACGGTCTCCGGAGTCACGGACGTCCTGTCCCACTATTTCAAGGAAAATGCCAAGGAAGGTATGAATGAAGGGGTTATCTGGGAGGGTCATAAGGCGGTGGTAATGGGAGAGCTGATCTCTCAGGGCACTAGACTTAAGAAGGCCCGACAAGCAGACTTTACTAGGGTTCTTCAGGCACTACAGCAGGCGGAACTTGCACATAAACAAGGCGGGGACCCGGAGGCTCTTGGGAAACTGACAGAGTTGAGAATATTGTTCTTACGCTTATTAGACCGACAGGCATGTAAACAACTATGCTACCTGTCGCATAAATATTATGAACATGGCAACAAGTGTGGCCGCATGTTGGCCAGAGCCCTCCGGAAGAAACGCATATGTATGTACAGAAGCTGCGCCTTCCCTCGGGTGAACTCACGGTCAGATCTTCCCAGATTGCCTCTGGGTTCCGAGACTATTATGCCACCCTCTATAACCTAGATTCAATGCAGACCCCTGAGGCCCAATCCGAGAGACTGTCTGACATCAGAACTTACCTGAACGCAGCTGGACTTCCCCCGCTGACTGACGACCAGTGTTCCATGCTGGAATCCCCTATTACGCCTGTTGAGCTTGGGGCTACGGTGAAGTCCTTGCCTAATGGGAAGAGCCCTGGTCCCGACGGGTTCACCAAAGCTTACTACAAAAAGTTCTTACCCCTGCTATCGGATTCGATTTGCAGTTATTTTAATTCTATAGCAAATGGGAATGCGATCCCTAGTGAGGCCCTTTTGGCCCACATCACTGTCATTCCTAAGGAGGGGAAGGACCCCACCATGCCCCAGAGCTACAGGCCTATATCCCTTCTCAACGTAGACATAAAAATTCTTGCTAAAATCCTTGCGTCTAGGCTAAAACACCTAATCCCACTCATTGTACACCCGGACCAGACGGGGTTTGTCACGGGCCGAGAGGCTAGGGACAACTCCATCAGGGTCATACACCTTATTCACTGGGCTCGTGCTGCTCCTGATCCCCCCCCACCTGGTCCTGTCCACCGATGCAGAGAAAGCTTTAGATCGGGTGGACTGGACTTACTTGCACACTGTACTGTAGGCTCTGGGCTTGCGCAAGCATATGTTGGCATGGATCATGGCCTTGTACTCGGACCCGAGTGCTTAGGTCAAGGTCAATGGCTTTCTCTCCCCTAGATTCTCGATCAGAAATGTCACGAGGCAGGGGTGTCCTCTCTCGCCTCTTTTGTTTGCCCTGGTGCTGGAACCCTTTCTACGCACTGTATGGGCGAACACTGATATCAAAGGACTGACGGTGGGTCATACAGAGCACAAACTTTCGGCGTACGCCGATGATGTGCTCTTCCACCTGAAGGACCCCCTGATCTCTTTGCCTAATCTGATGCGGATTTCAAGATCAATTACGCCAAGTCAGAAATACTGCCCGTCCAGTTGCCACCCTCTCTGGCGGGCAGGCTACAAATTGCCTTCCCTTTCACTTGGGCTAAATCGTCCTTGAAATATTTGGGTATACGGCTGACGGATAGGTTTGACACTCTTTATGCGACTAAAGGCCCGTACACACGGTCGGACTTTTGCCCAACAAACTTAGTTTTAAGCAAGTTGGACCAACAATCCGACCGTGTGTACACTCCATCGGACAAACTTTTTTGAGTTTGGTTTTGTTTTCATCGGACAAAAGTTGGGTCTGCGAACGGACAAACTTTTGCCCAACAAAAGTCCTATGGAGCAAAGTCCTACTGTGTGTACAGAAAACCATAGGACTTTTGTCCGATGGACAAAACAACCAATGTTAAAATCAACCAACAATAGCAGAAGTTGACCAAAGGGTGGTGGTAAAGAGCAGAAAAGAGAAGAAAAACCATTTGATGTTGCAAAAAGTTTTGTGAAAGTTTGCAGAAAAGTCCTGTGGTGTGTATGCTATGGGTGTGCCCGGCCAACTCCGTTCGGACAAAAATCCAAGGAAAAGTCTGATGGAAGTCTGACCGTGTGTACGAGGCTTAACTTCCCTTCCTTGTTGACAACTGTGAAGAATGACCTGGCCCTATGGACCAAGACAGCCTTCACCTGGATGGGGCGACTTAGTATCATAAAAAAGAACATTCTCCCACGCATACTGTTATACTTGCAAATGATACCCATGTCCTTGCCTAGGCGATTTTTCACACAGATGTCCAGCTTGATCTTGACCTTTGTGTGGAATAATAGGAGGCCGAGAGTTGCGTTCCGACTGTTGAACCAACCGAGGGACGTAGGGGGTCTAGGCCTCCCGGATATTCAGCGGTATTATAGGGCTATCGTCCTCCAGAGGATTCTTGACTGGTGCTTTCACACTAAATCCAAACTTTGGGTCTCCCTGGAAAAATACATGGTGGGCAGGAACTTATCCTATGCCCCATGGTTGGCCCGGGAGCACAGGGGACTGTCTGATTTTGTTTCTCCGCTGACGGTCCAGGCCCTCCGGTCCTGGGATCGCCTCAATGCTACTCTACCGATGGCGACCCCTGTCTCCCCGTTGGCCCCCCTGGGAGGCTACCTTTGGTTCCCACCTGGGAAACAGACGGCCTTTTTTGGCCCTTGGGTAGACGATGGTGGCGCCAGTTGTGGAAAACTTATGCAGGATGGTAAGCTACTCTCTTTGGCGGCCCTTAGAGACCGTAAGGGGGGTTTCCCTATGGACTTTTGGCGCCATAGACAACTCCACCATTTTTTTAAGGCTCAGGGGAATTCCATACGAGATATCTCCAACCTTACGCCCTTTGAATGTCTCTTTGTAGCAGAGGAACCGGTCCCACACATGATTTCTGAGCTCTACCGCCTGCTCGGTTCCACTGCCTCAGTACTGAAACCTGCGTACATCAGGGCCTGGGAAAGGGACCTGGAGCTGGTCTTTTCGACTAACCAATTATCTTCTCTTTACCAGCTGGCTCGGTCTAGCTCTATTGACTCCAAGACGCAGGAAACAAATTATAAACTACTGCTACGCTGGTACCGTGTACCGGCAGATCTTGCCAGGATTTACCCATCCATGTCAGATCGATGCTGGAGGGGCTGCGGTCATAGGGGCACCCTTCTGCACATATGGTGGGACTGTCTGGTGATTAGACCCTTCTGGGAGGACGTTAGGGCCCAAATCAAAGAGATAGCGGGTATTGACATCCCTCTCTCCCCGGTTCACTTCCTGCTTCACGTTCCTCCCATGCCGGTGAGCCGGTACAGGAAAAGTGTACTGCCTCACTTATTGAACGCGGCTAAGCGGTTGCTTCCTATATACTGGAGGCGCCCGCAAATTCCAGGCGGGGAGGAAAGGCGTCTTAAGTTGGGTGACATCAGGGAGGCGGAGGATTGGATTTCCACCTGCAGGGGTACCCGGGATCGCTTCTCTGCTACCTGGTCGACCTGGGATGCACATGTCCTAGATCCCGGCCACGTGTCCTCCAGCTTGGATCTGGCCCTGTTGGAGCTCGCGGATCCGTCCCTCAAAGGGCGGCCTCAAGGTTCTCAGGTGGAAGCGGTGGGCTGAAATGTTTTGGGAATATCACATAGTTGTCTAGCTGATGGTGGGAGTTAGGCTGAGTGGTTCGCCTCCTTTTTTTTTCCCCTTCTAGATACAAAATATGTGCTGGGAGGCTGGCGGGGCCCGGGGCGGAGACGGAGCTGGATGCGGGATTCTAGGTATGCTCTATTCTATCTTGTTCTCTTTCTCTTCTCAGTCTGTACCCTCCCCCCCTTCTTTCTTTTTTTTGTTTTTTTTGTTTTGTCTTTTATTTTCTTGGTTCATTTTGGTTTCAGTCTGTACAGGCCGTCTGTTGGTGGGCGGTCCGCTTGATATGCATTAGGTAATGGGTGCGGAGCTAGACGACCGGCTGGCTTGACGGACTGAGGCACCTTATCACCACCAGACCCCCTCCGCGTGATCCCCTGGACAGTTCGGGGGAATCGACACTTTTGTGTCACCGTGGTAAAGGGGCCTCGAATCAGGGGGGCCCGGGCGTGGGGAGGTTAGTTGGAGGTGTTTTGTCGCCCCCCTCCTCCCGTGCGCGCTCGCCTGACCCTCCCTTCTACATTTGCTATGCCCTGCACTATTGGTCCGGTCCGGGGAGCTGGTCGGCCTAGCCGTATGATTATTAACATCTCTTCGGAGGTTGAAATTTTGTCTTATATTCCGCACCCTGGCGATTGGGGACTCGGCTCGCTCGTTGGGTGGTTGGAGTCCTCACCGCTAATATATCACTTTAATTTTTTTTTTTTTTTTTTTTGCATTCCTTATGCTTATGACTGATTTAACCGTTTTTCTCTTGTAAAATTTTGTCATTTATGTCCTTAGTGTTTCTGTACCTCTGTTGTGGTATAACTTAAAAAAGGAAAAAAGGGAAGGACTGGCGCATTACTCAATGTTTTTGCCTTTAGATCTTGAAACCTGTGCTGTGATGTCCTGTCTTCCATAAATAAAAATTATACAAAAAAAAAAAAACAGACGGATAGGGATCTATTTTCCATCTGTCCATCGAATCGGATGACAGTTGGATGGAAACAGACAGGCAGCCCCATAGAGAACAGCCGGCTGTGTCCACACTGCATCAGCGGAGCGGACACTGACCTGTCATCTGCCTGCTCAGTGGAGAGCTACTGAGCGGGCTGACTCCGCCAGTGTGAAAGGAGCCTAATACATAATGCAATTTAATTATTTAATGGTTTTGTAAGGCTTCATGTATACAGGACGTTGTTCAACCTCTCCTGAACGATTTAACTTGACAGCTAGAAACCGGGGTCTAAAAACGGCCGTTTAGCCTTGTTTTTTTTTTTTTTGGTTAAAATTATAAACTTAACGTGAGTTAGCGCGTTTAGCCGCGTTTGGGGCTTGAAATGCCTCTAAACACAGCTTCTGAACGCATTTTTTTGGGTTCCAGAAGAAGCCTTTAAACTCAACTGCCTAGAAACGACCCTGTGTACATGTACTGATAAAACAACATAGAGGAGAGTTCAGGAGCAGTTGAAAAAAATGCCCAACTGCGCCTAGACGTCCGACCGTTTACCAGCAGCAGTGGAGTTCAGCTTTAGATAATAGGTGCACATTTACCACACCTTAAATACATTTAGATAATTTAGATATGACCTTTCACATTTTTTCTGTGTCCTTTTATCGCTTTATAACTCTGCTGAGGTCCTCAAAGATAATCTAGTTAATTCTGCCTCTGAATGTAGAGTTAAAACAAAGAAAGTTTCCCTCTAGATGTGCATGCTTTCAGCTATGAATTTTTTGCAGGGATGAGCCTTGAGCAGGCATTTCTAAAGAGATTCTCCCATGCACACAACAATGGCAATGCAGGCTACCTGCATCTCCTTCTACATACTTACATATATCTCAAATTAGATAAGACTGTAAATTGTCCTAGCCTTTGTATTTAGGTTTGTGACCCAAGTGATAACTTTGCTTTACACCCTTTTTAATGAAGAGCTTTTTGGTTCCTTTATATCCTCTCACCATAGCCCGTATTGCTGTACAGTCACAATGTGGCACAGATAGCAATGAATGCTGCTGTAATTAGGGTAGGGAATGCTGTCTATTCTTACTGTGGATGCACAGCTGAATGCAGCTGCGTTCTGAGCGCTGTGCGAGTGAGTGCAAAGCCTTCTGGGACATCTCCAATTTGAAGTACATGTTCTTTGTCTGCTGCTCGCCGTGCAAGCCGCACACTTCCGATCTTCATTTAACATTTATGGCAGATCTACCACCCTCCAAACCCCCCCAATTAAAGTAAAACTTCACATTCACAGACCAGGAAAAAAAAATAAAAGATGCTTCCCATTTCCTCATACATGCAGTTTAGATATCTGACTATCTTGAATAATTTCAAGATCTTATAATTTTAACACCTTAAAACGGAACTATGGGAATACGAAGTGCCTATTCACATATAGTGTGGTGACCAGCATTTTTCCACACTGGAAGAATGGCAGTCACTGCTAGGATACACAGAAAACGATTGCAGCTCATTTTTGTTCAAGTCTCATCGTATTGTGGTTCTTAACCACTTGCCGACCGCCGCACGCAGATGTACATCGACACAATGGCGCGGGCAGGCAAATGGGTGTACCTGTACGTCCCTTTAAATTTGACGCCCAGCGGGCGCGCATGCGTGCCTCGTGAGCGTGTTCACGGGTCCCGGGAACGTGATGTTCCCGGGCGGCCCGCGATTGCGGTCGGCAAAGGCAGAACAGAGGGATGACTTTGTAAACAAGGCATTCTCCTATTCTGCCTAGTGACATGTCACTGATGACCGTTCCCGTCTCAAGAGATCACCACATTTCCCCCTCAAGTGATTGAACAGAACTGACTGGCATATTCAACACTTTGGATATCCTTTTAAATCACTTTCCATCTTTATAAAGTTCCATTACCTTGTTATGCAGCTCTTTTGACAGTTTGGATCTGCTCCCCATGGCTTAGTATCTAGTCTGCTCAGTGCATCCACATGAGAACTAGCAAACTCATTGGAGTTGATTTACTAAAACTGGAGAGTGCAAAATCTGGTGCAGTTGTGCATGGTAGCCAATCGGCTTCTAAGTTTGTTCAATTAAGCTTTGACAAAAAAAAAAAGCTGGAAGCTGATTGGTTTCTATGCAGAGCTGCACTAGATTTTGCACTCTCCAGTTTTAGTAAATCAATTCCACTGACTATTTATACACAGACACTAATTGCAATTTACAAAACCACAAATGTGGGAAATTAATTTTTAATTGCCATTTTAACCTGTGTGTGTCACCTTGTGTGTCTATACCAAGGCCAAACATTCCAGGGCATGTAAACTTTTGATCAGGGCCATTAGGATGATTTCTGTTGTTATGATTTAAAAAGGAGCCAAACTATGTAATAATGAATGGCTTTGTATGATCTTTATTCTTTAATAAAAGACAGTTTTTTGGCATGATCAGTCAAATTTTCAATATCAATGCCAAAATGTCATGATTAGACTTGTGTACAACGGAAAAATTTGTTTTGGTTCGTTTCTTGTGCACAACGGAAAAATTCGTTTAGTTTCGGTTTGTTTCTTTTCGGTCCTGTTGATTCGTAATCATTCGTAATTTTGCTAGACGCGATTTTTCGTGTTCGGACTAATTCGTTTTTTCGCAAAAGACATTTTTCGTTGAATTTTTAGTTGATTTATAATTCGTACTTTCGGTAGGGTACATTGTTTTTCGTTGATTCTGGACACAACTCCTACTTTCGTAACTTTTTTGGGGTTCGTTGATTCGTAATTTTCCGTGTCTCTCTCACAACGACGCTGCCTATTATGCCTAATGTGCTTCGAATGGATTTGTACTTTTCTAAATACATAGCGGTTATTTGTAACGATTCGAAATCTCGTATTTTACTTTTGTTTTTTACATGCGGCTATAGTCTCCGCCCCTGTACACCATTTTGAGAGGGTTCAGCACGGTGAGGGAGAAGCAGAGAGCAGAGCAGAGTGTTATTGTGCTTCGAATGGATTAGAAATCTCGTATTTTACGTTCGTTTTTTACATGCGGCTATAGCCTCCACCCCTGTACACCATTTTGAGAGGGAGTTCAGCACGGTGAGGGAGAAGCAGAGAGCAGAGCAGAGTGAGTGTTATTGTGCTTCGTATGGATTCGTACATTCGTAACTTTTTTTCATAACGAATTATGCCGAAGACATTCGGGCATTCGCTATTTGCGGTCTAATTTATTTCGGATTCGGTTTTATTCGTAATTGCTTTGTACGGAAATTCGAATGTTTCCGAATGTCCGAAAGTTGCTAAATTCGGACGAATTTCGATTCGTTACGAAACGAATTGCACAAGCCTAGTCATGATTTCTGCCAGAGTATGCAAACTTTTGAGCACAACTGTATCTCCTATAATTTTACACAATAACATTACATCCTAATGCCCTGTACACACGATCGGATTTCCGATGGAATTTTTCGTCGGAATTCCGATGTAGCTGACTTTCATCAGTCTTGCCTACACACCAAAATTCCGACCGTCCAAAACGCTGTGACGTAAAACACTCAGACGAGCCGAGAAAAATGAAGTTCAATGCTTCTGAGCATGTGTCGACTTGATTCTGAGCATGCATGGGTTTTTTCTCCGTTGGAGTTCCACACAGACGATCAGAATTTCCTATCATTTTTTTTTACATCGGAAATATTTAAAACATGTTCTATTTTTTAACACCGATGGAAAAAAGTCCCATAGGCCCACACACGATCGTTTTTTCCGATGAAAAATGTCCATCTGCCTTTTTTCATCGGAAAAACCAGCAGTGTGTACAGGGCATAAGAGTTTAGAAAAACATCAGTGTCTTTTAAGCCCCCCCCCCCATACACACGGTCGGACTTTTGGCCAACAAACTTCATTTTGAGCAAGTTGGACCAACAATCCGACCGTGTGTACGCTCCATCGGACAAACTTTTTTTTGCTTTTTTCTTGTTTTCATTGGACAAAAGTTGGGTCTGCAAACGGACAAACTTTTGCCCAACAAAAGTCCGATGGAGCAAAGTCCGACCGTGTGTACAGAAAAACATTGGACTTTTGTCCGATGGACAAAACAACTAATGTTAAAATCAACCAACAATAGCAGAAGTTGACCAAAGGGTGTCGTAAAAGAGCAGAAAAACCACGTGATGTTGCAAAAAATTTTGGGAAAGTTTGCAGAAAAGTCCGAGCGTGTGTATGCTATGGGTGTTCCCGACCAACTCCGTTCGGACAAAAAAACACAGAAAAATCCGATGGAAGTCCGACCGTGTGTGCGGGGCTTTATTCTAAACCAGTGGTCTCCAAACTGCGGCCCTTTGCTTGCTTTTATCTGGCCCTTGGAGCATTATTCCCCCAACTCTCAGCAACAGTTGGGCATAGTTCCTGCCACTGGCATCGACAATGGGTCGCTATTCCTCCCATTGACACCAATGATGGCACACTATTCCTCCCTTTTGACACCTATGATGGCGCTCTATTCCTCCCATTGATACAAATGATGGCACTATTACTCCCCCTAATACCAATCATGGGGCATTATTTACCCACTCTGATGCTAGGACATTTCTATCTCCATTGGCCACAGTGCTGCCCCCCAAAAGTTTGAAGGACAGTAAATTGGCCCTTTGTTTAGAAAGTTTGGAGACCCCTGATCTTAACTCAACAAAACAATCAGTATGCTAAATCTAGGTACAACAACCACAGGTCCAAAGTCTGATGGTAGCCAAGCAAATACAACTCCAACTTCCAAAAATGTGGGACTCTGTAAAATTTACATAAAAACAGAATGCAATGATTTGCAAATCCCATAAATCCATGTGTTCTATTTTCTACTGTTAATAAAATATCAAATGTTTAAACCGAGAAAATGTACAAATTTAAGAAAAAAGTAAAGTAATTTAGAAATTGATGGTAGCAACACATCTCAAAAAATTTGGACAGGGCAACAAAAAGCTGGCAAAGTAAGTAGAACTAACAATGAAGAGCTGGATGAACATTTTGCATCTAAGTAGGTTAATTGGCAGCAGGTCAGTAACATAACTGGGTTCTCTTAGCCACATCAATACTGGACACTTTCGCCTCCTTCCTTCCCAGACCAATTTTCAGCTTTCATCTCTCTCGCATTTTCAATGAGAATTGCACGGTCATGCAATGCTGTACCCAAATGAAATTTTTATAATTTTGTTTGCACAAATAGAGCTTTCTTTTGGCGGTATTTATTCACGACTCCGTTTTTTATTTTTTGCAATATAAGCGAAAAAAGAGCGGAAATTTGGAAAAAAAAACATTTTCTTCTTTTCTAATTTAAAAGAAATCCAATAAAATCAAATTTTGTCATAAATTTAAGCCAAAATGTATTCTGTTACATGTCTTTGGTAAAAAAAAATCCCGTTAAGTGTATAATAATTGGTTCGTGTGATCACGGACAGATGTACGCAGATGATCATGTACAGATGTGCGCAGGTGATCACGGACAGATAATCATTGGTACATGTGATTTTACTGGGACATATGTGGGGGACAGGTGTTTTTAATGTGTGGGGACTTTGTGTGTTTACATGTGTGGGGACACTAGGCTGGTGATCAGTGTGTAAAAAACAGCTCATACTCACTGATCACCAGCTGGCTGCAGCGATCCGCTCTCCTCTCCTCACTGACAACTTCTGTGTGAGGAGAGCAGAGCCGATCGCCTAGCAACCGGCTCGCTGTTACATTACATGACAGCTGTGATTGGACACAGGCGTCATGTGATCAGGAGGGACAATCACAGAGCTCTCCTGACAATCGGAGATGCGCTGTGTCCGGGTGACATGAGCGCATTGGGATCGTGCCGCTGTGCGGGCACGCGCGCGATCCCCCTCCTTCTGCAGGACGTTCCTGAATGTCCACTCAGGAGAGAGCGCTCACGAAAGGCAAATCCCACTTTGCACTACAAGTGCACTGAAAGTAAACTTGGAAGTGCAGTTACTGTAGATCTGAGGGGAACATGTAAGGAAAAAAAACAGCATTTTAGCTTGCACATGATTAGATGATAAAATCAGCAGAGCTTCCCCCTCATTTCAGAGCTTCCCCTTAGATCGACAGCGATTGCACTTTCAAGTGCACTTTACTTGTAGTGCAAAGTGGATTTGCCTTTCATAAATAACCCCCAGAGTGTCTCAGAAGTAAAGATGGGCAGAGGTTCACCAATCTGTGAAAAGCTGAATCTAAAAATTGTGAAGCAATTTCATAATAATGTTGGGACAAGACCATGTTTACCACGGTGTAGCATCCCCTTTTCTTTTACTAATGCTCTGTAAATGTCTGGGTACTGAGGAGACTAGTTGCTGGAGTTTTGGGAGAGGAATGTTGTCCCATTCTTGCAGGCGCAAACGCTGCTTTAAAACCGGAATTTCAGCATTAATGGTGCCTTTTCCATATGTGCAAGCTACCCATTCAATACACACTAATATACCCCATGTTATCAGGGATATAGGTTTTTGAACTGAGCTTTGACAACAAGCCGGAATCTTCTCTTTAGTCCAGAGGACATGTCGCACATGGATGCCTAAAAGAATATCAATTTAAATTCATCTGACCACAGAACAGTTTTCAACTTTGCAACAGACCATTTTAAATTAGCTTTGCCCCAGAGAAGATGGCAGCGTTTTTTGTTAATGTCTATAGTTTCTGCTTTGCATGATAGAGCTTTAACTTGCATTTTTGGATGGCACAAGGAACTGTGTTCACTGGAAGTATTCCTGAGCCCATGCAGTGATGTCCATCGCTGAATTATGCCTGTTTTTAATACAGGGGCAGAAAAACATGGGCATCCAATATTGCATTTCGGTACTTTCCCTTGCACACATAGATTTGTCCAGATTCTTGGAATCTTTTATTATGATGCATTATCATGATGAAACGCGTTAGCAAGTGACATCACATCGAGTTCCAGGGGCAAGCTAAATTTTTTTTTTTAAACTGTGCTTTCACCATAGGAGCCTTCCCTCTCTCTTTCTTTCTTCTTAAAGTATGACACTTTCTGGTAATATGGAGTCCTATATTAACCACCTCAATACAGGGAAAAATGGACAAAGAGTACAAAGAGTACCCTGGGACTTTTAAGGCGGTGTTCAATAGAGATACACAAAGTGTTAAAATTGTTTAAATGTTTATTGAAAACAGTAAAAAAACACACAAGCATTAAAATAAAATGACCATCCATACTATATGATTGGAAAGCCATACATATGAAAAACTGCCGTAAAGTCATTCTTTGGAGTGACTTTACGGCAGTTTTTCATACGTTTGGCTTTCCAGTCATATATATAGTATGGATGGTCATTTTATTTTAATGCTTGTGTGTTTTTTACTGTTTTCAATAAACATTTAAACAATTTGAACACCGCCTTAAAAGTCCCAGGGTACTCTTTGTCCATTTTTCTTTGTTTTCACTAAACGGGATGAGGTGTTCTTGATTTGATCGAGTCTGTCCTTTTTCATATTTTGCACCTCAATACAGGGCACTTAAACCTCCTTCCTGCCCAAGCCATTTTTCAGCTTTTGGCGCTGTCGCACTTTGAATGACAATTGCGCGGTCATGCAACAATGTACCCAAATGAAATTTTTATGTTTTTTTTCCCCAACAAATAGAGCTTTCTTTTGGTGGTTTTTGATTAACCTGCGGTTTTTATTTCTTGCGGTATAAACAAAAGAAGAGTGACAAGTTTGAAAAAAAAACACAATATTTTTTACTTTTTGCTATAATAAATATCCCAATTTTTTTTTAAAACAAATTTTTTCCTCAGTTTAGGCCGATATGTATTCTTCTACATATTTTTGGTAAAAAAAAATTGCAATAAGCGTATATTGTTTGGTTTGCGCAAAAGTTATAGCGTCTACAAAATAGGGGATAGAATTATGGCATTTGTTGTTTTTTTTACTAGTAATGGCGACGATCTGTGATTTTTAGCGTGACTGCGATACTGCGGCGGACAGATCGGACACTTTTGACACTATTTTGGGACCATTCACATTTATACAGTGATCAGTGCTATAAAAATGCATTGATTACTGTGTAAATGTGACTGGCAGGGAAGCAGTTAACACTAGGGGGCGATCAAGGGGTTAAATGTGTGTCCTAGGGAGTGATTCTAACTGTAGGGGGAGGGGACTCACACGTGGAGGAGACCGATCTGTGTTCCTCAGTACTGGGAACACACCATCGGTCTCCTCTCCTCTGACAAGATGTGGATCTTTGTGTTTACACACACACAGATCCACGTCCTTGGCTGTGTCACCGGCAATCGCGGGTGCCCGGCAGACATTGCGGCCGCCAGGCACGCGCACCTGTACCCGAGTGACGCGACGGGTGGCCAAGAGGCCGAGGATGTCATATGACGCCTGGCTAGAACAAGAGCCACACCGTCCAGCAGTCATTTGATGGGCGGCAAGCGGTTAACAGGGAGGGATTGATGGAGACCATCCAATATGAGCAGAGCTGTACCTAACCAGGAGTTGATGAAAAGAGCATTATATTGACTCACTTGGTAAAAGAAGGGGGTCAGTAGGTTCCGGTCAGTGGGGTAAGTTATCCTTATCCTCAAGGTTCTTCCTCTGTCTGGATCAATCCCGCCTGAGAAAATGGTCCAGCACTTTTTCTTCACTTGCACAGAAGTTCATGTGGATTGTTATGAACACTGAGCACATACACAAGTGTGGATTGTTGAAGGACTATGAACTCTATGTGGATGTTTCATTTTTGTTTATTTTAATGTATTAGGTTAGGTTTGGTTTGCCCACCTTTACTTCTGAGACACTCTGATTCTAAGATACTCTCTTTTTATACCCAATCGTTTTTACTGACCTGTTGCCAAATAACCTAATTAGTTGCAAGATGTTCTTTTAGCTCTTCCTTGTTAGTACCACTTAAAGTACTTTGCCAGCTTTTTGTTGTCCTGACGCAACTTTAAGATATGTTGCTGCCATCAACTTTAAAATGAACTTATCTTTTTCTTAAAATGGTACATTTTCTCAGTTTAACCTCTTGCCAACAAACAGCAGTACATTTACAGGTGGCAGGCCGCTCCCCCAGGTACATCTCGGTGCACATGCACAATATGCACCTCCCCTGGGGCATGCAGTGGCCGGACACAGAGGATTGCGCTGCTCGGTATTGGGCCACTGTGAGCGGCCCAGATGCCACATAATCGCTGTGACAGACCTAGCCAGGACAGGGGCTTTTGTAGAGGACTAGGGACAAGCATCTTACCCACTGACTATGTGCCCTGGCTTTTGGGGGAACACTGCTCTTTGGGAGGTGTGTGCCTGGGGGATCCTTGAAGTGGTTTAGTTTCTGATTTGAGTTGAGTGTCTACAGAACACACAGACTCTGGGAGCCTAGGCCCAGGATTCATGTTAAGGGCCTAGATGCCACATTTCCAGCAATGACTGACTCATAGCAGATGTTAATCTCATCAGCTCAAGCCACCTGTCATTGTTAATTGTGCTAATTAACTCACCTATTGTCTGCTAGCAAACTACTGTGGGGATGTTGAAATTATTACTTTGTGAGCTCGGTCGGCAGTCTGATCTCGAATGACATCTCTGATTAATCACAACATTGTCCAGGTGGCTAGTTGTTTAACTTAATGTTTATAGCATATGTTGGTTGTTGTTTAGCTATGGTAGTTATATTCCTGTGTACAGCTTGTATTGTTAGGGTAATATAATCAGGAGGGGGATGTCCTCCTGTAGGGTATAAAGTATGTGTCTAAGTTTCAATAAAAAAGTAATTCCTTTGGTTTTTACCTCACATCTTGTTTGTGTATAATGTTTGGGGTAAAAAGGGGTGATATTGGCTCTCGCTCTGCTCGGAACAGTTTGGAGGGTAGGAGGAGCTGTTTGGCGGACGGAAGCACCTAGTAGGGGTGCCCAAGCGGTTCTGTCACAATGGCTAAGCGATTACATGTCATGTAGTAAACAAGCGTTGTGAATGGAATTCATTCATGATATCATAGTTCACTACTGTGTGTGATCTATGATTGGTCACAAGTGATCACATGGTACCTGGGCCAATCACAGCACCCTGTACTGCATCACAATAGTAAACAATGAGTCATGAATGAAAGCCATTCATGACAGTTCAAATTATTGCTGCTGTTATAGTGATCAGCACAGTAACATGCAATCACAGTGTACATTTTTTTTTTTTTTTTATCCCTGACCACTACGGTGACCCTGAACTACTCTGATGACAGTATGTAAAGAAAGAAAAAGTTAAACTGAACAAAAAATGATTAAAACTTTTTTTTTTTTACAGTGCAGTCAGTATCCCTGATCACCGCCACACCAGTCATATGATGACACTGTATAGCACTGGTGATAGTGTGTTGGAAAAAAAAAATCTTTAATTTTTATTTTTCAAAAAATTGTGACAAAAAATTACTTTAAAAAACTTGCCATGCCTATAAACTAAAAGCCTTTGACTGTCTACTTTCCAAAAAGGGTCATTTGTACTGTCCTGGCATTTTAGGGCCACTTCCCCCACCTATGACTTTCCCCCACCTAGGTCTTTGTAGCAAGGAGCACTGGAATGGCAACGTATGTCAAACAAATATAAAGAGATTTCCAAGCTCAAACTTCCCAACCAGCCAGCGTTAAGAACAGGGGTTTGGTTGCACACATTTGCAAATACATGCGTAAGCTGCAGGCCCCACCAAGGCACCCTTTTTCCTGCAGTCCCTAACTACTGAAAGTCTCCATCTTGGAAGCACATGCATTTATAATGGATAGGGGGGGGACAGGTGAGCCTGGAAGGAGCCACCCCTCCTTAAAGGTACAGGGCACACTGGGCCGCAGTCAGTACATCAGGATTGATTAATTTTCAAATATACAGTATCTCACAAAAGTGAGTACACCCCGCACATTTTTGTATATATTTTATTATATCTTTTCATGTGACAACACTGAAGAAATTACACTTTGCTACAATGTAAAGTAGTGAGTGTACAGCTTATAGAACAGTGTAAATTTTCTGTCCCATCAAAATAATTCAACACGCAAGCCATTAATGTTTAAACCGCTGGCAACAAAAGTGAGTACACCCCTAAGTGAAAATGTCCACATTGTCTATTTTGTGTGGCCACCATTATTTTCCAGCACTGCCTTTAAGTCTCTTGGGCATGGAGTTCACCAGAGCTTCACAGGTTGCCACTGCGGTCCTCTTTCACTCCTCCAAGACGACATCACAGAGCTGGTGGATGATAGAGACCTTGCGCTCGTCCACCTTCCGTTTGAGGATGCTCACTCCACAGATGCTCAATAGGGTTTAGGTCTGGAGACATGCTTGACGAGTCCATCACCTTTACCCTCAGCTTCTTTAACAAGGCAATGATCGTCTTGGAGATATGTTCGGGGTCGTTATGTTAAAATACTGCCCTGCGGCCCAGTCTCCGAAGGGAGGGGATCATGCTCTGCTACAGTATGTCACAGTACATGTTGGCATTCATGGTTCCCTTAAAGCGGAGGTCCACCCTGAAAAAATCTTTACATTAAAAATCCTAAAAAAAAAAATTAATAGAAAAACTTTTTTTAATACTCACCCTAAATGCCTGTTGCTATGCGGAAGTCCCCTAATCTGCCTCTAATGTTCCTCTTCTCATCCGCGGTGGGTCTCCTTCCGCTTCCTCTTCTTGTGAATGGGGCGTACTGACTTCTGGGAACTGTGTGTATCCCAGGAGGCAAGCCACCCATTCACAAAGCGCAGTGCGAGTGGCACATGCGCAGTAGGAAACAGGCAGTGAAGCCTTACGGCTTCACTGCCTGTTTCCCTTACTCAGGATGGAGGAGCCGGGACCTGCCAGCAGCGATCGATCGCCGTGGCGGGACCGACATTGCGGGCGAGTAGGACAGGTAAGTGTCCTTATTAAAAGTCAGCAGTTACACTGTTAGTAGCTGCTGACTTTTTTTTTTTTTTTTTGTGGCTGCACCTCCGCTTAAATGAACTGTAACTCCCCAGTGCCGGCAGCACTCATGCAGCCCCAGAACATGACACTCCCACCACCATGCTTAACTTTAGGCAAGACACACTTGTCTTTGTACTCCTCACTTGGTTGCTGCACACGCTTGATACCATCTGAACCAAATAAATGTATCTCTGTCCCATCAGACCAAAGGATGCGGTTCCAGTAATTCATGTCCTTAGTCTGCTCGTCTTTAGCAAATTGTTTGTGGACTTTCTTGTGCATCATCTTTAGAAGAGACTTCCTTCTGGGACGACAGCCATGCAGACCAATTTGATGCAGTGTGCGGCGTATAGTCTGAGCACTAACAGGCTGACCCCCCCCCCCGCCCCTTCAACCTCTGCAGCAATGCTGGCAGCACTCATACATCTATTTCCCAAAGACAACCTCTGTATTTGACGCTGAGCACGTACACTCAACTTCTTTGGTCGACCATGGCGAGGTCTGTTCTGAGTGGAACCTGTCCTGTTAAACCGCTGTATGGTCTTGGCCACTGTGCTGCAGCTCAGTTTCAGGGTCTTGGCAATCTTCTTATAGCCTAGGCCATCTTTATGTAGAGCAACAATTATTTTTTTCAGATCCTCAGAGTTCTTTGCCATGAGGTGCCATGTTGAACTTCCAGTGACCAGTATGTAAGGGTGAGAGCGATAACATCACATTTAACACACCTGCTCCCCATTCACACCTGAGACCTTGTAACACTAACGAGTCACATGACACTGGGGAGGGAAAATGGCTAATTGGGCCCAATTTGGAAATTTTCACTTAGGGGTGTACTCACTTTTGTTGCCAGCAGTTTAGACATTAATGGCTGTGTATTGAGATATTTTGAGGAGACAGGAAATTTACACAAGCTCACGCACTACTTTACATTGTAGCAAAGTGTCATTTCTTAAGTGTTGTCACGTGAAAAGATATAATAAAATATTTTCAAAAATGTGAGGGGTGTACTCACTTTTGTGAGATACTGTGTGTGTGCGCGTGTATATGTATATATATATATATGTGTGTGTATGTATATATATATAATTATATATGTATATAACCATAGTTTGTAGACTTTATAACTTTCACATAAACTAAATAATATACATTTATTTAGGTGTTGAGAAATGTAGCAGACTACATTTTGGCCTAAGTCTATGAAGAAAAATGTTGTAAAACTAAGAAAAACACGTTTTCTCTTTCCGTCCATGGACGGACACAGCCTCTTAAGTCTTGACAGTTGGGTTATGTTCCTGTTCTATAGGAGAGGACTAGGCAGAACATGTTGGATATTTAAATACATGTTACTTTAACAGAGTTGAACAGCCCCGCCCAGGGGGCGGTCCCTCCGGACATAATCCTCCGCCCTGCAGTCTGCAGCTCAGTTTTTTCTGGCTAGTAGAGAAGGACCTGGCTCCCCTTGGGCCCAGGGTCCGGAAGAAATTTTTATTTTTTTTATTATTTTATGATTTTATTTTAAGAAATCTTCTATCAACTGCCGGCTGGGTGACAGGCTGGATAATATAGATCCTTGTAGTCCCCCCAGTCCGGCCATCGAGCGTGAGAAGACCTTAGCTACGCGCTGGGTCGGCCACAACATACCCCATGGCTCCAGGTGAACTATTGCTCCAGGGTTCACATATGACCGGGCTGCTTGCTGTCTCAGTCACAGTGGACCGGGCCGACAGCTACTCCGTACTGCTCGGTTGTAGGTCTGTCAGGAACGCACCAGCAAGTCCTCGCAGGGACGGGTAAGTACAGTTCCTCCTGCCTCGGTAGGATGGAACAGCTGGGCATTCCTAAGGGGGTCGTTAGGGGGTTCTCCTGCCCTACCCTCTCTCACCCTTTTTTCCTCCTCCCCTTGCGGGGCTTGCTGCGACCGGGGTATACCTGTAGGGGGGCTCCAGGTCCCGGCTGGGGGCTGTAGGGGTGTCCAGGCCCGCTCTTTGTGGGGAGGGTGGGCAGTTATTCTCTTTGGAAGCCTCCGCTGCGGCCTTCTTGTCCACCTCGCTTGTTTGGGCGCCATTTTGGTAGCGCCAGCGCTATTTTTCTGTTGCCTGTGTATTACATTGAAAAATCCCATTGGGGTGCAGGTCTGCATTGCGGGCGGCCATTTTCTTGTGGTCCGCACGCTTTTCTCTGAGGCGCCCGGCGGCCATTTTGGAGTTGGTTTTGGCCTCTAGTGCTGGCTGGCTTCCTGAACAGTGCGAACGGTGCAATTCACCTCACAGAGTTCCTCAGTCACACGCTGTGTGTGGATGGAGAGTGGGCAGTGGTGCTGAACAGTCTCTTGCTGGGTGGTGAGTTCCCTGGGTACCCCCCCCTGTTAAGTGCAGCAAGGAGGGTGGACAATTTTTCTGTCAGGTGTCTTGACTTAGTCCCTAAAGGGCTGTCAGTGGGCAATATGGAGTCAGAAGCTGGCGTCTCTTCCCCAGACATTCCAGAGGCCGCAACCAGTGCCCCTGCACCTGCGGTTACCATGGACACTTTGTCGGCAGTCCTGAAGTCATTTGTTGCCAGGGTGGATGCGGTGTGTGGATGCAGCGTGTGGGCGTAAGGGGGGTACTAAGCGCCCCCTCCCCCCGCCATTTCCTGTTCTGACTCAGACTCGGGCCTGTATGCGGCACAGGACCCCGGTTCTGGTGTGTCAGAAGATGCGGACCAGGACCTTCCCTGTGAGGAGGAACCCTTGTCTGGGTCAGCTCAAGATAGGGCACTTGTGGGTGCACTTATCAATGCTGTGAGGGACACTCTCAAGTTGGAAGATACAGCTGGGACTTCCACTGCAGGGTCTGTCCTTTTTGGGTCGCACAAACCGACCCGCTCTGTTAAGGTTTTTCCTTATGTTGAATTCTTTGACAAGTTCATAGATAAGGAATGGGAACGGCCGCAGAGGTCCTTTGCGGTCCCTCAGCGCATGGCGGTCCGTTACCCATGTGAAGAGAGCCTTGTGAAAAAATGGGCTTCTCCGGTTGTTGATCCTCCGGTCTCTCGGTTAAATAAAGTAACCACTATTCCGGCAGAGGGGACCCCTGCCTTTAAGGACCCTACTGATAGGAGGTCCGAAGCGGTGAGCCGCTCCATGTTCACCATGCTGGGGTCAGCATTGCGGCCTATATTGGCTGCAACCTTGGTGTCTCAGACAGTCACTGAATGGGCTAAGATATTGCACCAGACAGTGGAGGAGCATCAGCTTCCTCCTGAATGCGTGACCCTGGCCGAACAGTTGGTACAGGGCCTTGTGTACGTCTGTGATGCAACCCTGGATGCGGCCCCTTTAATCTCCAGGGCTTCTGCATCTGCGGTGGTATTGCGCCGCCTGATATGGCTAAAATGGTGGTCCGCTGACCAAGCTTCCAAGAAAACTCTGGCAGATTTGCCTTTCGAGGGTGGGAGACTTTTTGGTGCCTCACTGGACGACATCATTAAGGATGTCACTGGAGGTAAACAGCACACTTCTCCCTCAGTCTACTAAAGGGAAGGAGCCGCACCGTAAACCGGGGCCCTCCTTTCCCACGCAAAAGCGGTATTTTCATCAGTCAGGATCTGCTGGCAGACCCTCTCAAACGGACAAAGGTCCAGCTGGGGGACAGAAGTGTCCCTGGGTACGCAAGCCAGCAAAGAAGCCTGCTACCGCATGAAGTTTTGCCCCCGCCCGACTCCTGGGTGGGGGGGCGGCGGCTTCGCGGGTTTGCAGCTCGGTGGACCTCCCTGCTCTCCAACCAGTGGGTCTGCGAGGTGGTCACCTCGGGGTACAAGATCGAGTTTCTTTCTTGTTCAGCAAACTGATTTTTTCCCTCAAATCTGCCTCTCCTGGCTCGTCGGGCTGCCCTGCTGGGGGCAGTGCAAGACTTATTGAGGTTCGGAGTGATCATACCCGTACCACCGCAGGACAGGTTTCAGGGTTTCTACTCAAATCTGTGGTCTCAAAGAAGGACAGAGTCCGTCCGATCTTGGACCTCAAGGCCCTCAATGCCTTTGTAAAGGTTCAAAAGTTCCGGATGGAATCGATTCGTTTAGTGGTTGCTGCGCTCCATCCGGGGGACTTCCTGGCGTCTTTGAATATCAGGGACGCATACTTGCATGTCCCCATCTGCGTCAGGCATCACAGGTTCCTACGCTTTGCGATCGGCAAAGACCACTATCAATTTGTGGCTCTTCCCTTTGGCCTAGTGTCGGCACCAAGAGTTTTCACCAAGGTGCTTTCCCCTATTCTAGCTTTGCTGAGACAGCGCGGCGTTGCTATCATGGGCTACTAGGACGATCTTCTTCTGAGAGCTGCTTCAAGCTCAGAATTAGAGGACGACGTGTCTATAGCCAGTCAGAGCCTCCAGGAGTTTGGTTGGATACTGAAACTCCAGAAGTCGGTGTTAGTACCGACCCAGCGCCTAGAGTACCTGGGGTTGATTCTGGACTCCTCGGATGCCAGAGTATTTCTTCCTTAGGAAAAGTTGCAGATGCTCCAGACTGCGGTGAAGTTGTTGACATCCCGCAAATGATCGTCTCTCCGTTTTTGCATGCGAGTCCTGGGCCTCATGGTAGCCTCTTTCGAAGCAGTACCGTATGCCCAATTCCACACTCGAGTCTTGCAGAAGGAGATTCTCTCCAAATGGAACAGATCTCCATTGTCTCTGGATTGTCAGATTCAGATAAGTCATCTTGTCAGGACCTCTCTGAGTTAGTGGCTGAGATCCCCGGCTCTTCGGTCCGGGAAGTCGTTTCTCCCCTTTCATTGGACTATGATCACGACGGATGCCAGCCTGACCGGTTGGGGGGAATCTGGGGGGTTCAGGCGGCCAAGGGCCGCTGGACTCTGAACTAATCCCAACTGCCGATCAATGTCCTGGAACTTTGGGCGATCAGGCTGTGCCTCTCCAAGTGGTCACAGAAGCTAAGAGGGTGTCCAGTCAGGATCCAGTCAGACAACGCCACTGCAGTGGCATACGTCAACCATCAAAGAGGAACAAGAAGCTCGGCTGCAGCGTCGGAGGTCGCTCACATTCTGCGGTGGGCAGAAAGGAGCGTGCCGGCTCTATCGGCAGTTTACATTCCGGGCGTGGAAAACTGGCAGGCGGACTATCTGAGTCGCCAGATGCTGGACCTAGGGGAATGGTCGTTACATCCGGAGGTATTTCAACTCCTTTGCCGGAGATGGGGCACGCCAGACGTAGATATCCTGGCTTCTTGACTCAATCGCAAGGTGCCGAGGTTCGTGGCCAGGTCCAGAGATCCCTGGGCAGACGCGTTGGTGGCCCCATGGGGTCAGTATTGGCTAATTTATGCCTTTCCCCCCACTGAAGTTGCTTCCTCATCTGCTCCGCAGAGTAGAGACCGAGGGAATTCCGGTGATTCTAATTGCCCCAGATTGGCACAGGCGTCCCTGGTACGCCGACCTCATGCGCCTGGTGGCGGATGCACCCTGGCGACTGCCAATGCGGGAGGATCTCGCAAGGTCCCATTCTTCATCCTGCTTTACAGTCGCTGGCTTTAACGGCATGGCTATTGAAAGCCAGGTACTACGGGACCGAGGCCTGTCGGATTCGGTCATTTCAACTATGTTGAGGGCACGGAAGTCTTCTTCTAGGAAGATCTACCATCGCACGTGGAGAGCCTACATCTCTGTGTGAGGAGATGGAGTGGCGTCCACGGGCTTATTCGGTTTCCAGGATCCTGCTGTTTTTGCAGCGCGGAGTGGATCAGAAACTTGCCTTAAGCACCATTAAGGGGCAGATTTCAGCCCTAGCTGTTTTCTTTCAGCGACCCCTGGCGGCTCATTCACTGGTGAGTACGTTTGTGCAAGGGGTCCGACATGTGGCTCCTCTGGTGCGACCACCACCACCTCCGTGGGATTTGAATCTGGTGCTCTCAGTGCTTCGCTTCAGAAACCTCCTTTTGAGAACATCAGGGAAATTCCTCTTTTGACGCTCTCTCAGAAGGTGGCCTTTCTGGTAGCCATCACATCTGTCAGGAGGGTTTCTGAATTGGCGGCCTTGTCTTGCAAGTCCCCATATTTGGTCCTCCATAAGGATAAAGCGGTGCTACGCCCGCAGCCTTCCTTCCTTCCGAAGGTGGTTTCGGCCTTTCACCTGAATGAGGACATTGTACTTCCATCCTTGTGTCCTCGGCCATCGCATTCCAAAGAGGTTGCGCTGCATTCTTTAGACGCGGTACTGCCTTGCGGGTGTACTTGTCTGCTACGGCTCCGTTCCAGAGGTCTGACTCACTGTTTGTGCAGGTGTCTGATCTGCAGAAGGGCCTGGCGGTCTCGTCGGCCACCATTTCTCTGTGTATCAGGCAGACCGACATCCAGGCCTATGCCTTTAAGGGGCGGGCGCCTCCCTTTCCTGTCACAGCGCATTTGACCAGGGGAATTGGTGCCTCTTGGGCTTTCCAACATCAAGCGTCTGTCTCACAAGTGTGTAAGGTGGTGACCTGGTCGTCCATTCACACTTTCTCAAAGTTTTACAAGGTTGATGCTAGCTTCGGCCGCAAAGTTTTGCAGGCGGCTGTTTGAGGTTGCAACTCCTCCGTTGAGGAGCTCTGCTTGTTTGGGGTGAAATAGTTTTTTTGATTGCTGTTCCCACCCCTCGTTTTTTTGACACTGCTTTGGGACGTCCCAACTGTCAAGACTTAAGAGGCTGTGTCCGTCCATGGACGAAAAGAGAAAATAGGATTTTTTTGTACTCACCGTAAAATCCTTTTCTCTGTCGTCCATGGACGGACACAGCACCCACCCCTCCTTTTTTGGTTTGTACTGCTTGTATGGCGGGGCTGTTCAACTCTGTTAAAGTAACATGTATTTAAATATCTAACATGTTCTGCCTAGTCCTCTCCTATAGAACAGGAACATAACCCAACTGTCAAGACTTAAGAGGCTGTGTCCGTCCATGGACGACAGAGAAAAGGATTTTACGGTGAGTACAAAAAAATCCTATTTTTTTTTTCAACATTTTCAGGTTTTTTTATGTAGCAAAAAAACAAAGTCATTTATACACCCCCTTCCTGCCCAGACCGATTTTCAGCTTTCAGCGCTGTCATGCTTTGAACACTGTACCTCAATGAAATTTTGATCATTTTGTTTCCCACAAATAGAGCTTTCTTTTGGTGATATTTGATCACCTCTGCAGTTTTTATTTTTTGGGTTATAAACAAAAACAGACTGATAATTTTGAAAAAAACACAATATTTTACTTTTTGCTATAATAAATATCCCAATTTAAAAAAACAACAAAACATTTCTTCCTCAGTTTAGGCCCACATGTATTCTTCATATTTTTGGTAAAAAAAAATCGCAATAAGTGTATATTGATTGGTTTGCGCAAAAGTTATAGCACCTACAAAATAGGGGATAGATTTATTGATTTTTTTTTTTTACTAGTAATGGCGGCGATCTGTGATTAATGTCAGGACTGCGATATTGCGGCGGACAGTTTTGACACTATTTTGGGACCAATTATACAGCGACCAGTGCTATAAATATGCACTGATTACTGTTTAAATGTCACTGGCAGGGAAAGGGGTTAACACTAGGGGGCGATCAAGGGGTTAAATGTGTTACCTAGGGAGTGATTCTAACTGTGGGGGGAGGGGACTGACTAAGGGAGGTGACGATCGGTTTTCCTATATACAAGGAACACACGATTGGTCCCCTCTCCCCTGACAGGACGTGGATCTGTGTGTTTACACACACAGATCCACGTCCCTGCTCTGTGACCGGCAATCGCGGGTGCCTGACGGATAACGCGGCCGCAAGGCACGCGCATCGGTTTCCGAGTGACGTGGCAGGCGCGCGCCCCCTAGTGGCCGGGAAGCCGAGGACATCATATGACGGCCGCACAGGATGGCAGAGCCACCTTGCGGCCGTCATTTGACTATACGCGGGATGGGAAGTGGTTAAATACCAAAAGAAAGCTCTATTTGTATGAAAAAAAAATTATATAAATTTAATTTGGGTACAATGTTGCATGACTGAGCAATTGCCAGTTAAAGTAGCACAATGCTGAATAGCAGAAAATGCCCTGGTCATAAATTGCATAAAACCTTCCGGGAGGTCTTAAACATTTGATATGTTTTCTATTGTGATAAAAATTTGAGATTTGCTAATCATTTAATTCTTTTTTTTTTGTGGGTTTTAAACAGCATTCAAACTTTTTTGAAATTGGGGTTGTAAATACATCCAACATTGTACATGGATAGCAGTCTCCATGAACCCTACTGCATATAAACCATATCTTCATCCAATCAAACATCCAGAAGGGGTATTTCACAATACACTCTACTAGTTCTTTATTGTACAGTATACACAAGGGGGTCTGCATTAAAAACCATGGTACACAATAAAATGGTCCATATACATATTTTATTCCTTCCTCATAAAGGTCAACTTCCACCCAAGTATACAAGGTTTGGAGTCTTTTATTGCATAAAACAAAATATTGGGTGTGGTTTGCCTACCAACTGTTACAATTAAGTGACCTGCAGTGTGACTTTGCCAGGCGACTTTAGTGCGACTTGAAGCAACTTTGAAGTGACTTGAAGCAACTTCAGGGAATGCCTGTTTAACCGCTTGCTGACCAGTCACCATCGTTATTCGGCGGCAGGTCGACTCTCTTGCGCAACTCACCGTAGCTGTACGGTGGCTTGCGCAGGCACGATAGCGGGCGGGCACGCGCTCGCTGCACACTCTGGGAGCATGCCCGTGGGTCAGGCGGACGCTGTGTCCGCCGGGTACCTGCGATCTTGGTATACAGAGGCAGAATGGGTATCTGCCTTTGTAAACAAGGCAGATCCCCATTCTGACAGGAGACATGATAGAGATCTACTATTCCCAGTGATTGGGAACAGTGATCTCTGTCATGTCCTTGCCAGCCCATCCCTCTACCGTTAGAACACGCTGAGGGAACACATTTATTAACCCCTTGATCGTCACTAATGTTAACCCCTTCCCTGCCAGTGTAATTTTTACATTGATCAGTGCATTTTTATAGCAAAAAGTGTCATTTGGGGTCAGATTTGTCTGCCGCAATGTCGCAGTCCCGCTAAAAATCGCAAATCGCTGCCACTACCAGTAAAAACAATAAAAAATATAAAAGCCCCTAAATATATCCCATAGTTTTTAGACAAGATAAGTTTTGCGCAAACCAACCAATGTACGCCTGCGTTTTTTTGTTTTTGTTTTACCAAAAATATGTAGAAGAATATATATCGGCCTAAACTGATGAATACATTTTATTTTTTTCTATTTTTAGATATGTATTATAGCAAAACGTTTTTTTTTTTGTTTGTTTGTTTTAATTTACGCTCTTTGTTTATAGTGCAAAAAATAACAGACTCTGCCCCTCTTGGCACACCTGGTAATAGTGTAAGTGCAATGACCAATGAGAAACACACACGTTATGATAAAAAGTTACAGACAGATTGATTCACCTAGCAATATCATTAAAGCGGAGTTCCACCCTTTTTTTATGTTTATTAAAAGTCAGCAGCTACAAAAAGTGTAGCTGCTGGCTTTTAATAAACATACACTTACCTGTTCCACTGTCCAGCGACGCGCCGCCTGGAGCTCCGTTCCTCTCCCCCCTCCTCCGCCGGCGCGTCCATTCACAGTGTGGGCACCCGGCCGTGACAGCTTTCGGCTTCACGGCCGGGCACTCACTGCGCATGCGCGAACGGCGCAGCGCTCTTTGAGTGGACAGGCGATCGCCTGGGACCTGTCACGTCCCAGGTGATCGCCTACAGGGAGGAGCCGCCACAAGGCGATATGACGTATCGCCTAGGCGGCTCCAGGACGGAAGGAGGAAGTGGGACAGGAAGTCCCACTCCTACTGAAGCCCCCACTCCCCCCCCAAAAAAAATTACATGCCAAATGTGGCATGTAAGGGGGTGAGGAGTGGAATAAAAAAAAGTAAAAAAATTGGGTGGAACTCCGCTTTAAGAAGCCTTTAACCTAGGCAGAGAAATATATACATATACACGTAAGTAAGAAAAGTCCTTAGTCCATATAGACAAAGTTCCAATACTCAAAGCAGCGCTCCAATCAAATAAATGAAAAATTACCAGCATTCACATGTAAAAACATATGAGAAATCAATAGAATGTAGGTGATGAGACAGTTCAATTGATAGGTGAAGGATTCTATTTAATCATTGATGGGCGTATACCATCAATCAAAGTCCATACTACGTGAAACACACTCCCCTAGGGGTTTACATTCACCAAAGGATGTAATTTAAAAGCCTTGAACACGCCAGGTGTCTCCCGTTTGGTCCGGTTATTTCAGGCTGGGTTCACACTTGTCCGACAAACGCTCCGACATTGGGTGCTCATGTCGCATGACGTCTGAAAATCAATGTTTTCCTATGGGAGCCGTCTTAACTGGTCCAACACAAGTCGGACTACTTTGGTCCAACTTTGATCCTACTTCAGCCCATTGAATATCATTGAAGTTGGATCAAAGTAGGATCCTTGTCCTTACCATCTGACTTTTGACATCCGACATGGCGATTACAGCAGCAGTAAAAGGAAATTATCTCACACTGGGATTGTTTTGATTGGTCAAAGAACAAGTCAGACTATCACAAAGTTGGATCAAAGTAGTATCCTGTTCATTCAAGTCGGATGGATGTAGGACCGATGTAGGACTGATGTCGCAGAGCAAAGTAGGATGAAAGTCGTATATGACTGTTGTGTAGTATCAGTGTGAACCCAGCCTCAAACAGCTCATCAGCTAGGGTGGTTTAGTCATGTAAAAAAAGGCTCCACATAGCGTGAGAACCGTTTTAAACGTTTATTCAAGACGACCACCCCCTTAAAAAACACTTACACAACATAAATTGTAACAGGCATTTTGTTGAAAAAACAAACTGTGTGTTATCACCAACCAGTATGGAATGCCGTCTGCCATCCACTGCGTTGATCGTATCTGGCTGTTCCTTCCTGGTAGTGACACGCATATGATGTCACGCTCTGATGCGTTTCACCCTCACGACTTCAACAGAGAAATACATACATAAACCAATTTGTTAAATAATACTGGCATCAGCCAGAGGGACTTGCAATCAAGTTAGTAGGGTTTAAACATAAATAAATAGAGAGTACATACCATCTATAGTTGTTTAACCACCTCAATACCGTAGGACAACATATGACGCCCTGGATTTTAGGGGGAGATATCTGAATGATGGGTGCAGCTACAGGCATCATTCAGATATCCTTCTTTTCAGCCGGCGGGTCTGCGCACCATAAGAACAATCATAGCGGCAGTTCCGCCGCTTGATCGTTCTTATAGGCGACGGGAGGGGACGACCCCCCCCCTCCCGCCGCCATCCGGTGCTTCTCCGGGCTTTCCCATGCCATTGGGGGCCCGAAGAACGAATCGGCCGGCGCCGGATGACGAGGATAGAGATGACCAGTGACCAGATGGTCACCGGTCATCTCTATGACCGTCGTAGGCCTGGGCGCGACGTTATGGCGTCACGCTCGGGTACCGGAAGTAAACAAAGCCGTGATCGCTGCTGTCAGCATGAGATCGATTCATTTTTTTCCCAATCTCATGCTTTTCAGCCTGGAGGAGAGATGTGGGGTCTTATTGACCCTGCATCTCTCCATAAAGAGGACCTATCACAATAGAATCCTATTACAAGAGATGTTTACATTCCTTGTAATAGGAATAAAAGTGATCAAAAATATATATATTTTTTTTAAAGTGTAAAAAAAAAAAAATTTAAATGCCCCTGTCCTCGGTAGCTCACGCTCAGAAGCGAACACACATGTAAGTCCCGCCCACATATGTAAACGCCGTTCAAACCACACATGTCAGGTATCGCCGCGTGCTTTAGAGCATGTGCAACAATTCTATCACTAGACCTCCTCTGTAACTCTAAACTGGTAATCTGTAAAAATAAATAAAGCGTCGCCTATGGAGATTTTTAAGTACCGAAGTTTGGCGCCATTCCATGAGTGTGCGCAATTTTAAAGCGTGACAAGTTAGGTATCTATTTACTCGGCGTAACATCATCTTTCATATTATACAAAAGAATTGGGCTAACTTTACTGATTTTTTTTATTTTTTAATTCATGAAACCGATTTTTTTTTTTAAAAAAAGGCGTTTGAAAAATTATTGCGCAAATACCATGCAAGATAAAAAGTTGCAATGACTGCCACTTTATTCCCTAGAGTGTCTGCTAAAAAAATATATATAATGTTTGGGGGTTATGAGTAATTTTCTAGCAGAAAAATTATGATTTTTACATGAAGGAGAGAAGTGCCAGAATAGGCACGGTATTGAGGTGGTTAAACAAACATATGCTCATGGTGTGCAATTCCATCCTGGGCTCCTCACCTATAGGTCTCCCTAATGAGCCATCAATTGTGGCCACCTTGACTGGGGGGCAGTAGTTTACATCTCCTTACCTGACGGCTCGTTACTGGGTGGAAGCTCTCCTCCCATCCATGAGGCTGGTCCAGGTGTACCAACATGGAAGCAACCCATGGCCAGTTAGTGCGCATATGCCAGGGGAGGGGAGGGGGTTCCCCATGCACCACAGCAATATAAATGGTGGCTGGGTGGCCAAAGGTGTGCAAATGCGGCAAGAAACAAGCCACGCACTCGCTCTACCGACCCCACACGAGCACACCCTGTCAGGTTGCGTGAATCGATCGCACATGTGCAGCTCATCCAAGTTAACAATGCCCAGGATCTTAAAACTGATTCTGGCCATAGGGGCATCGTCGGCATCCCCCACACACAAACACTCAAGCCCAAAGCCAGGCAACGGACCGCGCATGGATACAAAGGAGACAAACAAAAAACAATATTGCGTTCTTTTACAATTTTACAACATTTATGTCAAAATACCGCTCAAACCAACAAAAAAACAAACAAAGGGGTTTTAAAACCCTGAATACAAAGAGGTAATGCATTCAAAAAGCAGCCAAATATCATGCTATGCTGGGATGATTTATTCCGTGTCTATAATTCATATTTATTGAATAATATTGATCATCTTAAGGTATTATAAGGGCTTCTTAGTGTTTTTTCGTACATCTAAACATCACACACAATATAAATTCTCTTTTGACATACTAGGGTGCCTACATGTTATTCAGAATCTTTACTTGAGTGTTAGCTATTAAGGACTACTGCCAAAAAGTTGGACCATCCTTATCACTGTTGACAGTTTGTTGTGACGTTGTGTCTGCAGTGATTTTTGGGGAGAAAAATTATACATTTTGGGCACCCTGATCAGATTTTTTTCACGAGTCTGTGCTAGTTTCTATTAATGTTTTTCTCTTTTTTTTTCATTCTGGGTTTTACACCAGATTCTTTAGCAAATGTATAACGGAATGGTTCGGTATGAAACAAAGGCTAAATAGAATCTGAAGCAGCTGCTGGTTGTAGAGCAATTTCAGGTGGGTGAAGACAAGGCCATCTTGTAAGATGAAAGGTTCAATAGCTCCTCCATGGAACAAAAAGCAGGATGACAGTGACATACGTGCGCTGGCTGAAGACGGATGCCATGCTTTTACTGTAATTGGCGGGAGCCCTTCCTGCAGAGAGCCTGCTCAGCTTGAATCACATCGCAAGCCAATGTGTCAGCCAGGGGTGGGTGGCAGATGAAAAACGAGGAGTGTCAGCTCTCTAAGAAGAGGGAGAAGGTGACAATGCCTAGAAGACAGCTTGATGCTGTGTGTCTGACCAGTATCAAAGATGATCCATCCATCACTATGGGAGAGTAACTATGGGCCTAATGCTAATGGGAGCAAGTTTTCTTAGTGTGTGAATGGATGATGGCAGCTGTGTTATCTCTTTTCATTAAAGGGGGTGTAATAGTTATTTCTGCTTTTTATTTTCATAAAGCGCTATATATAGAGAGGGAGAGACACAAAGTCAGAGCGCAGGCTGGAGGCAGGGCAGTGTCACAGAATCAGTAAGGGCTTATAGATAACATGTATAAGTCTGTATATGAAATAGAACCAAGATGATATAGAACTTATATATGAAAATCATTGAAAAATGACATGCAGATTTCCTTTACAATAACAACTCAGTGAAAAAACAGTATAAGTGAGTTTCTTGGCTGTGTACAGTAATTCTGTAAATCCATCAGGCCTCCACATCCAAATCACTTTTCTAACAGAAAACTTTATTTTCTGCTGGAAGTTACGGTATTTATTAACTGTCACCTTCAACCAACAGCCTAAATTCTTGACACATTTTTTGCAAACGATTTGCTCTAATTATGAAAGGGAAGACGTGAGGCATTACATTTACAGTTTATTATCACTGTGTTTAATAGAAAAATCTGAAGTGTTGCATTATCACATTGAGAGATTTCTCTGGCACCCTAGAATAACGGGTTGTAAGGGGAAGATTGGGCAGTAGCTGTATGTTTCCAATGTCCTGAATTAACCTCTTCTAAACTTTGCTGTCTGTTCTGTCGTTGGTTGTCATTGGAGATGACTTTCCCTCGCGTGTTTCATGTCAAAAGCTACTTTTGTCAGTGGTAATGTAGGAGAGCATGGAGAACATATTCAGCTGGCAATGTAAAGGTATGAGTAGGATGACACCATGGGGTTTCACAGGTCCAGGGAAGAGGATTGTAACAACCACATTTTTCCTATGAAAATTGAATAAGGAAAAATGGGACTTTTAAGGTGCATTCACAATACAATATTTTGTAAAAATATATTTTATTAAATAGAAAGATTTGTTCCTTAACATAATTATAAAAACAATAAATCAATTACAGTGTGAAACGATGAAATACAGACATACAATCTCGACGTTTCGCCAAAAATGGCTTCTTCAGGAGTGTTATTATTGTCATGTATTACTGAAACACAAAACATATACAATAAATATACCACAAATTTTTACACCAAAATTATTATACAACATAACATATTAAATATTCAGCAGAGGAGCGACATAGAGATGGCTTCACCATTACCACAAAAAGCCTTCATTACCTGTACATTGTTGAAAATTGCATGATGATATAGCTGAAACTGAGTCCAAGGAGTATTCTTATAATGGAGTCATACGGTAGATCTTGGAGAGGATGCTACCTCATAAACACGCACATTTATGCATAATGTGCTGTGTAAAGCAATGGAAGGTGAATAGTCACCTGGAGGAACAAAGGAATTATATTAGTATCATATCAAATAAATAGTTTTGAGACCAATTTAGGTATATATGAACAGTGAATAAATATACCTGGTCTCAAGATTATAGTATTATTCCAAAAAGGAACATAAATTTGATGTGTCATTCAGATAAAAGGTATCTGTTAGAGACAAATTAGAATCAGAAACATATGTGAATGAACTATTTTTGAAAAATAAATAGGTTTAAGAATTACAACTAGTACCTATTTTTACCAATTCCGGATATAAATCCAAAAATGGGATGCCGGTTTGGGAGAAAATTAGAACCGGCAATCCGTCTGTCAAATTTAAAGAAAAAAAGGATAATGTCAATGAAGAAGTTAAACACAGGATTCTTTAAGAGAGATTGGAAGCTTTTAAGGTATAAAAGTTTCTCTGTAGATACCTGAATTCAATCTGAATGCACATGAGGTTCCTCCAAAAGCGGCAGCTATGTCACACAAGCAAAATGCCACAGCTTTTATAGACAGCCTCTCCCTCGCCTAAATGACGCCAATTGGCGCCTCTAGAAATTGACCTTAAACATATTTTCTGTATGTCCCGGGGCTATAAACAGTTAAATCTGTTTATTTTCGTACTATGTGTTTATATGTAGGTCTGTCATTCTAAATTTTCTCCCAAACCGGCATCCCATTTTTGGATTTATATCCGGAATTGGTAAAAATAGGTACTAGTTGTAATTCTTAAACCTATTTATTTTTCAAAAATAGTTCATTCACATATGTTTCTGATTCTAATTTGTCTCTAACAGATACCTTTCATCTGAATGACACATCAAATTTATGTTCCTTTTTGGAATAATACTATAATCTTGAGACCAGGTATATTTATTCACTGTTCATATATACCTAAATTGGTCTCAAAACTATTTATTTGATATGATACTAATATAATTCCTTTGTTCCTCCAGGTGACTATTCACCTTCCATTGCTTTACACAGCACATTATGCATATATGTGCGTGTTTATGAGCTAGTTTCCTCTCTAAGGTCTACCGTATGACTCCATTATAAGAATACTCCTTGGACTCAGTTTCAGCTATATCATCATGCAATTTTCAACAATGTACAGGTAATGAAGGCTTTTTGTGGTAATGGTGAAGCCATCTCTATGTCGCTCCTCTGCTGAATATTTAATATGTTATGTTGTATAATAATTTTGGTGTAAAAATTTGTGTATATTTATTGTATATGTTTTGTGTTTCAGTAATACATGACAATAATAACACTCCTGAAGAAGCCATTTTTGGCGAAACGTCGAGATTGTATGTCTGTATTTCATCGTTTCACACTGTAATTGATTCATTGTTTTTATAATTATGTTAAGGAACAAATCTTTCTATTTAATAAAATATATTTTTACAAAATATTGTGTTGTGAATGCACCTTAAAAGTCCAATCTTTCCTTATTCAATTTTCAAAATTTAACGGGACGCGGTGCTTACGGATTTACAGATGTCAGACGGTTCCTTTATCTTCTTTGGAATTTAACCGGGCCGCAAATGCCCAATCACTAATTGTCTGACATCTCTAAATACATTTGTTATATTTATTCTATGTTTGTTATACTTTTTTTTTTTTTAACAAGAAGTTGTTTGTTATACTTTAAATGTCTTGGAGAATTTAGAATAGATTTTCCATTTTGTATTTATTTTTTGTGTGTAATACCCAGAGTTCAGTCAGGGAATATGGCCACCTATAGAGGGGAGGCCTTTGATGGCCTTATGAGCAAAATTCATCAAGCTCAGGGGTCCTCCTTCGGGGGTATCACTTTGGAACGATTTTTCAACAGTTTGACCAGACTTTTAAAAAAAAAAAAAGCACGTATATTTTGGAACCATAAATATTTTGAAAAATATATTGAAGACCGCATAGTCCCATGGGGGCTACGCGTTCAAATTTTTCCAAATCTTTTCAAGATTGAGACTGAATTTAAAAATGATTGGGAATCCAATCTACAATCATTCTCCTTCAAGATGATGGAAGCCTTATGTCACAATTATTTAAAGGATTTTGCAACAATAAATAATGAGATTGAAAAACTATATACAGATAATTCAAATCTCATTTCAGAAGACACTTTTTCTGATCATGAAACCGTTGTGGAAAAACATTTAGAAAATTTTGTAGCAAACATTTTGAAAACTAAAGACAAAAAATATTATCGTGATCGTTTAGCTTATGAGACAAATACTGCCTACAAATGGTCATCTGAAACTCAATGGAAAAAGAAAAAATCTTTTGCACGCAATCAGACCAATCCCAATCGGGATCATTCAGATTCTGATGAATCTTCTTTGTCTTCCTCCTCCCAAGCAGGTGCGGCCTCAAATTCATCTATCACCTCCTTTAAAAAGAAAACAGATCGACCCTCATCATCCACGTCCTCTTCTAAACGTATGCCACAAGACACCACACGTTCTGGACTTCGTTCCCAATTGAAATCTGCAGTTATTCCAGTTCACTCTGTGGGTAATTCCTTTACTAGTTCTTCTACTATCACTCCTCAAGCACCTACCATTCCCAAAAATAATTCTTCCACTATTTCTCCTTCGGGGACTCACTAACCCCCAATTTGGGGGATGTTCGCACAGTCCCCATTATTTCACCCCCCAACCTAGACACCAAGAAAACAGCCAATCCTCTGGTTTCCCAGAAAGGAACCAGGGTGGCCTCCAAGTAATCAATTTATCTTCACAATCACTAACAATTGAGCAGACCGAGGTTTTAAGTCTCGGCCTGACCTTTTGTCCTGAACAGAACGCGGATGCATTTGAGATTATTAAGGATGTAAACTTGTTTGCTAGAAAACTCATGTTTAAAGTCTTATATGACAAGGATTGCCAACTTTCCTCCCCTAATACAACTTCAGAGGAAATTTGGCAACACAAAACGATTAACGAGATTAAGGCCCTAAATGACCTAATGGATCTTTGGGAGGAGGGAAATCCCTTTGATGATCCCCTTGAGGAGGTCCCATCAAACCCTGGAATGGTTATTCCAACAGAAATACTTTTTCCGCCGCCTCATCTTTATAAACCTAAATCTAGAACATTTCCAACCTTTCAAGGGAATCCCAATATTTGGGCCTTTACCCAACAGGTCACTAAAGAGATAAAAAATACCAGCTGGAAAAGGTTCAACAGAGGGTCCAACCTTAAGCCATTCCATCGTTAGGCTTTAATATCCTTACAATTAAATAATCAAATTATTATTAAACCTTCCGATAAGGAAGGCAACATTGTTGTGATGGATTTAGAAAATTACAAACAAATGGTAATGACCTTTTGTCGAACCGCAGCTGGTATTGTCCCATCTCTCATGCCCAAGTCAAATATGCAGAGACAAAATTTCATCTGTTAATCAGCCGGGCCTATCAAGACAGTCTATTGGATAAAAAAACATGCAAATTTTTAATGGTGGAAAAACCAAAAACACCCACCCTATATGCCTTACCAAAGGTACACAAAAAATTGGAATACCCTCCTGGGCGCCCGATTGTCTCAGGCAACGGCTGTTTGACAGAACATGCAAGTAAACTTGTGGATGATTATCTTAGACCACATGTTGGCTCTCTCAGTTCCTATATACGGGACACAGCGGATCTTATTAGATCCATCGATGCCCTGTATATACCACCAGGATCCTGGCTGGTGTCTATCGATGTGGAGGCTCTGTACAACTCAATACCCCACGAGTGGGGTGTTGAAGTTGTTCTGGGCTTCCTATCAGAGAGAGGACCTGGAGCAGACAAATATAATCACTTCATTTCGGAACTACTCATGTTCATTTTGATTAACAATATATTTATCTTTGACCATTCCCACTACTTCCACGTACAGCGCGTGGCGATGGGGACCAAGTGTGCCCCATCGTACGCCAACCTGTACCTGGGGGGGTGGGAACGAGAGATTTTCTCTTCAGATGAATTTGGGGACTTCTTCTCTCATGTTCTTATCTGGCGTCGTTTTATCGATGACATCTTTGTTGTTTGGACAGGGTCCAATTTGGAATTGCAGGTCTTTATGTCCAAACTGACTATCAATCGGTATAATCTGAAATTCACCATGATGTGTGACCAACAGATTGTTAACCTTTTGGACATTTCCATCTACGTAAACTCAGATGGTACTTTGGGTTCCTCACTCTACAGGAAACCATCTGCAGGTAACACTATCCTGCATGCTACCAGTTCCCATCCCAAACCATTGGTGCAAAGCATACCATATAGTCAATACCTTAGGATAAAACGAAATTGCAGTCAGGAACAAGACTTTGAAACTGAAGCTAGTGCTTTACAGTCCAGACTACTAAAGAGAGGATATAGTCGTACGATACTGAAAAAGGCCTATCATAGAGCCAAGGACAAAAAAAAGGACTGACTTGATTCATTTTACGAAAACTAAACCTTCTAATCAGAAGGTTAGGGGCGTGGTCTGGTGCCGTTCCAGGATGGACGTGTAGTGTGCGAGCTCCCGTCCCGAGGTCCAGCAACTTCAGCTTATCAGCTTACCTGCTCCACCGGACATGGTGAGAACCGCTCGCAGTGCCTCGGCAACCCGTTCCCGATCCCCGCTGAACACCGACACCCCGCTGAGTCAGCAAATTCCCGAGATATTCCGGTCACGGCCTACGGCCAGGATGCAGGCCTCGCAAGCAGCCTCCTCCCAAGCGCCACGCGCCCAGAGCTCCAGCCCGCAGCGACCCGAGGAGCAGAGATCCCCAGGTCTGGCAACGGGGATGACTCACCCCCCGGCAGTGAGCCTTAATGACCTGCACAGCGTCGCTACGGATATTAAAAACACCCTCATGGCGGCCATCTTAGACATGAGGTCGGACATACACGCCATGACGCTTAGGGTGGAAGAGGTGGAATACGCTCAAGCCCGCCAAGACACAGCGATTTGTCACGTTCAACAGGTAACAGAGTCGCATGCGATCCACCTCAGGGAGATCAATCGCCACATGGAAGATTTAGATAATCGCGGAAGGCGTCACAACCTTAGAGTGAGGGGTATACCAGAAATGATCGATGCCAGCCAGCTCCCAGTGGCAGTAACTACCATCTTTAACGATCTACTTGAAAGAGCCCCTGATACCCCGATCGCGTTCGAACGGCTCTACAGGGCACTGCGCCCGCGGGGAAGGGACACAGATCCCCCACGGGATGCAGTCTGCTGCATCACAGACTTTCCCTTGAAGGAGGAAATATTACGCAAGGCCAGACACCGCAACCAACTGTCTTTCCAGGGAACGGATATCAGAATCTACCAGGACCTATCTAACATCACCCTGCAGCGCAGACGCGAGCTACGTCCCCTCCTGGAAACACTGAGGGCCAGATCCATAATCTACCGATGGAAGTTCCCCTTCTGCCTGACAGCAACTCACCAAGGCCGCACAGCCAATCTAAAAGTCCCGGAGGATTTAGACCACTTCTGCACGGCCATGGAGATACCGTATGTGGAAGTACCAGACTGGTACAGCGACTTCCGTATACCGCCACTCAGAAGAGTCACCTCCATGGAAGGTATCGCAGAAGCAGGCAACTTTAGTATCGGCCGCCGACGCTCTCACCCACCTCCTCCCCACACTCCTTCAAAGGATCAAAGAGCCCCGCGTAATGGTAGCCCGACGGCTTCTCCAGTGCCCCGCAAAGCACGCATCGCCTAACAAGAAACATGAATACCGTCCTTCTGTTTCCACCTCACAACTGGACTCTGGACCACTCCAAATCGCAGGTAACTTTATACAGCAATCCCTAGGGAACACTGGCAGAACGGTTGGTACCCTCTTTCCCTCTTGGACAACTCCCGAAGGTTTCCCCGGTCGCCCTAACTTCCTTATGTTGGGTCAGAGACTACCTTCTCCCGCACTGATTGTCTTTTCCTCCTTCTCCTCACACTGTATTCATTCTTGCTCATCGGCTGTACCCTTTTTCTATTGAAGCCTTCTTCCTACATTCTCCTATCTACTCCAATGCAGCTAATGACATGTCGATATATATTCCCCCGATTGCATTATGTGCTGTCTTTCTCCCCACAGGCCCTACTAGCTCCTAGCTCCTGAATTTTCTGCTTTACAGCACTGAGGGTGGTCGGGGATCCGAGAGGGACATGCACAGGTGTGTGGCCTACGTGGATGTCGGGTAGAATCCATTCTCAGGTTTGGGAATGGGCGTGCCCCCCTCGGATTTAGACAGCCTGCCCTTAACCCCTGGGTATGATTTTGTTTACTATGTTTTTGTTTACTATGTTTTGTTTGCTATGTTATCCATATTTGGATTTTTGATGTCAGCCATAACTGCAGATGCATACTTGTTCACGGTAACGCAAGCTGTACGTTCTGTTCTGTTCTGTTTTAACTAATTCACCATGTTACTGACTCTGTTCCCTGCATATTCCTCTAAACCAAAGTATATGCCCCCCATTCTCTGTCATGTGACATCTGAAATTTGAGCAATACACTTAATCTCTTATCCCCCTCTTCCACACAAACCCCCAGATTACACAATACTAAACATCCTCCTCTAATTACCGAATAAATGCCCTTACAACTCCACAGCCTTCATGCTTTATGAGAATAAGCCGTTACACACAGCCCTGACGTCACCTACGAATCACCCTCTCACCATGTCCTTATACGATGACCTGTCCGTCATCTACACAACAAGATTACTCCTCTGACACCACAATGAGCCATAGATGACGCTAACAACCAGCAGCGTCTGTTATCCTTAAGATCTCATAGAGAGACGCAGACCTCACCTCTCTCTAGTTGAACTCCACCTACCGCTCTCACACACAGCGGACTCTGGTAGACACCGCTGAAGCTCACCGGTACCCCCACTCCTAATTGGTGGGCTTGCAGGTCAAGTCCCACACCCGGTATAATATCCCATCCCCCTACCTGTCCCCTCCTTCTTCCCTGGTTATCTTCCTCCTCAACGTCCTAACCTCACCTACCCCACATCTTCCCTTCTCCCCATCCGCATAACCCCCCCCCCTTTCTTTTCCTCCCGTCTCTGACTTCCCCATATCCTCCCGCCCCCCACTCGCTTAAACCTCTACTACCAACATGAGCCCCGATAATGTCCGAGGCGCCAACCTGTCCCTAAAGGTAGTCTCCCTTAACGCCAAAGGACTGAACATACCTGAAAAGCGAACGCAACTCTTTTCCCTCATGCGCAGCATGAAAGCTGACATAATCTTCCTACAGGAAACCCACTTTTGTAAGAAATCAGTTCCCAACATGACTAATCGCCTCTTCCCCCATAGTTTCCATGCTACCTCACCTATCTCGAAATCCAAAGGAGTCTCCATAATCATTTCAAAAAACCTTCCCATCCAAATTACAGACACTCACCTTGACGAACTAGGCAGGTATATCTTCCTAAAAGGGACACTCAGGAACAAACCAATCACTTTGGCTAACATATACAGCCCCAACTCGTCCCAAGTTCCCTTTTTTAGGGCTGTAACAAGACACCTAACCAATTTCCAAGAGGGTATTCTTATACTGGGAGGGGATCTCAATGTACCCCTGAACCCCCTTTTAGACACCTCGTCGGGGAAATCCCACCTACCATACAGGGCGCTCCGACAAATCAGAAAATGTTTCCAAGAACTCTTGCTCCACGACACATGGCGCACCTTACACCCGAACGTAAAGGATTTTACATTCTTCTCCGCCCCACATAACAAATATTCACGACTAGACTACATATTTCTTACCCAACAGGATCTCCCGTCCCTGAAAGCAGCAACCGTCGAACCGATGACCACCTCAGACCACCACCCTATCTCAATGACCCTCACTTTCCCTGAAAAAGTATACCGCTCGCAAATTTGGAGACTAGACCCTTCCATCCTGACAGACAAAACCAAAGAATTAGAGATTCAAACTTGCCTAAGCAATTATTTCACTGAGAACAACACCCCGGACATTTCTAAACTTACTCAGTGGGCAGCTCACAAATGTGTTGTCCGAGGGAAATTGATTTCCCTGGGGGCCGCAATTAGAAAGGAAAAACGGACCAAACTGGCTGAACTCTTTTCCAAACTTAATAAACTAGAAGCACTACACAAACGAAACCTGGCCCAGCAAACCCTCGTAGAACTACTAGAGACTCGTACACTCATTCAGGAAGAATTGGGCCATCACCTCAGGAAGAAATACACTCTATCTCAGAAACTTTTTTACGAATTCGGCAACAAAAGTGGCCATCTTCTTGCTCAAGCCTTACGCAAGAAAAGGGCTGCTAATACGATACATCACATACAATCCCCCACGGGTAAGACTCTCACGAATAACAATGACATAGCCAGAGAGTTTGAGAAGTACTACTCGTCCCTATATAATCTAGATAAATCCGAACCCCCTACTACCTTATCGAATGACAGACCCAATGATATTAACTCGTTCTTAGACCAATTTGCCCCAGGAAAGCTCCCCACTGACACCACCACGATTCTGGAATCCCCGATCTCTATTCAGGAATGGAAAAAAGCTTTAAAACAACTTAAGCCTGGTAAGAGCCCGGGACCTGATGGTCTTTCCGCCGTATATTTCAAGACATTCTCAGACCTTCTTCAACAACCCTTCCTTGACGCCTTAAATACACTCTCTCCCACAAATCCTTTCAAAAGCGAAATGTTAGAAGCACATATCGTTGTTATCCCCAAAGAAGATAAGGACCCCACCCAAACGGGAAATTATAGACCAATCTCATTATTGAATGTAGATGTCAAAATCTTTTCTAAGATTTTGGCAAACAGACTCTTACCGCTTCTCCCTTCCTTAATCTCTCATGACCAGACCGGCTTTATCCCTGGACGTGAAGCCAGGGACAACACTGTTAAAGCAATAAACTTACACCACCTTATGACACAGACAACCCAAAAAGGCCTGTTTTTGTCACTCGATGCGGAGAAGGCGTTCGACAGAGTAGCTTGGGACTATATGACAGCGGTTCTGAGGGCCATAGGATTGGGCCCATATATGTTAGGCCTAATCCTGTCACTATACACGGGACCATCTGCTAAGGTACGGGTCAACAATGCTCTGTCGGACGCCTTTCCCATCGGAAATGGCACAAGACAGGGATGCCCCCTGTCCCCCATCCTCTTTGTACTCACACTTGAACCATTCCTCCGTAAACTGACATACAACCCAGATATCCAAGGTATAAGTTCCTCCAAAAGAGAATATAAATACGCTGCTTTCGCGGACGATATTTTGTTGTTCCTGTCGAACCCACTGATCTCCCTACCAAACCTTCTTTCTGAATTTAAACAATTTCAGTTCCTCTCCCACCTTAAATTTAATTTCTCGAAATCCTTTGCCCTTAATATAACATTACCTCAACACATAGTTGATCAATGTAAGGCTAACTTCCCGTTCCAATGGAAACATGATTCCATCACATACCTAGGGATACAACTCCCTTCCAAACTCTCAAACCTCTACGCTAAAAACCATGTTCCTATCCTACACAGAATATCCTCTGATCTTGAAACTTGGAACAAACCGCTTTTCTCTTGGTTTGGCAGAGCGGCGATCCTCAAAATGAATGCCCTCCCGAGAATACTCTATATATTGCAGGCGATCCCTATACATATACCTCCGGCCTTTTTTAAATCTTATAGAAACATATGCACTAAATTCTTATGGGGGAACCGTAGACCCAGAATCAGCTTTACGCAGCTCACCCGACCTAAAAGACTTGGGGGCATAGGCCTCCCCAACCTTCTCAATTATTACACTGCTACACACCTTACCAGGATAGTGGACTGGAATACTCAATCTCTCCACAAAGATTGTGTTTACCTAGAAGCATCTTTTTCTGCTCTCCCTTTGGAGTCTCTCCCATGGTTACTCTCACCCCACGTCCCCGCTGAGTTACACGTACACCCACTTATAGGCCCAACCTTGCAATGCTTCAAAAAGCTTTGCTACCGATCACCCATATCTTCGATTCCCGGCCCACTGACACCTGTAAAAATGAATCCTGGGTTCCCACCAGGTATGCACGCAAAGTTTCTTACCGATAACTGGACACAGAGCCCAATTAGATCACATCAGTTCTTCCTCCGGGGCAAACTATTGTCTACATTCCAACTCTCCTCCCAACTAAACAAGCCACCCATTCCCCCTTGGACATATATTTTAATTGCTCATTTTCTAAAATCCCTTAACAAGAATATACAATGCTCCAGAGAACTCACCCCTTTCGAAAAGCTATGTATCCAAACGACACCCCAATCTCATCTAGTTTCTACCACACATGAACTCCTCTTCGCCGAGATGAAAGCTAACGAGACCTTAGCCTGTAAGAACTGGGAGTCAGACCTCTCGGTATCTCTTTCAGCGGAACAATGGGAACTAATTTTCCTCAACATACATAAAGGGTCGACGAATGTGTCGACCCAGGAAAACGGCTTTAAGATCCAATCTAGATGGTACCGCACGCCCACCCTTCTGCATAAATATAATCCCACAATCCCAGAGGTTTGCTGGAGATGTCTCCGGGAAAGGGGAACCCTTCTCCATATCTGGTGGTCCTGTCCATCTCTAAAAGACTTCTGGGAAAAGGTATGCCATATAACCTCTCGAGTCACCTCATATCATTTGGACCTTTCCCCTTCTCAATTCCTTCTACACCATTCACCCCTGTCGCACAATTCCTATCACAAATCCCTAGCAATGCACATGATCAATGCGGCAAAGCAGTGTATCCCTATACACTGGAAATCGACTCACCAACCATCCATAAAAGAATGGTTTAACAGAATAGGCAAAATTGAGGAAATGGAAAATCTTATACATATTGCAAGAGAGACTCCGTCATCATTTAGTAAAAAATGGGCCTGCTGGTTACACTATAAAACGACCGCAGAATATGCAAACTCCCTGAACCCTGACAAAGGATAAATTACTCCTCTGAGAATTGTCATTAAAAATCTACGACGTGCCAGGATCTCCCCTTAACCCTAAACCTTACAAAGACACCTCTCTCCTCCTATATCTCCCCCTATACAGATCCGTCCCTAGTTTCTTATAGCACGCCCCCTGAACACCCCAAGGGGTCGGGGAAGTCAGAGACGGACCCCCTGCCAACGCCATCCCTTCCTGCCTCACTCCCCTCCCCTCGATCCCCACCCCACCCCTTCTCCTTCCACCACTTACCCCCTCCTACTTTCTCATCCACACGCTTCTGTACAATACAACCACTAACATAGCTCCAGCCTACACTCCCGCATTCATACACTCTCAACGAAATAAACCTGTTTATAGCTCCTTCCCTCCCTTTCTGCCGTATTGCACCTGTTGGCCTTTCCCTCCCACACAGACCAAAAGTCCATAACGGCATCCGTGAACCTACCTAGCTCTAACCTACCAACAAGATCTATCTCCGTCAATGGTAGTGGACTTTGACTAGACCCCACAACTCCCTTGAATTAAGGTAGCCCACCCCAACACGGCCTAGTTCATGAAGGATGCACATAGCCATTTCATTTTCACTACCCGCAAGTTGAATTGTATGTGACACATGTAATTCATCCATGTTTTGTGGTTGTATTAATACCTTCTTGTACTACTATTGTTCAAGATATCTGTAAATGCTTTTTACATTTCAATAAACTATTTTTGGGGAAAAAAAAAAAAAAAAGAAGGTTAGGCTAATCACCAGGTATTCAGGTGACCACCAAAAGGTTAAAAATATCATTACCAAATTTTGGCCCTTACTATCAACAGATGAAGTCATTTCCAAATATGTCCAACCCTATCCCCAAATCACGTACAGAAAGTCCAAATCACTAAAAGATCATCTGGTCAATAGCCACTTGGGGAAACCGACCGGTAGATCTTCCCGCAGGGGCACAGCTCCATGTGGTCGGTGTGATTTTTGCCCCTATTTGGGTGACTCAGAGGATTTAATTATTCCTAGTGAAGTCACCCACAAACCAAAATTCTTTGCAAACTGCCAGTCGGTGGGCGTCGTATACATCATGAAGTGTGAATGTAGTGCCTTCTATATTGGGAAGACCAAAAGACCCTTTTTTCACAGAGTCAGGGACCATGTTTCCCTGATTCGAAAGAAAAAAATGGAAACGCCCATCAGCCGACATAGTGGTTTATATCATGCTTTTGATCTTTCCAAGATGAGGTTTTTTGCTTTGGAATATCTTCCAATTAGCGAAAGAGGTGGAGATTGCGACAAAAGTCTGTTGCAACGAGAGGCTAAGTGGATTTTTTCACTTAATGCCACCATTTATCCAGGACTCAACGAGTCCATCAGCTACAAGCCCTTCCTCTAGAAATTGACCTTATACATATTTTCTGTATGTCCCGGGGCTATAAACCGTTAAATCTGTTTATTTTCGTACTATGTGTTTATATGTAGGTCTGTCATTCTTCAGAGGAGCGACTTGATGGCTTTCCCGGGCCACATCCTCTTGCCGTCAGTATTTGCCTATTATTAACCTGTATTAACCAATTTTCTATATAATGACTGAGCTGTCCATAAATAAGAGGAATTTCTTTTTGGAGTTTTAGGTGACCTTATGGGCGCCCGGGGCTTCCAGTTTTATGCCTATTGGCATTTAAATTGGGGCCATCCTTCCACCAAAGGGTTTCTTTCCTTGTCAATTACACCAGACACCTTTTCCTGTTTTTTCCATCATTTTTTATCTTGTTTTTCTGTCTCCTACTTGATTCGTTCTCATTGTGGCCATCTTGTGGCCGTTGTGTAGATTGCATCCAGTCTGTGATGTTTACCATCACTTTTTTGACATCCAATCGCCATTTCCGGTGCACGGCGATATGTCACTTCCGGTCGCCCCACATCCACATCATGTCCTCCAGGAACAGTCAGGATTGGTCCCCGGTCAGGTGGAACTGATTTGCCCACCCCGCCTACTTTTTTTAGCGCCAATTGGCGTCATTTAGGCGAGGGAGAGGCTGTCTATAAAAGCTGTGGCATTTTGCTTGTGTGACATAGCTGCCGCTTTTGGAGGAACCTCATGTGCATTCAGATTGAATTCAGGTATCTACAGAGAAACTTTTATTCCTTAAAACCTTCCAATCTCTCTTAAAGAATCCTGTGTTTAACTTCTTCATTGACATTATCCTTTTTTTCTTTAAATTTGACAGACGGATTGCCGGTTCTAATGTCCTCCCAAACCGGCATCCCATTTTTGGATTTATATCTGGAATTGGTAAAAATAGGTACTAGTTGTAATTCTTAAACCTATTTATTTTTCAAAAATAGTTCATTCACATATGTTTCTGATTCTAATTTGTCTCTAACAGATACCGTTCATCTGAATGACACATCAAATTTATGTTCCTTTTTGGAATAATACTATAATCTTGAGACCAGGTATATTTATTCACTGTTCATATATACCTAAATTGGTCTCAAAACTATTTATTTGATATGATACTAATATAATTCCTTTGTTCCTCCAGGTGACTATTCACCTTCCATTGCTTTACACAGCACATTATGCATATATGTGCGTGTTTATGAACTAGCATCCTCTCTAAGGTCTACCGTATGACTCCATTATAAGAATACTCCTTGGACTCAGTTTCAGCTATATCATCATGCAATTTTCAACAATGTACAGGTAATGAAGGCTTTTTGTGGTAATGGTGAAGCCATCTCTATGTCGCTCCTCTGCTGAATATTTAATATGTTATGTTGTATAATATTTTTGGTGTAAAAATTTGTGTATATTTATTGTATATGTTTTGTGTTTCAGTAATACATGACAATAATAACACTCCTGAAGAAGCCATTTTTGGCGAAACGTCGAGATTGTATGTCTGTATTTCATCGTTTCACACTGTAATTGATTCATTGTTTTTATAATTATGTTAAGGAACACATCTTTCTATTTAATAAAATATATTTTTACAAAATATTGTGTTGTGAATGCACCTTAAAAGTCCCATTTTTCCTTATTCAATTTTCAAAATTTAAAGGGACGCGGTGCTTACGGATTTACAGATGTCAGACGGTTCCTTTATCTTCTTTCACATTTTTCTTATGTTTACCTTGATGAGCTGTCAGTATGTCATTGTTCAGGGACCTAAACTGTCAGTCTTAAGACCCCGTAGTGCCAGTGTGTCATTGCTCTGGGACCCACAAGTACCAGTGTGTCATTGTTCCAAGGCACCTTTAATGTCAGTGTGTCACTGTTGAGGTACTGAATAAAGAAGGGCTTTATTCCCACCTACGAGGTTCAGGAGCAAACTCCTTTTCCGCAGTTTTTTGGGAATCATAGGAAAAAGGGATTTTTATGGTGACACACACACACAACACTATTATATAAAAAAAAAAAAAAAATTGTAATCCAAAATATTACAAGGGCACTAGGTCAGCAAAAACTGTCCTTTCTTTTATAAAACAATTTGATACATGTACATCATATGCATACATGAACCCTATGTCAAATCACAATGCTTGTAGCTCGACATGTTTCAATTTATCTTCCCACCTGGGCAGCTGCTGAGAGGGTCACCAACGTCTGCATTCTCACACAGAGCGTGTGGGAAGAGAGGGAGCCCAGGAAGGAGCCTGGAGCCGACTCAGACCAGGGGGAGGGGCCAAGACCAGCAGAAGGCCCAGGAGGAGCGCCATTGGTGGTACTGCACAGATAACGATTTCTCTCTGCCATCTATGTGAAAGTTAGGGCAAGCAGGCTGTATATATTATAATTTGTACCAGCCCTGCCCATGTGCCATCATGCCCAAAGTGACCAGTCTCACTCTGACAATTCCATGTGCCTTGTTTGTATGCAGTCTGACAATCCCAAGTGCCTTGTATCATACAAGGCACATGGGACTGTCAGACTGCATACAAACAACAGGGAAGGAAGGAAACACGATCCTTCAGTCTTTAGGCTTTATAGCGGAGTTCCAGCCTGTACAATTTTTTTTTTTATAAGTCGGCAGCTACAAATACTGTATAATATAAGGACACTTACCTGTCCAGGGTTCCCGCGATGTCGGCACCCCACACCGATTTGTCCGTCGGCTCCGGGTGCAGGCACCGGCATTGCAACTAAGGGAAACCGCCTTCAGGCTTCACTGCCCATTTCCTATTGTGCATGCGCGAGTCGCGCTGTGCTTGCCAAGTGGTCCCGTCTTCTTCTGGGACACACACAGGTCCCAGAAGGCAGCGGGGGGGAAGGAGGAGGGCACAAATCACTTGAGGCAATGACGTACCTCATCGCGGTGGGGTACATAGGGAGTGAAGAAGAATAACACTGTAAAACCAACACAGAAAAAAAAAGAAAGTTAGCCAATAAGTTTTTAAGATGCATGGATTGACTAGATGGTGCAAAGTCTTACATGTGGGTGGAACTCCGCTTGAATAACTTGTCTGATCCACCTAGCAGTGACAGAGCAAGAGGACCGGAGACCTTTGCATAAAACCACAAAGAGTAAATCCGGGTTCCTAAAAGCGACAGTAGCTGAGAGGTAAACCCTTACCATGTGCAGTACGTCCAGACAGCGGGGATACATTTCCCTTGGATGCTTTGGAGCTGGACATAGGGAGGGACGGACAGAATCCTGATTAAGGTGGAAGGCAGAGACCTACTTCGAGAGAAGGGAGGCCTTTGACCTCAAAACATCCTTGTCCTTATGCAACACCTGGGCTTCTTACAGGATAAGGCCACTAACTCAGAGAATCTCCGCACAGAGAAAATAGCCTTACGGGTAAAATCAGATAAGGGAATATTCCTGGTGCATTTAAAGGACGGTTTCTGAAAAGCCAAGAAAACCAGATTGAGGACACAGGAATAAACAGGGAGAAAGATGTGAGCTACTTCCTGAGCAAAAGCCTTAAAGTGTAACTTCACTCTCTCAATCAACATTGACTATTTTTTAATTCTTTTTTTTTAATTATTACATTTTTATTAGTATTTAACATATCCATTAAAATCCACATTATGTCACATTTCAAAACAGTGAAAACATTCTTATCAACATCCTATATTTCCCTCTCCCCCAGAAATAAATAAGAAAAAAAAAATTCCTTTTCCTCTTTTTTCAGTTATGCTCCCCTCGCCCCTCCTCCCCCTCCTCCCTCTCCCCACTCCACTACACCAAGTTCCCTGTGCCTTAACCCCCCACATCTATCTATAAACTTCAAAAAATAAATAAAACCTTTAGGAGGCTTCTTATGAGCCATGTCCACACCACTCTGTAGATAAGAAAAACCAAAAGAGAAAAAAACAAAACAATAAAAAACACAACATTGTATACGAGGCTTCTAAGAGCCATACTACCCCTATAAAACCTAACCCCTCCATCTTCCCACCACCCTTTTTCCCCTCCCTATTTCAAATTCCTTCTTTTAAAAAAAAGGAAAGTCCAAATGATTCCTCCTTTACCTCCCATATCACCTGTAGAGGTGGGAGCGACCACGAGGAGCGATGAGAATAGAAGAGAAAAAAAAAAGGTTTACCCCCCCCCCATTTTATTCTCCCCCCCATGGGCATTTTACCTAAGATCCTAGCAGCTCTATATGTTATTCAATCTCTACTGAGCAGTGTTAGCATTCTGCCCATATTTCCTTGAACTTATCCTTTCTATTTTTAACCGTATGTATCCATCTTTCAGCCTCCATGAATAAAGCCCTGTACACACGATCGGATTTCCGATGGATTTTTCCATCGGAAATCCGATGAAGCTGACTTCCATCAGTCTTGTCTACACACCATCAGTCAAAAATCCGACCGTCCCAAACGCTGTGACGTAAAACACTCCGACAAGCCAAGAAAAATTAAGTTCAATGCTTCTGAGCATGCGTCAACTTGATTCTGAGCGTGCGTGGGGTTTTTGTCCGATGGAGTTCCACACAGACGATCGGAATTTGCTAATCGTTTTTTTTCACATCGGATAAATTTAAAACATGTTCTATTTTTTATCACCGATGGAAAAAAGACCGATGGGGCCCATACACGATCGGTTTGTCCGATGAGAAAAGTCCATCGGACTGTTTTCATCGGTAAAACCGATCGTGTGTACAGGGCTTAAGTGGACTTCTCTCTTCCAGTCAAGTAGGGTTGGACATTTAGTCTGTTTCCATAGTCTAGGTATTAGTAATTTAGCGGCATTTAACAAATGCGGCGTAATATTTTTCCTATATGATCTAATCGACATCGATGTCCCATGGAATAGGAAGTTTAGAGGCGTTAGTTCCATTGTTCCAGGAGATAACCTTTCAACCCATGGGGCAATTTCCTCCCAGAAAAATTTGATCTTGGGGTATAGCCACCATAGGTGGAGGAAGGTGCCCTTCTGCCCACACCCCCTCCAGCATCTGGCGTCTGGAGTCCGGTACATCTGGGCCAATCTCACTGGTGTTCGGTACCACCTGGTCAAAAATTTGTAAGACATTTCTTGGACCTGTGAACTTATAGATGTATAGTGTGTGGAATCGATAAGCTTTTTAATTTGTACCAAGGTAAAGCCATAATTTAATTCTCCTTCCCATTCTCTAATATAATAGGGTATTGTATTTTTTTGTGTCCCAAGGACTAATGTGTACATTTGAGACAATAGGTGTCTAGCCCTTGATAGATACACACACTTAGATTCAAAAATAGTAAGCGATATCGAAGGCCGTATCAGAGCTTTCAACTTATTAAAAAAACACACCAGTTGGTGGTACCTCCACTCAGCCATAGGCATTATTCCCAGCCTCGACACCAGTTCTGGTAGGGGAATTAGTGTTCCATATGGGGCAAATTTACTGCATATCGTGTCCCCATCTCTCCCCCATTCCCCCATAAATCCTGGCTCCTCTCCTGGTGTAAACCATGGGTACCCCTCCAGTGGGGTCAGGGGGGATATGAGAGGGGCATATTCTCCTAATTGATTTAGTTTATCCCATATCTTTAAAGTGTTCTGGGTTAAGGGTGACGTCCATTTTGAGAGCCCCCTATCTACACTCGGAATCCAAGGGGTTCCTGCCAGCTTCCTTCTTGCCATTGTTTGTTCTAATGAGACCTATATTTTGTTTGAATGGTCGTGACACCAGTTTAAAATACGTACTAAGGCCATTGCCCTGTAATATAAAATTACGTCTGGTAGCCCCATTCCTCCTTCTGACTTCCCTCTACGTAGAATATCCTGGGCCAATCTGGGGTGTTTATCATTCCACACAAACGATATGAAGGCCCTCCATATGTTTTTAAAAAAACTCTGTGGGAATGAAATTGGCACTGTATGTAGAATGTAAATTATTTTAGGTAGTATACTCGTCTTTATTGCGCTCACCCTTCCAAACCATGTTAGTAACAGACCCTTCCATTTCTGCAGGTCCTCCATTACCCCCGCCATTAGGGCACCGTAATTCAGGTCGTACAGGAGTTTTGGGTCCGGCATAATATGCGTTCCTAAGTAGACCAGAGATTTTTTATTCCATACAAAAGAGTTTTGCAAAGTCTTCGCCATATCTGAAGAGACATGAGAGGGCAAAAGTACAGACTTCTCAAAATGTATCTTAAAATTGGATAGGACTCCAAATTTAGATACTTCTACCATCAGAGCCGGTAATGAAGTTTGTGGGGAGGACAGGTAGAATAATAGGTCATCGGCATATGTCAAGACCTTATGTTCGTCCGATCCAATACAAGTCCCCTGAATTTCGCTGTTTCTTCTTACTTTACAAAGAAAGGGTTCCAGTATCATGGCGAACAACAATAGAGACAAAGGACACCCTTGTCTCGTGCCATTGTATATTTGAAAATAGTTTGACAAGGTACCATTCACTTTTACTCTCTCTCTCAGGGCCGCATATAACGCCGATACCCAACCCATCATGCGATCGCCTACATTCATCCTCTTTAAAACCTCAGTCATAAATACCCAATTCACCCTGTCAAATGCCTTTTCGGCATCCATTGATAATGTCACTCTAGGGGCTTTATCAGGGCCGTGTTGCATCCAATGGAGGATATGCTGGGCCCGAATGGTGTTGTCTCTGGCCTCATGGCCCTTCATAAAGCCCGTCTGATCAGGGTGGACTAGCTTCACTATATGGTCCTGTAACCGGAGGGCCAGAATTTTAGCTAGGAACTTGGTATCTGAATTTAACAGTGAAATTGGTCTGTAGTTGGCACAATGTTAAGGGTTAATCGAATTAAAATGGCTGCATATTGGGGCTTCCAAAATTGAAATAAATTTCTTATAGTATGAGTGCGTAAAGTCAGTTACCTCAGACGGCAGCGAGGGCATCGCTGAGTCTTCAATATAGTCTCGGATCTCCATCGCTCGTCCGTAGCAACTGACGGGTCTGATTGACTATTTAATAGGGCCTCATAAAATCTATGGAACTCTGCCGCTATAGCTTGGGTTTCTACTATCTTTTTATTTTATACTGTTAAATTATGAACATGTCTGGAGTCCTGCTGTTTTTTAAGTTGCCTGGCTAGAAGCCGACCACATTTATTTCCCTGTTCATAGAACCGGTGTGCGTAATATCTAAACTTATTTCTAGTTTTACGATCCAGGCATTGTGTCAGTTTACATCGCAAGGTTTCCAATCGCTTAGCGTCTGCTGGGTCTAAATGTCTTTTATGTTTCATCTCTAACTAATTAATCTCTTCCAGCAGATCTGTTATTTCTTTTTGTTTTTCTTTTTTAATCATTGACCCATATGCTATCAATTCACCCATTTCCCAAACAGCTTGTTCAGAGGCTTCTCCAGGCATGTTGATTTCAAAATATGTTTTTATTTTAAGGGTTAATGCCTCCACTATGCGACTATCATCCAACAATGTCTCATTTAACTGCCAGGTTCGTTCTAGGTGGCCTGCAGAAACTGGATATAGGGTCAAGGTTATGGTTACATGGTCTGAAATCGTTATTGATTCAATCATACATGAGCGAATCCTTTCCAAGTAGAACTGGTCCACAAAGAAAAGATCTAAACGGGAATACATATTGTGTATTTTGGAGTAATAGCTATAATCCCTTGACCCATTAAGCATTATGTGCCATCCATCCACCAGATGAGAGGAACGTAAAAGCTGTTTTATATGTTTTAAAGCTTTAAAGGATATGGGGGTTTTGCCCGTTGATGTATCTATACTTTCCCCCCACAATCAAAAATCCCTCCCTATATTTCTCCAGTAATTTCAGAGTCCTTACCAAAAAGTTAACCGTTTCCTGTATTTGGCGCATAGATTGAGGCGAATGTATAGCAATAGCCATTCAACTTCGCCTTTACCTTCAGGGTCCATTTGTGAAGATATAACAATTATTGGGCATGTCTTTCTAAATGTTATTGTCACCCCTCTTGCCCTTGCAATAGGAGATGTTGCATGAAACCACTGATTGAATACATATAGTGGCATATTCGGTGTGACCCCCTTCAAAAAGTGTGTCTCTTGTAAAAAGACCACGTCTGCCGCATGATGTCGCAGTTCCTGCCAAAGGCGGCCTCTCTTCTGGGGTGAACTTAGGCCTCTTACATTATATGATATAACCTTTATTGGACCTGCCATTACTAATTTTCAAGTACTCTAAACATTTCATTTAATAGCTGCTGTTTCTCTCTGCTCTTTACACATGCTCATCGGAGAAGAAGAAAAGAGGGTAGGGAAAAAAAGGGGGAAACAGAAAAATACCCTCCCCATCCCTCCCCCTCCCTGCCCCACCCTCCCCATAACCCTATGTTCCCCTCTGGGGGGTATATACTAATCGGGAAAGTAATCCATGAGGGGGCAAGGCCCCCCTCACAGACCTCTCTGTCCTTCTGCAATACTGCAGAGTCTCAAGTCCCGTATATCAGACCTGGCCTATTGAGTAAAGCACCCCTTTACCCCAACCCATTAATCGAAATCCCTCCCCCCTGTTCATTTTATTACATATTACATTCCCCCCTTTTTAATTTTATCTCCTACCATGTATCCCCTCTATTGGAACCATTTATTACTTCCCCCCCCTCCTAGGGTCGACCCGAGGGCAGAGAAACAGGGTTTGCATAGTAACTTGTCTTCTCTACCAACCCCATTTCCTCAAATATATCCCCACTCCTGAAATATGGTGTAAAAATAACCCCACAGGGCAAATAAGGGAAAAAAAAGGGGGATGGGTACCAATTTTTTTTTTAGAATATAAATATTACCCAAACTCTCCAAAAAAGAGAAGAAAGGAACACTAGAACCCCATTGTTTATCTCCCTTCTCTCCTCTACCTCTGTCTCCCCTAAGAGTAGGCCCCGTTATGTCCTTCATTTCTCTCTATGCTTATTTAATTTTTTTCTACATTGATTTTGGATGGGCATTTGTTGCCACTGTTCTGCGTGCTGTAGGTAGTTTCCAAAATTATTCCTTCTCCAGTCTATAAATTCTATTTGCAGTCGTTCTACAAATGATTGCAAATCGTCCTTTGTACCGAGAGTTGCTGTCTTGCCATTTTGGGAGGCCGTAAGTCTAAATGGGAACCCCCCACCGGTATTTAACCTCCACAGCACGTAGGGCTTCAAACACTTGCCGGACATTCCTTCTTTGCATTAGGGTCCGGTATGATAGGTTAGGGTACAGAGATGTGTATTCCATCAAAAACAATTTCAGTTTTACTGCAAGCTGTTTTAATTATGGACTCTTTAACTGTAAATTTGTGTAATTTGCATATTATATCTCTTGGTCTTTCAGCATTTGGAATGACATACGATGGGATGCGGTGTACTTTATCAACCTTGATAGTTTCTGGTGCACCGTCTCCCATTATTTGATGAAATATTTGTTGAACTGTCATCTGAACTGTCTCTGGTAGTCCTTTTTATGCAAATATTTTGCCTACGATCCCTATTTTCGTAATCGTCCAATTGATCCCTAAATGAATTTAGGACCTCCTTGTGACATTTCACTGTGTCTTCAATATCTGCAACTGCTTGTGTCACTGCCTCCATACCGTTTTCAAGTGTTTCTACCCTGTGCCCCAGTTCACATATCTCCTCTATAAGGCCCTCCACAGCTTGTTGGCATGATTGTTCTACAGCAGATATTAATTGCTTGATGTCAGTCTTGGTAGGTAATGCTTTTAGAAGCTCTCTAATGTCCATCTCTAGACCCTCAGTGTATCCCTCAGGCCTTAAAGACAAATTGCCCCCATTCCGTACCACGTTGGAACATTGCACTGCCACTGCCTGTGGTGATTGTCCTTTTCAATGAGAGCCTGACTCTGCTGGGGTCCATCCAATTTCCAACTCCCCATTTTCCTTCATAGACGCAGGGGGGTTTTCATTTATTTTAACTTTGTCCTCCCTTAAAGCCAATACTGCCCCTACTTTAGCCTTTAGGGGGGCCATTAGGGAGGTTGGGGAGGCCTGGCCATTTACCTGTGGGTCTTTGTGTTCCTTTAAAGGATCATCTCTGCCTCCGTTCATCTCCTGTTCCAGGCTTTGTCCCGCTCTTGATGGTGTGTGCCCCTGCTCTGTCCCATTCACGCTGAGCCTCCTCTGCTCCTCCTCCATTCTCAGGGGGGTTCTACCATGTGCTGGGCTGCCTCCTCTCACTGCTGTCTGTCCTCTCCCCATCACCAGAGATCCCCGCTCTTTAGTCTGGATACCACGGCCCGATGTCAAGGAGCTGCTGTCCGCTCTGACTGAATTGGCTGTGCTGCGCTCGCTTTTTGAGCGGTTTCTGCTGGGTTCCATCATCCCTCGTTTCCCCTCTGTTTGCCTCTCTGTTTGATTTCCACCCACCGCCACACGTGGGGAGAGGTAAGCGCGTATTGTTCCGGCTTGTTGCTGTGCCGCCTGTCTGCATGTCGGCATCTCCGCTGTCTGCGCTCTTCACCCCCTAACTGCAGCCGTCTGCTAATTGTCTCATAGCCCGGGGGATGGGGAGTGGAGAGCGTTTACTCAGCACGTCCACCCATCCCCTCTGACTTTTTTAATTCTTATGCTACTAGCATTGGTAAATAGATAGGAAAGATGTAAATGTAAAATGTACTTGATTTCAATTTTTTTTTTACTCTTCTTTAGTTACTTCCTAGTTTTCCATACCTATGCTAATGATATTATTCATCCCAGGAGTCTTCAGGAGGGGAGGAGGGTTTTTCTTAGCTAAAGCACACCCTCCTGCCTGCATGCCTGAGCTAAGGACAGATGGATTCCAGGAAGTAAATGCTATATAAATCATCTGCCCTTACTCAAGATGGCTATGGCCAGAAATTCTAGGGGGTGTTTTTTCTCAGCAAAATAAAGCATGGAGACATGGATGGATTGGGGAGTTTGCTTTGAATATTGATAATGAATTTAATAGCGCTTTTGGTTTGTGGTGCTCAGATACAGTGAAGTTCGACTTTAACTAACGAGTGGACAGGATTTCCTTCTGCAGAGCCCTCTTATGGACCTGGGCATACTAAACCGCTTTGAAAGTAGCCACCATCAGACCCAAAGCCTGCATGCAAACCGCAGGAAGGGCCACTTGCTGTACCGAGCCACTGGACTGCAGACAGGAGCTTCTGGAGTTTGTCCAGTGTAAAAAACACCATGGCCTACTTCAATCAAGAATCAGGCCCAGACACTTCCAAGTGCCTGGATGGAATCAAGGCAGACATCTTGAAGGTCAAGATCCAACAAAGTTCAGCAGGGAGCATATGGGGACCTTGACACTGTCCAACTAGACTGAGCGAGTCTTCGCACATATGAACCCAAGTGCCCAATCACGGCAATCCCTCATTGCCTTAGCAAGGAAGGGACTGGGTCCTAAACCTTGGTAAATACCCGGGGAACAGAGGTAAGGCAAAGGGGGAGCAGCACAAACTGATACTGCGTTCCCCCGCAAGCGTAAGAAAACACTGGGGTTTGTAGAAAAATGGAGCTGCATCAAGGGATGCACCACAGACATGTAATCCCTGGACCAACTGGTCAACCAGTTCTGCATACTCCTGGGAATAGAAGTCAAAGCCTCTCATAGAACTTGGCCCATTCGGTCAGTGTTTTGGATACTCGGGCCGTGGGGGTATGAGGTTAGGGGGAGAGCCCATGGAAAACAATGCCACCCCAGCGGACCTTCACAAGATAACCTCGGGTCTGTATGTCCAGGTGGGACAAATTGCAGTCAGGTGAACCCCACGTCCAAGGGGGAGGGAGGGGAAACAGACTACCACTAAGGTTTGGGGGGGGAGCGGACCCTGCAGGGCCAATCACCTCAGGGAGTTCTTACTGCCTGCGCTGTATTAGGAGAGGAAAGGGGGGGGACTTCTATTTACTGATGCAGTGGAGTGTGCAGGTAAGGCTCCCATGACCGGTCCTCCACTCCACTGCAGTGGGGGGGGAGTCTGTTGGCCAGGGGAAACACTGTGACACGTACTCCAGCACCCGGCCATATATGTGTCTCAGCAAGACACTTAACTCGCTGGTTGCCCCAGTCGATGATGGGGCTGTCACAGCCAACCCAGTGTATAGCCAAAGCTCTGCATGTGCTAGTCGCCCAGACTGGGGTTACCACTGGATCTATATTATCCAGCTCGTCGCCCAGCCTGTAAAGAGTACAATGAGTGTCTGCAGGCAACAGTGAAGCATGGTGGAGGTTCCCTGCAAACTTGCGACTGCATTTCTGCAAATGGAGTTGGAGATTTGGTCAATGGTGTCCTCAATGATTAGAAATATAGGCAGATACTTATCCATCATGCCATACCATCAGGGAGGCATGTGATTGGCTCCAAATTTATTCTGCAGTAGGACAATAACCCCAAACATACAGCCAAGGAAGAACAAGGAATCCTGGAAGTGATGGTTTGGCCCCCATAGCGCTCTGATTTCAACATCATTGAGTCTGTCTGGAATTACATGAAGAGACAGAAGGATTTGAGGCAGATGTTTGGAATAACCTACCTGCCAAGTTCCTTCAAAAACTGTATGCAAGTGTACCTGGAAGAATTGATGCTGTTTTGAAGGCAAAAGGTGGTCACATCAGATATTGATGCACAGTAGTGTAAATAAATGTGGTATTCCTGAGAAATTACCCTGGTTTGGGGCCATGACCAATTCAACAATAATGCTGCACACTTTTTCAATTTAGGCTGGGTTCACACTATGTGCAGGCGGCCGGTGCGTCCCTGTTCTCCATTTCAGGCCCCAATTTTTGCCTGAACTCGGACCTGAAACGGAGCCAAAGAAGCACAGGACCCCAAAATAAGAGTGATAGTTCAGGTTTTCATGTTAACTCTGACCTTAGTTGTGACCATCTTCTTTTCATTTTCTCCTGCTAGGTATGTGCAGTGAACTTGAGTCTAGTACACCAGATAGTATTGCTGTTCAGAGACCTGCCTCCCCCTGCTTACTGAGAGATTTTACAGCTGCTATCTACCAAAACCACAGAGATCTGCTAGTTACTGCCCTGTGATTGGAGACCTTTATAGATGATGTGGCTGGAGAGAATACTTGACATGGGCAGATGTGGACTGGTTACCACTGATTAAACTAAGGCTTTAGACCAGTGTTTCTCAACTCCAGTCCTCAAGGCGCCCCAACAGGTCATGTTTTCAGGCCTTCCATTATTTTGCAAGGTGATTTGCTCTTTTTCACTGCCTTGGTAATTACCACAGCTGTTTCATCTGAGGGAAATTCTGAAAACATGACCTGTTGGGGCACCTTGAGGACTGGAGTTGAGAAACACTGCTTTAGACATCTGTCCCTAGTGTGTAATTCATCCCTCTTGTCTCTGTATTAGTCCATTTTTTGCAGTATATAGTGGCTTGAAAACAGCACAGTATGAGTTGCTCCAACCTTTTAATGATAGTACTGATTAACAGTGGGGAGGCCAATCTTGTATTTGGTACACATCAGGGAACAATGTGAAATAGTACTTGCTGTTCTTAAATGGTGTCCTGTGGCAAGCTTAGACCGTAGAGTGCAAACCTGGACTCTGAGTAGAAGGTGCACTAGTGAAGTAATAACAGGGAATGTCATGTTCACTTGGGCTATCCCACAGCACAACTACTTTCTGAAACTATCCCATTCCCTTTTGCTGTGGCCTAAATGGCATCGCATTCTTTAAGGCCCCTTTCACATGGGCAGACTGATCGGGTTCACTTTTCAGTTTTTCAGTCAGACCCAATCATACCTTCCAGTCTCCTCTATAGAGGGGCGGATGATATGATCCTGTCCGCTAAAAACAGACAGATGGGGATCTGTCTATCAAATCAGATGGCAGCTGGGAGTAAATGGATAGGCAGTCCCTTTCCATCTGACCGCCCGTAGAGGAGAGCGGGCTGTGTCTGTGTCCGCTCTGCATAAGCGGAGCAGACACAGACCAGCCATCCACCTGCTCAGCGGGGACCAGGCAGACTCCAATTGCATGTGTCATGTGTAAGGGGCCTAATATTGCCAGAACCTAAGGACCCATGGAAGTTTGGTATGGAGAAGTCTAATATTGGAAGTGTTGGCTCTCCACCCTCCTGTTCCTGGGTTCTTCTGTGAGCTCCTCTCTGTTTCCTGATTGGCTACTTTGTGCTGGGTCTTTAAGAAGCTGTGCAGGCAGTGTATCTGTCTGACCCTGTGGCACCTGTAAGAAACCAAGCTGAACACGCGGGAACAGTCTGGTCACAAGCATTCCTATTTAGACAGTAGAGAAGGGAGAGTGATGGTTCTGGTGATGGCTCATCTCAGGGGAAATTACAGTAGTAAGAACTGTCCCCTGATAATTGTTGTTTTTGGACTATCCGGGGCTGTTCCACAGACATTAGGCTGTATTGGGAGAACATTATCTAAGTCTGTGGACATCTTTAATTTACAGTAGCTAGATGTCCCTTTTCTGAATTCAGACCATTAAAATGCAATTTCTGTGTGGCATATTAGTTATTGAATATAGTATAATTCCCCAATCACCTCAATGAAGAGTATAGAGAGAGAGAGGAACAGAATAATGGGACTTTAATTGTGCCTCAAGAGCAGTGGCGGTGCGTCCATAAAGGTCGCAGGAGCGCCTCCCCCCCCCTCTCCTGTCACCGCTCCAATCCCCATAGATAGATTCATGCAGCTGACACCCCCATTCAGGTGCCCGGCCCCTTTTCGAGCGCCAGGCGCCTGAATTACAGCAGCGGGGGTGTTTTTTGGAAGCACCTGATTAGAGCAATTGGCTCTAATAGGCATCCAAAAATGTGAATAGCGGGCGCAACGCATTCGCTATTCACTCAGCTGTGTGTTAGCAAAGGGAAGGAATTCCGCTTTGCTAACAGTGACCCGCCTCTCAGCCAATCAGGTGCACCGGGTCTGTGTTACCTGTCACCTGATTGGCTGAAAGGACAGGCGCTGTGATTGGACGCCTAGATGTCCAATCACAGGAGAGGACGGGCGGGAAGAGCAGAAGGATTGGAGAACACCGCCTGTCGCCGTCACCCGCTGCCCACCCGAGACAAGGTAAGGGGCCGGCGGCACAGTGGCAACACTCGGGGCACAGTGGCAGCACTCGGGGCAAAGTGGCAACATTTAATGGGCACAGTGGCAACATTTAATGGGCACAGTGGCAGCATTTGTGGCACAGTGGCAGCATTTGTGGCACAGTGGCTGTGTTTGGGGCACAGTGGCTGCGTTTGATGGGCACAGTGGCTGCGTTTGATGGGCACAGTGGCTGCATTTGATGGGCACAGTGGCTGCGTTTGATGGGCACAGTGGCTGCGTTTGATGGGCACAGTGGCTGCGTTTGATGGCACAGTGGCTGCGTTTAATTGCACAGTGGCTGCAATTGATGGGGTTTTTTTTCTTCAGTTTGCGCACCAGCCGCCACTGCTCAAGAGAGTACATAAACACTGTGATTTTTATCTTCAAGTGTATTTTAAACAAAGTTAAAAACACAGTAAAATCAACTGGGACTTCATCTATTACGTATACATAAAAAAACATATAATTATAAATTATATAGTAGTACGGTAGGCGTAAAGCAGGTCAGTCAGATTGTTTTTTTTTATTTTTTTTTTTATCTTTTTTTTTAAACACAACTCCAGTAGTTTAGGATTCAGCATTTTAAAAATATGTTCTCTCTGAAGTTAGGCCTTAACTCTGTATGTTTTAGCCAAGTCTATAACAGCACACAGTAAACTACCAAAAAAAAAAAGGCCTTTCATGGTTTCACATTCTACATCTTTTTTTTCTTTCTCTGAGCCGCCTCACTAAAAAAAGCATGTGTGTTTTCAGGCTGATCTGAATACCGACATTTAGCTGTCAATGTATATATCATCTTATGTGTTACACGTCACCAGGGAGCAGAAACGGGAAGTTCAAGATACAATTTAATAAATTTGCAAGCAACAAGATACTGCATATATAGATGGAATTTGTATAGCACTTAAATTGTGCTTGGCATTTACAGCTTAAGAATAAAAAATACATATTTAGAACCTTTATCCCCTTCCTATGGGAACATCACAAACAGACTGGAAGTAAAATAATTGCCTCGGATACACCATGCACCTCAAGTGATATTCATAAAAAGTATGTTGGTTGTTTCCTCTCACCCCTTGAGTGTCCACCCTCCCTGTGACAGCAGGCGAGGGTTCCCCTACCCCCCAGCTGATGTCACAGGTGGAGTCCACACAGCCATGTCATTCATTCACAGTGATCTGTGACTGAATAAACTACAAATCCCATCTGCCACCGCTTTCTAAATGAAAGATTGTACAGAGTTATGGATAGAAAGCTGGAGGACGTGTCTGCGGGGAGCCTGACATTGCACCTGCGATCCACTCATCACGGGTGCAATGCTTTGCAGGATCCTGTGGGAAAAAATAATAAATGCACTTTTTTTCTGCAAAAAAAGTGCATTCATTACTTTTTCCCTTACAAAAGACTTTAGCCTTCAACTTACAGTTAGGAAAATCATGTTTTCTCAAACATCCCATAATTCTCAGATCCCAGGACAACCTAATATACTAATCTTGGTTTTGGGAAGGAAAGTCCAGAACTGACCTGCCCTTTGCAATGCTTGAGGTGCTCTGCTGTTGCATAGACAATTCACTGCAAGGGACTAATACAAACTCCCCAACACTCATCCCTCAAAGGGGATCACATTTATGTAATGAAAGAATGATTAAAATAACAGCCTCAGAGCATGTGCCTTCAAAATAGTGTTTTTGACAGGTTGCCTTTTAAGCTGGACATCATAGAAAACTGTAAGTATTGTTTAACATGTTTTTTCTAAACAGTTTGGAGCACTTTTACATTCCTATACAGATGTCACACGAATATGTACTTTCTGTGTCTTAAAAAAAATCCCCTAACCAGCTCAGTTTACAGCTCAATGGTGGGTTGATTGTATTAAAATGGTATTGAATGTAAAATAAAATAAAGGTGCTTTGCTGTTGGGATTTGTCAACACACATACACACATTATAAATGAAAGTCAATAGAGGGATCTCCTTTGCAGAGAAATTCTTGTGACCAACCACTTTGCCCCATTCCCGTTTTTTTCTCCATTTTATTTTTTGGATACAACTAGGGTTGCACTGATACCACTTTTTTAAGACCGAGTACAAGTAGCAGTACTTTTTTTTTTTCAAGTACTCGCCGATACCGATTACCGATACTTTTTTTTAGTGTCAGTTATTTTTTATTATTTGTAAAATTTTACTTTTAAATATTTATTTATTACAATGTTTCCTTTTTTTATTTATTTTTTAATCAACCCTGTTGGGGGGGCTTTGGTGAGGTTTCAGGGGTCTAAACACATCTCCCCTTTGAGACAGGAAAAGGGACTGAGGACACAGATTCCCCAGTCCCTTTCTCTCAAGCCTCAGCTGCACTGAAGATGAATGGAGAGGAGACAGAGGCTCCTCTTCATTCATAAACTGAAGCATCGTAAACTGAGTTTACGATGCTCAGTTATGAATGGACAGAGTCACTGACTCTGTCCATTCAGAAATGGAAGGAGCCGGTAAATGACATAAATACTGGCATATTCCTCTGCTCTGCATCCTGACAGATCTGGGACAGGGGAGGGAGGAGCACAAAGGGGGGACCGGAGGACATGGAGGAACCAGAGGAGGAAAGGGAGGAGCGCACAGAGGAGGACACGTGGGGACCGGGGGAGCGTACGGAGGAGGACATGGGGGAAACCGGAGGAGGACACGGAGGGGGACTGGACTGGTGCACACAGAGAACACAGAAGAGGACATGGGGGGACACGGAGGTGGACCGGACTGGTGCACACGTAGAACACAGAGGAGGGAGACCAGAGAAGGATACGGGGGACAGTCAGGGGTGATTGGTGCGGCGGGGGGGGACGACTTACAATCATGATCTTCCTGTGTGGCTTTTAATAAAGCAGCTGAAGGCCGTGGGGGGGAGGGAGAGGAGGAGAAACAGCGGCCAGATGCTTTATTGAAAGCCACACAGGGAGATCAGTGATTGTAACTCCCCCACCGCCACACCGATTGTCCCTGACTGTCCAGGTATCGGGTCAAGCGTCGGAGCATTTGCATGAGTACAAGTACTTGTGCAAATGCTCCAAATCGGCACTGATACTAGTATCGGTGAAACCCTGGTTACAACTTATGCCGCTACCAATATCTTGCTGGAAGCTAAGAACCCTCCAAGATGAAAAATTAAATTAGCCCTCAACAACTGGAGCGGGAGCGATTTCCCCACTTCCTTAACCTTGCCGAGGGAACCTATGCTTACATCTATCAGTTTAAACCTTTAGTATATTTGGTACATTTCATCCTGGGTACATCATTTCTATGAAGATAAAATTGGCCCTGTACTGTTCACTCTTACCATCTTGATAACTATCAAGTGTATGACTACAAAATCTTCTGTGACTGTTAGGCCTCATGCACACTGGACGTTATAAAAAAGCAAGGAATGTTAGCGATAGACAGCTGTAGCTGTAGAGTGAGTTTTTTTAGCATATTTGTAGTAGCGTTTTTTTTTTTTTTTGTTTTTTTTTAGCTTTTTCTTCATCAAAACTATACTCCCATAAAAGCTTATGGCTCAAAAAACGCTGATAAACGCAGAATAGGCAAGTTTTTAGGCGTTTTTCCCACTGAAAAACTCCTCTCAAAACCCACTAGTTCTGTGTTTTTTTTTCCAGCTAGAAAACGCACCTGCCAAAATCTGCTTATAACAGCCTATGTGTGCCTGGACACATAGGCCAACATGCTGGGGAGTTTATTGACTGCAGAAAAAAATGTCTGAAGCCAAAAACAGCAGCTGTAAAAACATCCAGTGTGCATGAGGCCTTAATGTTCTCTCTAAAAAAAATTAGCTTTTGTGAACTCTTCAGAATGTGTTATAAATGATCTAAGTGCTAACTTGTGAAGCAAAGCCCTTAAATACAGTTCACAGATAAGAAATAATTTATTGTTGTCGCATTTATTGGTATGTGATTGGATGTTGATTGGGGAAAACTGTGTATGTGGGGAGGGATTTTGATTTTGTTTTGGTATTATGGCGATTTCTCCAACTCTCTCTGCCCTCTTAACTTGCTATTAACTTTCTGTATAATAAAATATATATTATAAAATAAAAAAATCGCTCAAAATTTCATCAGTGAATATACAAACCAAAATCGACAATATCACTTCTGTATTCTATCAAACATTGTGAAATATTTTCAGTTTAGCCAGTTTATAAAGCTCAGAGTGGGTACCACTAATGGGGTAACATTTGGTAGTAGTTAGGAGGTGGCGCAGTGGCACAGAGTCTGCAGGATATTAACAGTATTTTTTAACTCTCCTTATGCTATACAGTTCTATATAGCACAGCATCTGTCATTCTGTTAATTCTTAGATCTTTTAACATGTAAAACATGTTAAAAGTTGTAAAAAAAAGTTTCTATCTATGCATGTTTTATTAATAACATTCCCCATTCCTAAGACTTCTTCGAATGCTTGTAATTATCAAGCAAGATGAAGGTTTTAAAGCCTATGTGCAGCCGAAATATCATCACAAGGGACATAACATACAATCAATATTGTGCCAATGCCACTTCTGTTAGGGGAAATCTTCCTCCATCCTGCCCCCTCCGAAACCCTGCAATCTTGCGGTGGGGGAGGGGGGGTGCTATCACAAGCCGTCATCAGGAGAGCCTGATTAGTCTCACCCATTCCACCCAGCTCCACCATTCATAGAATATGCACTACAGCTTCTATGAATGAAACAGGATCTATCTTTTTTTTTTCCTGCAAGGCAAAGTTATAATGTGCTAGAGTATGTATCGCATACTAGCACATTATGTGAAACTTACCTTAGAACAAAGCCCTTCCAGCACCAAGCTGTCACCGCTGATAGGGCTTCCATCTTCACCTGTTTTCCTTCCGGGTTCGCAGATTCTGGCTGTGTGAGTGGCCGGAGTCGAGATGAGGTCACTACCGCTTGGGAGCCATTGTTTACGGCACAGGGCTCTGAAGGAACAGCCCGGGTTGCTGTTCCTTTAGAGTGCATGCGCCGGTGATGTCACCGGCTGCATGTACAGTAAATCTCTCCTAAACGGTGCAGGTTTAGGAGATATTTACAGTACCTATAGGTAAGCCTTATTATAGGTTTACCTATAGGTAAAATACATGTATGGGAGTTTACTCCCACTTTAACCCATGCTACACCAGAAGAATATGGTGCCCGGGGTAGAGTGGGGACAGGACAAACAAAGATTTTCAGAAACAAGAGGAATAGGCTCGGATACATCCTACTTGGCTGCATGTTATGTCCCTTGTGCCAATTTTTCTGTTTGTGATTTTGGCTGTACTTTAGCTTTAATGGATGATTAAAAGGAGCACGGGTGTATTTCTGAATACTTATTTTTATAATGTTTATTAAGACAGATATTTTTACTCTCCTTTTACACATTACAGCCCACAGTCACTTCTAGCAGAGCCACTGCAGCGTTGTCATAGCGAACGCTGTCAGGAATCAATAGTGGCTGTAAATGGGGGAATCATCCAGCATTGATTGGTGTGGAAGCAGGCACAGAAGGCCCAGGAGAGGCAAGGGAAATCCGTATTAAATTATCTTCCCCGAACTGTTTTGCAGAAAATCAATCGGGCGCCATCAGACGAGGAATGTTTCTTTGACCTCTTGAGTAAATTTCAGAGTAACCGGATGGATGATCAAAGATGTACATTAGAAGAGAACCAGAGCGCAGGGACAGAAACAACGCCAACACCCGTGCCAGCAATGGATGACCGGATATGTGAGTACACACATATGCCATTCAGTATGATTAACCTACTGCAGTTTCGAGAAAGTGTCTTTATTTAACAGTTTGGGATATAAGTCATATGCCAATGGATTTCAGGTAACACTGCAGTTGAGAACCAGTGCCAAGAGGAGCATCTAGGTTGCCACTGCTGATTGCATCTGAAAATACTAACTGCTTGGCTGTCTCTGGCTTTAATACTTTAAAGTGGTTGTTAACCCACTCCTTTCAAATCCTCCAATCCCCTCCGTACCATTATAATAAGTGTCCCTGTGCCTGTGTATTGTAAAAAATCTGCCGAATTGGACCTATATAAGCTCGGCTCCCAGCGCTCAGCTGACTTGTCAGCTCTCTTCTCTCTTGGCTCACAGTTCCAGTGGGCGGGGCCAAGCCCTCCTGCTGATATCCGGGGAGAGAGAGAGAGCCAACAGTCACAGTCAGCTGAGCGCAGGGAGCCGCGGTCATATAGATACAGTTTTTTTTACATTACACAGGCACAAGGACACTTGGTATTATAGTACAGAGAGGATGGGAGGATTTAGCTGCAGATATGAGAGCAGCAGGAGTGGGGGGGGGGGCACTTGCATGAGCAGACAGGGAGGGGAGGGGGGATGAGCAGAGACAGGAGAGCAGGGCAGCGTATGACGGAGGCACGTACGCTGACAATGGTGTCAGGGCTCAGCAGCCCCGATATATCAGAGCCAGCATACAGAGGTGAGGGTATAGCCAGGCAGGATAAGGACAGGTGTTACAGGGGGCCAAATTACACAGCACAAGCACTGTGCTGTATAACATGCTTTAAGGGAACAGGATCGTTTTATTTATTTTTGGGCGGGGGGGTTAAACGCTTTAGGCCACTGGCATGGAACAAGCAAGTAATGACACACCTGCTGATCTGTATACTACTTCTGAGTGAGGCCGGGTTCACACTGGTACGAAACGACAGTCGTACTACTTTGGATCCAACTTTGCCCTGCGAATTGAAGTCCGACATGCGTCCGACTTCAATGAACAGGGATCCGACTTCGATTTTAAAATGGCAGAAAAACAACAAACAATCCTGCGCACGAGATGACCATCGACCATTCAGTAATCTATAACGATAGCACCGGCCTTGCTGCCCATCGTGGATAGGGGTGTCCTAGTAGCAAATAAAAAAAAGGAAAGAACAAGGGCGCACCAGCCTGGTGTGATATCGTTTAGGATAATTTATTTGAAATAAAAGCAAAGGCTTTGATAAAGAAGCTGTGCGCTTCGAAACACGTCAGCCGATAGTGCGCCCCATCACGGTCTCCTTGATCGGTCGAAGTGTGGTTTGGGTTTCACATGCTGCAGCCTCCAAGGCACTGTTTGTACAATGCAAACTTTTGTACTAGTTTTGTGAGTACCTATCTATTGCTTTTACTTCAAATAAATTATCCTAAACGATATCACACCAGGCTGGTGCACCCTTGTTCTTTCCTTTTTTTCATCCGACTTCGATCCCTGACAATACCAGAAATTTTTTGGAAGAAATCCACTCCAAATAAAAAAAAAAAAAAAACGGCATGGGTTCCCCCTCTAAGAGCATACCAGGCCCTTCGGTCTGGTATGGATTTTAAGGGGAACCCCCTACGCTGAAAAAACGGCATGGGGTGCCCCCGAAGAAAGTGGGTGGGGACAAGCGAGCGCCACCCCTCCTGAACCGTACTAGGCCGCATGCCCTCAACATGGGGGGTGGGTGCTTTGGGGCAGGGGGGGCCCCTGCGCCCCCCCCACCCCGTCTCTTTTGCCCTCTCTGACTCTTCTCCGCGCTCTCTCTGGTTCTTCTACCGGGTCTCCTCCGCTATCTTCTGCTCTTTTTCCCGCTATTTTGCTCGCTCTTACCCGTCTTCTCCGTTGTCTTCTTCCCCCTTCTCTTCTTCCGATGTTGACACAACGCTCTCTCCCGCTGTAATGCCCAGTGGCGCGGTGTGTGCCACTACTTAGGCATGGGGCGGGGTCACCATATAACGTCATCTGGAGACCCCACCCCTTATGACGTCACCACCCGACGCATGCTGGGTGGTGACTTCATAAGGGGCGGGCCTCCGGGGACCCCTCCCCATGCCTATATAAGTAGTGGCACACCACGCATTACAGCGGGGGAAAGCGTTGTGTTAACATCGGAAGAAGAGAAGAGGGAAGAAGACAACCGAGATGACCGGGCAAGAGCAGGCAAAAGAGCAGAAGATAGCGAAGGAGACCCGGCAGAAGACAGAGGGAAAATAACTGGAGAGAGCGCAGAAGAATTCGGAAGAGACCCCCAGAGCTGCCAAAAAAATTACTTTAAAAACCTGTGTAGTGTGTTTTTATTTATTTATTTTTTTGAAAAAAAGTTTTTATTGAACAATTTACATTTGGAACATAGTTCTGCAAGTTACAAGGCAATACTGGAGAAATGCATAAAACAAAGAAAGAAATATGGCTGTGGGTCAAAAAAGTATTTAATCAGCCACCAATTTTGCAAGTTCTTCCACTTAGCCAGTTAACGACCCCTTCACGCCGATATACGTCGGCAGAATGGCTCGTACAGGCATAATAACATGCCCCTAGGCACACTTAACCCCTCCAGCGCCCCTAGTGGTTAACCCCTTCACTGCCAGTGTCATTTTCACAGTAACCAGTGCATTTTTATTGCACTGTTCGCTGTGAAAATTACAATGGTCCCAAAAATGTGTCAAAAGTGTCCGATGTGTCCGCCATAATGTCGCAGTCGCGAAAAAAATCGCTGATCGCCGCCATTACTAGTAAAAAAAAAAAAATTAATAAAAATGCCTTAAAACTATACCCTATTTGGTAAACGCTATAATTTTTGCGCAAACCAATCAATAAACGCCGATTGCGATTTTTTTTACCAAAAATATGTAGAAGAATACGTATCGGCCTAAACTGAGGAAAAAAAAATGTTTTTTTATATATTTTTGGGGGATATTTATTATAGCAAAAAGTAAAAAATATGTCATTTTTTTCTAAATTTTCGCTCTATTTTTGTTTATAGCGCAAAAAATAAAAACCGCAGAGGTGATCAAATACCACCAAAAGAAAGCTCTATTTGTGGAAAAAAAGGATGCCAATTTTGTTTGGGAGCCACGTCGCACGACCGCGCAATTGTCAGTTAAAGCGACGCAGTGCCGAATCGCAAAAAGGGGCCTGGTCATAATGGCCCGTATTGGTCCGGGGCTTAAGTGGTTAAAAAGATGAGAGAGACCTGTAATTGTCATCATAGGTATACCTCAACTATGAGAGACAAAATGTGGAAACAAATCCAGACAATCACATTGTCTGATTTGGAAATAAGTATTTGGTCAATATCAAAAGTTCATCTCAATACTTTGTTATATATCCTTTGTTGGCAATGACAAAGGTCAAACGTTTTCTGTAAGTCTTCACAAGGTTGTCACACACTGTTGCTGGTATGTTGGCTTATTCCTCCATGCAGATCTCTTCTAGAGCAGAGATGTTTTGGGGCTGTCGCTGGGCAACACGGACTTTCAAATCCCTCCAAAGGTTTTCTATGGGGTTGAGATCTGGAGACTGGCTAGGCCACTCCAGGACCTTGAAATGCTCCTTACGAAGCCACTCCTTCATTGCCCGGGCAGTGTGTTTGGGATCATTCTCATGCCGAAAGACCCAGCCACGTTTCATCTTCAATGCCCTTGATGATGGAAGGAGGTTTGCACTCAAAATCTCACGATACATGGCCCCATTCATTCTTTCATGTACACGGATCAGTCGTCCTGTTCCCTTTGCAGAGAAATATCCCCAAAGCATGATGTTGCCACCCCCATGCTTCACAGTAGGTATGGTGTTCTTTGGTTGCAACTCTGCATTCTCTCTCCTCCAAACACGACGAGTTGTGTTTCTATCAAACAGTTCTACTTTGGTTTCATCTGACCATATGATATTCTCCCAATCCTCTTCTGGATCATTCAAATGCTCTCTAGCAAACCTCAGATGGGCCCGGACATGTACTGGCTTAAGCGGGTGGACACGTCTGGCACTGCAGGATCTGAGTCCCTGGCGGCGTAGTGTGTTACTGATGGTAGCCTTTGTTACGTTTGTCCCAGCGCTCTGCAGGTCATTCAGTAGGTCCCCCCGTGTGGTTCTGGGATTTTAGCTCACCCTTCTTGTCATAATTTTGACCCCACGGGGTGAGATCTTTCGTGGAGTCCCAGATCAAGGGAGATTATCAGTGGTCTTGTATGTCTTCCATTTTCTAATTATTGCTGCCACAGTTTATTTCTTCACACCAAGGTGCTTGCCTATTGCAGATTCAGTCTTCCCAACCCTGGTGCAGGTCTACAATTTTGTTTCTGGTTTCCTTCGACAGCTCTTTGGTCTTTACCATAGTGGCGTTTGGAGTGTGACTGTTTGAGGTTGTGGACAGGTCTCTTTTATACTGATAACAAGTTCAAACCGGTGCCATTAATACAGGTAATGAGTGGAGGACCGAGGAGCCTCTTAAAGAAGAAGATACAGGTCTGTGAGAGCCAGAAATCTTGCTTGTTTGTAGGTGATCAAATACTTATTTTCCACCATAATTTGCAAATAAATTCTTTCCAAATCAGACAATGTGATTGTCTGGATTTGTTTCCACATTTTGCCTCTCGTAGTTGAGGTATACCTATGATGACAATTACAGGCCTCTCTCATCTTTTTAAGTGGGAGAACTTGAACAATTGGTGGCTGACTAAATACTTTTTTGCCCCACTATAGGCACAGTAGATCAAAAAACATGTTCAGATTGAACAATGGACTCAGTAACTATCAATGAGTGGAAAACCTTATGTCTACGCTATTCATGGGATTGCACGCTAGAAGGATTTATAGGTTTACGGACCATCAGTGCATGTGTCTGTGGACTCAAGCCATCTATCCCAGATTTTGTTGTACTTATCTGGACAACCTCTGTTAATGTATATGAACTTTTTGTAGGGAAGTGTGTAATTAATATCTAGTTTCCAGTCGTTGAAGCTGGGGGGAGTGGGTCTCATCCACTGTCTGGCTATAATTTTTCTAGCAGAAAACAATGTTCCATGCAAGAATGTTTTAGTGAATTTGTCTATCTCAGAATCGGGGAATATCCCTAGTAAGCATTGTTTGGGGTCCTGGGTCAATGCCCCAAAGCACCCACCCCCCATGTTAAGGGCATGCGGCCCGGTACAGTTCAGGAGGGGGGGGGCTCGCTCTTCCCCACCCCCTTTCCTGACCGGCCGGGCTGCGTGCTCGGATAAGGGTCTGGTATGGACTTTAGGGAGAACCCCCACATCGTTTTTTTGGCGTAGGGGGGTTCCCCTTAAAATCCATACCAGACTGAAGGGCCTGGTATGCTCTTAGAGGGGGGAACCCATGCCGTTATTTTATTTTATTATTTGGCGTTGAGTTTCCCCCTCAAGATCATCAGAGCCTGCGATCCGACTTTAATCCGACTTCAATGATATTCAATGGGCTGAAGTAGGATCAAAGTCAGACTAAAGTAGTACAGGGAGTATTTTCAAAGTCGGACCGACTTGTGTTGGACCAGTTTAGACGGCTCCCATAGGGAAACATTGATTTTCACACGTCATGCGACATGGCCTAAAGTGAGTCAGAAAGTATTGAATTTTGAAGACCAGTGTAACAGCTGGGCAATTAGCATTTTCGGAAGAAGAGGTCAGCAGGGGCAGCCTATGTACTTGTCTCACAAAAGGTTCACTTTAATCCTTGTTCTACATAATTGAAAAGCCAGCTGTTTACACATGCTTCAATGTAAAACTGTAGTTTATTTTTTACATAAACAGGAACATGAGAGGGAGGCTGCGGAGAACAAAATCAATTCACAAGAGACTACTCTTGTGAATTGATTTTGTTCTCCGCAGCCTCCCTCTCATTTTTCTATGTAAAAAACAAACAAAAGGTAGGTCAGAAATAGGGGTGGAGCTGCAACCAGTGAGCATGCTGGCTACATTTTCACAGGCTCCTATTAAGGCCCCTTTCACACTGGGGCGGTGGGTGCGGTGGCGGTCTAGCGCCGCTATTTTTAGCAGTGCTATACTGTCGGAATTGCGGCGGTATTCGGCCGCTAGCGGTGCGGTATTAACCCCCACTAGCGGCGGAAAAAGGGTTAATACAGCAGTTTCCCATTACTTTCAATGGGAAGGAGCGGTAAACACGCTGCTCCTCTCACTGCTCCAAAGATACTGCTAGCAGGACTTTTGGAGCGGTCCTGCTAGCGCACCACCTCAGTGTGAAAGCCTTCGGGTAACTCCACTTTTGTTGAGAAAAAAACATTCCCCTCTGGGTGATCTATATACACTGCAAGGATTTTAACAAACTTTGTTGCAGATTCCTACCTTTTGTTATTCAGAAGAAATCCCGGTTTGTTCCCCTGTGCTAAGTGAATGGGAGTGGTTTCATAATGATCAATCAGCTGCTGCAGAATCGGGGCTCCAACGAGGAAAGTTACAGGGTCTGCATCCCTTTAGACGTGATTTTCTATTGGGAGTATCTTGCCAAAAATACATTTTTGCTGCAGGGGATGCCAAGAATCTGACGTGTATCTTAGTGTAGACTTCTGGGATAATAAGTGAGCCAACACACAAACAGGAAATGATGTTTCTGGGGGGTGTCCTGTACACAATCTGTGTACGGAACCCCTCCAGGTAGCCATATTGTATTGCACTTTACAGAATATTACAGTGCTGCAGATTGAAAAGGAAAGACAATTTTTAATAACATTCAATTACAATATGACTTGTGTCACAATTGTATATGATATATTTTTTTTTTATTTGGTTTTCCCATGAAAGTGGAGTTACCCTTTAAGATAGAAAACATTTCTGCAAAGACACAACAAATGAATAAAGCTCACATACTGGGTGCCCCCATCCAATAACACTTTGACAGCAGTTTCAGGGAACACTATGATGACACCCGCAGAAGACATCACTTGCCGTCAGTGTAGAGCGGAGACATAGAGATGCCTCTGGCCCTCCCCATTCTGTGTTATCAGCTGTAGCAAAACAGGCGACGAGAGTATAAGGACCCTGGACAGCGGGACAGAGCAGAAAGAGTTACAGCCAAATGGGACTTGCCTGTAGCATCAACATACACCGCTGCCATATGAATAATACCATCATCATCCTGTCCCTGCTCTTATTCCAGCAGCAGAACTACAGTAGATGATCACAGCTGTTTTGTGTAATCTAAACGTAACTCTAAAATTGCCCTTTTTGTTTCCTGGAAAAACTAAGAACAAGACTAGGAAAAGCTATTGCTTAAATAGAATTCTAACCCAACTCTTGCCTTTACAGTCACAAAATCCAACGACACTGCACATTTTATAGTCTGAGATGTGAGGCAAGATGGATTTAACCCAATCTCATCTATGTGTGTTACACCTCTTGCGCACAAAGGCGCCTGAGCCTGGTCAACATAAATTTTGGCGTTTCTATCCACCCAGGTGCCTTCCATAAACATGAATAGCTGGGCACGGCTGTATTCACGTAGCATAATGTATGGGTGTATGCAAAAGAAACAAATTTGAAAATGTTTTTTTTTTGCATACACCAATACGCTATACTGGTGTTTACAACAGCCGTATATCTAGAATAAAGCTATTCATGTCTATGGGAGGCTGTATGCCCGGAGAGTGGCATGCCAGAATTTACAGATTCCAAGTGCAAAATCCCTTACTGTTTTAACATTGTTGTATAGTTTGTAATGATATATGTATTTGGGGGCAGCCATATTTGCGCATTAGCTGGCAAGTTTCCTGCTTAGTACTGTGCTTTATTGTTCCCTGCTTGGTTTTGGGTCAATTATAATTGAAAGTGATTACTATATACAATCTTTGTATATTCAAATTAATTTACACATATACATTATTATTATACAGGATATAGATAGATAGCACCAACAGGTTATGCAGCACTTTACAATATAAAAGGGAGACAGTAAAGTTACAATAAAATACACTGCTCAAAAAAATGAAAGGAACACTTTGAAAACACATCAGATCTCAACGGGGCAAAATCTCATTCTGGATATCTATACTGATATGGACTGGGTAATGTGTTAGGAATGAAAAGGATGGCACATCATTTGATGGAAATTTAAATTATCCACCTACCGAGGGCTGAATTCAAAGACACCCTGAAAATCAAAGTGAAAAAATTATGCAGCAAGCTAGTCCATTTTGCTGAAATTTCAGTGCAACAACTCAAAATGGTAGTTTGTATGGCCCCCAAGTGCTTGTATGCATGCCTGACAACATCAGGGCATGCTCCTAATGAGACGACGGATGGTGTCCTGGGGTATTTCCTCCCAGATTTGGACCAGAGCATCACTGAGCTCCTGAACAGACTAAGAGGCAACCTGGCGGCACCGGATGGACCGAAACATAATGTCCCAGAGGTGTTCTTTTGGATTTAGGTCAGGTGAGCGTGGAGGCCATTCAATGGTATCAATTTCTTCATCCTCCAGGAACTGGCTGCATGCTCTCACCACATGAGGCCGGGCATTGTCGTGCACCAGGAGGAACCCAGGATCCACTGCACCAGCGTAGGGTCTGACAATGGGTCCAATGATTTCATCCCGATACCTAATGGCAGTCAGGGTGCCATTGTGTAGCCTGTAGAGGTCTGTGTGTCCCTCCATTGATATGCCTCCCCAGACCATCACTGACCCACCACCAAACCGGTCATGCTGAATGATGTTACAGGCAGCTTAAAGTTCTCCGCGACTTCTCCAGACCCATTCACGTCTGTCACATATGCTCAGGGTGAACCTGCTTTTATCTGTTAAAAGCATGGGGCACCAGTGGCGGACCTGCCAATTCTGGTGTTCAATGGAAAATGCCAATCGAGCTCCACAGTGTCCGGCAGTGAGCACAGAGCACACTAGAGGACGTCGGGCCCTCAGGCCACCCCCATGAAGTCTGTTTCTGATTGTTTGGTCAGAGACATTCACACCAGTGGCTTGCTGGAGGTAATTTTGTAGGGCTCTGGCAGTGCTCATCCTTTTCCTCCTTGCACAAAGGTGCAGGGCGCAGATGCCGGTCCTGCTGATGGGTTAAGGACCTTCTACGGCTCTGCCCAGCTCTCCTAGCATAACTGCCTGTCTCCTGGAATCTCTTCCATGCTCTTGAGACTGTGCTGGGAGACACGGCAAACCTTCTGGCAATGACACGTATTGATGTGCCATCCTGGAGGAGTTGGACTGCCTGTGCAACCTTTATAGGGTCCAAGTATCGCCTCGTGCTACCAGTAGTGACACTGACCAAATGCAAAACTAGTGAAAAACAGTCAGAAAAGATGAGATGGGGAAATAAAAATGGCAGACACCTCCACCTGAAAAAACATTCCTGTTTTGGAGGTCGTCTCATTGTTGCCCATCTAGTGCACCTGTTGTTAATTTCAATTAACAGCAAAGCAGCTGAAACTGATTAACAACCCCCTCTGCTACTTAACTGACCAGATCAATATCCCAGGAGTTCTAATTCAAAAGTGTTCCTTTAATTTTTTTGAGCAGTGTACAAGAGGGTTAAGAGGGCCCTGCTCATAGGAGCTTACAATCAATAGATCAATGGAGAACTCCAGTCTGCAGCAATCTATATTTTCATACTTCTCCTTTCCTGCTGTACAACTTTTTGCCCATCGTTTAACATTTAATTCATGGGTTTCTACCTTAGAACTGTAGAGAAAAGGGAAGAGGGGTAGGGGTCACATGACCATCCTTGCTGCTTTTCCATCCTGTTGCATACTGGCCTTTGGAAAGAGTGAGGTAGAACCAGCATATCACTGTTGTAAAGCCAACACCATATCTCCCAAATTGAGAACGAGGGACACTTCTGTAGCAAAAATGGGGTGACAGCGGCCTGGAGGGAAAATCTTTCTCAATGCCAGGAATGTTGTGTGGAATCTAAAGAAACTGAAGAATCCTTGGGTACGCCAAGGAGAATGGTAATTTGGCATGCACACTGCAAGGCAAACAGTGAGGTGGCTTAAGGGGTACACAGTTAACGAAAACCCAGGCCCCGTACCTAAAAACTTGCTTTCATTGCTGTGCCGCAATCAAGAGACCTACAGACACAAATTAACATATTATATATATTAAAAAGACTTATGCTTTTGTGCAAACTGACATTAGACAGAGAAGTGACACTTGGTCTGATTCATGGTTTCTGACAGGTGGGCTCAGACAGAGACAGAAGTGCAGTTAAATATACACTAGTTTAATAATAAATGATAAAAAGGTAAACAGAGAAAGCGTAGTCAAAACAGAGTTCAGTAACCGGATCGGGTAGTCAGCCAAGCCAAAGTCCAAGAGCTAGCGATAAAGGTAAAAGAACAGCAAGCAGGATCCGTAGCCAGAGGGAACAGCAGTCAAGCAGGTCTTCAACTGGAATGCAGGAGAAAGTCTCTTGTGATGTTAACACAGGCGAAGGCGAAGATCAAGTGAACTGGAAGTCCTTAAGTAGGCATAGCTGACAAGCGGATCGAAAACAGGTGGATCACTGTGGAGAGATGGAAGCTGGCAATTAGCTGACAGCTGAGCTGCCAGCACAGAGAAGGAAGGGCTGAACCCAGCCCTGACAGTACCCCCTCCTCAATGACCCCTCCCCCTCGGAGGACCACTGGGCTTGAGGGGAAAACATCTATGGTAATCACAGAGGGGGACAGGGGCATATACGTTCGAGGATGGGACCCAAGAGCGTTCCTCCAAACTGTATCCCTTCCAATGCACCAGGTACTAAATGCGCCTACGGGAGTCAACAATGGACTGTACTTCATACTCCTTATTGTTCTCAACCTGTATAGGGTGAGGACGTGGCACCGAGGTGGTAAAACTGTTGCAGACCAAAGGTTTCAATAAGGAGACATGAAACACATTAGAGATACACATACTGGAAGGAAGGTCCAACGCGTAAGCCACTGGGTTTATCCTGCGAAGGATACGGAAAAGCCCAATAAACTGAGGTGCGAACTTCAGAGAAGGAACATGAAGTCGGAGGTTGCGAGATGACAGCCAGACCCTATCCCCGACCTGGCAGGAAGGCGCAGGCAGGTGTCTGCGGTCAGCATGGAGTCTGTACCTCTCGTTAGCCTGTCGCAAAGCCTCCTGGACTTGTACCCAAGTGGAACGAAGACCACGGAGATGTTCCACTAAGGCAGGAATACTCTGAGGAACAGACGAATCAGGCAACATGGAAGGTTGAAAACCATAATTCGCCATAAACAGGGACAAAAACGGGAAGCAGAATTCAGAGTGCTATTGTGAGCAAACTCCGCCCATGGAAAGAGATCTGACCAGTTGTTGTGATGGTCAGAAATATAACAACGCAGGAATTGCTCCAAGGACTGATTGGCTCATTCTGCGGCCCCATTAGACTGTGGGTGATACGCAGAGGAGAAAGCAAGCTGAATTCCCAACTGTGCACAAAAGGCTGGCCAGAACCGGGACACAAACTGACTTCCCCTGTCAGAGACAATGACCTTGGGTAGGCCATGTAAACAAAAGATCTCCCGAGCAAAAATGGAAGCCAGTTCCTTAGAGGTAGGCAACTTCTTAAGTGGAATACAGTGAGACATTTTTGAGAACCGGTCTACCACCATAAAGACAACTGTGTTGCCCTGGGAGTTGGGTAACTCCACAATGAAATCCATAGACAGGTGGGTCCAGGGCCTCTCACCATTGGGTATGGGCTGTAGGAGGCCCACTGGAAGGTGTCGTGGAGTCTTACTCTAAGCACACACGGAACAGGCAGCTACGAAGGCAACTACATCGGCACGTAGACTAGGCCACCAGAATTGTTGGAAAATGGCCCAAAAGAGTTGATTCTTCCCAGGGTGGCCAGCAGCCTTGAGAGAATGGTAAGTCTGGAGCACGGCAGTATGGAGACTCTCGGGAACAAAGCAGCGGTCACAAGGTTTCTCAGGAGGGGCATTGACCTGAGCCGCCAGAATTTTGTCACCCAAAGGAGAGGTAAGACTGGTGCGAACCGTAGCCAGAATACGATCAGGAGGAATCACATGAACCGGAACCGACTCCATCTTGGAAGTGGAGGAAAATTGTCGTGACAAGGCGTCAGCCCTTACATTCTTAGTACCGGGTAAGAATGAGACAATGTAATTAAACTCGACAAGAAAAGAGCCCATCATGCCCTTCTGGGAAAGAGGCCTCAGACAAGAATGTGAGATTCTTATGGTCAGTAAGAATGAGAACCGGTACAGTGGTACCTTCGAGGAGATGTCTCTATTCTTTCAGGGCTAAAATGATCGCCAAAAGCTCTCTGTCACCAATCTGGTAATTGCACTCCGCAGGTGACAATTTCTTGGAAAAGTAGCCACACGGATGCATAGCGCTGTCAGAGCTAGGACGTTGAGACAGAAGGGCGCCAACTCCAGTCTCGGAAGCATCGACTTCAAGGATAAAAGGCAACGTGGGTTCAAGATGTGCCAACACAGGAGCAGAAACAAAGGTAGTCTTAAGACTCTCAAAAGCCTTAATGGACTCTGGAGACCAACTCTGTGGGTTACCGTCCTTTCTGGTCTTATCAGTCAGGGGCTTGACCAGAGACGAGATGTTAAGAATAAACTTCCGATAATAGTTGGTGAAGCCAAGAAAGCGCTGCAGGGGACGTAAACCCATGGGTCGAGGCCACTGTAGGACTGCAGAAAGTTTCTCTGGGTCCATCGAAAAACCAGCCATGGAAATGACATAACCCAGGAATTTAACCTGTTCACGATGGAATTCGCACTTCTCCAGTTTACAATAGAGATTGTTCTCTCTTAGTTTCTGAAGCACCTGACAGACATCTGTGTGGTGGCTCTCCAGGGACTTGGAAAATATGAGGATATCGTTGAGATAAACCACCACACATAACTGCAAGAAGTCTCGGAGGACATCGTTAATAAACTCCTGGAAAACTGCCGGAGAGTTAGAGGCCAAAAGGCATTACGAGATACTCATAATGACCTGTTCTGGTATTAAACGCAGTTTTCCACTCGTCGCCCTCCTTAATCCTGACGAGATTGTATGCCCCTCTCAAATCAAGCTTCGTGTAGACCGTTGCTCCCTTGAGGCGGTCAAATAACTCCGTAATCAATGGGATCGGATAGGCATTCTTAATGGTGAAACGATTGAGACCCCTATAATCGATACAAGGTCTCAGTTCACCACTCTTCTTCTTCACAAAAAAGAAACCAGCACCAGCAGGAGACGAGGATTTGCGGATGAAACCTTGAGAAAGTGCGTCTGCAACATACTCCTCCATGGCTTTATCCTCGAAGACCGACAAAGGATAAACCCGGCCACGAGGGGGAATGGCACCAGGTTGAAGGTCAATTGCGCAATCTTACGACCGGTGTGGAGGCAATGTACCGGCTTGACCTTTGTCAAAGACATCGCTAAAATCGCGGTACTCCTCCGGCAGGGAGGAGAGTGAAGAGGTGCACAGGACCTTGGCTACCTTCTGGAAACATCTCTCACTGCACTGTGGCAACCAGGACAGATTCTCAGCACGGAGCCAATCAAAAAACGGGTTGTGCCTCTGTAACCAAGGATAACCAATGACCAGCGGAAACTTAGGTGAGGAAATAACTTGGAATTGGATTATCTTATGGTGAAGAGCCCCTACGGCCATGGACAACGGAACAGTCTCATGGGTCACATGGGCAGGCTGTAGGAGTCTCCCGTCAAGAGCCTCAATGGCATGTGGAGTGTCACGCAGCTGCAGCGGGATCAAATGCTTAGACACAAAGGCAGCATCAATGAACAGGCCTGCAGCCCCGGAGTCGATTGGAGCCTGTATCTCGATGGATGACTCAGCTCAAGACAGGGTAACCGAAACCAGGGGCTTATCCTTCTGGACAACTGGAGACGAAACAACGCCACCTAAGGTCTTTCCGTGACAGGACTTCAAGGTTCGGGTGTTCCCTGGACAGGAAGGACAAGACTTCAAAAAGTGACCAGCCTGGCCACAATAAAGGCACAATCTCTCCCTCCTCCTAAGGGCTCTCTCATCCGCAGAGAGACGCGTGAAGCCCAAGTGCATGGGTTCATCTTCACAGACCGACTCGGTACCAGGAGGCATGAGAGGTGAGGGAGGCAAGGGTGGGACTGCAAAGCTCAGAGACAAACATACAGGAGGCTTCCGCAAGCGCTCCTTAACCACTTAAGCCCCGGACCAATACGCAGCATAAAGACCACAGGTGATTTTACAATTTGGCACAGTGCTGCTTTAACTGGAAATTGTGCAGACATGCAATATTGTACCCAAACGAAATTTGTGTCCTTTTCTTCCCACAAATAGAGCTTTCTTTTAATGGTATTTGATTGCCTCTGCGATTTTTTATTTTTTTTTGCGATATAAACGGAAAAAGACCGAAAATGTTGAAAAAAAATATTTTCTACTTTTTGTTATAAGAAAAATCGAATAAACTCAATTTTAGTCATACCTTTAGGCCAAAATGTATTCAGCCACATGTCTTTAGTAAAAAAAATGTCAATAAGCGTATATTAATTGGTTTGCGCAAAAGTTATAGCGTCTACAAACTAGGGTACATTTTCTGGAATTTACACAGCTTTTAATTTATGACTGCCTATCTCATTTCTTGAGGTGCTAAAATGGCAGGGCAGTACAAACCCCCCCCCCCCCCAAATGACCCCATTTTGGAAAGTAGACACCCCAAGGAAATTGCTGAGAGGCACGTTGAGCCCATGGATTTTTTTTTTTTGTCCCAAGTGATTGAATAATGACAAAAAAAAAATTACAAAAAGTTGTCACTAAATGATATATTGCTCACACATGCCATGGTTATATGTAAAATTGTACCCCAAAATAAATTTTGCTGCTTCTCCTGAGTACGGGGATACCACATGTGTGGGACTTTTTAGGAGCCTAGCCACGTACGGGACCCCGAAAACCAAGCACCGCCTTCAGGATTTCTAAGGGCGTAAATTTTTGATTTCACTCCTCACTACCTATCACAGAAGGCCATAAAATGCCAAAATAGCACAAACCCCCCCAAATGACCCCTTTTTGGAAAGTAGACACCCCAAGCTATTTGCTCAGAGGCATGGTGAGTATTTTACAGCTCTCATTTGTTTTTGAAAATGAACAAAAATTTGGGGGGGTTCTGTGCCATTTGGGCATTCCATGGCCTCCGAAACTGTGATAGGCAGTGAGGAGTGAAATCAAAAATTTACACCCTTAGAAAGCCTGAAGGCGGTGCTTGGTTTTTGGGGTCCTGTACGTGGCTAGGCTCCCAAAAAGTCTCACACGTGGTATCCCCGTACTCAAGAGAAGCAACAGAATGTATTTTGGGGTGTACTTCCACATATGCCCATGGCATGTTTGAGCAATATATAATTTAGTGACAACTTTGTGCAAATTTTTTTTTTAAATAAAAACAAAAAATTATTTTTTCCGCAACTTGTGTCAACATATAAAATATTCCATGGACTCAACATGCCTCTCAGCAAATAGCTTGGGGTGTCTACTTTCCAAAATGGGGTCATTTGGGGGGGGGGGGGGTTTGAACTGTCCTGGCATTTTATAAACAACATTAGGAAGCTTATGTCACACACCATCCACTCTTCTAACCACTTGAAGACAAAGCCCTTTCTGACACTTTTTGTTTACATGAAACATTATTTTTTTTTTGCAAGAAAATTAATTTGAACCCCCAAACATTATATAATTTTTTTAAAGCAAAGGCCCTACAGATTAAAATGGTGGGTATTGCATTTTTTTTCCACACAGTATTTGCGCAGCGATTTTTCAAACGCATTTTTTGGGGAAAAAATACACTTTTTTAAATTTTGATGCACTAAAACACACTATATTGCCCAAATGTTTGATGAAATAAAAAAGATGATCTTAGGCCGAGTACATGGATACCAAACACGACATGCTTTAAAATTGCGCACAAACGCGCAGCGGCGACAAACTACATACATTTTTAAAAGCCTTTACAGGTTACCACATTAGATTTACAGAGGAGGTCTACTGCTAAAATTACTGCCCTCGATCTGACCTTCGCGGTGATACCTCACATGCATGATGCAATTGCTGTTTACATATGACGCCAGACCGACGCTTGCGTTCGCCTTTGCGCAAGAGCAGGGCGGGACAGGGGTGCTTTTTATTTATTTATTTTTTAATTATTAATTTTGCTTTTTTTATTTTATTTTTAAACTGTTCCTTCCATATTTATTTATTTATTTTTTAGCATTTTTATTGTTAACTCAGGGAATGTAAATATCCCCTATGATAGCAATAAGTAGTGACAAGTGCTCTTTTTTTGAAAAAACTGGGGTCTATTAGACCCTAGATCTTTCCTCTGCCCTCAAAGCATCTGACCACACCAAGATCGGTGTGATAAAATGCTTTCCCAATTTCCCAATGGCGCTTTTTATATTCTGGGGGGAGGGACATTCCCTCCCACTGCTTGTAAAAGCAGTCCAGAGGCTAATTAGCTGCTAGGATTGCTTTTACATGAAAGCCGGCCGCTGGCTGAAAAGAATGATACCAAGATGATACCTAAACCCACAGGCATCATTCTGGTATAACCATTCAAAGTCCAGCAACATACCAGTACGTTGCTGGTCCTTGTTGGACATGTATTGTAATCTTTTTTATCATGCAGCCTGTTGGCTGAACGAAAAAAAGAGATTGATCGGTGGGTATGCCCACCATTAGAATACCTCCCTTCATCCACCCACTTCTAATGATGGGCATACATGCACCATTTATATATGCCAAAGCATGGGGACATTCTCCCGCAAAAGTTATGCCGCGTACACACGGTCTGACTTTTCCACGGGCAAGCCTCCGTCGGAGTTTCGACCATATGTACGAGGCATTAGGAGCAAAATCTCTCCTCCGCTCCTGCTGCCCGCATGCTTCGGCATATATGCTCTTTTTTTTTAACTGTGGGGGTGAAATCACCTCCTACAGCACTGGAGTCGCAGGGATCCGGCCTGTCTCTGCGAACGCTGCAGTTATGTGTGTTGTGTTTTGTAAGTGACAGTGATCGATCGATACTGCACTTGGGTGGCCTGGGCTGGACGGAGGGGCAAAATGCAGGTGCTAGCAGGTAACTGGGCTGATCCCGCTGACACTGCGTTTTTGGGAACCCTAAACTGCTGGGGACGCTAGTATAGATCTTATCAGATATTGATCTGTTCAGATACTATACCACTAAGGGAGGTGTATGCTTCACGCGAGGGTGTTAGCGCTACTGGCACTAACCTGACACTGCCTGGGGTGACGCAGACCCTCTCTGACTCTAAAACCTAATTGATATAACCCGCCGGGCGATCAGGGGGTTAAACCTTTATTGGGTTATATACGGCGGGTGCCCTGACACTATGAAAAGCAAATTAACTAACCAGCATCTCCCGTAACACTTATACGGTGATCACTGGTGAAAGGGTTAACTAGGGGCAATCAGGGGGTTAAAACCTTTATTAGGTAATATATGGGGGTACCTGACGCTATAAAAAACTGGTGGCGAACCTAAAAAAATAACTGACTACCTAGCAGCATCACCGACACTAATACAGCGATCAGAAAAACGATCGCTTAGTGACAGTAGTGCTAGGGGGTGAAAGGGTTACCTGGGGGGTGATCAAGGGGTTAAACCTTTATTGGGGGGGTTAGGGGGCTACCCTGGACCTAAAGGGACCTACACTAACTGCCCTGACACTTTTACAGTTACAAATGTCACTGTTTGCAGTGATCAGTAAATAAATGATCACTGCTTTCAGTGACACTGTGACTGGGGGCTGATCTGGGGGGTGACTGGGGGGGGCGATTGTGTGCCTATGTGTCCTGGTGTCAGTGTAGTGTTTGTGCACTAACCTGATATCTTCTCTCCATGGCGCTCCGGTATGTGTGAGCGCCGCAGGGGGAGATCACTTCCTCTGCCTGTGTTTACATTACACAGGCAGAGGAAGCATCCCATTCGCCGGGAGCGATCGCGAGGGGGTGGCCAGAAACCAATGGCCGCCCCCTCATCACGGATCGCTCCCAGAGCAATACCGACCGCTCACTGTACCGAAGGGGGGTCCAATCGGACCCCCCACCCATACGAAGGCAGACAGGTACATGATTGTGCCTGTACGTGCCATTTTGCCGACGTATATATACAGTGGGCGGTCGTTAAGTGGTTAACAGAGGGTCATTCTCTGAGTCTGGAGTCAATGAGGATGGCAAATGTGATCAACTTCTCCAGCTCAGTGGGTATATCTCGGGCTGCTATCTCATCCTTGATGTTATCCGAAAGACCATGAGAAAAAGCAGCCACGAGGGCCTCATTGTTCCAAGCAACCTCTGCTGCCAGGGTATGGAATTCAATGGCATAATCGGCAACAGTTCTCGTACTCTGTTTGATGGACATGAGGCTCTTGGCAGCCGAAGCGGAGCGTGCGGGAACGTCAAATACCCCTTTGAAGGAAGCCACAAATTCTGGGTAACTCAGGACCACAAGTTTTTGCGTCTCCCATAGATGGTTTGCCCAGGCCAAGGCTCTCTCAGAAAGCAAGGATATCACAAAGCCTACTTTGCTTCTGTCCGTGGGAAACACCTGGGGCAGCATCTCAAAATATATCTCAACCTGGTTGAGAAAACCTCTGCATTGGATTGGATCACCCCCAAATCGCTGGGGAAGCGGGGCGGAACCAGACATACCTCTAATAGAGGAAATACTCGAGGCGGGTGCCTGCACAGAGTGTGGAGCAGCAGCAGGGCCTGCCTGCACAGGGACTACCGGAGCGGCCACAGTGGAAAACTCTAGATGAGCCGTGTGACTCAGGAGAGTCTGTATCCCCGTGGCAAACTGATCCATGCGGCGATCCAGGTCATCCAGTCTGGAAAAAAATATTATTAACAAGTGGATTGGCTGCATCTTCTGAATTAATGGCCTTCGCATACTGTCAGAAACCATGAATCAGACCGAGACAGAAGTGCAGTTAAATAACACTAGTTTAATAATAAATGATAAAAAGGTAAACAGAGAAAGCGTAGTCAAAACATAACCAGAGTTCAGTAACCGGATCGGGTAGTCTGCCAAGCCAAAGTCCAAGAGCCAGCGATAAAGGTAAAAGAACAGCAAGCAGGATCCGTAGCCTGAGGGAACAGCAGTCAAGCAGGTCTTCAACTGGAACGCAGGAGAAAGTCTCTTGAGATGTTAACACAGGCGAAGGCGAAGATCAAGTGAACTGGAAGTCCTTAAGTAGGCAGAGCTGACGAGCGGATCGAAAACAGGTGGATCACTGTGGAGAGATGGAAGCTGGCAATTAGCTGACAGCTGAGCTGCCAGCCCTGACACCACCTTAATGAAAAACGGAATTAACCTCTTCAATACAGGGCACTTTGACCCCCCTTCCTGCCCAGGCCAATATTCAGCTTTCAACGTTCTCACAGTTTGAATGACAATTGCACAGTCATGCAGCACTTTACCCAAACCAAACTTTTACAATTTGAGACCGATAGCGCTTTCTTTTTGGTGGTATTCATTTTTTTTGGTTTCAAAAGTTTTTTATTAAAGCATAATATTGAGTACAACAAGAAGTAGTCAGAAATGGTGAATGTATATCGTTCACGTTACATATAAAGCATAACTATTACAAAACATCAGAAAATTAGTGGATTAAGTGCTATCATTTGTCGCTGATCAATATTAGGGAGGGTGTTGACACGGTGGCATCAGTGTGTATCAGCGGGGGTGGTCCCCAGAACTTCGACAACGGGTATTGTTATGCGTTTACATCAGGTTCATGGGGTATCAGAAAATGTGAAATCATAGCCTCAGAGGCCTGTTCTTGTTGAGGAAGTAAGGGATCATGGGTACAAGCGGGGTTCGCAGATGAGGGATAGGCGCGTGAGGAGAGGAGGGGCACATAGGGGAAAAGAGAAAGAGAGAGAAGGGGGAGGGGGAACGTTGTCGGCGGGGCCGCGGTGTGGCCAGGGGGGCCACCACGCGCAGTGGTAGTGGTAGGTGGAAGATCATGGGATAAGGAGGTTGGGATCAAAGTCCGGGGGTAGAAAGTTATCCACCCATGGGGTCCATATGCTAGTGTGTCGAGGGACACGGTCTAACAATGTGGCCTCAATTTTGCTGTGTATCATGGCTTGGGTTACTCTATTCTTTGTTTCTGCTATGTAGAGTTTCGGGGTTTTCCAGGCTTTGGCAATAGTTTGCTTGGCAGCAGTGGTCAGCTGGAGGAGAAGACTGATTTGATTTCTGGTATATTCTCCCTGTATGTGGTTTAGGAGTGCCAGGGCCGGGTCAGGGATCACTGTTTCATGCAGTATTGTGGAAACCATTTGAAAGATAACCTTCCAGAATTGTTGTGCTATCTTACAAGACCACCAGATATGGAGATGGGTACCCTGGTCACTGCAACCTCGGAAACAGGTCGAGGGATAATTCGGTACAAATTTAGATATTCTTGCTGGAACCAGGTACCAGCGCATTAAAACTTTATAGTTTGTTTCAAGCGCTACCACATTTTGGGAGGAAGATTTGGTGGTGGCCCATATATCGGACCATTCTTCAGGAGAGAGAGAAATATTTAGGTCCTTGGACCACTGTGCAGCTGATAGAGTGGAGAAGTGGCTATATAGGCTAGATATAATGCCTGGGGCATGAGGGTCTGCTGCGCAGATTTTCTCGTATATAGATTGGGTGGGTATTCATTTTTTTTAAATCTCCATAGGTAACGCTTTACAAATGTTTACAGGATACTAGTTTAGAGTTAGAGGAGGTCTAGTGCTAGAAATATTGCTTTTGCTACAAGGTTTGTGGTGATACCCGACGTGTGGCACAAACACCGTTTACATATGTGTGAGTGCTCTACATATGTGTTTGCCACTGCGCACGAGCAGAGGGGCGCTGTAAATTTTTTACTTTTTTTTAATCACTTTTAGTGCGGTCACAAGAAATGTAAACATCTCTTGTGACAACAATAAAGCATGACAGGTCCTCTTTATGGAGAGATCTAGGGTCCCCAAGACCCCATATCTCACCTCTACAATGGAAAACATCAGATCAAAAAAAACAAAAATTATCTGATCGTAATGCTTTATCAAAAAAAAAAAAAAATGGCCTTGTTACATCGGCTGTGAATCGGAAATGATGTCCTGACTGACAACTATTGCACTTCAAACAATAGCTTGTAATATGGTCCGGTACAGCTCAGGACACCACACACACATAACGCAAAACTATTTCCTAGTACCTGACATCACCAAGCTACGCCCCACGTGTATCGTCATTGGTCACATGACTTCTTCAGGAGATCAGCCATAGGTGATGTTTACCGGGAATTTAACAGATGACAATACGGGTGAGGCACAGCTGGGTGGTGTCAGTACTAGGAAACCGTTTTATGTTATGCCAGAGAGGTGTCCTGAGCTGTACCAGACCATATGGGGCACAAATGAAAAATTTGTTTTGGGTAGAGCACTGGATAAACTCAGTGGGATAATGACAACATTTCCAGGTTCAGAGACTGGTTATGTTTACCACACAGAAGGTGGAGTAAAATTGAAAATACAGTTTTGGGTGGAGCACTGGAGAAAATTGTGGAAAAACACTTAATTTTACACCTAAAGAGATTTTTTATACATGTTTTATGTGTTATCACGTTATTATTGATATATGAGTAATTGTTGATTTGTGACACATTTTTTATATCATAGAAGAGTACATGCGCAAAAGTGGTTTAATGAGTCACATATAGAAGTACAGTGGAGTTACTCTAGTTTGGTTATTTTTTTGATGTGGGAACACATAACGGTGTTTGCTGGCAGCTCTTGAGAAGAAAAAAAGGGATTTTTATAACAGCTTACCTGTAAAATCCTTTTCTTGGAGTACATCACGGGACACAGAGCGACTTAGTCATTACTAATGGGTTATATAGTTTACCTTCAGGTGTTGGCACTGGCCAATTCCAAACCGGAAGTACCCTCCCCTATATAAGCCCCTCCCACCCGGGAGCACCTCAGTTTTGTAGCCAAGCAATAAGTGTCCCAAAAAGAGGGGTGGGAGCTCTGTGTCCCGTGATGTACTCCAAGAAAAGGATTTTACAGGTAAGCTGTTATAAAAATCCCTTTTTCTTTTTCGTACATCACGGGACACAGAGCGACTTAGTCATTACTAATGGGACGTCCCAAAGCAATGCCAAATGAGGGGGGGGTACATAAGCTGGGCGCCATCAGGCATGAGGATCTTTTGCGGCCTGCAACACACTGCGCCCAAAGGCGACATCCTCCTGACTTCTAACGTCTACCTGATAGAATCTAGTAAACGTGTGTACCGAAGACCATGTTGCGGCCTTACATACTTGAGCCAGGGAGGCCTGGTGATGCACTGCCCATGAAGTTCCAACCGCTCTTGTGGAGTGCGCCCTAACTTTGAACGGAGGCGGTCTCTTTCTCAAGCCATAGGCTTGTATTATGACCTGTCGAATCCACTTGGCTAAAGTAGATTTTGATGCTGCCTGACCCCTTCTGGGGCCTTCCGGCAGAACAAACAAAGAATCCGTTCTGCGAATCTGAGCAGTGGCTTTTAGATAAGCTTTAACTGCTCTTACCACATCCAAAGAATGTAATAACTTTTCCTCTACTGAGCTAGGTTTGGGGAAAAAAGAAGGAAGAACCACATCTTGGTTCAAATGAAACCTCGATACCACCTTAGGAAGAAAGGCTGGATGAGGACGTAATACTACTCTGTCCTTATGGACAACCAGATATGGCTCCTTACAGGACATAGCTGCTAATTCCGACACTCTTTTAGCCGAACAAATGGCTACTAAGAAAACCAATTTCCTGGTGAGAAGAACCAAGGAAATGTGTTGTAATGGTTCAAACGGTTGTTTCTGTAGAACCGACAGCACCAGGTTTAAGTCCCAAGGACATATGGGAATACTAACCGGAGGGCTAATACGCATCACTCCTTGTATAAAGGCTTTGACTAGTGAATGCGAAGCCAAGGGCCTTTGAAAAAATATTGACAAGGCCGAAATCTGACCCTTGATAGTACTCAAGGCCAGCTTCCTATCTACAGCCCACTGTAGGAAGTCCAGAATCCTCCCTATCATGTACTTACGTGGATGCCATTTCTTGGTCTCACACCACGTAATGTACGCTTTCCAGATCCTATAATAGATCTGCCTGGATACCGGTTTCCTGGCATTGATCATGGTAGATACCACAGAATTAGAGAGCCCTCTCTTTTTCAGAATGTGGGCCTCAATAGCCAGGCCGTCAAACCTAGGGCTGGTAAGGAAGGGTGGTATATCGGTCCTTGCGACAGCAGGTCCGGACGAAGTGGGAGGGTCCACGGACTCCTCACTGACATTTTTACAATCTCCGCGTACCATGCCCTTCGGGGCCACGCTGGAGCCACCAGAATCACTGGTTTCTTTTCTACCCTGATTCTGCGGAGTAATCGCGGTAACAATTGTGGCGGTGGGAATGCATATATCAGCTTGAACCGATCCCAAGGGAACACTAGGGCATCCGAGCCGCAAGCTAGGGGATCCCTTGTGCGAGACACAAACCTGTCCACCTTTGCGTTGAATCTGGATGCTAGCAGATCTACATCCGGTGTTCCCCACCGCTGGCATATTGCCTGGAAAACCTCGGGGTGAAGAGACCATTCCCCCGGGCATAATTGTTGGCGACTTAGAAAGTCCGCTCTCCAATTTTCCACTCCTGGGATGAAAACCGCGGATATGGCTGGGACATATCTTTCTGCCCACTCCAGGATGCAATTTGCTTCCTTCTGGGCTGCACGACTTTTGGTGCCACCCTGATGATTGATATATGCCACTGCCGTGGCATTGTCTGATTGAATTCTGACCGGGGACCCCTGGAGTTTGGATGTCCATGCTACTAGGGCATACCGGGCTGCTCGTATCTCTAAGAGATTGATGGGCAGGGCCTTTTCTGCTTCTGACCACCTGCCCTGGAGACCATTGCTCCAGCACTGCCCCCCAGCCGATGAGGCTGGCATCTGTAGTGACCACCTTCCAAGAAACCGGACTGAAGGGTTTCCCTCTTTCCAGATTCTGGGGCACCAACCACCAATGGAGGCTCTTGCGAACGGAAGGGGACAGGGACATTGGTAAGTCTAAAGCCTGAACTTTTTTGTTCCAGGCTGACAGTATGGCCCTTTGCAAATTCCTTGAATGGAATTGACCGTAGGGTACCGCTTCGAATGAAGCCACCATCTTTCCCAGCAGCCTCATGCAGAGACGTATGGATGGTTTTCTTTTTGTACCCACTAAGTGGGTCAAATTTCTTAAAGACGACACCTTCTCTGGAGGTAAGAAAATCTTTCTCTGATTTGAATCCAGCCTTAGCCCTAAGTATTCCAGACTTTTGACTGGTCTTAGAGCTGACTTGTCCCGGTTGATAATCCAACCGTGATATTCCAGATACTCGATTGTCTTGTGAATAGCTACTTCCAGCTTTTCCACTGAGTGGTCTATTAGTAGCAGGTCGTCTAGATATGCCATTATCGTTACACCCTGTGTTCTTAGATTGGCCAATAATGGGGCCAGAATTTTTGTGAACACTCGTGGTGCTGTGGCCAGACCGAAAGGTAAGGCTCTGAACTGAAAATGGCGCCCTTCTACTGCAAAGCGTAGAAATTTCTGATGGGCCGGAAAGATGGGAATATGCAGATAAGCATCCCTTATGTCGATCGAGGCTAGCCATTCCTGCCCTTGTAGGGCGGTGGCCACTGATCGGATCGACTCCATCCGAAAGGTCCTGATATTTAGGAACTTGTTTAGCCCTTTTAGATTTAATATGGGCCTCACGTCCCCATTTGGTCTGGGGACTGTGAAAAGGTTCGAGTAAAACCCGAATCCGCTTTCTTCCAGGGGAACCTTCATGATTACCCCTTGGAGCAATAGTTGTTCTAGTGCCAGAAGGAGGGATCCTCTCTTTTGGGGATCTCTTGGCACGTTTGACCTCATAAATTGGGCAGGAGGAGTGCCTTTTAACTCCAGCTTGTATCCCAGACTTACTGCGGAGAGCACCCATCTGTCTCTGATGGTGTCCCGCCAGGTCTCTGTGAACAACTGAAGTCTTCCCCCCACCCGATTGAGCGGGGGCAATACTTCATGCCTTAGGGGGAGGTTTTGTACCTCTCTTGATCCAGGGCTTCTTGTTACCCTGTGATTGTCCCTGATTTCTGCCCCCTGAATTTGACCGCGGAGGCCGTCGGAACTGCTTCCCAGCCGATGTGCCCGGGACTGGAGAGGTAGGCCTCTTAAAAGAAGGACTTCTACCCTTGTTCTTAACCGGTAAGAGTGAACTTTTACCGGCAGAAATTTTCTGGATATATTTGTCCAGATCTTCTCCAAATAAGCGTTCTCCATGAAATGGGAAGCTAACCAGCAGTTTTTTACAGGGAGCTTCAGCAGACCAGTTTTTGAGCCACAGAAGCCTACGCATATGTACTATAGACAGCGTAAAGCGGGAGGCCTGTTGGATTGTATCCTTTATGGCGTCCACCGCAAAACACAAGGCTCTAGGCAGGTCAGCTAGGGCATGAGCCTGCTGATCTGGTAAGTCCCTTAAGACTTGTTTCAACTGATCTTTCACTGCTTGGCAGACTCCAATCGCTGCTACCGCAGGTTGTGTCACCATACTTGCTGTAGAGAAAGCAGATTTTAGTAAAGACTCCAATTTTTTATCTATTGGGTCTTTGAACATTGGAACATTATCTACTGGACATGTCAGTGATTTGTTAACAGAAGAGATGGCTGCGTCCACTATAGGGACCCTCCATTTTCTTATGAACTTATCCTCCATGGGATAGATCACCGGAAATCTCTTGGGGGGAGCAAATATTTTATCAGGATGCTCCCAATCCTGGTAAATAAGCCCTTCTAATAAAGGGTGGATTGGGAAGGAACAGACCGCCTGGGGAGCTTTTAGCGACCCCAGCGAGGAAACCGTAGTGGATGGTGGTTCCGCCAGAGGCATTTTAAATGCTGATCGGACCATGTTAGTCAGAGACTGAACCCATAATCTTTCAGCCTGAGAAGCTGAGAAAAGGTTCTTCCACTGTTGATTCCTCTATAAGTGAATCAACCTCATCCTGATCCCCTTCAGGTAGGTCGATCTCTGTGTGGGGCTGTTCCTCCACTAACAGGCACTCTGAAGGAGGAGACGGAGATCGGACGCGCTTTTCCTGTGACAGGGAAGCAGCGATCAATGCTGTTAATCTCTCTTCCAATCCTCCCAGAGTTGAGGATAAAACCTCCTCTGTTATATATACAGGAGCAGGTGGACTGGGGACAGCCGCAGCACCAGGCATTCCTGCGGGGTTTCTACGGCTACTGACCTCTGCATTCTCAGGGGAGATTGGTGCAGTGCAAGCATGCCCAATATCCTCAGAGCCCGATGGAGACCCCTTTGGCTTCCTGGAAGATCTATTTCCGGAGCGTCTGGACGACATATCCTTTAAGCACAAAGCTGAGGTATTCCCGTCGTCATACACCAATTTTTGCTGGTAATAGTCTAACACAGGTGCTGCTATATACCAGCTGGTGTCCACTAAAGTGCCTTTCTATGGGGATGCCTGCATCAACCGCCTCTGTGTGCCACTGTTTGTTGCTAGTTCTGTTTGCATGCAGCTGACACTTGTACTGTGTCTTTTACCATGCTGGGACGCCCGCACATGCGCAGAAGCGCCGCGGCGCGCATCGAGCGTCATCCACCCGCCCCGCCCCTTTTTTTTCATAGGAGGCGCGTGCACGCGCCCGCGCGCGCGCCCGTGCGCCAATGGCGCCCTTTTCGAAAACCAACAGAGGACTAGGAGCCAGGGCCCTTTTTGCCGGAGGGCCTGTGCGGTGGATGAACGCAGCAACAGGGCAGAGGAAGTGGATTCCCTCAGAGAAACTTACCAGCTGCCTGGATCTTTTGAGTTGAGAAAACCAAAGATCCACATTTACAAGAAAAATGGACTACAGCGGCCTCTAGTGGTTTAACACAGGTACCGCGGTCCCTGTTTTTTTTTTTTTTCTTGACTACTATTAAAATTTTACATTTTCAGTAGATATAGGCAAACACAGATATTTAGCGGGAATACCGTTAGGTAACAGACAGAAAGACAAATTAGGCTTGGGGGTCCCCCAATAGAACCAAGTTCCTGAGGGCCCCCACTTACCTGATCCCCGCCGCAGGACTTTGTTTGGTCCACAAAAGTCCAAACTTCACCTATCACGGCAGGCATTGTAATTAAACCTTCAGGGACCGGGTTCCCAAGGATTCCACTCCCCTGGACCTGTATAGCACCCTGCACAGACAGCGTCTTGGTCGTGGGTATGACCAGAGCTCTGGATCCCAGGGTCCAGCCCTCCTAAGAGAAGCATTACAGGCAAAACCTTGCTCTTCTGCTGCAAGGCCCGGGTACCGACCGTTTAGCTATGAAGCTTTTTTGGTGGGATCCGGAACAGCTTACTAAGGCCCAAAAGAACCTGTACGCAAGCCCAGTGAAAACACATGTTACTCTTTGGCCAACACCTTAGACACTGGCAAAAAACTGAGGTGCTCCCGGGTGGGAGGGGCTTATATAGGGGAGGGTACTTCCGGTTTGGAATTGGCCAGTGCCAACACCTGAAGGTAAACTATATAACCCATTAGTAATGACTAAGTCGCTCTGTGTCCCGTGATGTACGAAAAAGAAAGCTATATATAGGCAGCGCAGGAGTATGTTTCTGTTTTTTCTTCTTCCACTTTTTGCATGTGCTGTGTGCAGAGCAGGTTTACCTCATGGCCCCTGCCATTATCCTTCAATCAGATAATCTCTTTCTGCTGCTCCCTTGCCTTGCATCCCATTTCACCATTGCTAGATGAATTAAATGAGAAGTTCCCCTTTTGGGAACATGTTACATGTTACACCTGTTTTTAGGGTCTAATGTAGCATGTTCCCGCTCCTGCAGCCTCTTCCTGTGACAGCAGGCCAGGGATCTTCTCCCCACGGCTTGTAGTTCTCAATGAGCTATGAGGGCGCTGGTGAGCGTTCTCATAGTCCATTGAGCTTCCTGGGCTGAAGTAACTGCCTACCTGTATCAGAGGTGTGGGCAGACAGCTATACTACCAGTTTGGAAGAAGCGGATGTTGCACCTGAATAGACTCACTCTACTAGGTCTGTCATTGACAGGTGTCTGTTTTCTCCGATTTTCAAAGCCACCACCTGGTCTTTGTGAAGTTTTACCAAATGGATGTTCAGCGCTCTGCTGACGCCAACTTCGAACATAAGTAGCTTCAAGCCACTCTCTGAGTTTGGGACCAGATTTCCTTGTTTTTTATTTTGTGCGCCTGTACGCATAGTATGCTGTGTTGTCTACTCAGTTATACTGCTCGGGTACGATCCCAGTGTCTGTGATTAAAGGAACGTGTCCTGAACTGTGTGATTTAAAAAATAGGATTTGGGAGATCTATATCTATTTTTCTTGGATATACAGTACAGGCCTCCTGATGTGTTTCTTTTATTGCTTGCAAAAAACTGAGAGTTGCTTGGAGTAGAAGGGGCTATATGAGATGTCCCATAGTTATGTTTGCCAGTGTCCAATCACCTGAAGGTGGCTGTGCATAAACCAGTGTTTATGTTTAAAGGGACCTGTGTCATGTACTGTACTTCCAAGAAACTTGCATTAGCAGCCTATATGCATCTCTCTCAGTAAGGTTTCCTTAAAGTGAACCCGATTCATGAAATTTGATCTGGGCACATATAGCTGTAGTGTTTTCTCATCTCTCTTCACAGCATTAAGTTCTGTGGCTTTCTCCTGCTCCATTCTTCTGTTATCAGTATGATAACTTCTCACAAGTTCTCCAACACATGAGATAAAATCAGCCTGAAATTTGTGTCTTGCGAGGTTGCTATAAATAGATTAGCAGAGAACTGAAATATTCACAAAACAGTTCCAAGACTTCACACTCAGTGCTGAACAAGAAGAAAAAATCTGCAACACGATGTGCACTTTCTAAAGAATATATAAAGCTGAAGACAGTAGATATACATGTAAAACTTATGTAGGGAGATTTGTTTCATCCCTGTGTATCATCTGAGGCTGTTCACTTCACTGGGTATATGTGAGGGTTTACATCCACTTTAAACATTACAGATTTCCCTTAATAGGATAAAGGAGAACTGACATGACCACCAATGACACATTTTTGTTCTTCCAGCTACCTCTTCGCTCATGGCATCTCCTCAGACAGAAGAATTCTTTGACATGATTGCCAGCTCGCAGAGCAGGCGACTGGATGACCAGAGAGCGAGCGTAGGGAACTTGCCTGGTCTACGACTAACACATAATAACATGGGTCATCTAAAGGTGGAAGGTGACCAGCAAGAGCCAGGTGATGAATTCTTCAATATGCTGATGAAATGTCAGGTAAGCGGACCATCTGTATAACAAATATAATTCTTGTCATGGTTGCAGCTAATTGTATGTAAAAAAGCAGAACAATTTCAGGACAAAGTAACAGGTTCTTTTTATAACACAGTTTCTTCACTATTATTTACTTACCTTCCCCATGAAACTCTGCCACCAGCTGGAGCCTTGTGAAATGACCGATACTTCTGCGTATAGGGGAGCATGTTACCCTCTTCCATTTCACCCTCTACACAGTGCACAAAGCCTCAATGGCCAATCACAAAGGGTAAACACTGCCACGCGGTGACTGCAGAAATATCGTCCTAAGTTCCACTGCAGGCGAACGAGATTTGTGTAAATCCTTTTTCTTAAAGTTATTAAAGGGATAAAGGAAGTTTTTCACATTCCAGTCAGGCTATACTGTCACCTACAGGCCAGCCCAGGAAAACCCATCCTTAAACCAGCCTGCCTCAGTTTTTTTAGCAAGCAGTAACAAGAGCGTAATCAATACTAAAGAGCAATAGGACCTGTGTCCCTTTGTGGACTCCAAGAAAATAATTTTGTAGAAAAACCCTATTTTATTTTCCGTCCGGTGAGGGAGACAATCTTCACCAGCCGAACATCCAAAAGCAGTTCAACTGAGAGCTAGGAAAAAACTGCTAACTGGGCTAGTATTAACTAAGAAACTGGGGACTGTTTACAGCTTAAGAACCCCCTGAAGGATCCAAGCTGGCAGTGGATGAGGCCTCAAACTCTGCCCGGTAACAAGAAAATAAAAACAAGACAGGTGGTAATTAAGTATGGCGAAAACAATACCTGTCGCCAGAAAATAGCCACATAATTAGTAAGGAAAGGGAGTGAAAATCCCAAACCAGTTGCCTTACTGTAAGTCTGGTCCACCTGTCCAACCGGAATGGAACAAAAACAAAATCCCTACAGTGATCACCCAGAGAAATCTACAGAGAGTCAGTTTTGAAAGGAAAAAACAAATAGCCTGATCAGCAAGGAAAAGGACTGCCCCTCGGAGAGCTGGGACTGGACCTCGGGACCTAACAACAATTATTTCCTGGTAGGGAGAGATCAGAGCCACCTTAAGTGAGAAAGAGGCCCTAGGCTGCACCTGATTCCCAATATGGGTCCAAGAGAAAGATTCCATGCATGCAGTGGCTGTCAGGACAGGCACGTACCACATCTGTAGTCGGTGGCTACCAGTGAAGGATGCTTAAGATGAACCTAGGGTAGAACTAAATCTAAAGAGTGTACCATTGGTTCCTAAGAACACAAAGAACCAATGTTTGATCCTTAGGAGTCAGCATGGTCAAATGACATTGGGTACATGGGAACTCCCCATACAAGATATAAGTAGGGGAACAAAGGTAGAGAGATCTTACCCAAATTTTAAAAAGTAAAAAAAATGACTTGATAGAGCTGAGGACCAGTTCAGTTTCCACCTATCTATATCTACCGCCAGGGGTCGGCAACCCGTCAGTCAATGGTAGATGATGAGTAGACTGCAATCCTTCCTTGCCGATCCTGGAACTTGGACAGGAGGGGCAGCATTTATTGGTAATGACTCCCTTTCCTCCTGCAGCTGCTAAAAGATGCCTTTTCTCCTCTCCCTCCCGCCAGATTTTAGCGACTGCAGGAGGAAAGAGGATCAGTACCAGTAAATGCCATCTCTACTGTCCCTGTTCCTCTTCTTCTTTTGGCTAACAGAACAACACCCCAAATCCAGCTGCTAAAGGATGTTTTTAGAATGGAATGGATAGAATGTTTCAGGTTGGAGGATGTCATTTACTGGCCCCTTCCTTTCCTGAATGAACACAGTGAGTGAGCAGTACCACTCACTCACTGTGCTCATTCACAAACTGAAGCATAGTAACCACAGTTTACTCTGCTTTAGTTTTTAATAAACAGGAGCCTCGGTCTCCTGCTCATTCATTTATAGTGCAGCTGAGGCTGCAGGGAAAGGGACAGGGGAATCTCTTTTTCTCAGTCCCTTTTTCTGTCTCAAAAGTGAGATATCAGGTGCCTGTTTAGACCCCTGATTACTCATCAAAGCCCCCAACTGGGCTTCTAAAAACAAAAATAATAATATTGTAAAAAAAGAAAAAGAAAAACTACTGACAGTCCACACACCATCTACTTGCCCTACTGACACTGCCCATTGCTCTACTGACTGACTTTATAGTTTTATAATGACATTTGTTTTATTAAGTTTTTTTTAAATCTTTGTTAGGCCTTGGTAGTTAAATTATAAAAAAACAAAAAAAACAGGCCGAAACCCTGGTGATCTTTGATCTCTTTCATGTTGTTCAGGTAGATCTCTGCCTCTCAGAGGAAAACATTGAGCTTTAAAAGGGTCAAGTGTTATACCGTTCAGCGGTTAAAAAAACGGTTGGAAAGCAGGAAATTTAAACGCGCCCAGAGATCCAAACAATGAGGTAGCTCATGCTGCTCTTAAGCACTAAGGCAATGCCAACAGCCCTGGAAAACTCTCTGTGGCAAACTTTTTACCAAAACAGGATTTGGAAAGCGTTTTACACAGATCCCATAGCCCGAAGGTCACTTTCAGGCTAGCCCCACAATATCCCATCCAGCAGGGTCTGGTTACAGACCTCTGTGAGCTAAGCTGTGGATAGGCTGTGCTGGACAGCTGCAATTGTAGAGATCAATTCTAGCAGTAAAGTAGAGAAGAATCTTGATTAAATAGAAAAATTTGAAGAAAACGCCATAACAACAGAGTTGAAGAACAGATGTTTACCTTCCTAGGACACAAAAAAACTAAAGCATGCTGGTTGTAAGAGGGATTATCCTGGGCTTGCCTACAGTTTATTTTTTTGCCAGTCCTCCTGTAAGATTATACCCTAGAGGTAAACACTTCCTGTGTCTCTCAAAGAACGAAAAAGAAATGAAAGTATCAGTAGCAGGGGAGGATGCTTTAACGAGAACTTGTTACTTTGACCTGGTGGGGAAAATGACAGGGCCACTGAATAAATCTCAAGATAAAATTACGTTTTTGAACAACCTTATACCTGAGCTTATTGTGAACAGTAGCAAAATCTGAAGGCTTCTCTGTGTACTTGTTCCTAGTAAAAGCATTTTTACAGTAGGATCGTGCAGCTGATCGGCATGGACTGGCCAAATTTCCATCAGTGTGTGGCTGTCCCTGCTTGACAGAAGTTGATAGTTTGATCGACTTCTTTTAAAGGGACATGTTGAACATTTTTCCTCAATTAGCGGCTGCAGCCATTGATCAGTGTACTCTGACCACAGTTGGTCTCGCTGTCAAAATTATAATGTCCCTGCTGGGGGATTTCTTTATCCATCCACCTTGTTTGTGTGGATGGAGGAGTGTGGCTAGCTGACAAAAAACATAAGTAATCGTCCAGGACCAACTTTTAAGTGTCTAGCCAAAACTGAAAATTTCCTATCAAATACTTACCAAAATTTTCCTTTTCTGATGGACTCCATGGCAGCATTCGTATGGGTTAACCCCGCCTCCACTCCTCCCCTATAGGACCCCACTCCCATAAACCTTTGCTCTGAGCCAGAGGCCACGTTCCATAACTAGCCTCCCCAAGACTCTGGGGGGGATGGTGGAACTCCTGCTGCCACAGAGTCCACCAGGAAAGGAAAATTACGGTAAGTATTTCATAGGAAATTTTCAGTTTTCCTGACCGACTCCTGTATGGCATCTGTATGGGAACTAACTTGCCATACACCCAATGGGCAGGCAATGCTAACTCAAAGGCTTTAATTTCTACCATCAACAGATAGGACCTGCAAGCCGAAATAAACAGAGGATAAGGAAGCAGACTACACAATAATGAGTGTAAGATATCTGGGAGATTCAGCTCAAATGGTGCATGTGGTTTCAGGAACACGTGTCAGTCCACACTATAGTTTAAAGGCTTGGCAGTCCACCTTTATTTAAAGGAAGCAAAAAGTTCAAATCAAACAGAAATTTCCCTCGCAGGGTTCCACCATTATTGCATCATGGTTATTCAGCCTCCTGGCTTACCTACTGATGAGACCGCTGCTTCAGGCCTCACGCCTAGGCTATATGTCTGTTCCTCAGAGCTGTACGCTTGGGCCAAGCTCTCTCCTTGCTTACCCAGGGTTCAAACTGCCACCTGCAGTCTCTCTAAAGAACGTGGGTGTCTTCCCAAAACTCACACACAGACTTGTGTCTGTAGGGCAGAGTCCTCCTGACTCCTCAGTGAGACTTCCTGTCCCCTTTACTAGACATGCACTTTAACCAACCAAGCCACAGCGCGCCCTCTCCCACGTCTAAATGACGCAAGTTAGAACTCTAAACGTTGGCAGAACAATTTCTTGGCTACCATGAAAGACTGATGCACCCTTGGGAATTGAGTCATGCATATGTAACAGCACCACTCGAACTGAAATAAACGTTAAGCAAAGTTCTCCATGACCAGTGAATCAATCTCTGAGGCTTTCTATGCCCACATGATAGCCAGGAAAAAAGGGAAAATTGACAGAGAGGCCTTTAATGGAGACAGCCCTAGAACACTCCGCTCCAATTCTCGACAGGGTGTTGAGAACAAGAGGGAGACTCCATTTGGAAAACCTCTGCTTACTCTTAGGTCTGAGCCTAGCTGCTCCCTTGAAGAAATGTTAGACGGGAAACGATGCCTAGACCGGAATACACCTGTAAAGGCCGATAAAGCTGACACTTGAACTCTGAGGGAGCCAGATCTAAATCCGACTGGAGGAAGCCTAGAATATTTAGAACTTCTAGATCACTACATGATCTATCAGCAGCAGACATGTATTGAACAAACTTTGACCAAATTCTCCCGTAAACTTTTTTGCGTTCATTCTTCTAGAATTCAAGAGAGCGGAGAGGACTCTGGAGGAGCAGCCGAGGACCTTCAGATGCAACCGTGCTGTACATGGATGTAAAATTGCACCCAGTGACAGTAGGTCTTGCCTGAGGAGAATGTGCACTAGGTTCCGAAAGCTGAACTGTGCTAGCAAGGGGAACCATGGCCTAAAATGCCAATAAGGCATCACTTCCACAACCTCTGTTCGGAGTCTTCATAGAAAACCTAAGGTTGACCAGGACTGGAAGAAATGCACAGGTCCTACTGAATTTCCAATGATCCATCAGGGCATCTGCGCCTGCAAACGTCCACATCTAGAGACCCATCGTTGTTGTCCAATTGGACTCTGGAAAGAAAGTCTGTTAGAATATTTTGGACTCTGGGGACATAAGCCGCTGAGATTATAGGCCTGATTCTTCTGCGCCCAAGACATAATTGGCACCGCTTCCTGTAATAGAGAACAGGCTGTGAGTCCCCCTTTGTCTTTTAACATAGGAAACTGCCGTAGTGTTGACAAAACTAAGAGCACTGACGCTTACTTTGTGATCTGGTGAAAAGCCTGTAGAATGCAGAAGGGTGCTCATAGCCTTTAGAATGTTCAACACAATCTTGTAAAATTGACAGCCCCGTCTGCCTTGAGCTCTCCCCGACAGACAGCAAGCCCGCTTATTCCATATTGCTAGCATTGGACGTGATTGTGAACCAGGTAATGGGGCAAAAGGAATGGCAAATGAGCCAGTTCCTCCATTGTAGCCACCAGGGGACTCGCTCTCAGGACTGAGGTTATTTAGATATCCTGAATTCTGCTTCCTGGCTCCCCCTGCTTCCTGGCTTCCGGAAGGGCCACCTTCTCCAGCTTCCACTTGACCCTCGGATCCGTATTCACCATAGTGCCAATCATTTTAGACACTAAAAGGCACGCAGGTGGGAAGAAGACAGGGCCAGGAGTATTCTGCTCCAGAACATCGGGATCCAGAGTCAAGGCAACAGTCCTCTTGATTATATTGAAATGAGCCTCGAGGCACACAGGAGATTGAGTGCACTCCAGGTGACTCTTTTCCAGATTCAGCTACCAGCCGAGTTTGAGGAGCATTGAAAAGATCTGAGCTTTGGGCTCCAGCAGCTGCCCTCTGTTTTGGTACAGTAGGAGAAGGACATTCATATAACTATGCAGGTGTATGCTCCTTGTTTTGACAAAAGACTATAACAACCAATAAGACCCTGAAAACACACAGGGTGATGTTGAAAGCCCGAATGGCTGGAGATGGTCTTGACCTACAGCAAACCGAAGGAATTTGCGGAAGTCTTCTACAATAAGCACATGAAAGTAAGCATCTTAGGTCTATTGTAAACAAGTCAGTCACCTGGCTGGACCCCCCTATGAATCAGGGACAATGTTTTCAACTTGAACTTCTCCTTTGCTGAAAATTGTCTTAGGTGCGCAAGGTCCAAAACCGGCCCTGGAAGCTGTTCCTCTTCATGACCATAAAGAGGGGCAAGTACCTGCCCTGAAATCTCTTGTATTCAGAGACTGGCACGGAAGCACTTTGTGACGCTAGTGACTTACGTAAAGCATGGGTATATGCTTCCATTATCTCAGAGTGAGATAAAAATCCATTGAAATGAATCCGAGAGGAGGAAGACTTTTGATGGACCATGCATGTCCCAAAAAGACCACTTTGACGTCCCAATAGTCTGAGGCCCAAACTCAGTAGCTTTTTGGATACCCAAGTTCAAGCTTTAAGGGCATACTTCTGAGGGGATATATGGTCTCCTCACCAGCTCTTCCTAAAAATCTGACCTGGTTTGTAAAAACGTGCGACCCTCGCAGGCTCTAAACTTTGTTCTCTGTCGTCTTCCGGCCTATCAGGTGTTGGTCCTGAGGCAGGACCCCAACTTGTCAACTGTGGCCCAGATTACGGTGCTAGCCAGTTTGCCAAAAGATGAAGCTCCTTCAAAGGGAATGCTATATTACACCCTGTTAGAGGCGGGATCAGCAAGTCCAGGCCCCTGCGTTAGCACTTATATTCCGTAACCCACGAGAGCATAACCACTATGCGGATGATGTCAATTGGAGCCTCACCATGGAAACCGACACCAACTCCAGTTCTTGAACTACAGAGTTTCTGAAAACGCTCTTGAATACTGCGTCCACATTTTCAACATGGCCACAAGAGCCCAGGTCGACTTTCGAGCTATTCACCGCATCTACCAGGGAAAAGCTACATGCTTTGCTCAGAAGGGAGGTATATCTCGCGACCTTGCTCCACTCATCCAAAATGATGTCCCCTAGTTTCGTTAGGAATGGGGAAAATAGAACACTCTCTCTAAGGCTACGTCTCCACTATTGCGACCCCAAAGTCGCACGATTTAGAGTGCGACTTTGATCAAACTTTACAGTCTCTGGATTAAAGCTGCATCAAAAGTCGCATCAAAGTAGTGCAGAAACCTTTCCAGAGTTGGTGCAAACTTAAGTTGCATAGATTGGAATGGGTGCCACTGAATCAGTGGGCTTTGACCCTATGTTTCCAAATTTGCATGACAAGTCACACTAGAGGAAAACTAAGCCCAAGGTTCTTATAGAACTTCCTCTTGCTTTGCAGGAGACTCTACATCATTGCCTTAATCGTAAGGCGTTACAAGGGTAAAGAGACTCATCTCCCTCACTGTCTGAGGTCTTCGTAGATGGATGGCTTGTTGGGACAGTTTCAGTTCTTCCTGGTCATCCTGATTTTTGATTTAATGATTTGATTTAATTTATTGTCATTGTAAAAAACAAATTCACAATGAAATTACATTTCTACTCCACACATTATTCATACATCACAATTATTAGCCATGCATTTACCACACAGGATTTATATATAAAAGTGTCCCCATATTATAAAAGTATAAAAAGTGTCCTCATATTAAAAACTAAACAAGACAATAAAATAAGACTATGTGACCTACTTTCATTTCATTCCTGTATTGATAGCCTTAACAGCCCTGGGAAAGAAGCTCTCTTTAAATCTTTTTGTCCTTGTTTTAATCACCCTAAAACGTCTCCCAGATGGCAATAATTCAAATAAATGAAAACCGGGATGAGTCGGGTCTCTCACTATTTTTCCTGATCTACAAAGGCAATGAGTCTCATATATTTCATCTAGAGAAACAAGTTCACACCCTACAATTTTCTGCGCTGTTCGAACCACTCTCTTTAGAGCATTTCTATCTGCCTGCGTACAACTAGGGTACCAAACTAGAATACAATACGTTAATATACTATCAATGGCAGAGCGATAGAAGGTCTCTAGTACCTTCCTTCCCAAGCCATTCTTCCTAAGGAGTCGCAAAAAATATAAACGCTGTTGCGATTTCTTAATAATGGCTTTAACGTTGATTGTCCACGATAAGTTTTCAGAAATGCATGTTCCCAAAAACTTAAAGGTAGAGACCTGCTCCACGCACACGCCTTTAATAAAAAGCGGTGCTGGTTCAGGCCTGTTCCTTCTGAAATCTACAATCAGTTCCTTTGTTTTCCCTGTGTTTAGGATCAGGTTATTTGCTGTACACCATTCCACTATCCTATTAACCTCTCTCCTGTATTGCTCCTCATCGTCTCCAGTGATACAACCGATTACGGTAGTGTCATCGGCAAACTTAACTATACTATTGGTCTCATAATAGGGGGTGCAGTCATATGTGTACAGTGCATAGAGAAAGGGACTTAAGACACAACCCTGTGGTGCTCCAGTACTTATTTCTCGCTTGGAAGAAACAAACTTATCCAATTTGACCACCTGTGAGCGACGGACCAAAAAATCCCTTATCCAAAAACAAATAAAGGGCGGCAGATCCAGTTTTTGCATTTTTTCAAACAACCGATCTGGAATGATGGTATTAAAGGCAGAGCTGTAATCCTATAAACAATATCCTTATGTAGTTTTCTGAATGCTCCAAGTGCCCCATGCAGCGCTAAAGCTATCGCATCTTCTGTGCTTCTATTTGCCCTATACGCAAACTGATAAGGATCTAAACTACCCGGTAGTCTAGTTTTGATATATTTCAAGACCAACCTCTCAAAGCACTTCATTAGTACTGAGGTCAGTGCTATCGGTCTATAATTGTCTAAACTTCCCGCAGTTGACTTCTTTGGAATTGGAATAATAGTGGCTGATTTTAAACATGCCGGAACAACAGCAGATGATAGTGATTGATTAAAGATCTTGGCAAAGACTCCAGCTAATTGATCAGCACAGGCCTTAACTACTCTCCCTGGGATTCCATCTGGACCTGATGATTTCCTCGCATTTATAGCCTTAAACGCCTGCCTCACCTCATATTCCTGTATAGTGAATGTACAGTTACCTAAAGGACATCCTATATCCTGGTTTGGTAACACAACCTCAAACCATGTGAAGAACCTATTTAAATCTTCAACCAGTGAAGCACTAGAATTCCCTTCCATTTTTTTAGTTCCTCTATGTTGTGTGAAGTACTGTATACCCCTCCAGCCCTCCCTTGCATTATTTCCATTAAAATAGTCCTCAATTTTCTTTTTATAGGCTAATTTGGCTTCTTTTATGCCTCTTTTCAGATTAGCTCTTGCAATACTATGCATTGCTTTATCTCCGACCCTTAATGCTCTATTCCTTTCTCTAAGAAAACTCTTTATTTCCTTAGTCATCCAGGGTTTCTGATTTGAAAAAACCCGAATGCGTTTATCCTCAGTAACATTGTCCACACAAGTTTTTATATAGTCCAGAACGGTTTCTGTATACAGATCTAAATCCTAGTTGGAGAACACGTCGCAATGGCTGTTAAACTTTGCGTGTGGCTTGTATTCCTCTCTTTAAGGTATTCTTGCACACATTCCTCACCAGAGATTCCATTTGCTGGAAATCACCATCCCCTTTTCCAACCGCATGGGCTGAGCATAGCTCACATAGAGACTTGCCCACTGGGACTGGAGTCCCGCAACCCCAGCAGGCTCCCTCCTTGGAGCGGCTGACATAGAAGTGGGTGCATAAAGGAGGATTCATAGCTTCTACTATAAAGGCTGGACCTTGATGGTGAATTATAACACATACAACTGGAAGAGGAATGTTGTGACCTAATGAGGTCTTTATCATCTCGTGCCGTGTATTGTTTAATCTGACCTGGGAGGAGCAAAAATTATTTAGAAAGGAAATGGTACCCAGGTCAGCAAGTAAAGGAAAGGGTTAAACCCACCCTTTTATACCTGCTTCACAAGGGGGCAGTGAAACATCCACAGTGTAAAACTGCACAGACAGATAACCTGCACAGGTGAACCAATCATAGCAGCACACAAGGGTGTTAGTGCAGAGCTGTGATGATTGCACACAGCATTTAGATAAACTACTGCAAGCTGCCCACAGAGAAATCCCAATATCAACAGTACTGAACGCTGATTGAATTTTTTCCACTGAAATGACGCCTCCGCATGCGCTGAGCCCCTGGGCAAAAGTAACCCTGGGACGCCTGGCCGGAAGAGAAAGCAGCGCTCCAGCTGCCATAGACTGGAAGACACTAGAGCCATGCAAGAAAAATGGACAAACAGGAAAAAAAAACACACACACACACACAAACTACTGCCATGGAATATGTAATATAAAAGTATACATCACCGCACACGGCATGAACACAGATCTGCAATTTAATCCTGCTTCCACGATCAAACCGGGCCAGGTAGGCTGATCATGCCATACTTGGGGCAGATAAGGCCACCTGCTATTAGCTGGGATATTTTGCCCATTGCACCGCTTGCCTGCTAATAGCCAAGGCTTATTGGAGTATCGCGACCTGTCTCCCCAGTGGTCGCCGTTGGCCGGTCTTGATCACGGAGACTACCTAGACAGTAGGTTGGGAAGTGCCCACGGAGTTAGGGAAAATCTGAGTGCCAGATACCACTGGATCACTTTGAAGCAACCAGAATCACTGGAATGCTCTGCTCCTGATTCTGAAAAACAGTGGAGAAATACCAGAGGGAACGCATAAAGTAAGCTGAATTGATCCCACAGGGTCCCCAGTGCTCCCACTAGAGCAGTGGTCATCAACCCTGTCCTCAGGGCCCACTAACGGGCCAAGTTTTATGTATTACCTTGGGGAGATGCAGACTAGAATACTGCAATCACTGAGCAGAAAATTATATCGCCTGTGATGTATTTAAGTTATCTTGCAAACCTGGCCTGTTAGTGGGCCCTGAGGACAGGGTTGATGACCACTGCACTAGAGGATCCCTGGACTTGGCCACAAATCTGTCCATCTTTGGCTGAAGCAGGCTGCAATCGGATCCACATCTGTCTTCCTCCAATAGTGACAGATGTCCCAAAACACCTTGGGATGCAGGGGCCATTCCCCACATCCAGATGCTGACAACAGAAAAAGTCTGCCTGCCAATTGTCTACTCCAGGAATGTGGACTACAGACAAGGCTGGAATGTGCCTTTCTGCACAAGTCAGAATTAAAGCAGTTCTAAAGGCTTAGCTTATTTTTTCAAATTAAAATAATAAACATGTTTTACTTACCTGCTCTGTGCAGTGGTTTTGCACAGTGCTGCCCCAAACCTCCTCTTCTGGAATCCCTTGCCGGCGATCCTGGCTACCCCTATCTGTGTTTGATTGACAGCAGCTCCCGCTGCTTCTTTGCCTGTGAGGGGAGAGAGAACAGCGATGCTGCTCTAGGGCACACAGCGCTGGATTAAAAGAGGAGCCAGGTAAGTATTTGTAAGGGGGGGGGGGCGCGACGACTGGGGAATTGATACTGGAAGGTTTTTTAATCTCAACCACTTAACAACTGGCCCATGTAGCTTTACTGCTACAGGGTCGGCCACTCTGAGCAGAATCATGTATATATGTTGTTCTGCATTTCCGGGTAGAGAGGGCCTGCACAACCCCCTCCCAGCTGTGCTGTGATTCATCACGGTACATGCCGATCACTGGGTCCCGGCCACTGATTGACCACCAGCACCCACCCGGCTATCGGCTCTGAGTCTCACAGAACACAGCTCTGTGAGTATAAGCAGAACCGATCTGTGTTCAATGACAGGGGATCTAGCTGGTTTTTCATTCCCTGCTAAGCAGGGAATGAAAATAACTAGATACTAAGTAAAAGCACAAACACTCATTAGGCACATATTTAACCCCGTGATCGCTCTATATGTTAAACCCTTCCTGCCCAGTGTCATTAGTACAGTGATAGTGCATACATATTATTGGAGGGGGCGGGAGCAGCTTGCTGAGAGGTTTAGCCAGATGCTGGTCCAGGCTTCTGGGCGGATCTCGCCCACATCGTTGGGATCTTTTCAGAGCCTGGACCTGGTCTGTGATATTAGCTGACAGCTTTAGCCCCCCCCCCCCCATCGGATGAAAACGGGTCACAAAAGTGCAGAACTAACTGAACTCCTATGATGCATAGTAGAAGTACAGACAAAAGCTTTGGCTATACTATACCCTAAAAATAATAGTGCTGGCTAGACATACACTTTAACATAAAATCTGGTCAAATGCACCCCAGTTCCTTTCTCACAGAATGGCTGCTGCACATTTCCAGGCCTCAGTAAAACAAACGGATTTCCCCATTGTTAATTAGTCAGGGATCTCATAATTACACTTCACCAGTGAAAAAGGAGGGTGGGGTGTGTGTGTTTGAGTAATCATACCATTATGCCTCAGAGATTATCATTTGCCTGTCAGTATCTAAGTACAAGCACTATATACAGTGTTATTAGACAGGTTCTCATTACAATCACTGGGAGTGACTCACTTCAGGCTTTACTGCACAGTACAACTTGACCAAAATACAGGTTTCCATAAAAACTATACTTTAGCCCACGTTCACACTGGGGCTGCGGGAGTGAAGCCTGCGAGTTCAGCTGAACTCGCACGATTTCACTCCTGCTGGCAGTCCCGATTTCAGACGCGATTTCAAAGACATCTGAAACAGATGTCAATGTAAATCGCGGCTGAAATCGCAAAAAGTAGTACAGAAACTACTTTTTGTAATCGGTGCAGCGCCGCAGATGCGGCGTCGCAACGATTAGGATGGTGCCATTGCCCGCAATTTGCGGCAAATTTCGCAGATTTGACATGTCAAATCGCATGTCAAATCGCACCAGTGTGAACCAGGGCTTAAACACACCATCCTCCAAACTTTTCCCATACAGTGTGACCTTTACTGCTGTAGGTAGTTTCATTTTGTAAAAATCCGCCAATAGGCTCAAAATGTATTTCTTCTATAACTAACTATCAGTTGTGCATAAAGTCAGTGATAGCTAGCACAGGCATTACTATATGCAGAATATTAAATTCAAAAAAGGCATAGACCGGAACAGACTGAAAATATAATGGTCCCTTTCTTTCCAAAGGTGCACAATCATACACTAACTTGTTTTGACCTGTCATTAAAGGGACCCTGTCAAGTGAGCAATATGGAACCGGCCAATGTTAGCTTGTTTTATTTTATCTTTGAAGGCGATTACTCCTTTGCTGCTATCCTTAGGCTGGGTTCACACTTAAAATGAATGCAGCTGACAGCAGGGGCTCGATGTGTCCCCGTTCTCAGTTTCAGGGACGAATTGGACCTGAAACAGAGCCAAAGACGCACAGGACTTCATTGAGGGCCGTGCACACTTTCCTGTCATGTGAATTGGATGCGGAGACACAGGCATCCAATTCGCATAAGTGTCAACCCAGCCTGAAACTTCCTTCACCACTTGATAGATCAGCGACATGGAGCTAAGATTTGCATGCAAGCATATGCACATGCTTTTTCCAGATCAGCAACTCACTAAACAGTGAATGAAGAATCAGGATGACAGCACCACAGTATCCACACTGCTTTTTGCCATCTGTTTCGGGTGTCGTTAAGATAACATTGACACCTGCAGCAGATCGCATGGACGCCGCGCGATTGCTTGGAGTGCGATGCCGGGAAACGCAGCGAAGCTTGTGCGTGTTCCACGTGGCATTATTGTGAACCGAGACTAAAACAAGTTAGCAATATATTTTTCTTTAAGCCCTTGTTTGGTGTGAAACAACTCACTAGGTGACGGTCATAGATATCAGCACCTGTTTGCATTATCAGAGCACAAGCAATTGACAACTTTCTTTTTTTGGCCTGGTGACCCAACACACCCACAAATGGGACCTGTCCATTGCCCTTTTGTGTAGATCTAGAGCAGGGGTCAGCAACCTTTTTCCACTTAAGGGTCGGATTTAATGTATGTGAATGCATGGAGGGCCGCATTCACCTGCTAATAAATGAAGATAATAATAATCCTAACATAGTAATAACAGCACAGGTTTACCTCACTTTAAGGTGCTTCACTAATACAAAGCCAGTTCACCCTGAGGGAGCATGTGGCTGGGGTTCAGATTTTACTGACCCCTCCCCCATCCTGGCACCCAAGGGTGGCTGACGCCAGCCCTACCAGCCAGCATGGTCTGGAGGTGGGGGCCCCGTCCCCATCCCCAGGGGTGATGGGGTCCCTAATAGGGTCCACCTTAACATCACTCCCATAGTGTCCTCTGCCCCCTCCCCCCATAGCAAGTTTCCTGTGCCCCCCCTAATCAGTGTCCTCTATCCCTGCACCCCCCCCCACTGTAGTGTCCTCTTCCCCCATAGTGTCCGCTGCCTCCCCTGCACCCCACCCCAAGGACGCAAAAACACACACAGGGGGTTATTTATGAAAGGCAAATCTACTTTGCACTACAAGTGCAAAGTGCACTTGAAATTGCAGTCGCTGTAAATCTGAGGGGTAGATCTGAAATGAGGGGAAGCTCTGCTGATTTTATAATCCAATCATGTGCAAGCTAAAATGCTGTTGTTTATTTTCCTTGCATGTCCCCCTCGGATTTACAGCAACGGCACTTCCAAGTGCACTTTCAGTTCAATTTTAAGTGCACTTTGCACTTGTAGTGCAAAGTGGATTTGCCTTTCGTAAATAACCCCCACTGTGTAGGTAGAACTCGCCTACCTTACACAGATGTAGAGCACAACAGAGAGCGGCTGGTATGACAGGGCTGGATGGGGGCGGGAACTGCTGAAGTGAACTTTTTACATCAACAGGCTGGCGATTGGTTGCTAGGATCGCCCGGCAACCAATCACCTGCTGTTTAATGTAAACAGTTAACTTCAGCGGTTTCCCGTAAATTGGAGAAAAAGTTTGTGTCAAAGTGCATTTAGTAGTTTTGCATTATTACCTTTTCGCTCACTTCCTTCTTTTCAGTCTTCCCGAATAGACGACCAAAGATGTGCACCACCAGACTCCATGCCCCGAGGCCCAACCATGCCAGATGAAGACTTCTTCAGTCTTATCCAGAGAGTCCAGGCAAAGAGGATGGACGAACAAAGGGTGGATCTCCCCTCCAATCAGGAAGATGGAGAAAACCATGATAATCAGAGGAGGCCGAGCTAAGTGTCAGCTGTTATGTACAGATAGCAAAGCACCTGTACTGAAGAAACAACTTTCCGATGATTCATCTCCGTGCTGTACCAGGAGACAACGTTTATAAAAATTAGAAATCTGTGTATTTTGAATAGCTGAGACCTAGAGGTCCTTTTGGGAGAGTCGTCTTACATGTGTGAAATATCCAAATGTCTTCAGCCAACTAGTTAAATATTAAAATGGACCGTCTGTTTTTTTTAAAGACACTTTTTTAGGCAATTTTAAAAAGAAAAAAAAATTGAGCCTCAGTTTTCAGGATGATGTTATTGAGAACAAGAGGAATTCTTGCTAGAAAGTTCATAAAGAACGGTGCACTGGGAGGCTTGTTATAACAGGTTACAAAGGTGGGGATGGTGCTCACAGGATGCTATTACTGGTTATAACAGGCTTAATATTTATGGGACCAAGTAACAAAAGGCCTTATTCACTAAATGGCAATAATCATTTTGTACAAAAGTTTTCTTTTTTTACATTACATTTATGATTTTTAGGAACTGTTGGTAAAGTACATAACTCCCCTAAAGTGACATACATTGCGGTGTAAAACAGCAACATGACGTAGTTAATGACCATTTGGCTTCAGAAGAGTATTTTCTGTTTGTATGCAGAGGGTTCCTACACTTGACCTCATTAAAGTCTGTAAATATGGGTGGCCACCAGTTGACTAAATCAACCAATAACTTTTGTATCTCTGGGGATGGCTCTTTCCTCCCACCACAGTTATTTACAACAGGTATTTATAATGCCAATAATTTTATGCATCGCTTTAATAAAAACAGTGACAAAGAGAGAATCCCATTGTAAAGGCCACAAAAAAGTGAAAACGCAGGGTACTTGGATGCAGAAATCACAGTGGGATCCCTGAAAAAAATAAGTATGCAACCATAACCCGAACACAATGCTGCAAGCATCTGCCCAAAGCTGAAATATTGCTCTCAGGTGGACTGTCTTTTTATAAAGCATATCATCATGTAAGGGCCTAGCTGGCAGGGAACAGGTTAACAGGTACTACATTCCAGCAATAAAACAGGAAAGACTCAGTGGGGGATGTGCTGACCTAGATTTCCCGCCGTTCAGTGAATGAGGCCTAGCAACTGCCAAGAGCCTGCAAGTTAACTACTTTCGCACCACTGCCCACTGTCAGAGTAACATCGCTGTCACAAACGTATCCTATTAGCACGCAAAAAGTACATAGCAGACAGAGGAGTGTCAATATTGTTACATGCTGTCAGGACTGCTGTTTCTGCTTCAACCCCTGTGCTATTTATTGATACGGCAACCGGGGGCAGCCATCTTGACTGGGCCCAGTTAGAAAGTTTAGATGTGATGGTATGGCTTCCAATTAAAAAAAAAATACTAGTTTACCACTTAGACCCTGTAATCAAGCTGCTCACATACAATTTTTTAGCTTGGACTGGTAAATAAGTACTAACTTCACCTATTGCAAAACAAGTTTTGGGTGGAGTTCAGTATAAATGATACAAATAAATAATAAATAGGGCCAAAAACTGTTATTCTCCAACTCTTGGGCGGCACACTAGTTTTGGGGCAAAGAAGCTGAAGCCAATTGGCTTAACTGTGGGCAGCAGGAATAACCACTTACTTCTGAGAATACTCAAATGGGTATTCTGGGTATGGGTTTATGAAATAATCTGAATATGCAGTCTGTAATTTATATTTGTCCAAGCTTATTTAAAGAAGCTTTATATTTGCTCCTTTATCCGCATTGCCTCTGAAAATCAGAGGTGAGAAGTCACCCAAGATCTGATTTTTCTGCCCTGTAAACTTGTTTACCCTGAGTAAAGCTGGCCATAACATATATATTTATTTATTTTTTGTTCAGCCAACAAGCTGAAGAAAAAAATGTAACAGATGTCTTCTTCTATGTTATAAAGCGTGGATGGGCAGATTTCCCATTGCAGATAGTGGCTGCATCTGATTGGATGCAGTTGTTCGGTTGACAACTTTGTCAACTGAAGGATGTCAGGTGTGGGAGAGTCGTGGCATTTTGGACACTTCATCAGGACCAGGTCAAAATTCACAGTGTATGGGCAATTAAAGAGGAGGTCCGGCGGTAAAAAAATAAAATAAAACAAATTAAGCAGCTACAAACACTGTAGCTGCTGACTTTTATATAAGCACACTTACCTGTCCAGGTTGCCCGCGATGTCGGCCGCCTGAGACTGATCTGTCCCTCAGGCCGAGTCCCACTGTCGCCATCCTCACTAAGGGAAACAGGCAGTGAAGCCTTGCGGCTTCACTGCCCGTTTCCTACTGCGAATACGCGAGTCGCGCGGCTCTTTGTGAATGGGCACACTGTCCTGTGTGTCCCAGGAGGCAACGCAAGGAGGAGAACACAGAACCTCACCGCGGAAGAGGCAGATTAGGACGATCTGCCTAGTAACAGGTATTTCTGGTAAGTATAAAAAATAAAAATTTTATTTTTAGCCTATCTGGCTATTTTTTTTTTAGGGTGGAACTCCGCTTTAAGTTTAAACTTTATCTTAATAAAATAAAAAAGCATAACTTTATCGTAAACAGAGCCTTGTACTGTTAGTTGTTTTTCATCATACAACAAGACTTTGTTGTTTGGTATTGTTATGCACTCTCAGAGACTGCGCTGTCTCTACAGGCTTAGGGATAATATAAATATAATTCTATCATATGTAAGCCTACACAATAATCATTTATTTTGCCTTCTCCCATCTGGAGCCCTGCATGTAGATTGGGGGCCGAGCACATGGATTAGGAGGGGTGTGCCCCATATGGACGGGCCGGCACTGCTCTGCAGGACCATGGGAGACTGCCATGAATACCGCAAGGACGGTTTCAGGCACAAAGCTGTGCGGCAGCCGGAGGAGCTGCACAGTGAAGATTGCTGGACAAGTATAGGTCAGAAGGTACAGTTGTCCTTTAAGTCTGAATATTAAGCCCTATTATGATGGGCTTTTTTAAGAGGCATCCTGTAACAATGTACTTATTCCAGCACTGAAATCTGCTTGCTGTGTAAAACTGTTCTTTAGCCACTTAATAAGGTGTAATGGCATATATGTCATGCCCACCTTATTATCAGAGGGAGGGCACTTTAGCATTGCTGGGTAATGTAAAGCTGTCCAGCTGGGTGCAACTACAAGTTCCAGGACCTCCAGCTAAAGAAAACACTTTGCCTAACCTCTTAAAGATGATGAAAGAACAAGTTCTTTCACTTTTAGTGAACTTGACCTTTACTAACTCTCTTAAATACTTACCTTCCTCCCCGTTCCAGCAGTCTTCACTGTGTGGCTTTGCCTGATGCCGCACAGCTTTTTCCCTCTAAACTATCCCCGTCGAGTCCTCTTCTTAATGCGCATGTGTACTGTAGTCCCATTTATTTCTATAGGTGAGCCGTGGTTCTAAATCGATAAGTGGGACTGTAGCATTTGTGTACTAAGAAGAGGACCTGGTTGGGGGTGTTTTCAAGAGAAAGGCTGTGTGCACTGGCCAGGGTCATACACTGAATATGCTGGAACAGGGAGGAAGGTAAGTATAAAACAGAACAGTAAAAGTTTACCAAAAGTGAGCTTGTTCTTGAAAGCTGAAACCAGTTTATATTTCAATGATGTTTATTAAAGAATTTTAAGACAATACAAAAAATATCACAGTATCTTTTATCGTACAGTAATAGAAACATTGTGAGGGTAGCTTGCCATTTATCATAGCACAACACAGATCACTCCTGCCTTATAAACATTTTCAAATAACTTCCCAGTATAGGCAGCAGTAGTCTAAACCAGGCCAACCGGTCATGTATAAGCCTCCCCTAACATGGGTTCACATACTGTAACATGTAGTACTGGTCCATCAAGCAAACCCCCCCCTGGGAAGAGCCCACCCCCCATCCAACTATCGGGGGGGCAGCCCCTCCCCTTATGGGAGCGAATCCCCTGAGGGCCAGACCACCCGCAGTCTAGCACTCTCGAACCCGTAAGTAGATATCTGCTGTAACATTTAATTAAGTACTCTAACGTGAGCACGTAAAGGGGGGAGGGGACATAGGAGAGAAGAAATAAACACATAAAAATAATTAAAGGAAGAAAAGGAGCAAGGTGAAATAATATGGAGGGGGATCGGGAGGGGAGGATCAGGGAAAGGGGACTAGGAGGAGCGGTGGTCCAGAGCCCAATTACCTAGTATATGTGAGAACAACTAAGTAGCAAGCGTCCTTGGGTCATTGGTAAGATAATCGAGCCATGGGTCCCAAACTTTGTGAAATAATTTCATCTTGTCCTGGACCAGGGCCGTCAATCTCTCATTTAACATCAGCCAGGACAATTTGCCTTTAAGTTGGCCGAATGGCAGGGCTGCGGATCTCCAACTTCTAGCTATAGTTATCCTAGCCGATACAAATATAAAATTTAGTAACCTCCTTTGAAACCAGTTTAATCTATAAATCCTTACATTAACAAAATAGGTTCTTAGAGATCCTGGTCAGTGATCTAGAAATGCATGAAAAGTTTCCTGTAAGATAATGTAGTTGCCATATTGCACACATTAATTGTAATTAAGAGAGAAATTCAAAAATTATAATTTATTTATTGTATTTTTTTTTTTTACTGTTGATTTGTATATTTACATCTTCTGTCAGTATTTTGTTTGTGATGTTTTTTTCACCCCTAGCCCTTTCGAGTACACTCTTGGCTGAATTTCCTACATATTTTTATATATTTAATTGCAGTAAGGATATTATTACATGGGAGTCAGTTGTAGGCCAGATGAGAGAGACTGGTGTAAGTATACTGCTTTTTTGTTTGACAAGTGTGATGCAGAAGGGAAAGACCGTAAAATAGTAACAATGCTTTATAAATTATATGTATTATGCCCTGCTAGAAAATGTAAAAGGGTTATTTAATCCAAAAGTTAAAAGTAGAGATCTCGTTGTCATGTTCTTACCCACACTAGCATCTGACAATTCAAGAAACATATTGAAACAAGGCAGAAATAAATACTAGTTCATACTGTAAAATTATGTAGCTCCAGGGGAGTGGAGTTAAAGCAGTAAAGCCAAGGTCTGTATGTTCTGAAATCTGAGGCAGATCCAAAGCATCCAGTGTTACGTTCTGATGTCATATTCACAGTACAAATTATCAGGAAAGAGAAGTAAAGAACTGGTTTCTACACCCTTCTCTCTGCTGCTGGCCAGTATCGAATAACAAAGGGCAACTACATTTGCATCTGTCTTTGATTATACCATTAGAAACTTGAGCCTTCAGTTTCAGGGGGGTTCCTATTTATTATTTATTGTGTTCAATTGGTCGAACAACAGATGCCAGAGGTGTTCCACAGATCATATCAAGGCTATCAGCTGTTCAGTCAGCCTCATCAAAGACAGGCCCCAGCATCACATACTTCACAAATGCCAACAGGATCTGTGGGCAGAACAGCCCTGCACTATGATAGGGGACACAACGTTGTAAGGGCATTTAGGCTGATGCTTCATTGTAAAACTTACATCAAGGGGCATATTAATATGTAAAATGACTAGGCCACCCCTACACAGGAAACAGTTCACAAATTATTACTATAATCAACTGTAAAAATTATCTGAAAAGATTCTATTTGTGAATATATTTCACATGAATAAACACCGGCTGATTTTCCTTTTTGTTTTTACAGTGAACCTTATTGGTTGCTATAGGGTTGTGTTTTGTTATGCTTTCCTTAGTAAACTCATAAGGGGGAGGAATCCAGAGTTTAAGATACTTTTGTTGGCAACTAATAGTCACTTCACTAACACGCTGTTCCTTTGCAAAACCACGTATATTCCATAGCAACCAATCACTACATGTTTAGAGGAGGAATAAAATTATTGTGCAAAAATTGCAACTCCACATACATTTTCCTACAGAGGATCACACAATACATAGGAAGACACAGTGCTGTATTTGACTACTGTTCCCCATAGCAACTGGTAAAGGGAGCTAAATAGTTAACACTATTTAAAGGGTTATTTTTCTGTCCTGCCTTATTTATCACACTTGGCAAAAAAGTGTAGCTAGGTAGGAAGATATTCAGATAAATCTTCAAGAAGCCACCTTCACTTCCTGCACTCAGTTTCTAATGTCTTGGAGCTGCCAATAGTGCCCTGATGATAATCCAGGACCAATAAATAGAAATGTGCCTGCGTTAAGAACAGTGACAAATGCCTGGGAGTATAATAACCCCTTAAATGGCAGAAAAGGTTTGAACTCGTGCATGGTCTTTACTGCTGTCAGGACCCTGGCATAATGATGTTCACTTATCATGGCTGTGTTAGGTTGAGCTACTGCTGACTTTTGAATTCTCCACATGTATTTGAAAAACTCAGGTTGAGCACAGTGGCAGCTCAGCTGAAAAGCTGGGGTTTAGCTCGCTGCAGCCTTGTCAGAGGTAGGAGATACCTATACCCTGGATCCATAGAGCAGTGATGACCTCAAGGGAGATCACCCCACTCCAAGGAAAATGGAAAGTAATGTTTTAGGAGGGAGCTGCTCAGATATATCATTTGAGGGAACCTGTCATGCTGCTGACTGTGAGTAAATATTTAATGCAACCTGCGATTTCTTAGTCCCAGGGCACATTTATGCTTGAGGTCAGACACTGCCTCATAATATATATGCCTCAGTCCACGTTCCAATCTTAACTTCCAAGGTGTTCCAAAGGTCTGGCCTGCACTCCCATCTAGGCCTGCCTGCAAAGTGAGCCAAAGGGGTTCAGGGCCACACTAGAGAAGATCACAATTAGGTGTAGAACCCATTTACAGGGACCAGTGATCCTTAGATTTTTTTTTTCCTCCTGTTACAGGCTCCCTTTAATTAAACCATGAAAACAGTGTCATCACTTTTACTCTCTGGCTGTTAGACCCCTTTCACACTGAAGCGATGCTAAAGCGCAGGTCGTTTTTGCGGTGCTTTAGCGGCGCTTTTCGGGCACTAGTGGGCAGTTTGTTCAACGAGACCTTAAATCCAAAAAAACACCCGTTTTGCAGCGCTTTCAAATCGCTTTTAAGGCACTTCAGAAGTGCTGCCCATTTATTTCAATGGGCAGGGGCGTTTTTGGAGCACTTTTTACAGTGCTCCAAACCTGTCCCAAAGATGCTGCTTGCAGGACTTTTTCTAATGTCCCGCAAGCGCGCAACGCCCGAGTGTAAAAGCACTCATGCAAATTAATGGGAGGCAATTTTCAGGTGCTATTTCTAGCACTAGATTGCCTGAAAACTGCCTCAGTGTGAAAGGGGTCTTAGTGCTGTGAACAGAATGCAGTTAGCTGTATAAAAGGACTTGTTCTCTTGGTGTTGTTAGACTACAGAACCCAGCATATATGGTTTGGAAATCCCACAACAGCTGGAGAAAGTCACAGATTGTTAAAGACTGATTTGAGGGAATTCTCACATTTTTACACAGATTTTGCTGCAGTATTTCACACCATGTCTGCTCCCACAATCATATTCTAGTGGCCCATAAGCACAGCTGAATCATCTTTGTTGAAGAATTTTAGTGCTCCGCTCTAGAACCAATTCATTCGGTTTAGGGCATGACTGGGAATTAGCTACAGTGGGTGGGGAAACTGTCATAGCTGCCCATTGTGCCAAACATGATTATCTTGAAGTTTGAAGAAAGGGAGTTTTGATGCTTCGTCCATCTCATTACAATTGGTTTGTAGAATCCAATTATTGGTACATTACTTATCAAAGAGTGACTTACATTGCACTTTCACTTTAAAGACTTTAAGGATCCTCACAACACGACAGTGTAATGCAATTGGCATCCATAACGCAATGCAGCAAAGGCAGGCAGCCTGAAAACTGGAAGCGGGATACTGGACTATAAAGGCAAGATAAATGCCACATACTTGAATGTATTAAAACTATTTATTTTCAGATGTGCATTTGCTTTTTGCTGTCTTTTCAGAATTAGTTTATAACAAAAAATAATAAAAAAAAAAAAAAAAAAAAAAGGTACTTGACATTTTTCCTGACAACTAAAAAGAAAGTCTGCCAAATATATAAAAACTGTTTTATTGTGCTTAATAAAAAATATTTTGTGGTCTTGCCATGTACTTGTTCTTCTTATACTTTCAGGGTCATAAAAGAAGAGAAAAGCAATTATGAATACAGAGCACATGACTTATCCCCCTTCAGCCTATATGACAGCGCTGGTGCTTGCTGATTGGCTGTTCTGGCAGCCAGCACTGTCATATATGGAATGCTAAATGGAGCAGAAGGGAGAAAGGATGTGTAACTGTTGAATCAGACTTTGAACCTCTTGCTTTGCATGGGCACCATCCATTCCCCATGACTATGCTTTGTCTATATAGGACAGAGAATGTGGAACTGACACCACTGCTCGCTTTGTAAAAACTTGCCAGCCTGAGTAGCTGGGAAGAAAATTAGAACAGAACTGTCTTTTTCTTGCTCTGTCAATTTTTCAGATTTGACTGCAAGTCATGTACAGTGGAGCTCACAGCAGCCTCAGAAGAAAAGCAGTGCAAGCAAGAACATCTTTAGAGTGTTTTTTTGGTTAAGCTTTGCACACATCTTAATTAGAGAAAATAAATGAGCCAAAAAATACTCCTCCTGCCCATAAATTGCTGACCCATTGTACAATTAAAGGAGAAGTTCACTTTTTGGAACATGCTACATGTTTCACCTGTATTTAGGATGGAACATGTAACATGTTCCAGCAGATGCAGCCTCTCCCCTCTCCCTGTGACAGTGGGTGGGGGGGGGGGTGGATCTTCTCCCCCTGCCCACTGTTACTATTTAAAAATGACTTTCCTTTGAATGGTACAACTACCATCAGCCATTGTGGCAGATGGCTTGTACTTCAAAATGGACTGCGAGGTCGCTGATGAGCGGCCTCATAGTTCATTCACAACATGCAGCTTGTAAACAGTTAGTCTGTATGCAGGTGTGGGCCAAAAGCTGCAGCGCTTGTCCGGCAATGCACCCCTGATCCACTATTTATGGGTGCAATGCTTTCCAAGTGTAGCGCTACCCCCAGTTAAGAGAGCCGCTGGATTTTTTTCGGGCCCTGTGTACAGCACCGCCAACCCCCAGCAATCTACTCGGCCCACTCTGGCACAGCTAGTCTAGGGATTGTTCTCTTATCACAATCTAACAGTTTATGCACATAATCTATCTGTATTGCAAGGGTAACCTCTTTGCATAAAGACAACACACTGATAGCAACAGATAAATTATAACATTTCTTTACTTTGGGTAAAAGGCATAAGGTTAACACATAACACATATATTTTCTGCTGCAGGGCTCTGCAGACATATAACGCAGGCGGTTACCCGCCAAGTACAGCTATCTCTAACTATGCGCCCTTATGGCGCAGCAACCAAAGTTCTAACTACAGATCAGGCCTGACCCAGATCTAAACTCAGTCTCTAGAAGAACAATTTCTTCGTATGCAACTTGACTGGTGGTGCACAACAGGAATAATAACTTGTAATCCAAAGAGTAGGAAAATAAAAAGGAGAATGAACCCCTCACAGGAGACTACTCAACTCAGTTCCGCCACTAGTCTCCTGTGGGACAGTAAAATAGAACCCGGAGGGCCAAGGCAGTCTCTAGGCCGAATCAAAGTAGAGTCTATATGAATGAGCAGGTGCTCGCTCACCACTCCGGACGCGATCCCAGTCCGTGACTTCCACCTACTGTATCTCCGCACACAGCATCCGCAACGATCGGGTCTCCGGTCCAACTGATGTCCAAACTCGACAAAGTCAGGTGCCACCCAAGCTCCGCAGTGGGGTGGAAGGCTCTCTGGAAGTTGTGCAAGGCCCTGGCTTCCAGCCCTGCACTGCAGCAGATCCGCACAGGAAGACCTGTTGATTGCAGCGCAGTGTCCAAAGAGGCCAAGCTCAGCCTCACCCTCTTCTTATATAGCCCCTCCCATGAGTCTCTGCGGTGGCTAAATGCACCCTGGGTGTTGAACGGGGTTCTGGGTAACGTAGTCCCGGGGCCTTAAAGGAGACCCCGCTACACACTCCCCCCACTTAAACTCTTTGGTCCCCAAAGATAACATCAAATTATAGTACGCACAACATCAGCCAAAGTTGCGTATGATGTTGTCAGAGGAAATTCCCACCAAAAATAAGGAGGTGAACTTCCTTGCCCACAGGTCACACTATCATTAGTGTCCTGCCTAACTGTGCCAGAGAGTGAGTTGGGGTTGCCCCCCACCAAATGAACAGTGGAGGGATTAGGGTCTTCCATACTCCTCCTGGCAGTAACCACAGTGTCTTCCGAGCTCCTCCCCATCTGTGGGTAAGTTAATCTTCTGGGAGGCTTTATGGCCCTTCGCATCCTTTGTCCTCTTGGGTTTTCTGGTTCAGCTGGAACAGGTTCCTCTTCTGGAACCGACTCAGGAGTTTCCATTGGTTCAGAAACACTTGACTCCGGAGCAAGGAGGTACATGGAATCTCTTAAATCCTCTTCGGGGAGTATGTCACAGGCATTTTCCCAAGAATCCGACAAAGGGCTGGACGGAATGAACTCAGTAGCTTCTGCATTCAGTGTTCTGTCTATGGTGTCTTCTTCAGGCGGAAGATCAATAGCAGAAGTTTCTGGGGCCTGGGAAGGCCAAAGCCAATCAAGTTCTTCTCCCTCATCTTCACTTAGCTCCGAGGTCTCTGTCTCCACCATCCGAGGGGTCTGGGACCGAGTGTTTGGTCTGGGAGTATCCAGGATGGAAGTTGGCTCAGGGAAATCCCTCGCAGGGGGTATCCGAACTGCTTCAGCTAGTGGGAGTAGGTGGTTCCGATGCCAGGTCTTTAAGGGCCCCACCTTCCCTTCTGGCTTAAGTCTGTAAACGGGTAGGCCCGGTAGTCTCTTGCAAATAACATAGGGTTCAGGTCTCCATCTGTCTGCAAGCTTGTGTTTTCCAGGGACCCCCAAGTTCCGTAGCAACACTCTGTCTCCAGGTTGTAAATCTTGAATCCGAACTTTCAGATCAAAGCTTTTCTTGTTGCAGGCCCCCCTTTGTTCTGAGGCCGCCTGGGCCTGTTCATAGGCCAACTTCAAATTGTGTCTGAGTCTATCAACATATCCTTTGTGGGAAGTGGCAGAACACTGGTCTATGGAGGTGCCAAAGGCCAGATCTACCGGTAGTCTTGCTTCTCTTCCGAACATAAGTCGATAGGGTGAGTACCCTGTAGCGTCACTGGTGGTGCTGTTGTATGCATGCACAACTGCCGCTATGTGGTTACTCCAATGCTGCTTCTTTTCACTGCTTAAGGTCCCCAGCATGTTGAGCAGGGTTCGATTGAACCTCTCCGGCTGAGCATCACCTTGTGGATGATAGGGGGTAGTTCGTGTCTTCTTGATCCCCAAGGAATCCAGGAGCTTCCGGTTCAGCCGACTTTCAAAATCCCTTCCCTGATCTGAGTGAAGCCGTTGTGGTAGCCCATAATGTACGAAGTACTTCTCCATAAGTACTTTGGCTACAGTGGAAGCCTTCTGGTCTTTGGTTGGGAAGGCCTGGGCATACCGGGTGAAATGGTCGGTTACTACCAGAACATTCCCTAGTCCATTCAAATCGGGTTCGAGGCAGAGAAAATCAATGCATACCAGATACAGTGGGCTTTGACTTTGCAGGTGGCCCATTGGGGCAGCTTGATGGGGTAAAGTCTTTCTCTGGATGCATCGTGCACATGAGTGGCAGTATTCTTCAACTTCATCCCTCATGCAAGGCCAATAGAAACGATTCCTAACAAGTTGGAAGGTCCTTTCCGCCCCTAAGTGGCCATGGTTGTCGTGCAAAGCAACCAAGACAGCCTCTCTGTGTTTCTCGGGCAGGAATAACTGCCATTTGTCTTCCAGGTCATCAGAGGGGCCCCTTCGGTAGACCACTCCCTGATGCACTTGCAACCTGTCCCACTCCTTCCTCAACAGGCGAGCTTCCTTGGAAGGGTGACGCAGGAGTCTATTTGGATCCTGATTCTCCAGGGCCTCTAGAACCAATCTCCCCATGGGGTCTTCCAGTTGGTCACACCTCAACTCCTTCTTTGACAGTCTTGGCAAGTTATCGTCCTCCAGCTGGGTTACCCCACAGTATTGCTTGGGAACTCCTACTATGGTAACCCCTATCTCTTCTGCTCTTGAGCCGCCGCTGGCTTGGAGTTCAGCCCCCTGACAGAGGGCCCGCACCTCGTCGGGTGCCACTTGGGTCCAATCTTCTGCACTGCTGGTGGGGATATGAGATCTTCTAGACAAGGCGTCTGCATCTCGATTTCCAGCTCCAGGCCTGTATTTTAGGCTGAAATTAAAGGCAGACAGTGCCGCCAGCCATCTATGTCCAGTGGCATCCAGCTTTGCTGTGGTGAAAGATAGGTGAGGGGGTTGTTATCGATTTTCACGGTGAATTCTGCCCCATACAGATAGTCTCTGAGTTTGTCAACTACCGCCCACTTAAGGGCCAGGAATTCCAACTTATGGGTGGGGTAGTTCTTTTCAGAGGGAGTCAGACTCCTGCTCACATATGCAACGGTTCTCAGTTGCCCTTCATGCTCCTGGTAGAGCACTCCTCCCAGACCATCATGACTGGCATCTACGTGAAGTTCATAAGGCTTCTTTGGGTCTGCGTAGGCCAGGACAGGGGCAGTGGTTAGGTTTCTCTTCAGCATCTGGAAGGCATCTTCACACTTCTCCTTCCACTGGTCCTTGACTGACTCCCCTGGCTTTCTGGGGCCCGAGTCATCCTCTTCCCCCTCCGTCTTGAGCAGCTCATTCAGAGGCCTGGCTATCCGAGCAAACCCTTCCACGAACCTCCTATAATAAGAACAGAACCCCAAGAAGGATCTGAGTTCTGTCACGGTGGTGGGCTTTGGCCAGGAGGTGACTGCCTCCAACTTCTCGGGGTCTGTGGCTACCCCATCCTCGGACACTATGTGTCCCAGATAGTTGACTGATGACTGATAGAACTGGCATTTTTCAGGTGAGAGCTTGAGTCCCTCTTCACTGAGTCTTCTCAAAACTTTCTCCAGCCTTTCTTCATGTTCTTCCAAGGTTCTCCCAAAGACAATGATGTCATCTAAGTATACAAGGACTTCGATGAGGTTCATGTCTCCTACAGTCTTCTCCATGAGACGTTGGAAGGTGGCTGGGGCTCCAGACAGACCTTGAGGCATCCGGTCGAATTCAAAGAACCCCACAGGGGTTATGAAAGCTGTCTTCTCTTTGTCTTCTGGATGCATAGGGATTTGATAGTACCCGCTCTTGAGGTCCATAACACTGAACCACTTGGCTCCAGACAAGCTCTGTAGGGCATCCTCTATCCTCGGAGTGGTGTATTGGTCGGGTATGGTTCTCCTGTTGAGGGTCCTGTAGTCTATGCACAGCCTCAATGATCCATTCTTCTTTCTGACCACCACTATCGGGGAGGCATAGGGGCTTCTAGATTCTCGGATCACACCGGTTCGCTTGAGCTCGGCGAGCTGTTCCCTCAAGTCCTCGAGGTCTGCTAACGGAACTCGCCTGACTCTCCCTGAAGGGCTTGTCTTCCTGGAGGCGGATTCGATGGGTGGCACTCCTTGCACACCCCACATCGAACTCATCTTGGGAGAAGATCTTTTCCCACCTAGTCAACTGGGCCTTGGCGCTCTCTTTCCAAGCCCTGGGCAGGTTTGGCTTCTCCATGGAAAGTTTCTCCCACAAAGTCCCTTCTCCATCTGTCTTCTCCACATCCGACAAAGCAACTGGGGTAGCAGGGCTCACCTGGCCCAGCAACATCCTGGCTGGGATCTCCATGATGCCATCCATAGTATTCCTGACACTCACAGGTACTTTACAGTGGGCCTTCTTCAGGGCCCTCAACGGGACCACTTCTGGGACTACTTCTAAGCCAGAGGGTTCTCCCCTTGGGTCAGGTTCCAGCATAACAAAGGGCCCAGGCTGCTCCCAAGTGAGTTTCACCGTGGCTTTTAAACAGGCAACTTCACCGGGCTGCAGCACTATTCCTTTTCTTCCCAGCCTCCAGTCCTTCCCTACCCCCTCTTCTGGGGCCTTCTGTTCCAAGATCAGTAGCTGGTAGGCTGTCTTCAACATTGGGTGAATCTCAGTGACTGTGGAGTCTTTTCCTTTTGTTAGTGGGGCCAAGAGTCTTTGGACCAAATCCGTGTTGGTCCCTATTATTAGGGAATTCTTGTTAGCTCCAGGCAGTCGGGGGCATACCACAGCTAAAGTATCGAACACTTTGGCCTTCCCGGCTATGGACGGGTCAAAAGTCAGTTTTATAGGCAGATAGCCATCATAAGGGAAACTCTCTGTCCCAATCCCCCATATCTCCAGCTCTTCAATCTTCTGGATAGGTAGGTGACTTAGATGCTTGTCATAAAAGTCCCGGTACAACAGGGTCACTTGTGCCCCAGTATCCAATATGGCTCTTGTGTAGACTCCCTCCACTTGGACAGGTACTATCGGGGAGGGACCTACCAGCTTCTCTGGATATCGCTTCGAAGGGGTCTCTTTACTTGGATCTTTGTGTTTCCCTTTTGGACTTTCTTTCTTCCTTTTCTCTTTGGACCTAATGCGGCGTACACACGATCATTTTTCATGCCATTTTTTAAACCAACGTTTTTCTCGTAGTTTTTTTTCATGTTTCCTCTCGAGCCTGTCTTGCGTACACACGATCATTTAAAAAAACGTTCAAGCAAAGCGCAGTGACGTACAACACGTACGACGACACTATAAAGGGGAAGTTCCGTTCGGATGGCGCCACCCTTCATGTTAGTAAAGTTTGTTGAGCGACGATTCGCGCTTTTCAGCCTCGTGCTTTTCTGTCCGTTACAGCGTGACGAATGTGCTATCTCCATTACGAACGCTAGTTTTACCAGAACGAGCGCTCCCGTCTCATACTTGATTCTGAGCATGCGCGTTTTTTTTCACCTCGTAAAAGCATACACACTATCGTTTTTCACGTCATTAAAAAAAACGACATGAAAAACGACGTGAAAAAATAGAGCATGTTCGAAATTTTTAATGGCCGTTTTTCACGTCGTTAAAAATGCTCTGGAGCATACACACGATCAGTTTTAATGCCCATTTTTAAAAATGTAATTTTTAACGGCATGAAAAACGATCGTGTGTATGGGGCATAAGTCTCTCTTGGGCCTGGTATGCATTGATCTCCCTCCTTTTAATGGGTGTAACTACCCGCTGAGGGACATTATTCTCTTTTTTTTTTGTGTGTTCCCACTGAGGAACCTTGTACTTCTTCTGAGGGGTCTTGTCCACTCTTTTCCTGTGCTTCTCATTCAGTTTGGAGCTCACTGGAGATGATGGGCACCCGGTTGACTCCTTCCCTGGGGCCCTCTGAAGTTTTCCGCCAGCTTGCGGTTATTCCGTTTTTTTTTCTTGGGACTGGAACACACTTTGGCAGCATGGCCAACCCCTCCACAATTGAAACAAGTCATGTCCCCCCAACCTTGTAAGGATGCGGGCGCTGAGGTGTTTGGGAACAGTTCCTTCCTTGGTCCTTCCCTCTCCCTCTCTGGTATCCCTGGATCCTTTTTCATCAGAGAGGTCAGCATCTCCAATACCTGGGACATCTGTGACTTTAAGGTATCTACCTCTGAGTCTCTTTCCAGGGTCATGGACATCCTGACCATCACCGGAGGAGGGTTAACTGGCTCAACTGGTTGGTTCCTCTTCTTCTCCTCCAGCATAGCTTCTTCCACTCTGACCACTCGGATTAAGTCAGGGTACTCCAGGCTCTTCCCGTCCGGTCTTGTGCGTAGTGCCAAGGCGATGGGGTCCAGGGGCTGAGATCCTCTCATCACCTGCTGAACACGGGCCTCATCCACCTTCCGCAGGTCGATCCCCTTCTTCAGTATCATCTTATGCAGGATCTTATCCAAGCGCCTCATGAACTCTGACAGTTTCTCTCCTGTCTTTTGGTAGCAGTGCTCCAGCTGGTAATTGAGCTCAGTGATTTTCTCTGTCCCACCGAACACATTCTACAGAATGTCCAGATAATCCTGCGCATCACAGTCTGTCTTGCTCATCTTGAGGTTGCGTATGGCCTCTAGAGCAGGCCCCTTTAAACTCTCAGCAATTCTCTGCTTCTTTCTGTGGTCTGGGACTTCCCATTCTTCTAAGGCCTGAGTGGCACCGTCCAACCACTCCTCAAACCCCTCTTCACCCGAAGGTACAGGTTTCCTACCAGAGAATATTCTGAGTTTTCTGTATCCTGACATTTGATAGTCTGTAGGATCCTTCTTACACTGGGCTACAATCTCCCCCAGGACCGTGCGTAATTCTGCGCGGAGGGTGGCAGGCGGTGACCCGGAGCTCTCTTTAGCCTTCCGGTTTTCTGCTTTTGGGGACTGCGATGGGGATACCTGTGGAGATGATGGTTTAGGTATCTGACCCCATCCTCCTGGTATGAGTGGCAGCGCATGTATTAAGCTATAGGTCTGATCATCCATCGCTCTTATACTTGGACTCTTGAAATGTTCTGGGATTTCATTCATCCATGCTATTAGTGCGTGGGTCAGTGTGGAATCCATTCTGACATCCATCACCCATACCTTCTGGTTCGGGGACAGTGACGTTACTAGCCACTTCACCGCTTCTTCTTGCCAGGTCCCTGGGAGTTTTATGACTACTGCCGCGGCTGAATCTGTGTAGGCCGCCTTGCTCCACTGTTCTACTTCCAGTGGGTCCATACTGGTACTTTTGGCGCGTTACTTGCTGCAACAGGATCCCGGACTCGAGAGCCCCCACGTGTAACGCTCCCCCCAGTTAAGAGAGCCGCTGGATTTGTTTCGGGCCCTGTGTACAGCACCGCCAACCCCCGGCAATCTACTGGACCCACTCTGGCACAGCTGGTCTAGGGATTGTTCTCTTATCACAATCTAACAGTTTATGCACATAATCTATCTGTATTGCAAGGGTAACCTCTTTGCATAAAGACAACACACTGATAGCAACAGATAAATTATAACGTTACTTTACTTTGGGTAAAAGGCATAAGGTTAACACATAACACATATTTTTTCTGCTGCAGGGCTCTGCAGACATATAACGCAGGCGGTTACCCGCCAAGTACAGCTATCTCTAACTATGCACCCTTATGGTGCAGCAACCAAAGTTCTAACTACAGATCAGGCCTGACTCAGATCTAAACTCAGTCTCTAGAACACGGATATGCAATTAGCGGACCTCCAGCTGTTGCAAAACTACAAGTTCCATCATGCCTCTGCCTCTGGGTGTCATGCTTGTGGCTGTCAGAGTCTTGCTATGCCTCATGGGACTTGTAGTTCTGCAACAGCTGGAGGTCCGCTAATTGCATATCCCTGCTCTAGAAGAACAATTTCTTCGCATGCAACTTGACTGGTGGTGCACAACAGGAATGGTAACTTGTAATCCAAAGGGTAGGAAAATAAAAAGGAGAATGAACCCCTCACAAGAGACTACTCAACTCAGTTCCGCCACTAGTCTCCTGTGGGACAGTAAAATAGAACCCGGAGGGCCAAGGCAGTCTCTAGGCTGAATCAAAGTACAGTCTATATGAATGAGCAGGTGCTCGCTCACCACTCCGGACGTGATCCCAGTCCGGGACTTCCACCTACTGTGTCTCCGCACACAGTATCCGCAACAACCGGGTCTCCGGACCAACTGATGTCCAAACTCGACAAAGTCAGGTGCCACCCAAGCTCCGCAGTGGGGTGGAAGGCTCTCTGGAAGTTGTGCAAGGCCCTGGCTTCCGGCCCTGCACTGCAGCAGATCCGCACAGGAAGACCTGTTGATTGCAGCGCGGTGTCCAAAGAGGCCGAGCTCAGCCTCGCCCTCTTCTTATATAGCCCCTCCCATGAGTCTCTGCGGTGGCTACATGCACCCTGGGTGTTGAACGAGGTTCTGGGTAACGTAGTCCCTGGGCCTTAAAGGAGACCCCGCTACACAAGCATCTTAGGGGAAAAAATAATGCACAATTTTTTTCCTGAAAAAATATGTGCATTTATTATGTTTGCCCAAAAGGTTAACTTATCCTTTCCTGACAGACTCCATGGCAGACTACGTGTGGGTTAACCCCACCTCCTCTCCACAGCTATAGGACCCCATACCCATAAATTTGACCTCACCTCTACAGACAGGTGTTACTTTTTTGTCCTCCTCACATGGACCTTCATCATGCGATTCTGTGCGATGTCCAGGAGATGTGGATTGCTTGGTACTGTATCTGCGGTGCACCCAGGGCCCAGTGGTTACAGGGCTGGAAATACCCCTATGGTGGAAGGGATATGGCCCAGAGTACCGGATCGGATGTCGCAGGAATCCCGGCTGGCAAGGTCTGAAGATTCTTATGCCGCGTACACATGATCGTGATTCACGGCGGTGAAAACACCGCCGTGAATCACGACATGAAATAGAATGAAAAACGAGGGAACGGCATTTTCCCCCACACACGACCGTTTTTCCCGTCATTTTTTTCTTTGTCGAGAAAAACGACCGTCTCTGGGCTCCGCGGCAGTGTCTCCCTATGGGAAAACTGCCGCAGAAAAAAATGATGGAAAAAACGATGAGAAAATTTAGAACATGTTCTAATTTTTCTCGTCGTTTTTTTCTGCCATTTTTCTCAACGAGAAAAACGACATAAAGCCCACAGACGATCGTTTTTCTCGGCGGAAAAAAAAATGCCGTTTTTCTCGTCGAGAAAAGCGGTCGTGTGTACGCGGCATTATATTTCTCTCTCATGGCAGACAAGTTTTTGTATGTGCTTGTGTTATGCCCTTGTGTGTTTTCTTCCATGCCTGTGTCTCCCCGGCATGTGGAACGCTTCTGCGTTCCAGAGAACTGCATTCCTTCCGGGTCTCCGGCCATCGCTCATCTGCACATGCGCTAGCCGCGGTGAAACCGAGGCTTGGTTTTCGCGCATGCGCAGTGCGGCGGAGGGGCCTGAGGCCGCACAGGCGCAGTAGGATTGGTCTCCTCGGCGCAGGCGCACGACGGAGACCGGCTGTGACGTCATCCCAGCGGGGAATTTAAACCGCTGGGAGCCCTATACAGGTGGGATACCTGTGGGCGTTCGAGCGGCAGCATCCTGGAGCGCGGTACCTCTGTGGGCAAGGTAGGCTTAGCATACTGGACTCCTGACCCTGAAGGGGAGGAGCTTGAAAAAAAAAAACTTTATTTGTTGTTTGTTTTTTTTGTATGCATTTAATATACATGTTCATATAGTAGATGAATGGTATGTCTTTCCTTATGCCTTCCTAGCCCTGGTTGTACTCAGTTATCGGAGTGATTGTTTCGTTCTGTCATCACCATGGACTCATCTTCACCGCCGTGTGGCCAGCCCTCCCGCACAAGTGCGGAGGGGGTAAGGGGATGCTGTTAGTGTTTTTTTTGCAGCCGGTTGCTAACGGTTACTTTGGTTGCTTTCCTTCCCCTTCCCCTGTGTGTATTGTTTCATTACAGCCCGGCTAGATCATCCGTCACAATACAGGGACCTTGCCAGGCCGCATCAGCATCATCATTCATCCTCCAGGTCCAGACGGGGCACTACGTCCAGGACCCATCATCATAGGAGACGTTCCCATTCCTCCTCTAGTCACTGCCACAACCACCGCGATAGTCGCTCTGACCACAGAGCCTGTTGGGGATGTAAGACCAGAATCCCGGAGGGCAAATCGCAATGCGACCCATGTTATGCCCGAGCGGTCGGTGAGAAAGAGACCGAAAAACAAAATCTTGAGTCTCTTGTGAAACGTGTGGTACAGCAATCTATGAAGGAAATAGTTGCCCCCCACACGAGGAGCCAGTCCACCACCTTGTCTGGCTCCTTGGCTGACGAGGCCCAGGAGGATCCAGGCCAATTCCAGCCCCATGATTCCTCCCATAATTCCTCGCAAGACGAGATGGAGGGAGATGATTCTACGGTGGGATTCGACTACGCTTTAGTCTCTCCACTAATCAAGGCAGTGAAGGAAACCTTAAAGTTGGAAGATACCACTGCCCCCCCAGAGAAACAAAGAAAACTGTTTAAGCAACTAGGGAAAGAACGCTCCAATTTCCCACTTCCCTCTGAGCTGAAAGGAGTGTTTAAGGAAGAATGGAGCAAGGGAGATAAGGTTTCTATGCTAAGCAAAACCTCTAGACGGTATCCCTTTAAATCTGAGGACGTTAAGCATTTGGAAAATGCTCCCCTCGTAGATGCAGCAGTAATGCGCCTAGCGAAGCATGTCACCCTCCCGCTAGATGATACTGTATCTTTTAAAGATGGTCTGGGGGCGTGGCTTGGACATGGCGGAGTGAGGAAGCTTTCTGTTTGAGCTCCCGACTCCCGACCTGCAATCTATGGCTGAAATGGACGTTTGGCTAGCAAAATCAACCCTGAAATGACATACAAGAGACGGAGGAAGACCAGGGGATCAAGATCTGCTAACCCAGAAGCATCGATCAGAAGATTTCTTACATCCCCGGCTCCGACAGCTATCTCCCCTGCAGCACCACGTGGCGGGAGAGGACAGGGTGACTTACCTTCCACATCCATGGCTGTCTCACAGCAAGGTGTCCCGCGCTCGTTAGAGGGGCTGCCCTCCCTCCTGGTGCCTTCTCATGACAGTCAGGGTGGCTCTATGGCATCTGCAGGATCCTCGCAGACGGACGCGGACATCAGGTCCCTGCTACAGGCGCTTCCGACTAAGGCCTACATGGAAGGCCTCATGGCACGAATGGAGGAGCAGCACCGCCGTGATTTCCAGGTGCTTCGCTCTGAGGTTCACGCATTGGACGACCGAGTCGGACGGGGTGAGGTGGAGAGGAGCGCTTTGGAGCTCCGAGTCACCCAATTGGAAAAGGGCCAGGAGGCCTTCCAGGAGAGGCTGGCTGAGGTGCAGCTCCAGGCCGAGGACCAGGAAAACAGGAGTCGCCGCAACAACCTCCGGGTTCGGGGGTTGCCAGAGGCAACGGGTCCGGAGAATCTCCTGGACACTGTCCTGGCTATCTTCTGGCAGCTTCTAGGCCCGGAGACTCCAGCCGCCCTGGAGTTCGACAGAGTCCACCGCGCACTGGGGCTGAAGCCGCAGGATCCCGACCGCCCTAGAGATGTCATCTGCCGCCTGCACCGCTACGCACACAAGGAGCAAGTTTTGAGGGCGGCATGGACCAAGGACCGGATCGACTTTGATGGAGCGGAGCTGTTGATCTACTCTGATGTGTCCAGAGCAACACTACAAAGACGGGCTATGTTGAAACCCCTTCTGGAGCGGCTGCGGCGAGATGCGGTGCCATATAGATGGGGCTTTCCACTCCAGCTATCGCTCAGGAAGGGGGGAAATTCCTTCACGCTGAGGCGCCATGCAGATCTCCCGGACCTGTTCCTTTTTCTGGGTATGGAACCCTTCCACCTGGCTGATTGGCTGAAACCGCTTCCAGCTAGAGATCCTCGTCAAGCTCCCAGAGCTCCGGGACCGGGTCTGCCGCGCCGCTCCACCAGACGAAGGAGAGGCGATCAGCTGCCGGCTAGGGCCCAGGATAACGAAGCCTGACCAGCTAGTCCTGCTACTGTGAGTTTTTTCTGATACGGGGTGGCACACACTGTGAACTGAATTTTTTATTTTTTTTTACAAGTTCATGCTATGGACTTTTTTTGGTCCCGCTCATTGGACAGCTGCCCTGTGCCGTTCCCCCTCCCCCCCTTCCCGGGTGTATGATGAGCTTGGTCGGGTTGGCCCTGTGGGATCACCCCCGCCCTGGCGGGGGTCGCCTGACCGGGTTTGCCCTTCCCCTCCCCCCCTGGTGGTTGCTGCTCACGGCCGAGCCTCGGTGACTGTTTCACCCCATCCCGGTGGAGGCGTCTTCCCCTGGCTCTCCCTCTCACCCTCCAGGCTATGTGTGACTGTGAGCCGTTCTTCGGTGGGGCCGCCCCCCCTCCCCCACCTGCTGACTTTTCTTTTGCGCCCCGCTCTCGGAGCCCACCTGAGGACAAGCTATGAAGGGGAGCCATGGACTGTCGCTTGATTGGATGGCAGGTGTTTTTATATAGGGGTGGTTGTGGGGGGAGGGGAGGGAGGTCTTGCTGTGCCGTTTTGAAATGCCTGGGCTGGGGGTGGATGGGTGGGATGCTATGTGGGCGGGCGCCAGGGATATGGGGATGCTGCCTACTGATATGTGCTCCCTCCCCCCCTTGCTCATTCCCCCCCCCTTCCTTGTCTCCCCCCTTCCTCGTTCCCTTATTCCCCCCCACGTCCCTCCTCACTCCCTTCCCCCCTCCCCATTCCCTCCCATACTCTTTCCTTCTCCTCCCCCCCTCTCCCCCTTCTCTCCCCCTTCTCCCTTTCCTCCCCTCTCCCCCTCCCTCTCTCCCCCTCCTCACCCCCCTTTTCCAGACTCTTCTCTCCCCCCTTTTCTCTCCCCCCCTTTTCCCCTCCCTCTCTCCCCCTCCTCACCCCCTCTCTCCCCCCTCTCTCCCCCCTCTCTCCCCCCTTCTCTCCTCCCTCCTCCCTTCTCCACCCTCCTCCCTTCACCCCCTCCTTTCTCCCCTCCCCGCTCTTCACCCTTCCTCTTCTCCCCCTCTCCTCCTCCCCTCCCCCTTACCCCTCCCTCACCTACCCCCTCTCCCTCCTCCTTCCCCCCCTCCTCCTCTTTCTCCCCCTCTTCCCCCTTCCTCTGTCTTCCCCTCCCCTCCCCCCTGTATACCTTCCTTTTCCTCCTCTGTCCCCCGGATTTTGGCTTTACCCACTGTCTTCATCTTTGGTGCCGTGGGCTGCCCCCTGGACAGATCTGGGATAAGCCACCTGAAGGAGCGGGCGCGTGTTCCCCATGTATACTCTGGTGGCTTCCCTGGCCCGTACGCCGGGGCTACTACTACGGCGGCCGGCTTCTTTATCGATTATAGGGGGGGCCGGGGTGGGACCCATGCTGGGGCTGCGGTGGGGGGTTCCTCCTTGGGGGGGCCCCCCTCCTAGGCCGTTTTGATCTTGCGGTCCCCGCTCTCCTGGTCGGGCCTCCCCCGTCCTGGGCATGCGGGGGCGCCAAAGCTTAGCTTTCGGTACCAGTGTGTGCATTTTCCCCTTGGCCCCCTTTTTGGTTTTTAGGGCGCTATTTATAAGTTCTCTTGCTGGGCCTCCTGGTTATAATTACTTGGGTTTTGTTCTTTGTTCTGCACTAAGATGTTTAAATGTCCATTTCATGTATTTGGGCCGTGTGATGGGTTACTGTGCTACTGTTTTGTCCTGGTTGGGGTCTGGCCTGGGGGGCGGGTTGCGCCGGGGCTCGGGCGCCCCATGTTGGGGCCCGGGGCCGGCGTTGCCGGGCTGCTGGGCCATCCTTATCAGGCCACTTTGTTCTGAGGACCATCCCGCTCTCTGTAGCATCTGAAGTGGGTCGGGTTAGGGAGCCTCCGACCCCTGTTGTGTTCAAACACTTTCCCCACATAGGGTCGCACCCGTCAAGTGACTCCTGCTTTCAGGGTTACTGGGGTGCACTGAGACTAGGTCTCCCTTACGCTTGAGGCGTACTAGGTTTCTTTGTTTTCTCCTCTTCTGCTCTCTTCTGTCCTTTCCCTCCTAGCCTCCCTCCTCCTCCCCCTCCCCCCCCCTTTTTTTTATTTTTTTTGCCTGCCTCTTCTGGCCGCAGTCATGCCCACGGGTAAAACAGAGCCTGTGCGTCTAGTTTCTATAAATGTGAAGGGGCTGAATACCCCTGAGAAACGCTCCATGGTGCTAACCGATCTAAAACATATGAAGGCCCATGTGTGCTTCATGCAGGAGTCACATTTCCGTGCTGATAAGCTGCCAAGACTGCATGGCCGCTTTTTCCCGACAGTGTACCACGGTTGCTCCTCTGACTCTAAGTCAAAAGGGGTGAGTATCCTGATTCGGGGTGATACCCCATGGCAACTGAAAGACCAGTGGGGGGATGCAGAGGGGAGAGCTTTATTTGTGAAGGGGACGCTGGGGAGGTCCCTGGTGACTTTGGTCAATCTGTACCTCCCAAATGCCAACCAGATCGCCTTCCTGGAGCCAATTATGACCAAATTGGTTGACTTTGCTGAAGGGATGGTGATTATGGGTGGAGACATGAACTTTGTCATGGACCCGATCCTGGACTCATCTAGGGGTGTTTCCCAAATCTCTTACGCCTCACTTAAGCGCCTTAAGAAAAACTTCCATGCTCTCCACTTGGTGGATGTATGGCGTATCCTTCATCCAAGCCACAAAGACTTCACGTTCTATTCGCACCCCCATGACTCGTATACCAGAATTGATATGTTCATGGTGCCTCAGGCGATTTTGTCCAGGGTTTCCTCAGCCTCGATTGGTTCTATTACCTTTTCGGACCATGCCCCAGTCTTTATAGACATCGATCTGCTTTGCCCCGCAGAGAGACAATGGTCGTGGAAGCTTAACGACTCGTTAATTCAGATGCCCGAGGTGGAGGAAGAGGTCTCTAGAGAACTGAGACAATACTTCGCCACGAATGCTGACTCGGAGGTGGCCCCGACAATGGTATGGGAAGCCCATAAAAGTTACATTCGTGGCCTCTTGATCAGAATGGGATCACGCATCAAGAAGGAGAGAGCGAAACAAATTGTGGACATTTTAGACAAAATCAGGGTTTTGGAATCGGCTCATAAACAATCCCTCGCTTCCCAGATCCTTCTTGAGTTGACAGCCCTGCGAAACCAGCTGCGCTCCTTGGCCCTGTTTAGAGCCAAAGCAGTGATCTCGAAGTGCTGCCGTTCTTTCTACGAGCATAGCAACAAATGTGGTAGGATGCTGGCGAGGGCTCTGAGAGATCAGAGGGCTCGTACATTCATTCCTGAATTGATTAGTGATTCTCACAACAGGGTTCACACCACGGAAGGTATCGCGGAAATGTTCCGGGAATACTATACTACTTTGTATAATCTCCCTAGTCCAACATCTGTGGGGGGTCTGTCGAATGCAGGGAGGAAGATCGGGGACTATTTGAGGAGGTCTGGTCTCCCCCGGATTTCGGAGGAGGACCTGATCGAGCTTGACAGGCCTCTCTCAGTGGAGGAGGTGAATGTGGCAATGTCGCGCATGCATTTGGGGAAGGCGCCGGGTCCGGACGGATATTCCCTTCTCTATTACAGGACTTTTGGAGAAGTATTGCTTCCGCATTTTCTCTCTGCGTATAATGCTACAGGGGAGGGGATGCCCCTCCCGGCGGATGCCTTGAGAGCACACATTGCCGTGATCCCGAAGGAGGGAAAAGATCCACTAAGATGCCAAAATTATAGACCAATCTCGCTGCTCAATGTGGATCTCAAGATATTCACGAAAGCGCTTTCCATGCGTTTGATTGACTTAATGCCACAACTAATCCATTCCGACCAGGTCGGTTTTGTTCCTACTAGAGAGGCGCGTGACAACACGACTAAGGCAATCAACATGATCCACGCTGCAAAGACGCGTAAAACCCCTATGCTGCTCCTCTCGACGGACGCCGAAAAGGCGTTCGACAGGGTGAGTTGGCCTTTCCTGTTTGAAACTCTCCGCTGGGTTGGCCTGCAGGAACGCATGATGAATTGGATGTTGGCAATATATTCCTGCCCATCGGCCCAGGTCAAGGTGAATGGCCACCTTTCCTCACCGTTTCAGATTGCGAATGGGACGAGACAGGGGTGCCCTTTGTCGCCTCTGATATTCGTCCTCACACTAGAACCTTTCCTGCGTATCATTAGAGACAACCCGGACATTACGGGACCACGCCTGGACGCCACCCTGTCCCCCAAGATCGCGGCTTTCGCAGACGATTTGCTCTTCTTCCTGACCAACCCCCTTGTGTCCACTCCGAACTTACTCAAGGAACTGAAGCTATACGAAGAGGTGTCAATGTTTCGCATTAACTATCAGAAATCGGAAGCACTTGGGGTCGCCTTACCTCCTCCTTTAACTGACCTGCTCCGGGTTGATTTTCCTTTCAAATGGGCTATGTCCCATATCAAATATCTGGGTATCTTGTTACCCAGCAGGACGGAAGAGATTTTCCCCCTCAACTTTCCTCCCCTTTTGACGGCCGTAAAAAAAGACCTGCAAGAGTGGCAGCATGGCCTGTTTTCCTGGTTTGGCCGTTGCAGCATTGTGAAGATGAATGTCTTACCTAGACTGTTATACCACTTTCAGGCATTACCCATACGGGTGCCGGCGTCCTTCCTGAGAGCGGTTAACAGATCGCTAATTCGGTTTGTGTGGGCCCAGAAGCCCCCGCGGTTGGCGCAGAAAATTCTCCAGCTGCCAAAGGTGAAGGGTGGTGTAGCCCTACCGGACATTACTCTCTATCACAAGGCATGTCATTTAACGCGTGCCTTGGATTGGTGCCGTCACGGCCTTCTGAAGCAGTGGGTGCAGATTGAACGAGCCTTGACTGGGGCCCACTTGGAATCGTTGCCCTGGTGCCAACCTCCCCTGCCAAAGGAGATTTCTGATCACCCCACAGTAGGGGTGACGATAAGGACAGCTTGGAAGGCCTTCCGTGATCATTCGATCGCACCGCTCCCGTCCCCGCTTACCCCAATTGTGGGCAACCCGGCTTTTAGTCCGGGTCTCAACGACCCTAGCTTCCTGGCGCTGAAACCGGTGGACAGGTCTCAGGTGCGACACTTTCTCACAAACGACCAATGGCATACTCGACGACAAATCCTAGAGGACCCTGCTCTGACTGGGCTCTCATTCTGGCAAAAGGTCCAGCTGGCCCACTTCATCCACACGTTGCCTTCTCCAAGTACTTATGGGCGGCAGCTGACACCTTTTGAGTTGTTATGCCTGGACCTTTCCCCGTTGAGACATGCAATATCCCTGATATACCAAATCCTAGTTTCTCCCCCTCCGGACTTTAGGCCGCTCTATGTTACCAAGTGGGAACGGGAGCTGGGCCTACAACTTACGGGGAAACAGGTTGACCGAATCCTTCTCTTCGCTCAAACAACTTCTATCAGTGCAAGGCACCAGGAGATGGAATATAAGCTTCTGTCCCGTTGGTACTACACTCCGGAAAAGATACACAAGATGTTCCCTCAGAGCACGGACATGTGCTGGAGGTGCGGGGAGGAGGTTGGTACGCTCCTCCACATCTTTTGGTCATGCCGCATCTTACAATCATTTTGGTCTGAGGTACACCGCATCGTCCAAAAGTTTACGGACAGAGAGTTGCCATTGTCACCTGACCTCTTCCTTCTACACCACCACAATATCCCAACTAAGGGCTATAGAAAGTCCATATTGCCGCTTCTGATCAATGCGGCAAAGGGTTGCATCCCGCTGAATTGGAAGCAGACTCAGCCTCCATCGGTGGCGGGCTGGTTGGGCAGAGTGAAGGCTGTCCATGACATGGAGGACTTGTTAGCAATGGAAAGAGGCCTAAGTGAGAAATTCTCCAAAACATGGTACTTCTGGCACGAATTTTACTTCTCGGAGGAATGCGGGCTCCTAATGACTCGATCCACTTGAGAGGATCGAACTTGACTGCTCCCCAGGCGGGGAGGCTGTGGCTGGAGGCACCCTGTTCCCCACCCCCCGGGTGGGGGTGGTTGGGGTTTTTTTTTTTCTCACCCCCCCTTCCCCTCTTGTATTCTTGCACTCCTTGCTTTCTTTTCTCTTACTTTCCCTGCTTTTTCCGTATTACCAACACTAGAGTGTTGGCCTGTGCAAGCCTGTTTCTCACGGGCTTGACGTTTCTATTTCTATCTAAATCGGCTTTTGCCACAAAAATACGGCCATGCGGGGGGTGGAGAGCTCCTGTAAGCCTGACACTTGTTGTGACCCCCCCCCCCTCTGACAACGGGCTTTATATCTCCAATGTAATATCTATACTCATGAGGGGGTGGGGAATGTTTGCTGTTTTTTGATAAGCATCTGTGAGCTCTCTGTGTATCCGCATGTCCTTTTCTCTTAAATAAAGAATTTACAAAAAAAAGATGGTCTGAATCGAAAAATTGACCAAGACCTTAAGAGAATATATAACTTCAACGGTATGGCTTGCAAACCAGCCCTAGCCCTTGCAGTCACCTCCAAAGCAATGGAGGCCTGGGTGGAAAATGTTGACTCCATCCTGAAAGGTGTCTCGGAGGAATTGGCACAAAGTTCAGCAGTGCAAGAACTTAAACTGGCTGTCGCCTTTTTGGGAGAAGCGTCAATTGATCTCATCCGCTTGATGGCTAAATCTATGCTATCTTCAGTCACGGCCAAACGAGCACTATGGTTGCGCCCCTGGCTGGCTGATCCAGCCTCCAAGCAGGCATGGTGTAAAATTCCTTCTGAAGGAACTTCCTTGCTTGGAAACAAACTAGATAACACCATTTCAAAGGCTACAGGCGGGAAGTCGGGATTCCTCCCTCAGGACAGACGTTCGTTTAACCAAAGAAGACCTCAGCGGAGACGCAGTACAGAGCGTTCAAGAGAGGCACGCTCCTATAGACCCGGACGGAATTTTAGGAGAAGCTGGAACTGGAATAGGCAGACATCTTTCCAAAAGTCTGGCAAGAAACAGACGCCCGGTGGGCGCGAGTCAACCAAGCCTTTTTGAGATTGGGCCCGCCCAGGCGGGCCGGGTAGGGGCTCGCCTACGCCTCTTCCGGCACGTCTGGGTGGCCTCGATCTCAGATTATTGGACCATCAAAACGGTCTCAACAAGCCACACATGGTCTTTCACCAAGATCCCTCCATGCTGTTGAGAGCTGCAGGATGTGTTTGTACCTTGGGAATTTTGCTTAACCTTATTAAGACTGCTGTAACTGTCTGATTGCGATTCCTTCTGCATGTCTTATTGTAATCCTGTTTTGTCTTTCAATAAAACATCTCTGTTAAAAAAAAAAAAAGATCCCTCCGTGCAGACCAATGCAAACTTCACTTCCTCAATCAGAAGAAAAACAACAAGTTCTTCTATCTTATGTGAATGCCCTGAAAGTTCAAGGAGCAGTAGTATCCGTGCCAAAGAGCGAGGAATTCCAGGGGGTAAGGGGGTATACTCCCCCCTCTTCCTAGTACAAAAGAAGAATGGCTCTTGGCATCCAGTTATAGACCTCACTTTTCTGAACAGGTACATAAAGCACGAGAAATTCAAGATGGAATCACTCTCAACCATCCAAAAAGTCGTTCAACCAGGCGACTGGTTGATCTCAATAGATCTAAAGGACGTGTATTTTCATGTTCCCGTGGCAGAAGAATTTCACAAATATCTTCGATTCCAGGTCGAACGAGAGCACTTACAATTTAATTTATCTGTCTTCCATTCGGGCTAACGACCTCTCCAAGAGTCTTTTTCCAGGTACTGTTGGCAATTGTGTCTCTTATCAGGATACAGGGTGTGCGTCTGTATCATTATCTGGACGATTTGCTACTACTGTCCCAAGACAAGCAGCAGCAGCTGATCCACAAAGATCAAGTGATCTCTACACTGATAGAGTTCGGATGGCTCCTAAACCGGGAGAAAAGTCAGCTACAGCCGACCCAACGCCTAACCTATCTAGGAGCTCAATTTGACACCATAGAGAATACCATCTCTCTGCCGAAAGAAAAAATCCCGGTCATTCGGGAAAGAATATCCTTAGCCCTAGACTACTCTCACCTAAGGGCGTCACAGTGCCTGAAGATAATCGGCACAATGGTGGCCACCTCCCCCATGGTCAAATGGGCAATGTAGATGCTTCGTCCTTTTCAATCAGGATTCTTCCAGCAGTGGAGGTCGGACGATCTCAATCAGTTGATCTGGATAACACAGTCAATGAGGAACAGTCTCCTCTGGTGGCTTCAAACCAAGAACGTGTTAACTTGCCACTCCCTTGCTCCCATCCATTGGGTGACTGTTACATCCGATGCCAGCAATGCGGGCTGGGGGGCACATTGTGGGGTAGAACTGGCTCAGGGCAAATGGGATGCCCGTTTCCACACTCCAGGTTCAAACGTTCTGGAACTGCGCACAGCATGGTGCGCCCTTCAAGCCTTCTCCCACCTTCTGAAAGGGAAGTCGGTCCTACTCAAAATGGAGTAGGACCGACCAGTGTGGCATATGTGAAGAGGCAAGGGGGCACTCAGAGCTCCGCCCTTCTCCAAGAGGTCGAACCCATCATGACCTCGGCTCAGAGGAATCTGCTCAACTTGACAGCAGTCTTCATTCCAGGGGAGAAGAACATTCAAGCGGACTTTCTGTCACGCAGCAACCTAGACAACAACGAATGGTCACTGCACCCACAAACATTCAAGTGAATCCTATCGTTGGGAATCGATCCAGAGATGGATCTGTTTGTATCCCCCTGCAATTACAAAGTAGACAGATACTACACTCGAGGTTGGTGCAGTCAAGCTTTCGGAGTAGATGCATTAACAAGCCAATGGAAATTCAACAAGGCATATGCCTTCCCTCCACCTCCGATCATGCTAAAATTCCTGCAGCGGCTCCAGCTGGAGAAAGTCGAAGTGATAATAATAGCACCATACTGGCCGAGCAGGCCATGGTTTCCTCTCCTGAATCTAATGAGCTTCAGGGATCCGTTGCCTGTTCCTCTCAGGCCGGACCTTCTTTCTCAGGGGGCGACCCTGCACCCCTGTCCAGCGATACTGAGACTGATGGTCTGGTTCTTGAGAGGGAGAGGCTAGAGTCTCTTGGGTGTGCTTCAGGGGTAATCTCTACCCTTATGAGCTCCAGAAAGCCTAACACAAACAAAATCTACAACAGAATCTGGACCAGGTTTGTCAGCTTCATGACTTCTGCTGGAAAATCTGTTAGAAGTCCTGGAGTTCAAGACGTTTTGAGTTTTCTCCAATCAGGCTTGGATCTTCCTTTGTCGATCAGTTCCCTCAGGGTACAAGTTTCAGCCTTATCTGCATTTTCAGGAACATCATGGGCAACTCATCCCCTTGTTCAACAGTTCTTCCGGGGGGCTTCGAGAATCAGGCCTCAGAGGAAACCCAGATTCCCCAAATGAGATCTTCCGCTCGTCCCTGATGCTCTTTCAGCACTCAACAACAAGGATCTTTCCATTAAGGACTTATCAATCAAACTGGCTTTTCTAGTGGCCATTACTTCAGCCAAAAGGGTTTCAGAAATAAGCTTCCTGGGTTGTCAAGAACCCTTTTTGACTTTCTTCCCGGACCGAGTGGTCCTTATTCCCATGCTTGGGTCAAAGCCAAAAGTCATGTCAGTTTTTCACGAGAATCAGGAAATAGTCTTTCCTACTTTCAATTCTCCGGAATCAGCAGATGCTCATCCCTTGGATGTGGGCGAGACTCTGAAAGAATACTTGCGAGTCACTTCATCTTTTAGAAGCTTGAACTACCTGTTCTTGTTACAGTGGCAGCAATAAAGGGAAGAGGGCTTCCTCCAGAACGATAGCAGCCTGGATTGTTCAATCTATTCAACAGGCCTACAGGGCAAAGGGCTTGGCTCCTCCAGAGGTGGTGACGGCTCATTCCACCAGAGGCTTGGCAGCCTCATGGGCAGCAGCTCGACACGTGGCTCCTGAAGTGATATGCAAGGCAGATTCGTGGTCTTCTATTAATACATTTATGTCCCATTATTGTATTAAGCCTGCTTCCCTTTCCTCTGTTAATTTTGGTCGAAAAATCCTGTCAGTTGACGGGAAAGATTAAAATATTTTTTGTTCAGCATACCCTCCCGTGTGGATTGGCTAGTTATTTCCCACACGTAGTCTGCCATGGAGTCTATCAGGAAAACGGTAAATTTATTACCAAATACTTACCGTAATTTTCCTTTCCTGATAGACTCAATGGCAGATGGAGTTCCCACCCATGAATAAAAATATAAGAGTTGAAATTTGAGTCGGCTAGTTACGGAACACCTGTCTGTAGAGGTGAGCTCAAATTTATGGGTATGGGGTCCTATAGCTGTGGAGAGGAGGCGGGGTTAACCCACACATAGTCTGCCATGGAGTCTATCAGGAAAGGAAAATTACAGTAAGTATTTGGTAATAAATTTTCAGTTTTAATGGTACTTCAGTAAGGGCGAAAGGAATGACTGCAGTACATTACACCTGCCTCCTCACTCTATAAACACTACTCTGTGACAACCCAAGCTGCTTTATCTGTATTCAATGCCTAATTAATGGCCATAAAAAAAACCTTTGTAAATATATATACCTAACTAACGCCCATCAGATCTCATTTAAAGTAATTGGAAAGTCTCTATTTTTTTTTTATAACAAACGTGTTATACTTACCTGTTCTACGCAGTTGGTTTTGCACAGAACAGCTTGGACCCTCCTCTTCTTGGGTGCTTCCTTCCTGCTACTACTGGTCCCTCCCTCCTGTTGAGTGCCCCCACAGCAAGCAGCTTGCTATGGGGGCACCTGAGCCGAGCTGCAGCTCCGTGTCTCCATTCAGACACATTTGGCCCACCCCCTCTTTTCCTTGATTGGCTAACTGACTTTGGCTAAGACACAGCAGTGGCGCCATTGACTCCCACGGCTGTCAATCAATCGGGAGGGAGAGTCCCAGACGGCCTAGGGATTCATGGGCAGAGAGGGACCTCAGATAAGTATTAGGGGGTGCTGGGGCGGCTGCAACACACAGAAGGCTTTTTTATCTTAATGCATTAAGATAAAAAGCCTTCTGCCTTTAAAACTCCTTTAACCACTTGCCGACCGCCGCACGCCGATGTACGTCGGCAGAATGGCACGGCTGTGCACATTGGCGTACAGGTACGTCCCCTTTAATTGTGCAAACTGTGGGTCAGGAACTCCGTGACCGTGCCCGCGGGACCCACGGACCCGGTCGCCGCCGGTGTCCCGCGATCAGGTCACAGAGCTGAAGAACGGGGAGAGGCAAGTGTAAACAAACCTTTCCCCATTCTTCCTAGTGGCAGTGTCAGTGATCGTCTGTTCCCTGTCATAGGGAACGACTATCAGTGACGTGTCATGCCAAGCCACGCCCCCACACAGTAAGAATCACTCCCTTAGGTCACACTTAACCCCTTCAACGCCCCCTACAGGGTAACCCCTTCAGTGTCATTTTTACTGTAATCAGTGCATATTTATAGCACTGATCGCTGTAAAAATGACAATCGTCCCAAAATGGTGTCAAAAGTGTCCGATGTGTCCGCCAAAATGTCGCAGTCATGATAAAAAACGCTGATCGCTGCCATTACTAGTGAAAAAAAAAATATTAATAAAAATGCCATAAAACTATCCCCTATTTTGTAGACGCTATAACTTTTGCGCAAAGCAATCAATAAATGCTTATTACGATTTTTTTTTACCAAAAATATGTAGAAGAATACGTATAGGCCTAAACTGAGGGAAAAACATTTTTTTTAATATATTTTTGGGGGATATTTATTATAGCAAAAAGTAAAATATATTGCATTTTTTTCCAAATTTTCGCTCTATTTTTGTTTATAACGCAAAAAATAAAAAACCGCAGAGGTGATCAAATACCACCAAAAGAAAGCTCTATTTGTGGGAAAAAAAGGACGTCAATTTTGTTTGGGAGCCACGTCGCACGACCGCGCAATTGTCAGTTAAAGCAACGCAGTGCCGAATCGCAAAAAGGGGCCTGGTCCTTTAGAAACAAAATGGTCCAGGGCTTAAGTGGTTAATGGTTCAGCTGCTTGAGTTCACGTAGAGGTTCCTCAAACCAAAAGGCCATTTTAATATCAGTCCATATCCAGCACTGGACACCTCTAGAAGTAAATCTGCTTTCTCCTTCGCCGTCCTCAAAAATTTTCATAAGTCGTAGCAATGTCTCCATTTAATTGACTGCTGGAGAGCGATGCATGTTCAAACAAAACCCACAACATGTATTCCCGAATTGACTTATTATAAGTGGATTAATTTTACTTAGACTCGGTCGTTCATAACTCTGTTATAGGAGATGTATAAGAATGAAAAAAAAAAAAAAAAACCCTTCATACTGTATACCTCTCAATGCTGCAGCATCATTGCCAAAATTCAAATTTCCCATGCCAGCTCTAAGAAGCTCAGTTCTTGGTCTGGTTCAAGCAGATAGCCGTGACTGTCAAAGCACTTGACGGTGTAGACTGGTCATTTAGGACAGTGGTGATGCAGTATCTAGGACTGGAGGTCAACTTTTTGAAGTGGAGAAGGGAAATCTATTCTCAACCTACAGCCACGGTGTAAATTAACACAATCTTTAATCACTTTGATTTAGATAACTGTACCCAACATGGATGCCCATGATTTCCTATCATCTTCATACTCACTCTTGAAAGTCTCCTATGCCAGCCATTAAAGGCTTCTCACTCCCCAGTACTGAACACAAGGTAGCAGGTGAAGCAGACGATGTGCTGTTTTTTTCTTACGCAACCCTAATCTTTTATACGTGAGTTCAGAACATAAAGTGCTCTGTCCAATTTTAAAAGAAATCTTTATAAATCCAATTTCCCAAAAATTTCAAGATGTTCATATTACTATAAAAGTCCCGCGGGTCCAGGTGTCCTGTTTTCATGTACAACTAGAGACAGTAAGAGAGACATATAAAAAGAAAGATCAGAGAAGAAAGAGGTAAAGGAGGCTAAAAAATACTGGACATCTTTTATTTTATCATTAAGGCGGTCATATCATCTTTGACTACCTGGAAGGAAACTGATGTGTTTTTTCCAGACTTGAACAATGGTCAGTTTAGCGATATGAACAAGTAAGGTGCTAATATCTTGTGTAAAAAATGAAATAAAAAGATAAATCCTGGAAACAGAGATGACCAAGCAGTGCAGATGTGAATCTTCACATTCAGCTAATGGTGACTTCAAACACAGAACACCCTATGAAAAGTGCCGGATACTTGATAGAGAGAGGTTCCAGCACCATTTATTAATACTGCCGCTTACCAGAACAAATGATCCCTTCAGGGATCAATATAAACAGGTGGCTATTCCCCTGCCAGGGTCTCTATTTCACTATCAGCTTTCCTCCAAGATTCAACGCCAATCATCTCCATGTGTCACGACTAAATCCAATTGAGAATCTGTGGCAAGACTTGAAAATTGCTGTTCACAGACGCTCTCCGTCCAATATAACAGAGCTTGAGCTAATAACCCCTTGTTGTGTTACACTATGTGATTATTCTTGCTCTGTATCTTTAAGATCTGTCCCCTTCTTTCTAGCTGAACTCTCTCTCTCACCGTAGTTCTTTATATGTCTCCTCCACTTCCTGATTCTCTCTCATTACTCCTGTATTTCTTCAATGCTAAACATCTTACATGTGGCTTACAACTGCAACGTTTTTCTGCCTATGAATATCCATCATTAAACGGAACATTCGAAAGGATTCATCGTCTGTCGTCCTAACTGTGAGTTTATTCATTGAGTTAAACTGCCTGTATCGATGCAAGGGATGAATATCAAACCAGCTTGAGTAAGGCCTACTTAAACCTGGAGATGAACTTTATTACTTTGTAGTTGAGACAGAACAGTAGAAAAACAGAGTTTCACAGCCTAATTACAAGATTTCTGCATGTCAGTACTGAAACAGACAAGATTTACTGCCCTCATAGCAAGACAGAAGGAACAAAGCAGCACATGGCAGCCTTATAGCCTGAGACAATCTGCACAGTGTCATATTTCAGCACACAGATCCTGCCTGCTTTCACAGTCAGTCTGCTATCATGAGTGACCAAGCTTCTGCATGTGAACTCGCATCTCCTTCCTCACAAGTTCCTGAAGAAACTGAGTTACCCAAATGCTCAGTTAAACCCACTTGGAAAGTAATGGAGAATTATGAAGCTTCAAGGACTGAATTGTCAAATAGCTTGGAATTAGTCTGGGAGAAAATCCTTGCTGAAGCCAATACAGTGTCTGTTGAACGTGAACTACTGACACTAGAGGGCGCCATTAAACAACTTTCTGCCTCATATGAGCTTTATCAGCTTACCAGCATCAAATTCACTAATGTCTTAAAAAACATGAAGTCAGAAAATGCGATGATGCAATTAAAGCGCATCAATGCTCAATATTGAAAGAGACAGTTTTATCCAGCAAACCAGATTAAAGGCAGAAGCAAAAATAAAGCTGTTACAGGACACTGCATCTCACAGATCTGTTTCCACCAGACGTTCTAAAAACTCGTCAAGATCCCATAGTTCAAGATACTCAACACTCAGTGAGCGACTTATTAATGCCTGCGCTGAAGTGGAAGCCAGCAAAGTGCAGGTGGCATATGCAGAAAAAAGAGCAGAGTTGGAAGCTCAAAGGGCAGAGTTGGAAGCGCAGTCAACACGTCAAAGAGCAGAGTTGAAAGCGCAGTCAGCACGTCAAAGAGCAGAGTCGGAAGCGCAGTCAGCACGTCAAAGAGCAGAGTTGGAAGCTCAGAGAGCAGAGTCGGAAGCGCAGTCAGCACGTCAAAGAGCAGAGTTGGAAGCTCAGTCAGCACATCAAAGAGCAACAATGGAAACCTTAAATGAACAGTGTAAACATGACGCAGCTATGGCAAAGCTAAGGGTCCTACAGCAAGCTATCAGTGCAGACGAAGGTGCAAGTGAGAAAGACAGCATTAACCTAAACATAGCAGATATGGAAGACCCCCTCAAACGCACTAAAGACTATGTCCTAAGCCACTGCAGTGCACACTCCATTGTCTCCAATGCTCCCGACTAACTTGAAGCTGTGAAGGAGTCTCTATGTAAAGAGGTTCCAGCAACTTCCTGCACTCAAAATCACTGCCCTGCATTTCCTACCTGCCTACCTTGCCTGCCTTCATACGTCACAGAGCATCAGCGCAAGCTTCAAGCAAGTCATCAATCTCCAGTCATCGGTACAGCCTTGAATCAACGTACCATTGGAACAACTGGCTTCAAGCAAGCAACTCACCTGGATGCATCTGCTGCACCATATTTCCCTGTGTCCTTTAACAACAATGTCAAAGATAACGCAATCAGCACCATACAGCCAACAGCATCTCACATAAAGGCAGAGACAACTGAGACAGAAGAGTTTGTGAGGTACATGCTTCACAGAGAGCTCACAAAGACTGGTCTTACAAGTTTTGATGACCAACCTGAGAACTACAGAAGTTGGAAATGTGCCTTCAGAACTACAATCAGCAATATTGGCATTACAGCTGATCAAGAATTGAATCTGCTGATCAAATGGCTTGGTCCTCTATCTGCTGCATGTGTTAAGCCATTAAGATCGGTTTTCATGGACAATCCTACTGCAGGCCTCACAGCTGCATGGGAGCAACTAGAGCAAAGTTATGGCAGTCCAGAAGCTATAGAAAATGCTTTGTTCATGCGTCTGGAAACTTTCCCAAAGATATCCGGTAAGGACAACAAGGAGTTCCAGAGACTGAGTGACCTTCTCCTTGAGCTTCAGCTAGCCAAGACAGACCCAAAACTACCTGGACTCAGTTACCTTGACACTCCAAGAGGGGTAAACCCAATTGTCTCCAAGCTCCCGTATGGTTTGCAAGAGAAATGGACTGCACTAGGGTCATCATACAAAAGAGAGAACAAGGTTTCCTTCCCTCCATTCTCTTTCTTCTGTGAATTCATCACGATCCAAGTTTTTCCTACGGTGAGTACAGTCTCTTCTCACCCTTTCCTAAGAGTACCAGTCTTCAGGGCAACTATAGAAACCATAGAGGCCCAGTGTCCGTGAAAAAGACTGACATCCTTCCCACTCCTACCACAGTTCTGGCCACGAACAAACAGAGTAGGAAGATTGAAAACCCTAACAGAGAGTGTCCCATACACAAGAAGCCACACCCCCTCAATAAATGTATCGGCTTTAGGAAAAAGCCTCTGGAAGAGTGCAAGGAGCTTTTAAAGACATTTAGGGTATGTTTCAGGTGCTGTGCTTCTACAGAACATTTTGCAAGGGACTGTAATGTGTCCATCAAGTGCATAGAGTGTGGCTCTGAAGAACATGTGCAAGCCCTCCATCCTCTTGAGCCCAGCTCTGCACAACCTGCCAACACGCCTCCCAGGTTAACACATGGCAGGGAGAATACAGACCAAGTGCCTAATTCTACCATCATTTCTTCATCCTGCACTGAAGTTTGTGGAGAAGACCGCTGTGGTAAGTCCTGTGCTAAGATATGCTTGGTGAACATATACCACAAGGATCAACCAGAAAAGTCTCTAAAGGCATATACTATCTTAGACGATCAGAGCAATCGATCACTTGCAAAATCGGAATTGTTCAATCTATTTGAAATAAAAGGCGAAGCTCATCCTTACACCTTGGGTACCTGTAGTGGAACTATAGAGGTTTCTGGAAGAAGGGCTCATGGACTCATGGTATCTTCTCTCAAAGGTAACTTGCAATTACCCTTACCTACACTTGTTGAGTGCAATCAGATACCTGCTAACAGGGAAGAAATCCCTACTCCAGCTGCTGCTTTCCATCACCCTCACCTCAAGGTAATAGCAAATGAGATACCGCCGCTTGACAAAGATGCTCAGATCCTTCTTCTGTTAGGAAGAGACATTCTAAGAGTTCACAAGGTACACAGACAAGTCAGTGGACCCCCAGATGCCCCATTTGCCCAGCGCATGGATCTAGGGTGGGTCATCATAGGCAATGTCTGCATAGGCAAAATGAAAAGACCTACCAACATTTCGTCATTCAAGACAAATGTTCTGCCAGATGGCCGAAACACTTACTTTGAGCCATGCTCACATCACTACTGGGTGAAAGAGAAGATAGCCAGCCACGAATGGCAACATGGTATCTCAGATGACACAAGCCCTTTCTCCTGCCATGATGGCGACTTCGGCTCTACAGTGTTTAATGCAACCAGTGAAGATGACATACTGGCTCCTTCAATGGAAGACAAAGAATTCATCAAGGTAATGGACAATGAGTTCTTTCAAGATGACTCCAATAACTGGGTAGCACCCCTACCCTTTTGTCTCCCAAGAGAGAGATTGCCCAACAACTTACAGCAGGCCATCAGTAGATTCTCCTCCTTAAAGCGAAACTTAAGCAGGAAACCAGAGATGCAAAAGCACTTTGTGGACTTTATGCAAAATGTATTTGACAGAGATCATGCAGAGCCTGCTCCCCCACTAAAGGAGGGAGAAGAATGCTGGTACCTTCCATCCTTTGGCGTGTATCACCCACGCAAACCAGACCAAATCAGAGTTGTCTTTGATTTCAGTGCTCAGCACGAAGGTGTTTCTCTTAACAACATGCTCCTTACTGGACCCAACTTGAACAACAGTCTATAAGGAGTCTTGATTCGTTTCAGACAAGAGCCTGTAGCAGTAATGGCCGACATTCAACAGATGTTTCACTGCTTCATCGTCAGAGAAGACAACAGAAACTACCTCAGGTTTCTATGGCACAAGGACAATGACCTCAACAAGGAAGTTGTAGATTATCGCATGAAGGTACATGTCTTCGGTAACAGTCCTTCCCCAGCAGTGGCAATTTATGGGCTAAGGAGAACAGCTCAGACTGGAGAAGTTGAATATGGATCTGATGCCCGTCAATTTGTTGAAAGAAACTTCTACGTTGACGACGCACTTAAGTTCTTTCCAACTGCTAAAGAAGCAATTGATCTTCTCACCAGAACAAAGGAGATGCTGTCTGTAGCAAACCTTAGACTACACAAGATTATATCCAACAGCCAGGAACTTATGAATGCCTTTCACTCTGAGGACTATAAAAAAACAAAAAAAAACAAAAACAAAAAAACAGGAGGGCGCACCGACCTAGTGTATTACCAGATAAAATCTTTATTAAAATGTATAAAAACAGCAATGGTCCTACTCACAAGCAGAGCGTTAAAATGAGCTTTTTCTAGTGACCAGCCTGAATCATAGGACAACTGAAGTTAAAACTCGATGACCAGGGAGATAGATGGTACCTCAAATGTGCTGGACGGCTGACGCGTTTCCGGGGCGCACCCCTTTCTTCAGAGCCTACACAGCTTGTGGTATCCTATTCTCATGGATAACCCCACACATATAGATATACACACACTCATGTCCACCAAGGAGGCCTCCTTGGTGGACATGAGTGTGTGTATATCTATATGTGTGGGGTTATCCATGAGAATAGGATACCACAAGGCTGTGTAGGCTCTGAAGAAAGGGTGCGCCCCGGAAACGCGTCAGCCATCCAGCACATTTGAGGTACCATCTATCTCCCTGGTCATCGAGTTTTAACTTCAGTCGTCCTATGATTCAGGCTGGTCACTAGAAAAAGCTCATTTTAACGCTCTGCTTGTGAGTAGGACCATTGCTGTTTTTATACATTTTAATAAAGATTTTATCTGGTAATACACTAGGTCGGTGCGCCCTCCTGTTTTTTGTTTTTTTTACAGTTGTATGAACACCCATAGTTCTGAGGAGGGCTGCAAGATTCCTAAAGTGTTGCCTGTTTACTGAGGAATGATCGACACGCCCCGCATACACCAAGACATCAGAGCGCAGGAGTATTGTTTTGTTGTACTCTGAGGACTATGCCACTAGTCTAAAAAACCTTGACTTAGGTACAGATGTGCCTCCTGTACAGCGAAGTCTGGGTTTGTTGTGGAACATCAAGCAAGACAAATTCACCTTCCAAGTGTCAATTTGTGACAAACCCTTCACTAAGAGAGGAGTCCTGTCCATGGTGAATAGCATCTATGACCCACTGGGTTTCCTTGCTCCAGTTACCATTCAAGGTAAGATTTTTACTAAGACAGTTGTCTACTGAGAACATAGACTGGGATACTCCCTTGCCTAGTGAGAATCAACACAAGTGGGAAAGGTGGAGATATTCTTTGAAGTCACTAGAAAAACTTCAGATTCCCCGTTGCTATGTTCGGGTTCCATTTCAACTGCTAACCGGAGAGAGATTCATATTTTCTCTGATGCATCAGTTGAAGCTATTGCTGCAGTAGCCTATTTGAAGACCTCTGAACTGAATGGAGAATCACACTGTAGTTTTGTCCTAGGCAAGGCAAAACTCACTCCCAAGCCTGCACATACCAATACCAAGACTTGAACTTTGTGCAGCCGTGCTAGCAGTAGAAATTGCAGAGGTCATACGAAGTGAAATGGACACTATAATTGATTCTTTCACCTTCTATACAGACAGTAAGGTAGTACTTGGTTACATAAAAAACGAAACAAAACAATTTTATGTGTACGTCAGCAACAGGGTTGAACGTATCAAGAGATTCTCTCTACCAAGTCAATGGCATCACGTTCTCACTGAACTCTACCCAGCTGACTGTGGGACCAGAGCCGTGTCACCTGCCGCTCTTCAGGACAGCTTATGGCTGTCACCTCCAAGGTTTCTGTGTGAGGACTCTTACTTACTCCCTATTGACACCACCTATGGGCTAGTAAGCCCTGAAGATGATAAGGAAATAAGAACTGTGAACATCTCACTACACACTTCTGTAAGTACAAAAACAGAAGCTGCGGTCACACCGTTACGAGCATCAATGGAAGATAGGTGCAGCATCTAGCCAATGTGTTCTGGCATCGCTGGAAGAAAAAGTATCTTCACCACCTTCAAGGTCGTAACAAATGGCAAGCATCTAAGCCGAATCTTAAGGTTGGAGACCTCATCCTTCTAAAAGACAAGGAAGTTTGTCGGAATGAGTGGCCTATGGGTCTTATTACTAAAGGTATGCCCAGCGACGATAACAAAGTCCGGAAGGTAGAAGTCAAGGTAACCAAGGAGGATCGACACGAACCTTTAGTCGACCAATTACAGAGTTGGTACTCCTTTTGCCAGGTGAGTGACTTGTGCAAGGACTAGCCATGCTGTTGGCACGGCGGGAGTACATTGCTGCCATCTACAGGTTCTACTCAGAACTTTGGAATTATTTGAAGACATCATACTGTGACTTTACAGTATGTTCTTCATCCTGTTGAACTTACGTTTATTATTTGCTTGTTGCATGTTTTTCATTACAGGTTCCAGGACATTCGTCAGTATTGCACTTTTTGAAAATATATATTTTAGTTTGAGGTTATGAAATCTAAAGATTTCAGACGGGGAGTGTTGTGTTACACTATGTGATTATTCTTGCTCTGTGTCTTTAAGATCTGTCCCCTTCTTTCTAGCTGAACTCTCTCTCTCACCATAGTTCTTTATATGTCTCCTCCACTTCCTGATTCTCTCTCATTACTCCTGTATTTCTTCAATGCTAAACATCTTACATGTGGCTTACAACTGCAACGTTTTTCTACCTATGAATATCCATCATTAAACGGAACATTCGAAAGGATTCATCGTCTGTCCGTCCTAACTGTGAGTTTATTCATTGAGTTAAACTGCCTGTATCGATGCAAGGGATGAATATCAAACCAGCTTGAGTAAGGCCTACTTAAACCTGGAGATGAACTTTATCGCTTTGTAGTTGAGACAGAACACCCCTGCTTCTGATCTGAAGATCATTTGTTCTGGTAAGCGGCAGTATTAATAAATGGTGGTGGAAACTCTCTCTATCAAGTATCCGGCACTTTTCATTGGGTGTTCTGTGTTTGAAGTCACCATTAGCTGAATGTGAAGATTCGCATCTGCACTGGATTTACTTTCCAGGATTTATCTTTTTTATTTCATTTTTTACACAGGACTCTGTTCCCTTATTTGTTATTTGTCCCAATGTTTGACAACAGTTGGGACTTACAAATATAACATAGTTGTCAACATCTAAAATAGAGACTGAGCCTGTGCACAATAATCTTTTCACTATATTGGTGGAATTTATTCAAGTGTTGCGCAGCTTTTTTTATCTTTTTTGTATTATTCATTGTGTGTGTCTCACATTTTTAGTTGCAGCATCTTATTATTTAGAGAAGTTGATTCACCTTCACTTTTGGGCGATTTGTTCTCTTAGCAGACAGCGCAGTATACCCCCACAATTTTTACGAAGGTGCTAATATCTGTTGGTAAGTGAAAAGACCAGGAATAGGGCAATGTAATCAGGCCAATTTAGCATCTTTATGAATTGTCATATGAAATGAAATAAGATATATAAACAAGCCAAACACCCTGGTCCAAAATCCAGTCCGCCATGGACAAGACCACCAAATCTGTAAACATCCTCCTGTTGGCCACAATTCCTTAAGCATCCATCTCTGCACCCAGGATTTGCATTGAATATATGGGCAGGAACCCAATACCACCTCAGAAGTACTTTATCGGCTGATTCAGGGGTTGCAGTATTAAAAGAACAAAAATGGTCCAAAATCTAACCCCCGACCCCTTTGCCCTGAAATGGTCCAAAATCGAACCTCCGGCCCTTTTTTTGAAAATGGTCCAATATTTAACCCCCGGCCCTTTTGTCCCCAAAAATGGTCCGAAATCTAACCCCCAGCCTTTATGTCCCCAAAATGGTTTAAAATAGTCCAAATCTAACCCCCGGCCCCTTTGCCCCCGAAATGGTCCAAAATCTAACCTCCAGGCCTTTTGTTGAAAATGTCCAAAATCTAACCCTGGCCTTTTTGTCCCCAAAATGGTTTAAAATGGTCCAAAATCTAACTCCCCGCCCCTTAGCCCTGAAATGGTCCAAAATCTAACCCCGGCCCCTTTACCCCGAAATGGTCCAAAATCTAACCCCCAGCCCTTTTGTCCCCAAAATGGTCTGAAATCTAACCCCTAGCCTTTTTGTCCCAAAATGGTTTAAAATGGTCCAAAATCTAACCCCCGGCCCCTTAGCCCTGAAATGGTCCAAAATCTAACCTCCGGCCCTCTTGTTGAAAATGGTCCAAAATCTAACCCCCGGCCTTTTTTTTCCCCAAAATGGTCCGAAATCTAACCCCCGGCCTTTATGTCCCCAAAATGGTTTAAAAAAGTCCAAAATCTAACCCCTGGCCCCTTTGCCTCGAAATGGTCCAAAATCTAACCTCCAGGCCTTTTGTTGAAAATGGTCCAAAATCTAACCCCCGGCCCTTTTGTCCCTAAAATGGTCCGAAATCTAACCCCCGGCCTTTTTGTCCCAAAATGGTTTAAAAATGGTCCAAAATCTAACCCCCGGCCCCTTTGCCCCGAAATGGTCCAAAATCTAACCTCCGGCCCTTTAGTTGAAAATGGTCCAAAATCTAACCCCCGGCCCTTTGGTCCCCAAAATGGTCCGAAATCTAACCCCTGGCCTTTTTGTCCCCAAAATGGTTTAAAATGGTCCAAAATCTAACCCCCAGCCCCTTTACCCGAAATGGTCCAAAATCTAACCCCCGGCCCTTTTGTCCCCAAAATGGTCCGAAATCTAACCCCTAGCCTTCTTGTCCCCAAGAAATGGTCCAAAATCTAACCTCTGGCCCTTTTGTTGAAAATGGTCCAAAATCTAACCCCCCCGGCCTTTTGTCCCCAAAATGGTCCGAAATCTAACCCCCAGCCTTTTTGTCCCAAACTGGTTTAAAATGGTCCAAAATCTAACCCCCGGCCCCTTTGCCCTGAAATGGCCCAAAATCTAACCTCCGGCCCTTTTGTTGAAAATGGTCCAAAATCTAACCCCCGGCCCTTTTGTCCCCAAAATGGTCCAAAATCTAACCCCCGGCCTTTATGTCCCCAAAATGGTTTAAAAAAAGTCCAAAATCTAACCCCCGGCCCCTTTGCCCCGAAATGGTCCGAAATCGAACCCCCGGCCTTTTTGTCCCCAAAATGGTTTAAAATGGTCCAACAATCTAACCCCCGGCCCCTTTACCCCGAAATGGTCCAAAATCTAACCTCCGGCCCTTTTGTAGAAAATGGTCCAAAATCTAACCCCCGGCTCTTTTGTCCCTAAATGGTCCAAAATCTAACCCCCGGCCTTTTGTCCCCAAAATGGTCCAAAATCTACCTCCGGCCCTTTGTTGAAAATGGCCCAAAATCTAACCCCGGACCTTTTGTCCCCAAAATGGTCCGAAATCGAACCCCCGGCCATTTTGTCCCCAATATGGTTTAAAATGGTCCAATATCTAACCCCCGGCCCCTTTGCCTGAAATGGTCCAAATCTAACCTCCGGCCCTTTTGTTGAAAATGGTTCAAAATCGAACCCCCGGCCCTTTTTGTCCCCAAAATGGTCTGAAATCTACCCCCCGGCCTTTTTGTCCCCAAAATGGTTTAAAATGGTCCAAAATCTAACCCCTGGCCCCTTTGCCCTAAAATGGTCCAAAACGAACCTCCGGCCCTTTTGTTGAAAATGGTCCAAAATCTAACCCCCCGGCCCCTTTGCCCCAAAATGGTCCGAAATCTAACCACCCCGGCCTTTTTGTCACAAAATGGTTTAAAATGGTCAAAATCTAACCCCTGGCCCCTTTGCCCTAAAATGGTCCAAAATCTAACCTCTGTCCCTTCTCTTGAAAATGGCCCAAAAATCTAACCCCGGCCCTTTTGTCCCCAAAATGGTCCAAAATCTAACCCCCCGCCTTTATGTCCCCAAAATGGTTTAAAATGGTCCAAAATCTAACCCCCCGGCCCCTTTGCCCCGAAATGGTCCAAAATCGAACCTCCGGCTCTTTTCTTGAAAATGGGGA